>JAZFAU010000270.1:0-1292500 GCA_037178615.1 Dione vanillae
TAACGGGAAAAATTTTTTTCCATTATTATTTTTTGGAAAAAAAATAAATCACAATTAAATAGTATTTTTGATAAATTTTTACCATTGGTAAATTAGCAATCAAGCGTTATCAATGATTTTGCAAAATTTTAAAATTTTAAAACTATTTTTTATATTTTTGCAAATTTTCCCCTATATATTTAAAAGGGTTATAATCACTTAAAAATTTAATTATTTACCATAATTTAAGAAATTAAATTTTAATAGAAGTTCGGGAATTTTATACAAATTCAAAAAATTTTGGCTTGTACTCTAATTTCGAGTCGCAAAAAGGGGCCTAATATCAGTTACCTTAACTTAAATAATTAAAAATTTAAAAATTTACTATGGCCGAGAATCAATATTTTAAACATCCTAATATTTGTTAATAATAAAATGGAAAATCCTTTATATTTAAAAATAATTAGTTTTAAAATTATACTTAAAATTTGGCCATAAGTGTTAAATTTTTTTTATTATAAATATAGCTTAATTTAATGGGTATGGACCCAACCAATTTTTAAATTCCATACGTTTTGGCTATTAGTGAATCGTCAAAGAAAAATATTAAAAATCCAGTCCAAACAAAAAAACTTAAATTAACAAAAACTTGGTTCAATAAAAAATAACATTTAAAATGGTATGGTAAAATAAGGGTTTTTGGGGTTTAATTTTTCATTGAATTACTTACATACAAGCTTCAATTAGAACAAAATTTATTAGTTGGTAAAATTTTTAAAGTCTTTTTTACTTGTCTTTTAATTTTTTGAACATAAATATTTTTAAATATTTTTTTTTCCTCATTGTAATTTTTTGGGGCTGACAATTAAAAAACCGTTCCGTAGACTTTTTTTTCCCTTTTTTAGCTTGTTTTCGTTTTCTTTTTCGAATTAAATTCTCATTGTTTTCGGCTATTTGGGACTTTTAATAAAAATGAAGAAATAATTCTCAAAAAATACTTTAATTTTTCTAAAAATTTTTTTCTACCTGAAATATTTTCGGTCTCTTTTTACTGTCGCTTTTTTTTCCCCTTTCAAATAAAGAAAATTCACTTTAAAATTTATACTCGAGTGAAGAAGCATTAAACCCACGTGCATTTTATACAAAAAAATAAATATTTAAAAAAACAGAGTTAAAATCAAACACTTTTTAACGGTCAAAAAGGGAATCACGAAAAACATTTTACTAAAAAAACTTCATCATGTATTTAAATTTATTTATGTTCAAGTTTAAAAACAATTTTTAAAAAATTTTTAAAATAAATCAAAACTACTAAAAAAAGAAAAAAAACTGTGTAAAATAACAAGTTACGGTTATTAAAAAAATTTTATACACCATAAACTATATATACAGTTGTAAAAAACTTATTCAAACAATTTTACCAAAGTTTAAAACCTACAAATTATAAACCGAGAACCCACGAGTGTTTTAATAAAAAAATTCGACAAAAAGCTTTTAAGTAACTAAGAGCATTGTATGAGTCTCACCGCATAAGATGTAATTTCAGTTTTAACAAAAAATTAAAAACATTTTTTAAATTTTTATTAAATTTTTATTATTAAAATTTTATTTAATAAATTCTCATTGGTGACAAACTAGGAATATTTCCACGCTAAAAATTTTCAATTCTTTGTTTTTATTTTATGACTTTTTTTTAAAAATTAGAAATTTTAAAAAAAATAAAATAAACATTGTGTTTTGTATAACAAACTAAATAAGCCGGAAAATTAACCAGCCCAAAATATTTTTTTTACGTAATTTATCTGTTAACTTGTAAGCTTTTTCACATCACTTGGATTTACGGTTTTTCCCAAAATCGCCGATTTATATATCAAAATTTGAACTATAAATAAATTATGAATTTAGTTAGGGGTTATAAGCTTTTAATGAATACAAAATTTACGAATTTTATAACCAAAAAGAGCTTAACAAATAACAAAATTCTATAAGCTTTTTTATAAAAAGGCCTTAAAACAATAACTTTTACGCAAAATTCTATTAAGAAATACGACTTTTTGTTTTTTAAAAAACCCTTTATGTTGTTATTAAAATGTGCAAAAAATATTTGCCACCAATTAAATAAAAAATTTTTTTAACAATATTTATTTTTTTTTCATTTGTATTTTATATTTTGGAATTGTGAAAAAAAATTAATGTATTAAATAAATTTTTAAATTTTTTTAAAAAAAAAATATTATTACAATTTTTTGTTAATGGGTTCCTTAAAACAACGCACACAACCCAAAACCGTTTATTTAGTTTTTATTCAATTATTTTACTGAAATTGTTGGAAAATTTAATATGGAAACCCCTTATTCCGCATCAACCGAATGTAAAAAGGGGGAAATCACAAAAGCAACTAAGCAAGGATGTCTTAAACATACCCCCAAGCCCCGCATTCCCTTCCACCCTTCATTCGGGATAAGGTGGTAAAAAAAAATATTAATTTTCGTGTAACAAAAAATTTAAAACAAATTGTGGTCCATTTAAAACAAGTTCTTTAATCCAAAAATTAAGGGGACTCCTTTTAGATACATTTTTTTGGGGTCACTTTTCAGCACGGTAACATTTCTACAGACTCGACCAATTTTATCAAGATCCGTGTTAAATTACTTTTTTCCATTCTTTTCAACTATATTCCAACCCTTAAATCTTTTCTTCTTAAAATTTACTAAAATAAAATAAAATTATTCCCTTTCCTTTTAATATATAAACTTTATTCAAACATTATCCCAATTTTTCCTTCAATATCAATTCTTCAAAAAACAAAATTCTTTTAATTCTAAATTAACTTCCTAAAACAAAAACCTATTTCCCAAAAAACCCTTTATTAACTTATAAATCACTCTAAAATTAACCCTTTTTTAACACCTTAACCCTTTTTTATCCTTTCCCAATTACAACCCAAAATATTCCCAATTTTTTTCAACATCAATCTTATTACCATATATTTCAGCCCTTTTAAACGGGTCGTATATTTAATTTTAATACCCTCACCACCCCAATCCATATTCCATACCAATATAGCATATATAAATAGCAAAATCAAACAAATCTTTGAACTTATTTAAAAACTTTAATTGTTTATTCCCAATATTCCCGTTTTATTTACTTTTTGCTTATATTTTTTCTTACGCATACAATAAGCAGTTCACTTTTTTGACCTCGTATTCGACATTGACAGTTGAAAATTGTTAATTATAATGATATTAATAACTTCTTCATTATCAACTGGATTTTCTTAATCGAATTTTTAAAATTAACAAAATTCTTTCCTGATCTATTTTTGTAACGATGTCGTCATACTTTTGCTTTTTATTTAATTTAATTCTTAGTGTTCCTTATTTCTTCCGACTGATAACTGTCTGTTTTTTCCTGATTTTAGTTGTTTTTTATAATTGTGGAGCTTATTCAATATAAATTATAAAAGATTATGACAATAGTTACGTTGAAGTGACCTTCACACAAATATGTACAATAAACTATGGTTTTATCAAATAGATCTACCTTCTTTACAGATTTTATTCTTTTTTTCGGCTCTTGACTTCTATTTAGAAAACAATTATCACTGTGCTACAAGCCGAGTATAACTCGCTTTTCTGCTTTTAAATCGGAAATTAATATGTATATATATTATTTATATACTATATCATCTTGAAACTGAAGTGTTACAGAATCGAAAGATATATATATACAGGTGTGGATGTTACAGCGACCTTAATTTAAAGCATAGTATTAACTAGCCTTTATAAATCTTGGTAAAATTATAAAACAAGTAACATTTTCAAAAATAAAAAAAAATCAAACAAAATAAATAATTAAACTATTGTTCCAAAATAAAACGCCATTATGACGCAAGCGTACTCTGTCAATGCCAAGTATGACGCAAGCGTACTGTCGTGTCAGAGCGGGAAAGAGATATATCTCTTTCTCATTCGATTATTTTGTTGAATAAAAGGTGAGAGATCGACAACGTCTAATAGTATTTTTGTAGTACGAGATCTTTACGTCATTGGTATTTAATTATGACTACATCAAGCGTTATCAATGATCCTTTGCTTAAAATATTCATAATTGATAACTACTTTTGTGTATATTGCTTTGCAATATTTTACCCTATAGGTAGTTTTGACAAAGGCCGCGTTATCAGATACACCTATAACATTAATTATTTACCATAATTTACATAGAAATTAAATTTACATAGACAGTTACTTGGTGTAATCTTTACTATCAAATTCAATGAAAACTTTTAGGCTTGTACTCGTAATCTTCGCAGTCGCAGACCCCAACAGGGGTCCTAATCATCAGTCGTATCCTTAACTTAATAATTAAAAATATCTCAAAAGTCTACTCATGAGCCGACGAATCGAATGACATTACAACATCCTAATATTTGTTCATATAAATAAAATGGAAATCTCTGTTGATGATTTAAAAATAACTTAGTTTTTAAAATGCATATACTTAATTTGGCCATCAAGACTGTTACAATATTTTGTTATATATAAGCGCAGTATAGCGTTACATTAAGTAGGTATGGAGCCCAACACAATTTTTAAATCCTCCATACGCTTATTGGTCTATGTAGTGTAAGTACGTAACAAGAAGACGAAAGTATTAAAAGATCCAGTCCGGAAACACAATAAACGTCCGGTCCGGAAATATAACAAAAATCTTGTGTCCTCACACGTAACATAAATGAACATTTCAAAATGGTATGTGTAGAATAATTGTAGGTTTTTGGTATGGTAATTATTCATTGAATTAGCTTGACATACAAGCAGTTCGAATTAGAACAAAATTTATTAGTTGGTAAATATTTAAGTACTTACTCTTACTATGATCATTTTCAGTATTTTGAACAGTAAGATCATCATTATTCACAATAGTAATATATTTTTCCTCATTAGGTAACTCTTTTCGCTGGCGTGCACGAAATTCACGAACACGTTCCGTAGCACTTTTTGCTTCCTTTTTATGCTTGTTTTGCTGTTTTCTTTTTCGATATTCGCGACAATATTCTGCATTAGTTTTCGGCATATTTGAGGACTTTTAATATAAAATGAAGAAATAATTCTACAAAAAAGTACTGTATAATATTTTCTATTTAATTTTTTTCTACTTCTAGAATATATGTGTCGGTCTCTTTTTACTGTCGCGTTTTCGTTTCATCAACTTTCAAATCACAACGAAATATTCACTTTAAACTATTTTATACTGCGAGATGAAGAAAGCATGTAGAACCACATCGTGCATTTTACTGACTAATAAAAA
This sequence comes from Dione vanillae, assembly GCA_037178615.1. Classification (NCBI taxonomy): domain Eukaryota; kingdom Metazoa; phylum Arthropoda; class Insecta; order Lepidoptera; family Nymphalidae; genus Dione; species Dione vanillae. The sequence goes on from JAZFAU010000270.1 coordinate 5,296, forward strand.
GTAACTGATACTTTAGAAAAAAACAGAGTGGTAAAATCAATACATCTATTTAAGCGGTACGTAAAGGGAAGTCACAGAAAAAACATGTTTACTGACAAAACTTCATATCACTGTATAATTAATGTATTTATAGTTCAAGCTTTAAAAACATATTTTTTAAAATAATTTCATAATTAAATCAAAACGTACATAATAAAAAAAGAAAAAGAAACTAAAGTGTGAAATAACAAGTTACGGCCTTATTCATAAAAAGTTATAGCACGCATAAAGTCTCGATATAGTACAGTTGTCAAAAAACGTTATTCATAACAGCATTTTAGTGCCAATCAGTTCTATAAACCTATCATAAAGTTATAGAACCGAGAACCCTACTATAAGAGTGTTTTAACGTCCAAAAATGGCCGATTCATATAACAGCTGATTATAGCTCATACTATTATGAGCATTGATATGACGTCGTCGAGTCGCTTGTCATCAAGAGTGTCAATTTCAGTTTCGTAAACAAAACAATATAACAATTGACATTTTGTTCGATATTTATTAACTATATTTAGTTATTAACAAGTTTATTAATAATAAATTCTACATAATAAAGGTGCACAGAACATAGGTAATACTTGTCCACGTCTAAACAATTTTCAATTCTTTGTCGTTTTACTTCTTATGACTTAATTTTTTAAAAATTAAGTAAGTTTATAAACTAAAATAAAATAAACATTCGTGTTTTTGTGATAACAACGACGTAAATGAAGCCGGTAAATGTCAAGCCAGATCCAACAATATATTTTTGTACGTAATATTATCTGTGGTCATACTATGTCAATGCGTTTTTCACTTATCATCTGTGGATTTACTGGTATTTTCGGCAACAAGTCGACCGACTTTAGTATAGTGGCAACATTGTGAACGTATAAATCAAATTAGTGACACTTTAGTTATAGAAGGCTTATAGAGCGTTTATGAATACAAACATTTATCGAACGTTTTATAAGCCTAAAGAGCGTGTTAACTAAAGTATACTTAAAACGTTCTATAAGACTTTTTTATGAATAAGGCCGTTAAAATGCAATGAACATTTTACGAAAAACAAAATTTCATCATTCAAGAAACTACTGACTTATTGATTATTTTTCAAAAATCTGCTGCAATATTATGCTATTGCTTATTAAGAAATAGCTGCAGAACAAATATTTGACAACACATCACATGTAATAATATAATTATTTTTATACTTATATATTTATATTTTTTTCATTTGTATTTTGATATTTGTGGAATTGTGAAATAAATGTATATGTATTAACAAGATAAAATTTTGTAATTTTTTATAAAATAGATTAACTAATATGGTTCCGTAAATCTTTCAAATCAATCATAGTCCATTTACTGTCCAAGCCTAAAAACCATACAATAAATAAGATATAACAATAAATAAGTAATAATTCTGTCCAGTAGTTTTAAAGATGTGCGCCCACCATCCTTGAAGATACAGACAGATAAACATTTAAATCATAATCACTCACATAGGTTAAACCGTACACACTTTTTCTACTGTTACATACATTATTACATATAGAAATTAATATTAATTATCCCGTTGTAACATTTATGAGACATACTTATTAATTAAATTTCTTTAAATTATTTATTTAAAACCTCGCAACTTTCCGAACGCAATCAGGTGAATGTTCAGAATGATATTACGCGTGGCAGCCGTCGGACGCTTTCGTCACATAAACATAGAATAAAAAATCAAAATAATATATAAATATAATCCGTTAATTATATAAGATAAACAACTTTTTATTGTTTAACCAGATTTTATATTTAAGCAAAACAAAAACGTAAGAATTATAATTATCAATTTTTTTACAAGCGTCACACGTCTGCACACTGAGGTCGCTGTCGATCGAGTAACAATGATAGGAATACGAAAATGCAACTACATATATAATATCATTACCTATATTCCTCTTCACTTCAAACGAGCGGTAAACATTTAATTATCTGAATACTATATTACACTGTATTAAAAACGTCATTATCACAGAAAAATGTTAATATAAAGAAAAACCTCGCGGAGTCGCGTTCACTGTCACGTTATAAAACAAAATGGCGTAAGAGCGCACTTTGGTGACCGACGAGGCACAACACGAAGGAAACTGTGAATAAATGAGATGGAACATATTTGTTATCCTACTCACTCACATTATTTGTATGCGTTACGTCGAAGTGATAGTGCCTCATCGATTTACTTGTTATTTTAAACTTGAACGGCGAGCTGCTTAGGCGGACTGTTTAGTTGTCGAAATAAGTATTTTAAAAGAATCCTTGATATATTATAATCTTAAATATAAATAATTTTGTTAATAATATTTTTATACAGACTAATATTATTATTTTTTGATCAATCGACCTTGACCGAATTTCTTTACTTAAATGTCATTACTATTTGTTTCCATATATTATTTAAATTGTTTAATTATTTTTTATATTATTCACTCTGCATACTCATTACTTGCGATATATTTAAACGAAATTATTTTAATAAAATTAATAATTTCACCTTTAAGTTTTATATAAGTTTCAGTGTCGGTACCGATTAAACACCAACCAACCATAATACTGTAACAATGAAGTAGATAAATAACACACAAAAAGCCATTATAATATTTTATTTAATAAAAAATAATACATATATACATTAAGTTTTGGTTTTAAATTATTAATGTAACATTAAAAACAGAATCAATAATCTTTCAAGTGTATTTTGATTTTCCTGTAATAAGTAATAAATTCTGTAACAGAATTTGTGATATTTTGTAGTATTTTAATTTTTTTTTTTTTAGCTTCACGCTTTATCCCGCACAAGGCAGGGACCGTAGGAACCTAGTGTTAAGACACTCCGTTGCTTAGCCCCTGCTTTCTCCGTCCCCGTACTTTCTCTTAACCAGAGAATTAATACAGATGATGATAATAAAAAAAATGACCTTCATATCTCAGCGACGTTATGATTTTTAAGTCTACGTCTTTGTGGTAATGGGTCACAAGTTGTCTAATCACTTAACGTTATATTTCCTTTATAACTTTATCGATCCGCTTCTAACGATTGTTTTCGTACGGACAAATACAAAAATAAATCAAATATAAATACAAATACAAAAATAACAAAGGCAACAAAAGTATTGAGGCGTGTCATTATCAAGAAAAAGTGTCTTGTAGATGCATGACAAAGAACATTTCTTTATTACGTTTTCTTCATTAACGTAGGAATAATTAAATGTCACATAACATTATCTAGCCTATAAGTAGTAGGTACCCTTAATAACTTACCACAGTTACAGGCTTTACATTGAAATGGTTGTAGACTTGATATATGAAGATAAATAGATTTATTGATTTGTGTGTATAAACAAATTTTTTAAATATATATATATATATATATATATATATATATATATATATATATATATATATATATATATATATATATATATATATATATATATATATATATATATATATATATATATATATATATATATATATATATATATATATATATATATATATATATATATATATATATATATATATATATATATATATGCATGTTATTTTCATAATATTCTAAACTTTCTCTTTGTGTTACTGATTTAAGCCATGAAAAAATGGATAAAAATAGTATCAAGTAGTGTCAAGACAGTCTGTTATCTAGAACTAGATTTGAATGAATTATTTGACAATAGACTAAGTAACAACTTAATGTCAATTTAACCATCAGTACAGTTCTTTGTATTCATTCATCAGGTTGACCGATGTAGATGTTACAATAATTTTAATTTCTTACTCCACATTTTTAAGTATTATAGCTAATAGCATGGCAATTTTCTTTACATTACAGTACCAACATATTCTTATTTTTGGGATCCCTAACACATGTTTTACCTTCAAAATGCATAAGTAGAAAAGAGCTAACTGATAACAGTTTCAACTAGCAATAGCAAGCAATATTATCTAATGCAACATTTATTTCTCTGAGTCTTTGCTTGATAATACATTATAAAAATATTTTTAATTCACACTCCTTCCACCCACTACCTTTATTATTACTATTGCAAAAGGAAATATTATGTTGAATATTGTCTTGATAACATTCAAATGAATTTTCTTTAAGTACTTTCATCTTTAGAGGGTTGGAAAAATTATCATCACCACACATGGTATTGATTTTTTTTTAATTTCTTCAAATTTTTAAATGACATGTAGTTTATTAGCTGGGATACTGAGCATGTGGTAAAATGAACATTATTTACTATGTTAATAAAAATTTAATCTATTTGTTTATATAAATTCATTTATTTATTTATTTATTTAATAGTTTGGGATAACAACAGCATAGACTACAATTTAAAAATTAAACAAATTTTAGATTAAGAACAAAGCCAATTACAGTTACCCTCTGAAGACAATTAATTTTGTGAGGAGCAGAAAATAGTAAAAATTTATGTCTTTTAATACAGTTTTCTTCTTCTTAGTTTTCTTCGATCAACATATGCACAATGTAAATATTATTACATGATGATTTTGTCTTAGATAATATTACTAATATTTATATATTAGCAGACAGAGTACTTGATACTTAATAATTTAATGTAGCTAGATTTCTATATGTGCCTTTTGGAAATTATCCAAGTGCTCCAACTTCTACATTCACTGTTCAGATTAAATTTACTTCAATTCAATGTACAGAATGCATCTGACTTACTGATCAAAGTTTATGTGACAAGATCTTACGCAGTGTTATTTTATTTTATATATGACTTAACATAAGTCCTTTATGCTTGTCCATTATGCTGTCTTCATCAAATTTTAAATAAATAACTTGTTATATTATAAAATATTTACTAATTTACTAATAAACAGTCTATGTAGACAGTTGCAAAATATCTCATTAATAATTTAAATGGCATTACATTACAAAAGGTATCAAAAACTTACACATACACAATTGTTTCAACATTAATTTTCCACCATGATATAATCATATACAATTGTTACTATGACAACAGATCTGTTTATCACTCATAATATCAAACTATAGCAAGTTTCTTATTTGATTCTAATATCCACAACAAAGATACTATATATTAGTGATTAAAAACTATACAATCTTTTGGAGTTTAACAAATAACACAAATGTATAATTAAAAGAAAGGATAAAATAATAGTGTCTTGATTTTTAAATGTGACCTATATTCATTTTATTCAAACCAATAAAAATGGTTTTCGTAAAATCTGCAATGGTAATTTTTACCATATCTTAAGGGGATGTGCTGATGTTAATAAGTGAGTATTGTATATATCGTTGTTATTTATATTTTCCCTACAATATGATTGTATCAATATAGCACTGTATGTAAACTTTTGAATTAAACACAGGAATCTGATAATTGCATTACTGTATACTGATATTTACAATATTTCTAAAAGGAATAAACTAGATTTTGTTGTACTTTTTACTATGTGTACTTACTCATTTTTTGAAATCTTGTAAGTTATTTTTTTTGTTACTACTTTGTCAATTTGTTAATATTCATAAATAATATTTTTTAAATTATTTCCGTTTTTCTTCTTTTTATGATAAAATATAATACATTCAAAATATGAATATTTTTTCCACCATTTTTAAATGTCAATTAGAGATAGCGTCAATTCAATTTGGAACAGATAACATTTATGAAATAGGATAACAATAAAGTCTTTTTTTAATTTGTAAAGTATTAACAACTCCTTAATTATGAAAATACTGCAATCAGTTTTGGAATTTTTAAATTTCGTCGTTATAGTAAAAATATAAGTATTTAGTACATCATGTTTTCATCGGTTACTCAACTATAAATTTCCTTGAATGTTAGGAAAACTTTAATCAATGTATGTATATAATTCACAATATTGAATAAAAAAAGTTATATTTTTGATTTTACTATAGTGAAATGGGTGACGCGTTAGGCAAACTTTGTTCAGCATCAGGCGTACAAGCAGTTGGTTCAGTTCTCGACAGAGTTATTTCCCAACCAAGTAGCGAGGATCATACTGTACTTTATAAGTTAGCAGATTATAAAAAAGGTAAAAAAATATATTAATCTAAAAAAATAACCAAAGTACTATAGCAGTTCAGTTCAATTTACAACGTCTTACATTATATACAAAATACACGTAACATTTTAGGCGGACTGTTGCTAGAAACTTATACTAAAGGTGGCATGGCATCAGCAGAAAAATTAATAAGAGAAGAGTTTTCAGCTTATATGTATGCAGGAGGTCGAGGTCGGGTTATCAATAGGGCTGAGTACTTACGATGGAAATTCAGAGACCAAGAACAGGTAGTAAAAATCAGTTATAGTTCTGTTGGGGAGTGGTAAAGATAAAAACATACATTGTATAAAAGACATATGATGTAACTTTTAGGTAGTACTCCCTATAGAAGCATCGTTGTCCCCTCATGATCCTCTAGCGAAATGGGAAGATCATACAGCTTGTTGGCAAATGACATATCGTGGTGCACTCGGGGAGTCTTTGTTACACGTCCTCATCATTTGCGATACAAAGGTAAATTTTCAAAACTGTCTTTACGAATATATTTGTATTTTGATATTTTTTATTATTATTATTTATATTTATTTTAGATACACACCCGACTAGCGAGGACTCTTGTGAAGTGCTTTCCAAAGCTTTCTCTGGATGTTGTCGAAGGTGAAGAATACTTAGGTATGTCAACGCTATTGATACAATATGAGAAATTCGTTCTTTATAATATTTTATTAGTTTTTCTTATTTTATTGTACTTTATTGTTGTTTATTAATTTCAGGTGCAAGTTCTTTGCACTTAGCCATTGCGTACAGTAACAATGAGTTGGTCCAAGATTTAGTCGAGGCTGGCGCAGATGTCAGCCAAAAAGCAATTGGTATAACCTATTTATAGTTTTTGTTACTGAAATAGTTCGTTATAAATAATATCATATCCAATATATACTATATAAACCTGTTTTATGTTTAGGGAGTTTTTTTCTTCCAAGGGACCAACAGCGAGTGCCTCCCGCTCGACAGACAAATTATGAAGGTCTGGCCTACTTGGGAGAGTATCCATTAGCTTGGGCGGCTTGTTGTGCTAACGAAGCGGTTTATAACCTACTACTCGATTCTGGAGCAGATCCTGATGCTCAAGATTCTTTTGGAAATATGATACTTCATATGGTTGTAGTTTGTGATAAGTTGGTACGTTATATTTTGTCTTGATATTTACAAATTAAATTTAAGCAATTTAAGCATGAAAATCTAAATTGAATCGATTTTTATCTACCACTTTACGTCTTCTTACCTAATCACACTAAGTTGTGTCTTATTAAATAATACTAATAATAGTAATACATTTTCAAAAGATATCTACAGTTAATTATATGTATATCATATAAAATATAAATATGATATAAAATTAAAAAGCGGGGACGGAGAAAGCAGGGACTAAGCAACAGAGTGCCTTAACACTAGGTTCGTATGGTTCCTGCAATTCCTTCTGCCTACCCTGCCATGTGCAGGATAAAGCGTGAAGCTAAAAAAAATAAAAAAATATAATATAAAATTGTATAAAAATATGATTTTCGGTTGTTTTAGGATATGTTTGGATATGCTCTTCGTCATCCAAAATTACCAGCGAGTAATGGAAGACAGAACAAAGCTGGTTTCACGCCGCTAACGTTAGCGTGCCAGCTGGGTAGAGCCTCTGTATTCAGAGAAATGTTGGAATTATCTTCCAGAGAATTCTGGAGGTACTCTAATATTACATGTTCAGCGTACCCTTTGAATGCTCTAGATACGTTGCTACCGGATGGTCGAACAAGTAAGTTTAAAATACTTATATTTATAGTTTATAATTTTTCTTAATATATTAAACCGACGAAAAAAGTGAAGAACAATTGCTTTAGTGAAATAAGTAAATCAATATACGATCAAATCACGTTCCGTTATTAAAAATATCAAAATTGGTCACCTTTCTAAAAAGATATGCATGGTCTAATATAAAATAAACATATCGGTCAAGTGTGAGTATTACTCGCGCACTGAAGCATATTATCGTATAAGTAGACAATTTATAATTTCATCGTATCCTAATATGAATTATTTTGTATGAAATTAACTACAAATATAAGTTTGTAATAGTTTCATTACTTTGAACAGTAAAATCACCATTACTCGTCATAGAATTGACTTTTGTACATTAAAAAAAGATTTTCGATGCACTAAACTCATGAACACGTTCCGCTCCGTTGATATTTTTGTTCGTTTTTCGTTTGTTTTTCTTTTTCGATCATAACGTCTACGTAATGTATAATTACGTACACGTATATAAAACACCATGGTTGTTGTGATGCCTTTTCTCAAGGTTTGTACTACGCTTGCGCGTAATTACAACTCTGGGGCCCCAGACAAAGCAACTCTGTATATATAATTATGATTCCTATCTTATTTTCTTCCATGTTAAATGTTATGAATTTATGCTGCGGTCTCTTTTTACTGTAGCGTTTTCGTTTCATCGACTTTCAAATTTTCAAATCACAACGATACTAATGTCCGAGATAGCCGTACTTTTCTTATTGTAGGTATTTCGCTGAAAAAGATATTATGTATAAAAAACAAATTTACATTTTTATAAACAAATTTACGATCGCGTCCACTCATTTTGTATGTGATAAAGTAATTATCACTTTTTAGTTTTTTTTTTATTTATACTATAAGTTTTAAGTATGCAAAAATGTAAGTAATTCTATGAGGATCCCGTACTATATACTATAGTTATACACTTCATGATATATTTGAGGAGTTTAGTCTCACAATATATTTTTTAATTGTTGTATCGGTGTACTCTTGTACGATATATTAACTACGATTTTTAAATTATTCAACAGATTGGAACTCTGCACTTTTTATTATTCTGAACGGAACCAAACAAGAACATTTAAACATGTTAGATGGAGGGATCATACAAAGATTGCTAGAAGAGAAATGGAAGACATTTGCGAGAGTATGTTTATTTATAAATTATATATTGAAATACTTATGTAGCTGAAAATTCCTTTCAAATTTGCACTTAACAAGAAAAAACTATTTAATCACATTTTTTTAGACTAAATTTCTTAAGCGTCTACTCATCCTGATGCTGCATCTTCTGTTACTCTCTGTATCTGTATACCTTCGACATAGCAGTCTGGAGGCAGATGCTCACCCTCGCTGGGGTCTCGAAGTGGAAGATGCAAGAAGTGGTATACGACTATCTACGGAGTTGGGAACTATAATAAGTACATTGTGCTATATCATTCTGCAACAAGGAGATGAAATTAAAAATCAAGGTGTCATTGCTTATTTTAAGCAATTGGTAAGTTTCTTGGAGTATTTCTGTATTTCTCACTTACTTAGTGTCATACTAATAGGTATGATGCTCATGGTCTCATGAAAAGTATAATATAATATAATTTTATATATATTTTTTTTGGTTCGACGAAAGAATGTGTTCGTGTTTTGTTCCAAAATATCGCTTTAAGGTGATTGAATACTTTATTTCGAGTAATTAAATAAAATATACAACGGATTTTTATTTTAGATTCACGAACCAGCAAAATTTATATTTTTGGCTTCCAACATTTTACTGCTGGCTTGTATTCCGGCGCGATTCAGTTTGAAAACGTCACTTGAAGAAGGAATTTTAATATTTGCGCTGCCAGGGTCTTGGTTTTTGCTTATGTTCTTTGCTGGGTAAGTGCGTATGAAAATTATTGACTTTTTGCCAACTTTTCTTATATGCTTATACATATATTTTTTTAGCTTCACCTTTTATCCCTCACATGGCAGGGTAGGCAGAGGGAACTGCAGGAACCATACGAACCTAGTGTTAAGACACTCCGTTGCTTAGTTCCTGCTTCCGCCTTTTTCGAGACGTGTTGATTGGATGAACTAAACGCCGCGCTTTACCTAGTTTCCAATGCGAAGAAAATGGAAATAGAAAAATCCATCTTCCCAGAGTGGGAATCGAATCCACAAACCGTCGCTTTTACGGTTAGACGCTACGCCTCTGCGCCACGACGATCCTCACATATATTTAGGTACTTTACTTGCAAAACAATTTTTTTTCTTATATTTCTTACTTTTCAGAGCAGTGAAACTGACCGGTCCATTTGTTACCATGATATACAGTATGATAACAGGCGACATGTTTACTTTCGGTATTATATATTGCATCGTCCTATTTGGATTCTCACAATCATTTTATTTCTTATATAAAGGTACATTTATTTTCGATATTTCTATTATATTTTATTAATATTTTGACATATTTCGCCTTTTGATCATTCTTCAGGGTTCCCAAACGTACAATCGACGCTATACTCTAGCTATCCCAGCACGTGGATGGCTTTGTTTCAAATAACTTTAGGAGATTATAGTGTAAGTATTCAAATAAAAATAGTATTTTTTAAAATAAAATAAAAATGTGAAATAAAAGACATTATTATCTGGTCAGCTTGCTTGTTTACATTAGGTATATAAAATATGCTATAAAAGTATCACTATATAGTACTGTATAATTTTATATATTATGTAAAATATTACATATAAGTATTATAGTAGAATAATATTAAATCTTAATTATTTTCTTGATATTTAAAATCGATTAATGTCTACAGTATTCAGATTTAGGCCAAACAACATATCCAAATCTAGCTAAGACCGTGTTCGCACTGTTCATGGTGTTCGTCCCCATATTACTGCTTAACATGTTGATAGCTATGATGGGAAACACATATGCACATGTTATCGAACAGTCTGAAAAGGAATGGGTGAAGCAGGTGAGAAAACTTTCTTATTTAGTTACTTATATACTTACTTAGGTTATTTTGTTGGGATATCTAGTTATTCCATGATATATTATTTAAGTTGGATTGCATAAAATAATATGAAAGGTAATCCGCAACATCACTAATAAAAGGACATAGATAAATAATTTATTTCGTAATAATAACACAAAAATGTTAATTAATTGTTGTAATTAAGAAATATTTTAATTAATAACGTTAACATATCGTGCATAAATATATTCTAGTCATATAGTTTTTGATTTTTTTCTGCTCTAACTAACTAGGCACTACGCGGCGTTGAGTGCCGCTAGATACTCAACACGAAATGCCTCAAAAAGGCGGGAAGCGGGAAACGAAGTGCCTTAAATCTAGTTGTAACACGAAGTGTCACACGGTTTCTGTAATTCATTCTGCCTACCCTGCTAAAAGCGGGATAAAGCGTGAAGCCTAAAGCTTTTATAATACTTTCAGCTACATCATTAAGACAGACTGACGAATGCGCAACAAAGTGATTCTTTAAAAGTTCTGTTTTTTTTGTAACTACAAAACTAGAAATTACGTTAATCTAAAATTTTCAGTGGGCAAAAATTGTAGTATCTTTAGAGAGATCAGTATCGCAGGAAGACGCACACAGATACCTCCAAGAGTACTCCATAGGTCTCGGACCTTCTGATGATCCTCGTTACGAACAACGTGGAGTCATGGTTATAAAGAGCAAAGCTAAAACCAGGGCGAAGCAGAGAAAGGGAGCACTTGCTAATTGGAAAGTTAGTGGAAATGTTTTTAAAACTGGACGCCATTTTTGTTTCATATTATTTTTCACTTTATCATCAATTTTTTAAAAATGGTATCATCAATTGTAAGTTGTGAGATAATATCAATTTTATTGGTAGTATTGCAATACGATATGTTTAAGGTAAAATTATACGTACCAGTGTTTTCAGATTCTATATAATAAAAATAGAACGAGAAACACCATCTTATTATGTGAAAAAAATAATTTAAAAATATTTAATTATTCGTAGCGTGTTGGAAAAGTGACAATTACAGAATTGCGTAAACGTGGCATAAGTGGGGAGGAGTTGCGCCGGCTTATGTGGGGACGCTGTCTCTATTTCTACGCCTACTAAAGCGCCTAAACCGTGAGTATAAAATATATTAATATATTTAATTTTGAACGCAGCGGAATTCGAACCCGTTTTTTTGAAACAGTTTGCAAGAAGCGATATACTTACGTTCTAATGTTTATCAAATTTCTTAAAAGTACTTTTAAAAAATTAAAGAAACAAACAATAAATCCACAATATTTTCGTATATATAAATTATCTGATTTTATATCAAATAATAACTTGCAACTATATGCTATACATAAATTATAAAAAAAATAACAACTTCGCTTCCATGTCAACTACTGGAAATGAAGGCGATCAACAATATATACAATATTGATATTTTATACACAATTTAATTATATTTTTATATTTAAATACATTACATTATAATTATCTTTCTTTTTTATCCAGTTGCCTGCCGCCACCGGAACTAGTGGCAACGGAAGGACCAAACGCAGGTGTAGGGCCAGCATTGTCATCTGCTCTCAATGTTATGGCCTTCACACACGACCTGGACCTAACAAAGAGTAAGTAACTTTTAAAAGGAGTCGAACCTATGTTATAAAGCCTAAACTTATATACGGGATATAGGTAATGTAACGTAAAATAAATTTTGCTCTATGGCTTAATATGTAGGTACCTATTACCTTTTATAATATTTTGATTACTTTCAGCAACGGAAACTCAAAAACAGCTCACTCCCGATTTACTTGTGAACGGTCAAACAACTTCAAAGAATCAGACTTTAAATCAAGCTCCAAATCTTCTTGCAACAACGCCTACAACTAAAACAGACTTAGAAGTCCGGTTACCACAAAATGTTCCAGCACCTGTGCAATTAAAAATACCTGCAGACAATGCTCTTTTACCTCCATCACAGAATATTGACGTTCTAGGCATCAGTTTGTCACCGCAGGACCTTCCAAAAGCACAAAATATGAAGCCATTGGGTAAGAGTTGTTTCTTTATCCTCCTTATAGTCCTCTTGCTACCTCTTACCTGAAAAATTGTTTTTGTTTCTTGATTTCTACTACAATTTTGTGGAGTGGACCTCCGCAAATTTCACGCGTTCTAGAACTTACTGTGAAATTTGCGATGTATTTCTATTGATGTCAGACATTCTAAACCTTTATGTTCTGTCAAGAGTTGTCTTAAAAAGTATTTATTGAACTCAGAACAGTAAATGACTTTATCTTATTAACATCATTCAAACTAAAATTATAAAAAATGCCCTCCATTACAGATAATACGTACTAATGTATCTAATATGTAAGTGCATGTAATATGTATCAAATATTACACGATTATGCCACGTTATATTTTTTATGCCATACCTTTTATTTTAAGTTTTTATTACTTTTGTTCGCTTCATCTTTTTTTATGCAACCAGTTCTACATTATCCAATGATCTATGATCTATGATGAGTCTTCTAGAATTATATGAAGCATAAACCTTTCTTTATAGGTATTATATTTTTCTATATTTTTATTTCTCCGTTTATATATTTTGTGTGTGTCCAATTAAGTATAAATAAATAAGAAAAATAAGAATTTATCTTAGCTTGATCGGTTATTAAGTTAAAGGACAACTGACTCATAAATAATTGTTTTCGCCTCAAATTTTAAAAGCAACAAATTTTTGTATAACTATCACTGAATGAATGAATAAAAATAACTAATTATTCTAGATATCAACGATAAAATATACAGAGACTATCTACACGAACTAGTCACAGTTGAACAGACACTGGGCTCGGACAGTCCTGAGGTGAAGAAGTTGGCAGAACAGGCGGCGGACCTCAACGATGTGCCAGAAATTGATATAAATGTATCGGTGAGTTACTATAGTCGTATATGTTTATTAAATAAATATCTGAATTTCTTTCTTTCTTCTAAAGATTCTTACGTTTATGAAACTGATCCTATAATTTTTTATGCCAAACGTACTATGATTAATTTTCCAACAAATAGTAGATACATAATTATTATAAGCATATGGTATATGAATTTGAATATAAATAATAAGTCTTAAAAAAGCGAGGACGGAGTAAGCAGGGACTAAGCAACGGAGTGTCTTAACACTAGGTTCATATAGTTCCTGCTGTTCCTTCTGTCTACCTTGCAATATGCGGGATAAAGCGTGAAGCTATAAAAAAAGTAAAAAATAAATAAAATAAAAAAGTCTTAAAAAATATTTCTTACTTTATCAATTAACTTTTACAGAACTGATTGCTTATCATGCTTTCTGACGCTTGAGTATACGAAGAAGAGTAAACCAATCTGCTTCATATGGTTAATACCAATTACTCGTCTTGTTAAATACATGTATATTTCTTTACTTAACTATTTCTTCTAAGTAATATATTTTACTGTAGAATATATTTCTGTTGCTATGTAATTCTATTTCTGTCTGTAAGATGGTAGCCAAGTCAGCTCGTCTGGTGGTAGCGGGTGCGGTATCCGGGCTATTTGGAGTAGCGGCGGACGTACCACCGCCTGACTCTTGGCGGAGAGAACGGCAAGAGCATTCTGATAGTGACCCTGTACCAGGTTAGTATAGGTTATGTAGTTTTTATTACTATTTACTCTTCGTAGAAAGATGGATTTTTCTATTTCCATTTTTTTCGCTCTGGAAATTAGGTAAAGCGCGGTGTTAAGTTCCGCCACTCAACTCAGCAATGTCTCTAGAATCTATAGGAAAGTTTTACAAATTATAATAATGCATGATTCCAATTTATTGATATACTCACACTTCTTACAATATAATTTTACAATACGATACAAATTAACTAAATTAAAGCTAAACTTGACTAAACTTTGAAGTGTTTACTATAAATATGTAAATTAAAAGAGAATAACATTTTTTAAAAATTAATTTATTAATAAAATCTGCTTGCTATACTATATACAGTAAGCTTTGACTCTCTTTAAACATTTTTTTATATCTTTAGTGTGAATTAACTATTAAAACATATCATAAAATGTTTAATAAAATAAACCATTCTCTCTCGCCAATAGATTGTTCATTGCAATAATCTTTGGGTAGTGAAAATTAGTAAAATCTCCCAACAGCGATGCTAACAACACTATAAGTTGAATAAGGCATATAAGTATTTTTAAGTATATTATTGTCATAATGTTTAAGATACCGTAGTAGCTGGGTAGAGCTGCGCGGGCGAGGCGGGCGCGTTCTGCGTCACGCCGGGCGGCGCCTCCACCCCCACATCTATATGTACCCGCTAGGTAAGTTAAACTAATAATACTATAACAATTACTACCAAAGTAGTTAGTTTTTAGAGATATTATTGATTTTCGCATCTATTCTCTTGTTAAATAAACTATGATTATAAAACTTTGAAGACTTAATCCAGTTGATAATCTCAGAAAACTTATTTCTAGTGGGATATTTATAGGGTTAGATCAATAATGTCGTATACGGTGCCTAATAATTTTATTTGACAACATGAGTGAAGCCGCAGAAAAACTAGTCACTGATTACGACTGTATTGGTAAATGGTACCTAAGCACTTAGGTGTCAGGGAAAGTTTAAGGGTTTTATTATTACAGAAAAAATAACAACAATCTAAAATATTTACAGATCCATGTACTTAGTGGCGTCTGAGAGTAGTGCAGTTGAAAGCGATGTGCCTCTGGAGGATAACCTTAGTTCAGGAAATAGCTCGTAAGCCTTTGCAAACATAGTATTAAGTCTATTTTAATTATGAAAACAATATAGAACTTAGTAATATTAAAATTATTACAATTTTATACGCAGTGTCTGCACTATATTATTATTTTTATAAAGTTTGAAAGAACATTTTATTTAAATTCACGCATAAAGCTAAGCAAGACACACACACAATGAAAAGAAATCAGTCAATAAAAACTTAACTTAATTACTCTAACTTTAAATTCGTAATTTACAAAAAATATAACCTATTGTTAAACATTAAAACGTTTTCCCTTTAAAAAATATTATTTTTTTGGCAAAAAACTTATTGGTAATGGTTTGCCGCCAGACGGCCTACTCGACCTTTTCCTACGCAAATGAAGTTGGTACCCGTAACCATCGATTTTAGAGTCAGTCAGTCCAAATCCCCGCTGTTTTATTTGTTATATTCTTAATAGCTGTAGTTTTTCTACCTTAGTGCAATCAACAGTAGACGCGACAATAGAATGCGAGCAGCAAGACCTTTATGCATACAACACGCTACGGGGCAAGCGCAGGTTGAACACTCCCTATTTCTTGTTGGTAAGATATTTTTAAGCACACTTTTAGTGATAGCAAAATTTATAGAATTTTAGGAGTGTTTTGGATTTGGACTTTGCAATGAAGTATTAAAAATAAATTTGAAAATATTTATAAAAAAAGATCCATAAAAATCGGTTCGACCATTTCAGAAATTAGTCCGAACAAACAGAAAGATAAACAGAAATGTTTTGGAAAAAATTGTTTTAAATTTGAGTAGAGCATAATTACTTACATGCTGTTATAAAACGATGAATCATGTTGTTGTTCAATGTCGATTTAATACAATAATAAAATCTTATAATTATTTTTTTATTATGATTTCGATTTAATGCAATAAATTTACATCTACATATATATATATATATATATATATATATATATATATATATATATATATATATATATATATATATATATATATATATATATATATATATATATATATATATATATATATATATATATATATATATATATATATATATATATATATATATATATATATATATATATATTACTTTTCCATGAAGAAGGTCCAGGTAGCGGCGGTGAGGTAGACAGCGCGCCGCCAACGCAAGCATCAACCGAAAAGAGAAAACGACCGAAAACTGCCCGACCTCGTCGTAACAGGTTTGTGCTTTATATCAAAATTACCAAAAAAATATGCTTAATTATATATATGGCAACATTAAAGTCCATTAAAATGTTACATTTGCTTTTCATTTATTAGAGGACGCAATTTTATTTTTGGGTCAATAGAAGCTTAACATCGTTTGTGGGGCCTCCGGCCGCCATTTTGGAAAAAGGGGGAGAAATACTTTTTTCGTGATATCTCGGAAACTATGCGTCGTCCAAAAAATTTGTAAGATCATAATTTGTAGCAAATTGTTTTGCCAACAAATGTTTATATAATTTTTTACTAAATTGTGAACTTCGTTCAAGAGCTACAAGTTATCTTCATGTCTTAGAAAAAATAGAATTACCTCTTTTACGATTTTTCAATTGAACATATATAAGGTTAATTAATATTTGATATCTAACAAACAATAGATTCAAAATTCTAATTAGTTATAATATTAAATATTACTACTAATAATCATAAATCAAGTTAAACTATAATTAAATTGAATAGCGTTTGGTGTTATATTAGTATTATTATATTATCAGCTGTTACAGTATATTATTTTGAGATTCATATATCCGTGGAATTATAGTTAATAAAGGTTCCTTAGTAAAGAATTTCGTTATTCAAGTATAAATTCAGATCCATTTTAATACTATATAGTATTTTTGCTTTAAGCAAGCCAATATTTAGTTAAGTATTTCTCATTTTAGAGTTTCACCGGAATTGGAGGCCGGCAGCCCGTTAGAGCCGTGGGCCACAGCCTCTTTATCTCGACTCTCGAAATTGATGAGATCTCTCAGCAGCTCCTCTTTATCAGTATCCTCGCGTGACGCCGAAGAAAATTCATTACAGAAGTATTAATTTAAATATAATAAAAGAAATTGTGAAAGCAATATTGTTTTCCATAATAGATAATGTAGAATTTTCACGTTTTTTTTTAAATATTTACACACAAATTATTCGCATGTAATTATATTGATAATATATAAATAAAACTACTATTTATTTGGTATTATTTATTTGAGATCTTCGTTTCTTCGACGTTGAAAAAAGAACATTATTTTTTAGCACAAAATGAAAGAAATATAGAAAGAGGCAGAGAAATAATACGTTAAATACCTTTTTTCTGAAATAAAGTTTAGTCAAGCAAAAATCTTAACTAAACAATTGAAATGTCACCAAATAATTATACTGTAGTTTTAAACGGTTACTAAAATATAATTTCCATAAAATTCAATGTTTTATTCATATTTTTATGAAATTGAATGCTTTAATGCAAGTGAAAGTGGTTTACGGCATATTTACGACCTAAAATTAATTATCTATGGAATTGGAAAAATGGCGCCAAGATAATAAATAAATGGTAAATATTATTAAATTTTGTTTTTTGAAGTAAATATAACTTGGAATTTATTTAAATGTTGTTTAAAATAGACGTAATAAGATCATATAGAATATACCCAATTTGTTTTATCTTATTGTCTTCTATATTAGTATTCAATAGTAGCTAGTTATAGTTTTGGTCAAAATAAAATATTAATAAAATTAAATAGATTTCAACGAGTTCATAATAATTGACCCTCAATCATTTTAAATTAGATTTAAATGATAAGTAATACATTTTTATTGTGACCAAACAGTTTCAAGTGCTTTTTTGTCATTCAGAACTTACCAATACCTCCCAACGCCGCTGTCTTATACTTATATTCTCTCAATTGCGGCAAACGCTTTCCTCAATCGCCTTTCCGAGTTATCGACTCAAACTTCTTTTACATGCTTTTAATAATATAGCTTCTGTCACCTTCAACAGATCGACACAGTGAAGACATGTGATATATCACAAAATGACACAGAATGCAATAAACACACCAATAATATTCAAAAATCATGATAAATAAAAGAAACAACATGCTAAGAACAAGTGAGTAACGCTAGTGATCATATTCTAAAATATTTCAATTAAATCATTGTAGAGGTAATATTGTGTATATGTACACGTAAATATTAAGAACACACCCAAAATTACATGTCATAATCACAACCATATAAGATTTAAAGTCATCATCATCATCATAAAACAATGTAAATTCATATGTTTTTCATCAATAGATCATTAAAAAATCACACGTGATATAATACACAGAAACAGTAAAAACATCATCATGTTATAAATGAAAGTGGATATTGAAAAAAACAAAAAAAAAACAAGATAAAGAGCCGCCCAGAAAGAGCAAGAGTACACAATAAAATAATAATATAAAAACCAAAAATATATATATGTATATAAAAGCCAGAAGTTTCAAGTCATTGTATATTGCATAACGTCTAACATATGATATGTTACGAGGGACACTTACCTCGGGGGGTCTGTGGAGAGAAGTATAGATTATAAATAAAATGAACACATCAATAAACATACACTTTATATCTTAACATTAATACAATTGATCGGGACGCCCGCGCCGCGCGCGTGAACCAACAACGTTCGCGTCCGCTCCGCCGCCCGCCTCGTGACGTCATCGCTCGCATTACACCTAATTACCGTAGTTATTTATAAAGAAAACAATCTTATATAGCTATTATTATACCGATTAGTTATTCTAGTGAGCTGTCGGGTCACGACCTAACTTACATATAGAACATGTTTGATTCCTTGACGTCGAATGTGACGCGGGGTCGCATTGCAACAGACAGGCGACAAGCCCACATTCGAGGTCGGATTACACAATCAACAGTTTTTTATGTTATCAACGAGCTCGTCGCATTCCCTCGACATTGCATTTACCTCGAGTCCTCGCAGCGGCGAATCTCGCTTATCGCATTCGCTTTCGCTTTTCTCTTATAGCTCCGTCCGATCACTGTTACATCGTTATAGGCAGTGTGGCATTCTAAGTTTAAACCTGGA
Source organism: Dione vanillae (assembly GCA_037178615.1). Taxonomy (NCBI): domain Eukaryota; kingdom Metazoa; phylum Arthropoda; class Insecta; order Lepidoptera; family Nymphalidae; genus Dione; species Dione vanillae. The sequence goes on from JAZFAU010000270.1 coordinate 25,097, forward strand.
CAAACTGGCACAATCGTCAATATCGACATTATACAAACAAATATATATATTACGTTACAAAAATAATACAATAAACAAGTACAGAGTGCAATGGAAAATCGAATGTACCACACGGCCGTGAACATCATTATCATCAGGAAAAGCGGTCAAAGTAAAAATAATCTCATACAAAAACGTAGTTTAAGTCGGTCGCGGCACCCACAAGAAATAAACGATATGCGGCCGGCCAAAACAAGAGACATGGACGTAGACGTGTACTTCAAATAAAACATATACGAGTGCGTTCATTTATTATTTATTGTGGGTCGCAAACGCGAGGTGTAGCTTATACAATAAAATTTATTTAACTATATATCGGAGAGGTATCTTCTGGGTCGTTTGGGCGGTCCGGCCGGCGTCTGCAAGCACAAACAAACAAAATGGCAAAGATCGTTGACCACAGCGCAGTAGCGGCGGCGGCACCAGCACTGGCCGGTAAGTGCATCTGCAACACTACACACGCTACACGACATGTTCCCTACCGTCAAACTTCACATACATATGTATATATATTATATAATTATTACAATATCATGCAAACTGAAAGAGAATTGGATAAATCAAATCATGCATTTCGTATAGCCAAATCCCTGGAAGATAACATTTTATGAAATTGTAAAATAGCATGTACATCATACGTAATAACATTAGCAATAATATGTTGTATTAACGATATGACTAATGATACATATATAAGCATATTGTGTAACACATATGGAGGCAATCATGTTATATGAAATAAATATATATACATATATTATAACATGTTTATTAAATTATAAAGAGGATGATATTATTCTGATTAAGCACAAATACTGACAATTTCATTTTGTACAATTAATAAAATATAATAATCATATAAATAAAATAATATATGTTTATGTTTATCTATATTCTATATCAATTATTAGAAATATGAGCGCATTGTATAAAAATGTGAAGCATGTTTAAAGAACACAATTACTGATAACAACTGAATGTGATAAGACAGGATTTGTGGCTGTTACTGTGTGTATCCTTATTAAATAAAAAAATGCATTTATGACTATCCAAATTAAGTAAATAGTACCAACTTTAAACATATTAAGAGTGATACTAAATAAACACATAATATTTATATAAAGAATACATTTCAATATTATATAAACAATCATCAACTTTATTTTATCAAATTACATAAAAACCAAGACACTACATATTTACACCGCACTATAAGTCCTACTAAAATATATAATATAGTCTAATAAGAGCACAAATAATAATAAAAAGAAACAACATAATAACAAGCAAAAGTATGAATAATCAACTTACATGTATTTACTGGTGTTGTGTGTGCTCGGGGGCAGGCGGGCCGGGGTATGGGTAGGGGTAGCCGGGGTACACGGGGGGGTACACGCCGTACTGGCTGTACTGGGGCGGCACGTTGTTGCCCGCTGGCGGGGTTGGGTTAGGCGGCGTCGCTTGGGCCGGTTGGGGTACACTCGCCGGTTGCTGCGGTTGTTGCTGTAAAAGTTGTTATATATTTGTTTTTTTTTTATAATGTAATTGACACTACAGACACTTGTTCCGTTTCCTTTTTTAACTTATACTATATGTTCTTATCGTAAATATGAATTATTATATTAATACTTAATATATAGAAATAATAATAATCATAATATACTCTATTTTTATATTTATTATTACTCAGAATTAAGTTGATATTTGTTTGACAACAAGTAACAATTTGTTCGCAAGATCTAATAAGTCAAATTATATTCATTCAATTTCTCAATGAACGGGATATACTCTGTAATGTTCTAAATCAACCCAAAAGGACTTGTCAATAGACAATTTGACAAACTTCAGTGTTTTTTCAAATTTTTTGTGTGGTTTTTTGTGATCACCTTCAGTTTGATCTGCGCCTCGATGGCCTCGGCCTCCTTCATCTTGCCGATGCTGCGGTAGTACTCGGCCCACTGCGCGCTGTAGTCGGCGGCGGGCGCGGGCGACGCGGACTGCGCCACGGGCGCGGCCGGCGTGGGCGTCGTCGGCGCGGCGCCGCTCGCTGCACAAACAAGACACTCTATTACACGACTGCTTACATTTTAATGAAATATATTTTAGTGTAAATTAAAATGTATTTTATCAATTTAAATATTCCAAATTATTTTCTATTTAACGTTTGGTAGTCTATTGTTCTGGCAAGCTTCTTGCTTCATATGAAAATATTGTATTCATTCATATAGCTGTATGTATTTTTTGCACAAGGTATTACTTTTAATGTAAAATTAACCTAGGAGTTCCAACTAGTGCTATATTGAAAATAGATATACCTTGTTGCTGCTGTTGCTTAGCCTGCTGTTCAACAGCTTCCGCTTCTCTCATGAGCCCCAACGAGCGGTAATAGTCTATCCACTGTTGTGAGTAGTCTGGTTGACCCGTCGCTGGGTTTATTTGGACTTGCTGCTGGTGGTGAAAGACAATTTTTACTATTAATTATAATTATTGCTAAATAAATCGTCTATCTTACCCAATATATAATACGCTATAATAAAGTTTGTTCGAAAAGTAATAAATCAGTCAGTAGTATTTTATTTAATATTTATTAAAGAAATGCACATCATATATGCTTAATATATTATTTTGCTTAATATATAAATTATGTTCCAAATTTATATATTTTTTTAACAATACTCAAAGTCCTAATTTTCATAATTCCTATACATTTACCTGAGGCTGATGCTGCTGCTGATGATGCCAATGGGGATTATAACCCCATGCCGGCGGACCCGGGGCTGGACCCCCACCCCTGTAGTAGTCAGTCCCGTCGTTACCATTTCCGTTCCCGTTGTTACCGTTACCATTGCCGTTGCCGTTCCCGTTTCCATTACCGTTGTCGGGAATGAAGTTTACCGGCTAAGAGGAAATAATTAGTTTAAAATTTATGTAATGATTGTAATCTTATTTCATTCTTAATATATAATTCAATCACGTTCCAACTAATGAAAATTCTTATATTAAAGTTTTAGAACAAGAAAACATAATAATTTAAAAACCAAAAAAAACCCTAAAACATCTCCTTACCATGCTAACTTTGTCCATGATGATCCGCTTGCAGTGCTCCACGGCGTCGGGGTGGCCGCGTATGTAGAAGGTGCGGTTGTTGCGGTCGTTATTCTGCGCGCGGCGGTCGAGCTCGCAATGCGCGCCGGATTGAGCGTTTATTTGTTTGATCACTTCACCACCTGGGAGACAATGTTGCAAGTTAATTTTAATTTTGCTATATCTATTATCTTTTGGTAAAAAAGATATACGCAGCAAAAATGACTGATAAGAGAGGTAAGGGAGACCTAGGTTGACTTTTGAAAACAGTATAAAAGATACTGGAGCAAGATCATATAAAAACCATGAGGACTCCCCGGAGAGCATGTATGAAGAGGCTAACGATAGTCGACGAGGTTTGGCGCTTCGTTCTACCTGACTACCCTGCTAGGGATAGAGCGTGAAGATGTCTGTGTGTATGTTATCTTTATATGAGCATACAACATAATTATTACGGATTGTTGTCTATTTATTAAAGATCTATAAAAAACATTTTTGAGGGCCCTTATTAAGATGTTAAAAAAAATAATTTTCTAAGTTTGACTTTGAGAAAGTAATGCCTCAGGGCAAGATAGGGAAACTAAGATATGAAACTACTGTGAGAACGGGATAAAGACTATTTTTACGTTTCGTAATCACAACTTATTATATATTATACATTATTAAATATTATCATTGTTAGACATACAGGGCGATGTCGACAATACTAAGTAGAAGCGTCTTCACTTATTTTCTTATTAACAATTGAGTCAATATCACTAAGCAAACATTGTATAAAACAAAATAAATTCACAACACCATCATACATTATTATCACAAAATACAATTTAAGACATGATTCAATGAAAAATGTCTATAATTACATTTAGCATAGCAAAAATATCAACAAACAAAATTTGTTGATAATCTTAGTATATTAATTAGCTAATTGTGTCAGCTCAAGTCGAGACAACGGACCTCTGCCAATAATGAGTCCGCACTTGACGTTGGACACGGTGAAGGTGACGCGTATCTCCTGGCCCTGCTGGTCGGGCCACTGCTGGAAGTCGCGCTCGCTGCCGTTGCGCTGCTGCCCGCTGGCGCCCGCGTTGTTGGAGTTGCGGCCGCGCCCCGAGCGGATTGCCATCTGTTTGCAAAAAACGTACAATAATAATAGTAGGAATTGAATTTTCACTTAAGCTTGTTGCCTTATGAGCACTAACAAGGGAAATACACTGAGCAATATACAATGCATATAAATTGAACAGGTAAATAAACTTATATGTTTTATTGTTTCATTTTGCTGGACCTATTAAATTAAATGCAATATTGATTTCCTTAACACATAATATTCAAAACGGAAAATATAAGTTAACTATTATTATAAAACGTTGGTTGAAATAATGCCAACCAGTAAGTAAGTTTGTAGCACTATGTGCTATGGGTTTCAGAAACTAATAGTTTGAATTTAAAATATTGTTTTGTTAGATAGTGCAATAAATATGGTTATATATAAGCATATTACATTATTTTAGTATAGTATAACATAATATAGGTATGCATTTTTATTTTTGAGTATTTTAATTAAGGTATCAATATGTACTCAATGACTTACAAAACATATACATATATTGTCAAAATGTATGAAATTAAGCAATTAAAGCCATAACTAATACTTACATTTACACTGGCAATCAAATCTTCAATCATTTGTCTGGCTTGATCTACTTGATGTGGCTTGCCTTGCAAATAACACCTGTTAAATAAACATATTATTAAAAGCCATATTTTTATTTATTATTTGAATATGATGTAAAAACCAAATTTAATCGCTGACAAAATAAAAATAATTTGTTTCCTGAAATATAAAGTATATTTAAACTTCTAATCGGATTTGATTCTTCCAATAATATATGTAGAAGGGTCTATTACTATTAATTATCTAAAATTAATCGTCTATCAGACAGATAAATATCATCTTTATATGCACCCATAATAAGGAAAGTTTTGGAACCTTTAGCACTAAGTGTAGTAAAAATTTCTGTTGTATTTCCCATTACGCAAGTAATCCGTTCAAAATATTGGTAAATGTTGTTTTATTAAAGCAAAAGTTGTAACGTCACAAAGTTGCGGGCAATAATATGCTCATTTTAAAATCTTTAAGAGGGATTTAAACCTCGTTCAAATCTGCTTCTACTAGTAACTAACTTCTGCATACGTTTTGAAGATAATATTTAATTCTTTTAATATTTAAGTGTACCTCTTATCCCCAGGCCCGTCGTCCCTCTCCTGGTGGAACTGAACCCTGCACCCAGTTTCCGCTTGTATCTTCTTTATCATGTCTCCGCCGCGTCCGATCACTACGCCTACGGCTACTTTTGGTACCAGGACCTAATTTATAGTAATTAATAAATTTGTTAGTGGTGTGATTTGTTATTTTATCACTTAATTGTACTATAATTGATCAATACTTTATTATTATTTGTATAAAAAGAAATAAGATATTGTCTTGAATGTCAATTATTTTTAATATTTGTAATATCCGATGTTATAATAATTTATTAATTTTTATAAATAATTATATATTTTATTATGGAATTGTATTTCAAAAATTAAATTATTATACTTTAGTTGGCAACATTAAATTATTCAAATAAATTGGAAGTGGTCAACTGTGTGAGGGTATAAATAACGTAGTTTAAGTATTTGATCGACCATTCTTGGGAGGATCATTCTGAAGAGAACATTAAGCAGTCATACTGTAGCTTTTGATATCCGAATTGTACTCAGTATTAATAAATGTAATTGAAGAAAAAATCTGGTTTGTTTCATTACATTAATGAATGTGTAAAATCACTAGAAATAGAAACTGAAATTAAAATGTTATTAGTTCAGTAGATTTAGTTTGTATAGTTAAAATTTTTCCATTCAAATTTCATATAAATAGTAAAATAACCTCGTTATAAAACTACAAAGTAATGTTGAACACATAAAATTAAAAATAAAACCTTTTTCCTTACACCAATACTTAAAACTATATAAATACTTTTCCCCTACCTCAGTAGAATTAGTAGCAAGTCCATTCCCTTGCTCTTGTGAATATCCATCGTCGTAGGGCCTGGAACCACCCTGCTGCATTTCCTTGTCAGCGAGCAGTTCATACACCAACTGCTTTGCGTGTTCCACTTTGGACTGATCGCCGGATATCCGCAGGGGCTTTTCCTACGTTATACGTTACGTCACAATTTGTATATAAATAAGTGTATTTTAAAATATTTAGTAAACCCTTTTATATTCGAATTCTTATTCATTTAGATATATTATGTGCAGAATGACAAACATATATAATATATATTTTTATAACAAAATACTATAGAATGAAAAAAAAACAACAAAGTATATATTATTTGTTACTTACATATTCTGTATTAGGTCCCTCTTGAATGACGACCATTTTGGCGCCAGATTGCTCTTGTAACTGCTTGATGGTTTTACCATTTTTACCAATGATAAGACCCACTTTGGGTCCAGGTAACATAATTTCTTCCTGTTTATACAAAACAAATTAGCTTTAAAAACTTTACCAAAGACAAGTAATTAAAATAATCTCTAATATTTTTATTCCAAAACAAAATATATTATTTTCATAATGTTTTTCTTGAAGCCCTCTGGGTTGATTTGAGTCAGCCTCAAACATTATTCTTCAAAAAATCCACTCTCTAAATTCGAGATTGAATATGCATGATGATTGATTTTGAAAATCTATTCTATTATACTCTCAATTATCATAAGCCGAAATTTACAATTTATTTTATTTGTACAAAAAAGAAAGTCTTTCTATGAGAAAAAATGCAATTTTATTTTTAACATTTTAATTTAGTGACAAAATGGCAGCTTAGTGTCATGGCGTCTGCTTGTTACGTCAATTCTATACACTAACAGCAACGAAACTTGTGTACATGTATTCTGTGAACACTAGTAGTAAATATCGTAGTCAAATAAATAATCTATTTTTTATTTGGAAATGTATTTGAAAGTGTATAAGAAGTGGGTTGTCCCTTAGTGAGATAATACGTTTTTAACAAGCCTTAATAAGTTATATATTTTATGTGCACCACAACAAAAAATTAGACATCAATGGTTTAATTTTTTGCGTTGAGATAGAAAAGCATATACTTATTTACTTAATTACAACACATGCTTTCTCATTTCTCCATCCCAAGCTACAGTGTATAAAACATTTTTGTTTTCATTATCCCAAACCATTCCTCTTACATAATTATTATGCATATTTCTATTTTCATAAGTCAAACTTAACTTAAAATCATTGTCAACTCCAAAAACTGATACAATTTTGTTATCACAACAGACTGATATTTGAATTTGAATACTCTTATTTATTTTTATAAATCTTTTTTCCATGACTTGACCGAATTATGTTCTTGATAAAACAAAATATATATGTATATACTATGAACGACTCAAAAATAAATGAAATTTTTACGAAATTTGTGTTATAGAAGTGACGTAATTTATTGGTTATTGCTGTTTTAAAGAACATGGCCGACTCACATATTTTAGTATATTATTTTATTAAATAAATAATAATCTCAATTAGTAAATGAAAATTAATTGGTTTCTCCTAGTATATTTATTCCATTAAAATGTTATTTTTGGAATTTTTACAATCAGCCTTCATCCTATTACATATCGGGCGGAAATCGACGTATTTACGCCGATGTACGCGCCACCGATGGCCTCAAGAATATTTGTATAAATCTATTGTCATATAACTTACTGTTACAGGCACTCCGCTTCTATTCATTGGAGGCATACCACCGCCACCACCACCACCGCCGCCGCCGCCCGGATTGTCTTGATGCTGAGGTGCATTCTCACGTCCACGGTGATTCACTATTTGATTCACTAGTTCCCTGTTCGAAAGTAAATAACGAATTTCCTATCAATTACCAAACATTGGTATTATGCAGCTAAAAACTATTACGCAAACATGTATTATAGCGATATATTTAATAAATATTTATTTTTTAAATATATAAAATTTATTTATTATAAATTATTATATTAGCATTGTCAGTTTAGAATAAGAAGCATCAACTAATAATACTGAACTCAGTTATGCCAAAGTATACCAAACTGAGGAAAAGGAAAAGTAAAAAGAGATGTAAAAAAGAAAAATGCCATAATAATAATTAAAAGATAAATAAATTCGACAAAAACAATCCGAAATTATAATTCAAAACTGACAAACACATAATATGTCTGAATTAAACCTTATACATATCGTCATTGTGTGTTAAGCTTAAAATGTATACAAAAAATCATTGTGATTAGTACCTCCAATAGTGGTACATTTTGGCATAACTGGGATCATAAAATCGAACCGACTACATGGTCCGGTCCTTTAGCTTTATATACAAGCAGGCTACGACTGAACTATAGTGTTCCTCGTGATATATACCTGGCTCTAGCTATAGCCTCTCGTGAACCGGTGAGCGTACACAGCCGGTCGGGTTGGCCGCCAGAGTCTGGCGCCATTTGTATCTTACAGCCTGACTCGGCTTGCAAACGCGTTATCTGTTCACCGCCGCGACCGATTACTGTTGGGGGTTGTAGCGTTAGACGTTTTTCGAGTATTGGAAAGTTCTCAATCTTTACGTAGTTTATGAAAATTTATTTAATTATAAACATAAAGGTCAATGACGAAAGAAATTATCGATATTGTATTAAATACTAATGTTAGAAGCTAATTGAGTTAGCTAATTAAGTAATATTCGTTATATTAAGTAGTTCATAAGAAATAAATCGATTCAAATATGTCAGTATGTGTGACATTACGATTTAAATTTATTTCTACATAGTATGCGAGTGAATTCGTATAACAAGCAGCTTTAAAGATTAGGTAACAATCCAATTATGTCAACAGTGAAGTCATGTAGATATGGATAATCTGTCTAATACCTATGCAAATACAGATGCAATTTGACCATGTCATTCTATCTATTACTGAACAAAAACCACAAAATGTATTTAAATACTGAAATAATATAATCGTTTTATATTCAATCATTGACCATGCAAGTGATTCTATTTAAAAAAAAAGCAACAAAATCTATATACTCACTAAGTCCGACCATCTTATCAGGCACCCTAATATAGTCATTTATAGCCTGATCAGGCATCATGTTTGGAGGCGCTGCGGGCGGCGCGGGAGGTGCCGAGGCATTCGAGACGCGCGCCGATGTTGCACTAAGATTAAAGACAATACTTTTTGACACACTGCACTTTACTTTACACTGGACCAGTTATGCCAAAACGTATGGACCATCACAATGATTTGGAAATATCCCGAACTATTATATGGATATTTATGGTTATTAGGATGAAACCACCGAGCTGATTGCCGCCTAAATTTAAATTTGTAGTATTTATTATATGATAATATGTCTTTTGTGTTCAATGCATATATTTAATTATTCAAAGATATATACGAAATTAAATACTAGCAGTCATCACTAATTTGGACCAATTGTAAATTAGTAATATTTTTGATACAAATTGTCTATATATGACTATGAGATGACTTTCAGAAGATTTCCATCTATAAAATGTAAAATTTTAGTGTCGCTGGATACCCTGAAATGTCTTGTAAAATTTTATACAATTTCAACATAAAACATGTTTTCAGTTTTAGTAATATACAACATATAAATTTTCATTAAGATTATCATTAAGGAGTTCATTAACTATGTAACTGTAACATGTAAAAAAATTCATAGTTTAAAATGTAATGAGTTGATTAATTCCCTTCCATCAATTGCAAAACTTTAAAAAAGCAAGTAAGCATTGGTAGACTTGTATAAAATCAATAGATGTAATTGTAAATTGTTTGTAGTTGTAAAAAAATTAAAATGTATACAAAATTACAACATTTAAAAACTACTATCTACTAGGCTTATAACTGACTGAATATTTTTATTAATGTTTTGCGTACCATAAATACATTGTTACAATGTATGTCAAAAGTCATTAGGATAATTATGTAAATGCTATTAACGGAAATTACCAAAATAATAAAGATAATGTAATTGAACACTAAAATGTTCAATATACTATTAAAATTTCATAACATAACAATTATATGAGGGGTATAAAAGCACAGGCACTTTGGTACTAGATACCTAGCAGGAATAAACTGCAACTTTCCAATATATTTTATTTCTACCAGAAGCAAATGCTTGTCCCGTAATTTCAATCTGTTTTTAAATAATACAAATGATAAATAAATAAGTTGTCTCCAGTTATATATAAATTTAAAGATAAATTCAGACTGGGGTTCAAAAAATGTATTTTTTGACTAAAGCATCTTTGCTTCTATACAATTTGTATAACTAGTTTTCTGACAGAACTAGGTAATCTTTTGAATTTCCACTCATAATCACATCTAACACTGAGTTAAAATATATACCTTATATGTATAAAAAATGTTTCATTAATAGAATTGCTTTACTAAAATATTGTTCCTTATAAATAATATATTATTGATCACCTAAGATTAAGTGAATTATGTAAAATTTTTTAATATAAATGAATGTTTAACTTAAAGTACAAGAAATAGATAAAATTGGCGGCAGTGAAATAATAACGTCGTTAATACTATTTTAATGAATATGTTACCTCATTGCTTGTTGTTGTGGTGGTTGAGGTGGATAGGAAGATTCGACTGACGCTAATTTCTTAGCACTTGGTTCTGGCCCTTCTTCTAATGGTCTCTTGCTGCCACCACCTTCAATTTTAGCGGCAACCTAAGATTCACAATAAAGTAACAATTTATAATCTTTTTCCAAATAATTTTAACATAAATCATACAAATGATGCCACTCACTAAACAGTTAAGACAAAAGTAGGTTACCAAAATGCTGAGTACGTCAAAATGTATTTTGTTGGAGAAGAGGGTATACTGTTGAACTAATAGTTTATTATATATATTTGAAGGTAAATTAAAATATAAGATAGGGCTAAGTGTCAAAGTAGGTACTGAATTATGTAGATTATGGGTATCCGCTCACCAATCTAGCACGTTGTACAGCAGCCGCAAATCCCGCCGTTTGGCTATTATTTTGAAGCGTAGCCATAGAAGAATAATCACTCATGTTTAAATTAAAGCAACCATTCAACCGCGCAATGAGGCAGCCATTAAAACGAATCAAAAGATCTAAAAAATTTTAGACTGTTGTCTCACAACTATGAGAAAAGACGCGGACCATAAACAAAAGGAGTTTTATATAGATGTTGTCAAAAATATCGGGCGACGTGCATTAAAGTACGCAAAACAATAACTAACCAATCAGGTATCTTGTGAAAGAAAATGCTTTACAACTATTGGTCAAATTATCACAGCTTTCCAATAAAAAATAAAAACTTAACGCTTTACAGACGTTAAACGTTAATGCGTTACAAATAATTATTTCTATAAAATATATGTATTACTAGTGTGCATTTAATATGTGTATTAATAATATATTCAATTTAATGTTAATAGAATCAAGAAAAGAAATATGGGGCTTATATTATCCCTTGAAAATGATATACCAAATTGTCTATGGTTTAAGCGTTTTGTTATTACTTGAGTAGGGATTGTGTTTATTTAATTATTTAAGTTTTTTTATTTTAGGACAGTAATCAAACTTTTTAAATTTAATTTTAATTATTAAAATTTGCAACTGTAATAATCAATAAATTAGTATATAACATCACTCCAGAAATTTGCAAAAAATATTTTATTTAGTTGATTTAAAATTGGCAAACAAATTATATTATTAATTAAATAAATTTCTAGAATAAATATTGTATAAATTATTGTTATTACATATAATTGTAATTGTCTAACACTATCAGTCAATGTATCAAAACGCATATTTTTTTTCTATGTTGTGGGTGCGTGCATTTGTGTTGTCCGGTGTTTGAAGACGCTTGGAATTCGCTTTCAATTTCTTCATAGGAAAAATGTCGGGTGATACCGATAAAGCAAAAATCAGTGACAATCAGGTATAGTTGTGAAAAATGTTTTTATATTAATTTTCCTTATATTAATGTGCATCTATTCAGGACTATTTGGGCTGTGAAGTGGTGTTATTTCCGTGTTATATCACTAATGTTTGCCTGCGTCTCAACATGGCTGACAGAACGTTCGCTTCCCGCTAAACGCGGGAACTACGCCACGAAGGGTTGTGATATTAGTCAATAAATCGGTTTTAAAACTGTGAATGCTATCTTAATCAGTTATCGAAACTGATTCTAATGGGATATTTTTCTATATTTCACATATTTCGCACCCCCGCCCCTTTGCATTTCATTGCAGGGCCTTTGTTAAATGTGCACGATATAATATGACATTGATAGGAAATCCGCATGACCTTGATATTTTATTTCTTGCGAAATTTCTATTCAAATATATCGTAAAATGATGTTATTCCACTGAACCGTCACTTCGCGCCTTCTTATTTACGCTGCGAGCGCGACGGGCGATGTAAATAAAACCTTAGAACCCAGACTAGGGGCCTTTATTGGTGACCTCCTTAGTTTTTCTACATGATTTTTTTGCGTTTCTTATGTTTCAACTTAGGCAGCATATGATGAACCTCATCAAATTAGTTGTTAAAGAATTCACATTTCGATGAAATAAAAAATATGACCTTACCAATAAAATTATATTTCGGGTAATATTCATACATAATATGTACACAGATCTATGTATACGACATAGACAATACGGTAGTATAGTATAAGAGCATTGAACTTTGTGACTTAAACTTACATCTATAAGGTTGGAAATCGCATGTCACGTTGAGAGTTGACGCCAATAGAATCAAGGTGTACATTTTGAATTGATTGCTAACTTGATAAATTTTTGCATTTTAGTGTCTTTAGCATTACTTGTAGTTTTTATTTAACAATTTGTTATCATTACAAAATTTATGTTATCTTGTCTATTCTACTGTATCTATTAAGTTATGATAAATATTCATATTAAAAAGGTATAATGTTAGCTGAGAATACATATATCAAAGTATCAGACAAAATTTTAACATTTTATTTAACTCAAACAAAATTTTAAATTCATATAACATTGTTTTATTCTTTATAATATGACTAAAATATGGGTTATACATTTATATAGGATGAAGACAAGAAGTCTGGAGCAGGTGATGGCCAAACAACAGAAGATGAGTCTTCACAGGATTCCAAGGGTGAGTCAGCGGAACCAGAGGCCCAAGGTAACACCGATGTAGACAAGGAACAAGCAGGTCAGCGTTTGACAATTGTCATGCATCGTCACTAACTGGGGCTTTTGTGTCATGTTCTGGATTTTGTAATTCTATGAAATTATTTGTTTAAAGGCTATACTTAACACACATTATTTATAACATTAGAGTGCATTTTTATATTTACAAAAAATATCGAAGAAAAATAAAAAAAAAGACTTTTAACAAATAATATTCTTTTCATGTCTGATGTTGTGATTGTGTTTATTATGATAGAGTATTTGACTTATGTAGTATTTGATGTTTTTAAGTTCAGGGATAAGAATTGGTATCTGTTACATTTTTTATATGTTTTTATTGGAAATGACCAGTAGGAGTAATAAAAAATGTATTTTAGGGGTAATTGATAGACATGTTTGTTACTATGGTAACAAACATGTTGACAGCATTATGCAACTAGAGTAATTGAATTAACTGGTTGTGATATGAATATTTTGAATAAATATAATGATATAGTAAAATTATATAAATAAATCATTTAATTACGATATACATTTTTGAACATTATTGTTATAGATACTATTATAGTACATTTTTAAGGTTTAAATGATTCCCCTTTTTTATATTTTTTCACTTGTTTGTCAAATACGCTATTATGTTATGCCATTACTTTTTACATTTCATTTGCAAACACTCACGCCATTTTTACTTCATTACAAAAATTAATTTGTAATATACAACATCTTGTTTGATTGACATATGTAACATGTGATGCATTTAAAATTCTACTAATCAAATTACCATAAATTTATTTACTGTCCATTTGAATCATGTAATTTTTGTTTATTTTTTCCTATCATATCATTTCTATTTATTTTTGTGTTTGTTTATCTTTAAATTACTACAATTTTTAAATTAATAAAACTATTATAATTTTTTTAAATTGTCTTAAAAATAGTTTTATAGCTTCTATATATTAAGACAAAGTGCCTATTAATAACTTTTTTTAGGCAAACAGCTACGACGGCAAACGCACGCGATTGTACACAGCCGTACCACAGAGTTAATTCAAGAAATTTGTTTAATTAAGTACTTCTAATTAGTAAAATAACAAAATAACGACAATACCTTTAAAAATGGGTCCAAACATGAAGGAAATATGTATTTTCAGTCATTATGCATTTTAATTTTAATATGATAAAGTAATTTGTAAAAGTTGACCAAACGTGCATATGAACGTTAATATGTTAAAATATATAATTAATTATATATTTTGTAAATGCTCCTTAGAATTGTCAGCTTTGGTCGTGAGGAATTAGACCTTAATTCGCATATCAGCTAAATCTATCAGCGTGGACCATGGCCATCAATGACATGTACACGGTTGAATGACAATTGCGCACTATTTTTAAATATAATTCCTCTTTAAACTTGTCTTTTTATGGAAAGCTTTATTCAGCTTTAAATATTTGTTTCTAAAAATCTGACTATTTGGGCTCAGCACTCATGGCGTAAAATTTACAAGATATGCTAAAAGTTGGTATTACCTCTTGTTAAAATATTATCCACCAACGACATTTTTATACTATGGTATACAAGATTTCCATTAAACTTTAACTTCTAATCAGACGTTTCCTTATTTTAACTTGAAATCGTTACTTAATTAATATATTTGCATCTCAGGGACAGAGTGCCCCATTCCTGAAAAAAAAAACATACATTTTGTACCTATAGTGGTTGGTAATGATTTTTTAACCGCAAACATCGTATGAGAATAATATCAGTATATAATTATTGTGGTAGAGCCTAGCTACACCAACATAAATAGCTCAAAAGCTTGTTGGCAAAACGCATCCACATCCTTTCAGGTTGTAGATTTCTACGGGCGAGGATGTCCACTTATCAGATGGCCCTTCTGCTCGTTTGCCATCTTATAATATAAAAAAAAAAACTATTTATAAAATATTTCATTTACATAAATCACAGTTTGCCCATATATATTAAGTTAAATAATAAGTAAGAATTGTTGTATGCATTAAAAATTATGGCACTTTGTAATATGTGATAACGTTTGAATATATAATTAAATCACCAGCTTGGTAATACCTACTGCTTACATATTCTTATCAATTCTTTATCAGTCAAGTTGTGTTTTGTTGTTTATATCAGTGATCTGCAAAATTTATACAGTGAGTTTGTGAATCACATTTAGTGAATTGTATTTTAGGTGATATATTTCGGCCAGTGACTGATACTGAAAAAAAATAAGATGTTTTTATATAAGTTGTTATAATATAATAGTTATCATAATAATTAAAATAAAGTAAATATTAAAAAATCATATAATCATGTGACGATAAAAACGATTACAGAATCGCATTATAAGGATATTTTTTGTTACATAGCTACTTCAGACTACAAATAACAAGTATTACTCATATTTGTAGCACGTAATTGGTAAAAAAATAATTTATTAAAAATAATAATATATAATATTATATATACATTATTTAATTGTTTTACACTATTAAGACATGTTTTAATTCCATATTTAAGAGTTAATAATTTTGAACTATGTTAAGTTAAATATTTTTAGTGCAACACAAAGCGCAAGTAGGCATAACTTAATTTCTAGTTTAGTATAAAATAACAAGATATTCTCGTTCGCGCTCTTCCTACAAAGGCACCTTTCACTTTGTCGTCACTGATTAGTGTTGAATATACGAGCAAACATAAGACATGTTCTTAAAATAGGCAGTTTTCTTTCAACAATTATTTTCTTTATTTAACTTCTGAATCCTTACCCACTAGTAAATTTACACAGTAATTTCTATTGTTTACATCGATTATTATTGAGATATTATATACTAATACGACACTTCATTTACTTCTGTCGTAAGTAAGCGCCACTACTAACGCCAAGCATTTTTTATTTGCTTACTTTAATCAGTGATATTGACACCTTTAAGCATTATTGCTACGTTACATAAATTTACTTTTTTTTAAGTATCTTTAAAAATGCGTTGCTAAAGTAGAATATCTATAACTCATGAATTACGTAATTTTTATTTTTAAGTTTCTAAAATTAGTGAAGTTGTTACTATGCTACATAGCGCTAAGCAAATTTTAGTATAACGTTGGATTTAAGCTTTTGACACTGTTATCTTGGTAGACATGCACTTTTTTTAATATTATCATTATCATTAGTAGCAAGTATGTGTTAAAAATATGTAATTAAACTATTATAAAATTACGATCTTATAAATTAGAATTATTTGCTATATAAAAAGTTGACACTTCATTATATGCCGACACTGAATGTGCTTCGTAGAATACATCTGCAACCGTATTTTGAGAATAAAATATTAATAACTTGGGGAAAAAAGTATAGCATGATGTTGTAATTTTGGCACTTTTAAAATGTATAAAATAACCGTTTAATTATTAAAAAGAAAATAACTGAAGAAGTAAAACGTTCGAACGTTTCGCTATACAAGTAAATAAGGCCTACATATCGCCGAAACATTTAATTGTTTTAGGGACTTTTCCTCCAAATTTCGAGACGTTGTGTGATGAATATGAAGTAAAAGTCAAAAATAATTGATTTAAGAGGGAATATCCAAAATAATAATAATTATGAGTTGTGTTAAAATAAACTTTAAACACAACACATGTACAAATTATAATAATAATATAAGTAAACTAAATGTGATCAAAATACAACGATAAGGCACACCTAATAATATTGCAAAAACAGCCAAACCGCTCGTAAACTTTTTCGTCTACGTTAACTAAGTAGTAGAATTTAAACGAAATTACACGAACGAAATCGAAAAGACTATTTCTAAGAACAAGAAATTATTTAAATAAGTTCAAGTCGTGCGAGGGATATACATTTCGATCCGGTTAAGATAGGTCATCATGTAGGTAATAGGGTAGGAAATATTCAAGACAAACTTATTTATTTGAATGAAAACTTTGTATAAGGACTATTAAATTTGTCATTTTTAATCAATTTAATTTTAATAGTTTAAGTTTGAATATTTAAAATTGTAGGTCATCGTGTCGTTTTTAAATTACATAAAAGCCATTTTGCGTGTTTTTTGTGTCTTTGATGTCGGAAGTAATTTTTTGCTTGTACAGCTTAATAAAAGGTAAAGCAAGATAAATATACTAATTTAACCAGTATTTCTTGAACCGGTTTGTCGACTACGGAATTAACTTGCATAATATCCTTTTATGTTGGTTAACCTTTTCATTTACGCATTTAGTTTTTTCGAGCGTTTTTTTTTATTGACACACGTAATTTAAGTCTGATTTTCTCTGTTCTCTGTTTGCCGACGTAGTTTTCGTTAAGTAAAATCTTAAATATCAAAGTTACCATAAAAAACTTAATAATTTAATCAAAATAATGGTAACTGTAAATATTTAAATTACAAAGAAATTTTCTATTGAAAACAGGTGACGCGAAGTCTGCTACAGCAAACGGTAAGGAAGACGACGGCCCCGCAGATGATTCTAAAGATGAAAAGGACGCAAAACCAGATGGAGACTTTAAAAAGGTTTGTTAGTTAAGACATTTAATTCTTTAGAAAAATCCCACCAACTAGTTAAACTTTGAGTAAATTTTTAAATATAAATAATCATTAAAGTATAAGTAAGATAAGTATATATTTAAGTTGTTTGCTTAACTTCAAAGTTTGGTGAACGTATATTTATAAAGTAGATTCATAATAGTATATTAATAAAAGCTTACACCGGCTATGAATACAGTTCTACTGAGACGAGCCGGGAACTGACTACACAATTGCTCTTTTCAGTGTTACAACTCAATTGTTTAATATAATAAAATATATTCTGCATGATATGGAAAAGTTGTTATCAATTCAACATATTTTCGTATTTTAATATATCTAACATAAATAATACTTACAGAAATATTAGTACTTTAAATTTCTATACTTGCAAATTTAAAATCATAATGTTAACATAAATGGAATATTCAATGTTAATTGCAGTCTAGGGAGAGATTTTATTATTAAAAATAACTCTTCAAGTATCTTTTCTATCCTCAGTGTGGATTAACACTTTAAAAATCATAAAAATAAGAAAGACTAATATTACTTGCAAGACATTATTATACAAGACTTAAGGCACTCTGTTGTCTTTTCAAAACTTTTAGCTACTATATATTATATTTGTAATATACACTGAATGTTAGATAAGGATTAAAATTAGTAAAGCTTCAAAAGCCTAAAAATTCATAAAAAAGCTTTTGGTGAGCTTTATAATATAGGTACAGTACATTATTTATAACAATGAGCAAATTTTTAATGTACCTAAGATTAAAAATTTGCTATTCGTTGAAAATAACGTTTGCACGTGGATTACTCATTTACACTTTACAATTTACTTAAAAACTTGTGATATGTGAACTGTTTATGTAAAATAAGTATCGTTATTAAGAAGTTATTTTATTTTTTATATTAGGAAGAGAATGGCGAGACGCACGACGAGAATGACAAAGAAGACGTAAAAGAAAATGACAAGGCAGCCAAGAAAGTAGCACCAAAAAAGAAACCTAAGAAGGAGGTAAGATATACTATTTTATACATAATAATTATTACACACAATAATTATTACCAAAAATATTTTTAATCTAGTTAAATTCCCTGTAAATGAAAATGCCCATTACGTTAAATGACGTTAAGGCGCGATTTCCGTATTTGATGTAGTTAATCTTGTAAATAAAATCTTGAATTTTCATGTTCTAACAAGAAATGTTCATCAGGCCCAACAAATTTACTATAGAGACATGCTTGTGTTTATAGTTCTATTGGGGTTCTGTACCAAGTGTTCTAGATTCTTGATTTTTGAGCTGGTCTACTATAGTTTTGCTTTATGCATATATAAATTTTGCCATCACAAACATATAATAATAAAGTTACATTCCGGTCAGCAGATCCAAAGATGTGCGTGTAAATACAGACAAACAGATTGACCAAAATTCAATTAGATTTGTTGCTTGAGGCATCAATTGAGGCTTAATGTATAACTTCTTCACAAATAGGACACTGAGGAGGAGGAAGAAGATGAGGAGGAGGAGGAAGAGGAAGATGAGGAAGGTGAAGAAGGCGAAGAAGAAGAGGAGAAGAAGCCTAAAGAAAAGTAAGTAATGTCAAAATTCATGTTCAAATTGTTCGTTTTGCTCGTTTATAGTAGTACTATCTAGCTATAATCTTTAATAAAATAACTAAATTGATATGTATGTGTATATATAAGTATATATGTATATATTTATTATTATTATATTATTTAAGTAAGTATATGTCTTTTTTATGTATTTTATATGATGATATCTATTTACTTTATGTATATTTCTATGAAGTGTTACATAAGATATTAATATTTATACAATATAGATGCCGTGCCCGTATCGTTTTAAGAAACAATATCTCACACATTCAAGGGTTTCTGGAAGAGATCTCTTTTAGACATAAATCATCCTTTGTACATTTGATTTCTATTCCTACATATTCTATGCATCTTTTGTCTTGTGGTACATAAATAAATAAATAAAAGGAATTCTTAATTTATATGTTTGTTTAAAAGTGCAGTATCGTAATATTAATATAATACAATATATAATAATAATATATTTATGTTGAATTTTATCTGTAACTTTATCCAGTGGCATAACTACCAAAAAATTGTAAATGAAGCATTCTAAGTTCCTATAACCAAGGATACCTATGAAACCGTGATGAAAAATAGGCTGCAGTCGCGCTTGATAAAAATGTATTATTCACATTTTATTTTTTAAAGCTCAATTAGTAGGTTTCGAAATTAGTGCGTTCAACTCAATAAATATTTTGATTAATAAAATTAATATATTTCGATAAAGACAGCAAAGTCAATATTCTGCTATGACTATTCTACTACTACTATACTACTATCAATATTCTTCATAATGTATATGCAAACACAAATGAAGGTTAAATAATCATATTAATTTCATTATATGATAGTAAATAGTAGTTCCGATTCATAGATATCAAATTACTTGTTCGTTTAGGGATAAAGACCGCAACGCAAAACATTGTAATATAATCCAGTTTTATTATTGATCAAAGTGATTGGTCTCTGCCGATCAATTGTGCTTAGTAGTCATTTAATTCATAAACAACGGTTGCCTCGCGACGGTTACTAGTTCGATATCTAGTCGAGCTGTTTGTGTTAAATTACTAATGTACAGGTGACTTTTGCTTTACATATATTGCGGAAAAAAATGTACACATAAAAGAACAAAAAGTTTTCTTACTCATAAACAACCAGTTGCCACGCGACTGTTACGAGTTCAATATGTAGTCAAGCTATGTTAAATTACTAATTTCTGGTTACTTTTGCTTTACATTGCCTAGAAAAATATATGTATAAAAGATTGTAGTTTAAAATAAATTATAAAAATTTATTTTAATTATTATAAAAATTTTAAACATATTTAATATGGTCGCGCGTCGCCTCAATCACTTGTCTCGTCTTGTAACGTGACAGATTGTAACCCGTCGGATGTCCCATAACTGACGCGCCTCGCATAGCTCTAATGCGTTTCAAGAGCACAACCTGATAGCAATTTTAAAGAAAATCTCTTTAAAGTACTTAAAATTTGAATATTTTATATTTTTTGTGTGTATTAGTAGATATATATCTTGGAACATAGTATGTAAAAATTATGAGAACTCAAATGAGTGCTAATAATTTTCATTATTTAATTTATTTAACTTTGAAAACTCTCGTAAAAACAAGAATATATACAAATTACGCTTGTTATTATTAGAGTTAAAAAACCAGTAAAGAAACCTAAAGATGGTGAAGAGGAAGGTGATGATGAAGAAGAGGGAGAAGAAGAAGGTGAAGAGGAGGAAGAGGAAGAAGAGGAAGAGGAGGAGGCGCCTAAGCCCAAGCCTAAAAGAGAGGTGAGCTTTTAAAAGATCATTACATTGTACTAACGATTACAATAATAATATTTTAAAAAAAGAAGAGAAAATGTTTCCTTTACATATATATAATGATTAAGCATATAAATTCATATATTTTTTTATTCACATCAATTTAATCTTAATTATATTTGTAGTATGCATGTCATAAATGCTATCCGAAAAAAATGTACAAATACAAAAATAAATTTGTAAATACAACAAAATGATAATAAGAAAAATAAATCTTTTTTAAAAAATTATGATTGCAATTTTATCTGTCTTCATCAGCCCACTGAACCCCCAGTGCCGTTACCAGCAGGTAAAGGCATACCACTAGGACACATCGGAAATGTTGAAGTCTCATTGTCGCGATTTAAGACTCAGGATCAAAAGATACTTCATCAATATTTATATGGGGTAAGCTTTTACATATTATATGGCCTTTTAAAAAATATAAATAGTGAAATATGTTTAAAAATTGTTAGGTCATTCATTGCTGTTATAATTTTTTTTATATATTTAGTATTGCATTAGTTAAGTAAGTTTTGGGTACTTTAATTAAAATATTTATTTTATATTTCCCCATACAGCAACTATGTTTAGATCGTAACGTGAAGCGCAACATAAAGAAATTCAAAGGCTACGAATGGGCAATCGGTTCTACGGAATATAAGGCCAAGCTCGAAGAAACTGCCAAGATGGAGATGAAACAGCTGCGCACTATGTGTGAAATGTTAGATTTAGATAAAAAAGGTAATGTACCATACTATATAACACAAAAATTAGCCTATCATAACCGGATAATGCCATAGGAAAAAGTTTACTATCATTAACATATTATAATTTCTCAACTTCAACATCATAACCAAATAAACTAGTTATGAACTTATTCTAAACGTAAATATGTGAGGGAAATTGGGAATGAATGAATATAATTTTAATTTCTTATTATTAAGTATGTTTAAAAATAAGGTTTAATTGACAGAATATAATAAGATATCATAAAGAACCTAGGCAGCTGAGATGAGGCATATCTTGCATCACAAAGTCACCTCGCCCTGCAAGCTAGTGTACTAGTATCATTCACCCACACCAGGTGGCGCAAACGAGCTGGCGGCGCGGATAGTGGGCTTCCTGCAGCAGCCGACCGCCAACTCGCCGCACGCCCGAGGCGTGGCCCGCGCGCCGCCCGCCTCCGCTCCCGCCTCCGCGCCCGGCGGACGCCCGCGCCGCTCCGCCGCCGTCAAGATACATAATCGAGGTTAATTTTAACTTAAGGCCGGTTTCATCACTTTCTGACGAATCCCAGGTAGAAAATCTGTGCCATGCCTGGTAGATATACTACAAATTTCGTTTTCACAACGCCTCAGGTGTGACTATCTAACAGATAAAGACCTCTTTAATGTATTGGCGTCTACCTGTTGATAGTATTAAGCTTACTATCTGAAACTTTGTGTTGTAACTTTATGTGACTGGTGAAATTGGCCCTAATTGTATAATGTAATGTTAAGCCTATTAAGGTTTCAATAGTAATAAACAATATCATTTACTCGACACTATTTAATGATTCGACAATATGATATCATTATATTTACTCCTTTAGGCTACTCTGATGAAGAATATGAAACTGATCCAGAGACAAAAGTTAGAGGTCCTAAACCACCTAAGGATGGGTCAGAAGATTCAGATGTAAGTACTATTTCTTTTTACAAAATCTTATATATTTATAGCTTAAGTCGATAATATACCTAGGGACTATAGCAAGAAATAAAAAGTCGGTTATAGTCTAAGTTAAAGTGTTCCAGTCTTAGATGTGTCAAAAACTAAAAATAATTCTTGATTGTAATTTATTTTATTATTACGATATAACAAATAACTCTTTATAAAGAACGGGAAAAACTTGCCGATCGCTTCGAGAGCGATGCTATGGATAAATAAATAAAAATGAGAAAACCATAAAAGAAGGAAAACATAAAAATAAACCCTCCAGTTTACCAATATAAAAAATAAACAGTATATGAATAATAGCATGGAAAATAAATAATAAATAAAATATGCATTATAGATACGTTAATTATTTTGTCTTAATATTATTATTAATATAACAAGCCTACATCTTGTCTAAGTGCAAAAAAATAATGATACAGGGCTCCTTCAACCCGAGCGGCTCAGAAGCCGACTCGGACTTCGACCCGGAGGGCGGCGAGGGCGCGAGCGGGCCCGGCCGCAAGCGCAAGAGCTCCGGCCGCCGCCGCTCCAGCGGCAAGCCCGGCAAGCGCGGCCGCAAGAGCAAGGGCAAGAAGGGGAAGGTACGGCCTGCTGCGCCATATATATCTTTGATTTTTTTATTCGCAGTCGATAGCTTGTGTGTATAAAGATTAAAATGCCCTATTTTGTCGTAGCGGACTTGGATATATTAAATTAAATTATTAGGAAATCTATCTTTTTGTGTTGATCACATTATGGAGGTATTAGTAAGACGTTATTCAACTTCAGACAGTAATGTATGTGTTAGTGTTTTGAAATGTATAATAACTTATATCAGGGCACAAGAGGTCGAGGTCGAAAGGCAAAATCAGAATCGGACGACGAAAGTGACAAGTCGGAGAGTGACAGTGAAGCGGAATCTGGCAGCGAAGGAGAAGAATCTGATGTAAGTTTTCACTTTGCTACTCTTTGTTGTAAATTTTGAACAAATATGAAATTAATTGAACATTTCTCAGCTAATTGTACACAATTAAATGAAAAAATATAACAGTCATCCAGTTTTGTATATATTGCTTATTAGGTATCCGCTATTCTTACTTAATGTTATGCGTAGGAGCCGAAGTCCAAGCGCGGGCGGCCGGCAGGCGCCGTGGGCAAGGGGCGCAAGGGCGCTGTGGCCAAGGCCAGCGCTAAAGCTACTCCTGCTAAACGGAAAGCGCCTACGCCGCCAGGTAACTTGATATTTCATTATTAGTTCAGTTCTTTAATTATGGCGTTTTGAGAATGCCAATTTAGCACAAAATACTTCGTCAATGTCATCCATCGTGAAAAAATAAAGGAAAGGCATGAAATCTAACCTAGAAGTGTCAAGAATATCAAACTATTGTTTTTCCACTTTCATCCAATTGTTAGACAAAGGATGCCTAACTTGGTGTAACTGCACAAAAGCAGCAAATATTAAATATTTTTTTGTACATTACTACTGTATAAGTATTTACTTATACATATTTTTACTTTAATTATGCACCACCATGTGAGAGAAAAAGATGGTGGTAAATATTTATATTATTATATATTAGACGATGTTCCAAAAAAATGTTCTCTTTAGGCAAAAAGAAGGCTGGAGCTAAACCAGTGGGCCGACCGGCTAAGAAGGGCAAGAAGGCGTCGTCCGAGGAGTCCGGTGAAGGCACCGAGGATGAGGACGAGGAGGAGGGCAGCGAGGAGGAGGAGAGCGGAGAGGAGTCTGACACACCCGCGGACAAGAAAGCCAAGCGGCCGCCTACTGTGAGTTATTAAAAATATATATTTTTTAATATTATAACTCTATAGAGTTAACACATAGGATTTAGATAAAAAACGTGTAAAGGTAGCAAGCAGCAAATGCGTGAATGATTGTGTTTAGTTGATTGGTGCATATTTTATTTTTAAAAAAGTAATTAGTTAAAATTTTGTTTATACAATTATTTTTCATCTTAAAAATTGCTGTTGATAAAAAACTTACACAAAAAAAATAACTATATTTTCAATTTGTGATATCTTCCTCCATTAATTTTTTTAGTATTATTATTAGTAGTATCAAAAACTTATTTGATAAAAAGTAACCTGTTTGAAAAGTATAACAGCCAGCGGGCTCTTGGCATTAGATATTTATAGAGAGTACTTAAGTATAGGTTTTTAACTAGGATGAGGAGATTAAGAAATACGTTAAACAAATCCTGGAGGGTGCTAACTTGGAGCAGATCACGATGAAGACGGTGTGCAAGCAGGTGTACAGCCACTACCCGGACTTCGACCTCGCGCACAAGAAGGACTTCATCAAGGCTACTGTCAAATCGGTATGTACGACGGACTTTTAAAGGAAATCTATTTTTTATTCATTCGTATTATGAAGCATGTCGGTGTTTTTTTTTAAATGAGTTAATGTGTTCAAAGTTTTAAAATGTTTTTCAAAATTATTAGGCGTGTAATAATGTGTACTATTTAATTACTCAAGTAATTTTATTTTGCGGCATTTTGTTTACTTATGTCAACTTGGTGATAAGACGAGCGAAGTTTACGACCCGTTAATGATATACCCAATTAAAAATGGATTAGATGAGCCAAAACAAAGAGATTTTGTGATTATTATAATGTTTAATTATTTCTAATATGTCCACAGTGTGCTGCCGCTGTACGTATATATTATACAATTTATAATATTTCTTTTAAATCTCCATATTTAATATATACAGTTGATATTTTAAAAAATACATTAATAGGTTCTTCCATTCTAAGCCATTGACTCGTTTTTGGACTTGCACTATTATATGTAGATGTAATAAATTGTGCATGAAGGACTAAGATATTTTGAAAAATATTTAAATTAATTACATTTTTAACTATATTTTGTGAATTATTACAAGAGAATAACAATTAAAACATTTTATCACTTTGAACACGTTTCCCGACATTTATAGCATCAATCTAACTACATACTTCATAGTTACGAAATGTGCTGTGTTTGCTTTTTTATTTTTTGTTTAGTACTTTCTGTATTATATAATTGTTCCTTACGATATATTGCTGTTAATGGAATTAAAATAATAATATTAGCGTATATTTAGATTGATTTTTGTTTTGTTGCAGTGTATTTAAGATGTTAGGCGTTAAGGGCGGAGTGTAGTCTACGTAGCATACCTATAGTTTATAAACGGACATAGTTATATATTATTACAATAATAATATATTATGAAAAAAAATTAATATCTCATATCAAGTGGAACGGAAAGCCCGCTTTTATTTTCCAGGTAGATTTTTTATTATTATTTTGCATCTTTATTTTTATACTTATATTTTTGTACTGTATGTTGCCTTGTATTTGACGTCACCTGTGTAATGCGCCTGTGCCCGCAGCTCATATCGTCGTGAGCGGTGTGCGCGGCCGCCCGCCCCGCGCCGCCCGCGCCGCCTGCTCCGGGGCGGGACCCTAGCATTAAGTATAATGTAAACACACCACTTTATTTTACCCACTGTTGTTTTGTATCTATTTTTACATTATATCATTTGTTGACCGTCGAGTTGACGTCTCGCAGTCCTCTCGTAGTATCGTTCGAGTACCGCGTCGGGACCATTTCGTTTCCACACGTTCGCGTATATCTATCTTATCTATCTATCGTATGTAATTGTAAGCATCGAATGTTGTACAAATTGAGCAGATTCGATCCCTCGCCGGCGTACGCGACGCCTAGCATAGTCCCGGTATGTCTGTACAAACGTTGTTGATCGGTTCTAGTGTGGAGTGTAAGATTATTTTTCTAACGTAGGCTGTAATTATAATTTATAATTTACAGTCTGGCACTATCGCGGCTGTTAGGTTCGGTTAAGTGTACTTTTAGAATGTGTATATACACTGGACTGCGCCGGCACCGGTAGCCGGCTGTACCGCTTCGCGACACCCTCAGGGTCGGTCGAGCCCAGACTCCCCCACTTCCCCGACATTATTATTGAGTTGTGCAATAACGTTTCCGTTTTGAACTTGCACCCGCGTTCTCACGTTTTTATATGTTAGGTCGCTTATGAATTGTTCAGTTGAGGTGCTCGATCGTATTCTATAATGTAATGTAACGTAAGTGGTGAGCTACAGTAGGTCCCGGGGCGGGCGCGAGCACGCCGCTGCACGCGCCCCTCCCGCCTAGCTCTAAGATAGTTTTAATCAACATTAAATGTGTATTTGTGAATTTTAACCTTATTTCGGTTGATGTTTCTTTATATCGTGTAAATGGCTGAGATCAGTAGAGACGTAGTGACACGGAGTGATAGAGTGACTGGTTCCCCTTTTACAATTGGAATATAGATAATAAAGCAAATAAAAGTTTGAAATGTCTATATTTTGTGTTTCCTTTCTTACCCTTACCTTGTACATATAGTATAGTATAGAATAGTAAGTACATAAATATACAAATATACAACAAACATTCAAGTGGATGAGTCATTGTTTGTTCAATATTAAATTAGTAAGCATTCTTATTCTAGAATGAGTTTTGACTGGTTAATCTATACTAAGATATTAATTTCTACAAAATAACTCTGACAACTACAAAACACAAAGCCGTCGAGCTGAGTGTCATAACACCTGCGGTTCACAATAATATATCTTGTTGGCACTTTTAAAAATTGTTAATTATTTAATAATTCTAACTTAGAAATTATTCATTAATTATAGGAAATATATTTTCAACATCTTCAAGTATAAACACATAGTTACATATAAATTAGTAAATAAATGTGAAGCAATTTTTACATGTTTGCATAAATACATTATCTTATTTTTAAATAAAGATTAATTTGAGCATTACATATTATGATGGCCGTTTCAGTTATAGTATAAAACATTTGTACAACATATGTATGTAAAATACATATAAAAATATGTTGTTATTAGTATAATAGCAAATTTTTTAATACCTGGACGGATTACTATTCTCATTTATCACGTTATCACAGCAATAAGACATATTGATTGAATTTAAATAGCTTAAACAATTATTTTCATAATAAAAGTTAGTGTGTGTGTGTGGTATACACTAAAAAATATCAAAAGGCTGGTTGAAACTAAAATTTAAATATACAATTTTTTAACATACAATTTATAATAGTATATATATAAAAGGACCGTCGTGGCGCAGAGGCGCAACGTCTGCCTGTAACGCGACGGTTACTGGGTTCGATCCCCAATCGGAGAAGATGGATTTTTCTATTTTCATTTTCTTCGCTCTGGCATCTAAGGCAAAGCGCGGCGTTGAGTTCCGCCACTCAACACGCAATGCCTCGAAAACGGCGGAAAGTGGGGACGGAGTAAGCAGGGACTAAGTAACGGAGTGTCTTAACACTAGGTTCTTATGGTTCCTGCAGTTCCCTCTGCCTACCCTGCCATGTGCGGGATAAAGCGTGAAGCTAAAAAAAAAATATATATAAAAGCTTATTCTTGCTTAGTCTTGACATGATTGTGTAGGTTGGTTCGTCTATTGTAATACTGGTGTCACTGTTGTATGTTGTAGGTAGGTTCGTCTATTGTTACACTGTTGTCAAAACACTTATCACTTATAGAAGTCACAGTTTAGTCTCCGGCTTAGTCGGTTTGCGGTGTCTTCTGCGGCGGTCTCTGCCGTAAGCGAAGTCGTGCTGAGATGACGCAGAGCAGTGCGAATGGGAGCTGTCGTTGTCTGCGCTGTCCACGTCACCTAAGGAGACATTACATTGTTTAAATTTTAACTATAATATATCTCCTTCATAATACTTTTCCCTTTTACTTATCACTGCAAGTGATATAATTTAATTTTTATTCGTTCTTTCCGAAATATGTTTAAGAAAATAAAGGTCGGAGGTGCCGGGTATCGATCCCGGTACCTTTCGCCTGCTAAGCGAATTTAAAGTTAATGAAAAATATTTTTAGTCCAAACACAAGTTTGTTATTAAAGATTTATTATTTATTAATATATATTCATTTAAAAATTGTAATAATAATGCTAGGTTTGAATTCTGTTAAAAATATGTTAATACAAAAAGGTCACAAAACAATTTTTTTTTAAATTCTTACTTGATGTTATAACATATTGATTGATATTTAAATATGTTTTTTACCCTTTTTATGTCTTCACATTTTGTAATATGGCAGGGGCATGGTAAGGTCTATTATTAAAAACAATCACTTTTAATTAATATTCCAGTCATTATTTTATGACAGGTAATATGTGAATATTTATTGTGAAATAAATATATATGCTATTTTATAATATCATATAAAAAATAATATATTTTCGTTAATTTACATACATTGTACTTTTATATTGAATTTTTATTCATCCTTTTAAAAACATGATTAAAAAAAATAAAAATTGGAGGCGCCGGGTATCGATCCCGGTACCTCTCGCATGCTAAGCGAGCGCTCTACCATCTGAGCTACGCCCCCCACGTCACATTGGTCCAATTTTTACTATCATATATATCCTTTATAAGACTTATCACTTCAAGGAAAAAGTAAATTTAAATAATTTCAACTCGATTATTTTACTCGATACATTATTTTTATTTATTATTATTTATAATTTTAGAATTAAAAGCAATTGACATGTGTGTCGTTGTGTACAATACTGCTAGGTTTGAATTGCATTAAATATATATTTGCAACAAAGATGTCCCATAAGATTCATTGGAGTGTTGGATCATCCAACTTTTCATCCAAGTTGGATGGAAGGTAACTGTATGTTCAATTCTCAGTGTCCAATAAACAACGAAAGAGTTAACACGTCTTTTATTCAAACAAATATTAGAAAACAATTAACAAGCAAATTTAACTTTTAAATACATCAACATATGGTCCATAATCGAGCCGGATACTAGTAAACTTACCTGGAGCCGGAACCGGTCATCGGAACAAAAGATCGAGAATCGACGCGTGGCTATTGCAATATATTTGCAAGTGAATAGAAATAAAAAGGATTATTATCATATTACGTTGTTACAGTCAATAATATTTCTACGTAATAATGGTTACGGAAGTGGAAAAGGCCTTAAACATGGTGGAAAATATCGCACAAACTATAAAGAAAATTCATTTAAATGTGAAAAAATGCCCCAAAAGTAGATTTACGAAAAATTATATAGAAGCGCGCTTAAAATGTTTAGAAGACTACTGGAATGAATATAAGCAAGCACATGCCGAATTATTACGAAATATAGCAAAGGATAAAAAGGATCAAGTAACTTATTTTACAAAGGATGAATTTTATGAACATGAGGAGTTGTATATTGTTTTGAAAAGTGATTTAATGGATTTATTAGGATCTCAAGCTCAAACACAAGTTGGGTTTAGTGGTTCGATGCAAGGTGAATCTCAAGCACGTGTGGTATTACCAAAAATACAAATACCCACTTATAGCGGACAATATGAAGATTGGTTGCCGTTTCATGATTTATTTCATACACTTGTGCATACGAACGGAGCATTAAATAATGTACAAAAATTACATTATTTAAAAACATCACTTACAGGAGAGGCCGCGGCTATATTAAAACATATACAAGTGACTGATTCTAATTATGAAGAGGCATGGAATATTCTTAAAAGAAGGTATGGGAATAAACGCATAACCGTTAATGCAATTATGAAGAGATTAGTCTCGCAAAAGAAGATGGCGGCAAATAATTCTACATTAATTAAAAACTTATTAGATACAACTTTCGAGTGCTTACATTTTTTAAAAAACATGGAAGTGAAGACGGAAAATTGGGATATATTAATAATATTTATTATAGTACAAAAATTAGACGCCGATACTCATAAAGACTGGGAAGAACATGTTAGTACCACGTGTCAAGATGGCGATAGTCTTCCTTCGTTGGATACATTTCGAAAATTTCTAGAAAGCCGTTTTCGCACTTTAGAGCTTACAGAACCGGCAAAACTTAAGTTAACTAGTGGTTTGCGAGAAAAATCGTTTCATATTGCTACAAATTTAGAAAATAAGAAGAAATGCTTATTGTGCGACGAAATCCATACGCTCAGCCATTGCAAGTTATTTGGAAAATACTCACCACAACAACGTAGTGAATTTACGAAAACTAAACATTTATGCTTCAACTGTCTTGCATCGGGACACTCTGTAAGACAGTGTCGCGTTCCAACATGTTGTCGACTGTGCAACAGGCGTCATCATAGTCTGCTTCATGAAGATAAGGACACTAATACAAAACCTACGATCAATAATAATCAAAATAACGAAGCTATACAAAAGGAAACGGTGTTACATGTATGTGAGGAGAAATGTGAAGAAGAAGAAGCGATGACGTCACACGTGGTAACTAGACAGACTACAGCTTTATTGGCAACAGCAATCGTGCAAGTGCGAAGCGAAGATAATTACACGACATTTTTGCGAGCTTTAATTGATCAAGGCTCACAAGCAAGCTTTATAAGTGAAAAAGCTGCGCAGCAACTCAAAGTTACACGATATCCAACTAAAGGCAAAGTCATCGGTGTGGGATCAGCAAGAGAAGATATTAAGCAAGTGGTTCAGATAAATGTGGAATCAAGATGTGAAGATTTCAATCTAAAAGTGAAAGCATATGTTATGTCTAAGCAACTGACTACTAAAATACCATCCAGTACGATACACGTAACCAAGTGGCCTCATCTAGAAGGGTTAACACTGGCTGATCCTTACTATTTCAAGCCAGGAGCTATTGACTTGTTGTTAGGTGTTGATGTATACGCGCAGATTCTACAAAACACTTTAATCAAAGGACCGCCAGGGTCTCCGTGCGCTCAAAAAACAAACCTTGGCTGGATTCTATTTGGGAAGATCGAAGAGAAGTTAGATAAATCAAATTCAGTTGTAACTCTGCATCATCACGTTATAACAGAAGATTTCTTAAAGGTATTATGGGAGGTAGAAGAAGATAAGAAGAGAAAATTCACAAAGGAAGAAGAACAATGTGAAAGCTTTTATGAAAATAATTATACAAGAGATGGTAATGGAAAATATATAGTGAGACTTCCATTTCGCACCAATCACCCAATATCACCCGATGGACATTCAAGAGAAATAGCGTTGAGACGATTGAATCAACTTGAACGCAGACTACAGAAGACTCCTAAATTGAGGGAAGAATACGATAAAGTATTAGAAGAATATTTAACCATGGGTCATATGGAAGTGGTTCCTGATAACGAAATAAATAATCGTTGCGTTTATCTCCCACATCACGCCGTGATCCGAGAAGACAAAGAAACCACTAAACTAAGAGTGGTCTTCGATGCATCAAGTAAAGGCAGTAATGCTATTTCATTGAATGATGAGCTTATGACCGGACCTGTACTTCAAGAGGATATGCGAAGCATTGTAATGAGATGGCGAACACATAAAATATGTTTTGCCAGTGATATAGTAAAAATGTACAGAATGGTGCTCTTAGATAGCAAAGATACAGATTACCATAGAATACTCTGGCGACAAAAGGAGGGTAACACAGAAGACTCGAAAGAGATTAAAGATTATAGACTGAAAACAGTTACATTCGGGACAGCGTCTGCTCCTTATTTAGCAACAAAAACGCTAATGAAGCTAGCCGACGATGAAGGTGAACAATATCAAGAAGCTGCCAAGATAATTCGAGAAGACTTTTACGTTGACGACTTATTATCAGGCTGCGATTCTGTAGAACAAGCTATATGTCTTACTCAAGAAATAATAAATCTTTTGCGAAGAGGTGGTTTTGAATTACAAAAGTGGGCTTCAAATAGCCTCAACTTGCTAAGATCCATGGATGACGACAAAATTACGACAAAGGCTAATTTACAGCTGAAACTTGGCGGGACTATTAGAACTCTGGGTCTGTCGTGGAGCCTAGAAAAAGATGAATTTCAATATCAGATACAATTACAAAATTTACCATTACATATAACAAAGAGAAATATACTATCAGATTTGCAAAAAATATTTGACCCACTAGGTTGGATAGCACCAGCAATCGTTACAGCAAAAATTCTAGTTCAAAAGCTATGGCTAGAGGGAATTGGTTGGGATGAAGACATAAGAGAAGAGTTAAAGGAGGAATGGAAAGCCATTCGAGAAGATTTAAGAAATGTCAACGATATGAGAATTAAACGGTGGTTGAACACTTTCAGTACAGATAAAGATGCTATAACGTTGCATGGCTTTTGTGATGCTTCTGTTAAGGCGTATGCAGCTGTTGTTTACTGTCGAGTACAAACAAAAAATGGAGAAATAAAAACAAATTTAGTAGCAGCGAGAACAAAAGTAGCTCCTGTAAAAACAATATCACTGCCACGACTTGAACTAAGTGGAGCGGCACTTCTGTCTAAAATATTGTACAAAACAAGAGAAGCTATGAGAATTTCATCAAATCAAACGTTTGCGTGGACTGATTCTACAATTGTCTTAGCTTGGATCTTTGGGGAACCTAATCGATGGAAACCATTTGTAGCAAACCGCGTCGTAGAAATCCTAGAAGTTACAAGCAGCGCTCAATGGTTCCATGTAAAATCGTCAGATAATCCAGCTGACATAGCTTCAAGGGGTACAAATATACAAGAATTAAAAGAAAACAAGCTATGGTGGAATATACCCTCTTGGCTAACAAATAAAACAATTAAATATACTAAACCTATATATTCGACTAATATGGAAAGGAAGAAAAATATACAATCATATGTTAGTACGACCGAACAGGAAGAAAGAGTTATTAAATTTGAAGATTACAATTCACTTACCGAACTATTGAGAGTAATAGTAAATTGTAAAAGGTTTATAAATATGAAACGAAATCCAGAAAAGTTAAACCAAGCTATCACTGTAGAAGAAATGCAAGAGGCTTTAGATATATGTATAAAAAGGGTACAACAGGAAGAGTTCTCAGAGGAAATACGACGGCTAAAAGAACATAAACCTGTTAAAACTACTAGTATTTTGAAAACATTCACCCCATTCATCGACAGTCAGAATATTCTCAGAGTGGGCGGCAGGTTGAGGAATGCTAATGTAGATGAAAACATAAAACATCCAATAATACTTGGCAAGCGAAATGATCTGATTCCGCTTATCTTGAAAGATGCACACATAAAAACTTTACACGGAGGAATAAATTTAATGATTACTTACCTGATGAGCAAGTACTGGATAGTTGGCTGCAAGAACCTAGTAAAACAATACGTTCATAATTGTCTTACATGCGCACGTCAGCGTGCTACAAACCGACAGATGATAATGGGTGACTTACCTCAAGCACGTGTGACTCCATCACGTCCTTTCTCACGTAGTGGTGTTGACTTCGCTGGTCCTGTATCTATCTTAAAATCCAAAGGAAAAGGTGCCAAGACAAGCAAGGCATATATTTGCATTTTCATTTGTATGGCAATTAAGGCGATACACTTAGAATTGGTTAGCGACTTAACTTCGGACGCATTCATTGCAGCATTCAAACGTTTTGTCGCTAGAAGAGGACAGTGTCACGAAATTTGCGAATCAGCGACAATGGCACTAATTTTGTAGCAGCCAATAAGGAATTATTGTCAATGTGGGAAGAAGCAAAATTAGAAATACCTGGTTCTGCTATCAATGAATTAGTGAATGACGGCGTTAAGTGGCATTTCATGCCACCTTATAGTCCAAATTTTGGTGGGCTGTGGGAAGCAGGTGTCAAATCGATTAAAGTACACTTAAGAAAGATACTTACGCACAACTTAACATTCGAAGAACTAACTACAGTGTTGATACAAATTGAAGCCTGTCTAAACTCAAGACCACTGATACCAATTTCAACAGATGTAGATCTCCTTGCCGATATAAAAGTACTCACTCCAGGTCATTTCCTCATAGGTGAAGAACTCATCACTATACCTGATCGTGACTATACATCTTCAAATATAAATTTACTCTCAAGATGGCAGCATACTCAAAAAATATTACAAGGATTCTGGAATCGTTGGCAGAGCGAATATCTAACAAGGCTAAATCAACGGCCTAAGTGGCTAAAGAGTGCGCCTGAATTTGAAATTGGCGATATAGTTTTGCTGAAAAATGAAAACATGCCACCAAGCAGATGGGCATTGGCGCGTATTATTGAGAAGCATCCTGGAACGGACAATATTAGTAGAGTTTACAGTCTTAGATATAACGGAAAAATTATTAAGAGATCTGTAGCAAGTTTATGTCCTTTACCAATTTGTAAGAATTAGTATTGAAGTAGTAATATAACTAGATTAATGTTTAAAATTTAGAATATTTTTGTTAACAATGTTTTACATTTACCTACTAGTTTACCTATCTGGCAGTCCATTGATCAACTTATTAATTTAGTATGTAATTTGATTGTAAACTATTTTGTAATATTAAACATGTATATTACTTATTTTAAAAAGGCCTTAACGTCCTTTTGGTGGGCGGTATGTATGTTCAATTCTCAGTGTCCAATAAACAACGAAAGAGTTAACACGTCTTTTATTCAAACAAATATTAGAAAACAATTAACAAGCAAATTTAACTTTTAAATACATCAACAGTAACCTTCCATCCAACTTGGATGGAAAGTTCGTTGAGTGTCAGAACGAACTATTTTCATATTTTGCGTAGTAGTATACTATACTTATTTAGATTTGAAACAAAATGTTTTTAATTTAGACGGAAAGCGCCAAACGCCAAAATTAGCATTATTTTTTTATAGCTTCACCCTTTATCCCGCACAAGGCAGGGTAGGCAGAGGGTACAGGAAACATAGGAACCTTGTGTTAAGACACTCCGTTGCCTAGTCCCTGCTTTCTGCCTTTTTCGAGGCATTGCGTGTTGAGTGACGGAACTCAACGCCGCGTTTGCCTAGTTGCCGGAGTGAAGAAAATGGAAATGGAAAAATTCATTTTCCCCGAATGGGAATCCAACCCAGAAACCGTCGCGTTACCGGCAGAGATTGCGCTTCTGCGCCACGACGGTGCTAAGCATTAAATTAGAATATGTATCATCTTATATATAGTTAGAGCTATATAAAGTAATGTATTTTTATATAAGTATACTGGTAGCGTATCTCACCGTCGCTGCTGTTGTTGCTGGGCACGTGCGCGTCGCGCATGCGCGGCCGCCGCCGCCAGTAGCGGAACTCGCGCGGGAGCGTGTACGAGCGCGGGAGCGATATCTGTAATAATAATAAATATTGGTCCTTTGTAGGTTGTTAGGTTACTAGCAGGAGTAGAACCCACACTTCTTAGACTGTGGACAATCCAGTAATAAGTACTGGATTAATATATCGTTCTTTTGTAACGGCCACTTGAAAATTCTTAATTATTTTCAATTAACATTTTGTTTCAAATTATAGGCCGAGAGGAGTGGGTTAGGGTCTCGCGACGATGACATGTATGTTTTATAGTACTAATTTGTACTATTTCTTTAGTTCGTAAGTAGCACCTGAATATATATTTCAAATGTTGCATTATAATGTTTGTTATATCTGATCTAAGAAAAAGTATAATTTGAAAGCAAGTTTTATTTGTAAATATAAAGAATATGACAATAATTTAATTAACTCTCTTATGTTACGTATCTAAAATTTTATTTCTTATAATAAAAAGCAATATCTATGTATGTTAAAATCTCGCTTTCATATGGATAATATATCAAAAATTCAATACCATCACAAATGTCAAGAAACAGTTACAAATATATTCTACTGATTGTATATGTTTGATAAGAAAGCAAAATCAGTATCTAGATAGAGTACACAAGAACATATACATATGTGTTCTTGTGTACTATATAGATACACTTTATGGGTAGTGCGAGTGTGTTGTGTCTGAGAATGTGAGTGTGTGTGTGTTTGTACGTGTGTGTGTGTGAGTGTGTGTGCGTGTGAGTGCGTGCGAGCGTGCAAGTATGTGTGTGTGTGTGTGTGCGTCACACCGACCTGGCTGTCGATGTCGCTGGGCGGGCGCGGCGAGTGGCGCGGGGAGCGCGGGGAGCGGGGGGAGTCGCGCGCCTCCGAGCCGCTGCTGGCGGGCGGCGGGAGTGCAGGCAAAGCCGGCATGTCCTCCTTCTTTCTGTTGCTACAGTATATGAATATATTGTGTATGTTAATGTTATATTTGGACTACTATGGTAATATATGAAAGTTCAAAAGGTATGTTTAAATTATTGGATATTAGTCCTTTGAAATAGTTTTCAATAGAACTTTTCTAAGTTGAACCTCGTATGTCGAAATGTTTCAAATGCCAAATCAGTTATTCGACATCTCAACTCTCTATATGTCGAAATAGTGAGTGTAACTCACTGCAAGCCATTTTGATACACGTTACTTATTTCAGTTCTTGTTTACATTATATTATATTATTTATATTCCACAATGCTTCTTAAAAATATATATCACAAAGATAAATTTTAAGATTTGGTTGGCATTTGATGTAACGTAATGCTAATAGTATAATAATATAGTAATGCATTTACCCCAATCCTCTTGTATACAGTCGCTTAAAACATAAGCATAGAAGCTTGAGCTTAAAACTTAAGACAGCTTAGTGTCATTTAAACGACACTTTATTTTACTACTTCGTGTTAAATTTGAATCACAGTACTTCGAGTGGCAGAAGTCACACTTTGTCCATTATATCGTATAGTAATAAAAATAATTTCTTCCCACTAACAGGAATCGAACCAATACCATACAATGTCAACTTGTCATTCATTTTTATGATTATTATTTAAAGAAATACTCACGGATACGGCGCTCCCCAGTTACAACAAACTTGTCTATTGCAACCTTCCAAATAATGAGGTGCCAATAAAATTTCTGGCGTCCGACATCTTTGTTTCCTATCCTTTTTGCTTAGGCCGGGATAGAACCTGTCACATTGATTATACTGATTACAGCCTTCACTGTAAATACCTCGAATGTTCTCGACGCCATTAAGGGGGTTTAAGCCCGAGACGTATTCCTCTTTATTATCGCCATATTTGTTATATTGAGGGTCTTCATAGGAAAATTCTGGAATGTTCTGGCGCTCTTCAAACATAGTGGCTTGGTTGGGAATTCGATTTTGATTAGCTTCATAGTTATTTGTACTGACATCGGGAAGGTAACTCCTTGGGCTGTTATTTAAAACGTTTCTCGGGCTTCTGCATACATTGGGTTCATATTTTCTCTCATTTATAGGTAAATAGTTGGATCTCATCCTATCGTTTCTTAAATTCGCCGGATTCTCATAGAACGTTCGATCTTGATTATAAATATTTGTACGGAAAGCGGGTTTTTCTGTCACTTCAGCAGAAAACGGGGGGTTGTAGTCTGGCTTAATTTCTGTGTAAGTAGGATAGAGATTACACGAATGAGGTAAAACGGGATAGTTTTGGTAGGAATGTGCAAGTTCAATACTAGGCCACGCCGGCGGTTCTGCGTGCGTTTTCGAACGAGGTATAGGCTGTCTTTGTAAACTGCTGTATATTTCTTCCGCCGCTACAGGTGTGGTTTTGGCTAATTTCCCCTGTTTTATCTCCTCTTCTATGACTCTTAATTCGGCGAGTTGTTTTTGTTTTTTCTCTTGTAACTTTTGCTGGATGTTGACTCGGGAGCCGACGCTCGAGCCTTCGTTTTCTGATGACCCGCCCTGGAGATTATGAGGGAAATTAGTAGCTCATTTAATTTTTCCGTCGTGGCGCAGAGGCGCAACGTCTGCCTGTAACGCGGCTAACGCGACGGTTTCTGGGTTCGATCCCCAGTCGGGGAAGATGGATTTTTCTATTTCCATTTTCTTCGCTCTGGCAACTAAGGCAAAGCGCGGCGTTGAGTTCCGCCACTCAACACGCAATGCCTCGAAAACGGCGGAAAGTGGGGACGGAGAAAACAGGGACTAAGTAACGGAGTGTCTTAACACTAGGTTCGTATGGTTCCTGCAGTTCCCTCTGCCTACCCTGCCATGTGCGGGATAAAGCGTGAAGCTAAAAAAAAAAAAAATTATTTTTTTTTACACTAAAAATATAAATAAGGTAGCGTAGCGTCGCGGCGTAGAGGCTCAGCGTCTGCCTCTGAACGCAATGGTTTGTGGGTTCGATTGTATTTTTTTTATTATAGATGGCACAGCTGCTACTGTAAAACATCAAAATTTGACAAATATATGTCTCGTTTCCTACAAGAGGATCTTTATGACAGATATTTTTTCATTTCATATAAACTACTTCCAAAAAAAAATGGTTGCCTGTAAAGTGGGTTTTACGGGCGAAAATTTTACGTGACAACGTCTTTTTCTCGGTAGAATATTTATTGATATGAATAATAATTATAGTATAAATTGCACAAATTTTAACTATAGAAAATATATGTTGTTTACTAAAACATTGTACATGTGTCAAGTGATACGCGCGGCGGACCGATCATAGTTCGGTGACAGTTGACACATCGTTACGTTACCATTTTCATATTTGACTCCGAGCCGCAACCTAATTTAAGACGTTGTCACGTCAAAAAGAAGACAAAGAAAATATTACCGTGCCATATTAAATATGATCTTACATGATGGTTGTGCGCGGGCAGCGGCCGCCTCCAGAAGGCGGCGGGCGCGGCGGGCGCGGCGGGCGGCGGCACGAATGTTGTAGGTTTCTTCTTCTTGCGGCCGTTTGCTGCGCTGTTGTGGACGACAATTTATAATAATCTTTATTGAACACATATGACAAAAAAAATCACAAAAGGTATGGGTATATAAGTAAGAGACGTATGAGAGGTGACCTTATCGCAAAAATCGGTCCAAGCAACCTCAAGGCACAGGACATAGAGAGGAGAAGAGTTGGGAATGTGAACAATAGAAGTAATAAAATATTTATAATTTATATTATTTTATGTATTATAAATATTTTTATTTTTTTTATTCTATTAAATTTGGAGTTGAAAACTTATATGCTATCTACACAGCTTATTTTTTTTTTCTAGTTAAGTTTCTAAACAAAAATTAAGCTTCTATATTAAAGATTTACAATTTGTTAATAAAAATATTTCTCAAGATGTACAACTTCTACTGTGCCACAAATAGTGCTCGTTGTAGTCGACTTTTTAATTAAATATTTAAATTTATTAAGTGGAATAAATATTCTTTATTGTATTAAAAAAAATGTGACAGACTGAAATACAGAAATAACATTAGCTAAGGCGGACTTATCTAAAAGAGATTTCTTCCAGCCAACCTATAATGATGTATGAAAGATATTATATTATATTAAATTATATTTAAGGCTTTCTTTCCCTGTTAAGTATAAAACGTGAAGTTTCAAAAAAATCCAAAACACAAACCTATTGTTTACTGGATTTGAAAATCTACAATTGAACACTCCGGGTATGGCCACGGTGTCACTCTGACTTGATTTACCTGAAAATATAATAAAATATATTTTGTGAAAATGTTTTTCTTCTTTAAAATATCTTTTCAGTTCCAACGCTGTTGATATTTAAAATTGTGATAATTATGTGAATGTTCTAGTTACAAAAATTAAAGGGCAAAGATATTTTTATTTCACCGAGGTTACAATTGATCATATTTGTATTATAAAACGAAAATTAAATTATTTACCATTTTTATTTTGCGACGAACCATTTGTACTGTTCGTACCCTGTTGGTTCTCGCCTAGCATGTAGCCCAGCCGACGCACGTGGAAATATCTAGAACAAAACAACTTAGTTTAATAAAAAAAGTTGCACCTTTTTTTCAATATTTATAAAATTGTCATTCTAAAGCGTAAACCAAGCCAATGTATTTAACAAAATTACCTTAAGAATATAATAAATATAAGGAATTCAATACTTGACATGATCATCCTAGGTTCGAGGAATGTGTTAAAAATTAAAAAAAAAAACTATTAAGTATAGTTTATGAAAGTTACCTATAATATATGACCATGAAGGCCAGTCCGGCGGCGGCGGCGGCGGCGGCGGCGGCCAGCGCCACGCGGCCGCGCCCCGCCCCCGCCGCGCCCCGCCACGACCACCACCACGCGGACATCAGCACGCAGTTCTCGATACACATCACCGTGTAGAAAATCACCTGTTACAGAAGAAACTACTTAGCTTTCCTTGGATTCACCATTGAATTTGTCCATCGTGTTGTAGGAAGAGGAAATCAAAGCTTGGGATCATATTTTTTTTATTTACTACTATACAATACAAATTTGAGTAAACGCAACGGCTTGTGGGTTCGATTCCCATGAGGGTAAAATGGATATTTCTAGTTCCATTTTTTCGCTCTGGAAACCAGGCAAAGCGCGGCGTTGAGTTCCGCCACTCAACACGCAATGCCGCGAAAAAGGCGGAAAGCAAAGGGATTAAGCAACAGAGTGGTTTAACACTACGTTCCTATGATTAAACGTGAAGTACGTGAATTATGATAAAACGTGAAGACAAAAAAAAGTTTTAATTTTTCTGTCACAAATAATATGTTTACACAAATTGTGGTTACTTATCAAATCTATATACTAAATTACAATAACAATCTGGTAATTATGAGAGACAGGAGCATAAACTACGATTCCTTGTGTTTTAGGTCTCCTTTAGGTTTACTTTAAATACCTATATTTTTATTCTTAGCGTGGATATAGTTCAGTATAGATCGACAAATACCAGTATTTAGAGATCCATTGCGTTAAAAATTGTAATATAAATAAGTAATAATAAATAAATATAATAATAAAAAATAATAAATAAATAAATAAATAGAAACTAACATAGATTAATTAAATAAATGTTTAACTAACAATAATTTGTAATTTACTATATGGATTGAAAATCTGAAATAAAATTATTATTATTATTTTTGTTGTCATACCGTCTAGTCTCGGCATACGGAATATACGGGTATATTGACAATCATGGATCTAGGTCAAGTGATAGTCAAATAAAGAAATGAAGTTGTTAATGTAGAAGGATTCAAAATTTTCTAACTATCTTGCACGTATTTAAAATGGCTGCTTTTTGTAGAAGAGCGTATGTGTATGGGGGGAAAATCTAACGTA
This sequence comes from Dione vanillae, assembly GCA_037178615.1. Taxonomy (NCBI): domain Eukaryota; kingdom Metazoa; phylum Arthropoda; class Insecta; order Lepidoptera; family Nymphalidae; genus Dione; species Dione vanillae. The sequence goes on from JAZFAU010000270.1 coordinate 67,199, forward strand.
TTAAAAGACGAACGAACGAGAACGAACGAACGAAAAAGAATAACGCCTGTCGTAGAAATAACTACTGGTACTATTGTAACATTCTTCAATTTCCACATTCTAATTATTTCACCTTTTAACTCTTCATACTTAGCAAGCTCTTCCGAAAAACTATTTTGTAAATTATACGAATTAGGTATTGCAATGTCCATGATAAGTGCGATTTTGTTTACTTTATCTATTATGAAGTGATGTCCAGTCCGTTTTGTCAGTCAATATCGCTCTATTAAAATATAATTTATACAGGTCGTTTTCCGTTATAGATAGCGGTGTGTATTTGTTATATGGTACTGGTTTTTTTTTTTAGCTTCACGCTTTATCCCGCTCCAGGCAGGGTAGGCAGAGGGAACTGCAGGGACCGTGGGAACCTAGTGTTAAGACACTCCGTTGCTTAGTCCATGCTTTCTCCGTCCCCGCTTTCCGCCGTTTTCGAGGCATTGCGTATTGAGTGGCGGAACTTAACGCTGCGCTTTGCCTAGTTTACCAGAGCGAAGAAAATGGAAATAGAAAAATCCATCTTCCCCGACTGGGGATCGAAAAGAAACCGTCGCGTTACAGGCAGAAGTTGCGCCTCTGCGCCACGACGCGACAGTCCTCATGAAGTAAGTTATTATTATTAAATCATTATTATAATATTTCCGAACTCACCATCTTATACCTGTGGTTGCGCTCGTAGAGGTTGACGTACGCGAACACGTACACGACGGCCACGAGCGCGGACAGCGCCGCCTTGCGCGCGCGGCTCATGCGCTCCCCGTGGAAGGCGTTGCGCGGCGACACCAGCCACAGCCACATCGACACCCAGTGCAGACCTACCGGCAGGCATTGAACACTAGCTGACTAAAAATTACTTAAAGAAAACATATAATTTTTTTTATATATTTATATATCTCAGTGGAGAGAGCGCTTGCATGGTTTGCAAGAGCGAGTTCGAGTCCCGCTGTGTTCAAATTTTTATATATTTTCTTTAAGTATTTTTTTTATCTTCAGTGTGGATTAACACTTTAAAAATCATAAAAATACTAGCTGACTAGTTTACTAGCTAACTCAATGTTTTAAAAAATTTCCTACCGGCAGATGAAGCTAGCTGACAATCCCCTGCTTCGCACAGGATGTTCATTTTTTAAAATAATTTTGTTTTACAATCAAAATCACTCATTGTTCGTATTACTTCTTGGGACTAGGGTCTCTTTTTCGAATTTAAATTTCAACCATTTAGAATTTCGTCAAAACTGGTCCAATAAACAAACATATATTCCGGACCAAACATATAGGTATTTTTTATACCTAAGTCTGAATTATCCTATTCCTTAGTTTATATGTATGTATATAATAGAAGACTACATGTTTGATTTATGTTATTTAAAAACAGAATAAGAATCATTTCATTTATGACATAGTAGAATCTGCAGTTTATTTTTTACATATTTTGTATATAACATAAAAGCGGGACAGGTCATATGATGCGTGACACCAAAGGAAAATGGAGCAAAGCCGTAACAGAATGGTACCCCAGGGATGGTAAAAGAACTCGCGGGAGACAAACTATAAGATGGGAGGACGAAATCAAAATGACAGCTGGTCCAAATTGGAGAAGGGTTACTCTGGACAGACAACAATGGAAAGGTTTAGAGGAGGCCTATGCCAAACGGCACACTGAAATTAGGGACATTTTATAAAAATCACGGACTGTACATGTAATACCTACATTATCTAGTTTCAAAATAAAAAGCTATTTTATTTAATTTTTATTTTATATAACATAACTATACAATAACAGTAGCAGTAAATAACATAACAAACTATAAGAAATAACACCGCAATTATTTACGATAAGAAAATGAAAAATAAAGATTTCAGTCATAATATATAACATATAACTCACCTATAACTAAAAACACCCAATACTCATAGACTAGAGCGTACACACTGAGCGCGCATATCCGTGCTGAAACTGTACCCAGACGCCACAGAAACTAAATAAAAAAAAACATTACGAATATATTAAAATAGTATTTTATATATAGATGGAATACCCTCTATATGTACAATACTATAACAATTGTATAGGGTAACCTATATCCATGAATATTTTTTTTCGTTTCACGCTTTATCCCGCATAGGAGGATTGGCACAGGGAAACGTGGAAGCCTTGTGTTAAGACACTACATTAGGGAACGGTATCATGCAATACCTAAAAGGGGGGAAGTAGCGACTTTCCTTTGTTTTACTTTTAGGGCATTTCGTGTTGATTGGTAGAACTTCAACATTTTTCCGAGTGGGAATCGAACCCACAAACCGTCGCGTTAACAAGCTGATTCTGCGCCTCTGTGCCACGACGGAACTTAGTAAATATTTATAAAACACCCTTAAATGTCTTCAATAAATATTTATAAAATATATAAAAGCATTTGAGGTCGTCATTGGATTTCTTAAGGTTCATGGTTGGTTCAATTCCCAATATTGAAATTGTTTGTTTGTCCAAATATTTTAATTTTATTTGTTATGGTAAGGCAAATTAAAACTGAAACTCAATGTACAATAACACTAATTTGCGCGGAATTGCGAGCGACACGTCTTGAAACTAATTCTCTTTACCTATTAGAAGCCGTAACTTCATCTAGTAGAAGTTGACTAAGTAAAGAGTTGCTTTGAGGAATAAAGCTTAAAACGGAAAATCATACCTGAAATATAACTCCAAGCCAAGTTAATACTAAACGGTGTACATTTTGTAAGCGAACGTTTTTACTGAAGCTGGCCAACGCCCAGCACACGGAGAATAAAGAGAGAGATGCAGATATCACATTAAGTTCGGCGAACGCTTTATTTGCTGAAAATAAATAAATTAATAAAATATTTTTTTGTTGCTTTGTCTTCGTTTTGTTTTGAGAAAAATAACAATAAATTGATAATTTAAGATTTACATCAGTTTTCGGTATTTCAACTGAGCGACCAGTTTAAAAGTCATCAAATCGCTTCAGTAAGTAAAATATACTAGGTACCCCGTATCCACGTATTTCTAGGGGAGAGGTGTTTATCACATAGATATCAGAAATATGAACAACGATTAACATTTATTGTATATCATGAGGGGTTAAGCACTTACCTGATGGTTCATCAATTGTGGGTTCAGGCGTGACCCCCAAGAGCTCATTAGCACTTTCTAAGTCTGCATCTTTTAAAAATATGTGGACTTGAAGGAGCAACATAGGTGTCGCTTCACAAAAAGCGTGAACCAGTCGTAGCATACCTGAAACATATATATTCTAATTATCTATATTTATATATTAATTTGTTTAATACGCGCTAATCAAGAAATGCGCTTACAAGACACTCACAAAACTCATAACCATTATATTACTATTATTATTACCTACCAATATTATAAAAGTCATCACAAATTGTACATACATCCATAACTTCACGCTCTATCCCTAGCGGGGTAGTCAGAGAACAAAGCGCCAAACGCTGCGGTCTCTGTATACCTCTTTCGCCTCGTCCACTGTCATTAACCTCTTCACACATCTCGTTCTCCGGGGAGTCTTCATGCTTTTTACGTGATCTCCCTCCAGTATCTTCGATACTGTGTTTTCGAAAGTCAACCGAGGTCTGCCCTTACCTCTTTTACCACTCTTTTGCATCGTATATTTTTTATACCATTCTTTCGTCACTCATTCTTTCGACGCGCTCAAACCATCTAAGCACATTCTTTTTTATTCTTACTGTGACATCCTCGCTGGTACCTACCATCCTGTGTACCACTTCGTTGTGGATTCGGTCAGCTAAGCTGACTCTGCATATTTCGAAATGATTGCATCTCTATAGCATTCATATTTCTTTCATTCTTCTTTTGTAATACCTACGTTTCGTTTGCTATATAATAGCGTAAACCAGAACTACATTGTCTACGGCCAAACGTGCAGCGACGCTGAAGTTCTGCCGTCTCAACAACGCAGCTAAGGCACCGTTCACTCTGTTACCGAAGTCAACACGTCTTTCCACATCCATTTCGTATCTACCATCTCTACTAAACATATTTCCCAAGTATACTGCTTTATTCACTTGTTCTAACAATTTTCCATTCAGAAAAATCTTGCATTTTGTCCTTTCCTTGTCTCTTTCAAATGCCAGAACCTTTGTCTTACTTGCATTCAGGCTTAGACCATTAGTTTCACACCCGTCTTTCAGAATGGTGACCAATACCCGCAACTCTTCAGTCCTTGAGGACTGTTGGACTGATCACAAATTGTAAAAATAAAAATTGCAATAACTTTAAAATAATACTTACAAAGATCACGAACTTGGTGCTTTACTCTCCTCAACTCAACAGGTACTAGTAACCGTGCGTATCGCCACAGCACGCCCATTTGTAGGCAGTGTAACAATATTGGGACCCAGGGAGGTCTGTCCTTCCGACCTTCGCTTGCCCACCACATGTGTAAATACCAACGTAGGGAGAGTACCTTGGAAATACAATAAGCTTAACTTTAGGGAAGAGAAATATTAGAGTTTTTGTTCTCTCTGGGATTCCGAGTCTAGACTAGTAGAATGGGGTTCAGACCTATAATACTAAACAAGGCTAGGAATTAATTGTATTAAGAGAGATAATATTCTTCGAAGAGCATTAAATTAATAATTCCTATTATTTCTTAATAGAAAATTTTCTTAATAGCATAATTATTGATATAGAGATGCATATCATTTATTAACTATTCCATTAATAATGTTTTTAAATAATGATATATTACCTGTGATATTAATAGTGATGTGACTACTATTGATATAGTGGCTGCAAATGAGCATTTATATCCTCTTTCAAGGAGTGCGTAACCCATTACGAGATCGAATACGACGTCGCAAAAATATCCAGCTAGGGATATAACGTTGAATAGAACGTCGCATAGAGGTAAGAATTCTGCCATTTTCTAACATTTCTTGTGCTATCTTAATAAATCTTGCATCACATAAATATACTGTAAGAAATGAAAATGAATTAATGTAAAAAAATATAATTAAAAATTGCTTATTATTTTCTGTTTGCATATATTATGTTTTTTAATTTATAAAAATTGTACGTATAACGGAACACACATCTCATTTTGACATCTCAGAATGCTCATTTGACAGCAAGCCTAACGCTTCGTCGATAGCGTCGACATTTCATTTTCAACAAACAACAGTCAAACTCGCTCGGCGTAATGTCATTGCCTTTTATTGAAACATTTTCTAGGAACTTCTTTTAAAAGTAATATAAAATGTCCAATTATTTGGATTTAGTAAGTAAAATAGGCAAAGATAGTTCCAGAGCGGCGTGTAAAAAGTGTGGTTACGCAGGACACCTAACGTTTCAATGTAGAAATTTTATTAAAGTAAGTTCACAATTATTTACATTCACTTTTCTTATCTAAGGAGTTAATATTATTATTTTTTATTTGTAAAATAATTTTTGTACATTTTTTATAGTAATTATACATATTCGTGTCATTTATTTTATAGGTAGACCCAAATAAAGAAATTGTTTTAGATGTAAGCAGTACTAGTAGTGATAGTGAAGATGAATATGTAACACCTTTGCAAAGTATACGAGAGGCTGAATTAAGACAAAAATTGCAAGAGAAACTCAAGAAAGTAAAAGAGAAAAAGAAAAGCAAAAAAAGAAAAAGATCAAGGTTTGCTATATATTTTTTTATAATCAATTTAATTTATTTTTCTAAATTTCCATGGCTTGATAGCTAAATACACAATGGTTCTTTGTTAAATATTAATTTAGGGACATGTATAATTTTTAACACTATCTTCCTTTTGACTACTTTATATATGTAGGATGCAGCAGGAATCTAAATTTTATTAATGTCCCGCCCCAAATTCATAGGGGTGTAATGATGATACTAGACATATTACAAAAGGTTTTACATAGTATATTTATAGATTTTTCATTATTTATGCATCCTAAAATACACAAATATTATTTAAGAAGATCTTTTTAAAAGACTAATTAGCTGTTTGAAAACATAAAAAATTAGCAATGTTCTTCTACTGTACTATTCACATGTTAAGTTGTTAAAAAGCATGTACTTACAATTCCTCTACGAAGTTTTAAGGATCTCAGCATATATATAAACAGACAATGGGAAACTATTTTGGTTTATACTATTAAGGATTGAGGCTAGATTAGTAAATTTTATAATTATTTAATTTATTATATAATAAATCAAACTTTTAAGTTTTTTTTAGTTTAAACAAAATTTAAAAATTGTATATATTTTTAAACTATATTACATTTATTATTACAAGTTTTTGAATTTTAACTTTTGTATTTTTATAAGTTTATAATGCATAAAGCAGTGTAACACTACATGGTAACTGTAACACTAAGTGTCAAGGCAATGCATATTCTAACTTAAGGAACTTATAATAATTATTACCATCAGTGAGAAATGAATAAAGGAAGGAGGTCATAAAATATTTTTTGATCAACAGATCATCTAGCACTTCATCAACAAGCTCAAGCACTAGTTCATCATCAGATAGTAGCGATTCACATAGAAAAAAGAAGAAGCAAAAGAAAAAGTCAAAGAAGTCAAAAAAGTCAAAAAAAGAACATAAGAAAAGTAAAAAATAAGTTCCTAGTAAAAGAATCCTCAAGTGTTCAATTATGAATTTAATAAAGGAATGTACTTTATATTTATAAATAATGTGTATGATTACAAATTGATTTTTATTTCGCCCTAGTTAATGAAAGATATATTATGTATATAAAGATATAGATATACATGTTACTCAATTCCACTTGCAATCATAATTTATTTTATAGGTACATTTATTCTTTATCAAATCACATTTTGTCTTTCTATATTTTAAGTTGTCTAGTTCATGTTGCATGTTATGACAAAGCAATGTTTTTATAGGAAATTATTACAAAAATAGTGCCCTTCAATTCTGTGTTAGATTGAATAACATAAATTAATTTAAGGAAAAATTCTAAGAGACCATGTGTAATATTGTACCTTACAACTAAAGTTATGAGTGACTTCATTTATTTATCCTAGAATAGTGTAGTTTAAAATATCCTACATAGTTTTTACTTATTCTAATAACATTAGCAAAAAGCAAAATCTTAGACAAAGTGAAAGACCATTGGAGTTTAATATTACTTATAAGCAACTGCTTATAAGTTTGAGATAAATATAAATTTAACTCACTGGTATTATTTCTTCCACACATTATTATAGCCTAGTTAGTATTTTATATTAAACTTTGTAAATTAAGTAACTTTGAAGTGTGGGAACCGAAAAGAATGAATACACATAATACCTAGTCTGCTAATGAATTATTAGTGATAGTAAAATTTAACAATATACTTTACAAAATACTAATAGTTAATAGTTTCTTCTAATTAAAGTTGATTTTTGCAATATTCGCAAACCACGAAGTTTCATATAATAAAGATAAAAAATATATTATTATTTGTTAACATTATTACTTTTTATTGAATACACTATAATAGATGTATACAAGAAATATTTCTCACCTGAATCACACAAATTCCATAAATGATGTAGAAAGTATGTTCACAATTTTTCCTAAAACACTTGAAAGATTATACATGATCTAGCACGTTTGTTTTGTAAAGATGGACTTCAATTTTACATATTTAAATTATATTACGATTATAATATAGTTAAAATTACGAAAAAGCTAAAGTATTTTGGTTAAGTTGTTAAAAAGTTAGTGAAGTTCACGTCAAAAGTTCACATACTAGTTTGCCATCTAGCGGGCGGTATGCGAGGCGTGAGAAAGCTCCATCGATTGTTTTGTTGCGAACATCAGTCACAGTACCGAGTTCCCAACACGATTAGAATAAACGCATTGAGCTTAACAATTTGAATTCTTGCTAGACAGCACGTCTTGAATCCTTTATGAGGTTAATATTCTTTTTTGTTCAAAATATTTTATCACAAACACTTGGCTTTAACGTCGACTGTCTTACGACTCAACTTTTTTTTACCTGTGGGCCGTGGCTTGAGAATTAAAGCAATATGACACTCTTAAATACACATTTTAATATTTCTGACTTAAATCTTCATAATAAAAAAAGATTTCTTTGTAGGTACTACAGAATTATATTGAAGATATAACTTATAAAATATAATGTTTAAAATATAATATAAAATAGGTATAATGTTGTTTAAACTTATACACACATTTTATGTTACTTTGAAATATTAATATTTTAGTTGGTAAAATTTAGTTTCTAATATATTTCTAATAACTTGTAATGCTTTTGTTACGGGTCCATAATAATTATAGTAAAGTAATACATCATGCTATTACATAAATGAAGACTACTTTGTGAAAGTCTAGTTTTTGTATTTATCTTGAAGTGACAAGACTCAATTAGTATTACTTCGCTATAAACATTTATACGCTTCACACATCACAAGTAGGCTGTTTCTTTAACCTTTATAAGTTTTTACGGTTATGTTCAAAATAGAAATTCACAGTTTTAATATTTATGTGATTTATATCATGTTGTATAAAGATGTCTTTTATTTATTACATTGGTCAAGGACCTGAAACTTCTGTTTACAGTTTCAGTTTACTTACTTATATTTTACATAGGAACTTACTTTCGGCTTCTGTATTCAGTAGTCATTATGCGTTGTCGTATCGTATTTATTATGACAGTTTTCATTTATATGCACAGTTTGCATGATGTTTGATTTATTTATAAGATATTTTTTTTATATCCTACTCAGTGAAGTGTTTCAAACTATAAAATTATAAATGTACGCATGTAGTATTCAAAAATTGTTTATTTTCATCTGTTTTGTATTATCGAATATTATTTCCAAAAAAAATTTTATTGTCAATATTTAAAATATTTAAAAAGTATTCACAAGAAAATATTTTATCCCACTATTTTAGCGTTGATATTGGCATAACGAGTTTGGCGGCGGTTTGATGGAAATCCGAGGCCACTCATTGAAGGCACGTGTTCCGGCATAGCACGATTGATCTAATGATAATTAGCATTATTAAATCATTGGTAAGCATAATTAGGAAATAAAAAAAGAAATCACCGTTGAGTTTTGCCATTCAACAATGCCTTGTAGTGCCTATAACTCGCTGGTTGCTAAAAACGTAGCTAAAAAGAAGATATTGAAGTAATCGCTTTCACTGATTGCGTATATTTTTTATAGGCCTACTGTATCAACAACAAAAGATTATAATACCAGTGAATATTTATAATAAGCATTCATTTATTTAAAACAAATAATACGATATTTAAAATATTAAAAAATAATAATAAGTAACCGATTAAATAGATTATATTTTATTTAAAATTTACTTACGGTGATCTTTTTGTTGTTATCTACTATTCAAAATAAGCAGACTACAAACTGTTGCCATGGAAACGAATATTTTTTTCAACAGTCAACAGCAAACGAGCATATCGACACTTTATTGTAGAGAATAATTAATTATTACTTAATACTTTTTCTAAGGCTTATTAAAATACTAGCAAAAGAGTATATTATTTTTAATTACATTTAACTTCGAAATGAACAAGCCATTGAATCAAGATGATATATCGGCAATCGAAAATCAATTAAAGGAGAGTATGGAGGAGGATCGAAAATATTGGCGAGTCAACAATGTGAAATGTGACGCTATTCACACAGCTAAAACTTATGAAGAATTTGCGTAAGTTGTATTATTACAATAAATAATAATATTTTTTTTGTTTCAGATTTAAAATTTATACAATGTAGTACAAGTTAGTTCTATTCATTTACTTAAGCTATGTTAGTCTTTTTTCAGTTAATTGTTTATTTTTTAATTTTCTACACTTAGTACAGGACATAGGTACATAAAAATTTCATAGGAAGGTATTTCCGTTGAATGTTGTATTGTATAAAAAATAATACATACTTATCAAAACCAAATAAAAGCAATAAGCAATGAAAATTTCGAAATTTATTTAAAAACAATATGTTTCACATATGACTAATTTGCTTTTCAAATAAGTATTTAATATTTGGTAAACAAAATAGGTAATAATACTACTCTCGGTTTTCACAATACGATACATAGGTATTTGTACCAACTACTCGAAAACATAGTTTGTATTGTTTTTTTTCACTGGATTTTAAGAAATATATTATTTTTTTACGTTTATTAGCGATAGAGTCGCAGCAGCCCATTTGCATCCATTGGATAAAAAGGATTTTACAAAGAAAGCCTCTCCTGGCTGGAATCAGTATGCAACTAGACAAAAGGAAATTCAAGAATAATTAATAAAACAATTATTGAAATTAATGATGTTCTTTATTTACATACATTTAACATGTCCAAATCATTTAAAAACTAATTTACAAAGTAATCGTTTAAAAAATTAAGTTACTAAAAGTTTCTTCTATAAAAATTAAAAAACCTGTTGTATTTTTCTTATTATTATTCGTTAAGACCTGACAAACTAAAATGCAACAATACAATGTAGCTTCAAAATTGATATTTCTTGGTATACATAAATTTGTCTATTTTAAGGCTACCTTAGGCAATGAACACGGTGTATAAAACTTCAAACTCGGTGATAAGTAAATTGAGTGTTCTTAACACGTCTCTCGAATTCATGTGGAAAATGGAAGATGGAGAATTTTGACATTAAGTTTTCTCTCACTATCGTATATGTATGTATATATGCCAGGTATAAGATGAGCTATGAATATAATTTTTAGCTTGAAATATTTTTTCAAATAATATATTTCTAACTTTTAACAATTTGTCAATTTAGCCTCGTTTTCTTGGATTTGACATAAGAATAATAATTTCGACTTTAGTGTGAGAACTTTCTCGTTTAGGATGGTAGAAGCGTCGATCATTGCGATCCATCGGCACTAACGGCTTATCATACCATCCATAGCTGTAAACATATTATATACTATGTGTTATAATAATTTCAAGTATTTTTTTAGCTTCACGCTATATCCCGCATGAACCTAGTGTTAAGACACTCCGTTGATTAGTCCCTGCTTTGTCCGTCTCCGCTTTCCGCCTTTTTCGAGGTATTGCGTGTTGAGTGGCGGAACTGAACGCCCCGCTTTGCTTAAATTGCCAGAGCGAAGAAAATGGAAATAGAAAAATCCATCTTCTCCGAGTGGGAATAGAATCTACAAACTGTCGCGTTTATAGGTAGACGCTACGCCGCCACGACGGTCCTCGATTTTATTAGGAGTCAGCTATAGCTAACCAGATCATATAAATGTTTATAAAGGCTTTTTATGGATTATAGAAGTGAGTATAACTGTTTTACAAATTATATATATTTTTTAATGAACCTGAAAAATTATATATATTTTTAACTTAAACTTTTTAATAATACATATAATCTACAAACGAGCTCGTCGTGCCCCCGAGCTGCCCCTGGAAAATGTCTCTAGAAACGCCAATGACAGGCGGACAACAAAGCGGATAGGAGGACGTAATAGGTGGGCCTTCCGTTGAAGTGCAGTAGTCGTCGCATGCGCGAGTAATTATGCGACCATTTAGGTGGAGACATTTCCGCTTATCCGCAAGACACATTTGCCTTGCGTTAAATGCATTTGCCAGCTTCAAACAATTTTATAAATATATGCTTCAACAAGTATTTCATGCAGAATGAGTGCATACAATCGCTAAGATAAATTATAAGAGAGGGCATAACTTTACAGCGCTTACTCAAGATTATTATCTAAGTACTTATTCAGTCTCCGATATTTAACAATTTAAGTAATTAGTATTCTTTTAACCCCTCGCGGCCCGCGGGCATCATATAATGTCGAAGGAAAATACCTTAAAAACCCGCAGGCATCATATGAAGTCCAAGTGACATGCCATTTGTAAACCTTATTTGTAATTGTTTAAGATTGGTTGTTGGCGTTGTAATGTTTGCGAACGAATACTTTATAGAATGAAGTGGCAGTATCTCTCCAGTACCGTAATCATGTTAGTAGAAAAAAAATATATTTTGACAATATATAATGTAATCACAAACAGGTTTTGAAAATCAGCGCTCGCCGCGTGCGATATCTGTTCGTCGCCAAATTTTCACCATATCTATGCGAACGAAAAAGTATAATTTCTGAAATGATAATATGCATACTTTTTTTTTATTGAAAGACCATATTGTACAGAATGTAATGATATAAAAATAAAGACAAAACAATATAGTATTCATTTATAAAACAAATTTATTGTCAACAAAACCGGTTTTTTTCTAGTTCCCTTGGAAACAAGGGGCTGTACAAAACTAAATAAACACTCAAATGTTATTGTTTTTATTTCTTTGTATCGGCTATCTTATCAGCTTTCAAGAATAGTAATATGACCACCTAAAAACATAAACAGAGAGCAGTTATAGGCATAAGTTTCAGATGTTAAGTGCGGCGCGCGCGATGAGGTAATCGGCGCGGGATTTACGCGTTATCGAGTTTTTAGGCGCCGGGCCGCGAGGGGTTAATTAACTAAAAAGTTCAGTTTATGAAAATCTTACACTTGATTTTCAGTAGCCGGCGAAGGGTATTTACTATGCGGGCCTTTTGCTCTCGTTTGGGCGACGTTGTAATGGTAATTGTCCACCTTTTCCGTTTGCTCCTTAGATTCCGCTTTTAGTTGATCATGAGCGGCGTAAAATTTGCCAGTAACAGGCGTTGCTGTAAAATATTATTACAATATACCTAAACTATCATTATAAAAATCTAATATGTACTGAGTAGTTGGTATAGGTACGGGATGCAATTTTATCATTTAATTTACTTATTTTTTAAAAAATCATTTACAATCATTGATTGAAAGGTTTTAAAGCACCTGGTTACATTGGCTTGTAGATTAAATTAATTATACTTTACTTACAACCAAAGTTAGGCCTATATATTTTGTAATTGCGAAAGTGCTTGACTTCTCTGTATATAATTTCATTTAACATATGTATATCAATTGGCATCCTAGTGCCGAATGTGCACTTTCCTTCGTTACCCATTATTTATTGTTGAAAAAAACTTTTATATAGTTAAAATGGTTGAAACTTTAGAGTAACACAAATATTATAGAATTTATTAAGGATAATTGGCCTAAAATCGTAAAATACTTTGTAAAATCAAGTAAATGCTCTTTCGCAAGTTAGTGCAATAAATTTTGACAAATTAAATATTATTTTTAAAAAGTCTATGCGTTGACTAAAATCTATGCGTATAAAGCCTACATGAAAGAAATATATAGGAACTTTTGAAATTTTAATATATTTTTTATAACATTATTGTTAAAACAAAATTAAGGGTACAACTGAAAATACTAGCGCGCTCAAAATATGGTGAGGTATACAAAACATACACACATATATATATATATATATATATATATATATATATATATATATATATATATATATATATATATATATATATATATATATATATATATATATATATATATATATATATATATATATATAAAGTTTGTAAGCAAAAACAATTTTTGCAATATATATAGAGTATATGTAATCCTCTCAAATTAACTATTTATTTATTATATTTATAAATTTATCATTTATTTATTTATATCTTTTTACCAATATTTATTTTACTGTTACTTCCTACTCCTAGTAAAATTTATGAAGAATTTAGAAATCTAGGCAACGGAATGTTCTGACGAATAGCATTCAGAAATTATTGTCGTATTTAACATGAACGATCCTGTCTACTAATTGAGTTGACTTAAAAGTTTCAATTTTTCTATGCTTCTGGACTAAATATTTGATGTTAATTTCAGCTTGATCCTTATTTACAATTTATTAACATATAATAACTACATAATAATTAAAAATAAAAATGTTGAGATGGTACAGATTGAAGAAGAAATAAAAAAGAAACTGTATACTGTGTGCCTTGATATTTCCTTCCTGTGAAATTAGTGAACGACGAAGACATTATTAAAGTTGAGAAGCAAAATTACGTTGAAACACTAAGTTGTAATAATCAACAGGTGGGATAATTTTAATGGGTGAAGTAATTCGCTTAGAGCTTGCTCGCTAGTCGCTAGGGGACAGATTAGCATTAGATAGCGGTAGATTACCACAGATTACCTATAGTTTAGTTACGAGTCGATTAACTTTTATTGTTTGTAAATATTCTTTGTGAAATTTTTATATATTTAAATTTTCTATGTGTTTTAATAGATTTTTATATTCACTATGTTCTCTTTAAAAGATTTAATAAGTACAATTTAGAATACAATTATTTATAAAAAGACGCATTTACTCAATATTCTATAAAATATTTATTAAAATCATCAAAAATCAACATACTATTCATATTTGCAAATGTTCAAGAAATAATAAACTTATCTAAATAATATAACAAACTCATTATTTATTTTATTATGTAGTTCTTGTGAAAAGTTATATATGTACTCGTAAGTATATTTGTAGCTATAGGTTATAAGTATTTTTTAATCACAATAAAAATCAAAATACAATAAAAGAAAATGTCTATCGTTAATAAATTCACAAGTAAAGCATAAGCTGCAATAAAATCTAATAAATGGAGTCCTTCCAATGAAGATCCCTGTGGAGAATTTAAAAACGCTTCGGTATATCTGCCATTCTTTGGGGGGCCGCGGTGCGCGTGAAGCACTCTAAGATATTCACAGCAAAATACGCGTAGCGACGAAGGCAGCGGAGCGGAAATCTATATTAATAATATACAGTGTTCATTTAACACTATCGGATACATTATACGTGTGTGGGAATTTTGTAACGGAACTTTTCGCGCTCCATTCCAACATAATATTCTAACAGAGATAAATTATGAAGCTAAAAAAATACTTCTAGGGAAAAAACATAAAGCATCACGACATGTAAATATTATTAATTATAAAATTTTAACAATTTTATAGCATTCTTTATTATTTAAGACTTTAATATTTTAATAATCGACAATTGACATTGCCTGATAAAATATAAACGAGTCGTTTTCATTTTCTTGCTCGGGTCAGCTTGACGCTGAATTCCGTCACTCATCGATACAAGATTTTAAGGTGGTTTAAGTTCTTGTCAACGCTACTTTTTATAGCGTAAGTCTAAAAAAATGTAAAATTGAATATGACGTTGAATATAAGAAATGAAATTTTATTATGGCATCATATAGTATCATATTTGGCATCATATGGTATCATATTTGGCTCACTTTTCACACAAATGCTATATATAATACAATACTGTTATAGATAATAAAACATCTTTCTATATATTATATGATTACCAGGCTAATTAACATTTTTTTTAAATGAAGATTAAATTTTATTATAACAAAAAATAGTAGTAGTAGTTAATTATTATTGTGCATAAAGTTATCGATAAAATGAAATGATACAATCGCTACTCCTGTCAATGTAAACGATTCCAACAAAAATTCCGATCGCCTATCGCACCGCACCAATATTGCGGGCATCCGCGAAATCGACATCTACGGAGACAACTATTTCATAAGACGTATAATTGAAATATCCGCAAACGTTCACCGCTTTTAATGGGAATGGGATGCGGTCAAAATGGTAGAATAATATTGAATAATATGTAAAATGTGCTGATTTTTTTTTATTTTTTCATAGCTTCACGCTTTATTCTATATGCAGGATAAAGCGTGAAGCAGTGTAGAAAGAGGGAACCGCAGAAACCTTGAGAATTTAGTGTTAAGACACTTTGTTCCTTGTTCTCTGCCTTTTTCGAGTTTTTGCTTGGTTCGCAGAGCGAAGATAATGGAAATAGAAAAACCTTCTTCTAATAGAAATCGAACCTACAAACCGTCGCCAATTAAAATTAATATTAGATGTAACAATATATACAGTATTAACAAACATATAAAATGTTTGCCATTGCTAACCTACTATATTAAACATATGTTATTCTTAGGTGAAAACTTTAACTGGATTTTGTATAAATATACATTTTTCTTCTGTAATGTTATCTCTTTTTTGTTGTAAATTTTCCTTCATGTGTTCTTTATTCAACACAAAAAAAAAAAAAAAAAATCTACTGTGGGAATACGAGTGCTAGCGGAAGAGGAAATCGAGATACAACCCGCACTTCATTTTTTTTATAGTAATAAATTTAAAAAAAATGTAGAAAAGTATATTAATATGATTATTACAATTTTTACAGTTTTAAAATTTTCTCCGTATATTTATTTATAATAATTAAAAAATAAAATTATCTAGAGCTACCTAACGCAATATGCCTAAGCCTTATGGGGTGGCTTACAGGAGGTGGTTGAGACAATACAGGTGTTTAATGAGCACCTGTACCTAGTCATTCATGCAATTTAAACTCCCATCTTCAGATTGATTTCTAAAGTAATTTGATTTTAAAGAAATCTAGATTTCTAGAATTATAAGATTCTTGAAACATGATGAATCATTTAAATAATATATATGTATAGGTACATAGAAAATAAGTATTTTTATGTATGTCTTTGTGCGGAAAAAAGTTTCAATTATTATAGTTGTTATAGAGCTACGAAATCACGACAGTTATACGATTAAATTAATTTGTTAAATTTTATTTATTTATATACACACACACACATATATATATATATATATATATATATATATATATATATATATATATATATATATATATATATATATATATATATATATATATATATATATATATATATATATATATATATATATATATATATATAGAGAGAGAGAGAGAGAGAGAGAGAGAGAGAGCCAGAGAAGAAAGTGGAAATAGAAAAATCCATCTTCCCCGACTGGGGATTGAACCCAGAAACCGTCGCGTTACAGGCAGACATTGCGCCTCTGCGCCACGACGGTCCTCAACTTTCTAAACGTCCCAATTATTCATATAATTTACAACACAATCTCTTCACAGATTGATTTCACAAGTAGTTTAACCTCAAATATATTTAAATTAAATCGAAGGATTTGAGTCAATTTTCCGTAAATAGTACGATATTTACATTAAAAGGTATCCTTAACAGTTTAATACCAGATTAGAATAAGTAATTAGCAAAACGTACAAGTATTAAGTTAGGTTAAATATTTTACTCTTACAATTTCTCATTTCTACGAGACAGTGTGTTTTTGTTAGTGGGAGAACTCAACATTTCTTTAAGTCTAACTAAAACTTGTACCAGAAACCATTATGGGTTAATTCAGACGCTGATCCACTGCACCTGTTGATTTTTATGTGGAAACTACCTCAGCACAGAAAATAAAATGTAAGATACGCCAATATGACTTAAAAATAATTCAAAATGTTATCCTTACAAATAAACAAAATATATATTAACTAACTTTATACATATTTTTTCATTTTTAGATATTATAAGTAAGTAATGAATAAATATCAGGTCTTACCGTCCTGTCGTCATTCTTAATACCGGGTAAGAAAAGTCAGTGATAAATTAAATTCAATTAGATTTTCACTCCTCAAAAGCATAAAATAAATAGCCTTAACATTAATATTGTCGTCATGATTCATGGTAATTATAATTGATGTCATTTTTAACTTATCCTACAATGTAACACCAACTAGGTATTAGCTTGTGCTCGTTACTGACGCAATTCTGGATCAATGCTTGGTTTAAAACTTTCCCATAGTTTGATTATTTCACTAAAGTTATATATAGTATTTCTAAACAATGTTATTGTCATGGGAAAATGCGCCATACAATGTAAGGTTAAGTATGCACACACAGTAGCTGATAGTAAACTTTTCCACTCGGACTCTCTTGCTATGCCCATATCTTGTATACGTGTCCATGTAGATACATTTAATAATATCTGTACAAGTATGTCACAAAAAAACGTAAAAATCAACATTACAGACAAGCCTTGTAAGTATTATAGATCGAGTTAATATAGACGTTATATGTTCAATATGATTTGTATTTTCTATTGAACCTCTTCAACGCTGCCTACGTGAAAAGCTATTTGCACAGATGTCTTCGGACCTAATAAGACTACTATATCTTCACTGTAGTAATGATCTCTGAATATTTTGAACGTTAAAAGATATAAAATGCGTGATGAATGCGTGAACAGGTGATATCTTGGCTATCTAGGATATTTAGGCTGTCTGTTGGATTTAATTATTACTACTTTACAAAAGTTTTGTAGAGGTTAATACTTATATAAATATAGTTAAATTAATTACAAATCTACAAGTTTTAAATCAATAATAATATTTTAAAATATTATAAAAAAATACTACTAACTAAACTAACCAAAGCTTTTATTATCAAAAAAGTTCCACATTAAAAGTAGCTTTTAGTTAATTATTTTTTATTTTATTATTTCAATTAAATATAAATTTTATATTCATCGCAATTAGTTACTATTAAGTTGTTAAATTTTCACTTTTTAAAATTTAATGGAAACTTTAATGTGTTTATTTGTAAATTTCTGAATATTATCGAACCTACTACTTTCGGAGAATTTTTGAACTTAAACGTACTCACTTCAATTTGACGACTTTTAAAAAATATATACCATTTAAAACCTATAGAAATAAAATCCAAGCTTAGACCTACGTAATACAATATTTGAATTGAAAGAAAATATATGCAACGTCATTACATGGTGGATACGTAAGCCTAAAAAATAAAAGAGTTCGCGTTTCGCCCGCAGCAAAGTGAAAAAATTATTTGGAACTTAAAATTTGCCTGAGAACATAATTTTGTAGGTTTATAAAACATTTCACAAGCCTTTAGTTAGGTTCGTTTTTGTTATAGTTTACTTTTCTATGCGCGTTTACAAAAAATATTGCTATTGCAATTAATTTGTAAGTTTGACAATATAGCTAAACTATACATGTTTTGAATTTTGATAACTAAACTGTGTTTATTAATGCCGTTTGGACTGGACCGGAAGAAAGTTGGAAAGGGTTTCGTTTAAAATTACATTGTAATTTATACCTGTGAACATGGTTTCAATGAGGTCAAATATAGCATATATATTTAAAAGTGTTACAATAACACATTTGACAATATTTAGGCGAGTTACTAAGAAATAAAAGACATTAAAGAGAAAGAAATAGCAAGCTGCAGCTCGTAGGATAGTAAAAACGTAGCAATTTTATATTTGTACCAAAATACCTTTTAAGATAATCAAAGTACCGAGGACCGCCGTGGAGCAGAGGCGCAACGTCTGCCTGTAACGCAACGGTTTCTGGGTTCGATCCCCAGTCGGAGAAGATGGATTTTTCTATTTCCATTTTCTTCGCTCTGGCAAACTAGGCAAAGCGCGACGTTGAGTTCCGCCACTTAACACGCAATGCCTCGAAAAAGGCGGAAAGTGGGGAAAAAGCAGGGACTTAGCAACGGAGTGTCTTAACACTAGGTTCCTACGGTCCCTGCAGTTCCCTCTGCCTAGCCTGCCATGTGCGGGAAGCGTGAAGCTAAAAAAAAAAAAAACATAATCAAAAAATATTATTAGTTCTTATAAACGTGTATATATTCCAGGATCTAGTATATTATTGAGCCCAACTCATCTCAACATGTTATTTAGCGTGTTATACATTTGTCATGGTCATGTCAAAAAAAATCAAGAAAGTTATCTAGAGTATAGGAAGTTGCAAAATGTCACCTCAGCAAAATTGGTCACCGTGATAGTAATTTATTATATACATATAAATATTGAAGTTCTGAAATACTTAACGAAGGACGATACCAGTCCCAGTCCAATTAAACGATAGAAGGTAAAAATGCACCGCGTTAGCAATTTTTTTGTTTATTTGTAAGTTTAATTGTCAATGTAGTAAAAAAATCATTGAAAATTATTACCATAGGTATATAGTATCAATTTCTACTCATTATGTTTGTATGTCTCTTAGATACGTTGCGACCACTTAACACACAGTTTTAAATCTAAATTAGAAATCCAAGAGTGCTTCACACTAGGTTCCATTTGCATACCTGTTGCATATTTTGAATGGCAATCGGTGATAAGTAAATATAACTACTTATCATCGATTGCTATTCAAAATATGCAACAGGTATATACTCTTAAAGTACTAAGTAACCAGAGATAATTTTGTGTGAAAACGTTGTGCTTTGTCTGAAATACTAGATGAATTTTACTATATATATACATATACATATACATATACATATACATATACATATACATATACATATACATATACATATACATATACATATACATATACATATACATATACATATACATATACATATACATATACATATACATATACATATACATATATCATTTAAAATATATGACAAAGGTAATCTTGGTAGATTGTGTTTAATAATAAGTAGAAAATAGTGAAACGTTTGGTTTCCCTACACAGCACCTAACATTTGTTAGAAGATACAAAACAGACACCATTATCTTTTGTATCTATCTATTTTATACCTCTTTCGAGTGTAGTGGCGACTTTTTAATTAAATTTTAAATATTTTTGTAAACGAAAATAAATATTAAGAAATCTTAGCTTTGAAACCGAAAATCTTTAGGAATTTCACCCGGAATTTGACCGTTTTACAAAGTTTTGAGACTTTTTATACTCATAATGATGTTTTTAAAACTTAATACAATACTGTGATAAAACTGCTATTCTTTGCCAAATTCTAGTTTGTTTCAGTTGTTTTTTTAGGGTTCTATATCTCATAAGATTAAATCGGAGCCTTTGTATACATATTTTGTCAATCTGTGTGTCTGTGTTCTAACGTTTGTTAAAGACCTTTTTACTAAGAATGCGCCATAAAGTTTTAGTTAATCTGTTAGATAATGCTATCTACCACATGAAGCTTGATAGTTTTAACAAGTTATCTACCAGACACTTCTATCTGAGACCTTTGAAACTAAATTTTATTGTTTACCGATCAGACAAGTAACTAATTTCCTATATAGAACTTTATCAGCAAGTTTTGAAATTGAATTGGATGGATTAGATTTAAGTTAAAAAACTTAGCAAGAGGTGAGATCTTATCAGAGTTCTGCGGTAGTGTAGGTAGGATAGGGGAACCTAGACACAAGACAGTTTCTTGTGCCTATTTTAATCAAATTGTACTGTAGTCTGCAGGATATGTGGCAAAACACTAACAAAATAAAAATAAAAGAAATTATCTCCGATTGGAAACTGAGCTCATAGCCGTCGCCTTAGAGTCAGATGCTTACTGCGTTGTCGGTCCAAATTTATTAATAATGTTTATATATGGAAAATATTTTTATTTACATATTTAGCATTACCTCTGTCATTTTGCATAGTGTTACGACAAATATTGTTGTCCAGCACTCAATGTCTTTGAACTGCCTGATATTCAAAACAAAAGAAAATTCCACTAATATTAAAGTAAATGTTTCTTTTGTTGCGAATTATCTCTATTTCGTTATTAGAATTAAAAAAATATTTCCTTTAACTTATTTTTTATTTTACTACATTGTATTTTTGCGTATAATGTTATAAAATATTATTATTGAATCCTTAAAGGTTTCATAAGAAACCCTTTTTGGGCTTCCAGGAAGAAAAATCAGGAAAATATTAACAATAATTTAGTCATATTGTGTTAAATTCTATGAAATATTGGATCAGTGCAAAGAGTGGGGCGCGATTGACGTTGGTTGACATTCGAAACTACGAGTATAATTATTATCGATGTACTGTAATTTAAAATGTGATGTAAAATTTAAATTGGAGGGCAGGTTCACAACAGTGGACGCGGTAAAAGAGGTATATAGGTCTCTTTGACTACCCCACTGGAAATAAAGTGTGAAGCTATGTATGTACGTAAGTATTGAAATTTCTTCATATATAATAAAAAATACGTAGATATATCAATAACAAAGTCAAACCTAAGTATAACAATGATAATTTTAAATTATCATTGTTTTACTAGTGGTGGTGGTGGTGGCGGTTAAGCTAGCTGTACTCTATAGAGATATTGATGTAAGTATGCAATTATATGACTTGCGTATAAATTATTCAATATTATGAAAAAAAAAAAAATCTGCACAACGTCATCACAACGTTAGTACATTCACTACTGGACATGGATTGTCCAATTTCAGTGACTTCCTGAGACCTTGACTAGAGTGCATTTAATAGGTCACTTAAGAAATTTTTCACTGCAAACTGATTTGTTCATCATAATATATTAGTTTTAATTATATTTAATCAAGTAACACCGTGGCGCAGAGGCGCAGTGCCTGTCTGTAAACGTGACAGTTTGAGGGTTTATTTCCCCTTGGGGAGAGTATTTTGATTTTTCCATTTCCATTTTTCAATTTTCTTCTCTCTGGCAACTAGGCAAGCGCGATATTGAGTTCCGCCACTCAACACGCACTTGTAACTAAAACGTAAAGCTAAAAAAATAACCGACTAGAAAGATACAATGACACATTGCGATGACTAGCTGTAATATAAAAGTTCCATCAAACTTGCTAAAAGTATTGAGTTTAGTTTAAAACATATTCATTGATATCTTATTTAAATGATTTCATTATTTCATTCATATTCTCGTGCACTTATTATAATCTAAATTGCTATAACTTCTAGTAATAATATTAAAACAATATAAATAAAACTTAAAAACTATAACGTTAAAACCAAATCATTAAGAATTTTAAAAGTTTATTTTCCTGAAACTTTGAACGCAGTGAACTAACATTGAATCGCATCCCAGGATCATTTCCACACTCCACACATCCCTCAGTCGCGTGCTATGCCTCTTTCAGGACGCACGCTCGCGCCTTCCTCCTGAAACTTCTACGAGGACATAAGTGATAATAATAATAAAAATATATACTGAACTGTACATAAGTAGAATTAATTTTATAATTGTACGAGATCAATAATTAAGTGGTAAGTTCGAATAAATTTAATTAGGTATATTTTAATAATTTAATACACAAAAAAAATAGTTGATAAAAGTATATTTAAATTTTTTATTTTCATTTTTATATTTATTTTACAATGGCGAAAACCTATCTGAAAGTCAAATAAAATATTTACAGATTGATTTTTCACAGATATATAAACCACAATTATAGCTTTAATTTATGTCATAAATGACATAAATTACATTTTTTTTAATATGTTTTACATAAACATGTATATCTTATTTCTTAGTATTTGTTTACGATGCATTGAGTATTGCGCAGTAGCATTTTGTGTCTAAATAATGCAATAGAGACAATCAAGTCTTAGATCACTTCTAGTGTTTTTAATTACTTTAAATCATTACAATTGAAACGTGAAGATTGTGTTAGGTAAACAGTGCAGGTCTTTAGGTTTGATAAATAAATATAGTGAATTCATTCTGGTGTAGTTTCTAAGTATCTTTTGTTATTAATATGAAAGCTTACATTTTGGAAAATATAAAATAAATATATTATTATTTTAAAGGTTGTTGTTAACATCCATCGTTGATCGAAATTGGGAAAACATCGATTTACATTATAACAACTAATTTTAAATAAGAGCTGTTCCAAAGATTTCAGCGGTTCTATTTTATACAAAAAAAATGTTTACTAGACTTATTTAATCAAACTGTGGCGTTGACTTCCGTCAACTGTCATGTAATGTCTCTATTTTAGTACTAGTAATATTTTAGTAGATAGAAAAGTTTTAAAGTAAGCAGTGACTTATAGCTAGGTTCTTTTTGTCTAGGTCCATCTTACAGTGAAATAAATATAAATTATATTAACTGTTTCGGTGTCCTGTCATTCCTTATAAACTATTATTTTATTCAAATATGTATAGTACATACATACATAACTAAATGTTTTACCTCAATTATAAATATTCTGTCAATATTGAAATCATTTTAATACATATAAAAATACAACAAATATTTTAAATATTCGTATTGAGACATATTAAACATCTACTCAATATAGTAAGTATAAGCCTTTAGGTTTCCGGAATAATATTTTTTATATATAATAGACATACGCAGCTAAAGTATCAAGCAATTTAATTCTTTGCTTTTTGTTTAAAATAAAAAAAAATATATATTGTGATATTCTTGATTGGCAGAATCAAACGGTTTGGTATTGAAAATGGAATAGTGTAAGCACTTCAATGCAGCAAGTGAAAAACTGAGGATTGTTACATAAAATTCAACACATAAGTCATCATTTAAAATTTTACTACCCTTTTACTATACATTTACTACCCTATGTAGGTATTTACCACTTTACTGACACAAAATATAAACACATGACGATAACATAGAATATGAGTAGGTACTCGTAAAACTAAAAAATACTATTTTATTTAAATTGTTGAAATAATTATTTTATTTAACCTAATAATAGTGGTATCTACTACTTCTTATCGAGCTAAATACACGTCGTTCTAGTCAGCGCAGGACAGTATTTTATGCACTTTATGAGTTTTCATTTTATATTAACTTCTTACTGCATTTAAGCTTAGTGAGGAACTGAAAAGGTAATTAAAATGTGCTAATTTCGTTTGAAAACCTTTTTAGATCCTTCTATCAGAAAAAAGATTTTCACATCTTATCTCGTATAGCGGAATCGGTAGACTGGATAGTATAGTATTGGTATTGGTGCTGGTTGCGGAAATAGGCGGACTTATTTCCGCAAATCAAAGTATGCGCGTCTATTTTGCGTTAGTGGGAAGGGTCATCTTGACTCCGTCATGAATCCCAGCAAACTTTTGATATTGCCGGCGGACATATCTCTGCGTTCCGTTGTGTAATGCCCTGTAAATTGCTAACCCTGAACAGCTCAAACGCACGTGGGCAGTAATTTCTTCCTCTACAAAGGCCCAGCATAGGCGATGTCTAAAGCTCGAGTAACCAGTCTCAATTGAGGCTTAGTCAACCGAAGCAGAGACCTAGTGAGCCGACAATCGAGCTAAAGCAGTGTTTCCTTCGTTTGTCGTGCTTTCGTACGGTTAGACCACAGGTCGTTGTGTTTATTTTAGTCCACCATATCACATCGTAAGAATAAGGGGGCGGATTATTATGGTGTAAAACCACTTGACAATCTGAAGAGAGACAGCAGTTTTTGTCAATGCCCTCTCAAGTTTATTGTTGAGGTCAGCACTCCAGTTCAGCTTGGAATCTAGGTTTAAACGAAGACTACCTCACCTGCAGGCTAAAGTGTCGTCTGGTAGAGATCTTGGGTAATGGGAAAAATCCAAGTGTCCCCTTCTTAAGGTTATATTCGGCAAAGTTATATCTCGCAGATTTTGTTGGCAAACTTAATATTTATGAATTCCACGTAAGTTATAGTTTAATTTTTTTGTCATTAAGTTTGATGATGAGATCATTGATGACGAGGTTACTCAATAGTGGAGATAGAACGCCATCTTGGCCACAACCTCTAACGATGGCTGATGATGGATGGATAATGCGTTTATTCAGCATGCAAGCATGTTGACCCAACTTATCAGAAGCAGAGGAACATTGCGACGCTGTCATGAGATCTCTTAATGTTAATGAAGGTGGCGAAGAAAAAAGAAATATAGCTTTGTTGATCGCTTCTTCTATTTGGCTTACTACAGTATGAAGTGCTGATTCAGTAGATCTGCTAACGAAATAAGCTTGTTGGTGATCGTGTAGCTGTCTATCCCGTAGATACCTCTCACACAGTCCCTTCATAGCCACGAGAACAAATTAAATGGGGCTGAATATAGTAAGCTCTCTGCTCAGTTTTCGTGATATAACATGTTGAATGAAGGATGTCAAAACTAAGCTTTGTCTATTTGAGGACGGATATTAAAAAAAATAATTTCTATGAATTTATATTAAGCCCATAATCATGTCGTGGTTATTGGTCAACGAATACTTAAAAAAAATCTGTACCCCTATTAACTTAATACACGGTCCTATTACTATTTACAAACCTTATATTGTTTTTTATATCTCTACTTATTTCTTTCACCCACTATTATAGGTTGGCTGGAAGAAATCTCTTATAGAGATATGTCCCTTCTTGTTATAACTTTTTTTGTACGTCTGATACAATAATAATACATATGTTTCCTTAATAGTTTGGTAAATACTTTTGTTGAGACTATGATAAATTCTAAATTTATACAGTAAGTAGTGGTTAGTAGTAGAAATCAACAACGGTAATGTTTAAAAGTGTGCCACGTTCTACATTAAGAATCCACATGTTTCTTGTATTCGCTGACAAAACAATTGAGATCTCAGTTGGTAGGTAGGCGGTAGGAAAGGGCCCGAGTTAAGATTATTTCTAAATTTGTTTAAAAGTTAATCACTTATGTATCTATGTCTATTTAACTTAGGTCAATGTTGTAAAACGACAATATTATTTTTAAGTTGTGATTTTGGTTTGGCTTGCCCCAAACAAATGAATGTTGTGATTAAATATATTTTTATTCTATATTTTTATAATGATTTATTCACAATGAAGATACTTAGAGAAAACATAATATTTTTACCGCAGCGATATTTAAACTTGCGCCCTCTTGCACGGTTCGCAAATCCCAATGTGTTCAACATTTTCAAAGAATATCTTTAAAAAAATATTGTACGTAAAGTGCACGTACAATAATAAAGTATTTCTCAATAGCGAAGTGAACCAGTAAAAGGTTGTATTATTGTTTTTTTAAACACTTGTGGCTTGCTCTTAGTGGCAAGATTATGCTAATACTGCACCTGTTGTTATAAACAATTGGTGCCTGAAAAAATAGTGAGATTAAACTTACTCAAATAAGATTTTAAGGCATTACGACTGAATCAACGTTTTAAATTGCTAATGTAGGACTTCATGTTAACCAAAATTATGAATAATATAAAATAGCAAATTAATATCTTTAAAAGAGCCGATACCATTCGGTGTGCCACTGGAATAATTTAGTATTTATGTTCTTTTGCTTTTTTTACTTCATTGACTTCAATTCTATTTTTTTAATTAATTACTTTAATCACATATGATGTACAAAATGAAGCCTAATTACATTTTCCATTGAATGGCGATAAATATATGGGGGCGAACTTTTTGATGCGCACAGGACGCGTGGGAGTTTAATTTTATATGAATAGTGTATCCTGTGTATTCTGAATACTTTCAATATGGTAATATTTAAATATATAGTAACTTTAATTATAGAATATTTTAACGTACTTTGACAAGTGTATTTTTAAAAGGTTATATATCTATAAAAAAATTATGAGGAATAGGTGAACAGCAGAATATGAATACATAATCTTTAAATTATTTAATATATATATATATATATATATATATATATATATATATATATATATATATATATATATATATATATATATATATATATATATATATATATATATATATATATATATATATATATATATTTAGGTTTCCCGAACAATATTTTTTATATATAATAGACATTTATACGTAGCTAAAGTATCAAGCAATTTAATTCTTTGCTTTTTGTTTAAAATAAAAAATAAATAAATATTGTGATACTCTTGATTGGCAGAATCAAATGGTTTTGTATTGAAAATGGAATAGTGTAAGCACTTCAATGCAGCAAGTGAAAAAGTGAGGATTGTTGCATAAAATTCAACACATAAGTCATCATTTAAAATTTTACTATACTTACTACCCTATGTAGGTGTATTTACCTTTTTACTGACATAAAATATAAACACATGACGATAACATAGAAAATGAGTAGGTACTCGTAAAACTAAAAAATACTATTTTATTTAAATTGTTAAAATAATTATTTTTTTTAACTTAATAATAGTGGTAGTGTATCTACTACTTCTTATCGAGCTAAATACACGTCGTTCTAGTCAGCGCAGGACAGTATTTTATGCACTTTATGAGTTTTCATTTTATATTAACTTCTTACTGCATTTAAGCTTAGTGAGGAACTGAAAAGGTAATTAAAATGTGCTAATTTCGTTTGAAAACCTTTTTAGATCCTTGTATCAGAAAAAATATTTTCACATCTTATCTCGTATAGCGGAATCGGTAGACTGAATATTATAGTATTGGTATTGGTGCTGGTTTGCGGAAATAAGGCGGACTTATTTCCGCAAATCAAAGTATGCGCGTCTATTTTGCGTTAGTGGGAAGGGTCATCTTGACTCCGTCATGAATCCCAGCAAACTTTTGATATTGCCGGCGGACATATCTCTGCGTTCCGTTGTGTAATGCCCTGTAAATTGCTAACCCTGAACAGCTCAAACGCACGTGGGCAGTAATTTCTTCCTCTACAAAGGCCCAGCATAGGCGATGTCTAAAGCTCGAGTAACCAGTCTCAATTGAGGCTTAGTCAACCGAAGCAGAGACCTAGTGAGCCGACAATCGAGCTAAAGCAGTGTTTCCTTCGTTTGTCGTGCTTTCGTACGGTTAGACCACAGGTCGTTGTGTTTATTTTAGTCCACCATATCACATCGTAAGAATAAGGGGGCGGATTATTATGGTGTAAAACCACTTGACAATCTGAATAGAGACAGCAGTTTTTGTCAATGCCCTCTCACGTTTATTGTTGAGGTCAGCACTCCAGTTCAGCTTGGAATCTAGGTTTAAACGAAGACTACCTCACCTGCAGGCTAAAGTGTCGTCTGGTAGAGATCTTGGGTAATGGGAAAAATCCAAGTGTCCCCTTCTTAAGGTTATATTCGGCAAAGTTATATCTCGCAGATTTTGTTGGCAAACTTAATATTTATGAATTCCACGTAAGTTATAGTTTAATTTTTTTGTCATTAAGTTTGATGATGAGATCATTGATGACGAGGTTACTCAATAGTGGAGATAGAACGCCATCTTGGCCACAACCTCTAACGATGGCTGATGATGGATGGATAATGCGTTTATTCAGCATGCAAGCATGTTGACCCAACTTATCAGAAGCAGAGGAACATTGCGACGCTGTCATGAGATCTCTTAATGTTAATGAAGGTGGCGAAGAAAAAAGAAATATAGCTTTGTTGATCGCTTCTTCTATTTGGCTTACTACAGTATGAAGTGCTGATTCAGTAGATCATCTGTATTTTTAAAAGGTTATATATCTATAAAAAAATTATGAGGAATAGGTGAACAGCAGAATATGAATACATAATCTTTAAATTATTTAATATATATATATATATATATATATATATATATATATATATATATATATATATATATATATATATATATATATATATATATATATATATATATATATATATATATATATATATATATATATATATATATATATATATATATATATATATATATATATATATATATATATATATATATATATATATATATATATATATATATATATATATATATATATATATATATATATATATATATATATATATATATATATATATATATATATATATATATATATATATATATATATATATATATATATATATATATATATATATATATATATATATATATATATATATATATATATATATATATATATATATATATATATATATATATATATATATATATATATATATATATATATATATATATATATATATATATATATATATATATATATATATATATATATATATATATATATATATATATATATATATATATATATATATATATATATATATATATATATATATATATATATATATATATATATATATATATATATATATATATATATATATATATATATAGAAATGAATGAAATTTCTTGTTTCATAGATATTAGGTCTGGACAGAATCTAACGTATGATTGGTTTTGAAAATTTGAATTTGACATCTTTTGTACAGCTATATTAGTCCACTTAAAATGAGATGATTTTCCAATGATCATATTTTATTATAAAATATCAATAAGCACCTGTGGAACTAAATTATTTTATTTACATAAAAATGTAAAAATATTACAATAAATGATATTTGCTCGTACATACTTAGGTATATATTTAAAGTAGTAGTTTACAATTTTGTGGATTATTTAATTAAATTCAATAAAACACGACACACCACAGATATAATTTTTTCCAACTGCATCATCATCTAACTGCCTCCTCGATTTCGTTCCGGCGACAGAAAGATTGATTATTAAGTTGATTGATTGAGTATTTTGTTTCAAATTTTTAGTTCATAATATATGTAGGTGTGTTTGTGAAGGGAATATTGTTTATTTTATGGAGAAAGACTAGCCTTTTTAAATTATATAAAGTTTCTTATGTAAATAGAAATGGAAGCCAGAAAATGTGGAAGAGAAGGGAAATGAGGGTAAAGGACACTCAGTTTTAAGTCTGAATTGGCCTGTACGTTTGGGGGAGATCATAGAATTATATTAGCCAAGGAGCTAGTTATACAGTCTGGTTTAAAGACTCTTTAAAAAATAAACAAAGTTGTCAATGAAAATCATTTTACTTTTGTTTAAAGTTTTTTTATGTAACAAGGCAGGCATAGAGAATTTAATGATAAGACACTCTTTTCTATTTTTTCCACGATCGTGGAGGAAATAAAGTCCACGCTTTTTCTACCAGAAAGTAATTTTTCCATTTCTTTGTATTCTCAGTCAACAAGCTTACAGTCAGATTCTGCACTTCTGCATCACGATGGCTATTACTCTTATCTTTTGAGCGTATTAGCTAAATGGTTTAAAGTCGTTTTTAACAAAACTTTTAGCCATGGTTGCCTTTCAGTATGAATGAAACATGTGAAGTGCGAGACATATTGACGTCTGATAAATGATTCTAGATCAGGAACCGGACGTTAAATTTATGTAATGGTTAGTTTAGTTTTTATATTAAGAATGTATAGTTTAAAGAAAGGTATGCAATAGTCACACTCGCATACTTAGGGCTCCATACCAAATTCACTAACAAATTTAAATACAAAGATCATTGGAGAGTACTGTGTTAACATAACTTTACGGTCATATCGTATATTCATCGCATCATTTTGTATGAAATATTAATAATTAAGTTTAACATGATTTATTTTTCAATTTACAACTCTGGAATTTTAACCGTAAGTTCATATGTTTTGCATAAGCGACAATTTCCATATAAAATGCAAAAAAGATGCCGTTGATTCTGTTGACATTCGCAAGGCAGCTTGTTATTTTTTGTGATTTTGAAAAAATTATCTTTACCAATGAACAGACATTAAAATTTAAATTATTTACACTATTTGTATTAAATTAAAACTGGTCATTTTCTTACTGGTCTAACTAAACTGGTCAACTTCAATCACTGTCAATATATCCACTTTTAGTTTAAAGCATTTTATAAATATTGCAAAAAGAGTTATCCTGAACTGCAATCCAACAAAGTACTTAGACGAAACAAAATGACAAACAAAATCTAAAACCTGAAGTATATCTCTTTCCAGTAAATGTTTTCTCCAAGGCTAAGACACTGTAAAATAAACATTCAATAAGACAACGAGTTGAAGGTTAATTGGAAAAATTCTATTTACTCAAGGAAGCCTACAATATTACTTCTATACAATTTTACCTTGTAATATCATGAAGTAAGAAAAACAGTTCAAACTCCAATAAGAATGCACTTGGAGTTCGTTAGTTAGGACAAGCTTATTACAGTACTATGAAATTGGACAGAAAAATACGCGGTATTAAATTTTGGTATAAAACTCACAAAGCCTTGAAGTCGCGTATAGTGGAAACCTCTCCGTTCTTAGCACTCTTTTTAATTTCTCTCTGTCTACTCAATTTTTTTTTACTTACTACAATCGAATGAGCTAAAATCTCGTAGTGCGCTACGGTGGCCATTTTAATATTTAAATTTCAAATAATAAAACTGTTTGAGGACTTTATTTGACTTTTTAAGTGCAATCAGGTTCAGGATATTGAATTTTTAATTAAACAAAGTTGACATTTTTGTTTCTTGAGAATATCAGATTCTTTGATATTTCATTTACATTATGATTCATTTACAATTCTATGGTTTTATCTCATTTAAAATATGTATTAATTATTGATAGTCATAAATAAAATTTTAAAGTGTTTATATTGTCTATAAATACTAAAACTATTTTAAAATTTAGAAAATACTTGGAGAAAGCGTAAAAATTAGACTACTGCGGATTTTATAAATATTTTATTATTATTATTATTTTAATTTTATCATAAAATATATGTCTTTTTAAAAAATATTTTTTATCCTCACTATACATTAACACTTAAAAAAATAATTGATTTTTTTACATTTTTTTTGAACATATGATTTTTAATTAGGTTATGACACGTATTTATGTTTATTTACAGCCTTCAAGTACTTGTTCAGGGATTCATATCGTCTTAATACTTCTTGCCTATTCATCCGATGCCATTTTTTATATTTAATATCCTAGAGCTTCTCAAAGAAGCTAACTAAATAACTTAATAATATATTAACCAATAAAACCGGTTTAGAATCCTAATTTCCGTCGGGTTTCTAATTTCCGTGCACGTGATTATGTCGCTCCTGTCTTTTACAGTTATGAGAAAAATGTCATATGTTATTTACATTTTTCAATGAAAAAAGATTGTATTTATATATTATACAACTTTCAAATAAGTAAGTACTATTACGATGTGTACTTGTGGCCGAGGTAAGTATACGCGAAGCTTTGCTTAGGCTTCAATCAAGCCAAGAAATCGGTGTTTGGCGTGGCATTGTATTAAAAACTACATAAATATATCAATAATGATAATATATTAGTAAAATTGTAGGTAACTGGAATTATACGCGAATTAATGTATGTTACATTTTGTTTCAAATTAGTATTTTAATTTGATGCCTCGTTGACGTGACTGTCTCTATCATCTTGCTGGCTTGGTCTGAATTGGTCCACGCGTCCACCGTCCTGAAATACACACGATTACTTTAAAAAGTTAATTATAAATTTTTCACTCTGGCAACTAAGTAAAGCGCGTCGTTGAGTTTCTCGCCACTCAACACGCAACGCCTCGAAAAGGTGGAAAAAGAGGACGGGGTGTCTTAGCAATAGGTTCCCACAGTTCCTGCGGTTCCCTCCACTTACCCTGCTATGTCAGGATAAAGCGTTAACCTGAAAATATGTATAATTTAAAATAAATGTAACCAGTATTACTTCAATAATACAGATAAAACCTTTACAAAACAAATAAGAATAATATATGATCGTATTACATTATCATATTATTTTAATAGCGATTATTTAAAAAATCTAAATAGATCTCATAAACAAGTTATGTATGTATGTAAAATCAACGAGTCACGTCAAAGTTTAGTGGTTGAATTAAAACTGATTGAGTACTCTGGATGACAATCATATGTCGACATCATTGCGGTGATGATTGACATTTTGTACAACAAATATTATCTTTAGAAAAATAATGCTTCATATTAAATTGAAATAAATTTTATGTTTTTATATGGCCATCGGGTATTTAGCCTTATGAAGTTCTGCCACAATATAGTGTTTAAAATTCAGTCAGATAAAATACCGAGTGATCTTTTACTACTGTGATCATGTCATTGATATATCAAAATAAGTAGTAAGTAAATAATTATGACAATTTCTTATAAATTTTATTTAACGTAAACGTTAGTTGTTAAAGTCGTCCTGCGAAAACAAATAAGAAAATAAGGAAATATCAACTGAACTGTAAGGTGTAATAAAATGCCATCATCATTGTCTCATCTTGATTTATATTTTACCAAATAATTAATATTTAGCAAATAAAAG
Source organism: Dione vanillae (assembly GCA_037178615.1). Classification (NCBI taxonomy): domain Eukaryota; kingdom Metazoa; phylum Arthropoda; class Insecta; order Lepidoptera; family Nymphalidae; genus Dione; species Dione vanillae. The sequence continues at coordinate 100,949 of JAZFAU010000270.1, forward strand.
TTCTTGAATATCTAATGAAGAACTATAACATTCACACTAAAATATGAATAAAAATATCGTCTAAAATAAAGTTATTCAGTATTTGTTGACAGTTAATAATCTTAGGAAAAAGTCCGTCACGGCACCACAGATGCAATGCTCATAAAATATATAAAATACTACTGTAATGTATATAAAATGTACTACTGTAAATGTACTACTGTCATTAATAACACGATACAAACATATTTTCTTTAGTAGTTATTGTTAAAAGAAGGACACATAAATTGGCCATGTGAAAGACATCATTTTAGATAACTTTAAAAAAAATAGCACTGATCCTTTACTTTATTATACACGTGCCATACATATACCCCTTCATTATTGAAACTACTATTTACTTTGAAAAAACTGCATCAAAATACGTATTTTTGCTGTATATTGATAGACTGCGGGCCTCGACATTAGAGTACTCCGTCTGTAAATAAAATTATCCGAATAAATCAACAATCAAGGAAGGAATCAAACAAGGAAGATATCTAATACTAAATTCTAACAAAAACATTAAAATTACTATTAAGTTACATATGTTGTAATAAATTAATATTATTCCTCCAGAGACCGTTTTATGCGTTGGAATTGAAAAGGGTGTGAACATCGCATACAATTAACTAACTGAAGTAATAATTGGATATCCATTACAAATATCATACTATTTTATGTTACTTAATTTGCAAAAGAGAACGGGGATGTCTTAACACTAGGAGCTTCGAGCCTTGTGTGCTACTACAGCAGGGCCTAGAATAAAAAAATATTCTATAACTTTCTAGGGCTTTACAATATCCAACAATAAAACGATACTTCCTATTATTAAGTGATACTTAACTTTAAAAATTAAAATATAACATACGTTACTACTTTATACTAAATATAGAAAACGATAATAGTTAAACTATAATGGAACTCGAACCTGTACCTCTTTGATGCTGCCGGAGCGCTAGCAACGCATGTAAGCTTTAAGTGGCGTATAAAAACGCGAATGAGATTTATATTTTTTTATATTATTATATTTAATTTTATTTATCAGGTGGCCCTTCTGCAAACGAGGAGAAGGGCCACCTGATGTTAAGTGGACACCCTCGCTTATAGACATATCCAACCCAAAAGAATGTAGATGCGTTGGTAACCAAATACCCAGACCCCTCTTGCTGGGCTTCCAGGACTCTCACTCACCAACGAAACACAGCATCATTAATACGCTGCTGTTTCACGACGGTATTCTGTGAGAGCATGACAATTACCCGGTTCGAGCCTGGCTCTTTAGAGCTACTGGTGTTAGTATAGCTTAGGTCTAACACTCATATGACTAAGTAGTTAAAACCTAGATAGTCCAAACTACAATTTTACCTACAACTTTTTAGGTTTTTTTTTAAATGTCGTGGAATTTACTTTAAATGATCAAACACTTAAAAAAAAGCTTTTAACATCTAAAAAAAAGCTATAAGTCCTGGAATGAAGTTCTGAAATCTAGCATTAGAATAATCGACCTAAAGTCTATAACTCACAGGTTCTCACCGCTGCCTATCTGCGCTCAGATCGCTTGTAAACAATGAAACTGAGGTTGAAATCTTGCTTAATGAGGTATGCCTGAATATATTTTTCAGACGATGGCGTTCCTTTTAAATTATATATAAAGTTTATTATTTTATTTATTAGTATTTATTAATTACTTAAAACGGAAAATAGAGAGAATTCAGTGTTTAGACTGTTTTTTCTGCCTAGTATTTGAGATATCAAGTGATATCCAACGCGGCGCATTATCTTATTACCAGAGCGAGAAAAAAACTCATACCTTCATTTAAAAAAAAGGGTAAATATAAAGTAAACAAAAATATTACACAATACAGACACATACACACTCAAACCCACACACACCATTAGTTTTTACACAAATAATATTCTATGTGGACATCGAACCAACAAAACATCTAAAGCCGACGTATAATAAATATTAAATAATATTAATGTAAAACTAACTTTCGGTTGAAGTTTAATCTCCTATAAAGAGAACAAAATGATTCTTCGAAGCACTGTAGTAGATAGGTACTTGACCAGTACTTACTTTATTAAAATTTTAAGGCTTCGACATATTGTGGTATTACTCTTTTCAGTTTGGCGCAAATATATTATACTAATTTTAGGATTACAAGGTTACTAATATAAAAAATTACTAGTGAAAACACTAATTTTAAATAAGAAGTTATTGTAGTTACCACTATCGTGTTCTTATTAAACTTATTAATACAATTATTTTTATGTGCATTACGTCAAAAGATCAAAACGTAACCTGTCTAAGATCACTGTGTACTTAGTTCGTTTGCCTTTCTGTCTTTCTACACCATTTTACCATATAAGTATTTACAAATACGATGTTTGTGTGTTTATTGGCTACTAAGAGAGTCAATTATTTTTATAAGTATATTTTAATTTAGTCACACAGCAGAGAACTGTTCCTTGCAAGAAATATCAAGAAAAAGGACATAGCAAAAAATGTATTAATAATCAAGAGAAATTAATGATTAAAAAAATAAAATAAAACTTTTTCAATGTTTGTGTAGACATGGCTTTATACTTGTAAACTTCAATAAAATAGATTTTTGTTAATTCCTCTTAGAATAAGAGCTTACTACAAATAATATTTTGAATATCTAAACAGTTTGTAATAACTTTATCTATTATTTTCACTGAATCTTGATTTGCTTCGTTTGTTTTTAAATGGTACTTGAAATTTCAATAGTAAGCTAAATAGCTGGAAGTGTAGTGTAGTGTTTTACTCAAGTGAAATTATACTCAATATTGTTTTAAGATTTTATTTCTAATTTTTGGGACTAAGTTTTAAAATAGGAGGACCGTCGTGGCGCAGAGGTGTAACGTCTGCCTGTAACGCGACGGTTACTGGGTTCGATCCCCAGTCGGAGAAGATGGATTTTTCTATTTCCATTTTCTTCGCTCTGGCATCTAAGGCAAAGCGCGGCGTTGAGTTCCGCCACTCAACACGCAATGCCTCGAAAACGGCGGAAAGTGGGGACGGAGTAAGCAGGGACTAAGTAACGGAGTGTCTTAACACTAGGTTCTTATGGTTCCTGCAGTTCCCTCTGCCTACCCTGCCATGTGCGGGATAAAGCGTGAAGCTAAAAAAAAAAAAAAAAAAAAAAAAAGTTTTAAAATAATTACTATATTACAATTGTTATATTCCTTAAACAATAAAACCAAATCAGTCTGGTCGCAAAGCCATTGTCATGATGTCGTGTGTCCGAAATTTACTTGTAAAAATAATACGATTTTATTATGTTATGCAATATGCTTTGTTTTTTAAAAGGCTTTAGCAGTTTTAAAAAGGAATTAAAGTTTATAATGTAACGAAAACATTTGTTAGTAAGCATTTTCATATGGGAACTAAATTTGTGAAGCCTAATCCATGAATATTTTATGGGAAGTTATCGAATTACCAATAATTCTCTAAATAGAAACGCACTTATACACATAGGAATTATTCCATTTCTTACTATTAAAAAGCATTAAATGTGCTTTTTAATAGTAAGAAATGGAATAATTCCATTCCTAACATATGTATTGTAGAAAACGTATAAAAATTTTCCGTAGTGGGATCCGAATCTGTGTCTGCGCCTAAGCCGCTCTTGTAAAGCTAAGATCCAAATTTTAAGTTTCACGCATTGTATTTCCTTAACTTATTATCTCTTATCAAAAGTTTCCATAAATAAATATCTAGTTTCCAGAAAGAATAGTTTTAGAAAAGTTATTACTATTTAATTTTGATTATAATGCAGTGTAATTTTGACATGTAGATTGTTGTCATGTATAACAATTTGGCAACATAGTACTATTTATCAGTTTTATATAAGTATTTAAGCGAGTTATTCTAAACTAAAGATAGGAAAAACATTTTAGAAAACGTTTCCTAAACGCATGACTTTTAGTGGTGATATGCTTAAAATGTGTTTTCTAAATTTGCCCCTAATTTGTGAAGTGAATCCCTATACTTTGGTAGCAAGTTATTTTCTTAAGGAAGCATGTTTTTGAATTGTCAATTTTCTTCCAAATTACAGAAAAAAAGTAAAAATAAGCTCCTTTTGTATACCGTTTAAGTAGCCAGACAAATCCTGCTATGTTCTCACAGATTATTATGGTTAAATTTTTAAATTAAAAAGTTAAACATTTTAATATTCTTACTTTAATGCATACTAACTTTATAGTATATGTCGGCGCTAGGCCAGGGTTTCGTTATGCAGAGTCCATTTTTCAGAATAAAATAACAGAGTGGTAGCAATTCTCGTACAATAGTTAATAGAGAAGAGATTGACATTACATAATTCACTCCTTTTATATATTTTACAACTGACATTTTCTGTTCAATATTCAAAATTAATATCATAAAGAACTTAACATTACAAATAGGTTTCATTAATTTCAATACTAAATACTTTCTATCAATAAAATCATAAAATATATATTAATATGCGCCCATATATACGTAATATAAGTAAAAAAATATACATATTTTTCTTTTATTAATATATTCAAACGTAAAAAACAGTTTGTATAGTAACAAAATTTCTTTAATAAGAAAGTATACAAAAAGTTCTATAAATGAGTAAAGTATGTGACAATCAATCTCACTAGACTACCCTGAGACACTTAACACTCCATAAATTAATATTGTCGTAAGTAATGAGGGTAACTACATTAGCCAATACGAGCTGGTTCAAGGTTGAAGTACGTACGATGTGAACTGTCACAACTGAAATGTAATATGCGTCAATTTATTGTTTACAGACTCTTTGAACATATCATAGCTTTAGATATATTTTCAACTTCGCGCCCGCTTTCTAATGAAAACAACTTAAACTCTAATTGCCAAAGTTACAGTGGCTTACATCTAAACGATTAACTTAATGTAATAATCACATATTTTTTTTTTGATAAATGGATTATCAAGCGCAAAATATTAGTTATTTTATCGAATTTTTAGTTTTCGAGATTGAACTGTGCAACCAAACAAACCCTTTAAATTTATAATGTCAGTAGACTATATAATTTCAGATACAATATTATAAAAGTTTATAACTTTAAATTGAGAAAACCAAAAACCTTCAAACAAATGTTATAAATGTGTTTTCACACTACTATTATGATTGAGGCAAATGATGTTAACTTTCATTTTATAACTAAATGCATAAATTTATTAAAGGATTACTTATTTATATTGTCTATAAAATAAAATTACATTTTATTATTTGTTGCATTTTTTGTGAGAATGTCTACCAAACCAAAACGATAGGTTGTCATCGGACAATAATGTACTAAAATGCATTAAAATGCTCTAGTTAACAATTTTCCGGTAGCTATATTCAGTCAGCAAAGTCAAATTTCCTTTTCCAAGGACAGGGGTTGATTTATCATTACGACGAATACTGAGGTTAGTAACGAAGCTAGGTGTCAAGGCTGCACTCAGTCACGGCACGGTTCGGGCGGAAACCCAAATATAACAATACTATCTAATAAACATAATATAATTTTATTATTAAATGACACGTCATTTAACTTTCGCCTGAACTTTAATAATATATATTGTAATAAAATCTTTGATTTTCAAGATTTTTATACATTTTTAATAAAACAATTTAACGGGATTAATCGCGTATATTGACATTTTTTTTTTTTTGGAAACCGAAAAACTGCCCGTGACCACGAACTACTGCGGGTGTCCGAAACGTCGGGTTTCCAATACAAATATATTAATATACGCAATTGGTCCGGTTAAATTGTTTTATTGGCGCAGAGGCGCAACGTCTGCCTGTAACGCGACGGTTACTGGGTTCGATCCCCAGTCGGAGAAGATGGATTTTTCTATTTCCATTTTCTTCGCTCTGGCATCTAAGACATAGCGCGGCGTTGAGTTCCGCCACTCAACACGCAATGCCTCGAAAACGGCGGAAAGTGGGGACGGAGTAAGCAGGGACTAAGTAACGGAGTGTCTTAACACTAGGTTCTTATGGTTCCTGCAGTTCCCTCTGCCTACCCTGCCATGTGCGGGATAAAGCGTAAAGCTAAAAAAAAAAAAAAAAATAAAAAAATAAAAAAAATGTTTTATTTAAAAATATAGATTATAGTATACTCATATAAATTATTTGAAAGTTTCGATTAGTCCCTTTTACTTATAAGGTTCAGTTTATACCGTAACGTATCTAAAGATTTTTTCATACACACAATTTCTACTTTTTTATTTGGATTTTAAAAAAAAATATTTTAGCTTTTTTTAATAAAACTGAGTTCATCTCAATTTTTTGCCTATTTTTTTAGAATTTGAGAACGAATCCACAATCATCATGTTTACAGTTAGTCGACATTTCACTGTACCGCAGGAACTTCATTTAAAATCACAATACAATGTATTACTAACAAATAGTTAACCTAACATGTCTGACCTAACCTAAACACTAGAACCTAATCTTTGTAAGCATTAGTTAAACAAAGCGGTTTAGGAGATAAGGACAGGCATGGTCGTTTGGCAAAAGCAAGACAGCTTCCGACGAGATATCGAGACGCTTAGACCTCTCGCCTATACATGCATATAGAAAATTTTATGTTGATTATAGACTTTTATTATATGTATTTTTATAACATTTGCTATATTATATATTTATATATTTTATATATTTGCATTTTGTGATATTATGTTATACATTTTATGTGCTAGTTTTAAAAATTAATTAAATTAAAATACTTGAAAAAAAATATTTTCACTTGAAATACTTAATTTTAAGCGAAAATAAAATGGAGCTTATTCATATTTTAACTCCAGGTTAAATTTTTATAGTGAAGTACCTTTTTATTTTTATAATACTATTCCCCTAATTATTAAAAAATATGACAATAACCATGTTGTATATGTTGTAAGGTTGGGACCAATTAAAGACGTCTTAAAGAAAAACATATAAAAATTTGAACGCAGCGGGACTCGAACCCGCGCCCTCCTGCGAACCGTGCAGGCGCTCTCACCACTGAGCCATGCGTTCTACTAGAATACTAGAATAGTAGAACGCATGGCTCAGTGGTGAGAGCGCCTGCACGGTTCGCAGGAGGGCGCGGGTTCGAGTCCCGCTGCGTTCAAATTTTTATATGTTTTTCTTTAAGTATTTTTTCTATCCTCAGTGTGGATTAACACTTTAAAAATCATAAAAATAAAGACGTCTTGTTGGTACCAGGTTCTGATTTAGGCTACCACACTACAGTATGTAAACGTAGTGGTATTTGAAATGATGAATTCCATGGTTTCACGGTGTGTGTGCCAAGTCCATTGTTATAGTGGTAAACATTGTTATTAATATATTATGGGTAATGGACTTCGAAGAAGATAAAAAATATTTAACAATCTGAATAATATAAGTGCTAAGCTATTTTCTAAACTTTATTTAATAATTATTATTTAATTATTTGTGTTGTATAGAACATAGTTGATATACAGTAAGATATTTGAACGCTATTCATATTTATATAGAATGGATACTTCGTCATTGCTATGCAAGGGGATCTTGGAAATGTTTGAAGCTTGTGACCCAAGCTTAAGCTTTAAAACTCCGTATAAAAAGCGCATCGCCTCCAATGTCAGTTCTTTGTTTTACTTAACAAATTAAAAATGATTACCAAAGACGTCTTCATTGTATCTTCTGAAATAAACCTATAATACTTCCAGACAGCTCAAGATGTTTTCAGTTACTACTAATAAATTATTATGTAAGAACTAAGAGGATGCACATGATTAAGTAAGCAAGCAAGTTAAATATATTTACTGTATCTATTTTAAAATTTAAAGTCACTACTCTACAGTACTAGCAACATATTAGATTAAAGTATAGAGCAATAGTTTAATAACAGTAAGGTAAATGCCCGCACAAAGCTACGAGTAAGTCAAACCGCAGTCGCTAGGACCGAGTCGAGCTTTATGAAATAAATGCAAACATTTCGTTTACTACTCATACTATCAAAATAGCTACTCTCAATTTAATAAGACAAATTAAAGAAACTTAACAAAACGTTCAAAAAGCTTAAAAATACAACTTAGCACGAATTAAACCCCATATAGCTTCTATTGCGCGATTGGGATGTGTATATATATAAACAAATTATGAATGATTTTTACTTGAATGATATGAATAGTATGATATTTGTAACCTTTGTAATCATATTATTTTTCTAACTAAATCAAATTGGTAAACGGAGTGCCAAGGACACTCTGCTTTCAGTTTCACATAATATAATTGAAATCAGTTTTCACACTGACACCAATATTTGCAAACACTTCGTGTTAGATATAGGAATTCAATAATAAATTTGTTCTAATGACATCAACCCCATGTCGGATGTAAACGAGTAGCATTCAGTAGACGCGCCGTCTAAATACCTACTTAGTCATTTAAAATGCGTCTTTTTTAACATGCCTTTAATGAGTATTTGAATATTCTTTCAAGATTTCCTTACTTCATTTTTTTATATTTTTTTAGCTTCACGTTGTATCCCACATATTGCAGGGTAGGCAGAGTTAAGACACTCCGTTGCTTAGTCCTTGCTTTCTCCGTCCTCGTACAAATATATTGTGTATATATAAATTATGAGTAAATATACCTATTTTAAATATGTAAAATAGACATTTTCTGTTTAAATTTAAAATTCTGCGCTTTGTATGTTTTAACATTTTAGCAGAATGTTTCAACACTCTTTTTGTCTCCCCACTCTGATTGTTACGTTAAGCGGGGACGGAGAAAGCAGGGATTAAAGCAACGGAGTGTCTTAACACTATTTTATTATAGTTCCTGTAGTTCCCTCTGCCTACCCTGCCATGTGCGGGATAAAGCGTGAAGCTAAAAAAAACCCTGTTGTGACCATAGCTTGTAGCTGTTACATAAAATTAAATAAAATCGTGAATCGTTTTTAAAAGTTGTTATTTCGTTAGATTATACTCTTTATGTTAATCTAACATTGTTATATATTGTACATTTGTAATATGTATGTATGTCTGCACAGAGGGCATTGAAGAGTAAATCTTTAATTAAACGAACGTTCACTTTGAATGCGTTAGCTAATTAGTGCATCGCTACTTATTAAGTTTAGTTATATATTGCTGTATATTTAAAATGAACTAGTTGTTTCTTATTAGAGAATATATATTTATTATGTCTTCACGCTTTGGCAGAGTAGGCGGAGGTAACAGGCAGAGTAAGCAGGAACCATAGGAACCTAGTATTAAGACACTTCGTTGCTTAGTCTCTGCTCTCTCCACCTGGAGACAAGCGGTATTTTTATATTACCTTCAGGCTTTGAACGTGACGGTTGTGAGTTCGGTCCCCCATTCAGGGGAGTGAGTTATTCTCCTACTTAACACATAAAACGAATTATCTTAACGCTAATTTATGTTTTCACATACCTTATGTACATTTATCTTATGTTTTGTACATTGTAAAATTACAATAATGCTAATTTAAGTGATTTTAAATAAAATCTTAGTATAAGAAATAATTTAGGAAAAGTATATCTACTTTTTTTTAGGTCTATGCATTTTACGACCATTTGATAGCGGAACAGAAGAAAAAAAATACTTTAACGACATCTTATAGGTCGAAAAGATTATATTTAAATTTTTATAAAATAATTTGAGAGAGAAATAAATAAAACATCATCGAGTACGAATTGTGAAAAGTATTAACATATTTTTAACATACAAAATAAATACTTTAAATTTTTAATACTAGTGCTTAAGTAAAGGTTCGGACGGTTCACTTATCGGATGCACACGTAGTAAATTAGCACCTCGGTACATTAAGCACGACGCGCGTCAGAGATACCCCGAATACTAAGTTGCAAAATAGAGATTTTGACGTGCTAGCTTTTAAAAATTGTGGTTTGACTAAGATGAATAGATTTTTATGGTTTTTCTAATATGTAGCTATGGTAACTTCTTTCTCTGCTTTACTCTCGAATAGTAGACATATAGTTGTAATGAAACAAACCAGGTTCCTTCTTCAATTACATTTATTAATACTGAGTACAATTCCGATATCAAAAGCTACAGTATGACTGCTTAATGTTCTCTTCAGAATGATCCTCCCAAGAATGGTCGATCAAATACTTAAACTACGTTATTTATACCCTCACACAGTTGACCACTTCCAATTTATTCGAATAATTTAATGTTGCCAACTAAAGTATAATCATTTAATTTTTGAAATACAATTCCATAATAAAATATATAATTATTTATAAAAATTAATAAATTATTATAACATCGGATATTACAAATATTAAAAATAATTGACATTCAAGACAATATTTTATTTCTTTTTATACAAATAATAATAAAGTATTGATCAATTATAGTACAATTAAGTGATAAAATAACAAATCACAACATAGTTAAAACTGGCGGAATTCAACACCGCACTTTTCATAATATCATTCCCCCAATTAAATCAGAACCCACTAAGCTAAAAGAGCTAAAATTGAAGATGACGTTAAATCATTTCTTTTATATTCTATTAATGTCCTTAGGAACATATATATTTAGAAAACAGAAGTGGTTAAGGTTTCATTTAAAAAGATATGCATCGAAATGATACTATACGTGTGACTACACGTTTCGATTGACACCATATCAATTCATTTCTTTTTTAATCTTTGTCATTAAAGACCCTCTTTTTTCGAGACAAAACGTTTATTATTATTATATACTCACTACTATCATACTTACGTTTTTGTTTTCTGTCTTATTAAAATTTCGGTGAAATAAACGCTGAATTGTAACATTAAGATCCATAACGCGGTCAGTTGTGAAATAAGAAGATTAACATAACTTTACATTCACTAATTTGATTTCATAGAATATAGTTTTATCAAGCTAATATATTATATATGTAAATAAAGAATCGTAGTAATTTCATCACTTTGTCCTTTGATTCTCGCTTATTCGTAGAGTAGGGTTTTTAAAAGAATATGTATATATACAGTAAGGAGTCTCTTTCAAAAAGAGGATAGTCTTAGCTATTAAAACCTCGAATCGTCGAGTATTTGGATGTTTTTCTTTAATAAATAATTTAACTACGTATGTATATAAATATTTCAAAATATCAATTTTAACTATACAATACCCGTACATCTCTCACAAACATTGTTTATTACAAGTAATTAACTTACACACATGTTGTAGTAGGTGTGAATGGGCTCTTCCATCCCGCGAAGTGGGAATTTTCATGGCACCTCTGATAGCTTGGCTTGATATCTGTCAAATTATCCCATCTCAACCTTAAACACTTTGATGAGAAGTTAATATTTTGTACGTTTTATTTTATATGTAGCTATATTTTATATTTCCATACAAATACAGGTCATATAATTTAAATAAAATTACTTTGTTTTTCTTGTATATCTTATTAGATTTTTTTTTATTTAAAAATCAATATGAATATTATTCACAAAACAAAGTCAGGTATTATTATCATAATAATAATATAAATATTTATATTAACGTATACTTAATTCATTTATAATTAAACCTTACTTTATCAAAAGATAAGTTTGACACATACATTGTTACTACGAAGAAAATTGTAAAAATTCACTGTTCAAAAATTTTACATATTCTTCTTATAACATTACCTATTGTTATAGTATTATTGTAAATAATAAATGTCTGGTCAAAACAAGGCACAGGCACCGTGTAATCCGAAACTACACGTGCAGTGCAGTGGAGAGTGGATAAGCCCGTGTGAAATATGTTTCGGTGTATTGATTTATTTGGTCTTCCACTGGAAATTAATTTCAATGTCAGCTTTCGTGTGTTTTACTAAAAAATAAGTAACAGTATCAATGTTCATTTACGATTTTTGCTTTGATTTGCAATATGAATTTGCATATTAAAATGTACAAAATATTTAAATTTATTGCGTATTTATCCCCATCAAATCTCTCTCTCTCTCTCCTTCTTATTTTCGAGGCATAATTATACCGATGGTTTGTTGTTCAATGTACCAATTAATATAGAAAAGCTTGTACCATGTACTTAATAGGCTGAATGCGTGTACATAATGCAGTGCCAGTATCAAACTTGTTATACGACAGCTAAATGATTGTTACAGTTGTTATATAGTAAATTGAAATAGATATGAATAATCTACTTTACATTGTAATACAATACTTCATTCGATATAGGGAATTAGTTTAGGTGATCAAATTCGTAATATCGAGGTACGTATGATGGCAATTTTTAACGGAGTCAAGTACGAAGACTATTTAATATACTGGATGAAGGCATATAAGCATGAAGACGTACCGAAGATGGGCATGAAGAGGTTGGTGAACGTAGAACATGGCGCATCATTCTCTTAGTTATTATTATTTTTTTCAGTTTTAGTGAGTATAAAAGTGTATACTGTACATAATTTTTGTTTTTTCGCTATTCTAAAAAAATATTATCATTATGGTATTCGAAAACTACGATACACAAATGTATTATTTTATTCTTTTTTAATAAATCTAGGTCATTTCAGGTTTTCAGGTTTCATTATTACTATAATGTTTCTTGTTACTGATGATGTAATGACCAAGTTGAAACCTAGAAGGTTTCAACTTGGTCATTTGGTATGCTGGCCTGGAGACACAAGTTAAACACGTATATGTTCTTTAATATAAATAAATGTTTTACTATGTAAGATCTGCCAGGATCCATTTATGAATAATCACAGATAATTGCCATGAAATGATTAAAGGATAGTGTAATGGAATTTAAATTTACTAGTTATTAAATACTTAATAAAGCAAAAGGGCGTTCGCCTCTTGCATTGGTCTCAAATTAGGTGTCGAAAAGTCATTCTTCCTACCAGTTTAACATCAATCTGTATTCCTTGTATGTTCTTCATTATTAGCGTAGTCGGTGCGGTATTTAAAAGCGTGCACCATCACTAGAAGCAATAAGCAGTTTTGTTAGTTTAAACATAGATTGAGCACTTACACCTTTTTAAGCACATATTTGTTGAGCTCCACTTGGTCCGTTATCGGAGAGATGTTAGAGACGGAGGATTAATTACAAATCTCCTCTAGATATTTCAGATATTTCGGACTACCACTCCCTAACACCTCAACACAAGCTGTCTGACTTATTATACTAATTAGCAATATACTGAGTCTATATGCAAGTGCAGCCTTATTTGATATTATCTATATGGTAAAATTTCAAAACTGTATACAAAAAAACAGCCAAGAAATATCAATAGTTTAGGCATAGAATTTCTTTTTCATTTCATGATTTTTATACATCCTGTGTAACGTACGATAAATACGAATTGCGTAAAGTTAAACGTTGCCAATCAGTCACATCTTATTCAAAGAAATAACACAATGAAAAAGATATTTTTTGTCTGTATAGGTACATTGAGCAAAATATAACACAATGTTATTTTAATATAAAAATAATATATCATAAAATGGGTGATAATAAATAATGGTAGTAATTTTATTGATCATAATGCGACACATGGAGTTCACATAAACTGAACGATACGCTTCAGCTATAAAAATGAATGTTTGGTACAGCAAGGTTAACAAGATGAGCAAATGATAAGAAAAATTAAAAGATAAATAAGTATGTACTATAGTATTCCGGGTACATCTTGTTCTCATTAGATAGTAGCTTCCAACTGTCTGTCCCTATGTATGCTTAGATCTTTAAAACTTGGCAATGAGTTTTGTTGCAGTTTTTTTAGTTGGTAGATTGATTTAATGTGATTACTAAGCGCTCTTTAAGATATTAAAGATAATTTATAGCAAATTTAATATCAGCATTGTATCCGGTCAACCCTGTAGTATGAGCTGAAAACTTGTCAAGCTCTCGTTCTTCAACCTTACGAGCTTATCGACAACCAACCATTGTATTTACAGTCAGATGCTGTCACATTACATTACGACAATCTCGAGATATTTGTTTACTATTATCATCCTACCTTATCTTACTATCTACCTTCTTATCATCACAAATTAAAAGAATTTTAAAATATTTAGTTCAATAACTCGTCCAGCGCACTTTAAACTTACAACTGCGTATTTCGTTTAAAAACTCAATTATCAAGTCGATAAGTACAATATTTCAAGGCGACTTATAAATTAAATTAAACTAAAGAAATTAATCAACAAACAATTATATCTGATATCAGTGATAAAGTAAAGCAATGATGAAAAAACCAATGCCATCTCTCATAAATAACCATTTGTAGCTTATCTCTCTGAAAATTATTATTAACCTATTGTTAACAAAGTAAAGCTTTAGAGTCAAGGCAGTGTTACAATGAAAGAAAAGTATTTTAAATTAGACATAAAAACACCATCCATTATAACTAACTCTATAATGACACGAAAATGTTATCGAGTCCTTCAAACAAATATAAATACGAGGATATTTTTAATGCGACCGTCATTTAATATGGGTTAAGTAAATGTGACCTCGCTGAAATATATTAGAGCGAAATTTTCGGTGTAGCTGTAAGTGTAGTGGTTTAAAAATGAGTCTACCTTCTACGTATATTATAATTGGTTCGGTTTGTGAAATGATCCATCATTCAGATGCTGACCGTCGTGGCGCAGAGGCGTAGTGTGTAAACTCTATGGTTTGTGGGTCCGGACCCACTCAGGGAAGATAGATTATTCTATCTCAATTTTCTTCGTTCTGGCAAATAGGAAAAGCGCGATATTGAGATCCGCCACTCAACACGAAATGCCTCGAAAAACGTGAAAAATCGGGAATGGAGAGTTTTAACACTAGGTTCCTATAGATCTTACTGTTCCACGCGCGGGATAAAGCGTGAAGCTAAAAAAAATCCGATGGAATATTATATTACTCAAAGTTAGAATATTACATTTTTAATTAAAACATCATATTGTAGAGCGCAGTGCCTTAACACTAAGTTCCCTCTGTATACCTTGCTATCTGCGTAACATAGAGTGAAGGTGAAGTTCATTATTTGTTAATTTTCCCTGCAATATGAATATACTACCTCAGTCATTTTATTTTATCATTTTATCATTTTTTTTTCAATAATGTTTACACATTTAGAAAATTTAAACGTAATAAACTCAAGGACAATCTTTGTGTGATTAACAATTTAAAATTATTATATATTATTAAATATATTCTAAGAAATTAACAAATATAAAAGAAATTTAAAAACCATGTTTAATTATCAATAAAATCACGTGTTTATAGTTGACAAATCGATATAATTGAAGCTTATTGATTTTTCTTCTTATATTTGAACTATAACTTATTATACTCACTAAAACGAACCCTCAATGGGTGGTGTTTTTAGAATTTAAGAAGTGAGGATTTAAGAAATGCAGCGTCTTGACTCTCTTGAACATAACATAAAAAGATATATTGTACAGAATATGATATATGAATACAAAAATGTACTAAAACCAAATACTAAAACATACGTACAGACTGATAAACACTTACACGTTGTACTCCCTTGACGTCACAAAGTCGTGTAGAAATGTGTTTTAACAGTACTCACATTGAAACTCAGTGACTCTTAAAATTCTGAATTGTAAACATGAAAATTTTTTGGAATGAGACTGAAGAAAGGATCTTGCACGTCGCGTGTTGAGGCGCGAGGATAAACAATGTATGTTAGAGTATGCTTTAGATCATTTTTGCTTTTCTCATTAGTACATTTTGTTTATAAGTATTATAAAATATTCCGTTTGAATGAAAATATTTCACTTTTGTTTTTTGTTAGTGCTCCTAGTGTTTTTTTAATATATTTATTAATCTTAGACGTTAGCATGTAGTCATTATAATTATGTAATTTACACTAATGCACACTTTATTAAAGATGTTTTATAATATAATTAAAACACTGATTACATTAATAGTATTTCCTCTAAATTATTCTCACCAATTTAAGTTAATACCAAGTAACAATGGGATTAAGTGTTAAGACACTTCATTCCCCACCCTACGCCTTTCGATACATTGCGTGTTTAATGTGTTTAACCTCAACGGAACGCCTCTTTGTCTTGTTATGAGAACAAAGAAAATGAAAACTCATTCTCATTTTTTATTTCCACTGAGAGGAAATCAAATATACATCTGTCAAATATATATCAAACGCTGTATCACTGCACCACGATGCCTTATAACGGAAGTACGCAGCTTTTCAAAATAATTAGCAAAGGATAAGACGAAAAAACCATGTATGTAGATCGATTAACCTGTTTCTATATCATGTAATGTCCTATTTACTGTACTGAAAACCGAGTTTATAATCTGATGGGACGTTCATCAGAACTCCAGTCTCGTGTACGTTGAATGAAATTGATGATCTTCATGTGTTTTAAAAATATAAATAAATTTGGTTATGTTAACATTTTTTAATGTTAAATTCATTTATTTTTGTTCATTTAGCAAAAATATTTATAATGATTGTTAAAATTTGAAAAGTTTTTTTATAATATGAGATATTCTATTACATTTTCTTTTACGTATCGGTTTTATTTGTCGTTCATATAATAGACAAAAATATCTGAAATGTGCAAAATATCACTAAAACAGCATTTTTTTCGCTATTTTGCCATTGCTTATTACAAAGAATTGTCTTGGGGCAGTGAAACTTTGTGAAATGTTTCTAAAGACGTGCTAACAATGAAAGTTCGAACAACTGTAAAAGAATTTCTTTGTAACGATCGATTTGCTTATAACATATTAGGTATTTTTAGCTTAATTAGGCTAAAATTGATTCCATGAGACACGACAAGTCTTGTTGTACAAAAATCCAAAGTTTTATATAGAAAGAAAAATTGTTTTAATTTGTACAATCTATTTATTTTATTTGATTTACAGTCATGGCAGTATGATAGAGCGTTGTTAGCGGACGGCATGGCGGGCATGCCCGTGCTGGGCAACAGCGTGGGTGCAGGCGAACTGAGGGAAGGTAATAAAAATATTTGTTTTAAAATTGGATCATTCATTATATATTTGTTATTATTCTATACATAATATTTTTTAAATATATCTAAAAAAAGGGCTGGATTCTGAATTGAAAAGCTGAAAATTTTTTTGTGAACCAAATAGCAACAGCTACGCTGCTACGAAGTTACGACTGCTACGGATCTACATACTGATATACGATTTATTAACGTTGTTATTTAAGCTAAATTGATATAACTCGTGTAAACTTGTATAGTATGTTACGATATGATCTTTTTCTTACTTATTGTCTAAGCTCTCTCCTTCTCCTGAACAGAGTATAAAGAACATAGTATGGATGTATTAGATGACTAAGTATAGTTGAGTTATTACTATTATTCCCTCTAAATCTTGTTTTAAGTGAACATACAAATTTATTTCGATTACACTGCGTTAAAGTTAATTTTATAAGCATTATAACAGTCCTGGTGGTACAGTGCCTACCTATAACGTGATGACTTGTAGGTTTAATTCCTACTCGGTGAGAATGAATAAATTTGATTTTATTCGATCTGGAAACAAGACAAAGCTCAGTGTTGATTTTCGTCACTCAACACGCAATGCCTCAAAAGGAGGTGTCTTAACACCAGTTCCCTACGGTTCCTACAGTTCCCTCTGTCTACCCTGCTATTTGCAGGGTAAAGGAGGAAGGTAAAAGAAATAAAAAATTAAGCAATATTGTTTAATGTTAGTTTTGTTACCTTCAGTTGACCCTGACTTGTTTACATGTTAGACATGGATAGAAGTTGCAAAACTTATCAAATCGTTCCACTGTACGTGAGCTGTAATCGACTTATTGCCTTCGTCGAGTACTCACTTGGTTATGTACTAATCTAGTTTCATTTTCTAGTTGTAGAAGGTTTTTAAAAAACAAATTTATAGTTATTTATGATTCGTTTTAAGCTTAATTATTAGATTTTTTATAGCTTCAGGAACAGCGGGAACCTAGTGTTAATTCACTCCGTGCCCCACTTTTTCTTTTCGCCTTTTCGAGCCTTAATTATACAAAAGTGAATAATAAGACAACATTAAAAATAAGTAATTATTTTTAGAAAGCGTAACAAAAGTATGTTTAATTTAAAAAAGGAAAATTAATTATAAAGAAATCACTTATTCCCCATTATTTTATTAATCTCGTATCCTTAAAAAAGGCTCTACAATTAACAAGTAGTTTCTGAAATTATCTTTTATATTTCAATAGATTGATAGCTAGAACATAAAGTTAATATATCTTACAATTATTATCTCACAATATATTTTAAAATATCTCACAATATATTGAGGAATAATCACGATATATTTTGTAATAAGATAATTTATACAAAGCCTGTTGTTGTCCACAGCAACATAGTAAAATTCTATCAAAATAAATTGCCTGTATTTTCTTATTGCTGGCAGTTAGGCCCGTTTTAATTATCATTTGTAATAAAACATTATATAGTACATTTTTAAAGGTTCATATAACAAAATTATAAGGGATTTAAATTAATTTTTAACGTTTTTATATGATTAAATATAATAAATAAGTACGCCAAGGTAGGGAAGTAACTTATTAAGTAAAGCTATACTATTTCTTTGTACCTTAGTTTGCCTTAGACAGTGCTATTTATTCTAACGTTCCCGTCATTTACAGTAAAAGCAATTGTATCGTAGAAAATACACTGTATAGCAGATGGTCGCATTTCTTTAGCTAATGTATTTGATGAACTTACATAACTTTTCGCCGAGTAACATAAACCACATAGTTAAAACTTAGCTGTCTGACGCGATTGTTACCTTTTTTTGGTTACGTGTTTACTACAGAAAAAATTAAATTAAAATCGCTTGTTTTTTTAGATTTATAATTTAAATTATTTTGTAATATTGTCTTAGTACTCGCATATATATATATATATATATATATATATATATATATATATATATATATATATATATATATATATATATATATATATATATATATATATATATATATATATATATATATATATATATATATATATATATATATATATATATATATATATATATATAATTGATTTTCTTATTTTTAGTCGCTTCATATATAAATTTGAACCACTTCTTTTTGATATTAGTAGTATTAAACAAAAACACTTCAGCTTTACAATAAATGTTTCTTATTTAAACATTAGATAAGTTAATCTCTGTATTATGTTAAAGTGCGGTTTGGTTACAATAGGCCCAGATTGTAACTAAAGATATTTAACCCTTTATTTTGTTAATTAAACTTCTTAGTGATAATTGAAATAATTAAAAAAAAAACACTTTGAAACTCATTGTACAGTAGATATATGTCTAAGTGAGCACAAAGCCTATGGGTTCAAATCATTACACAAGAATAAAGTATATAATTAGAAAATATATATTTTATGATAACCAACTAAAGCCTAAGTAAAATTTAAGTGCATTTATCTAAATTTGACGAATGCTGTACATTATGTGAATGTGTTACAGATGGCAGCAACAGGTCGTCAAGTAGTGGATCTCGACGCGGCTCCTCCCCTCAAAGGGGGCAGGTAGGTTTAGCCTACTATAGATAGTTGGAACATTAGTAAATATAACAATTTTATATGTTTTTATACAAATTTTTTAAGCGTTTAAAATTAGCATAGAGCTTATTTTAAGCATATTTTATTCATTGGAAAGAAACAATGGGAAACGTAAATTAAAATCGTCGTAAATAAAAGGATGGTCGTGGCGCAGCAGAGGCACAACGTCTG
This sequence comes from Dione vanillae, assembly GCA_037178615.1. Taxonomy (NCBI): domain Eukaryota; kingdom Metazoa; phylum Arthropoda; class Insecta; order Lepidoptera; family Nymphalidae; genus Dione; species Dione vanillae. Next base: position 120,755 of record JAZFAU010000270.1, read on the forward strand.
CCTGTAAAAGCGACGATTTGTGTGATGGGTTCGATTTCTACTCGGAAAAAATGAAAAATGTTAATTTTTTTCGCTCTAGCAATATGGTAAAAGTTCCGTCACTCGTTCCGTTCCGTCACATGTAATGCCTGGAAAGCGGGGAAGCGGGGAATATCTTAACACTAGGTTCCCTGAGCTTACAGTTCCCACAAAAAAATTTTAAAGTAATATTGTTTTGTATCATCGTATTTATTGCACTCTTACGCATGAAATTATACGGAATATACAAAAAATGTACGAAAATGTAACTACACCCATATATATTATTAAGATGAAAATGATTAAAAATAAAGGAACAAGGCTTATGGTAACGATCATTGTATTTTTCTCCATTAGGAGCAAGAGGTGGACGTCAGCTGTCATAGGCCCGACCTTACCAATTCTCTGCCGTCTCGACCTCGCCCTACAAGCTACGAACGGAACTTTAATGAAAAAGTTCCTACTGTGGTATTTAATAATTGCAATTTGAAATTGATAATTAATTTAATAATAATTTCATCTAAGATATTTTTTTTTCTTTCTAAGATATTAGTAATCTCAATTTATTATTTTAATTTTTTTATTTTTTTTTGAGTATACTAATTTCATACAAATAATTATTATATATATATATATATATATATATATATATATATATATATATATATATATATATATATATATATATATATATATATATATATATATATATATATATATATATATATATATATATATATATATATATGTATATATATATATATATATATATATATATATATATATATATATATATATATATATATATATATATATATATATATATATATATATATATATATATATATATATATATATATATATATATATATATATATATATATATATATATATATATATATATATATATATATATATATATATATATATATATATATATATATATATATATATATATATATATATATATATATATATATACATTTGTTTAAAAAGTCTGATTATTGCACTAGAAACTATGGCCCTACTACTGAAAAAGTGTAGTGAAACGATTATCCCCTTTTATTTAATAAGGATTTACAAATGTAACATGATCAAATTTCTTTTTTTATGACATCGTCCCTTTTTTGCTTCCTATAAACGGTTGTAGACTTATATAGTTATATTTATTTTTATATTTATTTATTACACGGATATTTTGATATTTTAAAATATTTAATCATATTAACTGTTATTTAATATTGTTAAACTGTTTAATTCGCGTTAGTTCTAAATGCTAATTTCTAAGATTTTGTAACTAGAGTATTGCTGAATAAATTTGGAAAATGAAAGTTAGTAAAAACCACGTTTTAAAATGTTAAATCTAATAAAATTTATGACATCTATTACTTAAAGTTTTAATAATTTCACTTGTTATTTTTTTTAGAATTGCATAGTTCAAATAATCAGAAGATGATTATTATTACAGATAAAAAATAATTTATTTGATTTATAAAGTATAAATTAAAAACCTTACACAACCTGCGGTGAATTAATGATTGCATTTAAAACATTTTAAGTGTATTTGAAACCTTTTAGTATATTTAATTACAAACAAATTAGGTAATACAATTAAGTGAAGGTCTTCCTTGCGCAGCAATATTGATTATATTTCGGAAATTCTTCGTAAAATTAGTTCGTAAAGTTACTTTTATATATCTATTTTATTTTGAAAGTTGTTTTTATTTATATTTTTGACGCATCTTTGGCAAAATCCTCATCTAATATGTCATTTTTATATATTTAAAAAAAAATAGTTGCAAGTTTTGCATGTGCATTCAATTACTATATTAAAAACTTTGTAAGTTTAAATCACTTTATTTACATATGAATTAAGTTATATTTAATATTTTAGTCAATTCAAAAAAAGTTTTGGTAAATGTCTCGGTCAACCACCATTTGCCGTTTAGTTTTGCTCTGACCATTATAAGTCTTCACTTGAACATGTGAATTAACATACTGTACCACACGACATAGTCTCCAAGTCAGAATGAAGTGTCTCAATACTAGGTTTTTTCTACTTACTGTTTCCGAAAAAAAGTATGATTTTCTTAATTTATCTATACACGTGCAACACTAAATATTGGGTTTCCTATACCCTGGTATATGCTAGAAAAAGCGTAATGCATGTTTTAATTTATATGTATATATAGGCAACATTGAGCGGCACCAGCGTGGTCACTCACACAGCACCATCTTATGAAGAACAGCGAGCAAGTCCAGCCCTTCTAAACAGGAATACTGGTGGGACTCCAGGCGGCAGAAGTGTAAGGGATGATGGATATTGCTCTGCTGGAAGCACACCGAGGGCTTTTGGCAAGTATCTTATATATTACTAACTTAAGTTTATTATGTCTTTTCCTTTTAGTTAGGAAAAATTAGTGTCGGAAATATTCAGAGACAAACGTAGACAAAATATCAAATATTATCTAGTGCCTAAAATTTTGCATAGAACTTAGTATCATCTATTCACTTCTATCACTTATTTCACTAGTAATAGTTAAAGTAAAAGACATTAAACTTACATTTATCAAAGAGTAATGAACATAATTTAAATATCTACATATATTTAAAAGCACTGAAAAACTATAGAAGTAAAGTTTGCGAGAAGTTTCTATTGCATCTTACCTTCGAAGGTTCAAGGTGAACAAACAACTCCGCGAGCTCTGAAGAGGCAATAAGTCCCATCCTTCACTTCAAAACGATCTTGGGAAGAAACTAAATAATTTGTCACTTGTCTGGTTTATTAGAGAATGTGTATCAAAAGTCATTATGTTTTTTATTAATATTTCTGTCAACGCAATATCTGTGGGTAATCCTTACGCAGATTGACCTACTCAAAGTTGTTTTCATTTTCCGCTTTGGTGGAGAAATCTTGGCGTTGATTATTACAAATCAACATGCCTTAAAATTAAATGAAAATTAAGGTAAAAATGTTCGTTTTTCTTAGTTCTACCCAAAAAGCGTGAAGCGCTCGTTCTAGCTCTAAACTGTTATAGATAAAGCTTGGTTTCATTAAAATTTTCGATAACACCTTAATTAAAAATCGTTACTACTTCAACAGCATTACAATGGTTTTACAACTTTGCTCTATGCACACAGTATTTATAATATAATCGTCTTAATTTAATGGTCATTTTATATAGATATATGATAGCCTTTTCTACTTTCCGTACATTTTAAGTAGTAAATTGCAACGTTTTTTTATAATATTAAGCAATGAAACGTTCTTATGTTTTTGAAAATAGAAAACTAAGTAAACTTATCTCCGCAATATTGTCTCAATTTAGCCAGTTTGAGTTACTCTAATAACATTTTTTTAGGCTTAAATGATTCTTTATTGAGGATGAATATGTTTGGTTATATAATCGTTAATCGTTTTGATAACAAGTAGCACACAACAAGTAACTAGAAAACATCATGTACAATACAAAACTATTTATTATTAACATTTAAACACAGGAGAAAAGCATCCACAGGCACACACAGTTGCTATAATAAGCATCTACCTTTTATTAAATTAAAGTTTAATTATCTAGACTGTTTTATTATGTTTTAACCAGATAAAATAAATTAAAAATATATCTCTCTAAATTATAATAGAAAAATAAGAAACCTATATAAAATTATCGATAAAGACATGCTTATCAATTAATAAATAATTAAAATTCTTGAGATATTAATTATCCGTCTGCCATTGATATTGCATTCAACACCTAGGGTGGAATTTTTTCGCATCGGCACGCCATTATAAGATGCCGACGATATTGAGATCGTGGTGTATGAATTGGTATTTCTATTGAGGCCTTCGCGGTCAGGTATGCTGATTGGAATACGAATATAAGCTGCAGAAGATGGAAGTCTATTATATTTTATTATACAATATAAATATAAACGACAGTATTAAAATATTTTTATTTTGTTGACTGGGTTTTTGTAAGTTATTTTATCATTTATAACCTTGTTCTCATGTAAGTGTAATTGTATTTCTTTTTGAGAGTAAATTCTTAAAACACACACATTATATGTATTATAGCTTCATAAAGTTAGCTTTTGTATACGGTTTGCTATTAAGAATTGATTGTAATAAATGGTACATGCCCATTCTGTTATGATCTCGTCTTAAATTTTAATTAAATTCTAAATGTAGACGTGTCTGTGGACTATCCAACAAAAAATCATTTTAAAGCGTTCAACACAAAAAAAAATTACCTTTATATTATTTGTATATATATATTTGTTTTGCTCACGTTGACGTTGCAAATTTAGTGAAATATTTATTAAGATTTTCGTTTCTTATTTTATTGCAGAGCACAAATCTGCGAAAGGCTCAGTGGTGACGCTGTCATGTTATAAAAGTGAGTTCCATATTATATAATTGTCGTTATTTACTAATATAATACAAATGTTTCAAACAAAGATTTTTTTTAATTCTTTTTCATTTATCGTTTAATAAATTTACAGAGGAACCTAAAATTCAAATTGAAGAGGAGGTATATTATAGCGAATCTTCCAAAAGAGCTAGAGGCAATAGCGTCAAGCCAGGTATTACATTATAATTCTTAATACTAATCTTAAAAAAGTGAAAGGTCGTGATGATAGATGTAGATGTTTGTGCTGGTTTTGTGGGTGGATGTATTTTGGGAGCGAAGTCACTGGCGGGTCATTTGTACTTATGTACATTATTATTCAACTATTTTTTTTTAAATTCAACAATTTAAATATATGGCAAATCTGATGGTTGTGGTTTCGATTCTTTCTACGGAAAGATTAACACAACCCAAATATTTCAGTGTAAAGTGACAATTTAAAAGTGCTTGTAACGAAATAAAGAGTATTTTTATTTCTATTTTATAGAAATTCAAAATTTTCATTATTAAAGATCCTATATAAGAAGTCTAAAATATGCAGAAACACAGAAGAAAGCGAATTATTTGTTAACTTAGCACGTTGTGTTTCAATTTCGGTTGAAGAAGGGAGAATGGAGTGCCTTAACGTTTATTTTTTATTTATTTCTCAGAAATAAATGATGGACGTGAAACGTGGGGTACTGGCGCAGACTTTTTGCTATCTATTATTGGATTCGCAGTGGATCTGGCCAATGTTTGGAGGTTTCCTTATCTATGCTACAGGAATGGAGGCGGTAAATTTACATTATAAAACTTCTACTATAGATATTTTTGGCTAATTATACTAAAGACTTGACTTTCGAAACACAAATAATGTTATGTACTATCTATATGTAACAATGTATTATTTTCTAGGTGCATTCCTTATACCATATATGCTTATGTTGATTTTTGGCGCAGTCCCTCTGTTTTATATGGAACTAATACTTGGGCAGTATAATCGGCAAGGGCCAATCACTTTATGGAAAATTTGTCCATTGTTCAAAGGTAAGTTTGACAAAAATCGACACTTTACAGCTCTATTTATTTTATTATGATTAAAATCTAATATAATTTCATGATTATATATTATAAAATAATACACTTTCAGATTCATACATATTTTTTTTATAAACTGCCATTGTATGAACATTCTTTTTAAATTATATCATATAATAATAATCTTAAAACGTAAATAGTACATACATACATATCTTCAAGCTCTATCCCTAGCGGGGTAGTCAGAGAGAACGGAGCGCCAAACGCTGCGGTCCCTGCATACCTTTTTCGCCTCGTCCACTGTCATTAACCTCTTCATACATGCTCTCCGGGGAATCCTCATGCTTTTTACGTGACCTTCTTCCAGTATCTTCGATACTGTGTTTTCGAAAGTCAACCGAGGTCTCCCCTTAACTCTCTTACCACTCACTTTTGCATCGTATATCTTTTTTACCATTGAAACCAACGTAAATAATATTTTAATTTCTTTACATAAGTATATATAATTTTGTATGTATTGAGTGTATCACATGATTTTATATAATAATATGTTTACTCGCACAGGTGTGGGCTTCTGTGCGGTGATGGTTGCATTTTACGTTTCGTTCTACTACAATGTCATTATAGGTAAGAATAATTATTTTTGTCCACCACAAATTTCCTTTGCATATTTAATCGTGTTTCACACTAAAATATTTAACATATAGCATACAAAATAACATACAATTGCTCAGTGGTTTATTTAAGTAGCCTAGGGCGGGGGATGCTTGGGGCGGCAACTTTGCCGACCGATTTATTTGCTCCACGACAGAAATTAAAAATAATTTTATTTGATGGCTTCTATCAGAGTCTCAAGTTAATTTAAAAATATTCCCAAAACTGTTCTGCGAGATTTTTAACAAATGTTTGATTACAACAACCATATAAAGCCTAAATTTAACAGCATCCGTCTATAATAAATATCTATTTATATTTCATTCTATATTATAAATAACTTTTGTATACAGCTATATTCAAATTGTGTTATAGTATACGTTTAATTAACAGTTTATATCAAATTAGTAATAGATAGTTGTGAAAGTTGTGTCAAGTCTACATATCTCGGAGTTGGATTCTTGGCATACCGACGTCTGTCAATTAAGTAGATATAACTTGGTTAGTGTCAGCAAACTGTTACTATTTGGTGATCGATGTATTTATATTTCTTTTGGTTTTTTTTTATTTATAAAGTTAATAAAATTATGAATTTGTTGAATGTAATTACGTAATGTAATTATGTAGACATTTTTTAAAATTTTAGTTAAAATTGTTAGGTACTTTTACAATATTTGAACGAATTTATTTATTTTATAAAATATAATTAAAAATGATTATTGATACAATTGTTATATGTACTGACCACTGTAAAATGTCCAGAAATAGTTTTATTTAAAATTTGTTAAGACCGTGAAAATCATTATTGATTTTCACGGTCTTAACAAATTTTAAATAAAACTATTTAATATTGAAACATTAGACTGTGAATCTGAAGAAATATACGTTCTAAAAATAAATAACACATTTCATCATTCCAGTGGTTTTAACAATTACAGATAAAAAGAAAGTGGTGTCAATAGATTAAAGGTGTTTTATAATATACAATAACAATAAGTCAATTATATTAGCATTACTATTTAATCGCTGAAGTCAAATTTTAAGATACTATTGTGTATGAAAAAGGGCAATTTAATCATATCTAAAATAATAATATATAACAGCAAAATCCTACCAGGATTTTGCTGTTATTTTATCTTACTCTGAAATTATTAGAATTCGACAAGCTGGTTGTTTTATATGAAAATTTCTTAGAATAGAACTTCGTTAAACTTTATAATGTTAATTTCTACCTGTAGGATGTCAAAAAATTGTTTTATAGAAAACTTTTCATTTTTATGACTTACATGAAGAAAAGCAATCTACAAATATCTTGATTCGAAAATTGTCACGTGGCTCAAATTTTTAAGCTTTCTGATATATCCGTTATAATTTATCATACAAATCCTTTTTCAAACATCACATATGCACTACTTGTATTATCTATTTCACAGGCTGGGCATTCTATTTCCTCATATCATCAGCTCGATCTGAACTCCCGTGGTTGCATTGCGATAACTCTTGGAACACCGAACAGTGTTGGGACGCGGCGAGGATTAACTCCACAAACCGAACTGACATCCCTTACCAAGGCCCATTGTCACATTTCACACCAGCGTCTGAATTTTTTCAGTAAGTATTATTTTTTGACTATTGCTACTATCGATTTATAAAATTTAAGATTACGTTGATATATTATGTTAATATATTTATCTGTTAGTTATTCCAGTAGATAATTCGCATTTTTTTGAAATTTTTGTTTAACTTATTGATGAGGAATGCTTATATTCCAGTCGAGCGGTCCTAGAAATGCAGCACTCCGAAGGTTTAAACGACTTGGGCTTACCTAAATGGCAACTTGCTCTATGCTTAGGAGCAGTTTATATAACTCTCTACCTATCTTTGTTTAAAGGTGTTAAGAGTTCAGGTAAATTTATTATTCAAAATAAAACATATTTATGTATGAGAAATAGCTGTCACTTTCTTATATTTACTTATACTAACATGTCAATAACCAGGTAAAGTTGTGTGGATGACAGCTACAATGCCATACGTAGTTCTGTCTATACTTCTCGCACGCTGGGCTGCTCTTACCTGGAGCTACTAGGGGCATCGCTTACTATTTGCATCCAGAACTCACTAGATTAAAGGATACACAGGTATACTATTTTAGGTCCTAAATATATTGCGCACTAATGATAAGCCTAGTTTTGTTTATTACTAGCATCTACACGTGGCTTTTCCTGAGTAGACATCAGAATACTGTCACTGTCTCTGCGACGATTGTGGGTTTGATTCCAACTCTGAAAAGAGAAAACTGCTTGCTCTCACTTTTGCTAGATTAGGATCTGCCAATCGACGTACAATATTTCAAGATCGACAGGAACGAATAAAACAGAGTGTTTACTTTTTTACTCTGCCTAAGAAATGAGGTCATATTTAAATTTACTCACGATTTTGGTAATTTTTTAAAATAAGATAATGATTTTCATTTTCAGGTTTGGGTTGATGCCGCCGTACAAATATTCTATTCAGTTGGAGCAGGTTTTGGCGTTCACTTGTCGTATGCGAGTTACAATACCTTTCATAATAATTGTTATAGGTACGAGTTCTAAATTAACGTTTAAAACATAAATTAATATAAGTTACTTTAGTTTAAACTTAAAAGTTTAAATTAATTGATTTATTTTTATTATTTAATTTCAGGGACTGCCTCGTTACAACTTTAGTAAACTGTTTCACGTCATTCTTTTCTGGATTTGTTATTTTTACGTATTTGGGATTCATGTCCCATAAACAAGGTGTGCCGATATCATCTGTTGCTACTGAAGGTAAGGCAAATATAATATTTACATAAAACTAGGTATTCTTGTGTAGAGCTTTACTAAAGTAATTACAAATAGGTGAGTAAAATTAATTTCAAGTTCCTACATTTTTTTATATTACTTTTATTATTTTAAAGCTTTGTATTAATTATGCGTTAATGTTATTTTTAGGTCCTGGATTAGTATTTCAAGTGTACCCAGAAGCAGTGGCGACCCTACCAGGAGCAAGTTTATGGGCGATGCTCTTCTTTTTCATGTTGATTATGCTTGGTTTGGATTCTGGCGTAAGTAAATATAACTTAGAAAATACATAATAATACTGTTATCTTTATAATTTTGAGTTGAGGTAGTACCGTAGCTTAGTATTATTATTTAAACAACTGCATTGTTGAGTTTTTGAAAGTATATAATGCTATTTATGAGAAGATAATAGATTCCAGTGGTTTTAGCAATTCTAAAATAAGTTAATTATGTGTAAATCAATAAAAGAGTCGTTAATTTTAATAATATGAACACATTCTATTTATTATTTTTTAACTTTAAGCTCTTTCCAGCATGTGGCAGGATAGGAAAAGGAAATTCAATGTGTGACGGAACTCTAAGCCACGCTTGGTTTAATAAAATATTCCTAAAATTTCTATATTTCTTTCCCAATTACCTCTTTTTAATATTAAGTACTTCTTTTCGATCCTAAAGATTATCTGGAAGAGATGGCTACTAAGTCATATGATTGCCTTTTGTATTTTTTTCCTCTTTTATATGTATGATTTCATGACTTTAATAGATGGGCGGTCTAGAGTGCGTCATCACGGGTCTCTTGGACCAGGCTCGAGCTTGCGGCGCGCACTGGCTCCGACGTGAACACTTCACCCTACTTGTCGTGTGTGTATCGTTCTGTGTTGCCTGCATCAATATTACACCGGTACGTTTAATCTAAATCTTAAAGTTTTATTATCAAATTTCATATTAAGCGTTGAGTTCCGCTACACAAAGCATTGAAAAAGGCGGAATGCAGGGACTAAGTAACGGAGTGTCTTAAAACTAGGTTCCTATTGTTCTTGCAGCTCCCTCTGCGGGATAAAGCGTGAAGAAATTAAAAAATATTTAGTATAGATATATAAAATATTTAGTATTTATAAAATATTCCTAGAACGATTAATTATACATTTCTTTGGTGATTGATTTAAAACTAAAGTAGTCATTATCGAACTTTAATTCAATAGTTCATTTTAATACATAATATATATATATATATATATATATATATATATATATATATATATATATATATATATATATATATATATATATATATATATATATATATATATATATATATATATATATATATATATATATATATATATATATATATATATATATATATATATATATATATATATATATATATATATATATATATATATATATATATATATATATATATATATATATATATACTTATAGAGTAGTAACATATAAATACATATATGATTTTTATGAGTGTACACTTTACAGGGCGGCATCTACATGTTTCATTTGCTGGATACATATGCCGCAGGGATATCTTTACTTTGCTCGGCACTATTTGAAGCGCTTGCTGTTTCTTGGTTTTATGGTAATATTAAACAATTTTCTATGAATATTTTATTATTTTAACATTCAAAAAAAAATAGAAACAAGCACATAAGTATCGACCCACCACTTTATTATTATAATTTTAAGTTTTTATTTTTAAATAATGTTATATTATGATTCTAAATTAAATTACGTCTAAAAGTTGCCTAAAACTACTTTCATGAAAAACGTTAGTGAATCAATCTTATCACTTAAATTTTAAACAGTATAATATTTGAAGTAAAAAATAAAATATAAATTATTTATTACTGTCCCTACAGGTTTAAAACGGTTTTCTGACGACGTGGAAGAAATGCTTGGCTTTAGACCTGGTCTATATTGGAGAATATGCTGGAAATTCGTCAGTCCCGTGTTTATAATTGTAAGATTTTTTTTATAACTTATTAGTTGTCCTTTTGATGAATTAAAATGAAAAAGATAAACGAAAATTTTAAATTACTATTTTCTTCGATTTACGCCTAAATCCGCACTGCTGAGTGCTTTTAAAAAAAAGTGGAACTCAATAACTCTACTTCTACCAGTGCAGGCCAACGGATAGTAAATGACTGCCCTGAACTGATAATCGAATCCACAACCAGATTCTATTCAGATGCTCAGTTGTTCCACTACGCCGCGATAGTTTATAAGATTAAATAAGCAGAATTATAATATGAATATTATATTATTTTCAATGTTAATCTTATTGATTTTACTATTTCTTATTTGAAAATAATTATAAAATACCACATATAAGTAGTTATTAGTAGTATAATAAGTGTAAATTTTTCGTGATTCAATGTGAATTCATATCTGTACGTTTAATTAATTAAATGTAAAAAACTAAATGTATATTTTTCCAAATACTTTTCAAATTCAACCAACCAAATGACGAGGGCGAGGCAAGTTTTTTTTACTTATATATTAATTATATATCGGCATTTTTTCAGGGCGTGGTAGTATTCGGCCTTCTATACCAACAACCTCTACAGTACCAACACTACACGTACCCGCAATGGGCTGTCGTACTGGGATGGGGACTTGCTTGCTCCTCTATTCTGATGATTCCTATCGTAGCTATTTATAAACTTGTCACTACTCCTGGCACGTGTCGACAGGTAAAACATTGGAATATTTCTTTTTATAAAGTTTAATTTATGAACTAATATTATTTGGTAGATTGTTATAATTATTGTGTAATTTAAATACAACTAACGAATTGAATTCTATTTTAAGTAAATATTAGGTTCAATTAAAACGTCAGATATTTAATGCATGCAATAAATTGTATAATTTATAGTTTTTGGCAACAAATATATTGTTAGGTATCATATATTTGTTTATGTTTACTTGTAATAGATTATATTTCTTTCTCACCTACCTCTTCTTAATATTAAGTGTTTCTTTTCGTCCTAAAGATAATATGGAAGAGATGGCTAATAAGCCATAAGATTGCCTTTTGTTTTTTTTTTCTTTTAGTATATATATTATTTCATACATAAGTAATGAAATTATAATAATATATTACAATATGACTAAAATTATAAAGTTTATTTACGTTTTAGCGTTTAGCCTGTTGCATTTCTCCCGAGTCGGAACATGAAGCTATCCGTGGTGGAGCACCAGTCACCCGCTTCAGCTGGCGGCACTGGCTATATGTTTAAATTAAAATATTTTTTAACTAATTACTATTTCCCAAAATATATCGCTTAAATTTGACTATATAAATTGATTGACTCAATAAAAGTTGAATATAAATTGAGTACTTTGGTATTTATAATCGACATTTCTGACATGGCTTACCTAACGTGTTATGAAGAGCTCTGTAATAAATAGTCAGTAAAGATATAATTATTATTGTACTTGGTTAATACTTCGTTCATATTTGCCTATTAAAATAAATTTTACTACGTTTTCAGTTCATGCCTGTTTGTATTTGTCATTTTATGTTAAAATATTTTTACTTAATCGTAAAATTGTATAAACATTTAGACAATTATTATAAACGAATATTCCAAATGATTAAATAGAGGTCTATGATGGCGGTGTGTGGCGTTGTCTTGATAAAATAAATATGAATATAGATTTTTAAACATGAATGTAGTTTGTTTCTATAACTATTTATGTAATTATAAGACTCGTTCATTCTCATCAATATCCAACTGCATATGTACTTACTTATAATATATAAAAATAACATAACAATAACTTAACTATATACATAAATATATATTTGCTGGGGCGGGTCCCATGTTGGTAACCAACTAAATTTTTAATTAAGTAGATTGCTTCAACATTAACATATTATATTCTCTGTATTAGACGAAATTGTAATTATAAGAGAAAATACGTATAGATATGAAATAATTGCTAACAATATATGTCCAATATGGATAGAAAATTTTATCAAATCTGTGACAAACAATAATTTTGTAAATAATCATATGTACAATTGTTTTTATTTAAATAAATACGCCTGAGCTATGTACAATTGTACGCAATATTTATCAATCTGTATAGTGTTATATTGATAATGTAAATCATATTCTTCATAATAATGCTCTCCATAATATTTGTTCATAATGTAACTAAATGTTAGAAAGTGGAAATATTTTGACTTCCTTAAGATATAGATTAGATTAGTGCGTTAATTGAATATAAATCAACATTTTTAGTAATTCCATATAAAAACTATAAAATTTGTTTAAAATATATAAAATTATATAAAAACTCAATACATATTATTTAATAAAATGTTATAAAAATATTGTTAGAAAAAAATATATGTTTGTTAACGGTAAACACTTACATCTATGCCTGTATAATTTATAAAAAAAAATAACGTAACCTTTGTTGTATCTTGCCGTATGACGTAAATAAATATACAATAAATTAATTTTAAAATTGTTATCAATAAAAGTTATAATCCATATATTATTGTTCCAATGAATTAGCCGAGCCTTTACACGATTACAGCGTCTCTATTACTCTATAATTGATAAGATGCTCCGGGCGAGTTAAAAATATATAGCATGTATATACAGTAGTGAAATTGCTATGAGTGATTATTGTAAATATGTGTACGTAGATACTGTATGAAAGATATTTCAAAATGTTTAGACATCAATGTGAACTGTGTTCATTTAATAGTTAATAAAGGTGTTAGATACTGTGTCGTTTTATTATTCAATTCGCCCTATATTTAAGAAACGAAGAATGAATAAGAAAAGAAAATTATTAGTTATTCACATAATAAAGTAATTTCAATGTAATCGCTGTTTAATTAATGATTACTAGCTTCTTACAACTTGTTTACTTGCTAACCGAACCAGTGTCCGGAAAGCTGTTCTGCTGAAAATATTACAATTTTATGACATAACTATAGTAAACAGGGTGTATCTGACACGGCGGTTATTATCAAAACTACTTATAGAGGAAAATATTTCGAGGCTATATACAAAAAACTATTTAATAATTATAAATAGTGTGGGAACAGCATCATTTTTTCCATTTCACGATATTTATACGTACTGTGTAAGGCGTGAGGTAAAACATCGTTAATTACGAATGACGTACTACGAAAATACTATTTATTGTTGTCAATTTGTCAGCTTTCATTAAAAAAAATAACCAAAAGAAAGAGATATATCTCTGTCCCGCTCTAACAGTACAGTGTACGCTTACGTCATATTTGACAAATGGCGTTTTATTTTGAACCAATAATTTAATTATTTATTTTGTTTGAAATTCTGTTTAATGATAATTTTTCATAACAATCTTCCTATATCCTTTTATAGCTTTCTCCCTATGTGTAATTCAAATACTTTTATTACCACAAAGGTATTATTTAATATTATTGAATACATAAATAGACTTTACTAACTGATTTTGTTTATAATATAAATTAAAAATGTAATGCGGATTTATTATAAACGAGTTTATTATATCGAATCCAGCATTTCAAAAAATATATCATATGTAAAATATTAACATTCCTGTAGTAATTTTCGCAAGCCGAGGTGAGGGCGTGGGCGAGGAATCGTAAGCTAGCATACGGTAAATGTAAGAGGAGTTAGTCTCTACGTTCTGCTTAAAATGCTTTGAAGTGGGGACTGCAATACAAATAATACCATAGATGATACACTAATACTGGTATAGATGCGCAACTCTCGATATTTTTCAATACAAACTTTTTTGTCCTGGGCGAGAGAGGGCGTTATTAGTACTAAAAAATTTCACTAGGTGGCAGTTTAGAATATCCGGAATTTCATATATTTTTAAAATATTAGGTATATTTTTAAATTACTATTATTAAAAGAATAAAATAAATTTAAGTCTAGTTGATATGAATATTGTTGTTATGTACATAGTATTTTGCAAGACAAGTTTTATATTCTAATAAAATAAAACACTTGACTATCAGTTTAATTTTTTATTTCTTTTTTACAAAATTCATATGCTTATACTTTAAAGAGGTCATTCATATTAAAGGTTGTTTATTTGCCACTTAAGACTATTTACACATTTACACCAACTATGAGTAATTAATTTAATGTCAAGATTATTAATCAATTTAATCAACATAACATGCCTTTATAAGAATGACCATTATGCAAATCAAACAATTTATCAGAGATAAAAGAATTCAGCAGTTTTCTGACATTCGTTGGGAAGTGTCTTGTGTTCTGAAATAATAAAAAATCAATATTTAAAGCCTTACAATTATAAAAATAATTTGGCAACAATAATTTAACAATAAAAAATATATATTATGTTAACTAATATAATAAATCATAAATTATGAGTATTATAAAGTGAAATTTAATATAGATGTTTATAGGTTTCTTAGAATATTTACAGTTTTGATTTTAGTGTCAATGGTTATCATCTCCGGTTTTATTCCTTTTTAAACATTTTTATTAATATGGGCGAACTCAAATTTATACACGAGTATAGTGAATTAACATATTCGATGTGTATGTTAGATTACTAAGAAGTTACATTTAGTATCTCCATTATATATTATCCTCACTTTTAAATAATAAATATTTTATCGTTAACGTTATAATTAAAAAAAGCTGTTGGTCACACTTACCATCATTACTGCAAAAAAAATAACAAGTTTATCCGTAGACGTAAGAAATCAAGATTCGAGTATCTTCCTAAGGTAAATCGTCAAAACAAGTCTCAGAGTCCAGTAAAAGGCAACGTGATATTAAATTATCAAAATAAACACATCCATACATCCAGAACACAAAAGCGAGCACAAATTTTAAAAAACGTTAAGTATGCTGCCATACTTTAGTAGTTATACAATGTTGCCATTCAAATAAATAAACTAATTTTATTTAAAATATGAAAAATAAAATAACATTAAAAATGAAAATAAAATTATTAGTAAAGAAAATAAAAAATAATGAAATAATTTTAATTTTATAATTTATCCTGTCTGTTAATGCCATCTAGTGGTGTAATACGTAAAAAATATCAAACTTTCTTATGTCCTGGGCGAGAGTTGGCGCTAGTTTCCTTTGAAACTTATTTTGTATGGGAGTTTCACCCCCCTGAATAATACTGAGCTGATCAAGTTTACGTCATGTTTACGTTCCGTTTCTGTGTTAATATGCTTGGTACGATTCTAGGAGAAAATGAGATGGCCTATGTTGTGTACTATTAATATGATGACTTAGATTTAATGACAAAATTTCATAGTTCACAGGAACACAATCAAATACTTTAAATAATTCGCAAAACACTCTGATAGCGTATTAGCGTAGAAATTAATTTTAGAAATTTGTATTGCGTAATTTTTGCTTAGCTTACTCTCTGATCCGTTTGTTATGTTGGAGTTGATAAGATTTTATAGATTTTTTTTTTATGCTTCTTAAAAGATTTTGGATCGAAAGTATTTTATCAATCCGAAATAACATTAAAAAGCCGCCATATTTTTTCTGCTTGTTTCTAAGGATATATTGTTATCCTGCTTTACTAAAGAGCTGAGGTAGACAAATTCATTGGTTGAATCAAGGTTGGTACTACCAAAGCTTGTTGCGAATGGCATAGCATGTAATTGTTTAGACGCGTTCATATATTTTGTTTTACTATAAAAATTATTTAAATAAGCCGTTGGACACCTAGATGGTGAAGGCTATATTTGTACAACGAATAGGGTTTATCTGTCCGTAAGATTCCAGGAGTTCCAGATGGGATTCTTAAAAATGAGACCTTCGGTCAGAAAAGAAAGTCGAAGGTCCCATATTTATAAGAAGCTTTAGGTCATTTTCTGGAAGTGACGGTAATAGATAAACTGAAACAGTGACAACTGACTTTTCTGGAAAGTGTTCGGTGATAGATGAGCTGAAGCAATGACATTTGGCTGATCACTTGTGTCAAATATCTGGCATAAAGACGTTTCGATGTTTTCAAGGGCCAGTGGCAAGGCAAGATATAATGGAACGTATTGTGTTCTTTATAAAATAAATTAGAGTACCTCCAACATTAGCGGTAATGATAGTTCAGTATTATCAAATCTCGCATTCTATGGTACAGGAACGACTCCTGTATCCGTAAGATGTCGATTTCGCGGGGTTGGTCACCCGAGGGATCACCTTGGTGCGGTTAATCGTGGCTGCGTGGGATAGAACCACGTATTTTTTTTCATTGCGGGTACTAGAAGGAAATGTAGGGGGGCTGAAAACGCCACAAGAGTTACTTTGGGGGCGTTGGAGGGTCTTGAAACGCTTCCCATCCCTTCGTCCTGAGCTACGTGCCTGCAGGGCAGGGTTATGGTGCACCCGTGCGAATTCACTAGAGTCCCTCGGCCCTACATAGCATACAGCTCCTACGGATGCCCGTCAAAATAGTCAAAATACGTGTCCCCTTGGCATCAAAAATATTCTTTATTAAGATCTAAAATAACGAGCCAGCTATTGTACGATCTTCTACTTTTTAAGTGGCACAACCGCTAGGGAATCTCTGGGACTGCAGGATATGATCTGTGTCCCTGAGTAATGAGAAAGCCTATGACATCGTTAGCTTCTCTAAAGTGGAGGCACTGGACCTTAATGCCCTCCAAGGCGGCTCGTGCCATATGTGATACTCAACTTTGACGCGATATTCGGCCGGATAATTTGTCCTATGCCCTGGGTGCCATAATACGCGGAGCATTAGACAGTCAGCGGTCAGACACAACAGTCCATCGTCCTTTATATATCACCCATCTTCATTCATCAGTAAACTGCCTTCTGTCGGTATTCTGAAGGCGGGATTAAAAACTTATTCCCTCTCAAATTTCAGCGGACACTTTTTTACTTTAGACCCCTACAACAATAATATACAATGAGATATTATACGCATATATTAGATAATTTGAGGACCGTCGTGGCGCAGAGGCGCAACGTCTGCCTGTAACGCGTCGGTTACTGGGTTCGATCCCCAGTCGGATTTTTTTCGCTCTGGCAAACTAGGCAAAGCGCGGCGTTGAGTTCCGCCACTCAACACGCAATGCTTCGAAAAAGGCGGAAAGCGGGGACGGAGAAAGCAGGGACTACGCAACGGAGTGTCCTAACACTAGGTTCCTACGGTCCCACCAGTTCCCTCTGCCTACCCTGCCATGTGCGGGATAAAGCGTGAAGCTAAAAAAAAATTGATAATTTATAAAGAACATATTTTATTTACTTTTAGTGATATTAAAAAATAATTATAACTAAGTATATTTTAAATTAAATAATATATCATGGTATTAATTTAACTAATAATAGTAAATTGTATTTTTATTTAATTACCTTCAAAAATATAACATGATTTCCTACTAAAATAAAAGATCTCATGTCGTCGTCATATGATTTCTTAAATTTTCACATTTTCGTTAATGGTTCTGATACTTGCATTTTGAGACTGCGTTCCATTAAACGCACGCAAGACAATGTAACAGTTTTATCAAATTGCGTAGCTTAAAATGAATTGTTTACAAAAAATATACAAATATTTTCAATTACTGTCCTGGATAATAACTTAAAAAGAATGACATAAAATATTTTATACTTTTATAATTATAAAATATTAAATTATTGAGCCCATGATTTCTAATTTTCCTAACAGAAACGTTAAACGTTAGTTCAATGGCAGACTTGTCATTTAAAAGAACGTATTAGGGCTATATTTCGGTTTAATTAAACTACACATTGTATATTTTGTAAAAATATTATACGCAAGTGAAACAGTTAAGAAGTAACGGCTTAGTGAGAAATATATCTATAATCGTTATTTAAAGCGTATTTACCAGGAAAATACAACATTTCTGTGTGACTACTATATAATCGATATAAGTAAATAACTTTTATATTTTGCAGTATTTATCTATTATTTCATTAAAAAGTAATGAGATAACGAGAGGTGAGTGCTTTAAATTCTTAATTATGATTTATTTACAATCAAAAACTTATATATATAAGTTAAACATATGTTAATTCAATGTAAGAAATATTATAAGTACATCAATTACGTTAAAATGTTGAAGATAAACGCAGCGCCTTAGCAAGTTACGAAAGAATGACTAACAATATTTGCATACTAATAAAGTGATCATTATTTGTATAATAATTTTATTTTAAATATAATCTATATTTCTATTATCTAATAAGTTTTTAAACATGTGATACTGTGTGTGTTTACTATATCAATATTATCCAAAAAATAAATTGAACTATAAATTTAAATTTTGTGCTGTAATTGTGTTTTGAACTAGTTACATCTAACAAAAGATAAATTTGTCATGGTTTTCCCTTTTTTAAATATTTTAAATAATATTCAATTTATATGTTTTAAGGTAATCATGTCTTTAGAACGTGAGAGTATGGGTGTTATGCCCCCCATCCCTGTGGGTAGTGGCCCACTAGATCCTCGTTCACAACTTATACAAGAAATGAGAGATCAAAATTTTGATCTTATAAGATTTGCATCCTACAGAACTGCATGCAAACTAAGATTTGTCCAAAAGAAGTGCAATTGTGAGTGTGTACTGTGGAAATAAACATTGTTTATATATTGTAACAATGTAGCTTCAGCTAAACATCTTGCTTAAATTTTAAATAGATTTAAAAAAAAACTAAATAATTAAAGGAATCTTTTGCTTATTTACATTCTATTGTTTTACCCTAAAATAAACTTATATATAATACTTTATTTCCTTTTCAGTACATGCAATTGACATATGGAATGTGATTGAGGCTTTCCGGGAGAATGCTCTCAATACTTTAGAACCAACCGCTTGTGTCAATGTAACTCGTCTAGAGACACTTGTATCTTCATTATATCATAATCTGAATAAAAGACTGCCACCTGCAAATCAAGTTTCAGTGGAAGCATGTTCTGCCTTGTTATTGAACTGGCTACTCTCAGCTTATAGTACTGGGTAATAAATATATATTATTAATTTTCTTAACTATATAAAAACCTGACTTAATGCCATTCAAGGTATTGTATTAGAAAAAAGCGTCTTCACATTAGGTTTGTTTAACATCCAGTTTGCCTAAACCCTCCCTTGCTCTGCCTAAACGGGATATAGTAGGAAGATTAAAAAACTATTGAATATGTGTATGTTTGTCTTTGATTTTATACCTATAAATATATATTGTATTTGATCTATTATAATCTATTCGCTAGAAATGAAATTGTCAAGGTAGTAAAAGAAATATTTAAGTGTTATTATAATTAATATATGCTTAGTGGTTGTTTAAGCTAAGTTTTTTAGATAAATATTCTTTTAATAATTCTCTTTAATCACACTAAGTTTCTTTTATTGTATTACAGAGAAAATGTTGGAAAAATTAGAGTATTTTCCATCAAAGTAGCACTGGCCACCATGTGTGCTGGGAAACTTATGGATAAGTTGAGATGTAAGTTTAAAGGCAGCAATATAATAAAAAAATAATGTAATAAAACAAATCACATTCCTTCTTCAATTACATTTATTAGTACAGTGTAAAAATTGCATATCAAAAGATACAGCATAACTGCTTAAAGTTCTCTTCAGAATGTGATTCTCTTCAGATCAAATATTTGTACTACTTTATTTATACCCTGACACAGTTGACCACTTCCGGTACAATCTATTTGAATAATTTAATGTTGCCAACTAAACTATTATAATTTAATTTTACGAAATACAATTCCATAATAAAATATATAATTCATTATAAAAAACAAATATAACAATTAATATTAATTAATTTTTATATTTGTTTTTTATAATTAATTATTATTATATATTACAAATATTAAAAAATACTTGATACACAAATAAAAAGAGACATTCAAGACAATATCTTATTTCTTTTCATACAAATAATAATAAAGTAATACAAATAATACTAAACAATTAAGTGATAAAATAACAAATCACAACAATAATCATCAAAAATCATGTATTATAAGTTCAAAATTAAAATATTTTTCTTATCCTTATGATTTATTAAGACAATATAAACTTCCAATCACTTATAAGATATTAAAATAGTTTTCCTCTAATCTGCAAATTTCTTTCTAGACATATTCTCTCAGCTATCTGACGGCAATGGCCACTTACTAATGAAGAGGCTCTCGGACTATTTGCGTGAAGTGTTAGCCTTGCCCGCTGCTGTGTATGAGTCACCATCTTTCAACTACAATGACAATCTTGCAATGTCTATATTTAATCAGGTTAGTCATAGCTTGGTCATTTTTGTTAGAGATTTAAAAAAATAAACAATAAGAAATAAATCTTAAAAAATAAAAGTAAATGTATATAAATGTAAATATGTGTAAAATATTTTAATCATTTTTTACTTATATTATTAAATAATAATTTGGAAGACCGCTGTAGTGCAGAGGCGTAGCGTCTGCTTGTAAACGCGACGGTTGGTAGTTTCGATTCTCACTCGGGGAAGATGAATTTTTTTATTTCCATTTTCTTCGCTCTGGTTGGCTTCGCATTGGCTTCGCACTAGGCGAAAGCGTGGCGTTGAGTTCTGCCACTCTAAACGTAATGTCTCGAAAAGAAGGCGGAAAGCGGGGAACGGACTGCCATAACACTAGGTTCCCATTGTACCTGCTATGTGCGGGATAAAACGTGAAGCTATAAAATGGAGGTAAAAAGAATAAAACAAAAATTTAATATAAGTACATTTTATTACTTTAAGTTAAACTTAACTTAACTTAGTTAACTTAAATATATTATATTGTATATGCTCAGTCTTTTATCGTAAAGGTGAAAGGTTCTTAAAACGACCATATGTTTTTTTTTTATTATGAGCAGATTTTGATGATATCTTTATTGTATGATTTTTCTTGTAATTGTATGATTAAAATAACAATCAATTAGAGAAAATTTATCATAAATAATTTTATAACTACACTAAACAGTTAAAATCTATTGAAATGAGATTTTACTTTTAAATATTACTAGTAGGTTACTTGTTTTAATAGCTTAGCTATGGTAAAGTTACAAACTTTTTTGTTAAGAGACAGAATTTTGGACGCTGATAAAAAGCGCTCACAAATGTATTTCAAGTAAATCCAATTGGCCATGTGTATAATTTGGTTATTGTTTAATAAATTCAACTATTCAAGTTCGAACATCGGTTGTACTTATGACCAATACGCCATATCGAGAGCAGTAAAACTGTACCATTAATAAAAAAGATCAAAACCTATAAGTAATAACGGTACTATATATTATTTATAGTATATAATAATTAATTTATTTGTTACAGAATGGGAAGATAACTGTAAACGATTTCTTAGATACACTTATGTCTGATCCGGGACCGCCTTGTCTCGTGTGGTTGCCGCTACTACACCGCCTCGCTAGTGTTGAAAATGGTATGTTTTTCATTATTTTTTGTCATCTTCAGAGGGTATATACCGTATTATTTAATACTTTAATTTTTCTCATGTTTTCCATTTGCTTTAACAGTAAGGTCATACATTCTTATTATTTAAATAAATGTTAGAATTTAATAGTAAATCATTAAATTGATGGCGCGTTGATCGTAATGAAAATCCGTATCTGATAAGGCAAAATGCCGTAGAAATGATTGGTAGAATTAGTGTTTTAATTAAGTTAAAAGTTAATTTTCATTGTTCTTATTTATTTACGTTATGTGCTGTCATCAAATAATTCAAATTACTCTATATAGTAAATTTAAATATTTAACGACGGCATGATTTTAACAAATACCAAGTAAAATATTAATTACAAACAAAATAAATATTAAACAAATGCTTTTTACATACATATAAAATAACACATACTTTGTTTCAGTGGTACACCCGCTAGCATGCAGCGTGTGCAGACGCGGATCCCTGACGGGGTTCCGCTACCGCTGTACCCGCTGCGCGGGGTACACGCTCTGCCAGGACTGCTTCTGGAGGGGTCACGTGACCCCGCCCCATGCAAACGACCACGAGGTCAAGGAGTATGCCACCTATGTGAGTTTTTTTGTCTATGTCACAATTTAAAGAATTGCGAAAAGACGTTTTTGTCTTAAAGATTATTACCTGATAATGACAACACCCCTTGGGAATGAAATACTCTTCTCCTGTATTGTTAAAAATTTAAAAAATGAATCAATGTTATATGACCACTTAAAAAAAAATGTCCCACTGAGTTTCTTGCGCCGGTTCTTCTCAGGTCTGAGGCTTAACTTTAGCGAACCGGTGGTAATGTTTTTGACGTTCAAAAAGTGAATCATGTATTCTTAATTTGAATTAAATTATTTGAATTTGTCTTCTTTGCAAATTATTTTATATTTTTGTAATGTCACTTGTGTTTCATATGTCATAATGATGATAAATGAAGGAGCTCGATGTGGTGTTTTATAAAAGCGTATTAAGGTTAATGGGCCACAGTTTTATACTAATACGGTTATTATCGTACTAATGTTTTTCCTTGTATATTTGCTAGATGTTATGAATAAATAAATAAAAAGAAATAAATAAATAAAATGAAGATGGCTTTAATGGTGAATATTTGTTTAAATTGAGATAAAAATTTATGTAAAGAGAGACATGCCGACACATTCATGGACAACGATAATTTTCTTCTCATCTCTTCTTAATATTCTCCTTCTTATCTTTACTTGTGGTGCTCCGAACGTGCCAGTCGAGTTTTTTTTATATTATACAATGACAAACGAACAGGAGGGGCACCTAATGTTAAACGCATACCCTCGCCCATAGACATCCACAATCTGAGAGGATGTGGAAGCGTTTTGCCAACCAAATACACAGACCCTTCCTTCCCTTCACAGACCATCCCTCTTTTATCAGCTTTTTGAACTCGCACTCATCAGACGAAACACGGCAGCATTGATCTGCTGCTATTTCACGACAGTGTTCCAGGAGAGCGTGGTAATCGCCTGTTTCGTACCTGGCCCGTTTGAGCTACTGGTGTTAGTGTAGCTTGGCTCTACCACTAATTCCTTTCGCCAGTACAAGTAGTGTAATCCACAGAAGTCGCCGTCGAAGCAGATCGGCGCGACGCTGCGCAAGTCGTTCCGCTGCGTGCCGGAGCGCGCGCGCCCGCAGCTGCCGCGCTACCCCGACCAGCCCGAGCGCACGCTCAACCTCAGCCACATCGTGTGAGTTACACACACACACACACACACACACACACACACACACACACACACACACACACACACACGCACACGCACGTACGCACGCACGCGTGATATTATGATACTATGCACAGTCTATCCTAATATACAATATTAATAAATAAAATAATAAAATATTTAAAAAACTTTATATATAAATTTCTTGAAAAGTTAAAAGTTGATAAATCTTGACTCCTCCGAAAAAATCTGGCAACGCTGGTTCGCCATATGCCGCGTTCATGAAATGCCTCGCGTCTTCTTAATAACATTAATCATTAATCACAGTGAGAATAAACGCCTAAAGCAAAAAGTTGCCAAACACTAATTTACTTATACCATATAGTGATGTAGATACTTATGCTATGTTTTTTAATTTTATAAGACTTTTACGTTGCTTTTTACAATACTTTTTACGACATTGTGTTCTCAATATTAAATCTTAGACGAGCTATTAATGTATAAGTTATTTAAAACTTGTGCTTCAATCTGAAGCACAAGTTTTAAATAACTTATATACTTTCTTGTTATGATTTTATGAGCAATAACGTATTATTATTATAATAATTATTATAATTTTCGTTTAGTCCCCCATCGCCGGTGCCAGCTCACAACGGCTTCCCGGAGTACGTGGGCGGGTACGTCAACACAGGCTCGCTGGACAGTCGCTCTTCAAGATCTACTCATCGTAGTATGTATACGTTTTTAGTTTTATTTTTTGGTCTTACGCTTTATCCTGCAAGTGTAGGGAAAGAGAGAGAGAGAGAGAGAGAGAAATAAATATATTATTATTATTTATTTTATACATTAAGTTAGTATGTATTGATAGTATAAAAAAGTGTACAATTGATTCTATATATACTTTTTAAGGGACTAAAACTTACTTTCAAAAGAATTTGTTTTCTTAAACCTTTATATTTGTTTTCTAGTGCTAATTTTATTCTGCTTCTATCTTAACCACTCTATGATCAGTAGTTTTGATTCCATTTAAATCCCTAAATATTCGATATATTAGTTCACATTATATCAATATAATAAGATCTTTGATGTTGTGTTTCCAAAAACTGTCAATATAAGCGATTAATCCGTTTAAATTCTTTTATTTAAAATCTATATCATTATATTTTCGTATATATAGGTATAGCGGAGCACCTATCGCGGGGCGTCGACGACGAGCACCGCCTCATAGCGAGATACGCGGCGAGATTGGCGCACGAAAATCGTACCATGGTAATATATGTTTTGTTATATGTATTATTGTTATTATGTTTCTTTAAATTTTTGCCTTAGGAGTCATTAGGATTTAAGTTATAGATGAAAATTGATTGAATTGACTAATATGAAATTAATGGAGGTTGCATAACCCCAAAGTAAAATGCCATAATATGACACGAGGCGAGCCGTATCTACGTAAGCTAAAAATCTAATTTTTTTAACTGCAAATGCTGCTGAGTTAATCCCAGCCCAGTAATTTAGAGTCAATGGTGATACCTAGAAATCCTGTAGAATTGACGGGTTCCACAGTTACACCATTTAAGAGTACATCGGCTTTAGCTTTTCAAGAACCTAAAATAGATATTTTGGTAATAGTTTGACAATAATTTATATATTTAAATAAAATTGAACAAAACCTTTGGCAAGTGGATGTCAATCTACCAACAATGGGTCAAATACTCATAAAGTCTTTTCAAGATAACCTGCTGAATGTGTCACGTGACATACACAACTGTTAGTAAATAGCTAGTATATGGTCGAATTGTTTTAATAGTCATATTTTATAAGGCATTATACTCATAAGTAAAGGTTACGCCACGGCCAGTGAAACTGTGTGCAAATTAACACGATTTACTTCTATCAGAGCAGTTTAGCCTTTTTGTACCCTAAATTATGTAGATATTTAAAATGTATATTTAAAAAAAGAATGCTAATTACGGAAGCTACACACAGAATGCTAAACATCCAAGAATATTTAATAATAGGTCATTACAACTGTTATACTATTGTAAAATAATAAAATAGTAGTTTCTTATTTTAAAAGCAACTATTGAGCTCGTTCAGCAGAGCTTCTTTCAGAACTGGTGCTAGCCTTTTTGGATATTTTTAACAATTTTTTTTTATTTCTGATGTCTTAAGATGGTCAAGAACAAGAATAATATGTCCACATTTTCGTTTTTTTTATAGATATATATATATATATATATATATATATATATATATATATATATATATATATATATATATATATATATATATATATATATATATATATATATATATATATATATATATATATTTCTATATATATATATATATATATATATATATATATATATATATATATATATATATATATATATATATATATATATATATATATATATTTCTATATATATATATATATATATATATATATATATATATATATATATATATATATATATATATATATATATATATATATATATATATATATATATATATATATATATATTTCTATATATATATATATATATATATATATATATATATATATATATATATATATATATATATATATATATATATATATATATATATATATATATATATATATATATATATATATATATTATAGATATATTGATATATTTTTTTATAGATATATAATATATTAAATATTTTTTATTTGATTTTAATTTGACATATTATTTTATAGCCAAGAGCTGGTCGATCAGCGTCTCTTACACCAGAATTGGTAAGTGTTTTTTTTTTTAATTTTGAAGACACTTTAATTGTTACTTTTACAAATTAATATATATTAGAATAATTATTTAAATAAATGCGTCAATCCCATAAATTAATAATTAAAACAATACAAGGCTATATGACACTGCGACGATAATATTTCCTCGGATACTTAAAACATGTCGTATATCAACAGCAATTCTTAATTATTTTATTCGACCACGTAAGCGTAGCCCTAGGTTAAAAAGAAAAAACTAATTTTAAAACAAAATAATACGATAAGCTGTCAACTTAATATATTTGTTATATATTACTTTGTATTAACAAACCATATTATTAATAATAATTTTTCTAGGGCCGTTCATCATCTGAGGGGTCGGAGGTGGACGCGGCGAGGCAGCAGCGCGAGCTCATATCGCAATTGGAAGCCAAAAACAGGGAGATCATGCGGGAGATAGCTAGGCTTAGGTAAAGTATTTTATTTTAAAAATAATACTTGGGGAATTAAATACATTTTCCACCTCTGGCGAGTCAGTATCCAATTCCCTCTTCAACATGCATTATTTTGAATTTGGACGAAAGCGACAGTGTTTCAACACTAAGATCTGAATATGGGACGCAAAGATGGAAAAATAGCAAACACGTTTTAAACTAAGCGCTAACAAATCTTTATACTGTGTAAGTGAAAAGTTTCGTTTTAGAGAAATATTTGGATCCATTTCTCAGCAAGAACTGCCCCTTCGTCTCATCCTACTTTGGAAACCGTTTCTGGTTCTAGTAGCTAGAGTAGCTACGTAGAGCTCCTAGTAGTTTATGCTAGCCTAGTACATCTGCCACCGGATGTAAATAGGAAACAAAGATGGCGGCCACATTTATTTTATTACATAGCGTGTTAAACTAAACTTATTCTTTTATTTTGCATCTACTGCTAATAATTTATGATAACCTAGTACATGTATATCTTATTACAAAGGCAAGAAACCAAAGCGGCGGCCAATCGAGTCCAAGAGAATCGGTTCCTTTCTTAATATATGCGTATACGCGTAAATATTTAAAAGGTTTAACTGAATAATTAAACCTCTTAATTATGATCACTATAATATTTATTTTATACCTCTAACAATTTATGCAAGCCTAGTAACTTTGGAGATCAAAATAACTTCCGCCTATAATTGTTATTGGAGGCGTGGAACTGAAAACCACTCCTAAAATTTTATGTTAAGCTAGTACATCAATCCCCAGACGTCAGCAAGAAGCAGAAGCGGCAGGGGGCCCCGGTCCAGGGGGATCTGCCCCCCCGCTCGTGTCGGAGCTCCGCGCGCTGCGACAGCGCAAGGACGAGCTGGAGGGACATCTGTCCTCGTTGCAGGAGTCACGCAAGCATTTGATGCACCAGCTCGAAGGGTTGATGAGGATGCTGAAGGTACGTTAAAGTTTTTTAATGTAATTTTGTTTGTAACAAGCAATATTTTAGGGCTATCTTGTTAGCTTCGTAATGCGTCTTGTTGTAAGCATAAGGAAACTTCCTTTTTGGCAATAAATTATATTTGTTTCTCTGGTGTGGAAAAACAATGTGCGAAGTTTTTATATTTAACACGTAATGACGGAGAAATCGGAGCACGGAGGCTGCTAACACAGGAAACATACTAACGGCCTTATTCATAAAAAGTTATAGCACGCTTAAAGACTCGATATAGATACAGTTGTCAAAAAACGTTATTCATAACAGCATTTTAGTGCCAATCAGTTCTATAAACCTATCATAAAGTTATAGAGCCGAGAACCCTACTATAAGAGTGTTTTAACGTCCAAAGATGGCCGATTCATATAACAGCTGATTATAGCTCATACTAATATGAGCATTGATATGACGTCGTCGAGTCACTTGTCATCAAGAGTGTCATTTTCAATTTCGTAAACAAAACAATATAACAATTGACATTTTGTTCGATATTTATTAACTATATTTAGTTATTAACAAGTTTATTAATAATAAATTCTACATAAGAAAGGTGCACAGAACATAGGTAATACTTGTCCACGTCTAAACAATTTTCAATTCTTTGTCGTTTTACTCTTTTGACTTTATTTTTTAAAAATTAAGTAAGTTTATAAACTAAAATAAAATAAACATTCGTGTTTTTGTGATAACAACGACGTAAATCAAGCCGGTATATGTCAAGCCAGATCCAATAATATATTTTTGTACGTAATATTATCTGTGGTCATACTATGTCAATGCGTTTGTCACTTGTCATCTGTGGATTTACTGGTATTTTCGGCAACAAGTCGACCGACTTCAGTATAGTGGCAACATTGTGAACGTATAAGTCAAATTAGTGATACTTTAGTTATAGAAGGCTTATAGAGCGTTTATGAATACAAACATTTATCGAACGTTCTATAAGCCTAAAGAGCGTGTTAACCAAAGTATGCTTAAAACGTTCTATAAGACTTTTTTATGAATAAGGCCGTAAGAGTATAGACAAAGAGTGAGCTGCAAATGCATTTTATAAGAAAGTGATTACACTATATTCTTAATTTGTTACTTTTTAAAAAGCTCCTGGATTTAAAGAAGTGCATGTCAACTAGCTATTTACAATTTACATCTTTATTAACACGTGAGTCCTTAACGCTAATATATCAGAATTATATAATACATATATATTTAAATGTAACCAAAATCGGGGACCTTGATTTATTTTAATTATTTGCTTGCCATCAAATACTGTTCTTGTAAAAGTCGCGAAATAAGAAGATCACGCTTGCTACAAGTAATTTCCATTGTTAGACCCAGCAGTCCAGTCCGCGCTCAACGCCGAACTCGTCCCCGCGCTCCACCAAGAGCCCGCCGCTACCGGGCTCGCAGCCGCAACCGTCGGCTCCTGAGAGGTAAATAATATAAGTATAATATATAATATGTTTTAGTATGTATTTTAGTTGACATAGTTCACCAAGTCTCTACAAGCATCAAGCTTCAACTAAGAAATACGCACTTGATGTAATCTTCCTTTGTTTTGGCACACAATCAAACCCAACTCGATACTAGTTAGTGTCGGCAATACACTTTCTGAAGAAAGCTTGCTAAAAAAATATGTGTTCCTAATAGACTAATCAACCAATTTAGGCCTTGTACAGAAATTATAAATTACTTCTTTTACCTGCTCTAGAGAGGCGCCCCCGCGCGGCGCCGTACGCAGCGCGCCGCAAACACCGTCCCTCGGAGAGAGGGAGCGCATCGACATGACGCATAGCTTGGGTTCGATATTTTTACATTAAATTAGCTTTTACCCATCTTGAAAATTAAATGAAAATAAGAACATGACACATTTCAATATTCGGAGGAAACTCATTGAAGATCGGATGGATTACATTGAAAATATGTAAATGTCAAAATTATGTAATTTAACACTTCTTTCCCCATAAATGCACCATCCATTAATTTTTTTTATTTGAACCAGTACTTATTGAAAATAACTTATTTAACTAAATGTTTTTTTTTTATATATTTAACATAATACTAACAATTTGTTAAATGTTAGGGAATTGTTTATTTATATTTTGTATCAATATTATATGGATAGCCTTACACTAATTTGTTATAATAATAATGTTTGTAGAATACTGACAATGCCTAAGATACTAGCATTCAATGAGTGTGAAGTGTGCCTTGATAAATTAAATCTATACAAGTAAAATAATAAAAAAAATATAGTATAAATAAATGTACATTAGAAGAATAAATAATTAATAAGATGTTTATAGTTTAATAAATCTCACCTTTAAAAATATGTTTATAAGTTTGTTCATTGTACAATAAAGAACTCATAAATAAGCTATAATATTTGTACCAGGTGCGATGGAAAGTATGGGCGGAGATGGTAGGAGTTTTCATCAAAATCAGCGGCCGACTACAAGTAAGTTATATATATATATATATATATATATATATATATATATATATATATATATATATATATATATATATATATATATATATATATATATATATATATATATATATATATATATACGTAGTGTATAAAGCGTATATAATAATAATAATAATAAATATATTTTATTGCACAACTTAAATTAAATAGCACAAATGAAAAAAAAAGAAAAGTAAATAATAAAAATACAAAAATACAGACACAAAAATATAATATAAAAATAAGTAATTAAAATATATATTAAATAAACACAGAAACCAATGAAAAACGATGAATTGATCTTAGTTCACCTATTTTCAATAAAGAAAAATTGCTTTTACAGTTGAGATTTAAAAGATTTTAGGGAATATTATTTTGATATATAATATTACATTTATTTTATAAATGGGTTTTCCACTGCACTTAAAATTGCAATACAGTATTTTTTATTTAACACTATTTTTATATTTTCATAAATGATTATTATTTTCAGTGGGCATAGACAATAGAAATTTAAGAAGTGATCTACTCTATGCCGCCGATTCAGTGACGAATGCTATGTCCACTTTGGTGCGGGAACTTAACTCTGGTAAGTATTATTAAATGTATATATGTATTTACATAGAGATACATATTGTGTACAAGCTATTAACATTCTCAACAGCAGTAAAATATTGTTAAACATTTTTTTCTATAACAATAATATATATAAAATAAACTACTTTTATTTTATATGCGAAATGTCTGAACATTACTGATCAGTTAACGAATATATAAATATCCCTATAAAAAAATTATAATAGAAATTAATTATACCAATATCCCTGATTTGAAGTAATATTTCCTTGCTTGAAACTTTATTGGAGATTATTTTTTATTAATAATTAATTTACCAGAGATGTAAAAATCTAGTTAAAAGCTTAGATAAATTACAATTTTCAATAGAGTGAGAAAAAAATTTTGAACAAATACAATACTATATTAATTTAGTAAGTTCTTATATACTTATAATATAAAAGAAACTAGAAAGCAAATTCCTTTTTAAGTGTCATTATCTTAAACAATTTAAAATACAGAGTATTAAAAAAATAGCTTGTAAACTCTATGTACATGAGCTCTATGACTTTTTTATTTTTTAATGTCTAGGCATCATGTCGGGTTTTTTTTAAATAGTGGCTAGGAACTTTTGCATGATGTTTCAATGTTGATTAGCACGTGTTTACTGTCAAGTTTTATTGCATGTACAACACATCTAGTGAACATTACCCCCCCGTACGTGGTTTTTTATTTTAGATTATAGAAAAAATATTAATAAAAAAAATATATAATAATTATTAATTAAATATTACTAAAATAACTTTTTTCTATATTATATAAATAATAAAGTTTTGACAATAAATTTTAAAAAATACATTTCTCTTTATTTTTTAATTATTTAATAACTATAGTGTTCTGCGATTGATTCTGTATCATTTTGAAGTCATAGAAAAATATAAAAATGGCCTAGCAATCCAAAAATATAAATTAAACCCTTCTTTTAATATTATCGGCCTGTGTAACTTTTTTAATAAATTGTTAATTTAAAAAGTTAGGCCATTTTTCTTTTAATATTCATTTAGATATTCATGAATGTGTGTTTAGTGGTTTTATGTTACTAAATGTTTTACAGAGGGTTCAGACACTGAGGATACGGTGAAAGGCGGTATGGATAGGAAAAGACGAGGTAAGCTAGTTTTTTGATTTTTTTTTACATTACATATATATTTAGGACTTTTCGGGGGATAGTACGTTTAGTTTATTTGCACATATTTTTGTATATTAGTTTTAGTATTTTATTTCATACAAAATTACTTTAAATTTTAATAATCCATGTGTTGTGCCTTTGAGAAAAATTAAATGTTAATAATATTTGCTAAATTTTAATTCATTTCAAATTCCAATAATTTTATTCAAAATGAGAATACATGACTCATTTTTTGAACGTCAAAACCATTACCTACCACCGGTTCGCTAAAGTTAATACCTCAGACCTGAGAATGACCGGCGCAAGAAACTCAGCGGGACTTTATTTTTAAATGGTATTGGCCATTTTACATTGATTCATTTTAAGTGACTTCTTCTCGTTGCAGCCATTTCTGATTTATATTTCATCTATGCATGCTCGTTAAATGTCGCATGCTGTCTTTATATATTTTAATCTGTCCAATTATTATTTAATATTCTATTTAAATATATGTAACTTATATTAATTTTAATTATCTTCTTTTATGTCTATTTGTACATTATAAATAATTTATGATTAATACTTAAATTAAGTCATTTAAGAAGTACATTCTTCACTAAACAATGTCAGTGTTATATATTTGTTTCTAATACGTTAAATCATTTTGGGCTATTAATTTATTTAAGTAATAAAGTTCATAATACGATTTTTTTTCCGATTAAAATAAAATAAAAATAACCTCTAAAGACTTCAATATCAAATGATATTTCCAAACAAATGAATGAATGAAATGAATGTTTCCAGATTTCGAGGAGGACGAAGACAGCGACGAGCCGATGCCGCGCCCGCAGCTACCGCGCCACTACGTGCACGACGGGGCCGCGCGCGACCTGCAGGTGCGACTGTGTGCGTGTGTATGCGTGCGTGCGCGTGTGTGAGTGTGCGCGCGTGTGTGTGTGTTCGCGCATGCGTGTGTGTGCGCGTGTGTGTGTGTGTACAAGTTCTATTGGAAATTATGCTATTTTTGTATTTTTTTCTTTGTATGGTATATATATTGTATAATAGAAGTATTACACAAGCTTTCACGTAATTTATTTATTACAATCTATGTTACATTTGCTACACATATTTTTTGTAGTTTTAAATTTATTTTCTGAGAATTAATATAATATATGTCCTATATCCGTGTGCCTTTTTTTCCGTTTACATTTATTTAATTTTTTTACATATTAGTCTTCCTAGAATGAATACTATTCGATGCAAGCATATTTTTTCTTATATGTTTATAAATAAACTTTTTTTGGTTCTGGCTATTTATTCTTGAATTAAATGAGAAGAGAGACAAGCGTAGTTTCCTTTTAGTGACGTAGGTTAGAGTAGTATTAATTACTATTATTTTTAAATGTGTAATATGTTAATTTTTATATATTATATTTAGTACTATTATTGTTTAGTTTAGTTTAGTAATGCTACACAGTTTTATTTGCAGTGTTTTCTTTATGATTTGGTTTTTTTTTCTTTTTTTTTTATTACAGAGCTTGCCACCTAGCGCTATTACGTCATAAGTAGTTGAAGGTTTGTTTTTTATTTTAGCTATAATACTTATTATATTTTAATTTTTATATATATCATAGCTTCACGCTTTATCCCTCCCATGGCAGGGTAGGCAGAGGGAACTGCAGGAACCATGGTACCTAGGGTTAGGACACTCCGCTTAGTTCTTGCTTTCTCCGTCCCCGTTTTCCGTCTTTTTTCGAGGCATTGCGTGTTGAGTAGCGGAACACAACACCGCGCTTTGCCTAGATTCCAGAGCGAAGAAAATGGAAATACAAAAATCCATCTTCCTCGTTTGGGAATCGAAGCCTCAAACCGTCGCGTTTACAGGCAGACGCTTACGCCTCGGCGCCACGACGGTCCTTATTCGTCTTAGTCCATTATTTATTTGTTCAAATAGGAAATATCCTTTATTTTAACAAATAATAACAGACTCATAATAATCTAAATAGATTATCTGTCACATGATAGAATTCTATAATATGGTAATGACAGTTGAAACAAAATATGCATTATTTCCCATCGTTGTGAAACGAATTGTTTTGAAATGTGTGAGCTAAAGTTCTGCATTTAACAGTGACTTCACTGACTGCAGAGGTCTTAGCAATGTCGAAATATTCCACTGTCTTTGCCTACACTTCTGTATTAATGTACTAAAGATTATAAGTAACTTATATTGAATTAAGTAACTTATATTACGCGCGACGTAAGTAATATACTTAATTCAATATAAGCACCGACGCGCACCAGTGCGTCCCCGCTGGTGTGAAAAGTGGAGACGAATGCGGCGTTGGGGACCGCCACCCAGCACGCCATGTCCGGAACGGCGGGAAGTGGAGGACGGAGCTACAAGTAGCTGCGTGGAATGTAAGAGGAGGGATGGACCAGAAGATGAATGAACTATTAGATGTGATGGATGAGCGAGATTTGGATGTCATTTGTATGACTGAGACCAAGCGAAAGGGCAATGATGCAACCGATTTGCCGGGCAGCCGCGTCGCTCTCTGGGCCGGCGTTCCAGAGAGCGAACGCGGGTGTTAAGGTGTAGGTGTGTTATTGTCCTCTCGATTGGTTAGTGCAGTGGTAGAGTACGAGGCGATCAACCCTAGACTGCTTTGGGTTCGCTTCAAGCTGGGGGTTACAAGAATATTCTTGTTGGTGGCATATGCGCCGGTATCCTCAGCTTCATTGAGCGAACTTGAGGGGTTTTGGGAGAGTGTCAGGGATGTTCTAGGCAGTGTTAGAGGAAATGAAAAATTAATATTATGTGGAGACATGAATGGATGGGTCGGAACCGCGAGAAGTGGTTACCAAGGTGTGTTAGGTCAATATGGTGACAGAAGAGTGAATGAGGCTGGATAGCTCATTTTGGAACTTTGCAAGGAAAGGAATTTGTTTGTGGCAAACACGATGTTTGACCACAAACAAATTCACATGTATACGTGGGAGCGCATGGGAGAGAAAAGTATGATTGACTTATTCCTAGTGGATCAGCGGATTCGAAAACAAGTGATGGACACACGTGTGTTTAGGGGTGCCGACTTGGGAACGGACCACTATCTAGTAATTGCTAGATTTAGGGGTTTGTTCGTAGGATGGCGTAACCGCACGAGGTGTTCATACTTGGAATCGAATTATCGCATAAGAAGCTGGAAGCTTCAAGATCCACCGATCAGGGAGGAATATATAGAAAGGGTTTCCGAAAAGCTTGACAGTTGTGAAATAGGAAATGAAAGTGTTGAAGTATGCTGGCAGAGCCTTAGGAGCTGCATGGTGGAAGCTGCGACAGAGGTATGTGGTACAAGGAAAAGAGGCTTTAGTAAAAAGCGTGACGAATGGTGGGATGATGAAGTGAAAGATGCTGTAGAAAGAAAGAAGAAGGCATGGCAGGATTATAAAGCCTCGAGTAAGAATAAAAGTATGAGAGAGATTAAAAAGAAAGAGTATAAGCTGCAAAAGCACCAAACGAAAGCACTGATAAAGATGAAGCGTGAAAGAACCGAGAGTAAAAGAGATGAAAGGTTGACGAGCAACTTCTTAGTGATTCACGGAGTTGTTCGTCAACTTTTAAAATGAAAGGGGTGCTTTCGAAGGACGGTGAGATATATACAAACAGATCACACGTTTTGCAGCGATGGACGGAATTCTACAAGGAGATGTATGAATGTGATGACGCTTCTGCCTCAAGTGACAGCGACAAGCTGAGTCTTGATGTAGCAGATGGCGAAATCAGTATAAAAGAAGTTGAGAGTGCAATAAGAAGCTTGAAATGTGGTAAGTCAGCGGGAGCGGATGGAGTTACTGCCGAGATGATCAAATATGGTGGACCTCGCATCTTGGACTTGTTCTGGTTTCTGTGCAATTTATGCTGGAAATTGGGGGAGGTCCCAGATGATTGGCAAAGTGCAGTCATCGTGCCTTTGTATAAAGGCAAAGGTTCACAGATAGACTGTGCAAGCTATAGGGCTATCAGTTTGATTAGCTTAGGTGGTAAAGTATATGCAAAAATTTTAGCGAGAAGAATGCAAAAAAGATCCGAAAGGCTACTGTGGGAGGCCCAAGGAGGTTTTAGACCTGGAAGAGGATGCATGGATCAGATCTTTTCCATCCGTATGATCACAGAGAAGTTTTTGGCTGTAAACCAAAAGGTTTTCTGTGCTTTTGTGGACTTGGAGAAGGCGTTTGACAGGGTTGTGAGAAAGAAGTTGTGGGAGATACTACCCCGGTACAATGTGAACGGACCCTTGCTGCAGGCTGTAAAATCTCTTTATAGAGATCACTCAGCCTGTGTGCAAGTAGGAGCCGACATGTCGCCTGGGTATGGCATCCAATCGGGTGTTAAACAGGGCTGTGCCATGTCGGCTTGGTTGTTCAATTTGTATTTGGATAGCTGTCTCCAAGGACTGAAAGAAAGTGACATGGGTGTAAAAGTGGGTGACTTGAAGGTAAATTGCTTGTTGTACGCAGATGATGCAGTGCTTATTGCATCATCAGAAAGCGAGTTGCAGGCATTGGTCACCATTCTGAAAGACGGGTGTGAAAGTAATGGTCTAAGCCTGAATGCAAGTAAGACAAAGGTTCTGGTATTTGAAAGAGACGAGGAAAGGACAGAATGCAAGATTTTCGTGAATGGAAAATTATTAGAACAAGTGAACGAAGTAGTATACTTGGGAAGTATGTTAAGTAGAGATGGTAGATACGAAATGGATGTTGAAAGACGTATTGCTGCCGGTAACAGAATGAACGGTGCCTTAGCTGCGTTGTTGAGACGGCAGAACGTCAGCGTCGCTGCACGTTTGGCCGTACACAATGCAGTTCTGGTTCCGACGCTGTTATATGGCAGTGAAACGTGGGTATTACAGAAGAAGAATGAAAGAAAGATGAATGCTGTGGAGATGCGATCTCCTTGAAGGATATGCGGAGTCAGCTTAGCTGACCGAATCCGCAACGAAGAGGTACACAGGATGGTAGGTACCAGCGAGGATGTCACAGTAAGAATGAAGAGGAACGTGCTCAGATGGTTTGGGCACGTCGAAAGAATGAGTGACGAAAGAATGGTAAAAAAGATATATGATGGAAAAGTGAGTGGTAAGAGAGGTAAGGGAAGACCTCGGTTGACTTTCGAAAACACAGTATCGAAGATACTGGAGGAAGGTCACGTAAAAAGCATGAGGATTCCCCGGAGAGCATGTATGAAGAGGTTAATGACAGTGGACGAGGCGAAAGAGGTATGCAGGGACCGCAGCGTTTGGCGCTCCGTTCTCTCTGACTACCCCGCTAGGGATAGAGCGTGAAGCTATGTATGTATGTATCTATATTAAATTAAAAATTCACTATTATTTATAAAATTAATACTTATTTATTTACTATAAATTAATTTAAATTTTATGTATAATACAAATTAAATAATATTTTCAGGATATTCCGCCGCCACTTCCAGCTCGCACAGGACATTACTTCCCACGCACATAGTTTATATTACATTATATATCTTATGTTATATACATATATACATTATACAGTACCGTCTCAGGGCATATGTCAATTTGTAGCCCAGTTGGAAATTATAAAGCATTGCTTTATTACATGTTGTGATTGTTTACAAGACATTAAGGGCCCCCGTGAGGTAAGGGGCCCTGGGGCCCTAAGTAAAAGGTGGTAAAGACGGAACTGACTATACCATATATAGGAGGCTTCTAAATTTTTTTAAGGAAAATGAAAAATAAAATGCAAGATTTATTTTATCAATACTAAAACGAGTATGTCATTTTTTTACTACATATGTACTTAATACAATTTTTAAAGTTTAGAAACCTCTTAATCCCATACTATGTCATAATAAACTATATATCTCTAGTATAAATAATCGTTATCATAATAATGTAATGTTGGAATTTGAATGGAATTACTATTTTAAATTAATAAATATTTTCCACTCTTTGTTCATACTAAATAAGCTTTTTAGCATTCAATTTTATCTTTAAGCTGATTTCATAAAAACAATAGATGAAAAATAAAATTACTCATAAATAAATAAATAGAATTATAATATATTTACTTAATTTGCCAGGTCATTTGGTAAAAAAAATACTTTACCACTATTAAATGGTAAAATTTTCTTAAATCTACAGTTTGATCATTTTTTTGCTACGAAAAGTTTTGAATATTTTCTATAGATATTCTATGACGTCCTTTTTATTACTATTGCATTATTATATGTAATATATACATTTTATATATGTAGTAAATGTTATACTTCTGCTATGAGTATTTAGGATTGATATAAAAATGCCACTATGTTATACAATATATATGTTGTATAATTGTATACAAAATAAGTGTAATCAATAAATCAATCTCAAGATTAGTGCAATGATCTCATATGAGATATTTTTTCGGTCATAATATTATAGAATATCTATAAGAAATAAATGATTCTGTGTTAAAAGTATTATAATCGAATATAATTGACAGACTGATTATAACTAATTGATAATGGATATTTAGACCCATACATTCACACACCACACTCATTACAAAATCTGATTATTTTTATAGAAGAAATTACAATTAAAAATATACCATCTAGTTTGTAGATGTTAAAGTTGTAGTTTTTTTAATGGTGTGTATTGGCAAGAAAAACAAGATGGCGCTACTTTTGTAGTGTAATAATACTTTTATTAATTTATTATCATGTGGCAGCTTACTTATAGTTTCATAAATATAATTTAAAATCTTTTTAAAAGTGGAATACAAAAGAAATATACTAACTTTTATTTTTGGTTTAAAATCATTAAATAATGGAAGAATCAAAGATTTAATTATAATGTGAAACATATTGTTTATATTTTTAAGTATACTTTTGGTTGTATGGATCTAGTCTCAAGCTTTATATGAAACTTCAAAAGGACTATTTATCCTTAATTTGATTTGTTGTCTCTGTCCCCCGTATCTTCTATCCCTTTCTGTCTTCCATTTGTCAATTCCTTCCTTCCAAATGTACAAAAATGTCAATTCGTACTTCCTTATCCATATCTTGATCCTTTTAAAGTAAAAACGTTTTGAAATCAATCTCGTTGAAATGAAGCTTCTTTTTAAATCTCGAATAATATTACTTATATAATTCCAAAAATAATTTTAATTAATGTAACTAGAAAATATATTAATTTTAAGTTTTTAACTTTACACTCTGTCATAATTATATTTTTATACATTAAAAATATTTCAATTAAAGTTCTAAAATCAGATAGCTTTGGAAAGTAATCCAACCTTTTGCATTTTAAATAACTATTAAACTTCTATTATTTTTCGATAAATTATTTGGAATAATTTATTATATTAAATGAACGTTTATGAAATTTGACACAGTATTTAAAAATAAAAGTTTTTTGTTTTCAATTAATTTGCGGCATAACCCTTAAGCAATCTTAATTATCTGTACATTTTTATTTGCACAGATAATTACTTAAATGAAGACTGATTACTAGTTTACCACCGCGTAAGCCAAAATTTTTTAACCAAATTATTTGATTTCCATTGAAATGTATATTAATTACATTCTTATGCCCAAAATTGAATCTAATACTACCTTACTTGTAAGCTACTTAAATCTGTTATTATTTTATTTATTTGAGGGGTAATTTATATGACCACATATAATTACATTACAACAATGTACATCGAAATATAATTTAAAAAATAATTAATTGAATAATGAAAAATTTGTTATAAAACTTATATAAATTATGTGCTACATTACTACTACTCTTAAAAAAACATTTGATACAACTATGAGAAATAAGAAAGTAATTAATAATGTATTAATAAGTTGTAATTTAAGTTCAAATTATTTTGTTAAGTCCAATCGTAGATCTATTTTAAGTTTACTACTTTGTACTTCTAGATATATGTTTATTTAATAAAAAATCTCTTCTTTGGTTATATCTAATAGAAAAGCTTTAACTTGTCATGATACAATATATACAGGAAATCCATTTAATTACAAATCTGTTGTGATTC
The DNA here is from genome assembly GCA_037178615.1 of Dione vanillae. NCBI lineage: Eukaryota > Metazoa > Arthropoda > Insecta > Lepidoptera > Nymphalidae > Dione > Dione vanillae. The sequence goes on from JAZFAU010000270.1 coordinate 161,357, forward strand.
AGTATAGATGTCAATATTTTTTATTATAATAAAAGAAATAAAACTGTAAAGAGTAATGTTTGAGCAGCATTCAAGAAATTATTAATTCATTTAGAAAATGAACTCTTGGCCTACCCTGCTTAGATTTAGATCCATTGAAACATATATTGTGTTTTTCTTTGACATCTTAATCAATAAAATAATATATATATATACAAGTCAATTTCTTCTACCACATTGACATGGCTAATAAATTGTTTTCTTGTATTATATATAAACATTGTTACTTTAGAATATTTATATTACTACTATTAAATCCCATAAAATATTCTTCCCATTGAATTGAACACAACATTGGTTTTCGAAATGTTGGTAATTGTACTAAATGAATTAAAAAAATATTTATACATTATATACTTAAAAAAAATTAGATTTAAAATCTCATTTCTAACATTAGGCTAGTTATTGGCATATCATTTGTTTTAGATTACGTATGTGCAATATACGATGGGGACGTCTTGCCGGATATGTGATGGTTTACCATAAAATTTATATTTATTTATATAATAAGTATAAAAATAATGTTTCGATAAAGATTCAATCCAAAGTGTATTATTGTTAGTATCTCTGTATGTGACATACAAATATTTAAAAAAATATATCCCTCTCCCTCCTCTCACCTCTCCCTATCCTACGTCATATAGTCATTACTAATTAGTACATAAGTACTGTACTTATTTTTAACTATATACTTAAATTTTCATATTAAATTTTAAGCGTTAGATTTTATATCGATATCCCCCACAAAGACATTTAACTAACATATTTTACATCCCTTCTATGTAAATTGTAAGTGTATAGTGTTTTATACCATAGATTTCATATAACGTAGAGTAGCGTACTATCGTAGTAAGCACAAAGTAAAACTCTGTTTCTGTATCGTCTTATTACTATTATTTATGTGTTGTATTATGTATACGTTAGATCACATTACTATAAACATGTATATTATCTATTTTACGCAGTGTTTTTTGTATTTGTGTTGAAAAACGCTTCGAATTCGGACTGCGGCTGGAGAAAAGTGGTCTCGCTTTGTGCCCTTAAACGTGACAGATGTCTATAATTTTGACAGCTGTCATAGACCTATTTATTTTTTATTTGGTCCAAATGTCATTCCTAGTGTGAGAGCATTGCGAGGTTGTGATTTCAACGAAAAGGTTGATAAATTTTCAAATATATTGTTTATTCTGTATTATGTATGTTTAAAAGGGACAAAGTGAGACTGTCTTTCGGAACGACGCTTGTAACCGACATGTATAAAATGTAAGGATTGTCATTGCAATTGTAAACATTCCATTGCTTGTGATTATCGTCTTTTATTTACTATTCCATTATACCTTGTTCCATTCATAATTGTAACATCTGTTTTAAATTATACAACAGCTTATTATTTCCATAATGAATGATAATGTTCAGTTTAAGTGAGTGATTCAGTTCAGTTTAGTCAAATTCTAGTATTTAAACATTCTGGTTGACAGTAAGTCAAAAGGTAGACTAAAATTGATAAGACAATAGACTTATTTCAGGCAAAGACAACAAGATAAGTTATTTATGACTAGAACTATTCAAATACAACTTTTAACTACCAAAATTATTCGAATGTTACATGACATAGACTATACTATATACCTACATTTGCGACACCTATAAAATTAATATATAGATCTAATATTAGTTATTTTTTTAAAGTGAAATATTAAAGGAAAATATTGATAAACTGCAAACTTGATTTAAACAACAACAGACTTTTCCCATCATGCTCAAATATAAGCGTATTGGTTTTAGTATGTTTAGTAAAGCGTTCAATAGATGGCGTTGTACATATTTGGCCGATTTCTGAATCGCGCTGACGAGATGTTCAAGCGTTTAATGACGACTTCTGCCTACAGTGATGCAAGTATCGCTTCTCGGCCTTTTGGCTAAGATCAAAGTGTAGTATCTGTTCTTTTCAGCTTAATATCTGAAAGTTCCCGCACCGCGGGACCAGTATATTAAACTGATTTTTGTGACTCGGCGAGATGTTCGGGGCTCGCTCCACTCTCGCCACGGGTCGGCCCGGCATTGCAGTGCCGCCGGGATCGGCCCACATTAAACAATGTATAGTTACATATAGAGTGCTTGGCCTATATTAATGTGCTGAATAATAAGCACATGGCGTGGCTTAAGTACAGTCAGCGTCAAATAATTAGGTACATTACAGGATATTCAAATATAGAGAGTTCAGAGGCCTTAGCCAAAAACCAAACGCTCCGTATCTATTCCATAAAGCGCTTCAGCGATAAAAATTACAGATATCGCTAACTTGGTAGCCAACAACACATGTCAACATCAAACGCTTGATCTACAGTGTCAATAGAAGACATCGATCATATTGTCTGTGATTGGCGTTTTTTGAAACGTCAAGTGAAGACTGTAACGTCACATATTTCAATGTTGCATGTGTAAGAATTTAATGTTAAATTAATTTGATTAAAACAGATTAAAAATATACACTTCTCAAACAAATATTAATAGAAATAAAAAATATAAATTTAAGTATATGTTACAAAACGTAGATAATAGTAAAGTAAGATAATTAAAATTATTAACCGATGTATTCAAAATTATTAATGTTGAAAAATAAAACGAAAATAATAAAATTTCGTAATATAATCGTAAAATTTATTACGTAATTATTAATTAATAATCGATTCACTTAATAACTTCCTAATTAACTTATAAATTTGTAATTATTAAAGTGAAAAATTATTTTTCCATAAATTTTTAGCGTTTTCTGCAGGGTTTCGTACTTCGATAGGTGAGCGTTGACAATTAACACTGCGATTGTCAAAATGTGCAACATGGCTGTCAATTATCAATTGACACTGACGAAACGATAAAATTTCTCGTTTTACTCCAACGCTTCGTTGACGTTATATTTTTGGCTACGATCTTTCTATTCGTTGTCTTAGATCACGTGACTTATCGTTTTGTCCATACATATTGTCAGCGTAAACGATTGTCAAATTGCGTCTTGGCTAAGGCCTCTGATGTTCTTGCAATGTCATCTGCAAATCGAAGGTGTGACAATTTACGTCCATCGATGTTTATTTCGCCGTTTTCCCACTTTATTATTCTAAATATCGATTCTAACAGTGCTAAAAAGCTTCGGGGACAGAGGATTCTCTGTTTGACGTATTTTTTATGGGGAATGGTTTACCTTTGTTCTCTAGTTGGATACTTGCAAAGCTGGATTTATATATTTAATTCCTTCGTCATGAAGTGTATCCCATATCTTTTCATAGACCAAAGAGTCGAACGCCTTACTAACACTAGTAAGGCGTTAGATTTTATAATATTAAACAAACCTAGTTAAATATGATGTTTTAATTGCCCCATTTTATTTCTACAGATTTGAGTATCAAGGCATCGCATTAAGTATCATAAATGCCATGCACAAATTTTACAAAACAAGAGACTTATCTATGAGGACATGCTTGAAATGAGAAGGATATCAGTAGTTTATATAGTTTTCATTTTATCTATAAATGTTTTAATATTAATTGACATGAAAAATTATATTCTAAATACAAAACAATAACGTTTATGTTTCTAGTATAGTACTTACAATGCTTGGATACCAATGACGAGATGAGCGTAACCATATTTATGGCGCTTTGAACGAAATGATCGATCTATGGGCGCATTTTCATTGGTCGATAGGGCCCGCATTCGGGATGCGGGAGATTTCTGTAACGCATGCCATAGGGCACGCAAAGTGTCGTCAGGGCCCGCATACGGGGTGCGGGTGATTCCTATAATGCTTGCGATAAAGTCGTTATTCCGAATGTGGATATCACCCGCACACGTTTAATCGACCGAGTTATCGACGAGTGGATTTCATTGGTTGTTAGCTCGCATGCGGGTACTCCGCGCATTCGGGCTAACTACCGACTTATCGACCAATGAAAATGCGCCCTATATGACATTTTAAACGTCCCGATAGTCTTGAGCGACGATGTTGTTGACAATAATAAGGAAACTTTAAATGTACCGATATTATTGACTTTTTGGTTGCGCCTATATATTTGAATACCCTGCCTGAGTGTACCTAATTATTTGACGCTGACTTATTTTTAACTACTTATGAAATAAATAACGTATCTACGTATTATGGTGTTTCGTACCTACTGGAAATAATACACACAAGGGAGTAAAGGAATAAATGATGGAAAGAAATATAATTAAATAATATTTTAATTGATGAAACAGTCTTCACAGTATCGAATACTGACACAATCATACAATCCTTTCATAAATATTTTTTACCATACTTTAAAGTAACTGAAAGATATAAGTGATATACATATAAATTATATCATATCTTCGATATCTACAAACTAACCGTGACATATGACACGATTTACATACTTGTTTAAAATTTTTGTCACAATTTTGACTACTATTAATGGATGTTTCCTTAATTTATTTATTAAAATGATTTAATAGTCGATTAATAGACGTTGATTTTTGTATATAACAGAATTTAACGTTGTAAAATATCAGAATATTTTTTTATCTTAATAATATATAATTAAATTACTAAAAAAATAATACTTATCAATATTTTAAGCCCTTTGATGAAACATTACATGGTTCTATAATTCAGTTTTTTTATATTTTACACTAATGTCATTTATAAGGCGAAAATTGTAATTAACTGTTTTATGCGATAAGTATCCCATTCAAAAAACTATAGTCATATATTTGTATATAAGCAAATGTTTAAAAAAATAAAGTCTATCGACAATTTTCACTGGCATTGACAAGACAAGACTTATCAGAAATTATAGAGATTTCTAAGGACTGAAAAATGCATGTGTTAAATAGTTTGGCGATCAGCTGTTTTAGATACTACTGTACTCTTCTGTGTACTCTATTTGGTTGTTTCCCACAAAAAATGAACGTTTCCATTCTTTCTCCATTTTCCGTTTCCGTTCTCCATTCCTCATGGATTTTGTTGTTCATGGTTAAATTTCAGGTCAAGTTTTTCGTTTTCGATTAGAAGATCTTTTAGCATTGTATCGATTTCTTCTGATGTTCTTGCAGATAGGACAATGTCATCTGTGCATCGAAGGTGTGACAATTTACATACATCAATGTTTATTCCCTCATTTTCTTACTTTATTTTTCCAAATATGAATTCTTACACTGCTAAAAAACTTCAAGGACAGAGGATTCTCAGTTTTACGTCTTTTTTATGGAGAATTGTTCACCTTTCTTCTCTAATTGGATACTTGCAAAGTTGAATTTGTATGGTCATGTAGTGTATCCCATATTTTCTCATGGACCAAAGAGATTTTATAATATTAAAAAAAAACTAAATTTAATATGATGTTTTGATTGCCCCCTTTTACTTCTACGATTTGTGAATTAAGGCATCGCATTAAGTATCGTAAATGACAATGCACAAATTTTACGAAACAAAAGACTTATCTCTGACGACATGCTGAAAATGAAAAGGATATCAGTAGTTTCTATCCTTTTCATTTTATATATAAAATGTTTTAATATTAATTGCCTTGACAAATTATATTTTAAATGCCAAGCAATAAAGTTTATTTTTCTAGTGTGTTCCATATTTTTGAATACTTACAATGCTTAGATACCGATGACGGGATGAGTGTCACTATATTTATGGCGCTTTGAATGTAACGATCTATATGAAGTTTTAAATGTACCGATATTATTGACTTTTTGGTTGTGTCTATATATTTGAATACTCTGAGTGTACCTATTTTTTTGACGCTGACTGTACATGACATAGACTATACTATATACCTACTTTTGCGACACCTATAAAATTAATATATAGATCTAATATTAGTTATTTTTTTAAAGTGAAATATTAAAGGATAATATTGATAAACTGCAAACTTGATTTAAACAACAACAGACTTATCCCATCATGCTCAAATATAAGCGTATTGGTTTTAGTATGTTTAGTAAAGCGTTCAATAGATGGCGCTGTACATATTTGGCCGATTTCTGAATCGCGCTGACGAGATATTCAAGCGTTTAATGACGACTTCTGCCTACAGTGAAGCAAGTATCGCTTCTCGGCCTTTTGGCTAAGATCAAAGTGTAGTATCTGTTCTTTTCAGCTTAATATCTGAAAGTTCCCGCACCGCGGGACCAGTATATTAAACTGATTTTTGTAAGCTGACGGGATGTTCGGGGCTCGCTCCACTCCTGTCACGGGTCGGCCCGGCATTGCAGTGCCGCCGGGATCGGCCCACATTGAACAATGTATTGTTACTTATAGAGTACTTGGCCTATATTAATGTGTTCATTAATAAGCACATGGCGTGCCTTAAGTACAGTCAACGTCAAATAATTAGGTACATTACAGGATATTCAAATATAGAGAGTTCTGATGTTCTTGCAATGTCATCTGTAAATCGAAGGTGTCACAATTTACGTCCATCGATGTTTATTTCGCCGTTTTCCCACTTTATTATTCTGAATATCGATTCTAACAGTGCTAAAAAGCTTCGGGGACAGAGGATTCTCTGTTTGACGTATTTTTTATGGGGAATGGTTTACCTTTGTTCGCTAGTTGGATACTTGCAAAGCTGGATTTATATATTCAATTCCTTCGTCATGAAGTGTATCCCATATCTTCTCATAGACCAAAGAGTCGAACGCCTTACTAACACTAGTAAGGCGTTAGATTTTATAATATTAAACAAACCTAGTTAAATATGATGTTTTAATTGCCCCATTTTATTTCTACAGATTTGAGTATCAAGGCATCGCATTAAGTATCATAAATGCCATGCACAAATTTTACAAAACAAGAGACTTATCTATGAGGACATGCTTGAAATGAGAAGGATATCAGTAGTTTATATAGTTTTCATTTTATCTATAAATGTTTTAATATTAATTGACATGAAAAAATTATATTCTAAATACAAAACAATAACGTTTATGTTTCTAGTATAGTACTTACAATGCTTGGATACCAATGACGAGATGAGCGTAACCATATTTATGGCGCTTTAAACGAAATGATCGATCTATATGACGTTTTAAACGTCCCGATAGTTTGAGCGACGATGCTGTTGACAATAATAAGGAAACTTTAAATGTACCGATATTATTGACTTTTTGGTTGCGCTTATATATTTGACCTATTATACCCTGAGTGTACCTAATTATTTGATGCTGACTTATTTTTAACTACTTATGAAATAAATAACGTATCTACGTATTAAGGTGTTTCGTACCTACTGGAAATAATACACACAAGGGAGTAAAGGAATAAATGATGGAAAGAAATATAATTAAATAATATTTTAATTGATGAAACAGTCTTCACAGTATCGAATACTGACACAATCATACAATCCTTTCATAAATATTTTTTACCATACTTTAAAGTAACTGAAAGATATAAGTGATATACATATAAATTATATCATATCTTCGATATCTACAAACTAACCGTGACATATGACACGATTTACATACTTGTTTAAAATGTTTGTCACAATTTTGACTACTATTAATGGATGTTTCCTTAATTTATTTATTAAAATGATTTAATAGTCGATTAATAGACGTTGATTTTTGTATATAACAGAATTTAACGTTGTAAAATATCAGAATATTTTTTTATCTTAATAATATATAATTAAATTACTAAAAAAATAATACTTATCAATATTTTAAGCCCTTTGATGAAACATTATATTGGTTCTATAATTCAGTTTTTTTATATTTTACACTAATGTCATTTATAAGGCGAAAATTGTAATTAACTGTTTTATGCGATAAGTATCCCATTCAAAAAACTATAGTCATATATTTGTATATAAGCAAATGTTTAAAAAAATAAAGTCTATCGACAATTTTCACTGGCATTCTATAACTACAGTGGAGACTTATCAGAAATTATAGAGATTGCGTACCATTCAGGCTATTAAAAAGCTACACAACATCAAGTATCAACACTACGTGACATTGAGAGAGAAATTTGGAAAATCTGAGAAATTATAAAATTCCTGTATATTTAAAATAGTATATTATATATATACACACTAGTGATCTAACGAATGTCATTTTTTTTAAAATTCGCGAATATGAATGCGAATGCCAATATATGCTGTCGACATTTGCGATGCTAACATTTAGTAATTCTTTTAAATTTGACGCCAAACGTTTACGGCAAAGTTCTCTTTGGCCATACGTTCCGTCTTTACTTATTATTCTTCATTTATATTGTAGTAGTAGTAATAGTTGTATTTTTGTTCAAGTAGATCGATTATATAACATTACAAACCTAAGTAATAAAACTTTTTTAGAAGAGAGAGGGTTTTTTTTTTGGTTGCATTAAAAAAATTGTTTCATGAGACGTAATGAAGACTGATCATGTGATTACGACGTTAAGTTACTATTTTTTGTATTAAAAAATACAAATGTAAACTAATTTCGATTTAAATAACGCATTATCATTGTCAAATTTTTATTTTTCTGACATTCATATTCGCAAAACATTTGCAGAAATTTTTTCGAATGTGAATATGAATGTGTAAAAATGTGCAAATATTTGCAAATGGAATTATTCGTTACATCACTAATACACACACGAATGCACTTGTGTAATAATTAAGACCAGATTTTTGTTCCCCCGCTTTCAGATAAGCCAGTGCGGTACTGAATATATGTAGGTGAAGGTTGCGATCATTGGACCGGCTCTTTGATTGGACCACTCAATTTTTTCAAAAACTATACATGTCACAGCAAGTTTGATACATTGCTAGGCAACAGTACCGGTCCCCTTGACTACCCACAAAACCTCTGTGCGCTCGCGAACCGTGGTAAGTAGTGAGGTGTGTACTTGTGTTAGTGGTGACCGTGATCTAATAACCGAGCCATCAACAAACTCATGTAAGTCGAATTGTTTTAATTAATGTTTTATGATTGTGTTAGATTTGAATAGCAAATTTATCTGCGCTTACATACAGTACTAAGCTTTTTACGTAATTTTGCACGTTTTTTAATAATTGCTTTCTTTCTGTTCATATGCCTTGTTGCCATCAATGGACCGGAATGGTGACGCTATCATTGGACCGGTCCAATCATAGAAACTAATATCAACGTTAATAAATAGTGATTTTTTATATTGAATATTTTAGTATTGCATGTAGATAGATATCTACCTTTTGCTTATAATTGGATTATATTTATATATTCCAGAATGTCGGCAAAGGAAAAGAAGAAGACATAGTATTGGTTACTAGTATGAAACTCACTACAGAATTTTTAAAAAAAACTATTAGATTAAATGAAACATGTCGAATGTATGTTGTTTCAAAAGCCACATTAAAAAGACGATTAGATGGGAAAAATCAAAAAACTGTGGAAGAAATTTAAATACTGGGATCAAAAGGAGATCTCCCTAAGGCTTTAGAAACTGAATTTAGCAATCACTTATTGAATGGAGAATTCTTTTTTTAGTTTTTTTCTCAAAGATGTCAGGCAGCTTGTTTTCCAATTAGCTTCCAATAAAATTAAACATCGTTTTAATAAAACCAAAGAAGCTGCTGGGTAAATAGTACTATGCATTCATGAAGCGCCATCCAGATATAAGATTCCGTCAAATAAGAGCTATCTATGAGCAGTACAATTTTATAATCGACTAGCTGACCCGTGCCCACTTCGTTGGGCATAATCTTAATAATATTAAAGGTAGGCGACGCACCCCTGAAACCTTGGGCGTCATGGGTGTCAATGGGCGGAGGTGATCACTTAATATCAAGTGACCCACTTGCTTGCCTCCCTCTAACATAAAAAAAATCATTTTTTAGTACAGAGTGTTACGTTTTAATTTTTAACTGCCAAAAGGTGAGTTATACGTAGGTATAGTTTGTATTTGCATGCTAATACAAAATTCGAAAGTAACTCTGTCCGAAAGAAAAAAAAAATACCTTTTCTGCAGGATTTGCAATAAACGACTTCCATGAGTACCAAGTGACGGGAAATATTACTCTGGTTATGGTAAATTTAATTGTTCAAAACTTCTCTGTAAACTATATTGGTTGTAATGTTACCATTTGGAAGTAAAATATATTGTCTATCAGGAGATCCAACCCGAGATAAGCTAACATATAACTGTCCATGGGAAAGACACGGCTTTCTCATGTCAATGCCCACCAGAGAGAATGTTTGACCTTGGGACTTGTTAATAGTGAGGGCAAAAGAGATCTTCACTGGAAACTGTAGCCTTTTAAATGGTATGGGTAAATCAGTGGGAATCATGGGTATATAATAATTAATAGGAATACATAAGAGAATATACATGTTTCCAACTCAAAATATAAGTCAACTCCTGTTCAGCACGTTGTGGACTACAACTTACATTACCTTTTACCTAAGTTATAATGGCCTATTGTCAACTACTCATGACCAATTAGAAAGTATCGTTTTTCTCGATGCAAGGCCGTTAGTCGTTGAGGAGTTGTTCTGGAACTCCATCATCAGCTAGACTTCATCATATGCATGTTGACTAACATCAGTTGCTTAGCGACTATGTTAAAGAAATAGAACCAAACCCGTAAAACAGTTACTTATTATTAATTTTTCATGACCATTTGTGGTCTTCATCAACAGTTCCACTTCATCAAATGTAATTTTTCGTTAGAAAATGACCAAGATTCTTTGAAAAAAATCGAAATCACTATAGGTGTGCCTATAAAATTTAAGGAGTTCCCTCATTTCCAGGATCCCATCACCAGATTTTGATTTTCTATATAGCCTATGACACTCAGCAATAATATAACTTTCCATTGGTGAAAGAATTTTTAAAATCGGTTCAGTAGATCCCGAGATTACCCCTTACAATTTACAAACACACAAACTTTACCTCTTTATATAATAGTATAGATATAGATTTAATAAAAAAAATGAATTAAAAAAGTAATTTTTATTTAGTGCTTCATTTGCGTCACCTTCATTGGACCATTAATACAAATGTTTCAAAGTCCAATGATAGCAACTTAGTGGTCCATTCATGGCGACGGTGGTCCAAAGAAAGCAACTCGTCATTGAAAATTTATTTTAGAATAATTCTAAAACCTCTCAACTTTCATTGCCAATAATTTATATATCATTAATTTACGTAAAAAAGCATCGGATACCATTAATTGTCTTAATTTGTAGGTGATATTTCATGAGATATGGTGTCACAAAGTTAAGTGGTCCAATGATAGCAACCTTCCCCTATATGTGTTATCACCAAAATATTTCCAATAAATTTATACCTGTCGAACTACACTAAATGAGTATTGAAATACGCGCCACTTTAAACATTTAGAGACGTGTAACAACCGCTTCTGGATCTTTCTCCTTCTTGCCTTCTAATTCCGCGTAAATTTCTTCTATAGACCGTCGTTTGGTCTCAGGAACACACAGTACGATGTACGCAGTACTAATCAGACACACAGCGGCGAATATCCAAAAGACTGAGTACAGGCCGACGTTGATAGCTAAAGGGTGGAACACTCTGAGCTCGACGGACACCAACGCACACGCAAATGCTATGACTATAGACGTCACTGTGCCGCGGTACTGTAAATTACAACAATGATATATAACATCAATATTTAGTAGTACAAAAATTGATTTAATAATATATTTTGATCTTGTATATAGTTTTTTATTATTTCAGCGCGTTCTCACAGTATAATTATTGGGAGGCTGAGATCTTACGATTTTGCAAAGTATCCTCTTGCCCATACTCCTCATTCAGTTGGTTCGTGAGATCATAATTTGTATAAAGAAAACGTAATTTATATAGAGAACATTCAAGTGTATTATTACTTACATTATTTCTTCTAATAAGAACAAACTAAGACCAAACCAACCTTAAAAGAGAACATTTCCGTCATTATAACGAAAGGTACAGGTTGCAGTCCAGCGGCGTCGCAGTATATACACAGGCACAGCGCCAGCACCGGCAGCCACGCGTGCTCGCCGGAGCTCACCGCGAACCACGCGCCCAGAGCCGACAGCGCTATGCCGGATATGAAGCAAGTTGTTCCTAACAACGGCTAGAGTTAATAAAATAGAGGGTTTTAATAAAGTTTTCATAAATTTATAATAGGTACACACATTGGAATTTTTACAGCTTAAACACTTTTGTGTAGTAATTATATTATCAATTGTTTATTTAGAACATGAATGAATGAAATAGTACTAGTAGTAGTAGGTATTAGACTGGTGCAATGTTATTTTCTTTTCAGAACGTAGAAAGATATAGAGAATTGTCACTCCAAACAGGATAACTCCTAAAGTCACAAGTTAAATTAAATCACAATCATAGATTATAGCAACGGCGGGACTAAATCATCAAAAATACAAAAAGACATATGTACTGTATCTCTCACCTTTCTCCCAGTCCTCTCAACGAGACTCGAAGCAGTACAAGATCCTATCAACTGTACAACGCCCAGTACAGCCGCTTGCTGGTTGGGAGTCAACACCCACCCACCGCTCGCTTGCTCAAATATCAAAGACGCGAAGTGTAGTACCGCGAGACACCCACACAGTTCACGAGCCAGAGTTATTGTTAACGTAATTCTAAAAGCTCGAAATGTACTGCGATCGGATACTGCAAAAGAAATATTAGTAATGGACCTATAGATATATTATTTACGGGCTTATATATATTTAATTGTTTAAGAAAAACCAAAGTTAACGAAAAATTATTTTGATTAATTACAGTGGAAGTAGGAAATTATTATCAAGATAAACGTTTTAAATTCCACCAATCGACACGTAAAATTTTTAATTCAGGCTGAGAACACAGTGCCTTGGTAATAGGTTCAGAGAAAACCCCAGTCTAGAATAGGCTAGATCGTCACGACTACTTAAAATATTTTATTTATTTGACTAAAATCATTGCTAATATATTTAGGTATCTTTATTTGGCGATAAAAATCAATTATGCAATTCAAGTAATCTAAGCTCGAATTTAAAATAATGCTAATATAAATTTACACTAAAATTATAAGTAAGTATATTGACATAACTCATTCTATTATTATAATTCTAAGTATAGGTGCTTGTTTAACATTCGTTTGCTTATTCAATATTTGTTCTCGACCGGTCAGGTCTACGTTTGGATTATTTAAATTTGTTTTAACTTAGCCAAATCATACAGTTAATTGGCATAACTTGCAAAGAAAATTTGTGGAAACTTAAAAATAATATGGTTGTACATGTATAATGCAACAGAGTCGTTGCAAAAGTTTTGAACTTAAATATCGGCAGGTGTTCTTACTTATATTATGACTACATAAGCTTAAGAAATGTAGTAATATGATATTTCATTTCTCGTTGTTTCATTTTTTAGAACATTCCGCCACTACGGATATCAAAATAATACCTTTGTTATTATTTGCTCAACTATATATTTGTTTTTTGTTTCAATCATATGGACTACAATTTTCATAAACTAGATGAGTTTCCTCCGTCCCCGCTTTCCGCCTTTTTTCGAGGCATTGCGCGTTGAGTGGCGGAACTTAACGCCGCGCGTTGCCTAGGTGCCTGAGCAAAGAAAATGGAAATAGAAAAATACATCTTCCCCGACGGAGAATCGAACCCAGAAACCGTCGGGTTACAGGCAGACGTTACGCCTCTGCGCCACGACGGTACGGCGGGGACGGAGAAAGCAGGGACTAAGCAACGGAGTGTCTTAACACTAAGTTCCAATAGTTCCTGCAGTTCCCTCTGCCTACCCTGCCTGCCCTGCGGGATAAATAGTGAAACTAAAAAAAAAAAAAAAGAGTTGCCTGTGATTTTATCTTTTTTTAAAGCTATGGCACAAAGGCGGTAAACGTGACAGTTTCTGATTCGGAGAGAATAATTATTTTAATATTTTTCCGCTCTGAAAACATAACATTACTAATCTATTTGTACGCCAATATTTTTACTCGTAGCAATTTCCAAGTATGATGTATATATAAAAAAAGTTTACATATATTTAACAAAGTAAACTAACGCCGAACTTCTTTCACATTCACAAACAAAAATATATTTTTCGTCTTCCACGATGGCTTCAGGAAATATAAATTAAATAATCTACAAAATAAACAGAAATTGCGGAAGCGACTGACATATGTACATATGTAACTTTTAAAGTAAAAGAGTATGACTGTTATAATAAATAATAATAAACGCAAGATCAAGAGCAATATTATTTAGATTACAGTAAAAATTACTAATTCAACATTAAAATTATTTTACTTCATCACTTTATTGAAATTATATCAACACCTTACGTGTACGTCATATATAAATTGCGTCTTGAATAGTCACAGCGATTGTGGTTTGAAAACTTGTTTCCTATGAAATGTGAACCCGTACTTACTTGATAGTGCAACTTGATTTATTAAAAAGAAAGTAAGTTGTATACGAGTTAAATTTCAAGTAAGAAATATACATATATAAATAACTGTACTGCACCAAGATAGTATCGGTAAGCTATAGTAACCAATCCCACTAGAATAATACAATCCTAGTATTTCCAAATTGCTATTAATAATGTTTAAAAAACCTAAAAAACGGAAACATATACAAATTTTGGTCAGATTCAATGAGGCGTAGGTTCGAATCCCGCTGTGTTAAAATTTTACATGTTTTCTTTTATAAATGTGTGGATAAATCATAAAAATATGCTATTACATAATATAACAATTTATATTTCTCGTACATAGTAGGGTTGGCAATTGGCCTGGTATTGCCAAGACAATCTGTCCACCGATATCTGCGTAATGTTCTACCTATTACGTGTTGAGTACCGTAGCTCAACGTCACGGTTGATCATGGCAGAGAAGAAATGCATGGCATGGCAGAGAAGAAAGCTAATTCTTAACCCCGAGTAGTACAACTAACTTGTTTTCATCTAAATAAATCATTTGCAAAGACATTAAAATGAGTATTACCAAATATATCAAATTATCGGACCGTTACCAAAATAGGACAACCGGCTCGACCAGTCCAACAGTTATGTTTGACTACAAATTGGTAAACCTTACTTCCGAACATGTAGAGACGCTACGCACACTCGGCTAATCGCCTTTATTAAAAATTTTGTAAAACTTTATTTAAATACGAATCCAATAAAATGGGAATATTTTAATATAAAGGACCGCTACATATATATTGAAATACATCTCAAAATACATAGATTATTACAAATATTATATATAGGTGTCAATTAGAACTTCAATCCATTTTTAATTAATGTTTGGATGTGATTAAGACATGCCGGCCTTTTTCCTCGTGGAAATGCCTCGTTTGCCTCGACCAAAAGCCGAAGGTCCAAAGCGCGGGGGAAAAGTTTAGTAAAATATTCTTACTATTATTTTCTACATATAAAATAGCTAATAGCTTCAAAGGGAAATTTTCGACACTCCGTTACCCTCTTTTCGAAGTACAACACAGAGAATTGTCAGAGCGAAGAAATAATAAATATTTACTCATTATATTTCTTCATTCTTCTCGATAAGGAATCGAACTCACATTCACAGTTTACATTTGACTGCAAATATTGAACCGCTACGCCACGGCAGTGCTTCTTATTACATTTCTAAAATTACTTAAATAAGAATCAATATAAAATAAAAAAAATATATATGAAGAATAAGAAAATTTCATAATATAAATAAATAATACACTATAACATTTAAAAGCTAGTGTGTAAAAGTCACTTAAACGCACAAACCGTGCGAGCATCAACTTGTTATCCCGGGAAGTATTATTTGACCACTTCGAGTCCCGTTACTAGTAGTGTTTACTTTGTTACCGCCGCGCGATGGCACGCCGTGATTGGAAACAAAGGGCTATAATGGAAAAGTTACGACTTGTTTGCTTGTTGTTCGAGCACAAATATTTTGTTGCCTACAAGTAATCTCGTTAACTGCATATTTTTAACGGATTTTCTGATTTTTTTGTGATGGAGGCAATTGTTTTTCATAATATTATGAAAATTAACATATAATTATTTCAGTTTCACATTTTCTTCAGCAACATGTGAACAAATATGTAAAAAAACAATAACCTATAGAATAATCTAGTTTAAGTAAGTGAATACTGGGCAGTATTGAAATCGAAATGTTGTAAATTAAATTTTTGCTATATTACATCGAGATATTTGTTATATGAATGTCATGTGTGTATAATGACAATTTCGGACACAAAAAGGTTTTCTGTCGTAATCAAATAGATTCCATTTAGTTTTATGCTCATACAGAGATAGGTGGAATAATTATTCTATAGAACATATATTTGTTTTTTGTAGAACTTTTCGTCACAGAAACTTACCAAGCGTTTTTAAAGTGCTAAAAAAGTTCTCAGTGTTATTTTGCTCTAGTTCTACAAGTAGTGATTGTAGCTCAGCGTCCACCGCCATGTCGCCGGTCTGTCGGCACCGTAGCCACGCCAATGCAGTTCTTGCTTCCTTTAAAAAAATGAAATAAAATTTAGATTACACATTTAAGACACTATATAATATTGTCTTTGTGCGAGACAAATGAACATTAATATTATAACCACTAGTGAAAACCAAATCGAATGCAATTTATCTTATTTTGCTTCATTTATTTTTATATTTTATTTTTAATTTAATTAAAAAACTAAGCCCATATATATAATAACTTACGCCTATTCTATATTTATTGTTAAACGCGTATTTTGCTAAATTTTTAGCGTTGTATCGTAAAACGAAAAAGCACAATAACGTATTGAACAAATTAATTATCGATTGGTTAGGAAGCAATTGTTATTTTCAAGGTTGGATTGGTTGGATTGGTTGACTCATTATAACTTAAAGTTATAATATATCAGTTATAAAATTAATGTCTTATAATAACTAAATTTTGCAGCTGTTGAGTAATTAAATGTTTATTTTCACGAAAAATGTTCTTTATTCTTAATGCCTGCAACTTGTTAGGGTGCACATATATATAGGATCCTTGTCAAGCGATTTTCTAAGAGGACCGTCGTGGCGCAGAGGCGCAACGTCTGCCTATAACGCGACGGTTTCTGGGTTCGATCCCCAGTCGGAGAAGATGGATTTTTCTATTTCCATTTTCTTCGCTCTGGCAAACTAGGCAAAGCGCGGCGTTGAGTTCCGCCACTCAACACGCAATGCCTCGAAAATGGCTGAAAGCGGGAACGGATAAAAGCAGGGACTAAGCAACGGAGTGTCTTAACACTAGGTTCGTATGGTTCCTGCAGTTCCCTCTGCCTACCCTGCCCATGTACGGGATAAAGCGTGAATAATTCAACTCACCTCAACTTTCCCACTCTTCAGCAAATATGATGGCGTTTCTGGCATTGCGGGAAACACCAACAGGTGAATCAAAGGCACGGCCAAACAAATCCATAGAGTCGCGTGATAACACAAATACTCTCCTAAAATATACACTAAAAGATTCCCCAAATTCTGCGATAGCACTACAAGACTCCCTAATGTGCCTCGTATACAATCTTCGCTTATTTCTTTTATATACAGTGGCGTCACGACATATGACCCACTAACACCAAGACCTATTATGGCCCTAGCGGTTATTAATGCCCAAGTTTCAGTGGAATATAATTTCAAGCCCCAGCATACCTGTAAATATTGAATTATTTAAATACATTAAGGTTAATTCCTATAAATGTAATTAGAATTTTTAGACATATTTGAAGTCAATTATAATTGTGATAATGTCCCAAAACACTGTACTTACTGCCATAGAAAAAGACGTAAGCATTAAAGCTTTCTTCCTTCCATAATTATCCACAATGTAGCCAAAAAGAAACACTGCAGGTGTACCAACGAGGTAAGCAACTGATGCCATCCAAGATATGACTTCAGGGTGTACAGGTTCCGCTGCTGGTGTGTCTTCGGACATTAGACGTGGTCCCATCGGTGAAAGCCATCCTATGCCCATGCCGTAGGAGAAAACTGGCAGCACCACTGGAATTAAATATTATAGTAAGTACACACTAAAAAGGTAAACTAGTCAGATTAGTAGACTTTACAGTAAAATCGCAATTCCTAAAAAATGTATACTTAATAATTACGGACTAATATAAACTTTTCAAGAAAAAAAGGTCGTGCCAAACAGGAAAGCGCGATGTTGAGTTCTGCCACTCAACGTAGAAGTATCAACGGAGTGTCTTAACACTTTAACATTAGGTTTCAATGGTTGATTCATTCTGAAGCTCTGAATCAAAAAGGAGATTTTGTGTCTGGTTTGTATGTTCAAATTTATATTCATTATTTTAGGCTGTGACTTATAGCAAAGTAGGTTACGTTCGGGCATAGATACTCCGTTCTTTATGTTTCCTCCAATTTTTGTAGTACTCATCGCAACATAATTCTTTGCCGCAGGTAGAGAGCAAACTCAGAGGCCAGACTAAACCAACGTGCTTAAAGTCAAACACTAACCCATTGCCGTGCTCATATTTATTTTACTTATTAAATTTAATGTATCAGGATTTTGTACCGGATATCCATGCTTTTATCACCTTCTTAGCTTCATCATACAAAAAAAATGTTATGCCGAGTTTTCAGAAAAATGGTATTTTTATTGTAGAAAATACAAAATGTGTCTCTTTTTGTTAAACCCAAGTAGTTAAATAAAATATAGCTTATTTTATTTAACAACTTAGGTTATTAAGTGCTATCGTGATGCATTTGCATAGTGTTTAACTTTACCTAGCGTTCAAGCTTAGCTTAGCGTGCGCCACAGTGTTCAAATGCCTCAAAAAGACGGGAAACGACGAACGTAGTATCTTGACACTAGGATCGCTACGCCTACTCTGCGGCATTTGCATGCAAAGTGAAGCTAACAAAATTATCAGCTATAGTAAGCAGGTACTCCGTTGTTTTCAGAGGCAATATTTTTTCAGATATCAATATTTAGACAAGTATTTTTTATTTATTTATTTATAAATTTCCCACTTAGAATCAATAAGTTGATCACATTTGTACGTCAGATAGAGCTAACGGAGGAGTGTCAGAGGAGCCTCACCTCTGAAACCTACACACTCCACGACTTAAAATACACTCAATTTATTCTAAATTTATCACAATTTATTTTAAATTTATCAATATTTTTATGCCTAATTTATCCCTAAGAGAATCAATGGGCCTCGTGTTATAGATTGCTCGAACAGCCCGTTTCTGAAGAACAAATATAGTATCAATATCAGCAACATTACCCCATTCAATATAAACCCGTACATTTAAAAAGAGCAATTTAAAATATTTAATTAAAAAATACTTAGAATATATGTAGATTTATTTGATTTTATTCAATGAAATTATTTTTAAATCATTTGACAGAAAGACTATATAACAGGTTGATAATATGACATTTTTTGTCATCTGTCATTGTTAAAAACAAAATATAATTTAACATTTTTTTAATTTCACATTTAATCATTTATCATATTAATATATAACACTTAGGTATACTATGTTTTTTTCTTCTTTGAGTTAAGCCCCAATACCGTTACTACAGTATCGTTCATAATTATTTGTCATTAATCTGAAAATAAAAATCCTTACGTAACATGTTTGTTCGTTCTATTTGTAGTACAATAATTAATTTGATCGGTAACAATCACTGTGAACATTTGATATGTACCTTTGTATAATAATGATTCAACGTCTTATATGACTTCCACGTGTTCAAATATTTAGCTCTGGACTAAGCATTTATTTAATTTATAAATCTTCATTTATTGCGCACTAAATGTAAATGAGAGTCAATTTCGTAAAATGTTTCTTGACTTCATTAAATAAGGCTAAGCTGGTATAAAAACTATAAAAAATGTAATGTGTGTATTGTAAAGTCTACAATAAATATTTCAGTACATACAAAATTGAATACCATTTGATCAAGAATTATTAATATTAAAATATATTAAATCATTACTATTACGAGTTAACTTAAAAAATTAAGCAGAATTAAAAAAAATATAATAGTTACTTAGGGAAAATAACTATCAAAAGAAAATAACATTCTCAGCTTTCAGTATGAATTCTCAATACTGTAAGTTTAAATGTAGTGATTCGATTAACACTGCACATTGTTTTAATAAATGAGCCCCGACCGGGAATCGATCTGCCAACTTTATATATACAGTAAAGCACTGTATGACTAATATTTTCCTTGTTTTATAAATAAATATTATCTCTTACACAACTACAACAAAATAAAAAGATACATCACTATACGTTTCCTTTTCCTTTAATTTCTTTGGAGGAAAGGTCGTTACTACTTTGTTAAAGTTCAGAGAATTGTATGATTGCAGATCAATTGGCCTTTAGGGTCATCGGCAACGGTGCAGATTGTTTATTCTAGTTGTTTGTAGGTATATCAGATTGCTTCTAGAATTGTGGCCGCCGCGTCAAATATCTATGTAGATATGGTAGGTCATCATTTTTATTAAAATTACCTATTTCTTAATACGTCAATGAGTAAATAGTCTAGTATGTATTAAAACTAAGAAAACGTGATTAGAAGTAGCATATCTATTTGTACATGGATGGATTTTATATGCATTATATAAATAAAAATATCTTATTGTTCATTGGTATTTATCCCAAAGAATGTCGATGGCGATAACTTAATAATTAGTTGTAAATATGCCTGATGCTGAGCTATAATGCGGTATCTGATAATACAAAAGTGCCTTGAAGATTACCTGTCATCCTGTCGTGTAATTATATAATTTGCTAGTAAATGTAAATATTTATAAACAATATATTTTTGTAATATTACTAATATTAGAACATTTTTAGAAATATTATGTGTTTAGAAAATACTAAGAAAAGAAAATTTGATGAATCATTCACTTCGCAATGCTTAATGTCATTAATACTTAGATGACTTCATATAAGTCCAAGAAATAATAATTTTATGAAAATGATAATTTGAGAATATATATAATATATGAGAAACTAATTAAAACAGACTATTAAAAATATGTCTTATATTTAAAAGAAATAACGCTTTTTAAATATAAACACCAAAACGTAACAGGTATGGTATAAGCAGGACGAAATGAAAGTACGTTGTACTGTGACAAGTATTAAAAAAATAATAAGTTTTATGGTCCTAAGAATATATTTTATAATCTAATCATAGTCATTTTTTATTTTTTTTAAATATGCTATTGAATTGGCGAAACATGTAGCATATTACCCATAGTGTTCCGCCACTCATCACGCAATGCCTCGAAAGGCGACAAAAAAATAAAATACAAACAGTCCACGACAACGGAACAGCGTACTTAAATACTTTAATTGGTATGTAAAGAATACGACTGTTATTCATGTTAACTGTAATTATATATAGTTTCATTAACGAAGACACGTTCATTAATCAAGTGCTCACCGACGACAAACAATTCAATCAATTGTCTTCATTATTCCTCCGACTCGATAACTGAGTGTGGCAAATTTATGAAAGATTATGTAAAGTATGTTTTATGTGTTTACGTAACACATATACATGAAATTTATGAACTTCCATTGATATATTCATGTGAATGCTACTTATATACACGTATTGAGTTTCATACATAATTTTTTTAAATTATGTATGAAACTCAATACGTGTATATAAGTAGCATTCACATGAATATATCAATGGAAGTTCATAAATTTCATGTATATGTGTTACGTAAACACACAAAACATACCTTTTGGTTGAACAGAGAGAGCTTTCCACTTTTTTCCTGAAGCTGGGATGAAATGCTGTTTGCGTTATATAGAAAAGCAAGTAGTGTCAAAAGATTCCATTCTCCGCTTTGAGAGTGGCAAAAAGAAATAAAAATTAAAAAGTGAACCCACGACTACTTATTACTTCTAGGCGCCCAAAATTTCGTTAGCATAGAATTTGTCATCCGATTTTCTTTTGTGTAATAGTTAAGCTGATATATTAAGGTTACACTTCATGTTTCCACATTGTTAGGCCTATTTCATTCCTTTATTTAATTTAGTTTTTCTGGATGTTCTTCATGAGTTGTTCCTGATCATGAATTTTCATATACTACCGAAATATACTCATCACATTCAATAACTTGTACTTGAGACTAAGTACTCATTTCTTAAAATTTTACTGATCTATTGTAATTCTGTGTTAGGTGTTTAAGATTATGCGTGAATATAAAGCATTATCATGTTAAATAGTTTTTGTTATGACAGCATATCTATATTATTTATAGTTTAGCTGGACTCCCATGGCTTTACACCAGGTATGGCAGTTTATAAAATCAATTATAGCCTATATCTTGCCCAGCCCTGGCAGGAGATGCGTGTACAATGTTTCAAGAAAACAATTACATTTATTTTACAAATGATTTTACATGCGGTCTATTTCGGTAAATAATAAATTAAAATAGAAAAAAAAAGTTAAATTATTTTGTTAAATATCTATAACTAATACATTATCGATTTAGATTTCTCTTTATTATGTTATCGTATTCCTTAAAAAACTAACTTAATAAAATTCCTAATATAAATAAATCTCAACTTTGTGTATATAATATTAGTATATGCAGTTCGTTGTACCACTAATTAGCTAGACGAAACTTAATTGTATATTACCGTACCTACTAATGAGAGCTTTATCTTAATATGTCATAATGCATTAAATAATAAAGCTTCTCTGTCACTATGTCAGGCTAACGCTAACTGTTAACGCACCATATATGATTAATTAATGACATTTTTACAAAGAATTTTGTTTAATATCGTGTTATAACAACAATATAATAAATAACTTTATTGTGTTCTTGACCTTACAGCGAAAAAAAGTTCGTGAAAAATTCGAACACGTTCATTCACCAGAGCAAAAGTTAAGTGCGTGTTGTAAACAAAACAATTGCACAGCTCATGTGACCTCATGAAATGACAATGTATGACTTACTTATTCTTATTATCTTACGCACTGTGCGTAGTATTAACACAAAGCATAGTATATTGACTTGTTTATCGAATTCATTCATTGTTTCGTTTTAAATTACTGGTCTAGTTTTCACGTAATAAAAGGCATAGTTGGGATCTTAGTTAAAGCTATAATGCATGTAGAAGTTTGCAAGTCAACTTAAATAATTTTAAAATTACAGCTGTAGTTGAAGGGCCTAAATCATAAAGAAAAACAAAACATAATAGTCCATTACCTCAATAATCATCACTTCGAACCCCTAATCATTAATTTCATTTAGGAAGAGTGTAAATTACGTAAATTAACGTTAAAAAATTTGCAAAGAATTAAACTTTACGTACCTACATTACAAGCGAGATAAGTTGCTGAGATTTAAGTGTAAAAATATGTTCTATTAGTCTGAATCATATATTAAGGTAGAATTGTTCTCAACAAATATGTAGTAGTTCAATATTAACAATTATATATATATATATATATATATATATATATATATATATATATATATATATATATATATATATATATATATATATATATATATATAAGATTTATCTATGTAGATCTAGATGTATGTACATTAACAGGTGATTTTCATTAAGATACACACAACACGAACGCCTATAGACGCGTGTATGGAAACAGATTTTGCATTGAATTTATAAATTTACACAGATTGTTTAAGTAAATTCTGAAAAGAACATTAATTCGATCAGTTTTTTTAGAATATTAATTCGATCAGTTTTTTTTTAAATCTTAAGGAACAATAAATAGCTCATTAACATTTTTTTCACATATTATAATAATAATAGGTACCTTGTATTTTTTTAATTTTTCGTCGTAAGTGTTTAAGAAAAAAATGGTTTCGTAAAAGTTCAATAACAATTAATATTTTTGCTATTTTTTTAATAAGGGATTCAAAAAAAAATTAGCGATATAATGGAGCTAGAGTGATAATATGAAATATTTATTATATTTTAAAAGTTTACGAAAAAATACTAACTAAAAATCTTACTAATATTATAAATGTAAAGTGAAGTTTGTGAGAATGTACGTTTGTTCCAGGGTTCATGTCAAAAATACTTAACGAATTTAAATCTAACTCTACAATAATAGATCCTTACATTAGAATAACATATGAACTACATTTATCTGATAAAATATTGCAATTCACTTTAGTTTATTTTACTACTAAGTAAATAATAGTATAGTTGAAGCAGGCGAAGTCGTGATTAGGTCGACGTCGCTAGTCTTTTTGCAACGTTTAAGGTAATTTTGTATAATAATTATTCATTTAGTTTACGACGTTGAAATTTACATAGTTTATATTTGTTTTAATTCATTAAATATTTGAAAAGAGCCTTTGTTGTAATACTTTGTCATCTACACGTGATACCGTGCCGTAGTACAAACTACACATATTGTGTAATAAGCGCCTAATACATTTATTTAAATAAAAAAATCATGATATTGAAAGTGTTAATCCTCACTAAAGATAAAAAATACTTAATGTAAACATATAACATATTTTAAACGCAGCGGGATTTGAACCTGCGTCTCATGGAAACCATCTAAACGCTCTACAATCCGTCTTCATTACGTTGTGTCAAACTTTTTATTTTTTATATTTTTTGACTATTGAAAACTAACATATCTGTAACATTATAAAGCAATAAACAGTCATTTGCTAAAAATGTTATTTATCCATTATTTTCATGATTTGTACCTCACTTTACGTATAGTAAAATACTTAAAGAAAACATTTTAATACAGCAGGATTCGAACTCGTGCCTCATGGAAACATTCTATTGTATATGAGAAAGATTTTCGTTGAAATTTTACTGTTATTAAACTAAATGAACAGCGTATTAAGAAATTTCGCCTAATAACCCTTAAAATCTCTACACACATTAAATGATTTTCTTTATATTATTATTTAACAGTAGCAATATCTTGAATATTTACTGAATAAAAGGACGTGGTCTAATTTTTTGTCACTTTAGTCGCATAAAGAGATTTGCGTATAGGCTTTGTTTAACTATCATTACGTTTGATTGTTCAAGTGAAATAAATGTAAGTACATAAGGCTTTCATTTGTCGACCATTGTTGTGACTTGATATTTATGTATATAAAAATTATTGTAAACGGAAATATCGGATTTATTTACTTCATAATTATCGTTTGACTTTTCAGACGACAGGTTCAATCCCCGCCCAAAAGTTGAATATATCTTATCTTAAAAAAGAGAGAGAACAGAGAGTTTTGACACAGGGTTCTCCCTACTTATCTCTCTTTATTAAAGTGTTAAGTAATAAACTATATTATAAAAAAAATATGTACATCTATCGATTTACAAAATATCTACAAAAGATATGTTTACTTTTGTTTTATATTATTATGATAGTGGAGGAAGTGAAAATCAACTGCAAGACATTATGTATGCGGAACCCGTTT
This sequence comes from Dione vanillae, assembly GCA_037178615.1. Lineage (NCBI taxonomy): Eukaryota > Metazoa > Arthropoda > Insecta > Lepidoptera > Nymphalidae > Dione > Dione vanillae. Next base: position 186,851 of record JAZFAU010000270.1, read on the forward strand.
CATAAATTGTATACTAGTGAGAAATATAAATGTACCTAATTCATGTTGTATGGCATTATGGTAAATTACCATAGATTCCGTCCAAATGAATCTCTTAAAACAGAAGTAACAAGTTCCTTTTCTTTGTTAAGTATATACAAAATATTATTACTAAAACCTATCTTGAGATGACTTTGTATCAAAAAAGACACGGACTCGCTTTACGCTTTATTCAAATTTATTAGTTAAAAATATTTTTCTTAGTTTGGTAATATTAGTTAAAATGCTACTTAATTTGACTAATATAAATGTCTTATACAATATAATAAAAAGTACCGAAAATTACTTACTTAGCAACATAACTCAAAATTCCCAATTTATTTCGGATGGTGTACGACTATTTGTTCAAGCTAAGAGACATTTCTTGTTGTGCTTTAATTAAATATTCTGCTGGCATTTACAGAAATAGAATATATATATATATATATATATATATATATATATATATATATATATATATATATATATATATATATATATATATATATATATATATATATATATATATATATATATATATATATATATATATATCACATTCATATAATGACCGAAATTTATATACCTTTAAATTAAACTGGCGGATAAACCAGTAATATAAAAAATACCTATTATACTAGTAAAAATAAGAAAGAATTATAAATAAGCAGAAGAAGGAGAACTATACATACTGAGATATAGAAGACTAAAGAAGGAGAACTATACATTGTTACACATTCTCTGCATTGATTTAATATTCTATACTCACAGATAACTATTCAATAGTCTTAAAAATACTTTTTAGGTCCAAGCCGGGATATGGCTTGGACCTAAAAAGTATTTTTATTACTACTACTACTACTGCAGCGAAGAACAGGGTAGGCAAAGCACTAGTACTCAGACACTCTGTTCTCCGCTTTAGAGACATTGTGAATTGAGTGGCCGAACTTAATGCTTTATTGTTGTTGTTAAATTAAAAAATAATTCATTCTCCTCGAGTATGAATCGATCCCACAACTGTTGCCTTTAAAGTTAGAAGTAATGCCGCTACATGACTGATTATTACCGACTATTAAGATTATGTAGGAAAGTGTGAAATTGTAAAACAAAACGTAGACCATTATACGCAATAAAATGAAAACTAACAATTTAAACTACTATTGCAAAAACCAAGAATGTTTATTTCTAGAACCACTTATATTTGAATCAACGCATCGTTCGTAAAGCTCTAAGCTCGTAATGAAGCTTTAATAGTCGCCTAACAACCAAGTAACTTATGTATGTGCATATATCAAGAATAACGAAGATGCATTTCTGTTGAAATGTATTACATTGCATTAAAATTGTAATTTTTTAAAAAATATATTATTATTTATGCCGCTGTGTTTATATCACATACTTCAAGGTTTTTTTTAAATATGTAAAATTTCCTATGTCGTATATAAAAAAAAATATAGTAATCACTGAGCATATATTTTATTTCATGAATATAATATTTAAAATAATAAAAACGGTGGTAAATTGAGAAAAAATAGGTCATTATTTATTACTGTAATAAAAATTCACTCTACTTACTTAAAATTGCCACCAATATTTGATTCACCCTACTGCCTTCAGAGCAATATTTTTTCACTGTGTATTTTAACATTTTTTTTTTATTTTTTTACACGGCTTACAATTTTATTTAATTAAATTATGTACTGTTTCCAGATAGTTTAATATATTTTTAGCAATGATTTTAAGTTTGGTAATTTTAAATTTTGAAACTGGCACTTTATTAAAACAATAAAAACGACATATATAAGTCGCTTTTATTGTCTGTTTTTAAATTGCGCGGGAACGCGCGTCTAGGGCCGTATTCTTATTTCAAATGAGCATGTCTTCACCCATGTGGATACTAGTGGAGCAGTCAAGATGTTCTGCGGCGGCCTAATGTACTGAAATGATTACGATGTTAGTGCTTTTAAAGTAATTTTAATTATTAATTCATAAAAGATATGACACACAAGAACACAAACGTTTTTTTTTAATTACTCTGAAACTGTTATATTATTTTGATGATTTGATTTGATGATTTGAAATTAAGAGTAGATTTAAGTGTTTATTTAATATTTTATAAAATAAGTTTAAAAAAACTTACACAAAAATAATTTTATTGAGCCTTATTGGCTTTTTAAAGATGTAGAAGCATGATGAAAAATTATAGAAGAAATGCGAAATGAGGTATGTAGAGATTGCGACTATTACCCAAGAAAGCCAGTTATTTTAAGCCACTGGCTTAATTAAATGTGTAAGAAAATATGTGTAAATATAAATAATAGGCATTATAATTACTACTTTACAATTCTACGAGTATTTTTAATTTAAATGCGCACTCCGTGGCGTTATTTATAAAGACCAATTACGTATACATTTTTAAATTATTATTATTTTTATTTTACATGTCAGGATCTTTTGTTTTTTCGATAAAACATGTCCTGAGTTTGGTTCATGAGCTTTTATTTATATTATTTTTAACGATAAATTAATTTTATCTTACTTTTATAATTTTCTTATGTGCTTAACAAAAGAATACAAGCTACAAAAATGTTTATTGTCTTATTATTGTATGTATGTAAGAATGAGTACTAATTTATTATAAAATATTTTTCTGTGGTTGTAGGTATTTTTTGGTTTTAGTGTGTGTCAAATATCCGTTTCCGTATCCGTATCAGCAAGTAATAGACTTTACTAGCGGATCTATTACGGATCTTTTACCTTAGATATTTTTACACGAGCACGTCATATCGAAAATTTAGTCCTCTCGTAAAACTAATAATCAGCTGATGTTGGTTTATAAAGAGAAACATTTCTTCCGAATTCGATATATGGCCATAACAAAATATAACAGTCTGTAATGTTACTGTTCTGTATGTTTGTATACAGGTATCTTCTAGACGGTAAAAACGGAAAATGTAGTGTCTAATCACCGACCTACTGAATATTAAAATAGAAAAATATATAAATCGTGAAACGTCTTCACATTATAAATTATATCTTTATGAGTATAGTTATAAATTATAATTATTTATAAAAAAAATATAAAAATAATCAAACAAAAGGTGCGGAAAAAAAGGTGCGGACCGTGAATCTGTAGCGTATACTGTATAGTAAAAAAAACTTACTTACTTGGAAGGTTAATTAGGATAATTAAATAATTTATTTTTTCATTGAAATATAACGTATAAAAATAGTATCTTAATGTGGTCACATATTACAATAATTATAAACAATGTTATATATCTATACATATTTATGAAAATACCTATGTATGTGATACTATGAAAAAACTTGTTCAAACTAAATTTTTTCTATCTTCATCATACATCTCCCTTCCTAGCCACTAAAATCTTTATTTTTCAATTTATTTGCTTTTTTAGTGTAGTTACACAAAATTAGATAGATACATGAAAAAATATTTTGTTAAACTTAATTATGGCGCACCTTTCATTAATCTATAAAATTATATATAACTGAGTGCCGCTACGCTTGAAGCTCTCCTTTCTTCTGCTCTTTTCTCCCGCTCTATTTCGGAATTCCTGGATCGAGACAAAAAGCACCCTATTACATTTCCCAAAGTTCCGTCTATATTTATACCAAATGTATCAATAACGGTTTAGCAGCTTAGATGTAAAAATTTTTGCAGCTTAGATGTAAAAACTCGTTCAATTGTATGTATTAAATAGCTAATGCCAAGGGAATGATCTACATAATCGATAAATAGCTAATTAATCAGATTTACACTTTATTTAGTGTAGACATATATAATTAACATACAGTCCGGAAACTCCGAAATTCTGCAAAATAATTAACACATTAACATTTCCCGAAGTTGAATTGAACCAACAACCTTTAAACTGTCAGACGTTGTGAGAATACACCATGGAAGTCTCAAAGTAAGTAAGTAAGGTCAGTATAAAATGAAATAATATATGTTAAACATATGTTAAATTCATTATGGTATTAAAAATAATGTCGTCATTGTACGTTCACCCTTAGTCGTGACTAATTGGCATGAATGACAGAATTCTATTCAAATAGCGAATTGATTGAAGGAACCATCCTCTAATTACTCACGTAATGTTTGTCTAAGCAGGACTACGCGGCGCTAGTGTGAGATTATAATAAACTTAAATATCGACCCGTCTTTGGTAAAGTGGTCTATGTAAAATCTAATAAAATAAATTATATTTTATTGAAGGGAAAGTTATGGAATTTCTGTTTTGGAGTCGACTTATTGTAGAAGAGTAATAATTATAATATTAAATATTAACAACAAAGCACAATAAGTGAGATAAAGGGAGAGGTCGGTTGTCTTTCGAAAACACAGTATCGAAGGTACTGGAAGAAAGTGACATAAATCCTCAGGATCCTCAGATCCAGAGAGTATATATAATTGGTCAATGACAGAAAAAGAGGCAAAAAAGTCGTTTGGCGATCCATCCTCTCTAGCTACCCAGGTAGGGATAAAGCGTGTAGTTGTATATATGTAAATATTAATTAATAGGTCTACGCATAATCAAGCAATCGGTCTATAAAATTTATACTTCTCGTCTTCATTCATTATTGCAGAGCACATGTCGTTATTTGCATAAATCGTCGTAATCATCACTTTATTTGTATTTTAGATGGATAGTCGTAGTCATAGTGAAATGTCTACATTTATAATTCGTTACTTGCTTATCAAACTGTCAAGAGATAATGAAATAACAAAGTACATAGTGTACCTTGTATTATTGAGTATTCATATGCTCTGATCTCAAAACTATATGTTCAAAAGAACGAACGCGGTTCAAAACCCGCTGCATTTTATTTTTAACACAAAAATATATATTTATTTGTTACAAATTTTAATATTTTATTATCCTTGTAGTCAATTTATTTGTTTAGGTCACTTTCACTGTAACTGCTTGATATGAATCTAACTAGAATTTGTTTGTCGGTAGACATGGCGACAATCTTCAGGGAATGATGACTTTCGTGCTGCCGTGAGGTACATTTTTAAATTGCAACGCGGATGATATGGGTTCAAATCGATTGATTATACCAGTAGGCATATACAATACTTCAAGATAGTTAAAATAAATTATGTTTCATGATTGATATAGATGATTAACGCAAATCGTTTGGTTTGTGAAAATTGGGAGATTTTCCATAATTATTATATAATTATTATTACATACATGCAGGGTAATTTGGTCAAAATAATTAAATATATCAAAAATAATTACTAACTTTTAAAAGTCACTGCACTTAACTTTTTGAACTACGATGTAGCCACAGCAGAATTTTTTTACTATTTTACACGTAAATTTAAAATTTTAAAAAATTAACTTACGTCCCGTGAATTAAAATAATTCATTTACTTACATTCGTTAACTTAATTTTTTATTTATTTTCCTTTATCTTCTCTACAGTTATGACGTTTCGAGCGTGCCAGTTGTGACCGTGTCACTTCACCAATATCACTTTCTACGGAGAATTTTATCTTAAAGCTTTTCTGATATATTTTTAAAAAGCAACCGTTGTCATTCTGACAGGTTTTAATCAAAAGGTTAAATTTTTCTAAAGAAATTCAAAATTCCGAAATGATTCTGATTATTGCTTTAATAGTTCCATACATTGTTGAATGTCGTGAAGTTCAGAATATACAAAAAGCATACAATATTTGTACTGCCTACGGTTACCAAGTTTTAGAAGCAAAATTTAACCAGGAAAGTCATTGGTTATGTCTTAGGACACAAGCAATAGGTAAGTGCTAGAAGGTCAAAATAAATTTCCATGTTATTAGGACATAATTTCGCCTTACTAATAAATAATGTTAATAAAAATGTAGCCCCTTATGCTTAAAAAAAGTTCAACAGTGTGATCAGTTCCTACGTTAAGTAATATTTTTAATATAAGAATTTAGTAACAAAATGATTTTTAAATCGATTATACTTAATTCACACACAAACATACGTAACTTCACCCGCTCTATAACTAGCGGGATATTCAGGCAGTTTAAAAAGTTAATATATTTTAATATATATTAATAATTATATTAAAATATCCTGGCAACTAGGCAAAGCGCGTGTTGACTTCCGCCACTCCACACGCAATACCTCGAAGAAGGCGGAAATCGTGTCTTATCAATAGGTTCATATGGTTCCTGGGGTTCCCCCTGCCTACCCTGCAATATCCCGCATATTGCAGGGTATAAAGCATGACAGACATAAAAAAAATATAATTATTAAATCATTAAAATTAAAACTATTTATATACATATATAAATGTATATTAATAATCGGTCGTTGCAGGATCGTCACCGCTGACACCACTTACTCCCACACTTCTATTAGATCCTGGACTGAACAGTGAGGAAAAGAAACTCAACTTTTCTTTAAAAGATATCTCTATGGCATATGGCTTCCCCGTGGAAGACCCACGGGCGGGATCAGCGGAGGGTTACATTGGTGATGATAATCAATTTTATGGAGTTCTTCACTTAGGTATTGCTTTTTAAATTTTATAATAATATACGTCTATATAAATTTCTAGTAATTTTATATTTTAATACAATTGAACTTTAAGTCATTTATAAAACTTAGCCACACTCTTTCCCTATATATTTAGATACGCCATTTCTCATAAATCGATTTTTAATACATCATCTTGATTTGTGTAACTCAACGCCGTGTTTTGGCTAAGAGTAATAATGAATAAAAACAATCATTTCCGTATGTATGATTGGACTTTTAATTCGATGCAGTAAACTAACAATTCCAGTTTTGCATGTAATTGCTGTGTAAAAATAGTGTTTAATCACTATTTTTAAAAGTAAAAGAATTTAAACGAATAGTTTAATTAATTGATTTGTAAAAATGTTGACTCAATCAACTATTCGTATCCCTAGACTACTATCTTGAGGGCCATCGTGGCGTAGAGGCGCAACGTTTGCCTGTAACGCGTCTGGGTTCGATTCCCCCTCGAGAATTTTCTATTTTCATTTTCTTCGCTCTGACAACTGGACATAGCTCGGCGTTGCATTTCGCCACTCAACATGCAATGCCTCGAAAAAGGCGGTAAGCGGGGACGGAGCAAGCAGGGACTAAGCAACGGAGTGTCTTAACACTAGTTTTCCACAGTTCCTGCAGTTCAGTCAGTCCCTCTGCTTACCCTGCCATATGCAGGCAAAAGCGTGAAGCTAAATAAAAAAAATTGCTTTCTGTAACATTTAAAACAGATCTGTCTATTATACTGTCCATTAAGGAGCCAGCCCATTCATTTTCTGTTCCTTTTTTTACTGCATACTAGGTGTACGATAATTAAAACAGATCGTTCATTTTTTTGAATAAATTAGGCCATCACTACTAAATTATATGTTGTATCATTATTTTTGAAATGACATCAGCTTGAGTTAGTTTACTGCATCGAATTAAAAGTCCGAAAGATAATATCCATTGTTGTAAATAGGCAATCGAACTTTATACGCCGACCCATACGGCATGGATGATCCAAATAAGTTTTTCGGAGCTTTCGCGAACGATTTTTTGGCAGCACCGGAAAGACCCAGACGTGAATATTCTCAGGTGATCAGGTGATGGCTATGCTACAATAAAATATGTATTTCTTAACATAAATAAAATATATTTTTTTAATCCTCAGTGTGGATTAGCACTTTAAAAATCATAAATATAAATATATATAAATAGAAAAGTCCAATTATGCCATTAGCTTCCCAATTAGAAAAAAAAGGAAATAACTATCGCATTAAACTAATTGACTATTTGTCATTGCAACTCAGCCTCACTATAATTTGCCCTAAAAGCCCGTAAAAGAAAAACAAAAGTTAATTATGACAATACCTCAATGATTCATAGTTCGGCAACGGCTTCGACCAGCTGCCATACTTTCCGTACGATATCGAGCAACACGACAGGAAACCGGGTGTAGCGCGCGCCCGCATCTGTGATTTGCTTTTGCTAGCCGACAGGGAGTTTTTTGAAAACGTTAGCCATTTTTATAAATTACGTATATTAATGTTGTAATATTTTTAATATTCATTAATAATATGAAGTGTTCTACGCACAGTTTCGCCCTATTTTTAACTGAAAACCGTATTAAAATACCTAGCGTATATTAGTTGTTTTAAACTATGTCAATTTGAAACATTTAAAGGCTGATATAAATATAAGATAAGAGAATAATAAAAATAATTATATAGGTAACTACTAACCTGCAGTATAATTCGAACTCACATCTTTACGATATACTAAATATTAAAAATCTGAACAGTTCGTTCGAACACTAATCTCAAAAGCTACTGATTAATTGAAAAGAAAAAGCAAACATTTTTATACTATGTATATTTTGTTTTAGCTTCACGCTTTATTCCGCACATGGCAAAGTAGGCAGAGGGAACTGCAGAAACCATAGAAACCTAGTGCTAAGACACTACGTTGCTTAGTCCCTGCTTTCTCCGTCCCCGCTTTCCGCCGTTTTCGGGCACTGCGTGTTGAGTAGCGGAACTCAACGCCGCGCGTTGCCTAATTTCCTGAGCGAAGAAAATGGAAATAGAAAAATCCATCTTCCCCGAGTGGGAATCGAACCCACAAATCGTCGCGTTTACAGGCAGACGCTACGCCTCTGCGTCACGACGATGAGATTAGAATAAATAATTTACTTACTTAGTCTATTCATCCACGAAAGTTTAGGCCGTATATTATTACATCATGTTTATTGCCCACTAGTTAAAATTAGGTAAAAGCCTGTAACTAATATGATAAAATATTTTCCTAAGATTTTTTCTTAAAGGATGCAAATTCTAGTCTTAACCATGTTGTAAGAAGAATGATGCATGCCGTCGCTCAAGCCGATGTTATATTTAGAAATGCCGACTTTAATGAAGACGGCATTCCTGATAATGTTGGTAAGTTCTATATTGGAAGATAAATAAATAAGAGAGTATAATTATGTACTTATTGTACATATTATGATAATGAGCGATATTTTCCAATTTGCGTACATTTTCTGTGTATTTTTTTAGGTTCACGCTTTATCCTGCATACGACAGGGTAGGCAGAGGGAACTGCAGGAACCATAGGAACCTACTGTTAAGACACTCCGTTGCTGACTTTTTTCTGTCTATGAAAGTATTAACATAACGTAATCAAATATATCATTTTTGTGTTCTCGCTTTAGACTGGAAAGTGGAGAACGAGACCGTTCTCAATTTTTCGTTACGTTCTCCAATTCCACATATTTCCAATTTGACATAAGTTCATTTGTTTTACCTATACTACTTTGTCAAGATAACAAAAAGTAATATGGTAAATTATTTAATAATTCGTTAATTCCACGCTGCAAATATATATTTATTACAGGTTTTTCAGTAAAATATATACTTGTTCTCACATCGAACGAAACCGACTATCGGGTTTTCGGCGATCTTAGTAAAGAACGGGCTGTAGATGGTAGAAGCTATCTCATGAGGTTCGCAAGGTTGAGAAGACTGTCCGAAGTTTGCCTTGGCGTCGCCTTTTCTGGGCACGCTTTTAAAAATAAAACTTTGGGATTAAGGTATTTTATAATCGATATTCTGACAAATGAGTAACTTAATAAATAAATTTAAAGGAATATTTATTTATCTCTGACAGACAACCTATCTAAAAACTGTAAACATTTTTATAATTTTTAAAATATTAATTCACACTGAGGATAGAAAAAATACTTAAAGAAAACATATAAAAATTTGAAAAATCATAAAAATATTTAATAAAAGTAGGATTCTTTCGCGCCATAAAATCTAAAATGAAAATTAACTACGAAATATTAGTTAGTTACTTTTATAAATTATATAGAAATTACGACGCAGCGTGATGAAGAACGCATGGCTCAGTGGATAGAGCGCTTGTATAGTTCGCAAAAGGGCGCAGGTTCAAATTCTGCTGCGTTCAAATTTTATATGTTTTCTTTAAATAAACGTAAACACACATAAGCACATATACAAGAAGTATACACAAACATACATATAAAAACATATATACATCATGCCCTGAAGTGACGACGATGTCTCCAAAATAGGTGAAAATTAATACCTAGAGTTTTTTTATTTGCGCGATTTTTATACATTTTAAATAAAACAATTTAATCGGATTAATCGCGTATATTAACATATTTTTTGTGAAATCCGACATTTCGAACACTTTGCAGTAGTCCTTGGTCACGGGTTGACGGTCAACCGCGATTCAAATCACGAAGACGGTCAAACGTTAAATACGCGAATAATCCGGTTAAATTATTTTATTTAAAAATCCAGAGTGCTTAAACTCTATGTTCCCGCCCAAGCTTCACGTCGCTGGGCGGCGGCATGGGCGGCGCGGCGGGCGGCCTCTGCGACCGGCGCGCGTACGGACGCTCCTTCAACACTCTGGCCATAGCGCACGCCACGGTTGAGACGGGCGTGCGCGTGCCGGAGCGGGTCGCGGCACTCACTCTTGCGCACGAAATTGGTTAGTTGTTTTTATTTTCATTATTTATAGAGATCGGAGGACGATCGTAGTGGCGTAAAGGCGTGGCATCTGAATGTAAACGCGACTGTTTATGAGTTCGATTCCTAGGACAAGAAAATGGATTATTCTATTTCCATTTTCTTCGCTCTGGCTTTGCCTAGTTGGCTAACTAAGTACGTAAATTATGATTTTTGTAATTGCTAAACTTTCACATATCAATTATTCAGTTATAGATATTTACTTAATAATTGAAATAAATAAAATATTAATTTTTTAGATAAAACTAAGAATTCAACTTAAATCATATTTTAACGTGTCATAATTCATTTCAAACACTAAATTTACATACAGTATTAAAAAGTTACGTAAATAATTTTCCGTCTACCATATTGATATCAAATAGAAATACATACAAAAAAAACATAAAACTTAATGATCATTTTAATGATAGCACACAACTCATGACAATACACGAAAAAATCGTTTTCTAAGTAAAGATTTACGTGGGTGGCGTATTTCCATACTAAAATTACGATCTAACGTCTCTAAACAAACTTATGCGTGAGGCTTATCGTATGTCAAGCGCTTGAGTATTGGATTTTATTTATTAAACGTATATTTCTCAATGGTTTCGAGTTGCATTTCTATTTTGTTATTTATTTGAATCGTTTAACGTTTAGGGCTATATATCTCTTAAGAAAAATACGTAACTATGGCTTTTGTTTTGGACTTTGTCGTCCGTCTGTAAACATAATTTTTATTCAAACTATATTGTGCTATAAAGACTTAAGTTTAGAATAAAATATCTAGACTGGTAGAACGCTATGAAAATATTAATCATAATACATTTTTTTTTGATTTCGTATGAAAATCGCCGTGTAATCAAAACCTACATCCCGTTTACATACAGTTAATTAGGTAATAAGTTAGAATTTATAGTATAAGTATAAGTATATTCAACGAGTTGGAAAATGTCTAAAACATTATTTATACATAGGTAGTTATATTCTAGAAAAAAGAACATTAAAAACTTTTGTCTATACTTTATTCCATACATACGGTAAACTACAATAATAAAATTGGTACGGAACCCTTCGTGTGTGAGAATGCTCGACTTTTTAAATATTATATATTATTGTTAATAGGGCTTTTACTATTAACAAACACGACGTTATTTATTAATTTTTAGAAATGTGAAAATTTAAAACTAATATAGTACCTATGTGATAATAACTTGATTTTGGAAAGTGTTAAATATACTCGTAATTATGACAATTAAAACAATTGAGACTTAATTTAAAAAAATTCCAAATAAACATAGGCACAGCAGTACAGGGTAAGATAGGATTGACGTAAACGTTATGATTACGGACTCAGTCCTCACTTGGAGGATTTTTTTGTCATATCCTGCTGCGTATATATGCTGGATACCAGTGGCAAAGAGTGCAATTTTTATAAAGATAAGGTAGGAAGTAATAAATTTTAATGTGACTAATGTACTAAACATAATATTTTTTGTATTTCACAAGATAGAAAATATTTTATAGCGGTGGGTTATTAAATATTATTATTATTTTTTAATTACACGCTTTATCCTGCTCATTGCAGAGTAGCTAAAAGGAACTACAGAAACCATATGAGCTTAGTGCTAAAACACTCCGTTCCCGATTTTCGGCCTAGTTGCCAGAGCGAAGGAAATAGAAATAGAAGAAAATAAAAGTGATATAATCCATTCTATACGATTGGGAATCGACTCCAAAAATCGTCTTATTTACAGGCAGATTCTGCACTACGACGGTCCTAATGTTATGTTTTATTTAATATTTTTTTATTTAATATGCCTCTGTTGGATACAGCGTAAAGCTAAATTAGTAAAGTAAAATAATATTTAAAATCTCCCATAGGTCATAGTTTTGGTGCGCACCACGACGACAATTTCCCCAACCCCGATTGCAATGGATATCTCATGGGATCCCAGTCCTCCATATCTTCTCCCCATAGCTTCGAGTTCTCGATGTGCAGCAAACGCTTAGTAGCTGCCACTTTAAGCAGCATGAGCTATTGTTTAACAGATGTTGATCAAGCGTATTGTGGGAATGGTATGTTATTTTTTTTAAACGAATTTTACTTGTTTTTTGTTATTTTTTCGTATTTATTTAGAAATAAATAAAGCACTTTTGACATGACGATTTATGAAAATATTTAAATAATTGTGTTCTCCTCAAGGCCTTCAAGATATGAAATTTTTTTATACTCATTATTAATAAAAATAATTAATATAGGTAGTTATTATTATTGCTTACATCACGTGGTGTAACAATAATGTTTCTAAGTAGTTAGTGAGGTTTGGGTTCGACTTATGGAAATAATTTTTTTTTGCTTTGGAAAGACTAGTATTGTTTTTCCACACACATCACCCAATGCAAAGTAATTATATATTAATATTGATTGAGAGATTAACAGATATGTTTAATATTTTAGGTATAGTAGAAGATGGTGAAAGTTGTGACTGTGGGTTGCCGTCTCAGTGTAGTTACAGAGACCCTTGTTGTACCCCCCGAGCTGGCGGTACGCTCATGTTTGATGAAGGGTTGGTCGGCTTGTTTTGTTTCTTCACGCTTTTTATCCCGCATAAAGCAGGGTAGGCAGATGGAATCGCAGGAACCGTGGGAACCTAGTGTTAAGACACTCCGTTCTCCGCTTTGCTGGAAGCATTGCGTGTTGAGTGCTAGAGCCAAGAAAATGGAAATGAAATATCCATTTTCCCCTAGTGAAAATCGAATCCACAAATTTAATTTAATATTTTTTTAAACTATTAATTTAAAAAATCTTTTTCTACACAGTTGGAACAGAAAACATAGTGTCAAAACACTCCTTTATTTACGTTTTGCGTTCTGCTGTACTATATTGAAATAGATACAAAATAATAACTACAATTAAAAATAATATATTCCAGTGCATTACACAAAGAGGGTTGTTTAGTTTCACCGTCGGCGATGTGCCACCCCTCACAGGGACTCTGCTGTAAGGCGAATTGTGAATACGCGAATCTCACTAAGAGTGGTATTGTTAGTATAAATTATACAATTTATTTTTGTATTCCAAATGGCAGACATTTATTTTTACATTTCAAAAAGAATCAGGGTCCCATTAATTTTGTCGTCGCATATTTTCTTCTTCTTTTGGCGTATAAAGCACCGGCGTGGTAGTAATGGCATCTTGCCAGCCACTCTCATCGGGATTTTTTCCAAATGTTTCATAACGTCATCATGAGACGTTCCATCAGACCGCTCAGTTATTATTTATTTATTTATTCAAAGACTGCTTACAACACATATACTTATTCTAATATAACAGCATGTCTTATAATTATGAGCTTAGTGCTACTTTATTTATAAGTCGCCACGACATGTTAAGTACAATGTAATTTAATAGTTACAGAACACAACATACATACAATTAAACTTTTTAAAGTAATGAGAAATTCAATCAAATACAAACAATAATAACTTAACTTATTATTAATAGAAACTTAACTTATATACAAAAGTTTTTTTTGCACCGTCCCGTCTCTTTTATTATCTATTACATTGAACGGTTGCCTGTAAGAGATCATTTGTAGTGACAAGGCCGCCATCGCACACAATGTGTATTATTTCAATTATTTTATTCTTCTTTTTACTTTCTTATGCCATAAAGTGTTATTATTACTATAAATATACAAAATATAACCTGACCGAGCAGGACTGCACGTCGCTGGAGCTGCAGTGCCCGCGGGCGCGCGTGGCGCGGCGCCGGCGCTGCGGCGTGGGCGGGCGCTGCCTGCCCGACGGCAGCTGCCACGCCGCCGAGTGCGCGCTGCTGGGCCTGCGCGAGTGCGCCTGCCCCGACCACGGCCCGGTCAGTGACGCAGCGTAGGAGCCTAGTGTTGAGACACTCCGTTGCTCAGTCCCTGATTTCTTCGTCCCCGCTTTTCGCCTTTTTCAAATCATTGCGTGTTGATTGGCAGAATTCGACGCCACGCTTTACTTAGTTGCCAGAGCGAAGAAAATGAAAATAGAAAAATACATCTTCCCCAAATCGGAATCGAACCCAGAAACCGTTGCGTTAAAGGCAGACGTTGCGCCTCTGCGCCAAGACGGTATTATTCCGTTGTCTAATTAATGCGTGAACATGATAAGAAAATGTCTGCGATTCAAACATCGAGATATAAAAAAGTGAAACATCGAGATATAAAAAATTCATCTAATCCAAACTTTAGTAAAAAGCTTTTTCAAATTTATCTTAACTTTATTAATGTAATAAATTGACCATTTCGTTAATATATTTTTATTGGTAGTAATTTGAGCTACAATTAATTTGCTTCATTATCTAAATTAAAGGTGAAAATAAAATATTTAAATTCAAAGATAAGTTGAAAATCTCAATTACTATAAATTTGTAATCACACTTTTCGTATGTACAAATTCTTTTTATTACTTTTATACAATGAAGAATATATAATAATATCAACCCTCTATAAGTTGAAATAAGCTGTGAGTTGACAAGAACTCATTTGCAACATGTTTTTTCCTTCATATATCTAATAATTGAATTAGTATCTTGAATATATATGTTTTTATATAACCTTTCAATTAAAAATTTTTGAAACTTGTTACTTTTATAGTTTAATGAAATAAGTTATCGTCTTTAAAAAATTTAATTGAATTGTTATTTATTTGACTTCTGTAACTGTAAGCTCTAAATTTATAACAAATAACCTCTTTATATTGAATCCATTTAAATCGAATTCCCTTACAAGTAGAAATTTCTATAACTCAAATTTTTTAGCGACTCGACTATTTAAAAAAACAGGTACACAATACTAAATTTAATTTTTAATTATTCATACTACAATATACATTACACAAGAGATAGTCAGGAGCAGAACAATTATAAAGTTTTTTTTTAACTTACACCATTATAACAGTTTCACCTTATTGTGATAATAATTTGTAGAATATTTATCGTATTTGTTTCGCAAAATATGTACAGATAATTAATATTTCTCTTTAATTATTTACAGGGCGGTAAACTAAGTCAAGTTAAAAAGTGTGGAGTGTGTTGCCAGTTAAAGAAAGCACACGAAGACGAGGACCGCTGTGTGGGAGTGGAGTTTGCTCTGAAGGAAGTCATGATGCACTCCAAGCTGCCTGTTGATTGGCCAGACGAATATTATAGAGGTCGTAAGTGTTGTTTTGTTAATTTTCGAATAAAAGATGTGACTACTAGGTCTTGAGATCCAAATAAATTAGAAATATGTATTAAGTGCAGGCGCCACTGAACTACTAAATTTGAAAGGTTTTTTTATAACCGTCTTGAAATGCGTTCAAGAGAAGTTCTAAACTGGTCTTTTAACTTTTTCATAAATTAATATCGATAAAGGAACAATGGAAAAGCCATTATTAAATAAGAAATGTGAACTACGTGAAGGTCACTTCTGAAGTTACAGAGGGTAGAGAAACACTCAGATTCACCAAAATACCAATGTGAATAACAAATTATGAATTTTTCTTGTAATTTCAGAAAACTTTCGAATTTAAAACTTAATTAACAACAACTTTAATAAATTTCCTCAAAACCTTTACAAAACACACAATTGAAGTAAACACACAAACAAAACTGAACCGCAGCCAACGTATCGGTGACGGTGTGCGGCAACGCGACGTGCGCCCGCACGCACGTGCGCGCGTGGCCCGCCGGCGACGTGTGCGTGGCGCTGAACGCCGTGGGCGTGTGCGCGCCGCGCGGCGCCTGCACGCCGGCCGACGCGCGGCCCGCCGCCAATATATACCCGGACTTTGTGGTCAGTCGCTACTAGTTGAATGTGGCTTTAGTTATGTTGTTTTTTAGCTTCACGCTTTATCCCGCACATGGCAGGGTAGGCAGAGGGAACTGCGGGAACAGTGGGAACCTAATGCTAAGATACTCCGTTGCTAAGTCCTTGCTTTCTGCCTTTTTCGAGGTATTGCGTGTTGAGTGGTGGAACTCAACGCCGCGCTTTGCCTAGTTGCCAAAGCGAAAAAAACTTTAGTTCATTTGTTATTTTTTTTTAGCTAACCCCTCTAAATACGTACTTTGTGGTCACTACTACCCGTCGAATGTAGCTTTATTTCATTTGTTTTTTTTTAGGTATCCCATTCGTTGTAGGGTAGGCAAAGAGAACCGCAATAACCGACGGAACCTAGTCGAGATATAAGGTGTTAAGTGGCTGAACTCACCGCCGCGATGAGTTGGGATCGAATAATTGCCCTATATGACTACTGTGCATTGATGAATAACAACTTTATTAATAGTTCATAAATACGTCATCGCCATTACACTATCTTTTCGCCAAACAAAACTAATTTAAATGTACAATATCATATCATTTGTCTTAAATATAACCTAAAACGTAATTTAAATATAATACATAAATAGAAAAAGTTATATGCCTCTTAATATTTACAGAAAATAAAAGTACTGCGGCACTCAGCAAATTCAACTACAAGTGTTAAGGCATGCATTTTTATATTATTTATATTGAATTCAATAAATATAATATCATAAAATCATTGTATTTTCAAACATTTATTTATATATGGACATATAATACAACAAAATAAAAAAAAAACAAACACTTTAATATTTTTCACATAAAGCTTCTAACATTTTAAAATAGCTGTACTTAATATCGAACTCCATATCATACCAATAGTTGACCGCTATACAACCGTGACTTTGTCTCACATGATGGAACCATAGACTTGGGAGGTAAAGACAATCTCCTTTGTTCAGTCTTACCCTAAACTTATGGGCTTTTTTGTATTCTGGATATGTAGACACATCTGGGTTGAGAGGATCTGAAATTATTATTAATATGTACATATATAACATTGTATAAAATATAAATAAATGATAAAACTAAATGTTATTCTAAATTTGTGAATGTATGGTTGACCAAATGTTCTAATAATGTATGTAAGTTCACCAATTTATTATAGTTATTATTTGTAAATCTTAGTAAATTTATAAATTAGAAAATAACTACAATTAAGTAGCAAAACTATTAATCAATTTTACTTCATTCAATACTAGCTATATAGTTTTGGAAATAAACTTGGTAAGTTAAGTTTAATTTTTATATTAATTACAATTTTATTACATTTTTATTTGCCTTAAGCTTACCTTTATAAAAATTACAATCTTCATTACTTTAGCACAGAGTATATACCAGTACAAACATTTTATTGTATTTATATATAATTTAAATATATATCTTACCTATACATATCCAAGGCAATCCATCACAGTTTACCTCGGCTTCAACAGGCACTATTTTCCAACTATCACCAGTCCTCTTAAACTTTGCTTGAGGATATTTCTTGTAAGGCACGTAAGGCAAGTCAGTCGGTGGGATGAGTATAAAATCTTTGTATCCATCTATGACACAGTAGATATTTTCGTAGGGATCTTTGTGCACTGTAAAGACAAATAAAAAAAAATATTATTGTAAATTTTCCTTTAACCTCACTCTATATAACACAAAGCTGTCAACAACCATGCAGCTGACAACAGTGTCTTCATTTATTTTGAAAATTTGGATTATGTTGAGTGGCTGAACTTAATGCTGCACTTTTTGTTATAGTGGGAAAATAAAAGTAACTTATTAAATTATTTCCCTAGAGATTGACACCCACAAACACTGCATTAACATAATAAAACAGAAGAAAACAGCTGCATGTATCAGGTTTTGCAAACTTTAACATTTTTTAAGATATACCTACATGAAGTAGATTTATAAAAACATATACACTTAAAATAAAAATTGTATAAAATCAACATAAAATATATAATATAAAATATATATATATACATACATACTTGATGTGACTGCCCTCTCATCCCCCATCCAAAAATTTATAGCATCAGGCATTTTATTAAATGCAGTAGTTGCAAAGCTTATGTGATGTTCTACGTCATCCATTAATTCACTAAAGTCCTCTGTGAGATTAGAATTTTGCCTTTGAATATATGGTATTAATTTTTCACTAAAAATATAATAATTGAGAATTTATTAAATAATGTATGTATAAGAATAATAAAAAGAAGTATTATAAAGAAAAAAATATATATTGCTTGCCAATTAAAAGAATATTTAAGTATTTAGATTTTTAGAGATATGTAAGTTAAATTAAAACTCATACATAATTACATTACAATGTATTTTGAAAGTATTAGATTTAAAGTATTTTCTACTAAATTTACTTATTTAGGCCTTTTTTATATATAAAAAAATAAGCCCAGTCAATAAGTTTTAAGTGTACCTTTTCAAATTCAATATATCCAAAAATTCCACCATGGACATTTCAATTTCTTCAGGCATAACAAAGCATTCTTTACCATGGTCATCTTGGGTGATACCATCTGCCAGCCCATTGGGAGTCAAAGCTACAGTTACTTTTTTATTTGAAAAATGTTTTCTGAAATAATTTGAAATATAATTATTAATATATAACATTTACGAAGCAACTAAGTGATAATATTGATTATATTATGTTTATACTGATGCCACTTTTTTATCACTTTGATAAAAAAGGTAAAATTAACACTTCATTTCATCTGCCAGAACATGAAAATAATATTATTTGTTCCTCTTTCTAGTGCGGGGATCACACAAAGTGCCTGAAATTTTTCTTCCATAGGTCATGTGTGCTTCTTTTAGAATACTACAGAAATTAAAAGAAAAAAAGCAAAATGAAGTAGTATTAATAACGCAACTACTGTTATTGTACTCATTAAAAGTAAAGATTTGAATTACCTTTTATATTAATTACCTAAAGAAGTCAGCATTCCATTTACAAGTTGCCGGCCAATTCTGGCAACCACCTCTTATAATAACTGGCATATTTTTAGAAACAAATTCTCTGTGAAATTCTAATGGTTCCAATTCATTTATTTCTGTTAAATCACTGCTTAAGTATAAATCTAAAATAAATACAATGTTTTAGATAGTAAGTACAACAAAATTAAATAAATATTTTGATTAGAACAGAAAGCAATTATTACCTGATGATTCTTCATGAAGAACTTGGAAAGCATTTTTAATACGTGGCAGCATTTTTAAAAATGTTTTGTTTTAAGTTAAATTCTATACAATTCTTTTGATTAGGGGGTTTCAATAGGTTAAATTAATAATTGTAAATATCACCTTCGTAAACTCATTAGCTTGTCAAATTTGACAAATAACTTTTACATTTCGGAACGTAATAAATAAAGATTTGTTGGAACAGCTTGCGACTATAAATCTAAATATATAAATTAGTATATATAACTCGAAATGCCACAGCAAAACGACTTATTTATTTAAATAAATTTGTTTTATTTTACATTATGGGAACTTGAAAGAAGAAGTCTTTAGTCATCCTTTTTGCATTAAATTAAGGAATTTTTTTATTAAAATATGGTATTGTAAATCCTGCATTCTATTTAACAAACAAGGGAAAATAAATTTAAAAAAGTTTTCCCTTAGTAACAAATTTTATATAATAACAATTAAAGGTGGTATTATTGTAAGAACACTAGATTTCAAAAGATACAAATTGCTTTAAAAATAAATAAATATCACATAAAAATATAATTTCATTAACAAGAAGTTAAATATATTTCATAGGCATTGGTTTCTTAAGTATGCCTTTCACAGGTGTATCGCTTTCGACATTCTTCTTTCTGGTCAATAGCAATGGTTCTGTTGGAGGTCTTGCACTATCGCGAGGTGACGCCGCCATTTTGTTTCGCCAAAATGCTCTAGGCATAAATGTATACGATGCATCTACTGCTGAATCTAATAAAATAAAGAAATTTTATTAATCTTTATGAATAATTTTGGATTGAAGTAATTAAGAAATATGTTTTTAATAAACGTATGCTTATAAAAAATACAAAAGTAAAAACTACTTAATACTTGTACAACATTTTTGTAAAATAAATATATTTTGCCAATACTAACTCTTAGGTTTTTGATTAGAAAACTCGGATATAGTCATAGCACTTAATGCCCTTGGTCCAGATAACATGTTCAGATCGAAGAAATCCTCTATACCTTGGCGTGTCATTTTAATTTTATTTCTTTCGTTAAGTTGTCGTAGCCTAACGACTTTATCAAAATTTTTTAAAAATGTTCTAGAGGTATTATGTATAGCTACCGTATCTAGAACTCCTGTAAATTTATAAATTATGGTTACTTAACAACATAATTAAAATTATCCACAGTAATATTAAATAGAAGATAAAGTTATTACGTAATTGGGCACATCTTGCAATCATTATTTCTTTGTAGCGATGTTTTTTCGTCATGGGATTCCCGATGAAGTTTACATCCACGAGAGACACTAAGAGACATAGATCGTTTGAAACTTCCTGAAAAATAGTTACAGTGATTGGAAGACAGAATGTTATAAGTAGATATTATGAGCTATACTGGTTGTTAAATATATATACTAAGAGACAGACATAGCTTCACGCTTTATCCCGTACGGGGTAGTCAAGAAAAAATAGAGCGCCAATTATTGCGGTCCCTACATATGTCTTTCACCACGTCATTGTGGGACCCCACATTCTCCGTATGGGGATCTCATATTTATAACGTTGCCGTACTACAAAAAAAACATATTTTTCATATATCCTTTTTACCAATCCACCCTTATGATTAATATTTGCTTTTCAGCTTAACTCTTTATTGTGGATTCGGTCTGTTAAACTGACTCCATATATATTCAGAAGAAATCGCATTTTCTATAAAATTTCAATCAGTTTTAAACACCTTTGGTAACAACGCGTGTGGCGTTGCGCATTTCAGATTAGGCACCGTCAATTGTTATCGGTAGCAATATGCCTAATTATTTTTGATCAATCGGCTTTATTATCTAACATACCTCAATATTATTCAGTTTATTCTTTTTCGCAATCAAAACCTCCAGACGCCGTAGAGGCTTTGTCCAACTCATTTCTGTTATTTTATTCTCAGAAACATTGAGGATCCTTAGGGTCGCCTTAAAATAAAATTATTATTAAACTACCTCAAAATTTATTACGCTGCTAATTCTAATAAAAAATATATATATTCTAAGAAAACAAATATCTAAGAAAAAAAAATTACCCCGATTGCTATCATGGTTTTTGGATCAAAGCACAAAGAATCAGAATTTTCAATATTTTGTTTTTCAATGTGTAGTTCTTCCAAGTATCTCAATGTTTCTAAATTTTCGACTACACTAATGCGATTGTTGCTCAAATATAATTTCTTTAATTTTGTCAAATTTTCTAACCCTTCAATCTTTGTGATCTTATTCCATTGTAGATGCAGATGTGTCAGATTGTGTAGCATATCTAAATTTTCAATCTTCGTAATAAAGTTATTATGATAATATGCATAGCTAATATGATTTGACTGTTTTGGTTGAGTCTGCAAAATTAAAAAACCACTATTGAATATAATCATATATCATCAAGTATGGGCAGTTTAATGTATAATTGATAGCTTGTCAGAAAAACAAATATAATTTACGTACAATTTCTGTAAGGCTTTTTTCATGCATAAACAGATGAGTAGGCCTTTTATTGGAATGTTTTTGATTAACAAGTTTTTTTGCTTGTTTACGTAAACTTTCATCGCTTTGGTCCAAGTTTTCAGGTATAATGTTATTTTTATTATCCATTTTAACTAAATTTTAAGCACGAGCAGTAGTTCAAATTAAAGTTTTTATTTTATTAATTTCAAATGCCTAAACGTAAACAATATTTGTCACGTAAACAAAACAACGGTTGTCATAGTTTTGAAACTTTATTTCTTATTCTACTTTATACCTGCCATTTAATTTATTTAATTGCTACATAAAGATAGTAAGCATATTAAAATTAATTAAATCACTATCGAATACTATATATATATAATCATGATTACAAAATGTCAGCCTCTATTTTAAAAGGTAATTTGAAGGTCAATAAATATCTATTAATGTGTATTAATTAATTTAAGCTACATAACATATATACATAATATATAAAAGCTAAGAAGCTATTAAAATAGTATAGTTTTTGTATTAATTGAAATTTAATGTAGATCTGTGATTCTGTTATTGTTGACAGCAACTGTCAGGAGTCGCTTCACGTTTGTCTTGTACTACAAATACTTGCGGTGAAGCCATAAACAAATCTAAAAAGAAGGCTAACATTTAACTTACCAGGTAATAAAGACACTATATACTATAATGCAATAAAGAACAATTATTTCAATATTAACTCTTGTAATAATTTCACTTGTATTTAAGACTATTCTAAAGCAATGCAGTAACAGACTTCGAATTATTTTACATTGCCAACTATTTAAAACAAAATGTTTTTTTTTTTTCAGAAAATGGGGGAAAGATACAATATTCACAGCCAGTTGGAGCACTTACAGAGTAAATATATTGGAACAGGTCATGCAGACACTACAAAATATGAATGGTTGACAAATCAACACAGAGATTCATGCTGCAGCTATATGGGGCACCCTGATTTACTAAGTTACTTTGCCATAGTTGAAAACGAATCTAAGGCTAGAGTTAAGTTCAATTTAATGGAAAGAATGTTGCAACCTTGTGGACCCCCACCTGAGAAGCCAGAAGATTAAATTTAGTTTTATAAGATAATACTTAGGGAAAGCTAAATATTATTGCCCATAAGCTTCTTTCACTTTTAAGAAAATTTTAATAAATTTAATAACTACCATTGCTATTCTTTTTTGTTTTTTGCACACCTTTTGAATAATCTGTCAGGGCATACATATATTAAGTCAATTACATCCAACTTGAGCTTGGAGTTTTAATAATTTTATAATATCAAATTAAATTTTTATTAAAAACTTAGTAAATTAGATGTTGAAGTCTTTATTTGAAAAATAATAGTTTTCTGATGTTATTATTAAGTATTGGGTTAGAAACACAAATAAAAGGCTTTATTGATTTCATCCAGCATTTAATAAAGCTTTCCATTCTTCCATTTTGGCATTTAGTGCTGCTTCTCGTTCCTTCGCTTCCTTGGCCAAGTTTTTTTGCTGTTCAAAACTCTTTACTACATTTAAAACCAATATTTGTTGAATATTTGGTAAGATTTTCTTACATTCTATTTGAAGAACCTCCATGGCTTTCATAACACTATCTATATCCATTGAACCTATTTGCCGAAAATCTGATATTTGTTTTAATTCTGGCAACATAGCTATTGTAATAACACCATTATTTTTTCCTTCTTGTGGTGGATCCATTGTGGCTAATTGTTCCTCTGCTCCAGTAGGATCGACAAACACAGTATCTTCAATAATTGCAAGTGAGCTTGCAGTTATTATATCATACATTGGTACTGCAGCATCTGCTAAGGCTAATCCAGCTGCATTAATTGCAGCTGCCAAACATGCTCCATCGTTTTCTAAAATATATACAAATATATCAACCTAGAAAACAAGGAAAGTAGGTTATTTTGGTTGGTTTTAAGAGTATATGACATAGAAAAAATATAACATGAATAAATTTAAAATACACATTTTACACATACCTGATAATTGGGAAACAAATGTCTACAAACTGCTGGTTCTAAAGCTTTTCTTAGTGCAACTGATAATGCTTTTTCTTCGGAATCTGGAGCGTGAGGCCGGCGAACTTGGGGGCATGAAAATGGCGCGAATTTCACTTCACAAAATAATTGACCAAGTGTACTGTGAAATAATATAAAACATGATAAGAAGATAATCAGTCAAATTTTTTATTGTAAAATATTTTAAGTTTTTACCTAAATTCATTTTGATGCATGATTTCCCTAGGATCAAAAACTGAACACACAACTTTTGTTTTTTTCAATTCTAAATACGCCGATCCCTTTGCTTGTGATATCAAGTCAGTTCTAGCAACTAAAATAAATATAAAAAATTAAAAAGTCTAACTAATTAAATAATATAAATAACATGCATTGTTAGTTTTATGAACACATACAAAACATACACATCGTTCGTGCCTCGTCCAAAGCGCGCCCATCTTTACGTGATCCATTTTCATCTATTAAATCTTTATGTAAATCATCATAGCTTTTAAGAAAATCTTTTGTAAAGCGATGATATGGAATACTATCTTCTGGTCCATTAAATCTTCGATAATCTAAAGGCATCTTAAATATCACTTTTTAGGTTAGTTGAGAACAAAATAACATACAATTATCTAGTGATGTTCGAATATCGATATGACATGTTTTAAATTTTAATATCGATATAAGAATTTACGAATTACGTTGCACTTATATTTTATATTGCTGAAACACGAATTTACAACATGATTGTATTATTTTTAAAATTAATTGAATATTTTTTTTTGTATACACACAGATCTTGTAATTGCGATAACAATCATCTTTAAAGATATCTCAGATTTATTGTTTCCTAACAATTTATATTAAAATATACAAAGTACTGTTAGTTATTGTTACAACTATACTTACCTAAATTTTAAATGCACTATCTAAAAAATCTGGTTATATCAGTGACAAGAACAGCCACATGCCACAGTTCTCGAGAGATGACAGATTTCATTGACAGATGACGGTTCAAGTTTAATGTCATTTAAAGCGTAACTCGATTTTACTGTTAAAATGAAATTTACACCTAAAAATTGTTACATTTTTAAGTTATTCTGTTAAAACAGAATGTCTCAATATTAATATTTAAATAAATCAAAAGTATCTAATTTAGATTCCAATTAAAATCGTAAGTTAAAATTTTGGCCTTCGATGGGTTGGCAATTTGTCCATTCACTTGACCGGTGACGTTTCAGAACATGTAACTTTATAATTTATTATATGAAAAGCTGTATAATCTTCTTCAATAAATCAGTAATAATGCAGCATTCACTATAATGTTGAAATTATCTTAAATTAGTCACAGTTATTGTTTATAGAACTGCTCTCTGTAACGATTGTTATTTTACAGTTCTTACAAAATATTATTTGAAATAAAGATGTTACGGTTGAGAACTGTTATTTTGGCTGTGCTTGTATTCTTAGCAACATGGAGTATATCCTGGGCGCAAAATCAACCCCCTTCATCATCTCCCACTACAGAGGTAAGTTATATGTTTACTTTGTTCCTTATTAGAATTAGTAAATTGGCTTGTTTTAAAACATTAATAGACTTGTGATCTTATATTGTAATATTTCATAGATTTATACATGTATTGAATTTTTATTTTAAATCAAGGTTTTTTTTTCATCATCAAGACTCACGTTTCAAGAAAACAACAATTTTCTTATCTATAAAGTATAAATCTACAGAGGAAGCATAGCTATCTTTAGTTTTATGAAAAATCCTATTTAAAAGCAATTATCAACATGTAATTAGTGATAAAACCATTTAAGGTGTCTTCTGTAAATGTGACATTAACATGTGAAAAGGGAGAGTAAAATTAAAATTGACATTGTTACATATACAGAAGTTAATTAGTAAAAATAAAAAATTCTTAACTTTTCTTAAAAATAAATATTTATCAGGAGTAAACTGCTTATATATATTATATATTTATAAAATAACAATTATTCATTTATAAGTGTTGAGATCAAATGGTTTAGTTACTTGATAAAGCAATAAAGATAACAATAATTCAGTTGATTGTATTAAATGAGTCAAGTAGATGATACTTTTATCTTGCTTACAAATGTCTATGTATCATTTTAATATTTAACAAAAATTTAATTTAAGAAATTATTGTGCCTGACAATGATAATGTATTTGTATAGTATTATGCTTTATCCCACACATGGTAGGATAAGCAGAGGGAACCACAGGAACCATAGAAGCGAGGGCATTGTATGTTGAGTGGCAGAACTCAACACCGACTATGTATTTATTTATAAATATATAGTAGATTCATAACAAATTTTCAAGGATTAATAAATATAATTTTAATATGAAATTTAATTGGGAAACTTCAATGTAAGCAAAATATTTCTGTGGTATGAAGTTTAAAGGTTTTTTGATCACTAAATCAAGAAAAAAGTCACTAGTTCATATTGGGATATTTTTTCATACCATTGGTATTTAGTTATGAATGTCATTAAGGATCTATTTATAATTGGAAGTATATATGTTTTATTATATAACAAATATGTTAAAATGCTTTATATGTCCATAAATAATATAAAGTAACTAAAATAAATATTTGTTACAATTTGATTTTGATTATGATACAAAGAAGACTTTGAGAAAAGAAAATGTTTATGTAATTTTTCTTTTCTCCTTTTTCTATACTAATAATTTAATTTCATGTAGATATTTTTATTATTTTGGTGGTGTAGTATATGTAGTTATACATTTGTCTCGAGCGCATACGTCACGTCGTACCGGACGTTGTAGGCAGCCGGTGTAGTGGGGGGTCAGTCGATTAGAGCCGTTACTGCGAGCGGACGTGTCTATGCGTTGGCGAGCCAAATAATTAATACTAGTAATTAGTAATTAAAGAATAATAACATTAGTACATTTAGCAATTACTACATTTTGGCGACGAGGACAAAAAAAAAAAATAAGAAAGAAAGAGGAAGTAAGGTAAATACATATAATATTTTTATTCATTTTATTACAATTTAGTACTATTAAATATAATTATTAATAAACGTAATAAACTTAATTTATTATTTACATATACATATATATAAAAAAAAAAAAATAAATGCAATTAGTTTAGTCGTTTGCTTTAAATCCAATCATTGTTTAAATCCAAATTCATTACTAATACATATTAAAAGATACTAGTAAAGCATTAGTTTTACTGTTGTTTACATTAAGATTTACCACAGGTGTGTGATGAGTCATAGAACCGGAATGCGGTGGCTCATGATTGAATAGGATAAATGCATTTAAAATTTTTATTGTGTAGTTACACATTAATGTTAAAAAATTCTGATGAACAAAAGGTGTCATCTGGGAGGTTTAAGCAGGGTTGCCGCCTGGTCATTAAATTGACAAGAAAGTATATATAATATTGTGTAACAGTACAAAGGTACTGATCATTAAATTGATAAGGGCATTATCATAATGCAGAGACGGTATAACTGGTCATTAAAATAACAAAAAACGAAATATCTATACAGTTATTTCGTAGCAGTATAATGATACTGGTCATTTAATTGACAACATGGTCTATGGAATTCAGAGACACAGTATATGTTTACCAAAACAATCAAAAACGGGTGGTTTCAGGTTTGGGTTCACCATTATGTCCCATCTCACACTTGAGAAGTTCGACTGTGAAGGTGAACCATCGTCGGTTTGTATCAGATGGGAGCGTTGGAAGCGTGCACTTTTTATCTACCTCGATGCTTCTGGCATCAACAATAGTGAGAAGAAACGAGCAAGCTTATTACACTTTGGGGGTTTAGAGTTGCAAGAAATATTTTATAATATACCTGATGCAAATGTATCGGCCACAGACAATTCAGATGTTTTTGAGACGGCTATAGAGAAGCTTGATGCTTACTTCGCACCAAAACAAAGCAAGGTGTATGAGCGTCATTTGTTTCGCCTCATTAAACAAGAAAATGAAAAATTTGACAAATTTTTGGTTCGTCTTAGACAACAAGCAAATAAGTGTCAATTTAAAGATAAGGATGACCAAATCATTGATCAGATAACTGAGAAATGTTCTTCGGTAGAATTAAGAAAGAAAATATTACAAACTGGGGATTCTATGACACTAGACAAGATAATCGCGGAGGCAAATGCTCTGGAAGCAGTAAATCGACAACTAGAACATTTTTAAAAAGGTCAAAGTAAAAACCAAGAAATTAACAAAGTAGACTTTAAATTACAAAAAGGAGACAATAGGAGTAATAGATATCAAATAGATAAATCAGTATGCAGTAGATGCGGGAATAGAAATCACAATTCTCGAGATAGCAGATGCCCGGCGAGGGAGAAAAATTGTTTGAAATGTGGATTGAAAGGACACTTTAGACAGTACTGTAGAACCAAGTTACCAATAAAAAGGCAGAATGAGATGAGTATTCATAGCACAGATAAAAAGAAATTCAAAAGAACAACTCCTGATGATACAGACGAGTCAAGAAGATTAAAGAAAAATGGAGATGATTTACACTATGTATTCAAGATAGACGAGGAAAGCGAATTAGAATGTGAGATAGGAGGTGTACAGGTGAAAATGTTAGTGGATTCTGGATGCAAATGTAATTTGATCACAAGTAAAACATGGGAAACTATGAAAGACAACCGAATAAAAATAATTAATCAAAGACACAAGGGGAGTAAAACTTTTTATGGATACGGAAGTAGAGATCCTCTAAAAGTAATGGGATCTTTTGAGGCAGATGTCAAGATAGCGGACAGGACAGAACATGCAACTTTTTATATTATACAAGATGGGACGAAAAATTTACTAGGCAGGGAAACAGCCATGAAAATAGGAGTACTCAAAATTGGATTAGACATAAATGAAATAGAAACCAAGGCATTTCCAAAATTTAAAAATATACAAGTAAACATAACTATTGATGACAATGTACAGCCAGTTTCACAACCATACCGGAGAATCCCTATACCTCTTGAAGAAAAACTAAATGACAAAATTAAAGAATTAATTGACAAAGATATTATCGAAGAAGTTGATAAGTCCTCTAAGTGGGTATCTCCTATTGTACCGGTTTTAAAGGACAATGGGGAAATTAGAATATGTGTAGATATGAGACGAGCCAATAAGGCAATATTGCGTGAGAATCATCCTCTACCCACGATTGATACGATATTACCAAAGATGCGAAACGCTAAATTATTTAGTAAGCTGGACATTAAGGATGCATTCCATCAGTTGGAATTGCATCCTGATTCCCGCCATATTACCACTTTTATTACAAATAAAGGGCTCTTTAGATACAAACGTTTAATGTTTGGAATAACGTGTGCTCCTGAAGTGTTTCAAAAAACCTTAGAACGCATACTTTTGAAATGCGAGGGCTGTATAAATTTTATTGATGACATCCTCATATTTGGAAAGGACAAAGAAGAACACGATCGAAGATTAGGGAGAGTTTTAAAGACTTTAGAAGAAAATGATGTAGTGTTGAGAAAAGACAAATGTTTAATTGGAAAGACAGAGATACAATTTCTTGGACATGAATTCTCACAAAAGGGAATCAGGCCTTTACAGAAATATGTGTCTAGTATTCAAGGATTTCGTCCACCTATAAATATAGGTGAGCTTCAAGCTTCTTGGGTCTTATAAACTTTGTTGGAAAGTGGATCCCCCATTTAGCAACAAAAACCGAACCTTTGAAAGAATTGCTACGGAACAAGCAAGGGAAATCATCGGAAATTGAAAAAATGTGGGGACCAAAGCAAGACACTGCATTTCAGGAATTAAAGTCAGCCCTGTCTACCATTCCTACCTTAGGTTACTACGACGTTAAAGATCGAACATTGGTAATAGCCGATGCCAGCCCAGTAGCCTTGGGGGGTGTCTTGGTACAGATAGACTCCAGCGGATCTCGGATCATCGCATATGGACACAAGACTTTGACAGATTGTGAACGACGATACTGTCAAACAGAAAAAGAAGCCTTGGCATTAGTCTGGGCTGTGGAACACTTCCACGTTTTTCTGTATGGTAAAGAATTCGAGCTAGTAACCGATCATAAACCACTTGAAGTCATATTTGGTCCAAAGTCAAAACCATGCGCCAGAATAGAACGATGGATTTTACGGCTTCAGGCATACGAATTCAAGGTTGTATATAAACCGGGAAAGGAAAACATTGCTGATTCTTTATCTAGATTATGTGAATTAGAGGAAACATCTGTTAATGAA
Organism: Dione vanillae; assembly: GCA_037178615.1. Classification (NCBI taxonomy): domain Eukaryota; kingdom Metazoa; phylum Arthropoda; class Insecta; order Lepidoptera; family Nymphalidae; genus Dione; species Dione vanillae. Next base: position 217,310 of record JAZFAU010000270.1, read on the forward strand.
ACAGAAGATTACATACATCAGATTGTTGAAGTAGTAAAACCAAGTGCAGTATCTTTAGACGAGATAATAAAATGTTCAAAAGAAGATCAAGAGATTCAGAAGGTCAAAGAAGGTATATACAGTAATAAATGGCATGATGAAGTAAAAAACTATAAATTATTTCAAAATGTACTTTGTTTTTATGAAGGTCTTTTGTTAAGAGGCACAAAAATTGTTATTCCTAATAAGCTACGAAATCAAGTTCTAATGGCAGCTCACGAGGGTCATCCCGGTATAGTTCTTATGAAGGCGAGACTGAGGTCAAAAGTTTGGTGGCCACGATACGATAGAGATACTGAAAAATTGGTAAAATCCTGCAAAGGGTGTACCTTAGTTTCTGGCCCAAATCCACCAAACAATCTTAAGAGGAGAGATCTACCACATGAGCCTTGGGTAGATATAGCGATAGACTTGATGGGACCATTACCGAGCGGAGATTACATATTGGTTGCAGTGGATTATTTTAGTAGGTACAAGGAAATTAAAATTACACGGAAAATTAGCAGTACAGATATAATAAAAAATTTAAAAGACATATTTAGCTGATAACGGCAAACAATTTAAAAGTGACGAGTTTAAGCAATTTTGTAAGGATAGAAACATATATTTATTTAACACCATACCGTATTGGCCTCAACAAAACGGTGAAGTAGAGCGCCAAAATAGAGATATATTAAAACGTTAAAAATAAGTCAGATTGAGAAAAGTGATTGGAGAGCAGCTCTGGAAGAATACTTAACTATGTACAATAGTACACCACACAGTGTGACAGGAAAATCTCCGTCGGAGCTATTTTTCAAGAGGCAATTTCGTGATAAAATACCTATGTTTGGTGACATCAATCGGCAACTAGAAGACACAGATATTAGGGATACAGATAAAGAAAGGAAACAATCGGGAAAAGAATACGCGGACAAGAAACGAAATGCAAAAGAATGTGACTTAATGCCTGGGGATAAAGTATATCTCAAGAATATGGTTAAGGAAAATAAATTAAGTTCAAATTACAACCCCACCCCTCACACCGTAGAAAAAAGCACAGGAGAAGATATCGAGGTGAGGAATGATATAACAGGACAAGTCTTAAGAAGGAATGTTGTACACCTTAAGAAAATCGAGGGTCAATGGAGTGTAGTTAATGACGAAGGGGATGATAAAAACGATGATAATGAGAAGGAATAAAATAAATAAATAAATAAAAGAAATAAGAAAGAAAAAGGATATATACTCGAAAAAAAAACAGATCATAATAAAGATGTCAGTAAAGATAGTTAAATAGTATTAGTGATTCGACAACAAAAGTTTTGATCAAGTAATAATTGAATTATATTGATTAATGTATGGTCATTTAGTAAATAAATAAAATAAATCAGTAAAAATATGGAAATATTATTTATACATGTGCACTCATCAGATAGTAAGATATATTATAATATATTAAATTAAATTAAAACAAGGAAGGGATGTAGTATATGTAGTTATACATTTGTCTCGAGCGCATACGTCACGTCGTACCGGACGTTGTAGGCAGCCGGTGTAGTGGGGGGTCAGTCGATTAGAGCCGTTACTGCGAGCGGACGTGTCTATGCGTTGGCGAGCCAAATAATTAATACTAGTAATTAGTAATTAAAGAATAATAACATTAGTACATTTAGCAATTACTACAGGTGGTAAGATGTCATATATTCAAAAACATTATAATTATTTACTTGTATTGTATTCATGTAAGACTTAATGTGGTATCAGGTTTGTGTAGCACTTTAATTAATTCAGTGGGCACATGTAAATCAATGTTTTCTTATTCAATGGCTCTTTCGTTAAGCTTATAAAGTAACATTATGAAAATTGAGATTTATAAAAAAATATCTTACAATCATTTCTACAAATTTTATTGATATTTCAATAGAATATAGATGGAAAAAATTTGCTATCATCTTAAATTTTATAGTTTTACATAACAGAGAAGGCAGCTTCTTTACATAGCACTTATGGCTCAAACCACATTTCTTTGTGTATTGTAATACACAAACACTGAGTGTGCAAAATCAACAGTAGTCTTACAATCAGCCAACCTTCTGTAATGTCATGTAGTAGTCACTCACTGTTTTATTGCTTTTGTTTCAGTAAAGGATGCTTTGAATTTCTTTTCTATTTCTTTATTAAGTTACAAATTCAATTTATTTACAAAACATTCTATGTGCAGTGTAATGTACCAAACTTCTTCATAATTTTTGTATGGTTTTAAATTTTTCCTTTGCATCTCTAAGAGATGACTATAAGTGGTCAAAGAGATACTTGGATGCAGATATTGCAATGAAATGATTCTTACTTCAACATATCCGTATATAAAATAATGTGTTCATCTGACAGATATTGTTCTAACAATTTCTCAATAGTTTAATGTTAACTAGAAATTTCGATAAAAACATAACCTATCCACCTAACATAGATCTGTCGGATCTTTGGCGAAAGTTTTTTACACACTCATGACTACCGACTATCATTATTATAAAGCGCGGCGTACGGGTACTTCGTTTGACTTTATAGGAACTACTAAAGCGAATATTAAGACCGACTGTAGGGAACACAATGTTATAATTCAAGATAATCCCTGCTTATAGCCAGAAGCAAAAAATCTATCATTTTCATTAACCCAAAAGTATAGACGTGTACTCACTTGACATAAATTGGTGATCTGTTTTTATACTATCGATATTACCTAATTTCATCCACACAATACACACAAATTATAGGGTTGGTTGGTACCGATTTGCGTAGTGCATGCCTCATTCGATTTTAACTATGTACGCGTTTTTCAACCATAAAGATTTTTATTTATGGACATATGGAACATTCAAGGTTAAAATCTGGCGAAGATTTTGTTTACTAACAGATTGATTGATTAATTGACGCCGCTGGTACATATCTTATTTAATGAATTTAAATATATCTTATTTAAGATCAGACTTGTTGACGTTATTTAGAAAATCAAGGCATCACTCCGAAATATAATTACTTTGGTAACTATTAAAGTTAAAATACTTTAAGAAAAAAAATTAAATATTTGAACGCAGCGGGATTTCAATTCGCGCTAATAAATATCGTCCAGACTATTTTATTCTCCTTAGTCTAGATTAACACTTGAAAATTTTTTAAAAAACTTTAACGTTATAATGTCCCTAGATAATTTTCGTTTTTACTACAAGAATGCTTAGAATTATGCTTGTTCGAGAAATTTTCATTTGTTTTAACATTTGACAGCCCTACAAACAATATAATGAATACAATGAAACGAAAGGTAATTCCCACAGAGCTCACCGCAAGCCATTGCTGGCGTCAAATTGGTTATGTAATTATTATAATATCTATTTCATATGGGAAAATTTTATCTCTTTCGTTTAATGTTTTTCTGTCATATGTTTTGAGTAAATAGTAATAGTTTCCTGCCCCTGGCAGGAATGGCCATGGAATTATGAGAGACTATATTCTTCCATATTGTCCGAATCCGAGACACAGTTCGAGTGAATCTTCACTCGCGTCGAGACAAAACACGAATCGAGTGAATTGTGTGAAATTCCCATGGTGTCACCATAATTTCAGTCATATTAATATGAACGAGAATGACGTTTTTAGAATTATTTTAATAGTCATGATATTCAACTTCGACGGTCAGCTACTTTGACTCCGTCAAAGATTGTGCGCTTAAATTTAAGATAGGTTTCACTGTGTTACTACCATGTAATATTTATATTTACTTATTGCAAATTAATAATATTTTAGATTTTTTAATATTATAACGTACGTAACGTATAGAAAGTATACAATTCTTTATATGAATGCTATTTCTAGCTTTCTATTCTAGTAACTTGCAGATCAAGTTCAAAAAATTAAAATTTTATGAAGCTATAAAAACTTTAGACCATAAGTAGATGGCATTTCTTAAGATAGTAAGTAATTTTATTTGATTTAAAAATCCTACTTTAATCGCTCGTTCTGTATATCTTTTATTTGAACTAGAAAGTGATATCGTGTAAGAAATTAATCTTATCTAACCCTGACACGATTTTGCTGTAGTCCATTGAAAATTGCTTAAGTAATATCATGAGTTTTCTCTCAATAAAAAAAAGCTAATGAGTACAATATGAAATATTTCAACTTTTGTTTGCATTAAAAAGAATGACTTACATTCAAACGACTAACCATACAAGATGTGTTACTAACCAAATTATTCTTTAGTAATTTGCCAGTAAATCTTACTATATAAATGATAAGCATATGGCCCAATTATAATAATATGTTAGCTAATTCCGTCCTTAGGCGTGCCTTAGCCTTCCAAAGTTCACGGTCAGATTCTAATGATAATAAAGAACATGTGTATTTCGGAAAATTTTTATACCATTGCTTTTGGAATAGTATTTTGATTCTGTGTTGTTTGCTAAAATATTCCATTATTTATGACCGACATTTATTATTTTAAATCAAATCGTCTTATCGTCTTATAAAGCGGGGACGGAGAAAGCAAGGACTAAGCAACGGAGTGTCTTAGCACTGGGTTCCATGGTTCCTGCAGTTCCCTTTGCCTACCCTGCCGTGTGCGGGAAAAAAGGGTGAAGCTATAAAAAAAAGAAAAAATTCGTCTTATTGCCAAGTATATATACTAAAAGTGCTTTATGAAACCTTGTTTTCTTCTAATTTATGTTTTAGGAAGTGTAACTATATCAAAATGATAATCAAACTGACTATTTCCGTACAGCATTTATTCGTGAACAGAATTTGAATTAAATTATAGCAATACTATACCATATACTAATTATAATAAAACTCTAATTTAAATAAAATCATTATAGCGTTTTTTTGTAATTTATCTTGACCTTCTTAAATACAGGTTATATATTAAAATGTTATTTATATAAAAAAAAAACGTTGAATCAAGGACGATCCTTCGATCTCTAACTATCGTGCCAATGGCATTTTTCCTGTAATTAATAGGTCGCTGCATTAAATGCAGTGAATTATCATATTTTATCACCGTTTATTTGTAAATAACAGTCATCGACGAGACTTATGTACAAAGTATAAAAATAGAATGATTTAATCGCCAATTTGTATAATCTGTATATCTACTTTTTACTTGTCAAATGGCTCTACATTGTCGATAGTAAATAGTCTGTCTATTTTTATTAAATAAGCTCTAAAAGGCATAAAATTTTGTTCACGTCTTTTCACTTCATTCATTCATTTAGTCATCTCATTGTACATTAACACTTGTTAAAATTTTATAATATAACAGCCTTTTTAAATGTGTACACAAATAATATAAATTTGCGTACATTTTTAAATGGTTTAGTTTGATTGGTGTACATAAAACTTTACGCAGTCTTATCATGTATGTATGTATGCGATGGCGCGGAAAGTGAAAGTAATTATTCAAAGAACGTGACATTTGTTTCTTTTAGGGTTTATTTAAAGTAGTGTTATTATTAAATATTACTAAAAATATAGTTACATTATCTATTATGTTAAGGTTTTTTAGACTAATAATTTTTATTTAAGTAATATTGCTAATTGGGCGAAAAATGGGGAGTGTCTTAACACTAAGTGCCCATGTCTTTATCTGAAACTACGTTTATATCAATTCCGTTATATGATTATGATTTTAAATTTACATTTTTCTAAAATATAAGAACATTTTTCATTACTTTATTTCTACAAATACTCTTTTTCTTTGTTAATTTTCCCTAATAGGTTTTGCTATTAATATAGCTACCGTGTCACGCCAAAAAATACTGCCCAGTGCCATTGTTTGCAAAACAAAAAATTGTAATATACGGAAAATTGTTGTTCTTCTTCTTCTTCTCTTTATTTATGGCGTTTCCAGCGTGCCATTTGAGCACAATTCACTTCGCAGGGAAATTGTTTAAATACAAGTTAATAGTTGATATGACAGTCTCTATTCGTGTGGATTTTACAAAAATAAATGAAATTAAAGTATTGAATTTAGCATATCTTAGTATTTTTACGTTAACTGTAATTGAATGCGTGTTTAACGATAGCACGTAGGTTAAGGTCAGATGAGCTGAAACATTTTTTTGGCCCTGAGTGTTTTTTATGAGTTTATTATGTATGTCCGTAGCATTTCGTGATATACGATAATAAAGATGTCGACTTTTGACAAGGTATGCCACTGTCCGTTTTAAAATTCCTCCTACATTATTATATTTAGTTAATATAAATATTTCATTTATTTTCAATTACAGTAATTTCTGTGAACAGAAATACTTATAATAGCACATGTACGTCTTTTTTCAAATGAAATATAAACGTAATAAGCATCGGACCTCATACCCGCATGTCCGTATCGTATCCTGAAGCGATTTCCTTTACATTTCGCGATTTTTTTTAGCTTCACGCTTTACCCCGCATATTGCAGGGTAGGCAGAGGGAACTGCAGGAACCCTAGGAACCCAGTGTTAAAACATTCCGTTGCTTTCTCCGTCTTTCCTTTCCGCCTTTTCGAGGCATTGCGTGTTGAGTGGTGGAACCCAACACCGAGCTTTGCCTAGTTTCCAAAGCGAAGAAAATGGAAACAGAAAAATGTATGTTCCCCGAATGGGAATCAAACCCTCAAACTGTCGCGTTTTCAGCTAGACGCTTACGCCTCTGCGCCACGACGGTCACAACACTATTTATAAATACTTATTTTTATTTCATTAAAAAAAACATTTATTATTTACAGTACACAGTAATAAATCCGTTATTTTTATATTAATATTTAAGGGTATATCTCTTTTTTGCTTATGATTGGAAAACATCTTCTAAAGGATACTTAGACATTCTTTTTGAAATTATTTCATGATTAAGTAATATGCTTCAAACGTTAAAATTGATTAGCAATAACAATGTTACATTAAAAATATTACACGGACATTGTGGAATAGAAAATATAATGAAAATGAGTTATCAAAACTAATAAATTTGCATATTATTTTTTTCATTCTAGCAAATTTTATATATGTAGATAAAAAAACATATGTGGAACTTTTATCGCACCAATTGCAAGGCTATGACACTAATTTATATTTCTGTTTCTATGAATTTTAATGCCTTTAAGTTTCAAGCAGTAGGTAATTTAAAAATTAATACAAGGATAAGTGAAACATAACAAAGCTGTTATTGTAGATATGGTGACTTGGTGACTCGGCGGTGTTAAAATAATGCCTCACTTCTCAATTATGTATGACGTAGCCATGAAAAATAGCGCAAACCTATGTTTAGTATTAAATGACAAGTAACAAAATGGTGCGAAGTGTTTAATCTTCACAAGGCGATAGTAAATTGCTCCAACTATTATGTTTGACTCTCAAAATATTTGGCTTCGGTCATACATTGAATATTATACAAATACGAATATCTTGGATAACAAGTAGTGATTTTCTGTCCATAGATTCATTGTTTTTGAATGAAATATATGACAATTTGTATTCATAAAATAATATATATTGCTTAACTCTTTAAAAATATCAAGCTCTTTAGCTTTTTATATGAGCACAACCGTCGATGATTTTATATTAAAATAAGACAGTATCCAGAGTTAAACAAAATTAAGCAAGTAACGACATTGAACCCGAAGTCTACCCAGTAGACGACTAAGCGAGCTACAAACTACGCGACGAAGACGTCTGCAGGTACCTTATCACCTGCATGTAGTCATCAAATGCACAGTGCCACTAGTTTACATTCTACAAGCAAGCTAGATAGTGTTTCGAAACGATCCAGTATTTAGATTTAAATTCCCAACAGCCTTCAAGTTAACTCACGGTTTTAAATTATACTAAGAGTTTTCCTTTGCGTGTAGTCGGCTGGCGTATCTTCTGACGATTGGTCGTACGCTATCGGTCTAAATATAATGAAATCGTACTATCAGATATTTTAAGATATCTTTATCTATTGCGATGCCTGCGGGTGCAAGTGACAGTTGGTTGATGGACGCGAACGGTGGTGTTGTTTTTTTTAATTAGTATCATTTTTTTTTAAATATTAAAAATGAATGTAACGGATTTTATTGGCAATGCGTTCACGGATATTGTGCCGACGACGTCGTCACCAAGTTATCTGTTTAGTGACATCCTCCCCCCAACGACAACGACTGTTGCTCCTCACACGGAATCCTCGGATATTAGATCATGGTTGACGAATATGGTTTTGCAGGTTTGTTTATAGTGTGTGCAGTTTCTATTTATCCATTAGTACTTTTATGATAAAATATATTTGAATTATGAGTATAGCCTTTGTTATGAGCGTTGTAATTTATTGAGATTCTTAACATTTTTCTGCTAACTACTTGTGTATATATTATAGTTTAATGAGTTTATAATTTATATAAATGGCAATTTGTGTTTTGTTTAGCTGAAGATATATGTACTTATCTGTTAATTTCTTAAAAACAAACATAAACCATAGTTATTTATAAAATAGTTATTTATTACATGGTAACCAATAGAAATTTTTTGTTTATGAAAGATTATATTATATTATATTTAGATTTTTAAATCTATTTCCACTTTTATTTCTATAAAATAACGTTTATTCGATGGTCATGGGTTCAAACTCCTCCGAATTTAATGTTTGTAAATATTTTACTGAAAGTAAAATGTACGCAGAAGTAATGTCCTGCCTATCTATTTAGTTTATGGTGTTCTAAATAAAAAGAAATTAAATAAATTAAAAAAAATTGTTTATTTATACTAAAGAATGTTTATAGACTAAAGCTACTCTAATATTAATGAACTGTGAAACTATAAATATAGTATTAGCGCTACGTTATATAAGTCATATTTTAATATAATTTGGAAAGTAGATTTAAAATTATATCCGCTTTAAATTTCACCCAATAAAGAAATATGAAATATTACGCTAAAATATATTGAGTAATAATATTTTACAACAAATACTTCCGAATATTATATCATTTGTACTGCAATGCCAAATTGTATCTACATCTAGCGATGTACTTTTTTATTGAGTTGAACGTATCTCTTTTTGCGCGAGTATTTCCCAGACTATTATATTTTTTATTTGAAGTACATATGTTTTATTTGTTTGATTGTTATGAAACAATGTAGATACATGTATGTACATACTATTTAAGTTCCGGTAGTGGCGCAGGCAATATGATAGTGTTAGGTTCATTCGCTACTTAGGTTTTTTGTTTTAGCAAAAAAAATGTTGTGCCTGTGCCTACACATAGGAAAATTAAGGAGGAATGCGGATATTTAATTTTTTTGATAAGTTTCTTGTTTGTAAGGCTTTGTTTTGAGGGCTTTCTCTATCTTGGTTGAGCTATCGTGAAACTGAAAATAATGGTAACATGCTTAAGTCAAAGGAAATCGAGGACCGTCGTGGCTTAGAGGTGCAACGTTTGCCTGTAACGCGACGGTTTCTGGGTTCGATTTCCAGTTGAGGAAGATGGATTTTTCTGTTTCCATTTTCTTCGCTCTGGCAACTACGCAAAGCGCGATGTTGAGTTTCGCCACTTAACACGCAATGCCTCTAAAAAGGCAAAAAGCAGGGACTAAGCAACGGAGTGTCTTAACACTAGGTTCCACGGTTCCTGCAGTTCCCTCTGTTTAGCCTGCCATGTCCGGGAAAAAAACGTCAGGCTAAAAAAAATAATAATGTTGAACATTTTCACGTTATTAATGCATTAATTCTTATTTTAAGTTGTATTAGTCAATAGTAACTTAAGAAGGCTCTTATGTACTTTAAAGCCTAAGCTTGACGCAATGTTATTGCAATTATCTACAAGTAACACATCTTTACACATATAAAATTATACATAACCGGTGTATATATAAAAACTTCATAAGCCTAATGTGTATAAACTGCTTATCCCTCGCCCACATAGTTTATACCTAAAAGTAACCCAATATAAGTATGTAGATGTGACGTTGTTTGACGTAGATTTTTTTATGTTATTTGTAGTTTTTTATTTTTTTACTTTTTTAATTTAGTTGTATTTATGGCTTAAATAATTTCGTAGACGAGACGTTTTTTTGATGTTTAGTTCCTTAAGAGTCTTCTCTTCCCTTTGAATTACTTTCTTTGCATTTTTGAATGAAGCTATCAGTGAATACTTATGTAAATAGTTACACTTAAAGCTAATAATAGTTCCATGCTTAATCTTTTGGTAATACGTCTACCAGAAGACAGTGACACATCACTCTGTTTGTTTCACATTTGCTTATCAGATAGTGACTAAACGTTCGTGTATAATTTCAACCATTCTATGATTATAAAATATGTAAACACACTGTAGATACTACAAAAGTATACATTGCGTTACTAAGTTTATGTATAATGTCTAATTTACAATTTTTCTTTCAATAGAAACCATTGATTCATGTTAGTTTTACGTTATAAGTAACGATATTTTTATAAGTAATGATATTTTTAAATTTTTAGTTGACATTCAGTACACATTCAGTACTCTAAAATTAGAAATATATTTGAACTTAAGTATAGGGGTTTTATTTTTGATAAAATAATTAAAACTGGCAGCATTATGTGTGTGTTCTTGCCAGCTGATATTTATTTAACCTTGTAAAAAAGTAGAGTCCATTTTTCTAATATAATTCACTTGTAGAAATTTTACTTTAATGTTATTAAAAGACAAACTTACAACATCACTGTAAACGCCAGTATCTAGAAATTACGATAAGGCTTTAGTATTGTTTATTTTATTAAAGTTATTATATACATAATATTTACTAAGTAATGAAAATAATGTATTTTATGAAGAAAGTCTTTTTACAATATTAAATTTCAATGTACGCACAACGCACACGTCTATTTACACAAAGCACAATGACGGGACATTATTGATAGTAATCTGCAAATTATGTACTACGATAAATTCTATGACAGCAGGCACGATGTCGAAGTCGTTTTATTATCTATTGTCGATCTATTTTACGTTGATTGAAGCCTTCACTTATTCAAGTACAAATATTCGTTTGTAAAGGAATCAGTAAACATGGAAATAGATTAATATTATGTTCTGATTATAAATTATATACTATTATGTATGTGTATCATATAATAATATCAGGTGTACTAATCCTTTATACTATTATATTCCTCCTCCATTCCTTTGCTTCATTCCCAACGAGGTAGCAAGTGATTTGGATGCGCCAAACGCTATGTACTTGCATATCTCTTTTGTATTTGGTCTTCATGTTTTTTACGTATAGTGAGGTCAACCGAGGTACCCCGTTTACTTTTACCATTACAATACATATTTTTTAAGGTTACACACCTCTAGTGAAATCCCTTATACGACCACTTCGATTTACACCTGTCTATTCCTCTGTAAAGACAATATTTAAGTAAATATGACTTGAAAGTTCTGTAATTAATATCCAATACCCAGGTTAACGACCCCTTAAAGTACAGAACAAAATAAAAGTTATAAATCAAAACACTCAAAAGTAAAGAGTTAATGCTTCTTTTTGTCACAATTTATATGAAATTCTTCGCATTAGCAAAAACTTGCAAACGTGTAGTAGGAAATTAATTTGCATATGACCAAAAAACCATTACAAACTTAGACACGTATGTATGTATCTACAGTTCATTATCTACAAAATTCGCCGCTTAAGTGTGTCATTTTTAAAAAGTTCTATTTTCGTTTTTGTTGGTTTTTCGCCTTAATCCTGCGTGCTTTTAACTTTATAGCTATAAGATAAGATCACCCGAGATCTGTCCTTTTAACAGTTTGCAATTGAATCGATAAAACTTCCTAGAGATGCCCAACGTATATATCGATTGTAATCGAGTAAACATAGGTTTTCTCATCTCGATAATGTGGCATTACCCTCCGAATGGTAATTGAAGGGATATAGTTCCTTTTACATTAGTTGCAGAGATAGTTTTTGGCAAATAGCCAATACCTTTCATTTTGACGATATGTATTTTTACTCTTTGAACTTCATTTTTTATTTGCTTATTCAATTTCTTTATGATTTGTTTGTTCAACTTATTCAATTGCTTTGTAGGTAGGTATATAGAGTGGTCTAGGTCAATTTTATATTACGTGGAAGTCACGTATGTGTCATATCAATAATACCATAAATATTTTTATAGTTTTGTTAAAAGATGCGTTATCTTATTAAGATTTAAGACTAATCTTTGAAGTCTGAACTTGGATGAAGGTGGACATTGGTCATGGGTTACGCTGATTTAAATGTTTGTATATCTTCACTGTTAACATGTGCATAGATAAGTTTTTTAAAATAATAAGTGTATTCTCTTGCATTGCTAATTAAGAGTAAATGACATAATTAAAAAAAAACATACTGTAGATAGATGAGATAGCAACTTTATCTAAATGTATAAAAAAATCACATCTAACGTCTCTATAGAAGTATTATTAATTGTGGATAATCCTACATATTTCATTCAATTAATTGGTTTAGAACTAATAAGATGTTAATATATTCATAGCTGTGCTCATTTCAACGTGTAAAACCAGTAAGCATCTACTTATCTGGCGAAGAGCAAGTTGCACATACATGCAATATAAGTATCGAATTTGTATAAATCTGTTGTCGATAAATATTTTACGTCTTGGCAGTATATCAAAAGCAAAATAAATATTCTATATTCTTGTATTAATTTCCTATTTGATTTCCTATTTTAATTTCCTATTGAGATCGAAGATAGTAATTCTGGTATAGTAAGAATATCTGATATAATATAAAAAAAAAACAACACGTGTACTAAAAAAGTAGTTAGACTTCTTTACCATGCCATGTTCAATAACCAAAAATGGCACTTTTAGCAAAAATTGACTCCTACATAAAGCTCGATCCACACAATATCGTTTAAAAATGAACGTTTCGGACTTAATTAGAGCTGAAAACAAGCCGTCACTTAGTCCTGATCTAAATCCATTGAATTATGATTTACGGTCAGTTATAGAGAGTAAAGATGCTAAAACAAGCCATCTTCTTCTTCTTCCTAGTTGCGCCACACAGCCTAGTGTCACTGCATCCGTTGCTGATCTATTGCGACCGCCGCATACCACAGATTACAGTTAAAATTGATTTTTGCTTGTAATCTTAGCTGTGAGAGTCTTACACTCTTCTGGGTACATTTGATATATTTTTTTTTTTTCAGCTTCACGCTTTATCCCGCACAAGGCAGGGTGGGCAGAGGGAACTGCAGGGACCGTGGAAACCTAGTGTTAAGACACTCCGTTGCTCAGACCCTGCTTTCTCCGTCCCCGCTTTCCGCCGTTTTTCGAGGCATTGCGTGTTGAGTGGCGGAATTCAACGCCGCGCTTTGCTTATTTACCAGAGCGAAGAAAATGGAAATAGAAAAATCCATCTTCCCCGACTGGGGATCGAACCCAGTAACCGTCGCGTTACAGGCAGACGTTGCGCCTCTGCGCCACGACGGTCCTCACATTTGATGTTTCCCCATTATAGCATAACGCCGTTGCGTAGCGGTGGGCATTCAGGGAGAAGATGTAGAGGTCTATCTTCATCCTCGTTGCATTTTTAAAATAACCCTTATGTTCAGTAGTGAACAATATTACTATAGGAAGAGCGTGTACTGCTATTGATAACTGGCTTCAACGTTTATCAGTATTGGAACTAATGAAGACCACTTCAAGTAGGTTTTATTATATTATTTAATCGTTTTATATTAACATATTATACTAAACTAATACATAGTAGGCAAAATAATTAATTATATATAAATAGTTTTGCTTGTAGCAATGTTTATTTCTATAAACTTTAATAAAATAATATAGAACAGTGAGTATCTTTGTTAATTTGCCTTTAGATTTTAGCAAGGCAAATAGCCGAGTTAGGATCGACACACTTCTATTATCACAGCTCTTTGTGTTACTTATAATACATATGTATGTAAATATATACATTCCATAAAGATAAAGTTTTATCATATATCGCGTCTCTTTTTTTAATTAATCATATTTTATACATATTATGTTTATATGTAGCATGTGGCGTGGTTTAACTCTGCTTTGTATGGAATATAGACTTTTTTTGCGTTCTTTTATTTTAAGAACTGGGAATAGTTGAGTCTGTTGGTGACCGAAGTCATTATAAGTTAATTTACTCATAAAGTCACCTATTTATATACAATTTTCCTGACATTAGTAAAATTTTTGCATCTAAGCAAACTGTTAATTGTATATTAGTTTTAATTTGATATACATACTTATATAGTAAGGGTTTATTAAGTGTCTTATTATAATAATAGTAACAGAGCAATAATGGAGTGAGTCTAAACTCACCGTTACGTACAGATCACTTTACGTTATAAGCAACACTGATGTGATTTTCTTTAGTATTTCCTAAGTAAATTAATATATTAAACTGTACTAAAATTAGTTAAGGACGTAATAGGATTAAATAGTTCTTATAAAAATTTAAGATTATTCCTTATCTTATTTTAACAAAAATTCGTAATACTTGATTTACTTGACTTACTTGACTTAAGGTCCTAAATCCCCTAGATGGGGCAGAGGGCATCCATAGTGCGTCGCCATCCCGTCCGGTCTTGAGCATCGCGCTTCACTTCGCTCCAGGTCCTCCCTATGTTTGCCTACTTACGTAACAAATATTCAAACTGATTTTTTTCTTGATTGATATACTATACTATATCATATTATACTGATATACATATATATGTACATAACAAATTTGTGAGACACGTGCGTGTATTAAAAGATAATTGAACAATTTACTCTGTTATGTTACTTCATGGTAATGAGAATTTGATCAGAGCGTCGTGGCACACGTCGTTTGTGGGTTCGATTTCCACTTCTCACATATATGGCAAATAGGCAAGCTCGGCGTTGAGTTTGACACTCAATACGCATTGCCTCGAAGGGGGGAAAACGGCATGTCTCAACGCTAGGTTCTTACGGTCTTTCTACCCTGCCATGTGCGGAATAAAGCGTAACGCTAATTTAATGAGAATTATGTGACGATTTGTAAATATGCATTCTCTTCCACATACCACTTATTCGTACAATAATTTTAACTTAAGTTTAACCATATTATCTAAGTAGACAATTAAATATCTACTTTTTTTATTTATGGAAAGTTATATAAAATATAATTATTTAATATAATTATTCAATGTATTTTAATAATTTTTGATTAAATAAATATTATTAATGTTAAAAATTAGAATGTGCCTAATAAAATTGATTCCAGTTTTAGTGCTGGCGTTCTGTTTCTTTAAACCAAAGGGATGATTAATTAAAAACAAACATAAAATAATTTATACAAAAATAAACTTATTTCAGAGGGCGGCGGTGCATGGCAGTTTCTGGCAGGGCTTCGTTGCATCCATATCCGTCGTAATCGTCTCCGAGTTGGGAGATAAGACTTTTTTCATTGCCGCTATAATGGCAATGAAACATCCAAGAATTATAGTGTTTGCTGGAGCCATTTCTGCCTTAGTCTTTATGACAATACTTTCAGCAGCTTTCGGATGGATTGCCACGATCATACCAAGAGTGTACATACATTATATTAGTGCTGCACTATTCGCGATATTCGGTATAAAAATGTTAAGGGACGGTTGGAAAATGGATCCGAATGAAGGCCAAGAAGAATTAGAAGAAGTACAGAGTGAACTGAAGAGAAGAGAAGATCAGGTATTTTGTTCATCTTTAAATTCCTTTTTTGGCTAGTTGTTATTGGAAAATGATTTTACTTTTGTTTCGTTTGGTTTGTGTGTTGGTTTTACTGAAGTCGATAGCATATTTGAATTTTAAAGATAATAAATGAATTGTGAATCAGTGATATAAAATTAAGTCTCTTAATTGAAATAAATATATATAATCTGTATACCGCTTTAAGTCATGCCTTAAGTCAGCCGATGGCAATTATAAAGATAAAATTGGAAAATCTTATCTCATGATAATGATTAAAAAATATGACAAATGAGACTAAAGAGATAATGCTCTTCAATTTAATTAATTTATTTTAAAATAATTTCTTTGTAAGATAAGAATTAATTATTGAGCTTAATATAAAGCAAATGTTGAATTCCTTTATTGTAGACACTTTAAGAGTTATGAAAATGATCTATCAAACTTTTATAGTAGGTAAGAAATAAGGAGAAATTTCAATTTAAAAGACCTTTAGCTACCGCTGCTGTTTGTTAATATTTATATTATCTGTTCGCTTGTCAGTTATATGTTAAAAAAAATATTTTTTAATTTTAAATGGCCTTGGCGGTAGGTAGCTAAAGGTTTAATGGGAATGAAGTGTTTAACGTTAATACAGGGCCCCCCAAAAGAGCGATCGAAGTCGCCCGAAGAAGGGTCCACGTCTGAACGCTCTCAGAGCCCGGGGGCTACTCGAACACCCGAAGTTGAAGTCCGCAGTAGTCCCCCAACCCCTTCGGCTAATGAGGAGCCCCAAGCGGGTCCCTCGACGCAACCCGATACGTTGAGGGTGATCTTACGTCCTTATGCCTGGCAGTACGAATGACACAATAGTTGTTTTCTTTTAGCTTAGCTTTTAGAGGTTTTGCACAGATCACATTATCCGCATTTGAGCTTACTTTATAATTACTGCAAAGGAATTCAGCATTTGAATCATATTAATTATTTGGTTTCCATGTTTGGCCAAAAATTGTACGTTTATTTTGAAACTGCTGCTTTAACTGGTCGAGAAAAGAAAATACAACAATAATGTTTTCTTTTTCTGGTCAAACTCTTTTAGCTTATTTTACATATACCACTATATCAGTTATAATTGTTGCCACTTTTTTAATTTGGTATAAGTAAACAAGTAACTATTTAATAATAGTATTAAATCATTTAGCCTCTATTTTAGTTTAGTTAAACGTATAGAAGATTATAGGATTAGATAATAATTCAGTAATGTTCGCAAAGCAAACGTTCTTGTTCATATCTACTTTAGTATTGCCTACGTAAATAGAAAAATTGGCAACGCAAACTGCAACATCCCACTACAATTTTTCTTTCAGCAAACGTTATTTTTGGAATCTGCGTAAATTTAGACCTTGAATGGCTTCCTTATCGTTGGCGATGTTTTGCATGTTACATTTAGAAAGTATTTTTTTTTGTTCTAATCATTTATATTATAATCTTACCGGAAAAAATGACTGATAAAACATGTTTTTAAATATTTCAGGAAGATAAAGAAGAGACTCTTGATATGTTAGAGCAGGGTCAAGCAGAGAATCGTAGGAGGAAACGAAATGCAATGCTTAAAGTGTTATTGCAAGCTGCATCTTTGACTTTTTTAGCCGAATGGGGAGATAGGTCCCAACTAGCGACAGTAGTGCTCGCGACTCGTGAAAATGCAGTAGGAGTAGTTATTGGAGGGTCATTAGGGCACGCTCTCTGTACGGGTTTGGCTGTGATCGGTGGAAGAATGGTAGCGCAGAAGATTTCCGTTAGAACTGGTAAGATGTCTTGTAATATGTTTTTAGTTAAAGTTAATATGCCAATATTTGTCTAACTATACCATATGGCTTTTAAGCAGCCTTTTAAACTATTGGGACTATCCTGTAGGATTCACATTACTAGCAATTTTATATAACTTAACAATTTGAAAGACTATTTGGACAAAACTTTGATTTTATGACAAATTTACTTACACAAAGAACACGTTTTTATCACCGTTTGTTAAATCCTAGAAAGAGTTAGTAAGTTAGTAAAATCTTGCTCAAAATCAAAATTCTGCTAACTTACTAACTAAATTCTTAAAAAAAATAGTAAATGATCTATCGGTTAGATTTTACTTATTAGATAATTTCGTGAAAAAAACACGATTAAAAACTCCCAAACAAACATATCATAGGCTAAGACGATTATTACAAAAAATGTTTAGATATTCTTTGTAATAATCACTTCACTTCACGCATTCGCTTCACGCTTTAGATTGGACACGGTATCCTGAAATCGCTTAACGCATACAAATTGAAATAGTTACGTGATGAAACGCATGTAAAATGTGACACAACATTTAATGACAGTGGGAGAAGTTAATCACTTGGCGAGATCAGTATTGATATGATATTGGCGAAATGATAACAACGAGTCAAGTGAAATCAAGCACGTGATACGAGTGTATCAAAATACTTAACTTTGAATCGATTCCGGTGTTATGACTTTTGATTAGTTGTGATGACTTCTAAAATATGGATACCTAATAGTAGAGAGCTTTAAATAGTGGTCTCGGCGGTTGTTAACACAATTGGCAATTGTTTCCAAATTAGTTCTGTTCAGTAATTTGACATACGTGACGCGAATCCTTTAGACTTATTGACAAATCTATATTGTCATAAGTTTTTTTGTATTACATTTGTATAGAAAAAGTAAAAAATATGTGAAAACATATCTTTACCATCCATAGAATGAACTTACATATTATAGCTTTGAAATAGGAAAGTTGTAATTTATTTAAGCAAACTCCCAGAGCTTTATGAGTGTATGACAATAAGCGTAGCCCAATATCACAGTGCAATTGGTATAATAAAATCATTAATTAAAAAAACATTTTAATAAATAGTATTTACAGAAAGCTTTAAAATTAGCTGCCAAGCAAACTCATATTCTATTTTTTCATTAAATTAAACAACACCATTTTTCATTGTTTTCGTGAACACTTAAAAAGATTATATTTGATTATCTCTATACTTAAAAAGATTAAGTAAGAGTAAATGATAAAAAAATTGATTGCAGAAGATATTGTATATGTGATAAATAGTATTATTGATTGATATTCAAAGTCACGTATTGATAAGTTAGATAGATAAATATGCAACATAAATATATTATATATAATATAAACATATAACTATATGTTGTATATATATTATGACTATGTTGATGTGACGTTGAGTTTATTGATCCAAAGCATATAACAAGCCATACTTCGTTTGCTAACGAAAGCTGTCCAACACGCTAAAGAGATTTTACTATGGCGGCATTTATTCTTTAAATGTACATAAATGTCTATTATTAATTTTGCGAATGAACAAAGTTCTGACTTTTTTGCTATATATAATATTGCTTTAACAAACAAATTGACGTTTTTCTTAAAACCATAGATTCATATTCCATCACAAATTTATCACTGTGATTTAGGAAAATCTTCAGGAAATATAATAATTTTAAAAATAATAAAGTTTATACTATCATAAGTATAAAATTCCAGTGTAAATAGCAGCTGTGTCACTGAATGTGGAAGTGTTACGCAAATATTATTATTAATACAAGTATTAAGAGCGGAGCGTTGCCTTGAATGGAGTCTGCGATATTAATAATTTTACAAATATATAGTACATTAATGTAGCGCACTTTAGATGCGATACTCATACGTGTTAAATTCCAGAAGGAAGTCATAGAATTTATCTTTCAGTAACAAGCTCAGGTTCTGCTCAATTAAATAACTTACGTGTTTAAATAGCGATAATTAGTTGTTTAGCTTTTTTACTTAAAAATTAATGCCTATTTTCTATTATGCTCTAAACTTTTATATTTTATAGTTTTGTTTGTTTCTAATATTAAGTTATTTAGTCATTCAAGTTGAATTATTTTCATTTTCTTTCCCTGAAAGTTAGTGTCGTGTGAGCCATCTCATAACTTAAGCTCTCTGCCTACCTCACTTTATGTAGAATAAAGCTTATTACGCGACGGTTTGTGGGTTCGATTCCCACTCGGGGAAGATCGATTTTCCATTTCCTTTTTCTTTACTATGGCAACTAGACAAGCTCGGCGTTGAGTTCCTCCACTCAACACGCAATGCCTCTGAAAACCTGCCATGTGCCCGCACTTGGCGTATAAATAAAGCGTTAAGTTAAAAAATAAAGCTTGCTAATAAGCTTACTATTTTAGCGATAAAGTAAAGCCTCTTGTACGTCTCTAACTTCGTATATATATATATATTCCTTTTGTTGCTTTTTTCATGGATGTACGTTAAGGAATATTATTATTAATATTATATTATTAACATATTTTTTCTCATTTTCAGTCACTATAATCGGAGGTGTTGTGTTTCTGTTCTTCGCAGTAAGTGCGTTAGTGATCGGACCAGGAGATTAGAGATCGTTGTATATTTAAGTATTTATGTGTAAATGTATATTATGTTGTCTGTAAGAGGGTAGTTGAATATTTTGTACGCCAAATTGAGAAAACATCATCGTCTTAGTTAATTTGTTTTGTAATGGCAAATTTTGTTTTGAACAAGGTCAATTATACAAAAATGCCTTCTACTTGAATACTTAAAGCATTAGGAATCTTAACGTGAAAATATTAGGCTGAAAAAAATATTTTTGCTCTAATTTCAAAAGCTACTGATATTCTTCATAATGTTATGATACTAAGATATTTAGTTTATTAATGAATTACTCAAGCCTACCTAGCTTTTTTTCTTATATTCTATTGATTTATGAGTAATTATACCCACTTTAAATAAAAAAATTAGAACAATCTTCTAAGATAAATGACTAGGGTATTTAATATCTATGTCAAAGGAAGTATATAACGCAAACAAAAAAAAATTTTCAACCTAATTTCAGCGTTTTTTATGTACTATATTAATTTTTATGTTTCTGTTGGCTTAGTTTGACATTAAGTGACCCCAAAGCCATTATATAACGTAAACTGACTTCCATATAAATAATTAATGTACTAATGTGATGCTCATACGGGTATTATAGAGAAAAATATAATATAAGTTTCATGCCCAATTAAAATTAGAAAAACTAAATTGAATTTGACTTAAAATTTACCACATTAAGTAATTACTACTTAAATACTAATATTATCAGTTTTAGCAACATTTATTATATTATTTGCTTGTGACAGAAAAACAAATGATAAATTCTAAAAAATAAACAATGTACGATTGCTTTTGTTATTAATTTAAGATTCTTTTTAGTCATTTAAATGGTAATCATAGAGGGTATGCGATGACAACTTTCTTCAGCTCATAAAATACCTTGTTTGTAAAATTAAATACTTTTTTTAAATAGTGACAATAACTAAAATTATTTTTTTTTTGTAGTTTCACGCTTTATCCCGCACATGGCAGGGTAGGCAGAGGGAACCGCAGGAACTGTGGGAACCTAATGTTAAGACACTCCGTTGCATAGTCCCTGCTTTCTCTGTCCCCGGGAACGGGAACTAAAATTCAGTATGCAAAATTCAAAATGGTCATGCTTGCCTTGCATTACTTAAATAATGTTATGCTAGTAAAAAGGGAGAAAAAAATTATACTTTTACAATTTTTTTATCATTGATTGTTTCTATAATTATTTATCTTTTAATATAAGACTATTTGCATCTTAGCATATTGAATTAGTTTATCTTAAAACCCATTTATAAAGAAAGACTATAACAGATGTTGTGTTAAGTAAAATGGCTGCCCTCTTTGAGATTAAAATGTTAAAATATTTTAACATTTTTTATTATTTTTTTATGTATATTTCTATTTATTAAGAAAACGACTCTGCATTTATGTTTATATCAAATTGCTACTTATAGAAGGAAATGATATGTAACTAAAACATCTATATATCAATTCAAGAGATAGATATTGTAATCTCCACCCATTGTTACATGAAAGTATAAAATTGAGTTTGTTCTAGTTATATATTCTTTACCATTCAAAAACTAAATTGAAAAAAAATAGACAATCATAATGTAAATACAATTATCATTTTCCAAAATTAATTGGTTTAAGACGTTGACGCTGTATGTAATTTACAGGAAATATAACTACATATGAATTTTAATTAATGGCAACACTTTTTAAAAAAATGAAATATGAACACTTTTATATGTTTTTCGTAATATAAACGTAAATTTGTATAGAATTTGTGATATAATATGTATATGTATATTATTATTGTGCCTATATATGTATGTCTGTCTGTACTTTTAACCATTTTAAATGTTGTTGGTACAAATGTGAAGCCACATGAAATAATGTTGAATAAGCTAATGTTGAATGTAAAAAGTATTATTTTGTATGTAAAATTGATTAATAAAAAATGTTTCACTCCCTGACTATTATTGAGACGGCAGTATAGAGTAGGTACGTTGTAGGTTAGGCGTAGATTAGTAACGAATTTATGTAAGTAATAATTCTTTATTTAATTTTTAAAAATATGATTTTTCAGTATTTTACGTTTCGTCAAATAATTTTATTATCATTTCTATAGTCAAAACATTACAAAATAGTTAAGAAATATCGTTTATATTGATCTATAAATGAAAATGTCAGTCATTAAAAAACAACTTAATCTAATTAAAGCTCTCCGCAAGATAACAAATAAATGATTTAAAATCGAATAACAGTAGGTATATAAAACGCGAATTATGATCTTTAAAAATAGTCTTTTGCATGCAAGGTTAATAATTTCTGTTAAGAAAATGTATAGTGCTATCCTTTTCTGTTTTTATAAGTATGAAAGGGATAGCAATATACATTAATCTGTCGTTACCTGATAACGAGTTCTTATCAATATTTTTTTCCTATGTAAGATAAACGGCAATATAATCGTCGCTCGCGTCCAACACTGCTTGTCTAAGAATATCGTCTTTAGACTGCAGTGCTCGAGTGTGTTTCGGCAAGAATAAACACATACGACTCGAATCTCCCCAAGAATGATTTAATGTACCTGTAATTTAACCTGATCCGTTTAATATCGATTTCATATTCGAATATAGTAATCGAATCGTATTTAGATCAAATTTTTTGGACTCATAGTTTTAGCTAGTGTTGTATTGTTTTTTTTTTTATTCATGAGATAGAAATGAATCTTGCGTATATTTTTATTTTTAGAAAGCTATGATCAAAACATCGGAATAAAACTGTAAAGAGTTGAATCTATTTCTCTATCTATATAGTCTATTATTCGATAATTAGTTTAAATAAAGATTTCTTACCATAATATTTGAGAGGCCATTGGTGTGGAGAGTGCGACCGACTCAAAAGACACGAAGGTATAGTACCAGGTGTCAGAACTCGAGCTGGCCACCACGGACAACTTCCCAATTTATGCCACACCACATCATCGTAACTATAAAAAGATAAATAGATTAAAACTACGAATATTTCTTATTTGATGTCCTTAAGGAAAACGAGCAAGAATTTGAAGTACTATGATACAATCAAAAGACTGAAGTTCAAAAATTCTTGTAATAAGAAGGAAGTTCAACGGCTTATTTTAATTTATTAAGTGATATCAAATATGTCTGTTGTAATCTTTAATCACATACCCAACTTTAGGACCCCACATACAGCTTGGACAAAGATCAACGTTTTCCTTTTCCTTTTGTACACTACAAATTGTTCTAGTACTCGATAAGATTTTCTCGACGAATGTAACTTTGTGGGTATTCTTTGGCGGTTTTTTACGATCTGAAATTCAGTTTCTATTTCTTTCATTAATTCTATACATAGTGTAAATAAAGATTGTTTATATTTGATTGCTTTGGTTTCATTTTTATGCTTAGGAGATGGTTGAGATCTTTACCTATCAAGACTATTTATTTGATAGCAAGTGGAAGTTCTACTACGAACTAGTGTTATAAATTTTTTTACAGGGGAAGTTTGGTATTTTGTAACGCAAATGGGGTCTTGTAAAACGTTACGATGCGTTGTAAGGGCGGGAGGGGGAGAAAGTTATCCATAATTTACTCGCTAATAAGGTTCTTAGGTACGTAGCAGTAAATAATCTAACATTATATATTCCATGTAAAGAGGATTTTCCAGAATTATATGACCTATCTTTTTGACAAAGACGAATGTTCCTGAGGAATAAAGAATTTTCAATAATTTGTATATTTAAACTATGACGAATAGATAGAATAGTTCACTTCGTAAACATCATACATCCCATGAATATAATTCAAAGTTATAATTATAGCTAATTACTTAAGTATTTATTTATTAAAGTTTAATGTGGGCCGATCCCGGCGGCACTGCAATGCCGGGCCGACCCGTGGCGAGAGTGGAGCGAGCCCCGAACATCTCGCCGAGTCACAAAAATCAGTTTAATATACTGGTCCCGCGGTGCGGGAACTTTCAGATATTAAGCTGAAAAGAACAGATACTACACTTTGATCTTAGCCAAAAGGCCGAGAAGCGATACTTGCATCACTGTAGGCAGAAGTCGTGATTAAACGCTTGAACATCTCGTCAGCGCGATTCAGAAACCGGCCGAATGTGTACAGCGTCATCTATTGAACGCATCGTAAAACTGACTTATAAAAATATTCACTCGTCGAAACTATAGATGGCGTAGGGTAAAAAGGAACA
This sequence comes from Dione vanillae, assembly GCA_037178615.1. Classification (NCBI taxonomy): domain Eukaryota; kingdom Metazoa; phylum Arthropoda; class Insecta; order Lepidoptera; family Nymphalidae; genus Dione; species Dione vanillae. The sequence continues at coordinate 241,699 of JAZFAU010000270.1, forward strand.
TGCTTCATGATGATCAAGGTTTTTATTTGACATTTTATATTCAGATGTAAATAGGACAATGCAGTAAATTTTTTACTATAGTATTCTTGTTATTTTGAACGTCTTTACGAAAAAAAAGCAAAAACTTTACACAAATTACACTTACAGTTTATATGCGGTAGAAGTAGATGCGAGAGATATAACACAAAATCTCTGTAGTTTACTAAAAGATCTCGGTCTGCCTTAAACTATTACATTTTTACTAGAATTTTTACAAGAACGCACTTTGAAGACGGCACTGGTAGAATAATTTAAAATTTGGTTAGGTAGGAACTCTGACAGTGCAGACGAGCGTTAATGCAATTTAAAGGGACACTTTGCTTCCAATTTCTAAGCGCTGCTCGGGGTTCCTCTTCCTACAACACGATGGGTGCGGCACCCGCACGGTGAATCCATGGAGTGCTAAGTAGATTCATCTCTTCTCTTTCTTTCTTTCTCATCTTTCTCTTTGTATATTTGCTTAAGTATAATTTACATTACATTTACACAAATATACAAATGGACATCGATTGTGGTAATTAATCTTTAGAGTTGCCATATCACCAGGAATATCCACGAGATTGTTGAAAAACAAAAATATTCTTAAGATGGTTCTCAAACAAACCATACTAGATTCGGTCAGATTATTCGGAAATCCAGAATATACGTTGAATAATTCGGAAATCTAAATTATCGTTCGCGATCTATTATTTCCATGAGTAAATATTTGAATAAGCCAGTTTTACGCTGCGTTCAATAGATGACGCTCTACACATTCGGCCGGTTTCTGAATCGCGCTGACGAGATATGTTGGCGCTCGGTGACCACCCCCGTCTTTCGCGCAGTGGGTATCGCTTCTCGGCCTTTTGGCTAAGATCAAAGTGTAGTATCTGTTCTTTTCAGCTTAATATCTGAAAGTTCCCGCACCGCGGGACCAGTATATTAAACTGATTTTTGTGACTCGGCGAGATGTTCGGGGCTCGCTCCACTCTCGCCACGGGTCGGCCCGGCATTGCAGTGCCGCCGGGATCGGCCCACATAAAACTTCGTAGAACTTAAGTTATGGGAACTCTGTACTATGTTCATGTGATGGATATGGTTCATGAAGTGGATAAGTGAACTTATTCTGTATATCCTTTGAAAATATCAAGTAATAGTTTATATATAAATTATTAAAAATATTTTATCCCTTAGAAATTTTGATCTTTGTCGAAAAGGGAGCACACAATCGTTAATCATAACATTCCTACCTCTTCATTATTTTGGGAAAATCATTTTTTACATGTAATCGATTATTTACAATCCCACAAAACTTCTAACTTTCAATGTTGGTGAAAGGTGAGATCACGTTTGTTATCCATATCAAACAAATCTTAGCCGAGATCTGAGATTGCCTCTGTGACAATTATTCTTTTCTGGGCCCAGTTAAGGTGCCCTTAATGCTGCCTCTTCCAATAGAAACTGAATAAATCCTGAATCTTAAGTGTTTGCTACATTATTTCAAAACCTATCCGCGTAATAAAATTTGTAGACGACACTATAATATTTTATTTCACAAAAGATGATGATTCACATTTGAAATTTATCAAATAATGATTCAAAAACTAGATAGGGAATGCCGTAAAGTGGTACAAAGCATGAAATTCGAAAAAACTAATATGGAACATGAAATAGAAATATACAATAATATTAAATTTACAGAAAATGTGAGTGGATATGTATGTTAAATAATCTCTTTAGAAAATATATATACACGCATAGACATGGTTGGAAAAGACATTGGTGCTTGAAGGAAATAGACAGACAGATATGGACAGGTCACATAGTTACAAAAGTATGTGGAGCAATAAAGTCATCCAACCTATGGGACAAAGGATGAAAGTGAGGAAGACAATCCAATTACTGGACAGATGATATTAAAGCTTTGGCAGGCAGGTTGTGAACTAGTGAGTTGTCTTTATTATTTATTTATTTATTTATTTGAACACCAACAAGCAGAACACTAACAATTACAAGGAATAAAATGTTGTAACAATATTACTTAGTGACTACTTTTTTACAGGTGTTACATAATACCATCAGAAAATAATAGTTAACAACGATATATATAAAAAATTTAAATTAAATTAATTATAAGTATAAAAAAAATTATAAACAAAAAAAATTAAGTTGCATTAAATTATTTGTGTTAAAATAATAATAAAGGAAAATTATCAATTGAGCAATAATAAATTAAAATGTCTGAGAAAAATAAAAATATTAAATTAACAATGAGAAATTAAAATCAATAAATTACACAATAAAATTTAAAATCTGAATATAAGTTTAGTGTTTATCAAGATTGCAAATATAAATCTGTACTAAAAATTACAAAAAAAATAATTATTTATTATTGAAATACATTAGTAATTGATTTCTGAAACTATACAATTTATTATCAAAAATGTCAATGGTTTTTACTACTGTTGAGTTTAACTCTTGTTTGTTTTTAACTTCATTTGCAGTTTTATATATGATGTTATGATTAATGCACATTCTGTTAATGGGTGAGAAACGCCCTAGACGAGAATGCGTTAATTTTTCGGTAAAAGGTGTATATACAGATGGCCTAGAAAATTTTCTTGGAGCATTAATCCTCAATTTAGCCAATAGGTATGGACAGTCTGTGGACCCATTAATTAATTTGAAGATAAAAAGATTGTCGAGAAACTGTCTTCGATCGCGAAGAGAAAGAAGTCCAAAATGTGACAATCTATCCTCATAGCTGTGTAGCCTACCAGCCAATTTAAGGTTATAGGACAGATGCCAAAGAAATCTTTTTTGAACTCGCTCTAATCTTTGGCTGTAAATCTCATAATGTGGATTCCACACTGTGCAGCAATACTCTAAATTACTACGTACTAAGGCAGTGTACAGGGAAATTTTAGTCCGAGCCTCTTTAAAAGCTCCACAGTTGCGTAAAACAAAGCCCAAAGCTCTGAAAGCCCTACCAACTATATCGTCAATATGTTTATGAAACCGTAATTTAGAATCCAGTATTACTCCCAAATCCCTTATATGATCTACTTCAGAAAGTAAATGTCCATTAATAGAATATTCACCATATAAAGCAATAAAAAAATTAAATAATTCGTATATTTAAACTATGACATGATGTGATCGATGGATGACATAGATAAAGTCCACTAACCACTTTAACTATGTCCATCCCTTGATATTAAACGACTTAATAATTACTACAAGGATTTATGTGGGCCGATCCCGGCGGCACTGCAATGCTCCCTTTTTGACAAAGATCAAAGTTTTTAAGGGATAAAATATTTTTAATAATTTGTATATATATACTATGACTTGATATGATCAAAGGATATACAGACTTCATGAACCATATCCATCACATGATTCACATATTTCTATAAGCCAGTTTTACGATGCGTTCAATAGATGACGCTGTACACATTCGGCCGGTTTCTGAATCGCGCTGACGAGATATGTTGGCGCTAGGTGACCACTCCCGTCTTTCGCGTAGTGGTTATCGCTTCTCGGCCTTTTGGCTAAGATCAAAGTGTAGTATCTGTTCTTTTCAGCTTAATATCTGAAAGTTCCCGCACCGCGGGACCAGTATATTAAACTGATTTTTGTGACTCGGCGAGATGTTCGGGGCTCGCTCCACTCTCGCCACGGGTCGGCCCGGCATTGCAGTGCCGCCGGGATCGGCCCACATAAAACTTTGTAGAACTTAAGTTATGAGAACTCTGTACTATGTTCATGTGATGGATATGGTTCATGAAGTGGATAAGTGAACTTATTCTGTATATCCTTTGAAAATATCAAGTCATAGTTTATATATAAATTATTAAAAATATTTTATCCCTTAGAAATTTTGATCTTTGTCGAAAAGGGAGCACACAATCGTTAATCATAACATTCCTACCTCTTCATTATTTTGGGAAAATCCTTTTTACATGTAATCGATTATTTACAATCCCACAAAACTTCTAACTTTCAATGTTGGTAAAAGGTGAGATCACGTTTATTATCCATATCAAACAAATCTTAGCCGAGATCTGAGATTGCCTCTGTGACAATTATTCTTTTCTGGGCCCAGTTAAGGTGCCCTTAATGCTGCCTCTTCCAATAGAAACTGAATAAATCCTGAATCTTAAGTGTTTGCCATATTATTTCAAAACCTATCCGCGTAATAAAATTTGTAGACGACACTATAATATTTTATTTCACAAAAGATGATGATTCATATTTGAAATTTATCAAATAATTATTCAAAAACTAGATAGGGAATGCCGTAAAGTGGGACAAAGCATGAAATTCGAAAAAAATAATATGGCAGATCTGGAACATGAAATAGAAATATACAATGATATCAAATTTACAGAAAATGTGAGTGGATATGTATATTAAATAATCTCTTTACAAAATATATATACACGCATAAAACATGCATGGAAAAGACATTAGAGCTTGAAGGAAATATGATAACATTAAGACATAAGGACTGGCTGTCAAGTGAAGTGTTTAATACTTTTATTTTACTAAGTAATGATGCCAAATGTGGCCTCTCAGCAACACTAGAAAATTAGAAGATTTTCAACATATCAAATATGAAAAGTAGACAATATTAAAAGACCAACTAGACTGAAACATATAACAACAACAGTCAGACAGATATGGACAGGTCACATAGTTACATAAGTAACCTATGGGACAAAGGATGAAAGTGAGGAAGATAATCCAATTACTGGACAGATGATATTAAAGCTTTGGCAGGCAGGTTGTGAACTAGTGAGTTGTCTTTATTATCACCATATAAAGCAATAAAAAATATATTTGCCATAAAAAGAAGAATCAAAAATAATGTAAACATTTCGTATCGTTCTCATGAGTATTGACGAACCCGGTCAACTTTGGTCAAATGGATGAAATAAACAATATATATACAAAACTTTTCCTCAAAAGATCATCTACAAGACTGGGCTGGGACATTTTTTCGAAAAATGTATAAAAAATGTTATAGAGCAAAAAAGAAAATTAATATAGCAAATTTCCTTCTATTTTGCTTATAATTTCTTTAATTTTAAATTTAGAGCAAATAATTATATAAACATATTTCTAGGCAAAACAATTTGCTACAAATTATGATTTTACAATTTTTTTGCAATACTCCTAGTTTCCGAGATTTCGTTTCTCCCCTTTTTCAAGACAGTGGCCGGGGGACAAGGGTGGTGACTCCACAAACTTGAGGTTAAGCTTCTATTGACTGTATTGATGTGGGCCGATCCCGGCGGCACTGCAATGCCGGGCCGACCCGTGGCGAGAGTGGAGCGAGCCCCGAACATCTCGCCGAGTCACAAAAATCAGTTTAATATACTGGTCCCGCGGTGCGGGAACTTTCAGATATTAAGCTGAAAAGAACAGATACTACACTTTGATCTTAGCCAAAAGGCCGAGAAGCGATACCCACTGCGCGAAAGACGGGGGTCGTCACCGAGCACCGGAACATCTCGTCAGCGCGATTCAGAAATCGGCTGAATGTGTACAGCGTCATCTATTGCACGTGTCGTCAAAGTAGCTCATACAAATTTACTCTTGGAATTTATAGATGGCGAGAGAAAATGGATCGTGTAAGCACGAATGAATCTTAGGATTCATAAATGATTAATGGATAATATTATGTAGACTATAATAAAACGGTAATAAAGTTGTGTCTGTACATCGAATACTTGAATGAAAACATTGTACAGAGTAATGTAAAAACACTAACATCTTAAATAACACAATATCTGGCTGTTACGTGTTTTGAAAATTAGTATACATGAAGTAAAATCACAATAGACCGTCTGAATTATAAGAAATACTAAGTAATACTATTGCGAAAAAAATTGTAAATAATAATAATAATGCTGCCTTAATTAAAGCGATTTACTGTGGTAAGCGCTGTTCAATGACTTGTTAAAATCAAGGATCTAGAACACTGTAATGTAGTATTACAATAACTTTAAGAAAATAGCTTAATAGATAAACTTATTGAGCGTGATGAGCTTTTTTATTGAAATAGGGACATTTACTCCCAAAACCGATTTTCCTAGTTCTTATAGAATTACCACAACTACTTTCGCTAACGACACGGCCATACTAGCTAGTCATAATGAACTGATGAACATCTTAGAAAGAAACTGGAAGAATTGAACATAAAATATAAAAGCCTGCTTGGCTACAGGGCCTAAATTTAAATTTAAATTCAAATAATTTTATTCAAAATGAGAATACATGATTCATTTTTTGAACGTCAAAAACATTACCACCGGTTCGCTAAAGTTAATGCCTCAGACCTGAGAAGAACCGGCGCAAGAAACGCAGCGGGACTTTTCTTTTTTTTTAAGTAGTCAATATTTTTACATTAATTCATTTTGATAATGACACATTTGAAACAGACTGGAGCGAGCATCTCATTCCCAAGGTGTGTTGTCATTTAAAAATCATTAATCAGGTAATAACCTTTAACACACAAAGTATTAATGTTATGATATTAACGATTAGTGCCTTTTTCGTTTGTAAGGGATAAAGTATATTCCATAATTTGTATATGTACTATGACATTATGTGGATACATAGAGTAAGTCCACTTCATAAAAAATTCCACCCCATAATTATAGTTCATGTTTAACTATTTAAGTTCTACAAGGATTTATGTGGGCCGATCCCGGCGGCACTGCAATGCCGGGCCGACCCGTGGCGAGAGTGGAGCGAGCCCCGAACATCTCGCCGAGTCACAAAAATCAGTTTAATATACTGGTCCCGCGGTGCGGGAACTTTCAGATATTAAGCTGAAAAGAACAGATACTACACTTTGATCTTAGCCAAAAGGCCGAGAAGCGATAACCACTACGCGAAAGACGGGGAGTGGTCACCGAGCGCCGGAACATCTCGTAAGCGCGATTCAGAAATCGGCCGAATGTGTACAGCGCCATCTAGTCCTATTCCTTACTTTTGTAAAATTGTATTTTTCCTTTTGTTAAGTGTATAATGTCGCTTGGTTAAAATACGGAAAGTGCGTCTTGAGAATACATCCAAACAGATTGCATATAAAATAAAAGTTGAAATTCAATTAGGTCTAACGTTTTTGTGCTTACCAGTTGGCGCCACTGGCAGCAAAACAAAGTATAGAATTAAATATTAATTAATATATCGAGCATGCTACAATGTACCGCATTATCGGTTTGTTCGAAAAAAAAGTACACAAGTTTCTGAAAGTCAACTTAACTATGTTACCCCTTTTCGTATTTCTACTTTCAAACTTCCACTTTCAAAGCACTGACTGAAGTAAACTAAAAATAAATGAAACTACATTGTTTGCCCATAAACTATTACGAGTAACATTCAGAAGACCTCACATTCTTTTAAATACTAGCATTTCTATCAATGTATCCACACTTAGCCCTCATAAAGCCAAGACTCATAAACTGGTGGTTGTTACTAATTTCTAAATATTAACGGGCAAAAGCACAATTTGTTAGTAAAAGTTACTATAGGGTTGATGACTATTTCAATGACAATGACAAACACGCGTGGAGTCCTGCTACCAGTTCCGCTCAGGGTAGGCGATACTTGTTGTACTATTATTTTATGTTAAATTAATTTTTTTTTAAAAGATGTGCTGAGGAGTTTCTTTCTCCATTTCTTCTCCTCCATGAATAAGCACCTTTCCGAAATGGTAGTAGATAAAAAATTGACGTGCATAAGTGTATCTGTGATACATACATTAATAAATGATTTTTGATTTTAATTACAAACAGAAAACCATTTAAGAAGGCATTAACTATATTTTTAACTAACAGGTCACATTTGCATGGTTCTTGGTATATAACATACATTTCTTGATAAAACTTAGAACAATTAAGTAAGCTATTTTTATATATTTTTTGTCTTCACACTTTAAACCGCACATGGCAGGGTAGGCAGAGGGAACTGCAGAAGCAGAACACTAAGCTCCTATGTGTTAAGACACTCTGTTGCTGTGTCGCTGTTTTCCGCCTTTTACAATTACATTGAGTGTTCAGTGGCGGAATTCATCACCGCTCTTTGCCTAGTTTCCAGAGCCTTGTTCCCTGAGTGGAAAGCGAACCCATAAACTACCACGTTTGTAGGTATTCGCTACGCCTCTGCCTTTTGGCTAAGATCAAAGTGATGTATTTTTATATGTAAACTTGCATATCTTTTAGCATGTGATCTATCTTTAAAACATAAGTACTCACGTATTATAGACAATAGCCATTCGCGTCTGCATGCAAGATGGAAGGATGATGGACAGTTGGTACATTCTCGCAGCTTGTCAGTTTCACCGCAAACTAAACACCATGATATGTGGACTGTTACAGGAAGCTTATTTGATGAAGATGATTTCTGGAAAATATATTTTTGTTTGTACATTAATTTATAATATAGATTTATATCAGAGCATACTTTATTCTGTGCAGTATTTTTATTATATAGTATGAGAAAACAGAAGAAAATTGTTATTGACAATGATTTATGCTATTAGGCTACAAAAAATGCAGTTCCCTCTGCCTACCCCGCAATATGCGAGATAAAGTGTGAAGCTATAAAAAAATATGAGATCTCAAATACATATAATAGGCACATTTAGAGTGTATCTGCATTTTTTACTCAATTTTCATATATTAAAGTTCTTACTAAAGTGAGCAAGCAAAGAAAATTTGCAAAAAGCAAATCCTGTAACTATTGTATATACAGTTACAAGTATAGTGCTATACAATGGATAACAATGACATTATAAGTGAGAATATTCAAAACAACTCCTATACTTACAGAATTTTCTGAAGAATCTTTATTTTCTACTTGTTTATGAACAAAATTGTATCGCCAACACTGGTGCAAGTAATAATCAATTTCCTTCTCAGTTACAATATTTCTTATAACCAAATCAAATTTGTCTTCAGTGCTTGCATCAACATTCTGCAAGTAATCTATTATATCTTGATTGTTTTCAAGACAAATATTATCATAGAAAGAGTCGAAGAGCTGTTCCTTGCCGAGTCTAACAAATTCTTTAAAAGCATTTTCATATTTTCCCTGCTTCAAGGGCATTTGACGAAGGTCATAAGAGATGTTCAGGTCTGGCTCTTTATGTTTTGATGGTTTCACATTAAGAGGTAGAATGTGATCCTCTTTGATTTTTCTCTATAAATTCAAAATTAAAATTCATTTTTCTTTATAAAGTAATAATATTGTAAGATTATAAACAATGTGTCTATTCTAAATATAGTATATTATTTATAAGAAGTATATTTCTTTATTTCAAATATTGAATTAGATAAAGAAAAATGTCACCTTTTTAGGAGCCGATTTTGGTGCCGGTTTTTTTACAGGCTCTTTAATAGCTGGCCCATAAAATGGCCTCGAGCGTTGGGCCAAATACATGCAAGTGTATGGCAGCCATAGCCTATGTTTTGTTCTAATTATCTCTACGTAATAGCAGAGTTCTTTTGTGATGATCAAACCAGATTCGTCTGCTGATATTCCTAAAACTAAAGAAAAATGTTTATGAATTTTCATTCAGCAAATAATGTTAATTATAAAGCTAATAAAATCGTACAAAATGTAAAATATAATAACTTCAAAAAATAAGTTTTACGATGTCTTATACTAATATGGATTAATAATATAATAACATTGAAGTATACCTTTTTCATCGTGAAATAGTCCCTTTTCATTTTTCACCACTTGAACTTTTGCGTAAACCTTTTTAGCTATTCTAGCAAGAGCTATATCTCCTAACTTCCAGTGATATATACCGGTTGTTGAATCCATTGAACTCATTGTCTAGCTTAATTATTAAGTTTAAAACAAATAAAATCTATACTTATTTTTCAATATATTTAGTAATAAAATAAAAACAATTGTGTACGATCTACCTATTGGCAAAATCCTCAATTGGACGCTATTGTAACTTTAAATCAAATTTGAGTCAATTAAAATATTTAAATAATTTTAGTTATGCGTATTGAATAATTAAACATTATAAAAATATACTTAAATGTATAATAAAAGATAATTATTAATATTTTTATCATGTTCTCATTATAAAATTACTTAAAAATATTTATATAATATTTTGAAATGAAATAATTGAATTTGAATATTTCCTTAGTATGCTTTAAATTAGCTATTCACCGCTAGATGTCACTAAATAACTATATTCTTTTGTATAATCAGATAAATTACTTCTTAAATTTAAGCTATATATGTTACGTAATTATTCTTTTTGTTTATAAATTTAATAAAATTGAAACATACTAATATGGTATATTATTAATATGTTATATTAGTACAAGATGTTATATAATTCTTTTAATTACTTATAATTAGACATAGATGGCGTTGGTCGCATGAATCAAACAATGTATTTATATATTTTGTTCTAGTACAGAAGTCAATAAATAATTGTATTATATACAAAATATACCTAGGAGCTTTCATCTTCTGGTTTTGTTCTATAACAATCTCGCATTGAAATGCTATGATGATTAAACAAAATTATTCAAGGTCAGTGATATAAATAATTAGTGGTAATTATAAATAACAGTTTAAGCATTTATCGATTCATTATTTTTTGTATATTCTCATTTTGTCTTTCAGCTTTTTTTCATATTTCCAACTGTGTGATCAACTCTTTTAGCTCGACTAATAGATAGATCTTTTCACATCAATGAAATAATTTCGTTTTAAGCTTTATTACTTCATTATATATAGCTAGATCTAAAAAATGTAATGACAATGCTTCACTTGCCAACTTATACTTATTAGGCATTTAGGTACAGTATTATATTCGATGCACAAGCGGAATTGTCAATCATTTTTCATTATAAACGAGCACTTAGAGGTATAGGTATATACTGTTAGAATAGGTATTTGTATCTACCTAAATGTACGGAATGCAATGAAACTATACGTAGATATGGATTATAAGCCAATTTTTTATTAATTTTTGTAACTGGAAAGCAGTAAGTATAGATACTATTTTAAATATAAAAATTCATGTGATTTACATACAGAATTGTAGGTATATTAATTAAGTGTAGGTGGTTGGTACTTTTGTTGTATATATTATTTATATTATTTATTTAGGTACAGTATTATATTTGATATATTTTTCATTATGAACAAGCACTTTTTATTTCAAGTAATTTTTGTATTTTAAATACGTAGCCTGTTAGTAACTATTCGTACCTACCTAAATGATACAGAACAAAATGATGTGTGTGAATTTCTTATTATTATTTCTGATTGGAAAGTGGTAAGTATTTTAAATATAAACAATTATGTCACTTAACTACTGAAATATATATTAATTAAGTCTAGGTAGTTGTTACCTTTGTAGTATTTGTATCTATAATTTAAAAAGTGCACAAAAAAAAAATAAAAACTGTCAAATTTTTGCCTTGCTTTCAACAGATAAACTATAAACTTTAACTATTACATTATTTCTCCTTACCATTATCTATGTTATCTTCTTAGTTCTACTAATTTTAAAATGTTTTATTTTACAAATATATATGTATATATATATAAAAAATACATATCACATATTATATAAAAAACATTAGATAATCATCGCGAGCATATCAGTTTATTTATATAGTGTTTTGCTTCGCGTTGATTGGTCGCTCCGAGATGAGAGGCGGGGCTGCAGCATCCAATGGAGTTAATCTTGTCAAGATAGGGGACAGATTTGGGGATAGCCGCCGGTCTCATATTATGTTGTTGATTGCTATGTTTTAACATATTATATGTGAATATTTGTATATATATATATATATATATATATATATATATATATATATATATATATATATATATATATATATATATATATATATATATATATATATATATATATATATATATATATATATATATATATATATATATATATATATATATATATATATATACATAATATAAATGATACATAGTAACTATTTATGTAAGTACTAAGTAGTAACTTTAAGAAAACTAAAAAGAACTAAACCATATTGTTTAGATAATCATTTATTACATAAAAAAATTGAAATGATTGCCTATCCTATGAATAAAATTTAATTTATTATACATCTAAATATTGTATATTTTCTTATTTATAAATATAGGTATTATTTTATAAACACAGGGAACAGTTTATGTATGCAAATGAATAAAGAAAATCTAATATCGACTACATATCCATACTTACCTAAATCTTTTGTGAAAGAAAATTCACGTAAAAATGACATTTCCCTACATTGTAGCTTTCTATACTAAAGTTTACACATTCAATCTCTTTATCAACAGTTGGTAAGCAAAGTATTTAGCTTAATTTCGGAATAACAATAGCCTTGTTATAATATTTTTACCTAGATAGGTAGATCTAACTATAAAATTAAAATAAAATATTTAAGAATAAATAAAGAATGGTACGTACCTAGGTATATTTATTAATTTCTTCTAAATTTACGCTTTTGTCCTTTGTCCCTTTTAGGCTGGGCTCTTTATGCATATTTTACCAATTAGGTGCGTTATTACGATTGATTTTAAGCGTACAGGGTAGTGGCGTGGCTGGAGTACCAGATCTGAGATTAACGTATTATTTAGTAACGTATTAACGTAACGTAACGTAACGTACTATTAGCTTTTTGCTTTATCCCGTATATCAGGTCTATTAAGAATGTAGTGTAAAGACACTCTTTCCTTCGCTTGTCCTTCGCTTTCTTCCCCCAATTCAGAACATTTCGCGTGTTAGATGAATTTCTGTCCCTACTTTGTCTTATTAGAACGTGTATGACGGACTTTGCAGCAACGATAGTATTTATATTAATCAAAAATAATTAATAAAAATTAAGTCCAAATTGAGTAGAGGCACAGGCGTAGTGTTTGCCTCTAAAAGCGACAGTTTGGGGGTTCAGTTCCCACTCGGGTAAGATGAATTTTTCTATTTACATTTTCTTCAACTAGGCAAAGTGCAGCGTTGACTTCCGCCACTCAAAAGCAATGCCTCAAGAAAGGTGGAAAGCAGGGACAAGCAACTTAATGTCTTAACACTAGGTTGCAATGGTTCCTGCATTTGCCTCTACCCTGCAATGTGCGGAATAAAGCGTGAAGATGTAAAAAAAAAGTCCATAATTCATATAAAAACTGACAGGTAGTTATAAATTGTAGGTATTGTTTTTGCTACGAAAACTACCTGTATCACGCTTAAATTATTAATATACCTACCTATTATACTGTAACAGCGAGACTCAATAAGCACATACGTTACGATAAGGTGCGTCCTTAATACCAGCGCAGTGAAAGTCGGCAGATGCGAGCTATATTTATTACTTTCACAAAATTATACATCGGCCATCGCACTGTCACATACAGAGAGATATTGGCAATGTTATAATATTTAATTTGTAATTGTTAGGTTTCTATTTTGTCTTGTTGTGTGCGTCACCTTTAGTTGAGACGTTGCTTTTTAATTGCTATTAAGTTTGAAACATCGTTATATAAAGAAATAAGGGTACTATTGATAGAGTTCGCTTCTAAGTTTCAGTTTGTGAGATAAGGGAGTTATGAATTAGAAATTTTAACGTTTAAAACAAATATATTAGGTACCTACATGTAGGATATTTCATATCTTTTTTAAATGTACATGTACCTATAAATTAAAGTACGTATAGTACATAGATATCAACTGTAAATTGTTAATTATAATTAAAATGTAAGTAGGTGAAGGTTGCGATCATTGGACCGGCTCTTTGATTGGACCACCTAATTTTTTCAAAAACTATACATGTCACAGCAAGTTTAATACGTTGCTAGGCAACAGTACCGAACCCCTTGCCTACCCACCAAACCTCTGTGCGCTCGCGAAACGTGGTAAGGACTGAGGTATGTACATGTGTTTATGGTGACCGTGATACAATAACCGAGCCATCAACAAAGTCATATAAGTCACATTGTTTTAATTAATGTTTAATGATTGTGTTAGATCCAAATAGCAAATTTGTCTGCGCTTACATACACTATTAAGCTTTTAACTTAATTTTACACGTTTTTTAATAATTGCTTTTGTTCTGTTTATATGCCTAGTTGCCATCAATGGACCTGAATGGTGACGCTATCATTGGACCGGTCCAATCAAAGAAACTTATATCAACGTTAATAGATAATGAGTTTTATATTGTAAATTGAATATTTTGGTATTGCATGTAGATAGATACCTACCTTTTAGTTGTAATTGGATTATATTTATATATTCCATAATGTCGGCAAGAAGAGGAAATATTACTGTTAAATGACGAAGTAGTATTGGTTACTAGTATGAAACTAACTATAGATTTTTTTTAAAAAAAGCTATTGGATTAAATGAAGCAAGTCCAACGTATGGCGTTCCAAAAGCCATATTAAAAAGACAATTAGATGTGAAAAATAAAAAAAAATGTCATGAAATTCAAATAGTGGAATCAAAAGTAGATCTTGCGGAGGCTTTAGAAACTAAATTTAGCAATCACGTTGTTGAAATGGAGAATTCTTTTTTTTTATATACTCCCAAAGTTGTCAGAGTGCTTGCCTCCGAATAGCTGAGAAAAATGAAATTAAACATCGTTTTAATAGAACCAAAGAAGTTCCTGGAAAATAGTACTGTGCATACATGAAGCACCATTCAGATATAAGTTTTCGTCAACTCAGAGCCATATATATGTATGAGCAGTACAACTGGACTTAGAAGAAAAATTTGAATAAAGAATGTAATTCTTATTTTGTGTTTCATTTGAGTCACCTTCATTGGACCATTAATACAAATGTTTCAAAGTCCAATGATAGCAACTTAGTGGTCCATTCAAGGCGACGGTGGTCCAAAGAAAGCAACTCGTCATTGAAAAGTTATATTAGAATAGCTCTAAAGCTTCTCAACTTTCATTGCCAATAATTTATATATCATTAATTTACAAAAAAAAGCATTATATTTCATTAATTGTCTTAAGTTGTAGGTAACATTTCATGAGATATGATGTCACAAAGTTAGGTGGTCCAATGATAGCAACCTTCCCCTAAATATTAGTAGGATATTTTGAAAAATTTTATTTCATATTATATTTTATTAAAAAATATTACGTTAATTATCTATAATAGCAAAAACTTATTTACCATAACTCCATATAAACTCTATAACATTGTAAATTATTATAAATGGATTAACTTTATTTATCTTAAGTAATATTAGGAAAAGCAATAGTTTGTTTGGTCAAACGCGCTAAACTCAGGAACTGGTCGAATTTGAAAAATGATATTTGTGTCAGGTAATCTAAGTATCCAATATGTTATGATTATAGACCATCACAAGTAAATCGTTTCGCAACTCACACCAACTGCTGCTTCCTGGCCAAGTTGAAGGTACAAAGCTAATCCTTAATATTATAATAGTCCTATTATAAAAGTCCTTTTTTAGCTTCACGCTTTATCCCGCATATTGGAGGGTAGGCAGAGGGAACTGCAGGTACTATAGTATAACATATACCTAATATAATAGTCTTGAATTTCATATTATTCAAATATTTTTCTAAGTATGTATATAGGTATATTTACAACATATAAGTAGCAGCGGGCGGTCATGTTATAAGGCTTGCGTTACACAAAATTATACTTCGACTTTTTGAATTAAATTATTCTGAAAAATTATACTTTATAAACACCTAAGAATTTAGATTGTAATAGCTACGTACATGGCAATATACCTACACTTTTAAATTATTAACTCTATTAAGTATGGCAAAAACCACAACCTTCGGATGTTTGTCTACTATATTGTACCAAAAAGAAGGAATATATTTGTGTGTTTCCACACAAATATGAAATATGAAATCTAATCGTCATATTGTTAGTTACGTATGATATTTTCGTGAGTGTAAGAGTCATGGTATAATTTAGTGCCTATTCCAGTGTTATAATTAAAAGTATTATAAAGCTAAAAGTAAAAAATTATATAGACAAGTAAATTCAGTCTCAGTTCAATTTTCTATACAAATAGTAATATGCTTTATATGTGGATTGTGAGTGGATAAAACCCTGTGGAAAAAAAATTACACTCGCTTATGATTTTTCTTACTAATTTGATTATCATGATCATCATCATAATTCAACATCATTTTCTTTGTAATCAGTACACAAAACGTCAACGATATTTAACGAAATGTAAGCAAAGTTAAGCAGTAAATCTTAAGATTAAGGGGGAGGAAAAAGGAAGACAAGTTTAGAATTCGAATGAATATTATTGTATTTAAATATAAGTGTTGAAATTTAGTATTATACATTTTTTTTAATTTTTAGGTTCCAGGTGAGTATTAATTTACATATTCATATTAATTGTTATTTAATACTTATTAACATATTTATCAGATTAACTAATGGTAACCCGGATATAACGATTCGTGATATAGACACGTCGCCATTGAAGAAACGTCGCACATCGTTCATTTACCGCCTGCTTACCTTAAAAATAACTATGAGCTTATTATTCTCTTAAATTCATTTAAATTATTAACTAATAATTGAGTATTAAATTTAAATATAATCATAAGAGAAGTAGTATATAGTAAAAAATAAGGATAAGTATTATCCACCCTATAAGTCGCTTTCTCGCTACCAACCCGTCAAAATAAAAACAAAACAGTTGCAATGTCACGGTGCAATTGTTACTTACAAGTGGCACAGCCGTGAATAGGAGACAATAAATGCTTTTTACGAGATAGCTCGTGCCGGTGGTGGCGGTACCTTCCTGTACTTTTGTGAACGAAAATTTTTATTTTAAAATATATAAATAAATAATTATTTCCATTTTCATAATTATTATAAAATATGTACTTTTTTGTATAAAGAAGTAAGGTTTTATAGCCAAGAGAACACAAATTGATTCAATTAGCTCTCTCAACTCTAGTACATATTATATTTCATTTCGTTTAGTTTTATATGTATGATATAACGGAGAGGGGTGTAGAAATGTTAACTTACTTTCTTACTGGTGCGGCAATCAGAAAAAAAGTATGTTGGCACTGGATTTTATTAGCATACTCAGCTCAAAAAAATCGGTTTAATATATTGCAAAATTGTTCTCTATTTCACATTTACATAAGAATTATGTAAATTTAAATAAATTAATAGTTTCTTATTTATTAATATTTCACATCTCACAGATCTCAGCGACTGTACATCTATTGTCAGCATCTGTCGTTCGTTTTTATGCGGTCAATTTTCTATTTTTTGCCGCAGGTATTTCATTTTATAGAACAGGTTACGCCAGATGAATTCTGGGCTTATCGAAACAATGGGTACTATAGTTTAATAAATCATTAACGGGTTTTTACAATTACTATCAGATTATATGCAATGACTTACAAGCATAATGTCAATGTAATTTTCTTTAATCTGTGAACCTAAATTTTATAGTAAAAATAAGTACCTATATATTTGTAATCTAGCTATGTTACGCAGAATTTCTTATATGTGATATACTACTTTTTCCCACAAATTTCGTTTCGTGATGATTGAGTAGCAAATGAAATGATATGCTTAGAAGGATACTAAGATAAAAAGTAGTGTGTATTTCTAAATATTATTCCAGACCATAATCAACCTCTGTACCAAATTGCATCCCGATCCCTTAAGCGGTTTTGACGTGATAGAGTAGCAATCATACACACAAACTTCACGCAACACAACATCAAGAAACATTGGGTAGAAATATTGTGTAATAGTATACTGTGAATAATATTTAGTATTTATTAATAATATTAATATTTATTATAATGTTATTATTATTAATATTATTATATAGCGGGGAACGGAGTGTTTTATTACTAAGTCCATCGGTCTTTCTGCCTACTCTACATATTATTAATAATTAGTACTATTTATTAATAATATGTATTTCTCATAATTTATTTAAAATGCAGTTTATACAGATGTAAGAACTAAATATTCTACTATTTCATATAAAGTTGAATTTTTGATGAGCCTACAAAATCGTGCACAAATAATATTGAATCTACAGCAATGATATTTATTTCTATATATTGTAGGCATAAGTCACTTAAATTGAATATTATTATTGAAGCAATTTAAGTTATAAAATGTAACAATTTTTAAGTCGATCTTAATTTATTTTGTTATTATTTTTTGGCTTCAAAGGAAATATTTTATAATAAAATTTATTAAATTTTTAAGTTGATCTTACATTTATTTTGTTATTATTTTTTGGCTTCAAAGGAAATATTTTATAATAAAATTTATTGAAACAAAAAGAGTATATGTAAAATATTAAAACAAACTAAAAACTATAAAAAACGACTTAAAATTTTTAATTTACAATTTAATTTAAAAAATATCAACAATTGGTTTGACTACCACGTGGGCCATATGCCAAGAAGCTTACAAGATTTCCGTGCTTGATTACTAAACTACTACTTTGAGCGAGACCAACTCTTAGATCACTTGAATTAAACGAAAGTATTACATATACTTAAACTTGAGATTTTTTGAACGACGGCATGTTAACAATCACAGTGTGTTACACAATGATGTAGCTATACCTGTCTGCTAGTAATAATTGCATTTTATAATTACACTCATGATACACGGTCAATGTCGATGTGACTCATGCGAAGTTTGGTGCAAGTTGAAGCGTTCTGCACAAAGTGTACTTGACAATGGGAGGTGAATGTCTATAGTTTTCTAAGATAGATTATCGAAATAGCTGTCTCTATATAATGTGTATAAAATACATTAAATTAAATTATTTGATGGATTCCCACTTAACATACAAAATGACTTCAGGTGTAAAATGAAGAATAGAGTGTCTATGTAAAAATATATGTAAAAAATACAACACTAGGTTCCTACCGTTCCTGCAGTTCCCTTTGCCTACCATGTCGTATGCGGGATAAGGCGTGAAGCTAATATATATATATATATATATATATATATATATATATATATATATATATATATATATATATATATATATATATATATATATATATATATATATATATATATATATATATATATATATATATATATATATATATATATATATATATATATATATATATATATATATATATATATATATATATATATATAATATATATATATATATATATATATATATATATATATATATATATATATATATATATATATATATATATATATATATATATATATATATATATATATATATATATATATATATATATATTATTTATAAGAAAATAAAATAATATATTTTTATACATCTTGAACACTTGCACCACACATCACGTGAGAGTTCGACGCACAGAATAGACAGGCAGACGCGAGATGCTCGCAGAGCAGCTGACCGATACTGTACTCAATGTGATCAGTTTTGATGCTATGTGCGTGGGTTATTTTTTTTAAGGAAGAGAGAGTATTTTGACATAAATAAATTATATATAGTAAAAATATTTATATTTATTATATTGGAAATGGGTAGTAAAATTTTTAACTTAATCATAGTTAAACTGATAATTTGTATCGTACGTATCCGAATATTTTTAATTTTTTGTTATATGAATTTGAATAACAAATAAATAATTATTTATTTACAAAAATATATATATATATATATATATATATATATATATATATATATATATATATATATATATATATATATATATATATATATATATATATATATATATATATATATATATATATATATATATATATATATATATATATATATATATATAACTTTGTAAATGATAATATATATATGCAAGAATAATAATAATATAGTTAAAACAAATTCTCAATTTTCATTTTACTGCGTGTATCAAAACTATCAGTCCACGTCAATGCGCACGCGCCGCGGCAGATGTCCGCAGCATCTGTCCGTCGCACACGCGCTAACCTGCTACCTACCTGTAGCTTTCTTTTATACTATACATATATATTGATATTAATCTTAACTTTAATTCGTTTAATTTACATTGAAATATGTTTTCTATGAGCTTTATGTTTTTAATAGTTTTACTCTGTATTCGCTTACCCCGGACAATATTATAAGGAACTTAGTGTTAAGACACTCCGTTCTCGTACATTTTGGTCAATTTTTGAAATACAATATCTATGTTTCTCTGTTTATATTTAATTTTACTTAATACGTAATTCTTGAAGCACGTAAGGAAAACAGTAACATCACACACAGTAACATATAAGTGTACGCACAAAGTGCGTCAAGTTTTTTTAACATTTAAAATAAAAAATACATAACAAAGTAACATTAGTAAAAAATAAGATATGGTAGTTCAGTGGCAAAGCTCTCTTTCTTCCATTTTGCACTCTTTCTAACTCAAACAAGGCAAATTTTGATGATCAATCGGCACCATACCACATACCACAATTGTTACCCATAAACATAACTCTTATTGTGTATATGAATAAGATAAAGAATTTAATAATTGATATTTTTTAACTAGAAAAGTAAAAAAGAAGAAAACAAACAAAGCTACAGGTACTAAGTAATATCTTTTAAATTTTCAATTAATTACTGGAATCCTATCAGAAAACGAAATTACATCAAATAAGAAACAAAATTATGATATATGAAGGTGAATGCATGAAAATATATATACATACATACATTTCACAACACGAAATCTAAATAAGTATATTCATTTTTGTCAAGAAGCAGTTACATGTTGTGTTACAGAAATCATTTTACTTTCGATGATCAAATAATGCGATCGCCAGGTCTGTAGGTCAGTGCGTCAGCTGCCCATCAGCTGCTTTTAATTAGTATTACCAATCAACTAATGAAATGAATCAAAGATTTGTATAATATTGATTTATTTTTATAAAAAACGTTTGTGGTTAAATGAAATATAACACTTTCAAGGGATTTTGTTGGAATTATAGGTAAGTGATTTCTTTTAATTTCTTATTATAAAAGGACAAAGATGATTAGTGACATCACAGTTTTCTTATTTAGTTGTTCTTTTTTAAATACTCTTTGTTTGACAATTTTTCAACCAATTTGAATATAAAATACATGTTTTAATATATTTCATAAAGACTATAATTGCTTTGGATTATTTTGACCACAGATTATAAAAGGAGTGATGCTAACTTAGTGTGTTATACTCTGTTTCTATGAATAGATAAAATAACTGAATAATTAAGAGAAATTGAGCCAAATAATATATAAAATACGAAAAACCAAATTAATTAAATTAAGGGATTTTTGTTACATTATAAGACAAGTTGAATACCATAGTTTATCTGTTGTTATTGTATCGGAGGTCATCGGTCAGAAAATCCCTATAAGAGGGGCAGGTGTGTGGCAGCTGTGGCTCCACTACTAGATATTACTGCCATACAACAT
This sequence comes from Dione vanillae, assembly GCA_037178615.1. NCBI lineage: Eukaryota > Metazoa > Arthropoda > Insecta > Lepidoptera > Nymphalidae > Dione > Dione vanillae. The sequence continues at coordinate 263,180 of JAZFAU010000270.1, forward strand.
AAACAACGCCAATTAAACGATTTAGCTCGTATTTAGACGTTTCTGTTGAAATATATGCAAAAGTAACGATAACGATAACGTTAATTGATGTCATTTATAAAATTATAAAGGGCTATTGTGTTTTAGTGGAACAGCTTGTGATGGTATACGCGATGGTTGCTGATTCAATTCCTGCAGGGAAAATTATGTAGAAGGTTACAAATAAAAAATATGCACAAAGCGTGGTGTTGAGTGTGTTATTTAGCACGCAATATCAAGAGTTGAACAGGAAACGAACACGGAGTGACATGACGATACGTTTCCTATGCGTCCTCTGCTATATAGGAAAAAAGAAGAAATAGTTTTCTTTTATATTTAAACTTTTACTGCATGATGTAGGTGCATAAGTGGGCAATAAGTACATATGAGTCACTACTCAGTAGGTAGGCATATAATCGGGCTCTATCATTTTCGACCTTTCGAACAAAATATTTTTCTATTAAATGAATAATTTTGTTAAAGGTATATACTGGTTCTGAATTTTGAATTCGGGTCTCCTCTAGGTAAGGTGAAGGTTTAGTAAAATTAGTATCGATTTTAGCTCGTTCAATATAATTACTCACCATGTTTTATTCGTATACAAAATACAACACCAGTCAGTTATTTATGTGAATATATGTATACCTATGTTATTTTTCTTATTTATTTTTTAATATTATTGTATACATATATTATGTATTTGTTTTTATAGCCATTCCTTTTTTTTAATCCATATTATTCAGCTGCCACTGATTGAAATAATTTAATATAATAACTTTTGTTTAATCCAGACATGATTCAAAGCATTGTTGCGTGAGTCAGTGTCTGCCGACGTCACAGACTACCATAGGTTTATTTTATATTTTTGTATGTTGACTCACATTTGTTACTTCAATTTTTTGTTTTATTTTCATCATATGTTTATATTTATTTGTGTATCTTCTACATATAATATGATAATTCTATATGGAAATTAAAGATCTTGAATTCCGTGATTTACACTTTTGTATTAATATGATATTAAGTTTCTTTAGTTGATCGCGGAATTTGAGTAACCTGCATTCATTTTTACTCATTCTCGTTAGTTTTTTTTATATCTTCACGGTTTATCCCGCACATGACAGGGTCGGCAGAGGGAACTGCAGGAACCATACGAACCTAGTGTTAAGACACTCCGTTGTTTAGTCCCTGATTTCTCCGTACCTGCTTTCCATTTTTTTCAGGGCATTGCGTGTTGAATGGCGGAAGTCAACGCAGCGCTTTGCTTAGTTTCCAAAGTGAAGAAAATGGAAATCGTTAAATCCATCTTCCCCATTTGGGAATCGAATCCACTAGCTATTTACCAAATAAGGCTATAAGCTATAATTATTACATCACTTAAATCGTTTCGATGCACCCCACTGTACCTACGGTCAGAGTAACCTTGGACATTTATAATATATATCATGTATGTTATGTCCTGAACTTACAATTATTCCCATTTAATTAACCACTGGAGCGACGTGGCAGGTAAAAGCTGGTAGGTAAAAAATGTAGGCTATTAATGTTATTCATAGAAGAAACGGCAATAAATTATTGAACTGTTCTTACAAAAGCTGAAAAACAGGGTAATTAAATCTATTTTTGTAAATATTTATCATGCACTTCTTGCATAGGATGAGGTAGATAGAAAACTTAGTATATGTTAAATATAACCTTCCTTATAAACTTCCAGTGCACCATCTCGTTCTAAAGTAATTGAGTCAGAATTCATTCACTTATGTCATATAAGAATGACGAACTACATTCGTGAACTAAACAGTTTGATAAAAATTTGTGATAGTTTAAAAAAAATTAAGTTTATTTGACGTTTCTGGGTTTGATTCTCAATTGAAGAAAATAGATTATTCTCGTTATTCTTCGTCTGGTATAAATAAGCAATGTCTTGAAAGTCTCCTTCCCTCTTTCTCAACGAAGTTTCTTTATACTAGATTCCCTCTGCCTGCCCTGCCATATTTTTTTTATATTTATTAAAATTCAAATTGATTGATGTATTGAGATGGACTCATATTTTAACACAGAACGTGTAAAATCGATTACATGGTTGTCACGACCATGAAATTGAATTTCATCATACCTATATAATAAGCTATTAATGGTACAATTTATCATAGGATAAGTATACGTTTACAAAGAAACGTTTCGCTGGTATATACATACAAGTTTGACTTGCCACACATAATAAGTTAATTGATATGAAGCCGTCGTTGCGAAGTGCGGCAGTGACTGACTGACAACACAGTTTGCGAGTTCAATCTCACTCGGCTTTTGTTTGGACAGTTATCATTAAAGATCGTATAAAATTTCACATTTTCTTAAACATTTAATTGTTTTATTAATTATAATAGAAATTTAAAAGCTCTTACTCTAACTTACGTCGCCGTGAACTAATTTAAAAGATAAATACAACCTTGTTTACGTCAAGCAAAACTTAAAATATGACAAAAACAGAAGCAATACTAATCCTAATACCAATAAGATTTTTAAGATCCAATAACATTATCAGCATTTATTCAATGTAAATGTATGACAAATAAATGGAGGCATAAATAAAATGTATAGGTGAGTCATTTTTAAATATCAATGAGCTCTATAAAAAATACCAGAGTGGGTAATCTCGTAATCTTGGCCCAAGGTGCGCACGCGCCGCGCCACACACCTGCTGTGTCAATGCACTGCAGATTCAAATAGTTTTTGCTCATTATTTTTAACTGGATGAAAGGTTAAAAATTCTTTGTTAAGACCATTTTTGTGGAGCATATTGATTTACGATTATTGGCTTCTTGTTTAATTTTACTTGTTGTTTTAATATTGAATCTTTTTAAGCTGAAATATGTTTATTTTTCATTTTAAAAGGACACAACCAAATAATTATTACAAAAAATAAATAATTTACTTCTTAAAGCATAATAAGATATATCTTTAAATAGTATAAAATAAAAAAAAGATAATAAATTCTCTACATCTGAGCTGTTTTATCTGTTCTGAAATTGGCGCCAAACTGTTTTCTATATTTATTGCTGCATTATCATAAAACATACATTAAATAAGTCGCAAGAGAGAAAAGAGCGGAAATCGATCCATTTGTAAACGAATTAAATAACTATTAAATTCTACACGATGTAAATGTTAATGTTAATATTTTTTTACATTTATCGTCAATTTATTAACAAGATGCTTGATTTGAAGTTACAGTTTAAAATTAAACATAAGTGTTACGTGTAGTCTGTACATATTGAATACTGTAAGTAAAATAAGTGAATTTTTTGAATACAGAAATATTCTCCACTTCTCCACTAGAACACAATTATTCTATTCATTCAATATTTCAATGCAGGCGTGTTTACATCATCTCATAAATATATGAGATGATGTAAACACGCCTGCATTGAAATTATAATACTTATATAACTAAATAAAATATCCATTGATATGAAAATAGAGTTTTCAAAATTAGATGCGATTTTGCAAGAAAACTTTCACAAGAGGTATTTATTAAATGAAAATGACCGGTGTACAACATGTTATGTTTCGCACAGGTGACGCTGGACGCTGGTTCAAACTGATGTGCTTGTTTCCATTACACAGTAAGTAGTAGTAAAAAGGCGAAAATATTTTTATTTCTTCATTTTTATTTAAATTATAGTTTTTGTACTTTGTTAATTTGATTATTTACAAGCACCCTAATATCAAAATACTCCATTCCCAATTTCATTTTATATTTTCGAGATATTGCGTGTTATGAAAGTTAACGCTTAGCTTTGTCCAATAGAGCAGGCACATGAACTATTATTAAATAAATACTTTTTTATTTTTAAATATTCTTATATTATTGATATTTTTAATATATACATATATTATTGTTAATGTATACATATTTTGAAGGGGTAAACAGAAAGTTTTTGCCATCTGATGCAATCATTTTTGGAGTTACTTATTAAAATTTTATTGCTGTTACATAGAAAATGACAATTTCAAAAACATTTATCTTAAGCTTATTCTTATGGGAACAAAGACACACTAGAGTGGCAATTTATCGCTAAGGCACCCAGCAATGTCACGATTCGATAGCTCCGAGTTTTAGCACAGTAAAATAGGTCTAGAAATAAAAGGAAAGCGTATCCAGCATACAATTTGCAATATATTTAGTATAGTTTTTATAAATAAGCGTCTCTCATCTTGTTCAGATTTTAAATAAGTAATAGTTAAAGAATATGACCTTCTTATAAATGTTATTTTAAACCGAGATGTCACTATTTAATTGGTATACACTGTACTAACGTTACTTTAGGTTGATAATAATTAATTTAGGTAAAAGTATAGAAATTTGAATGAAGCGGGAATCGAATTCGCATCTCTTATATGCAAGCTTTCTATTATATTCTAATAAGCTGCTCACAATAAAAATATTATTGCACTATAAGCATATTAAAACATATCTTAGACGATTTATAAAACTGATGTGTGCATTTTTAATTGAAATACTACAATAAAAGTTACATTGTCAGGCGATATGGCAAATAAAATAATTGAGTTTACATCTATTGTTATATTAGTTTCAAAAATATGCTACTATATTACACTATGTAAAATTATCTATGTTATATAAAAAATATAGCTTTTTAATTACTTTAAAAAAAAAAGAAAAAATATTCAAATTACCTTTACCCAAACATAAACATCAATATTAATTATTCATTAATTACAATATAATATGGAACGCATCCTTTAAAATTAGTTTAGGAAAATATTCCAACTCATTAACAGTAATAACGGATATCCTCAAATCAAAGTATGCAAATTCGACAACTATCTATAATACCTTCTATTTAAATGTCACCATTTTCGTCCCTTATTTAAATTTGCCGGATCAAGACCGTAAAATTGAAAAACAATGTTTATAAATGGTTGAATTATTTTTAATAACTGTTATTTAAGAAAAATACACCTACTTAAGGAATTAGTAGATTATCTTTTGTTGCATTTTTAAATAGACCTTAAATAAATATACGCTGATTAGGTTGAGTGATAAAATCTGTAATTTTAACATTCTGTTCAATGTGTCAAGAGAGATTTTTCTTTTCTTTATTTTGGTATGAATTGTACACTTTAGTATAGTAGGGTAGGCAGAGAAAACCGAGTGTTAGGACACTCCGTTACCCACTTTTTATCCAATTTTTGAATTTGAACTCAACATCGCGTTTTGTCTTGTTAGAGTCAGAAAATTAAATATATAATTAATTTGCCTAAATGAGAATTGAACCCACTGTCTGTTTGTCACTTGAAATGCAAAGCCGCTGCGTCACGACGGCCTTGTTAATTATAAAATAACAATATACCACATTGTATGAGTTATCTCGACGAGATTGCCATTCCCAGCGGAAGGGAAGCTGCGGTGAACCACATCAGATAAACTGTATTCTCATTGAACTCATGTTCAGATAAGTTTTATTTTACTGGGATTTTTTCTATGTGGTACGTATTTGCGAATAGAATATTCTAGAATAAATTGTAAATAATAGTCGATTTCATGCGAATGCCGATTTTTTTGTCGATTATGGGACTATAGATGTATTTTAAAGTCGGTTATGGTCTCGTATTAAACCTCTGTAACCTATGCTACGTTTAAAAAAATAAAAGAGAGTTAAGTCTACTCTTTAAAAGAGTAGAAAAATATCACTGGCCGCATGGCTGCAAAAAAATAAATGAAAAATGAAAATCTTGTCATGGTTATACTCGTATACAAATTATGACAAGATTAAATTAAAAAAAATGTTGATTATTATTATAAGTATATTTATAACGAATGACGATGAGACGAAATGTTTGATTATTCAGTTGATAAATTATTTTCATATTTAACATTTAGTATGATTTGATAAACTTAGTGTTTTTGTATAATTCATTATGTTTGATGTAGATTAAAATAATATAAAAAACAATAAAAAATATAATAATAGATTATTAATTCTTGAATCTCTGTGCTTTCTCTTCTCTGCTTAGAAAAAGAGAACCTTGTCTAGAAAACCTGTAAGCCGATTAATAATAAACATATCCCTTAAAACAAAACTTGAACATATAGTTACAATCTATAAATAATGAGACAGTGGAAGTGGTAGGGCTTCCTCTCGAGTTACCTTCCGACCGGACGACCGACTGCGGTGTTTTGTCAGATATAGAGCCGCCATTGATTGACTTTTGAGTCATTTCACACGAGATATGATGTAACTTTTTTTTAGCTTCACGCTTTATCTCGCACATGGCAGGGTAGGCAGAGGGAACTGCAGGAACCATAAAAACCTAGTGTTAAGACACTCCGTTGCTTAGTCCCTGATGATGTAACTTTCTCGCATTAAAATACTTTAATGCATAATTTAAGACCTATTTTTATTTTAAGCGGTTTAACAGAATCTAGTGTTAAGGGAATACGTTCTACTTTGTTTTGAGTTTGGGTAAAGGTCGTTTTTGTCTTGTTAGACTAGATAAGTAAAAGCACGCGCAAGCACGCGCAAACACGCAAAAGCACGCACACGACATAAGCTACGATAGCCACAAATAACTTCACTTTCAAATTTGTATGGTAATAGAGAGTAATTTGATATTTTTTTTGCAAGAAAAGCTTATTTACGTAAAGTTTTTGTAAATGAATCTATTATTGAGCTAACAGATGTTTTGTCTACCATATATAATATTCTAATAAGTACAGTATATAATCATAAATGATATACCAATTGTCACTAACATACAAACAGGCATATCATAAAATGAGGATCGTCGTGGCATAGATAGGTAGCGCCTGCCTATATACGCAACGGTTTGAGGTTCCATTTCCACGCAAGGAAGATGGAATTTTTCATTTCCATTTTCTTCGCTCTGGTAACTAGGCAGAGCGCGGCGTTGAGTTCCGCCACTAGACACGCAATGCCTTCGAACGTTTCCTCTGCCTTGTGCGGGAAAAGCGTGAAACTGGAAAAAAATGTTACAATATGGCAAAGATGACATCTTACAGCTTTAGAAAAATTATAATTATTTTTATAATCTTAATGATTATTATTATAACTGACATTTACAAACGCAGTTAGGCTATAAGTTCTTTATCTTATAAAGAATATAAGTTTTAATGTAGCTGTAAAGCATTTTTTGGTCAAGCTTAGTTAGTTAGATTTAAAATCGAAATAGGTAACTTTCGTTAAGGAAGATTTCTTCTTTCAACTTTAAGAAAAATAATGTATAAGATATTCATAATATTTTATTACAAAAGCTAATACAACTATTAGAAGTTAGGAGCATTATCTAGTTAGTAAATACATATACGTACGTACATATTAAGTAGAAGACGTTATACCCAGTGGAGCGCGTCGGCAGATGTCCTCGCATCTGGTGCTGGCCACCCCTCGCGGACACTCACCTTCGAAGTAGGTAATTCGCCTTTAAAGGCAACAAGATTACGGGATTCGTTATGTGAATAAATTTTTTGGAATTTTATAAGTAAATTCTTAAAATCCACATTGATTTTTTTGTTTTTATTTCTGTCATAATACGTAAATATTCAATACCGTCTTAGGGCAGATCGTTGCATATTATAGTTGCTTAATCATCTGGAGATCGCTTTAAAGGTTGAGGACTCGAAAAGAATGGTCAAGAGAGACACTCTCTTGAAAATTCTTATCAGACTCATTTAGTTAGTTGATCTCAGACCAATAACTGATGAAGAAAGATCAATATTTTTAAATATTGTACAAGAATTGTAGTCCATACCTGCACTTGCGTGACTATGAAAAAGCCTACGACGTCTTTTAGTGCTTTCTTAAGATAACTAAGGGCATTAAAGCTCATTACGTACGTTGCTTTTAACTGTTAAGTGTCAGTCAGTCACTCGGTGGAGAAAGAGATTACAAATTTAATTACCAATGTACCTATAACGTAAACATAAAGTAAGTTTCTATATTAAAATAAGCTTATTCTTAAAGAGCAAAAGCCATGTGACAGGCCTAGCAAACATAATTGGAGAAAACGGTCCTCTAGTGGACGTTAACCCAAGGCTAATACGTAAGGACCAAAGTGATCTCACTTTAGTGTAGTTACATAATTTGCACCTGTAGTGCCACCACCTGTCGCGCACGTGCCTTGGCCCTGTATCTCTATGTTTATGCTCTAGGTTTTTTATTCGTTGATAAAAAACTTTAGTTATTATTAAATATGCAAAGTTGGCGAGTTTAATTGCCTTTGCCTGGTCGAATTTCGCGTGAAAACCCTGTTACGGTTAATAGATTCCATATTTATATATATATTTTTTTAGCTTAACGCTTTATCCCGCACATGGCAGGGTAGGCAGAAGGAACAGGAGGAACCATACGAAACTAGTGTTAAGACACTCCGTTGCTTCAGTCACTGCTTCTCCGTTCCCGGTTATATTTACAATATATCGAATTAAAGCTTATTTTGTCATTAAAAGATATATTTATTGTTATCTTCATTAACTCATTAAACATATATGTAAGTCTATTCATAGAGATATATCAATTCGTTTTAAAGCCTTTATCTAAGTAGTAAAATATTTAACATTTGTTCTAACAAGACTAACTTTCCTAATTGATTCATGACAATTTTATGTTATACATTGCTCTAATGTAGTAAAAATATTTGATATGAAATTATTAGTACCTATAAGCTAAAGCATTAACATACCGTTTTGTACAAAAAGTATATTTTAATTCTTCAGTTCTTTCACCTGGGCGAACACATGGTAGCATTGGCGAGTTCCGTAAAAGTATTGTGCATCCTACATTACAATTTACAAGGGGTAGCTTTTGCATTCCATAATAATTTGCCGTCTTACGCCATATTGGGAAGACGTTATAATAAACATATCGGTTGAATTTGGCGGGTAAATTGACTAAAATATAGCATTCTTTTATGATTTTTAAAGTGTTAACTCCACACTGAGAATAGAAAAATACTTAAATAAAACATATAAAAATTTTGAACGCAATTTAATAAATTCATAAAAATAATTAATAAAATAGCCAAATGATATTTTTTTTTATAGCTATCAGGAACTGCAGGAACCATACGAACCTAGTGTAAAGACACTCCGTTATTTAGTCCCTGCTTTCCGCCATTTTCGAGGCATTGCGTGTTGCGTGGCGGAACTCAACGCTGCGCTTTGCCTAGTTTCCAGAGCGAAGAAAACGGAAATAGAAAAATCTATCTTCCCCTAGTGGGGATCGAACCCACAAACCGTCGCGTTTACAGGCAGACGCTTACGCCTCTGCGCCACGACGGTCCTCCAAATGATCTTTCTTTGTTATAATCTTTGGATAGCGGAAATTTGTAAAGATCTTCCTAACGGGATACTAGCGAGGCAATAGGTAAGTATTTTATAAAAAATACAATTATTATGCAAATAAAAGTAGAAGTACTAGTTTCCTACCTAAGATGACAATGTAAATATATTTGTTATTACTGTTAATTGGCTTATTTTATTGCAATATTTTGTAAAATATGACATAAAAAAATTATAAGCCTATTATTACAAATGCAGGGCTTATTAAATTCAATATATTACGTTATGCGTTAAAATTGCATAGAATTGCATAGAACATATAAATAATATTATAAATGTGTGCCAAAAAATTCGTTTCATATAGTTTACAACTTAACGAAGTAGCTTTAAAAAACCTCAAAAATCAAACACTTTCTTTGTTCCTTGAGACAATATCTATACAAGCACACATCTCGTTATAAAATTTCTTTCAACATACCCAAGAAAGTTCATGCCCTCAATAACGCGAAGATGAAAAATAAAGGTAAAAAGTAACAACATTTAAAGGTAAAAAACGTAACTGTCCAGCGGTCCCCGGATGCAGGGGTGAGTAGCAGTTGGCACGTGCGCCGGCAGGTGCGTGCGCCTGCGCATGATGAAAACAACCTGTGGTATTTTGTTTTGGCTTAAACGTATAATATATTTTGCCGTGTACGGATATTAGTTTGTGTATTATTTATCAACAAAAGTGATAAAACATATTATCGTTTAATTATAACAAATCCGAATTTGAGACATTGTGTCATATTAATATCATTTTTTATTTCACAATGATCAAAATCATTTATACAAGTCATTATTTATTGAGAAATCCAGCTCAGAATTCAAAAAGATAATGTTTTTGGTGAATGTTAAATGTTAAAATTAAAATTAAGTTGATTTTGCTAAGGCCTGCTTTATTAATAAAAATAAAAATTAATAACACTTACTCTAAAAATTAAAAAATCTAATAAAACATACATATGTACATTTATTATACATATGTATATTTGCATATTCCTATATAATCCTAATACAAAACAAGACAAATACCTAGTTAACAAAATTGAAGCAGTTTCGTATTAAAAATGTTTTTTCCCCTGGAGCTTCCTTTCAAGACAAAGTCTACGGCCTGCACCAAATGGTGGGTTTTGATATTTTTATTTATTTTAACATCCTTATAAAATTACAATCTTAATAGTTGTTGCTTATTTTGTAAACATCTTAAAGACTGTTTTCAATTCGAACTAATTACATTTACAATGTATATTTATTTTTAATAGTTCGATTTCATTTCATATGATGACGAGAAAAAAAAATCATATACATATATTTCCATATTCTATACGTACACAAATAATAGACAAAATAAATATAAAGAAACATTATTCTTATATATACATAGAGTATCCTTTCAATAAACAAAAGTTTAAATAACATAAATAATGTTTAACTTTGCATAAATGTATGTAATATTTTTAATTTTTTTTATAGCTTCACGCTTTATCCCGCATATTGCAGGGTAGGCAGAGGGAACTGCAGGGGCCATATGAACCTAGTGTTAAGACACTCCGTTGCTTAGTCCCTGCTTTCTCCATCCTCGCTTTCCGCCTTTCTCCTTGTCGCGTTTACAGGTAGATACTTACGCCTCTGCGCCACGACGGTCCTCAATATTTTAAATATTCTATTATAATTAGTTTAGCGATATATTTGTTCATTATAAAGCATGAAGTTGCGCCCCCGTTATTAAATTGAAATAATTAAGTAGGATAGCCTTCCTCTACAAGTGGATTGTACAAAGCAAATAAATTCATACAAACATTCAACAAATAAATTCTTAAGCTGCTTATTATAAGTATAGTATTATTTCAAATTTTAAAACAAAAGATTTCCACGTTATCTTTTCCTAGAAAAAGATTTTATTAAGATTACGATATGCCATAAATACAATAACACTGATTGGACATATAATTGGTTTTGTAAGTTATAAATAATTTACTTTATCACTCTGTGATGTTCATGACTTATTTATTTAAAGAAAAATATAGAAACAGTTTAAATATGACTATGACTTTTCGTATTTCAAACTTTACTATGCCACAATAGTTGTATGGGAACAATTGAAATTCAAGCCAAGACTCTTTAAATAAAATTTAATCTTTTACATATCCTAACATAAGAGCTATCTTATTGTTAAATTAATCTATTTTATGAAATATTTAAAATCCCTATTTCTTCCAAACGAATTGACATGAAACCTTGGAAAGCTTTGGAACATCGAACGCATAATTATTATATCTAATAGAATTTTTTGTCAATGATTTCAGCTGTAAAAAATATATTTTCCTGAGAAACCCATTGGATACTAATAATAATAGTTAAAAGTATCAAGAGCGTCACGCGGTGTACACACAGGTGGCCGGTCGCACCCCTATCTCCCACGCCGTTTCCTCTGCCGTGTCTTTTATTGAAGTTTTATTATTAAACAGTTAAGGCTCACGCATGAAACTAAGATACTGAGTTAAATGTCGTTGGTTCTATCTAAATTTAACTCTCTAATATAAATTATATGTAAATTATGATTATTATTTATTAATTGTATAGTGCTAATTCCGAAATTTTCATTTTTATTACTTAACAAAAACAAAAAATATATAAATAACTACATTATTTTGGAAATGTATAGCTAAAATGTGTTACAGACACGAAGAAATATATAAAGTTTTGACTATTTACAATAATAGCTTTAAGAATTGCAAATATAGTGTTTGTGTGTAGTTGCAATTTCAAAGTAGTAATTTCAATTGAATGCACTAATGTGTTATAATTTAATACTTTGTTATTATCCAAAACTCCAAATACCTTTTCTTTTACTCGTCATTGTTTTAATAGTTATATAAAAACTTTTTTTTTTAATAATAACTAAATTTCCATATCATAAAAAACTAATGAGTGCATTTTGATTTAATTTTAACCTCTAAGCTTAGCGCATACGAGCCTCCCGCACCGATTGCGCCGCAGTTGTATCACCTAACCGTTACGTGCAGACTTATATAATATCGCCAAATCCGTTGCCCAACGGTCACAAATGACCACACAAAAACTGTATCAAAGCGGCGCTAACAAAGCCAATCATTAAAAAGAGTCCACTCTTTTGTCTAGTAGACTACTTTCCCATCCTTTTTACGTCTTTGTCCTTCGGACGTTACAATTTTGCAAAGAAACTAGATCGTTCTCACGAACGCGAATTTTCGATAAACGAACGTCCGATAGAAACTGAATAGATGATGCACAATAGAATAGATTCGCGAAAGGGATTACAAATAATGCCTTGTAAGAAAGGGGTGGTTTTCTAAGACTCGGGTCAGTTCGGTCATTTGACGCGGGGTTGACCCTATCAATCACGCTGCACCGATTTTGGGCTGTTTAAACTGGCGCAAGGGTTGTTGTGACCCCTGCATTGTGTTCGCAGGTCAGCACGGGTTGGCTACCTGGTACAGGGTCCGAGTGACCCTTAGAAATTTAAAGAACAATTAAAGCGAGACCGGTGCATCAACGGTTTGACGGAAAATCGCGATAACCTTAAGATATTACTTTCGTATTTAAATTGCTGCAATTTGTAAGTCAATTGTGAGTGAAAATTTGTTCCATCCCTTTCATGTCTTGTAATAATAGATATCTTTTTGATGTGTGTTTTTTATATGTTAAACATAATATACTGTTGTTCAATATATATAGAATTATGTACAATGAATTATAAATATATAATAAAATTTAGTATTACTTTTATAAATGTTGCATTTTCTTGAATATTTAAATTTTTTAATATCTATCCATTTCTCCATGATAAGATCGGAGTTATTGAGAATGTGTTTGTATCTAATATTAAATTTCCAAATTAACTTAAATTTGCGTCAAAAATATCAAACATGAACAAAAAGGACGGTTGTAAATCTTGAAATATAAACTCGTAAATATATTATTTTATGACTTGCTATGACCAATGTCACTGGTTAAAAATGACGTATAACGGTCATGTACGTTCAGGTGAGGTTATTATAACCGAAATTAAAAGCATATAAACGCCGGTGGCGAATACGTTGATCCATTATGTAATTCGGACAATGCAAAAATAGAGCAGAAAGTTTCCCATAAATGGCAACGAAAGGGTTTTGGTCATTGTATGGACAGTGGGAAATTTCGCTTGAAAGGGTTTGCAATAGAAATAGGTCAGTTAGTATGAGAAAGATAAATGGATGTTCTTTGTTTGCGAACTCATGTAAATTGGGGAACAAAGCGTCTTGTACCTGAGATGCGTTAGGCGATTAAGACTGAGGATGAGAGGCCGTAGTGTCCAAGTTTTGTCTTATTATTATATGTTGTATCACATAAGAAATGCATAATTACCCTATGTTATTACTATTTATATACTATTTATTAAAGTTCTAATACCTATATAAAAATTTATTTAAGTTTCATATAATAATTGATAATAGTTATCAAAATTTGATATTTAGTTCATTTTTCTGGTTGACACATAATTATAAAAACACTTACCAAACTAGTTCAGATTAGTTAGTTATTTAAGTTATTTATTTAATAAGATATTTACAATAAGAATATTTTTCTTATTTAAAAATGGATGTCTTTTACATTTATAAGAATTTAAACATTAGTGTTGTACTAGAGGCTGTAACCGCGTGGGCTATGCGACTATTTATCTAAGTGCACATAAATATATGAATAATTTTTACATATTATTCATATATTTATGCATTTGCATGCACAAAAAATTACAGATAGCTTTACAAACAGTATCGTAAGTAAGAGTGATTGTGCAATGGCAGTCTTATCGCAGTAGGCGATAACATATTATGTTATCTAACATATATATATATATATATATATATATATATATATATATATATATATATATATATATATATATATATATATATATATATATATATATATATATATATATATATATATATATATATATATATATATATATATATATATATATATATATATATATATATATATATATATATATATATATATATATATATATATATATATATATCAAAAATCTCTAATAAGTTGAAATTTTTCTAATAAGAATGAAAAAATCAGAACGATTTAAAATGTGTAGAGTTAAATTACCAATAAAATTAAATCAACAATCGCTTTTTTTTATATTAATTAATTTATAAGTCTTTTACTGGTTTCGAAGTTTCTAGAGGACTAGGAACTTCAACTTAATAAAAAATAAAAAAGCATTTTGTCACGTTCTATCAAAATTTTACTTAATTAAATGACATACAAATGAAATGTATATCACATTATGAAATGACATACATGTTTAAATGCTGTGTTATTCCCCGTGCAGGAATCGAACCCGCAATTGTAAGAATTAGCTCCTTGCTTTAGCTACATGCATTAGCAATGTTACGATGTTCTTGTCACTGATAACGAAAAGAGCTTCCAACTCCAATCCAAGGTGCGAAACGTTGACCTTAATATAACGTAAATTTACAAGAAGTAACCGGCAGTTGAATTTGAGCGTTGATTTAAGTGGATAAGATTTACTTATGTAAAACAATGTAAGCTGTTTAAATTGGTTAGTTTAACCACACGTAAATATACAACAAATTTCGAAATAAATACTAGTTCAATCAAAGAAATGCTTTATAAAAAAACTATTAAGCGCTATTTTCAGGTATGTTTTCCGAGCTTTATGTATCAACTTAAGTGATCGACTATTGTTAACAAACGCGTGTCTTATCAGAGATGCTTGGAATACATGAAATGTTATAGTTGCTCGATAATAATGTTATTTGGGAGAGTAAAGTTATCATTTAAGTTACTAAATACCAAATTGATGTAAATTTATTTTTAAATTAAAGTAGTAATAATAATACAATACTATTTAATAAAAAAAAGGATTATAAAGAGGCAACTGTAGGTTGAAGGAACCTTGTGTCAAGACACTCCATTCCCTGTTTTCCGTCATTGATTGACGAGTTTTGATGCGTAACTCAACGCAACTTATTTGCTTTATAAGTAGAGCGAAAAAATAAGCCTTTAATTATAAGCATTTTCCGTTTGCAGGTAGATGCTGTGCGTCTGCGCCACGCCTGTTCTCATTGTCCTTGACAGTTATTAATGTCATAAAAATATCATAAAAATGAGATCCTTTCATATACCTTTACTGTATAATGAAGCAATTATACTTTAAAAGATAAAATATAACTAGAACACGTTTGAACAGGGCACTGGGCAATGTATATATATACAATGAAGTGTGGAAGTAAACGATCAGTATTTAGATTAATATAAGTTGTCTAAGAAGTTTATTTTACCTTTTCCCCCGAAAAGGGACCGAACCCACAATCATCGCGCTTATAGTCAGACATTGTTGAACTCTCGATAGTCGCTCTAACATATCCATATCAACGTTACATATCTTAACCTTTGTGTCTTATTTTCGACATAATGTCTCAAAGAAACGATCATCACAACAAAATTTTCTCAACAAGATTTTATATTACTTCTAAGTAATGAGTATTATATAATTCTCACACCGCCTTCCGAGTAACATGACTCAGTAGTTGAGATGCGACCTTTGACAGTTCCCAGGCTACTCTGCTGTTTTATCTCGGCCTTTATGACTTTTTTTATTATAAAGATACACAGTTAAATAGTTTTGTTTGAATTATATTTAATATATTGTGTTAAATTTGAGTACCAGAAGGAACGCTAAACAATATTTTTATTAGCTTCACGCATATGGCAGAGTAGGTAGAGAGAACCGCAGGAACCGAAGGAAACTAGTTCCCGTTACCTGATTCCCGGAACTCATCGCCACGTATGTCTGGTTGTCATAGAGTTGACAATGGAAATGGAATAAACGTAATAATCGTCCTTCGAGTAGGAATCGAACCCACAAGAGCTGCACCTTGTCGCGTGGACGGTCTACACTTACATGTTACTATATTTGGCAAAATTATTTAATATTTTATTTAACACATTTAAGTGGTGACGACAACGACTGTGTTGCTATGCTACTATTTTTAAGTCAATTAGATTTATTTATATTTATTAAAAAGTATATAAGTAGATATCAAGCAATTTAAAAAATATATATTTTTTTGTACTAATGAATGAAAGTCTCGTAATAAGTTTACATTATGACTTTTTTTATTTATAATTTGTTGCATTTATTATGCCACGTTGGTGCGTAATTAAGGTGGACATGATGTTAGTCATATAGCGTCTGGCTCTTACCGATCCATTTTTGATAATAAATGATTTTTATTTCGCTCAGCAAAATTGAGTTCCATCTTATCAACAAGTGTATCATTTTTAATATAAAAGTCATTTATAATGTGAATATTTTCTGCAAGATGTGATTTACGTTACAGGAATATTAACATATAACAACATATTTTAAAGTAAAAACTTTTAGTTTATAAATTAGTACATTTATATCGCAAGTTCAAAATACTCTTTTATTTTAGATTCATGATCTTTGGAAATATTCAATTTCTATGGTACTTAAGCTCCATATATTCTGAGACTTCTGAAGTAATGGAACATACCTGAACTGTCCAAAATTTGTAATAGAAGCCATATCATTGAGATTTTTAATTGATCAATAGGTTATTCTTGAATATATTTAACCCTTCTCTCGCCATGGGAACTATATCACCCATCTATGATCAAAACCAATTACAACAAACAAAATGCGTCTTGCATCCCTTTTGTCCATCCTATTCTTGACCTGAGCCTAATCGCTTAAGACCCTACTACCGGGTCTATTGTGGCTCAAAAAAAAACAAAGAACTGAGTGTCGGAACTGACAATTTCCGGACAGAACCGGTCGCAACCGGTTACAACCGCCATCTCATAATGTGTTGTTTATGGTAATTTAGCTTTATTTTGCTTCGGTGTCTGTTTTTATAACTGGATGCTGTTTTTGATAGGATTAGTGGCATGTACTGCTAAATCTTTTATCTCAGGTGAGACTCGGGGCAAGAATATGTAGATATTTTCTTATGATAAGATTAATTTTATATAAAAACTGGATTTTATAAATGATTTTTTAAACTATCACAATTCATATATATACGTATATCATAATTTGTAGAGCATTTAAATGTATTGCTTACGAAACAACTAGATAATACTAATTTATTCTGTTCAAGCCAAGATAATAAGCTAAATATTTACTTTAAATTAATAAAAAAAGTAGCTGACTCGACCTCAGACGCAGTTACTGATTAATTTTACTCAAAACATCACTTAATATACCGTCTTCTTACAATAGTCAGATCTAACCATAAAGCTCAAGACGTTCTCAAAGCTTTCAACCCTTCAGCGCTGTAACCAGGCGCAATCAATCACTAAAGCGTACATTATATAAGCTCATTGTTACGTTTTTGCAACATCCCCCGAGGTGTTTATGCAAATATAAAGCAATTAAGTTTCTTCACGTAACGGCCCTTGCCGATGCATTGTTTGTTCGCAGCTGGACTTAGAAAAATATAAGAGATAGGGATTATTTTGAATATCCCATTTGTAATGTTTCTTTAAAACGTTTTGCAAATATTAAGGTGGTTGACGACTAGTTCCTACTTGGAACTATAAAGTGTATTAAATTTTAACTTTTTATTAAATTTTTTGGTTTACGTTTTATCCCAAACAGTATATAGATAATCTATATTTTTATGACACTCTATTCTTGGCTTTCCCCCAATATTCAGAATATTTTGTTTTCAGAGGATTTCCATGCCAATGTATATGTCAAGCTGAAGTAGGAACGAATCAAAATCCTCTGCGCCTTGATAGCATCCTCGCTGTCCTTCATTTATCTTTTTCTTATAAATTGACCATTTAATTATCTTAATTATGTCGTTTTATGACACAACAAATAATTATATTAATAATATAAAGAAATAGTATGGTCGTATACAGATAAAAACAGGAAAAAATTATATTTTTTTTAAATAATTATTCGTATATAAAAAGCAATATATTATATAAAAGACGCGGTAACAAGTGAACTAGGATTTATTTATTATATTCTTATAGATTATAGATTATTCTGGAATATTGCAGTTTATGCGATGGTTAAAGTTATATAACTCTGATTAGTTAGTGTCCTTTTGTAATTATTGTTTAACTAAAAAAACCTATTACTGTCATAATAAATGTAAAACACACACATATATATATATATATATATATATATATATATATATATATATATATATATATATATATAAATATATATATATATATATATATATATATATATATATATATATATATATATATATATATATATATATATATATATATATATATATATATATATATATATATATATTTATATATATATATATATATATATATATATATATATATATATATATATATATATATATATATATATATATATATATATATATATATATATATATATATATATATATATATATATATATATATATATATATATATATACCTATTGCTGCAATTGTTTAGATATGAGGCAACTTTGCTAAGTAGCTAAAAATGTGATAAAAACATAGATATAGTGTTTCGATCTAATCGAATCATTTACCAATAATTTCTCATATACATATATAAGTAAATTTTAAATAATAAAAACTAATATATTAATTAAAACAAGCAAAATAATTTCACAAATAAGTTAATAATAAAATTCTTTAACCATTACAAGAGCACGCCTCGTACATCAAATTTCTACTAAGGAGAATTACATAGCATATAATTAATTTAATCACAGTCGGACCAAGCTGACCCTTGGCCAGTGTGACCTTAGGGTCATCTGGACCACTCCCTGGACAAAAGTGACCGATAGAAAAACAGGGATTGGCGTGCTCTAACAAAAGACGCCCTTTCAATGCACACAATCCTGTTTGACCTCATCTTACTCTATTGAAGGGATTAGAGGTGTAACGTATAACTTGTGAATAGGGTTTGTTAATATTCTTTATGGTTGTTTACAATGTGTTGTGTTAAAACTTTTTTTGACGCCATTACTTTTGCTGCTAATGTTTTTAGAGAATTATTATTTTTTAAGTAATAATATTGACTGTTTATCGTAAGAAGGTAATGCAATAGGTACATGTAGTGCTAATTAAGAAATGTTTTATCCCAATATTTATAACTTGTTTCACATTTTCAGTCTAAAGACAAATCGCACTAGTTCCTGAGATTAGGGTGTTAGAAACATCTTCTCATAAAATAAGATTTATCTTTATTACTGGTTGTGTAGTTCAAAATCTTATAAATTTACTTTATTACATATATTATTTTAGTAAGAATATCACTCATTAGTCAACAAAGTAACTCTTAATAAGAATTTAATATTTTCATTTCCCCATTTCCCCAAAAAAACCTATTACTGTCATAATAAATGTAAAACACATATATATATATATATATATATATATATATATATATATATATATATATATATATATATATATATATATATATATATATATATATATATATATATATATATATATATATATATATATATATATACATACATATACATATATACAGGAGTAAGTTTGAGTAAAAAGAGTCGCATAACTAAGATGAAATATAATTGTTGCGTATGCATATTGATTAGCATTGTGATGATTGTGATATGGGAACATGGTGTCGGCTCGTGCAGTGAGAGTAAACACATTTACATACAAATGTTGTTTTTGTTTCTCATATGAATTACGAACTTAGTACAATTTCAGGTCAAGTGTTATGCAAGTGTATATATTATTTAGGTGTAACTTGCATTGGGTTTTTGTGCAATTCTTTTATTTTAGATTCAACCGACTTGGAAATTGAAATAGAGTTTCTGATAACAAACTATATAGGTATATATATTATCAAATTTGTTTATAAATAATGAAAAGTCTGATTTCATTATACTTATGACAATTTTTCATTCTAATACAAAGATTGAGATTGAGCATGTTGTTTTCAGTATGAATAAAATATACATATTTCTTATGTAAATATTTAATTTTGAAATATCGTATTCCATAGTTACAGATCTGCCCACCCCAGAATCATCTCGTGCCCACCCCAGAAAATAATAAAAAACATAAGGAAATAAAATGTATGTAAAACTAAAATACACAATGTATATGGTAGCTCGGAGTTAAATAAGTTTCATTAAAACTATTGTATTGAATTGTTATCTAAATATTATTTTATCTTTCTTCAAGAACTTAATATCACTTTACTTGAGAATTAGACGTTTAAGAATTGGTTTATATACAATGTGACATGTGTCTTTTTAAAATATTTGCTTTATTTATTTATAAAAGGCAGGGAAATATTTATTTTATTTATTAAAACTCCTCTGGAACTGGAAAATCCTCTGGAAACGCCAATTCCCATAAACTTACTAATGTACAACCAATAATAGACCAGGTAAAATTTGAGATTTAAAGAAGTAGTTTCTTAGCACAGTAGTTTAGTGTGATGATGCGACACGCAAAACTCTTCATCAAACCGAGAACTACAAGAGGTTAGGTAAAATATAAAGACTATGGAAATGTCATATCAAATATTGCTTAGCATGATGAACATGTAATGACATATAAAACTTAAGTAATGTGGAAATCGACGAAAAAATGTCTATAAAGGTAAAATTCAAGAACACAAAATTGCGGTCACCTTTTATTTAGTATTTCTTATATAAATGATATTCTAACAACGTCCATAGCTCTATTTTAAGCATCAAAAAGCAAATAACGTATACAGTGTGTTCAAACTAACAAAAACCCCAGATACTATCGTTGTAGCTAAATTTTTTTAATAATCCATAAAACGACAAACCAAATAAAGGGTGTGTCACTGGACACTCATACTTTGAAAGTTTATATTGTTTAATTTTGAGTCTTATTCCTGAGGTATAAAGTTTAAAGTAAGATTAGCTTTAGTTTATCTTATAGTAGCTCCCACGAGAGGCGCGTGCTGAAACGATGAAATATTAAAAACAACCCGCCTGCTATGCGGTATAGTTGATTTTAGGAGAAATGGTATATGAAAAAAATAATATGGAGATATAAGAAACTTTGTGTGTTTCAATTAAATATTACATAAGATTAAGTTATTATAAAAAGTATCAAAATTCGTATGTGTGGTTGAACTGGTTGTAGAACATAACACTATCTTTGACCTATAAGATTTATTAAAAAAATATATACATATATATTTAGTAGTGTGATTGGTGGAGAGGTTGAAAATTTGGGATATGAAGAAATAACGGATATAACACTAAAATATCTCTTTTTTTTTGTAGTTTCACGCTTTTATCCCGCACATGGCAAGGTAGACAGTAGGGAACTGCAGGAACGATAGGAACTTAGTATTAAAACACTCCGTTCCTTGCTGCCTTTTTCGAGGCATTGCGTGTTGAGAGGCGGAATTCAACGCGCTTTGCCCACAGCTAAAAGAATAGAAATGAGAAATTCCATTTTCTCCGAGTGGGAATTGAACCCACAGTTCTGGACAAGCAGACATTACTTCTGAATTCACTAAATCAAAGAAAAAATCAAAATAAATATAATTGTTCATACATTCCGAGCCAATACTCAACAGCTCCCAGCTATAGAGCGACGCCAGCAAGTCTCGCGCACACACTCGCAGCGCGCACACAGATACATTCCCACCTGAGGGTGTATAGAGTGACCATCTTGCGCGGGGGAGGATGGAAATAGGATATTATATTAGCTTATAAACTTAATTTTAGCAAATTATATATGCTTTCTGATAATATTAATATATAACTTAACTTTCAACCAGTTATAGTGGCACAGTGGCATCGGATCATCTGTAAACGAAATAATTGTGACTTAAATCGAATTTATCGAGATATTTGACATTTAATATACAACCTGTTTGGGAAAGTAAGGATAGAGTGTCTTGATACTTAATTTTTCCTTTGTGCTTTTTGTTTCTGCAACATGCAGCAAGTTTGTGAGCTAGAATAACAAAAACTTGAATCTATCGAAATTCAATGCATTTTCTATTTAGTAAATAGGTATAACTTTTTTTCCCCATGATCAATTGGAACCCACACCAACAGTGTGTAACTGTAGTTGACTGCGCCTACAGGATGTAGTAATTGTTTAAACAGCTATTTCCATTTCTATGCTCGCATATGAACTAGAAAATATTTCGCTGCATTCTTGTCCATTATTGTACAAGAGTCATGGTGTCCCAGGTACATTATACTTGCATATCGATTGAGTTCGCCCTCCCGAGTGATGGGGGAGAGCGGGGTTTGCTCTTTTTATGTGCAGCTAAAAGCCGGATAACTGCGGCCTGGCTTCCGAGAACAGGGAAATTATTTCTGGATTTCTATTGTTTTTGAGGGTAAAGTTTATGTACCCATGGGGTAAACGCCATTGCGCTGTATAGATGATTAAGTAGTATTATACATAAATACATATAATAATAGATAGATTTACAATTTCTTTCTGTATATTGTAAATGCAATTGTAAAATAACAATCAAAATAACAAAAATGTCATGTAAATCAAATAGAATCAATTTAGAAATTATATTTGTATTAAAAAATACAAATGGTTTCTTTAATATATCATAAGCTTTCTTTAAAGGCCTATTTTGTTTTCCTCGTGAAACTTAAAAATAGACAAGAACTTTAAATGTCATACGTATTATAAGATGCTAAAATGTCAGCGAGATAAATGTTATAATGGTTAGAAATTTCATTCGAAAACATCTGTAAATAGCTTTTCCACATAATTTTTGCTCTCAATTAACAATTATAATATTTTGCGTTTCGAGTTAAATGACGGAACTTTTTGGGAACTCAAATCTATTTGGCTAACGTGTAGAATTTGATTTATCAGCTTTATTTTTCAACAATACCGCCTTTTCGAGTTTTTTAAAATAGTAGCAAAAGTAATATTCTCGGTATAAATCTCGCCTCTTTAAGTGTGCGCAATTAAATGGTCACAGATAATGTTTAATAACAATCAATTTAACATTAACAATATATATTTTAAACCATTCGATTTTAAAACTAATTTAATTCATCATACGACAATAATTTAAAGTTGTAATATGTATACGTAATGTATTAGCCAGTTTTTCTCTCAAGACATCGCTGCAACAAAAGAATGATAGTGCGTCGTGGTGACACACTGACGACTGAGCTTACGTAAAATAGCTGATCATTGGATGTTGTTGTCCAATGTTTTCGATCTTTAATAATATGTACACATCTATATATCATTTATACAACAGTAAATTTGTATCATTCCAAAATAATATAATATGTATGGGCGTATGAATATATATTTTATGATTTTATTGTGACTAAAGTATTTTGTATTGAAATTAACGTTTATTTACTCCAATCAGTAAACCCTATTTGTTATATAATGTTCTTTATGATAATATTTTCGAATATTGAGAGAAATGTCAGATGTCGTGGCGCAGCGGCGTAGCGTCTGCCTGTAAACCCGACGGTTTGTAGGTTCGATTCCCACTCGGGGAGGATGGATTTTTCTATTTCCATTTTCTTCGCTCTGGAAACTAGGTAATGCGCGGCGTCGAGTTCCGCCACTCAACACGCAATGCCTCGAAAACGGCGGAAAGCCGGGACGGAGAAAGCAGGCCTCCCTTTGCTCCCCTCCCTTTGCCTACCCTGCCACGTGCGGGATAAAGCGTGAAGCTAAAAAAAAATCAGATTTTAAATAAATAAAAAGTAGCTAGTTATGTAAAGTGAATCTCTTCTGTACTATCTATCGCACGAGAATAAACCAAATGATATTAACTTATTATTTTGTTATGAAAAATTGTTATAACAAACCATATAAAAATGTTTATATTGTTGTACCTGGTAGAGATAGAATGATAGACTACTTGTGACACATACTACCTTTCAGCGTACGAAATGCACAGTACCTATTCAAAATGTAGTTTTGACTACGCGATTAATAATATTAAGTAATTTAATTTAAAATAAAAAATAATTGCAATATATTTGACGAAAATAATTTATGCTTTGATTATGATTACTTAAAGTAATTATTTTAGTAATGATACGTACACTTATATCTACTAGGCTTATTATCATTTACACTATCTCGATTTATTTTTATTTTTCAGTAACAACGTTATTTCGCGGGAACCGTTTACATTAATGAAATTCTTATCAAATTTTTCGTAAATGCTAACATTTCTGTGAATACGTTGTCGTTGATATTATTACTACGAAGTTTTCTTTTTCAAAATATTACGGCGGCTATTTTCGATCATACAAAGGAACTGACCAGGAATAGGTTTAGAGTTAGCTTATATGCGGTAGAAGTAGGTGTGAGAGATATAACAGCGAAAACTCTCTATACCTTAATAAAAGATCTCGGCCTGTCTAGAACTATCGCACATTCATTTCTAGAACGCACTTCGAAGGTGGCTTTGGTAGAATGATTTAAAATTTGGTTAGGTAGTGGGAGGAGCTCGGACAGTGAAGGTAAGCGTTAATGCATTTTAAAGGGGCCTTTTAAACCTACACTTGGGTCAAGACCCAAGCGTTGCTCAGAGCTCCTCTTCCTACAACACGATGGGCACCCGCATGGTAAATAAATTGAACGCTATGTAGTTTTTTCTCTACCAGTGGGTACTGATTGTAAATCCAATGGTTGAAAGTTCAATTGATACTTGCTTTTTTTTTAGCTGGATAGCTAGCCTCACTTGGTCCTCTAGATTTTTAACTTTAATCTAAGTCCTCTAGAACTCAGCAGGGTAGGCAGTGGTAGTGGCCATTATCTGTTAATTTTCAAGATAAGTGGAATTGCATATCGTAGTTGAGCAGAGCAAAAAAAAAATAATGTTAAAAATATTACGTAAAGCCGTCTTAACAGTCGTCACATATGGCAAATCGCACTACAAAATACCATGAATCTGTCGAGAAATCCTAGAAACGGCAAGATAATAGAATAAGACTGGCGAGTGTCCCACGACCGCCTCCAATTGTGTTATTACGCTAATACATGTCAAATTATACTTATGTTAGAATACGGGATCGTGGAGCTTTCGATTTTAGAAATGGTTCTTTATATGTCAACATTTATTAAAGTGAAATAAAAATATCTTTTAAAACGTATTGCAATTTAAACATTGTGACAATTTGATTCCCATATATTTTACAAATGATTCTGTAGTTACGGTGTTCGGTTTATTTGTTTTGGAGATTTAATTCTTTTTAAATTTATACACAATATCTTTATGACAAAATAAAAATAAAATCATTTACTCCTATTAGACTTAAAATTAGCAAAATTTTGTAAAGAAGATATTGTAATTTCCCAGTGAATATGGTACTATGGTACTAGCGTAAAGAACTTAACATAATAACTCTGAACGACTTGTATTTAACGAAGTAACGTTGACGACCAAATTAATTCCAAGCACCTAAATGTGATCGATGTAGTTATTAGTAAAGATCCATATACACCTAATGTATAGTTGTAGATCCTTTCTCAGTTTTTGCTTTTTTCTTTGAACAAAGCGCTGCGTTAGTGGTAGGCTTTATTAAGGCGGCAAGCGGAGAAAATAAAAAAAAATCTCTCTTCTTACCTTGGTGAAAGCGGGATAAAGCAATAAGCTAAAAAAAAAGAAATTTAAATACCCTACTACCCTTTAACTCAACTTAAAAGTATTATATATTTTACTTAAAATCTTTTTTAAAGTAATTTAATACACTTAATAATATCAATACCTATAGATATGTATTCTTAAAATTACACCTAGATCATCGTATGCTTAAAAGTTTAATATAAGAATCTTAAAATACCTGTCAACAACTCGAATTTACAAAATTATTAAGACAGTTGTGCTACTGCCGTCGTCAGACGTAGGTACCCAGATGCATCACTGCGCCAATTTTATCTTTAACTCAGCGTTTAAAGTTCCCAAACATCCCAAAAATGTGACCTTTTAAGTCTCGACAGAGTTTTTTTAAACATTGAAACTTAGGTGAAATTAACTAAAACTCCTTGCCTCCAGTTTTACTGTGTAAGATAAGCAGCGCATGCTCATGAGATGAATCCCAACATCCACTATACTATAACAAATTATAGAAGTGGCATCAAGGCTTATTATAAAATATATATTTTTAACAGTAATATTTGTATTGAATTCAATTTGCCAAATTGCTTAGTTGATTATTTCTATTAGTAAGGATTTATTAGTCAAAATAACCAGATAATACTTAAGATTTTAAGCATAGACTATGCAGGTGCAGGTCTATCAGCTTGTAAAAAGGAGCCAGGGTTTGCAGCCCAAGTGTAGGAAGAATCCTCTTTAAAGTATATTTCTAAGAGAACTTAGAAATGCTCTCTAAAGTTCACCACAATTCTAGTTCTTTTCTCTACCTTACTGGATCCGAAATGAATCTACTAGTGTTACTATGCCCTGTCTAGTACCAACTTATTTAGCACCGGCGCGTGCGCAGTAGATTACGACAAACTCATCAGAGACTGCTCGATAAACGCTAAAACGTTTCGTCCACACCTTGAGATAACAACATTGTACTATCACGTCACAAATATTCCGTAAATATTTCTATTATTATTATCCATCGACGGTTTTATGTAGAAAATTAAATGCTTAAACATTTAAAACATTCAATGTATTAGTAAAGTGTTTCTTGGAAATGTTTATTGGATTTTGACATTTGTTTTGTTGGGGCAGTAATACTTTTGTCCTTTTGCTCTTAATACGAGTCGACAT
The DNA here is from genome assembly GCA_037178615.1 of Dione vanillae. Lineage (NCBI taxonomy): Eukaryota > Metazoa > Arthropoda > Insecta > Lepidoptera > Nymphalidae > Dione > Dione vanillae. Next base: position 290,361 of record JAZFAU010000270.1, read on the forward strand.
GGAGATAAGAGGCAGTGAGGTATATTTTGTTTTTCAAAAATATAAAGAAGTTTACAACAATGTTAGCTTCTGTCTGTTATTTTACTACGGCAGAAACTCGATTATTCGGCCCTCACACGGATTCGCGATTATCCGGACTACTCGTATTGATGATAAAGTGGCTTTGGCTCAAATTTCTAAATAAACATGGATATACATTTACATACAGTTTTATGCACGATATATGTCTTCATTTCACACGAAATGTGTGCATAATATTAATGTAGGCAAGCCAAACCGTTTATTAATTAGAAATAGCTTCACGCTATATCCCGCTCATAGAAGGGAAGGTAGAACCGCAGGAACCGTGGGTAGTGCAGGAACCTAAGACACTGCGTTCCAGCTTACCGTCAACGATGCAGAAATGAAACCTTAAATAAAGCTTTTCAATATTTGTTTACAATAACCTTGGAGTTACTTCTACGTGGTAGCATTTACAAATAATGTCAGTTATCAATCCTAACTGAAAATCGTAACCATAGAAAAAATAAATAAGTTAAAATTATAGAATCTATAATAGGAGCTTTTAGTACTAAAATGTGTTAGTAGTCTATCAATTTTAGGTGTACTTTTTTATCTTCATGCTGGAGGCAACTGAAACCATAGGTAAAAGGACTGTAGTATTTATTGTAAGTAAAAAAACCCTAGTGTTAAGACAGTCTCCAAGTTCCGCCTCTCGAGGCATTACGTGTTAAATGGTGGAACTCAACGTCACGCTTTTGCCTTATTGTCAGAGCAAAGATGAAAATAATTCGTTCTCTCCAAGTGGGGATTGAACCCATAAACCGTGTTTACAGAAGCTCTGTGTGACACTTATACCATATTTAAATGTCACCAAAACTACCAAACCAATCAACCATGTTGTGGTGTTAATAAACTCGTTTGTACTTACAGTACTATTAAACAATTTCGTCTAAAGAGGTCAAAAAGGTATTGTTTAAGCAAAGTGGTGCGTTGCTCCTAGCCTAAATGTTATGTAAAACGGGAATGACGCGTATTATTTGCAGATATGTTCACAGAAATGATCACTCAACAGTCTACGCGTATAGAATTTTAATGATTGTAGGAATAAAAGCTATATTATATTTGTTTATTGCTTTATCATAACCATTTGACGTAATATTTGTGCTATAACATATACCTTACTGAATGTAATAGCTGTAGGTAGGCACAAATTCTGTAAAAAAGACATTATAATATAAAATATACTTTTAAGAAAAAATAATTTGAGGGAAAAAAGGGTAATGGGGTTGATTTGCACTCCAAAGGGATTTTTTCTTTTACCAAGTAACAAAACGCAGCGTTGAGTTACGTCTATCGACATCTTGCCACAAGATTCTTTGGCCACAAGGGTTCCGTGATAATTATAGATTAATAGATAGTAAAACGAATTTACAGAATCCTATCAAAGAAAAACATATATATTTTTCCCCTAAGGTGGACTAAATCAAAAAATATGATATATACCTAACGTACATATACACTTTGAAGTACGCGACCTGTCAAGCCATGACTATAGACGCTACTCTTATCAACACGCATGTCCTAAATACAAGTTCCTAACACGGCGTCCACCATTTATGTATCATTTTAAATATCAATTATTATAATGAGGCACGGTTAAGTTGGCAAGAGTTCCATGTGTACCGTATTGCTAATTTATAAAGATTAAAGTACCCAGCAAATTCGTACGTCGCCGTCTGTACATACATATGGCTTTTACTCGTGACTTTGTGGTAAAAAATAAAAAACTACAGAAAATTATAAGAAATATTATTTCTAAATGTGAAAGAATGAATCTATTATATATTAAAAAGCTCAATCAGTTTTCAAAACATTGGCAAAGCTGATTGAAGTATCTAGTAAAACTTACTTTTCTCAGCTTTACCCTGTGTTCCGCAAATAGAAGAAAGCTATATTGTACATTTAGTAGGTACCAGTAGCGAAGAATGTGAAGTCCGTATAACACGATTCCTATCGGGCTACCTTTTGTTTATATATATATATATAATATAAATATATATATATATATATATATATATATATATATATATATATATATATATATATATATATATATATATATATATATATATATATATATATATATATATATATATATATATATATATATATATATATATATATATATATATATATATATATATATATATAAACAAACAAAATTCACTATTACTATTATATATATTCGTGTCAGTGTACTAATAAATACATTGTAATGCGCACCATAGTCCGTGCTAATAGAATAAGTTATATTTTTTGTCTACAGTATTTATCACCTACAATTGTGTTGTAAATTTTGTTTTGAATACCAATGTAGTGAGTTGGTAGATTATTTTTCTATATAATATGTATACATACATATACCTAGAAAATATTGTGTAATTTTATTATTCCCTTACCAGTTATATATGCTGGTTCAGGGCACATTAATAAAAAAAAAATTGTACTTTATTTATGTCAATATATATTTATATTTCAAATAAAGCTTTTTATACTGCTATATAAATTTCAAGCTTTCCGGAGGAACATATATTAAAGTTTATAAATACACTAAATATAAATAAGTATATTTTTATGTCTTTTGTTATTAATAATTATAGCGCTTCAACAAATTATGCTTTTTAAGTTTGTATATTTTTTTAATAATAATATAGTTTTATGAATATTTTCAACTAATAAATTATTATCATTATAAAGTATCATCCCCACCATCTGGACACGTGGAACTCCACTACTGTGCGGTTCCGTAGGAAATTTTTTCCACGTACCACACTACTGTGGAATAGCCTACCTGCGGCAGTGACTACTCCATCTTAAAGGCCGGCAACGCTCTTGTAACACCTCTGCTGTTACACAGGGCCGTGGGCGCCGGTGATCACTTACCATCAGGTGACCCGACCGCTCGTTTGCCTTGTCCTTCCCCTAAAAAAATATCAAATAATGTTACTATATTAGTAATATTAGCTAAAATTAGTCTCCTGCCACCTTCATACAAACATTTTTATTATTATTAGCTTCACGCTTTATCCAGCACATAGCAGGGAAGGCAGATGGAACCGCAGGAAACGCGGGTAGTAATTTTAAGACACTCTGTTCCCGTTCTGCCCTGCTTTCTGCCTTTTCAAGGCATTGTGTGCTGTATGGCGGAACTCAACGCCGCGCTTGCCTAGTTGTCAGAGCGAAGAAAATGGAAATGGCAAAATCCATCTTCCCCCAGTAAGAACTGTACCCACAAAAACGTTTACAGCAAGACGCTGCGCCTCTGCGCCACGACGGTCCTCAAAAATATTTTTACAATAATATCTATACATTTATATGGAGAACAACTTGAATATGTGCTGTTGCATAAGCAAACAAACTCGGACCTATTATAAACCGGGTAAGAGAGGGAAGTGGTTATATTAATTAAAATTATTTTTAAAATAACAATACATAGTTTTTTTTATATATTATTTTTATTTTATATAATAAGATAAATTATATTTCTTATTTAGATGAGACTTAATTATTATAATTATTAATTATTTTCACAATTCAATAGTTATCCATTGCTTCATCTGTTTGATTGTTTACTTTTTATATATAATATATAATAACAATAAAGATTAAGCCAATTATAAGTTTTAATTATTGTAGGTTTAATATGACCTCGTGTTTTGTACACGTGACAAAATAATACAGCAAAAGTTTATCTTATTGTTAATATGAGTAAGGCAATCTTGATTTTGATTTTACCATCAGTCTTGTCTATACATTTTACTAACTATATACTAAATTTATGATTATAAAATAATTATTATTTATTAAATTATTTATTTATTCTTTTTTTTATTTCTTCACGCTTTATCCCGCACATGGCAGGGTAGGCAGAGGGAACTGCAGGAACCATAGGAACCTAGTGTTAAGACACTCTGTTGCTTAGTCCCTACTTTCCGCTATTTTCGAAGCAATGCGTGTTGAGTGGCGGAACTTAACGCTGTTCTTTACCTAGTTTCCAGAGCGAAGAAAAAGGAAATAGAAAAATCCATCTTCCCCGAGAGGGAATTGAACCCACAGACCGTCGCGTTTGCAGGTAGACGCTACGCCTCTGCGCCATGCCGGCCCTCAAATTCTTTATATATTATAATTGCAGACCAGTTTATTTGTAATATTTTCGTGCAAAAAATATTTAAGAAAATGATTTTTTTCAATGACTTCAAAAAAAAAGCTTAGTGTCATGAAATAGAAAAAAAAATTAATATTACCCAATCATCATTTACAGTTAAACGTCCACAATCAAAGCCTTTATTCATATCTTTAAATGATTTTGTAAAACAATCGTTTATTTAAAAAAAAATGTTATCAACAAACTATATATTTGGTAATTTTTTATCTATCTCTCCCTCAATAATAAATACAATTTTTATAACGATACTCTCAATATAATTATTATTAAAAACCCACAGTACCCTCTACCATATGGATTATGGACCGGCAACGTGATTAGAGTATCACAGCCCCGTTACCTCGCAACAATCAGTTAATTGGTATACATAAACACAAACACTAGGGATCAGAGGGGTTGGGTAGTTAGAAGTACCATTTTAATTCGTTCATATAAACTTTTCAACTCAAAAGGAATGAGAGTGCCTTATCACTATATTTTCTCTGCCTATTCAAGTATTTGTGGGACACAGCAGTACAAACATATGATATTTTATTATATATAAACTTTACTCTGTTCATTAATGAAAACCGCTTTAAAATCCTTGGCGAACTATGTTACTATGTTACTAAAACCTCTATGTTACTAAAACGTCAAAAACTACTAAACAATCGAGTTCCACTAGTAAGCCATCTGTAAACAGCATACAGACACGCGATCGGCGTGAGATCGAAGCGGGATAAACGCGTGCGGGAGGAAATAGATTACGTTATGGTCAAATTGGCTGATTAAATGCGTTTTCATTCTTTCATTACGATGATTAGTTTGTATTTGCATCTGTCTTTTTGATGGGAGTGTTTATTTGATATGTTTAAAGTTAGGATCGTCGTGGCGCAAAGGTGCAGCGTTTGTCTGTAAACGTAACGGTTTGTGGGTTCGATTTTTCTCAAAAAGGGTAAATTATATTTCATTTCCATTTTATCATTTTGGCAACTAGACAAGCGTGGCAATAAATTTCGTTACTCAACACGCGAAATGGAGTGTATTAACGTTTCCACGATTTCTGCAGTACCATCTACCTACATTTTCTTCAGCGGGATAAAGCGTGAAGCTCAAAAAAATTACGTTAGATAATTAATTATAAGCAACGCGAAGTTTTCATATTAAAGAACATGTTTCTAAAAGATGTGCCTCGGTAACTGAGGCTTCAGTTGACCATAGAAAAAATTACAGGAACAAAACCACGGAAAACATGTGTCTAATTTATGTATATATATATATATATATATATATATATATATATATATATATATATATATATATATATATATATATATATATATATATATATATATATATATATATATATATATATATATATATATATATATATATATATATATATATATATATATATATATATATATATATATATATATATATATATATTTAAACTTTCTTGAAGGGATCTTTATATATAGTTTTACAGAAGATTCTTTTTATATAATTTTACAGATTTATAATATGTAAAATTATAATATAAAAGTCAGCAGTGCCAAAAGGCTGCGCCTTTCGAGTCTTTTTTTTAATCATCATTAAAAAAACTCGAAAGGCAGTCCTAGCAAGAATAGCAAAATAAAAAAAAAACAAATAATAATAATTAAAATCAAACAATAACATTAAAAGTAATAAAAAGTAGATTTAATTCTCCATATTCTGGTAGTAATCTACCAGAGTATTATTAGTTACCTACACATATTCAATAACTGCTCAGGGCTTATAAAGATCCATATACAAGTATAAGTAAGTACTGTATAAGCATATAAGAAGACAATTAAACCCAACGTGATGGCTGCATCACGGCGACGCATCACGCGCTACAGTATACAATGCGGTCGTGATGCGCACGCGCATGGTATTGAATATATGATATTTGACACTTTACTCGATAGCTTTACTGACCTCAATCAAGTTCAACGGAAAGTTCAATTGTTTTGAACGGAAATGGACAGTCATTAAACGGATTTATATATATATATACATATATATATATATATATATATATATATATATATATATATATATATATATATATATATATATATATATATATATATATATATATATATATATATATATATATATATATATATATATATATATATATATATATATATATATATATATATATATATATATATATATATATATATATATATATATATATATATATATATATTCTTTTCTTTATATTAGCTTCACGCTTTATCCCGCACATGGCAGAGGGAACTGCACTCCGTTACTTGGTCCCTGCTTTCTCCGTGAAAATAAGTGTTGATATTTTTAAATTGATATTTTAAATAAAAATGAAGCTGTGACTCGTAAATATTGTTAAGTACAGCTTGTAAATTGTTTAAAAAAAAATGATAATAAAAATATATAAAAAAATAATGGAAGTGCACGCATATCCAAAAATAATTATTCCAAAAACAACAAATTAACATATTCGAGGCACAAAATTTCTTTATATTGTATTTATTCTATTTAACAAGGCAAACGGCTTTCATCAATCATAGTAAAATTTCCATTAAAGTGTAAATAAAGAACGTATTTACGACTAGCATAGTGGCAAATATTTATTTAACATCGCCTTCCATAAACAAAGAACTTGCGGTGTTACCAAAACTTTTTTTCTATAGCTTCACGCTTTATCCCGCACCTAGGAGGGTAGGTAGAGGTAGCTGCAGAAACAGTAATAACCCAGTGTTAAGACACTCCGTTCCCCGCTTTCCGCCTTTTCGAGGCATTGCGTGTTGAGTTTCGGGATTTTTTGATTGTAGTACAAGTAGTAGATTTTCAATATCTTTTTTTAAACCAAAACAGTATAGTTATTCCCTCGTCGTAAGCGTTAATGATATCACATCACATCACCTACAGAGGGTGAACTGCCTCTGGCTTTATAAAATACCTAATATATAGAACAGGAAGTTGCAGATTGTGTTATAGTAGTGATTTGCAAGTTACCCCAGAAAAGGTCAAAAAGCTAAGAAAAATAGAACTATAAGTGTTTGACTCGCGACCTAATCTAGATAATATCAAAATGGTTAACATGGCATCCAATATATATATATATATATATATATATATATATATATATATATATATATATATATATATATATATATATATATATATATATATATATATATATATATATAGCAGTTCTTTATAATATTAAAAGATAACTTTCTTTTAATGCATTAATGTTCAATCAGCTCTTAAAATATAAATAAGTAAACATATATGTACATAAGAGTCTATATTAATATATTTTAGCTAATAAAAAAATTATAAACACTTTGGAAGTCAACAAATCATCTTAATGTTACAAAGTAAGATTAGCACGATAGACTTTTAGAGGCAAATCCTATTAAGTTATTAGAGAAATTAAATTACTGGAGGTATTCGAGACTGATAGATCCAATTTAGGTTATTGATTAATTTTATAATACTGCCACAGATAAAATATTAATAATGTATTTGAAACCTTAGAGGTTTAAATATACTATGTATCACAATCTACGAGTATAAAGCTTTTAAATAATTTATAACAGTAATTCTACGTATGCGTATATACCAAGCCTTGGTTAAATGCTATTACTTTCAATTCTATCAACCATTTTCATATCTGATTTTAATTTAGTTTCATATTAATAAATTCTACATAGGTAATAAACAGTAATGTAGTATATTACTTCATATCAATATACGTATACTGCATTAATAATCATTAAAAAATGCGAATTTTATTTTTCACTTTGCGTCAATATAATTCCAACCATACGAAAACGTGAAAGCACAAAATAATCACAAACCCCAAAATCTGATTAAATTAATTGAAATTACGCACACCTTTGATCGTGAAGCGAATATATTTCACTTCCTGGCCACCTGGTAATTTGTGGAACAATGGCTGCCAAATTTCCGAACGGAATAAAAAATGATCTGTCAAACTGGCAGCTTTCCCGCCAATGTCGAACTCGTGCCCTCGCATTTTGTATTGCTCCTATAAAATTAATGAACATGACATCGTATAAAAAATTACAAATTTTATTATTGATTAATATGACTTTACATAATAAATACAATTGACACATATATGTATAGCTTTTTAATAAGATTTAAATAATTTATTGATTTAAAACATAAGAAAAAAAACACTAATACGATTTATTTCGTAATTCAATTTAAATTACCTCACTATACTTAGTATACCTACTAAAACATATATGCCTTTGCGGTTTGCCTTCTTACCTTATCATACTTTCTTTGTTTTAAAGCTTTTGGTTACCCTTCTAATTCGACACGCCCTAGCATCGAGATTAATAGGGGGCGATGTTTAGACTTCGGTCGTCATGGCGCCGCGGCAGGGTGACTGACAATCTGCCCCCTAAATACCACATCTCAGGGGTAACGTTAGAGGTTATCTCTGTTTGACATTTAGAAGAGAAAAATGAAATGTCAAATGCTAATTGAATTGCTCGAATTTCATGTTGGCAGCATTGACATTTATGAGAAAATGTCAAGTTTCTAATTACTTTTTTATTTGATTGCCAGTATTTTAATTTTTTTAAGATGTTTCTTTTGAAGGTCATTATTCGGAAAACGAGGTGAGGAGTGCCTTAACATTAGATTTCTTCGGCCTACAGGTCCTTCTATTTACTTCCATGTAATTTAACTAAATAGAAATTGCTTTTCGCGGCGTTGAGTTCCGCCACTCAACACGCAATGCCTCGAAAAAGGCGGAAAGTAGGGACGGAGAAAGCAGGAACTAAGCAACGGAGTGTCTTAACACTAGATTCAAATAGTTCCTGCAGTTTCCTCTGCCTACCCTGCAATATGCGGGATAAAGCGTGAAACTAAAAAAAAAAATTGCTTTTCAAAAGTTAAGTTTATCGAGTTGTAGTTCAATGTCCCAGTAGTTTTTGAAAACATTATAATATTGCCTTTGTAAACAGAAACAAAATGTATACAAGTTAAAATAAGTTACTAATAAAATTAATAAAAAACGCAAAGAATAAAAATAAAATAAACACAACCTTCTTTCATAACATTACATATTTTTATAGAGTCAAAACAAAAGAAGAATTATATGTATAACAAGATTCAGAAATAAAATGTCAGAATAAATAAAAATAGATAAAATTATATATAATAATTCTAAAAAAAGCCAGTTTTTAACAAAAAAAATGTCGCAACACCAAATTCAAGAATTACCAATACAAATAACTAACGCTTTAATTCATGACACAGCATTTTCTTCCATGCGAGAGAAATTTCTGACACAGATGAAAAGGATCGATGATGAAATAACAAAATTTAGGTATCTTGTTTATTCATTTAAAATCGAATAGTTTAGTTGCCAGCTTGCTTAGCTTCAGCTTACTAGGCTTCTGATTACTTATATGTACTTAGGACTTATGTATAGTACCAATCCATATATTTATATATTTAGCCACCACACATCGCCACATCGCCTATCTGTATTAAATGGATCTAAAAAGCCTCTTTGTAATAAATTTCAATGCCAACCAATGTTAAATAAGAAAAATCGCAATAAACAAGAGGTTGAGTTGTTTTAATCTTTCTTTTTTTACACTAGCTTGGGACTTCATGGCCAACCCGTGTTACAAGTTGGTGCAACCACAGAAGATTCGTTGCAATACGATTTCAATAACTCTCCAATTATCGATGGCGAAGGTGAAAATAGAACCCTGAAACTGCAGTTCGACGTCAGCCAGTTCGATCCTACTGAAGTAAGTTACTTATAATTATTTTGAATTTAAGGATATTTTTTATTTTAAGATACTGCATATTATTAATATACAGTATATATTTTGAAAAATTGCTATATTTCAATTAACTACAATCGCAGTATCTCTAAGAATATGGTGATATTGTATCACTATTTTGGTTTCACTTCTGGTTTCACATAATACAAAATGTCTTGAATTCGGACAGAAAACTTTTGTTTTCTTTTGTTACTAAGTTCTCTCTATCCATCATACTATCAGGATATATTGCAGGGCTAATAAAATCTTGGCGCAATTCAGAAGTCAATTTAACAATAACTCAACTTAATTTTGCGTGTACCATAAAATGTATTACTGTGTATAGTAAAGGGTACGCATTTAGGGATTTAGTAATTTAAGGGTTTATTTTGATTTAATCATTTCATTTAATATACATAATTTCGGCTAAACGTTGTCGGGTCAGTCTATCGGTAACGCAGGAGCTGTATGTATTTACATAGATTGATATTATACTATTATCGAGGGCTAATTAATACCTTCGTATTAGTAGGATAAAAAAGAAAACATGTTTTGATAATTTTAAAAATATTATATATAAAAATAATAACTACTGTGATTATAAACAACCTACTTTTGTTTGAAATTAAATTGCACAGGTTACTGTCAGCATGTTGGACAACAAGCTGATGGTGTCAGCAATCCACGAGGAACAGTCAGACACTAGTGCGACGTTCAGGAAGTACCACCGAGAGTTCCACTTTCCCAAGGAAGTCGACCCTGATACCATAGTGTCTTCACTATCTAAAGACGGCGTGTTGATAGTTCAAGCACCTTTACCGGTGATTGCGGGCGAGAGTTTGGAGAAATAACTTAGAAATATATATGTATTGATTATTAAAACGCTTTTTTTTCAGTTGTTTGTTTTTGTTTCTTATTTTAATGTACTATAAATTAATTTAATAATTATATAGTAAATATATAACAAAGCTGTTAATTGATTAAATTAGTTTTATATTGTCATAGTTGTAATATACTATATATGTATATAGGAAGATAGTTTGATTAACATATTTTTTTGGTTAAACTCTAGACACAAAATCAGACGGAATATAAGACATTGAATTGTATGGATATTGCAATAGTAAACCTAAACTAACCTAACCTAATTCTAAGCCTTAATATGAATGTGAAAATTTGCATCTTTGATTCGATTTCACGAAAAAGTTATTTAAAAAAAAATATTTTTTATGTAATTCAGGCAAAGCCGGGAGCTTGCCGCTGGTATAAAAACAAAAAGAATCTCTTTTACTTCCATGTTATATCTAACATTTCGCGGAGTATGCAGTGAGTACCTATAGTTAAGAAAACGTTTTTAGTCCAAATTTGAGTTATCTATGCCACGTTTATTGCTTCAGCTTACTAGAGATAAGAATTCAGTTTACTTGATGAGATGTATAATTAATAATTTCCCTGATTTAAAATCCCGTTTTTGGGGAAAACGCTGCGCCAATATGTTTATTTGATTGTTATTTTGTATATAATGTATATAATATTTATTTTTATTTATTGTCTATTTTTTGTCCTCAATGTAAGCTCGAGTTTGGTCAATGTAATCCTATTTTATTGGCATTTACGTGATGTAGATAATGCAGCGGTAATGGCTCCTATCGGTGTATGACATCGGTGACGTGGCGGATAAACACCGGGGATGGAGTCATAGCAAAAGATTGGAGCATACTAAGACCTGAGATGACAAAGTTGTGATAAAAATATATAAATTTATGTAAATCATACTTGAAATGTAAACCAATATGGTATTATTTTATAATTAGTAAAAAAAATTGTCATCTGTGGTATACCAACGTACATACGGCATGACAAACGTGCAATGGCATTTTGAGATTGTTAAAGAAGTAGTAGTAGGTTCAGTCCCCACTTTGAGTAAAGAATAATTTTCAAATTAATCGGTATACAATACCTCGTTGAGTTCTATTACTTAACACAACATGCGAGTTTATTATTTATTTAATAGGGTAGAAAGAAAAGAAAGAAAAAAAGAAATATTTGTTAACTGTAGGTGTGAATGGAAAGCTTACGGTTGTTAAAATATAATTTCAAATGCATTTTAAAAAATAAATATATTTAAATAAATGCATTGGTAAGCTAAATGTTACTTAAGCTTTTTTATATGATATCTATAACTTTTAATGCTCTATTTGGCCGATGAACCTTCATACAACGTGTCAGTGAAATAAATAGTGCTCTTCTGGCAAACTCGGAACGCTAGAATAAAAACTACTTAGCATTCTGTGGTCCCTTAGGAACAGTGATTGGGACTTAGAAACCTGTAGGCTTAAGGATCTCCTTTCAAGTGACTATTTTTACCTCTCAATTATAAGAGATGCCTATAAATTACGTTTTAAAAATTAATATGGATTCTTCTTGATATCTTTATGACACTTCTACGAATTAATTTTCAGTAATTCTTTCTTAAGTCTAAATTACTTTTTTAAATTTGAATAAATTTTTAATGTATTTTTTTTACTAGACAAGGAAAGTGTCTGCTATTACAAAAACACAACTTAGTTTATTGTAAGTTGGCAGTAATGAAAAAAATCACAGTAACTTCAATAATAAATCTCCCATTGTACCACGGACCAGGTCACCTGGATATTCACACGTGTCTGTGTGTTGATGCGGCACGTTTCTATGGCGACCGTCGTAGTTTCAAGAAGAGAACATAGATAGCTGAATGCTAGATTACTTGCGCTTCGTTACAAATAATTGCTGGCTTTTTCGATTATTTATTTTGTAGATGATTGTTTATAAAGTCTGGCTTTATATTTTTGGTACAGAGGCTTCCCCGTTTAGGTAGTTGAGTTAGGTATTGAAGATTGGTAGAAAACTGTAGTGATTAATCACTAGCTTTTCCACGTTTGAACTTATTTGGAACAATTGAAAATGACGTAAAGTATCGGTTATTGTTGGTTAACTCTACCGATATTAATTTATGAATATTATAGAGTATTTATTTGTTTAAGCTAATATAGGTAACTAATCTGATAGTTACTCTAGCATGTGAAATCTTATTGTACGTTAACAAAAATCAACCTCAATTAGTTTTTTGAAAGATTTTTTTTACCTACTTAATCTCTTACGCTCATATAGATAAGTTAACTATTATGTTTGTGTAAAATTTATGAAAAAAAGATATTTATTTTTTTATAACCACATTTTTTCTCGAAAACTGGATTTTAAATTACATCTATACATATTTCTACAATAATTGTATAGAGCTCTTTATATATCGATAAACTAAATCACAATTGTAATGAAACATATTTTGGCTTACCACCTGTATTAATTATAATAGAGGGTTGACTTTACTATTGTAAGCGCCCCAGATGTGGCGAATCGGAAAAGTCAAACTCACCCCACGTAATGTGTAATGATGTGATTATTTTGATTTAAGTGATAGGGTGGGAGTGTGATTCACAAAAGATCCTACAAATGAACTATTAATATACTAATTTGTTGAAATGAGATGACTTGTGATATATTGAGATTCGATGTTGATGACTATGATGATGATCAAATTATTATTATTATTATTATTTTTATGTCTTCACGCATTATCCCGCTCATGGAGGGTAGGCAGAGGGAACTGCAGAGCCATAGGAACTTAGTGTTAGAACACTCCGTTGCTTAGTCCCCGCTTTCCGCCTTTTCCAAGTATTGCGTATTGAGCGGCGGAACTCAACGCCGCGCTTTGCCTAATTTCCAGAGCGAAGAAAATCGGAATAGAAAAGTCCATGTTCCCCCAGTGGGTATCGAACCCCGAAACTACCGCGTTTATAGGTAGACGTTACGCCTCTGCGCCACGACGGTCAAATTATTAAGTAACTGAATGATCATAGTAATGTATTTTTTCTGATGATGTGATACATGAGACAATATATTACTCTTACCTCCATCCATTCATTAATACATTAATACCTTTATAAAATAAGAGGAAAGCGGGAAAGGAAAAATGGCTGAATCAACAAATACTTATATAAATTGACACCTTATTAAATTGTAAGTACTGTTATACCGATATCCTTTTTTCTTGATTGTTAATAGTTTTTATTTATTTCATAACCATACAGATCAGTAAATTTATTGTCGAATGGAGCTGCCTTTTTAGCTTTTGGAAATAACTATAAATATAAGTCTATCTGTCATGTCTGTCTTTTAAGTCAATCAGTCAATTTGTATACTATTTGAATGCTAACTTATGACGTAGCTAGAATAATAGATTCATATTTAACATGGCTTTTAAAATGAAAATACTTTTGTCTGATATCAAGAAGTAAACTGTTCAAATAAAGGCCATTTTAAAGTCACAAGTGGAAGACATTGGATACGTCAAAAAATAATATTACGAAAACTTAATTTTTAAACCTACCTCCATTAAGAATATGATTAGTAACTTGGTACTGGTTTTTATAAAACAATAAAAAAGACAAACAAATTGTAAGTAATTCAAAAATATTAATTCTCTTTACATCGTATCGAGTATAAGATATCTTATGTTAGTATGAAGAAACAAATTGGACGCTACACTGGTGAGATAGACAACCATCGGGAACCCCACTTCCGGTGAATAAACCTCATTTCCGCTGTACCCTTCCGTAGGGTCCGGGGTGTACAGTTACTATGGTAATGGCACCCTAATACTTAGCTATAGGCCATAGGTTATATCTTGACAGTACCTAAACTTTTTATGGCTTTCCCTTGACCGATTGGAATTTGAAGATTAATATTTTCATATTGATATTTGCCTTAATAATTTCAAACAAAATGTTCCACTCTTGTTAATATTATTAAAAATATTTTATTTCTTCCCTTTTATTATTGTGTTTCCTAGACATAGCTGGTGCTTTATTTCCGGTTTTTTTTTTTGTAAAATCAACAGTAGGCACATAACGACGTAATATGCTGGAATAAGATGAGCTTATTCCATTTACCACTCAATATGTATAAAAAAATCAAGATTAGGATAAATATTTATAAAAACTACAAAAAGTGAAACTTTAGTAAAGTTATTATATTATCCCGTCCATGACAGGGTAGGCAGAGAGAACTTAGTGTCGATTCATTACGTTCTCCGTTTTCCGCCTTTCACGTGGCGGAACACGGACATGTATGAATATTATAAAAGAAACAAATCAAATCTATAAAATATTTATTTATTATTTCGTAAAACAGTGTAATTGAAAGATTTAAGTAGGCCTGTCAAAACTCTTATAGTTCTAAAATTGCAAGCGAAGACACGAGCAGAATACTAGTACGTATGTATGAAATAAGTTTTGTTGTTTTACGTACATATTATGAAATAATGATCTTTGAATTATAATATTATATTTAAATTTAATAACTTCGTTGTGAGCACGAGCGAGAGACAAAACATGGTAAGAAATGAAAATATTTACGAATAATACTCCATTCTTTTGAAATCTCTGTCGTATTTTACATCTGTTTGAAGTATTATGGGCGCAGTAACATTTATATGACGAGTCGAGAGGTGACAGGCCAATCCACTAAATGGGAAGTAAGAAAAGACCTCAATAGGTTTCTTAGGTTTAGGGTTAGGTTCTTTAAAAACCCTGTGTTACGTGGTTAATGGCAAAATCAATTTCTCGCTTCTTTTTTGTTCCGTTAAGAGACAAAATCTCCCTTAAATCCCTCAAATTAAGATTGAACCTCATGTTGCGTTTACAATTGAATGTTATTTCTCTGCCACGATGACGTTACAACGACAACCTAAGAAAAGTTATATATAACGTTTATAGTATTGTAATCTTGATATCATAGTATCTTTAATTAAAGGAGTAACTTATTACACGAAAAAAATGTAAGGATTTTCTAATTTAGTCCATTTTTACAAAAAAAAAGCAGCTTAAATTAATTAGATCCATTATACAAAATCACCAAATCGGGGAACGTTACGTTAGTGCACAATAGGCGGATGTCACCCACCGGAGTCAGTCACGATAACCCAGTAAAATTTACTTATAAACAAACCGACATTTGTATTCTGTTCACTTGGATTAAAGAGCAATGTGAGCAGTAAATTATTTAAAATTCATCATTTAATTAGTCGTAGAAACTGAAACATATTTATGGTATTTTTTTTGAAATTTAATAGATTTATTATAGAAGTGCGTGCGTCAAAAGGACATAAAAATATAATTTATATATGGGGATGGCCTTAGTTTAAGAAAGGTTGGGAAAATGTTCTAAATATGTAAATTAAAAATATTATAATACTGCCAAAATGTAAATATTTAAATTTGATGTTAAGATTTTAAGAAATGATGATTAATTAAGTTGACGGTAAGTGCATACCTCATGCAGGAATCGTCTTTTTCACTGGATGTAAAGCATGAAACATAAATGGAATGCTATCCCTTAAAGCAAGCTTTTTACTATTTAGATGAAATGTTTCGTTGGTTTTGATTATTGAGGTCAGTCGAAATTATAATTACAGAAATGTTTATAAGAAAATTATTTTATAATTCACATGTAAGTATCTATAAGTGTGTGTGTGTGAGTGTGTGTCTAAAAGTAGTATTTAAGTTTAACTTAAAGTCACCAGTAAAAAAGATTATGCAGAATTACATTATATAGGACTTAGGTACAAAGTAAAAATATTTATTTTATCTCCATTTTGTATTCCGCATACTATAACAGGACAGGTAGAGGTATAAGACGTTTGTGAATAATGAGCTTATTTTAGCAATTTATTAGAGCATTTTTTCTGGTTTTATTCTAGAACACAGATATTATAAGAGTTTTTTACTTCGAGTGAGAATCGAACTTACAACCGTTTCCTGTCTAATGTTAAGACGCTACACCATAATGGCCAACGTAATAATATTCGCCGCTAACATCTGTAAGAAATTTAACTGCATTTGATTACTAATAATTAAGAGAAATTTCTGTTTTTTTATAGGACTTTCTCTGTAGTCTATCTTTTTTCGATATATTAGCTTTCTTTATAAAATGCGTAAGGTCACCATATTACAAGTTAAAGTGCGACGCCTTAACACGCATCGATCTATAGGGTCGCTCCCCCACGAAAGCTATTTTTTCTTAAAGGTGACGCCCGCGCACCTGCCGCGTTGACTGTAAACTGTTTAGACATGACAAAATAGAATTAAAAAGGGATAGTAAAATACAATAATTTAATAATTATAGAGCTTATTGATGTAAATTTAAATATAAATTGTATTTATTTGAATCCAAATATTTTATAGATGGCAACACTTAGCTATATCTTTATTACCTCTTACAGGTGCTTGTTATTTTTGACAAATTATATTTGATTAAATACTTGTGACGAATTAAAATCGTAAAAAAAATCGTAAATTGATTCGTTTATATATGTTTATATTATACAAAAACATTTGCTATGTCTTCTGTCATCATGTCATTTGTCATGTCTTTAGTATGTTTAAAAATAGTAACCTTTTTTTTAATATATATAAAACTCATAAGAAAGAAAATAGTAACAGGGTTATCAATACAAACAAAATAAAAAAACATATATTTTATTTATGACACCTCTGTGTATAAATATTTAGTATGTTACATTGAAGTTTCCATATCTATTCATATATAACTCTAGAAGTTTGCGCACGCGACCCTTTCTCCAGACGGCGACCGTTGATATTAGTTATCTGCTTAAATTATTATTTTATACGTAATTCCTGCCTTCAAGACTATTACTATACTCCTGGTTTCTCTGTATCGAGTACACGTACAGTGCGTGTACAATATAATTAAGATAGCTTTTCAATTTATTTTTATCGTTTTATTGAAAGTGGTAATATATCATAAAGGCATCAGGCTTCTTGGTTGTTTTATTTTTTATTGTAATGCTTGTACAAGGTAATTGTTTTCTGCAATTACTATAAATTTCATTGGTTCATTTGTTTTTTTTTAATAAGCCTTAACATTGACATAATCTTGATCAGAACGTGATACAGCTGAATGGGTAAAATAACAATTCTATAAATATTTTCGCACTATTCTTAAAAAATTACAATAACATATTGACAAAAATGTTTAAAAATGAAATATTTAAAAACTATTAATAGAATTTGTAATTTCTTAATTTTCACTAACTATAAATGTTTTATCTTGAAATTTGGTATAACTTATTTCAGGTTATCAGGTATATTAAACAAAGAAGTCTATGTACTTTTGTTTTGTTGCATAAAACAAGCAACACAAATTTTCTCACATACACATATATAAAATAAGTTAGCTTGTTAATATATAATATAAAAATGTATAATATTTGAACGGAAATAAACCAGTAAGGATCAAGTGTATACGTCATTTCATAACAGATACTTTAAAATATTAGCTTAAAAGCTTACAAGAAGTAATACGAAAAATAGTGCTATAAACTTAAATGTAAATAGTGCGACTAAGCTTAAAGGTATTTTTATACGAAGTACTGGCGATTTCTTTAAAAATAATAAAAACGTTTTAATATATTAATACAAGTTTCAATTCAGCGCTTCAAGGCTTCGTAGCTTTTTATTAGAAGCTTTCGCCGCTTCGACTAGCGTATAGCCTTGACACGTTGACCTCACAAATGAGACTATTTTCCGCATTTTAGAAGCTTTTTAATGGAATCTTCTTTATTGTTTATGTGTAGATATATATATAAGATAAATAACTTTTATTATTATTATTATTTATAATTATTAATTGTTAGAAAAAAAAACAATACGTTACTTACTTTGTGAAAGTTCAGCATTTACATATTTTTTTACCTTAATTAATGCATTTTATCATATTTGATTGTATTCAAATTTATTAAAAAAAATATATAAAGAACCTAAATGGCTTCCATTTCATTGGCTCTTCGATTAAAAAAAGTCACGTTCGAAGTTCAAAGATAAAATTATCTCAGTTGCGTCTTGAAGCGAGACGATCCTGCGGATGAGTGAGAGGGATGCAATGATGGTTTCCATGGTGTGTGAAAGGGTAGGATGATGCGCATCTCCACGGGAGACCGGAGCGGCAACGTCGCGTCCACCAATCGCCGGACGTTCGATCTTGCTTTGTTTTTTCTTTTTCGGCTCTTGTTTTCTGAATTGCATATTCAAAGAATAATATGGATTGTCGTAAAAACTTATTTAAATATAAAATAAACAAAAATAATCGAAATGATTTTTAAATTGAAACTTACTTAATAAAAACAAAAACGTAACGTCGAGTTCTAAAAAATGTACAATAGTTACGTTTAAAATGTCTGAAAATCGCGAAAAATAAGGATTTTATAATAATAAACTATATTTAATCATAGTAGACTACAATTTCATATAGTTCATTATTTTTTGTCAATATAAATATATAATATGTTAAATAATCTATCCCTAACGCTTCAGTTTAGTTAAGTTGGGCAACCAAAAAAAAACAGAATGACGTGACGTCCACAGACAAATAATTTGACGTAATTATCCTATTAAAATGTAGGTTAACTTTCATTATAATGCGTTCACGTAAAATTTAATAAGGCTATAATGTTTTAGTACCCAAAATTTAAATGGTCATTGAGTTTTATGTCATAAAAAATTAAAGGGATTTACGATTATTCATTCAAGTTACACAATGAAAAATAAATAAGAAGCATAATGGGGCAATATATTCTATAAATATTATTTAATTACATTAAAATATAGATTATATCGTAATAAAATGCTTTGTATTTATTTAACATACTACTACAATTATTCATTTGGAGTTGCTAAATCGGAATGCATTCTCTAGCGTGTTGTTTCTAATAATAAACATTTTGAAATGCAGGTACATCGATATTTATTTCAAATTATAATAACGAATTCTTTGTAATGCAGAATGATTTGTGCCGTAGTCACAGAAGGAATCCTCAAGCTACGCACATGAGTTGTCTCTATCACAATCAATTTTGTTACTTTGTTTTCCTAATGTAAGTTTTTTAACTATTTTATTTCCCATTAGAAATGGTATTTATATGTTTAAATCAAAGCGTAACAATTAATTATAATCATTATTAGATAATAATTTCAGGTGATTCATAGAAAAATACATTCTTTTTTTATAAGCTATTTATTTATCATATGATAACATATCTTTACGATTCGACACGATAAACATAGTTACAAAGAAGCGTAGCGTCTGCTGTAAACTTGAAGGTTTGTGGGTTCAATTCGATTATATAGCTAGCTACCCTCAGTTAGTAAATTGAATATTTAAATGTCTAAATAATGAATTTTACTTCAGAAACATGTTGTCACGAAAAAAAGACAACAAAACTATATACTATAATATATAGTATTTAGTATGTAGTATGTAGGGACGATAAGACATGCAGTGAAGTGTGTCGGAGAGCAGGTATGCTGATAACAGCTTCCGCAGGTGATTAGCATTTACATGACAGCTATCTCCGTAAATGCTTAGCCCGTTTCTTTTATTTTCATAACTTGTTGTTCTAAAACAATAAAAAAACACTAAAAACTCTAAACTTAAGAATAGGTAAGGATAAAAAAGATATCAAAAAATCTTCTTAAATTTTTTTCATACTTATTTATTAATATATACATATATTTTACCACAAAATGTTTTGTGATATACTTAATTTGACTTAAATAATACAGATATATAGATGTCACTATAACTATATAGAAAAAATAATAATTAAGATATTACTAATTTATTTAAGAAAATTATGACGCATGCGTATATATAGCATGCGAGTTTATAGTACCGTGCAAATTTACGGCTCGTATACAAGATTCGTTTACTTTGCATAGTGGATATTTGTTAAGATATTTTTTAATACTGTTATATCGTTAATTCAAACAAAGAAGAACGCATCTCCTTATGAGGTCACTCGGACCCTGCAGCCAGCGGACTGTGAAGACATCTTAAACATTCCCCCTACGTTACACAATGGGAAAAGTACCAACTTATATTTCAAATATATTAATACCGTTAACTTTAATCTCCGTTTTTAACAAAATTATTAAATTATGAGTACGAAGAAGCATACTGCTAATATCGTCTTTTGATTTCATTTTGAACAAAAAAAGAAGAAAGAGAAAATTGATTACAAATAGTTTCTTAAGTCCTTTTTATTTGAAGAGCCTTCTATAGTTATATCTATAGTTAAAAGCTACAATATTTTTTTTGCAGTATCACTATGTGAAAATTTAAATACTTGAATTACTAGTCTACCTGAGTAGATGAAGCATTTTTGTTACTTTTAAACAAAGAAAAATACATTTTTACTTATTAAATTATTTTCTTAAATATTTATTTATATTTCTTTAAATAAAATAATATATTTGACATTCATAAAGATTAATTTTAATACTAAATATTAAAAAAAAATATTAAACAAAAATAATGTAAGCATAATTGAACTTTAAGATTGTCATAAGTTTATATATAAGATTAGAAATTGACAGCCAACAAGATATATATTACTATATGTAAGTATTATATGTGTATATAATTTAATAAGCCTTTGTTCTTTACATCGAATACAGGAAAAAAAAAGTAAATGGGTTTGCCAGTTGCGAGTTCCAAAGGGCTCCTGCGGGCAACAGACCGTGAATGTATCTTATATACGTTGAGGTACGGTTGGAGGAAATGTCATGGTGTAATTAAGGTGTTTGGGAGGAAGTAAACATCTTCCAGAAGTGTTATTTTGTATTATTTTGCTTAAATATGTTTTTTATGTAGGTTTTGTTTTTATTTTGTATTTGCCAAATTTGAGGAACGCGACGGTTTGTTGGTTCGATTTCTACTCAGGGAAGATAGATATGTTCTATTTCCATTTTCTTCGTTCTGGCAACTAGGCAAAGTCTGGCATTGAGTTTCGCCACTCAAAACGTAGTGCTTCGAAAAAGGCGGAAAGCAGGAATGAAGCAATAGAGTGTCTTAATACTAGGTTTCTATGGTTCCTGCAGTTCTAATTATATCTAGTTATATATTTTTTTATTTTTGTCTAAATTAACTAAAAATGATGAAGAAAATAAATATTTTTAATTTTTGCTTGAATTAATTTAAGTTTTTAAAACCCACTTGAATATATAATGTAAGTTTACAACAGTTATGCAAATTAAAGAAATTTAACTTAAAAAAAAACATCAAATCATCATCTAGCAAAAGAATAAATATAAATGTTTCCTACATTATAATATACATTTAAATATATAAATTTAAATAAGCGTATCTTATTTAATATAATAACAGTATAACATTTAACAAAGAAACTAATTTGCCGTAGAATTTGGCACTATAATGTTATCTCAGTTTCTGATGAAAAGATAAAATGGACATAATATTTGTATATTTAGAACTAGTTGCTTACCCTGTCATTGCCCGGGTATATGAGATATTTCTAAAATTCAAAACTCTTTATTAAATTTAGTCATTAAAATTTTGTCATGAAAGCTTTTTGATTCGGATGAATTTGAAAACACAAAACGAATTTGTTAAACTTCTTTTTAGTTATAGTATGAACAATGAATTTTATAAGTAAAAGGAATAATCGAGGACCGTCGTCACGCAGCGGCGTAGCGTCTACCTATAAACGCGACGGTTTGTGGATTCGAATCCCACTCGAGGAAGATGGATTTTTCTATTTACATTTTCTTCGCTCTGGAAACTAGGAAAAGCGCGGCGTTGATTTCCTGCCATTCAACACGCAATGCCTCGAAAAAGCGGAGATGGAGAAAGCAGGGACTAAGCAACGGAGTGTCTTAATACTGGGTTCATATGGTTCCCGCAGATCTCTCTGATAACCTGCAATATATGGGATAAAGCGTGAAGCTACAAAAAAAGGTATAATTTCTATTTAAAAAAGAATTATATGTTTCTCAACTAACCTACAAATATATATGCACCTACATATATCTTGTACATATGTTTTAAATACATCATTGTCACCACATAATATATTCAAACGGAAACAACCTCAAAGATAACTCGACTTTTAATGACTTCAACGTTTTCGCATAAAATAACGAACAAGATGGGGCATTTAGTTTTTTCTCCTGTCTCGACATGCCCAGACCTAAGCCGCTCGACCGTGAAGACATGGAGGGACATCCTTACACAGAATATGTTTCCACCGATTATATTTTATATAGCTCTTCTTTATTTTTGTGCATGCTTGTAGATTCAATCTTCACTAAAGAAGTATTTTATTTTTAATTTCTCTGCGACCAAGGTAGGTCTTGATTATATACCGCAGGGTTACATCTTCTATCTTGTATACTCTCAACTATATCAAAGAGCAATACGTATTGTCTTGTCTCTTTTTATTCATTCAAGTTGCAGGAACTTTCTATGTGTCGAAGTATGACACATACAGTGACATAATACATGAAAAAATTACATTTTTTATATACAATAAATTTAAAAATGTTAATTTAACAATTTATAGAATTATACACTAGTGACTTTTTTAAAACTAGATTTATGTAGTTGTATTTGCCAAGAATATAAATTTAAACGTGGTATCCATTTACTATTCGAGAAATAATTCATCACAATTATCTAGTATTAATCTATAATATTTACAAATTAGTCTTACATTACGCGATAGCTTAAAACAGCGGCTCACTTATCGCTGCATATCTCCAGTGGAAGATTAGCACGATATAAATTGCCGACTAAATACCAAAACTTAGTCAATCTAAAACGAATTTTACGACATTAGCAATAAAGTTAAAATTTTATTGCGTTTTTTTTCTTTTATCTGAGATACATGCTAAGTAAGAAGGCACATACGCGCGTGAGAAACGCTCTTTAAGATAATATAGTATAAGTTACAAAAGCTATAGTTGTTTAGGTCGAATGCGTCTGAGTCATTTATATATTATAATATAGATCATGATAAAAACTTTTATGAGCTTTAAATATAAAAGTCGTAAAAATAAGATAAGTGCCATTACCAAATGTTTATAAAAAATAATATGGAAAATACGTTTCATAGCTTTAATTCATTTACATGCCTCTTTCGCCTCATTCACCTCTTTCAACATTGATAAGTATTTTCTCTACCCAGAAACGTGAACAGATCATAACAATCTGAAGCTAAAAATGTAACAGACAATTAAAATAATATTATGTTATCAATCAAATGTCAGGTGTTGTAGTGGGATAGTGGCTGACTAAATGAAACGGTTGTAGGTTCGATTTCCAGAGGAGTAGTGATAGTTTCATTTCCTCTCTCTGGTATAAATAAGACAAAGCATTATGTTGAGTTTCAATTAGTCTCGAAAATGAAGCGGAAAGAGAACAGAGTGTTAATAACTTAGCTTTAAACACTTACCAATACATCTTTGTGTCGACTTAACTTCCGTAAAGCTAAGTTATTTAATAATGATGATTGAAAAAACTTATTTACTTAATTGAAATGTATTGATCCGCGTTCTATAAATATTTTTTTATCATATAAAAAAAATATATTAAACACTAAAAGACTTTCCAAAGTATACCCAAATAACGAATTAACACATACATACCTCTGGCAATTAGTATGCGCAGGCGCACGCCATGATCTTCGATACGCAGAATCCGCATACAATGGACGTTGGTGAAATCAATCCACCGGGTCCTTATACAGGCGGTATGTTATATCGATGGCATACATATTTTAGATATGTATATAGATATATGTTTCAAATATTTTTGAGCAAAGAGATCAATCCAATAGGCTACGCCAGATATTTATTTAAGATGTCTTTATAAAACGTAAAGAGTAACATTTTCAGCTTTCAAAGTAACTTGTACATAATTTTATAAACTAATGACAATTTCATTCTGTAAATCTTTCAGACGTAACTCTGTGTATTTTTTAATACGCTTTTATTAGTTTCACTTGTATCTGAGTTCTCCTTGAACTGAGAAACCGTGGTTTATATAAGTTGTCAATATACTCAGTTATCGTATGTGACTCGTTAGCCGAGCAGTTTGAAGTGCGGGTTTGTAGCAATTTTTTTGCAGTGACTTTACATGCTGTGGTCGTGGGTTCCAATCCCGTCCGTACCATTGAAAATTGTTTTTTAGTCTATTTTAATTGATTTTACATCTTTATTAGGAAGTACGTGAAGGTATTACATATTAAATAATTCATAACAATCACAGAAATAAAACTGTGACTATAAAATCATTCTCAAGCTATCAAAAAGTATATGTTTACACTAGTACCTTCCCAAAAAAAAAAACTTCTATGTTCCTAAGTTTACAAAAAAAATCCACATTGTTTCCACAGTTACCAAAAAAAGTACCATTTTAATTTTCAAATCAATCTCTCAATGAGTTTTACATTTACATGTGGTCTTCTGTGGCTGTGTAATTCCCACTCGTTTTCCTCGTTCCGAGAAAGATTTGAGGTCAGCACAGGTAACTTACAATATGAATTGCAAATTCAAGTAAACAATGTATGACGTTTTTTGTTACAGTGTGTCAAAGTTTTTCTTCGTAACTATTACTTTTTTAACGAAATATGTGACGTAGTGCCTTTTAGAAATAATTTATTTAGTTCATGTGGCTATTATATTTTAAGTAATTATCTGTGTACCTTTTCAAAGAAGCTTTAGTGCAATAAGTATATATCTATAAGTTCTTATCTTATAAACGTAACGATCGTAGGTTTGTTTCCCATTTAGGACAATTAAATATATTTATTTTAAAGCTCTGGTAAGAAAAAAATATTACAGTACCTAATACGCAATTTCTAGAAAATTGGGTGAAATCTGGAAAGGCCTTCTTTTAGCTTAAACAATAGGCGTCTCTTGTTTACCCTCTTAGGTATATGTGAGAAAAGTCGTGAAACTATTTTCTTCATGCAAATTTAAAGCAGCGGAAATCGATCGAACCTGCTCCTATTAGATAATTTACAAGCGCTCAAAAGAACTAAGTCTAAGACTTGTCGCGAATTTTGTAAAAAATATTTGATAGCTGATTTTTGCGATTATTAATTGTTATTACTTTAGAATTTATTATGATTAGTAGTTTTTTTTCATGAATCTGTGATTATAATTGTATTAATCAACGATTATATTTTGTTATAGAATTGTAAGTATCCATTTTACCAACTGCATCTAAGTACTTACATATAAGCATGAAATATCAATAAAATTTCACTTTTTCTTTTATAAATTTCAATTCAATTGAAAAGAAAAAAAATATCTTACAAATACAATAAGAAAAAGATTTAAGAATGAAATTTTGTTTTACAATATGATAATATGTATGCTAGGGTCAATTCTTTACAATCTGTACAATCGATTATCCGGATATTTTTTTTAAAGGACTGGACCGGATATTAAATGAATTTGAACTGTAATACTAACACACATAGATACTTGTACTAAGTACACATTACGCACACAAGAGGCTAATAGCTAAGCTAATATTAGTGTAGATTTGCAACTCAGTTTACCTTCACATGAGATGAACATGATGCCATTTATCACCTATGATAAGGAAGATGTAACAATAAGGCACTATACTGTACTCTGTACTCAGGATATCATGTTTACATTGTTATATTGAATATATTCCACTCAAGACGGAATTTTACGATTAAGGAAATATTAAAAATGGCAGTAAACTATTTTGTTTTTTTTTATTTTCTACTTTGGTAATTTACTTATAAAAGTATATAATAAATATATACTATCCTACCGTTTGCTTTTTCAGATGACGTAGATTATAGACATTTCTGCACCGTAACCTGTAATTGCATAAGCTTAGTATAGTTATAAACAAGTTTTTGTGATAGAAATATATTTTTGGATGTGCATTAAGTAAAAATATCTTTATTTTATCAATATTGTAATATCGAATAAATAATTATCAATATTGTAATAAAATGGTTAGCTTATGTAGTTAGAATTGACTATCGAATTAAATATCATATTTTTAAGTACCATATTTTGAAAAAATCTATTTATTTATTAAGTGATTTATTTCGATTGAATTGAAGCATAATAAAATGATTTTATAAAGACCATAATGGCAGTGTGATAGCTTTATGCGTGGTCGCTCTGCTCATTTTAGGTTCATTCTCCACTTCGAGGCATGAATTACTTCATTTTCTCCGCCCTGGCCATACAAAATGCGGCGGCGATAAGTTACGTCAATAAACACGCAATGTAATTAATGCATGTAGCGAGATGCTGCGTGAAGTTCATAAATATTTTTAACAATGACTTTTTCTATGAATGAGATTATAATTAATTTGGTATTATAACAATATATATAATCTATATACTATTACTTTTTAATCTTTAATATTTGAAGATTTTGTTTTAAATTATAAAAATAAAATATAAATATTTTAGTGACAAGTAGAACAGACCTGAATGACGGTGATCATAATACTTTACAATGCATCAAATATTGATTTTTACAGTATATACGTTATCAACTCTAATCTCTCACGGATGGTCAAGAGACATGAGATACTACTTGTTAAAGGATAAACAATTATTTTGTTATACGTTTATAACAACATTGCACACATTTGAAAAATGGCATATCATTTACTAAAAAACCTATGAGAACCAAAAATCTTTTTTGATGTTTTAATAATTATTATGTGCGCCAAGTTGGTACAGCGCATCGTAAATATAAATGAAAATGTTGTAAATTCGATTTCAGTATGAGTATATTAATATCTTTATATTATATTTTTAAAATTATAAGTAAAAATAAGTAAAAAAATATAAATAAACAGATACACATTATTGAACATCGTCCACACTAATCTACATACGTAGACAGGCCAATAAAACAATGCCCTTTCTTGCATCAAGTATTCACGCCACAATGTTAGGCAGATACTTAGTTTTATGAAGTATACGAGATTCAATTGAGATCGTATCTCGGCCTGAGATGTCGTGTAACTGACACTGTGAATTCCGATCTCAGTGAGAGGCTATTCTGCTAACTGTTAGAATATAAATTATTATAATGTATGTATTCACGTTTGTTTTTAAGTTTTTAAATATATTATATTATGTATGATTTCCTTGTAAAATATATAAATTTAAATTTAAATTTAATCCATCATAGGGTAGTTGTACAGTGATTGATAATAGTTTTAAGTTTGATTCCTGTTTGAGACAAATAATTATTTTCCGTTTAAATAATTTCCTACTTACCTACTACACAACACGCAATGTTTCGAATTTTGAATAGGCTTTTTCCGCTATATGCGGAATAAAGCGTGAAGGTATTAAAAATATTAAAATTTTTTTATATAATCCCAGAATAGGCAACATTCACTGGTAAGTCAGTAAGTACATTCAAATCGCCTCCGACTGACCACTCAAACTTACATTGGAATTTAAGAGAATGTGCGCCACATCTTAAGTAGTAGGTACTGTGATAGAGATCATCCAAAGTTATTTGTGTCTGAGGCTGATTTATTACTGAGGAAACATTGCGAGGGTATGAAATACTATTTTTTTATATAAACGCATATATCAATGTATATATGGATTAATATTTTAGTAAAAATTTTGGTTTAGTAATATTTTTTTGGTGTTTGTTTCTTTTTATACGACGACTTTAAATTATATATAACTACTTTAGGATGTGAAATTTAAATAAGTTAAAAACAAATATCAAGAGTGTGATTCCAGATAAATTAATTTTAAAATTTAATAATTTTTTGATGCAAACCTATGTAATATACGACAATATTAAAGAAAATTTAGTACTATATAAATTTTTTAGTATATAATTTCGTCTAAACGTGGAATACGGTGTTCTAGTAGTAAGCTTAGTTGTACTCATAAATATGAAAAACGCATACCGAGCCAACGGCCGACGCTTCCGTACTGCCAGATCTTGTACTTTTGAAATTTTATGATTGACACAAAATTTATAACCTAATTTCTACTTGTACTGTGAATTTTATTTATAATATGAAATTTTTATTTATAATATTTAACACTTGACACCTTTGTTACATGTTAAGATGCGTGAAGATACATATATATATATATATATATATATATATATATATATATATATATATATATATATATATATATATATATATATATATATATATATATATATATATATATATATATATATATATATATATATATATATATATATATATATATATATATATATATATATATATATATATATATATATATATATATATATATATATATATATATATATATATATATATATATATATATATATATATATATATATATATATATATATATATATATATATATATATATATATATATATATATATATATGTATCTTCACGCATCTTAACATGTAACAAAGGTGTCAAGTGTTAAATATTATAAATAAAAATTTCATATTATAAATAAAATTCACAGTACAAGTAGAAATTATATATATATATATATATATATATATATATATATATATATATATATATATATATATATATATATATATATATATATATATATATATATATATATATATATATATATATATATATATATATATATATATATATATATATATATATATATATATATATATATATGAACTAATGCAATCGAAGCTTGTACATTCAAATTCATGCTAATAAAATTATTAATAAAGTGTTTATGTTTGTATGTACATAAACATATATTTATTTGATTAATATGTATTTTTTAAGTGTATATACATACATATATATGTTATTTAATACACTGCTCACCCTTATACAACTCCAACATACAAAAGTTGGAAGTGATCATTTTCAGCAACTATGTCGCCTTGTACTTTATTTTTAGTTCTTATGCTATGTTTAATGTTATTATTATTATCTCAAATGAATAAATATGACTCTGTAAAATAAGCGATTAGCATATGACCTTTCATACAAAGTCAGTATCATGATGACATTTACTTGCCAATGTCTAAACAATATTGCTAAACCATACCATGAAATAAATAGGGGATGGTGGTATAAAAAGATTGCCCTTAAAGAAACGAGTGAATGTGACTTTAAAAAAATTACACTACTTAATGAAGGTCGTTTCTTCGAACTGATCTCTTAATTCTGTCTACCACTATATTCTTAGCATTATGTAATTTTGCGATAAACTAATTACATATACTTTTGCTCAGCTTAGATAATTTAATTGTATGATTCCATACATCTTTCCTCTAGCCTTAGTTCATATTCTCGTACGTACTAGACGTTCGCTCTCCAACATCCCAAGCCATCAATATGTGTGTCGCATCCAGAGGCAACGGCCGCCGCTTCCGCACCATACTTTAATTTCCTCTCGTGTTGAGATGTCAATTTGATAGTTTAGAATTTATATTATTCATCTAAACATGTAACACTTCATTGTATAAAAATATTTATGGTCAGAGTGCAACTTCGCCCTTTGACTTAAAAGAGCAGAAAAATAATTAAAATCAACCCACAATCAACTAATTTTCAGGTATGGTGCGTTTAACATAGAAATATATAGTTTCTTCTACAATTAATAAATATATTATTTTTATATGAAAAAAAAAACTTAGAAATATCGTGCGTAACACATGTATTTCCGAAATATTATTCTTACAATAATTAGTTTAAGATGCCTCAGTCAGATGTTATACCTACTTGGAAGTTTCCGTGTTGGGAAAATATTTTATAATACTGAGTATTGTTTGGTCACTGTCACATTTAGACATTTCAACTAGGGAATTACAGAAAATAGAAAACAGAGCGTCTTGACTCTAGCTCTATAATACTTTCAGAATATGCTATAATAAAAAAAAGTTTTTTTGTCTTCACGCTTTATCCCGCACATGGCGGGGTAGGCAGAGGGAACTGCAGGAATCACAGGAACCTAGTGTTAAGACACTACGTTGCTTAGTCCCTGCTTTCTCCGTTCCCGCTTTCCGCCCGCATTTACCAGGCTAATTTCCTCTAAACAAGTGCTAGAACAACCCGTTCCCTACTTTCTGCCAGTATTCTGTGTCCTTTTTCGCCTTATATTGCGTCTTGATGTAAAGAGAGAAGAGATTAAATATTAATTCTCTACAAGTGAGAATTGAAACCACAACAGTTTACAGTTAGACGTGGCACTTCGCCATGACGGTCTCTACAATTAATAATAATAATAGGCCATTACAGCTTAACGTGTCTTCCAAAATATTTTTCGTTAATTAATAAGATAATTTACATATTGTCCTTATTTACTAAAATAAAACATGATAGAAACACAATAAACATGCAATATAGAACCTGGAATAGATAAAGAAAAATAAATTTTCGTCAAACATTAGTCATTACTATAATTCATTTGTAAACCCATGTTATCATATCTAGATTATTCAATATCACACTTTCTTATACAAATCATTTATTACTAGAGAGTTACCAGCGAACAAGTGCTTCGTTTTGTCAATCTTTTTAAAGATTCATGTTACTAATATTTTTTGTTAAAAAAGAGTGTGTTTTAACACCAGGTTCCCATCGTCTAGTTATATTTTTCACCAATTCACTTTTTCGGAATCTTTAAAACGATACCAAAAGATCTAGTCTAATTCTAACGTTTCCATTCAAAATATATGTAACTCCCTTTTACATTTATCTTTCTTTATAAAAAAAATCTAACACATCACGGCGTTTAGTTCTGTCAAAAATGAACAAAGTTTCCTCTGCCTACCCTGCCTAGAATAAAATATGAAGCCAGAATAAAAACACGCATGAAAAGCCCACTAATTATGAAGGAAAATATTCAAAAAATGCATTACAATTAATTACTGAATCAACAACCACAAATTTGCGTCTTATTAAGTCAATGCCCTATTTACTCAATGAGTAATGCGTCCGAGAAAAAGGAAAACCCATGTAATTCGTCATAGTAGCTTATATAATAATTGTTTGTATGAACTTTTGTTTTTGAGGAAGGTCGTAATATATGTATTTATGTATGTATATTTCATTGGAGATAAATGCGCTAATCTTAAGAACTATTAATTATTTGGGTCCACGCTTTATTCCACGCACAGCAGGGGGAAAAAATGCCATTACGCATCCCCTTCCTGTCGGGGGACAGGAGAGGGGTATGTGGGACTCCCGAGTAAAGGCGTTCCCGGTATACCCACTAAAAATACCCAGCGGCACTCCGACCTCATCTGCGTGGAGAGGGCCTGGTAGTCCATAGCGTCCAGGCCTAGCAACCTACAGTTCCTACCCTAACCTATTGTTAACCTAACCTGTTCATCCCATCCCCCACCATCAATTCGACTTGAAAATTTATAGATAGTTAGTGTAATTATTGAAAAAGGTTGCTACACCAACGGTCGAGTTTAACTTACTGATTATGCCATATGTATATCACTTACAATTTTTACACATTTCCATTGGAATATAAGGCCGAGTGAAGGTAAAAATTAGTATGTACACAATCCAAAAGTTATCAAGGAGATATCCAAGGAGATATCCAATTCAAAAGCTATCGTAAGATATGATCGTCTTTATCTTTTTAATATTATTAACTATATAAAATATTGTAAATTATTGTGTATAATTGCAATATAATTTAACGTAAATAATTATAACTACTTGTTTAGCCAAAGTATAGATTAAAGTACATTAATATATAAATAAAAATCACTTAAAAATATTTACGAATCAATAAATCATCATTCAATCGTGCGTAAGACATGTATTTCCGAAATATTATTTTTTCTTATTATTATTATATTTTTCAAAATTTAATTTAAGATGTCTCAGTCAGATGCTATACCTACTTGGAAGTTCCCATGTAGGGAAAATATTTTATAATACTGACAATGAGTATAGTTTGGCCACTGTCACACTTAGACATTGCAACTAGGGAATTACAGAAAATAGAAAACAGAGCGTCTTGACTCTGGCTTTATAATATTTTCAGACTACGTTATAATAAAAAATTTTTTATGTCTTCACGCTTTATCCTACACATGGCGGGGTAGGCAGAGGGAACTGCAGGAACCACAGGAACCTAGTGTTAAGACACTCCGTTGCTTAGTCCCCGCTCTCCGCTTTTTTTGAGGCATTGCGTGTTGAGTGGCGCTACGCCTCTGCGCCACGACGGTCCACGATAAAATTTTATACATATTTAATCATTAAATATATAATTTATTTATAAATCAATATAACCTTAGCTCATATAACCAAATTATACCATCGATTCGATCAGTTATTCGATCACCAAAAATAACTATAAAAAGATTACAACATTAACTAAGACTGTCATTACTAATTAATTACCAATGCATGCCATTCACGACGAAGATCCGAACGCTTTTACACTCAAAACAATTTATTCTCTTTGATTCTTCGAAGCAATTGAATGGGCAGTGTTCATTCACTCAAATGCCGATCCACTCTAACGGTACCTCTTGTCTATAAGCCTCAACCAGAATATAATGAACCATAAAACTGTCATATATACTTCTGATTTCGCTGGATTTCTTAATGGGAAGAGGGACGAGGGAGGTCAACTAAAGTTGGTGAATATAAGAGGATATTTTGATTCAAACACCGTCCGCGGCTTCCGCGAAGGGTACGTAATACAAAATAAGCTAGAAGCGGTATAATGATGATCAGTTGAAAATTGTTTAGTTATGTAGATTTTCTGGTCATTTTAAATGTTTTGTTGTATGAAATTTATAGATATGTAAACAGTTTTATTAGGGCGTTTAGAATTTAACGCAATCAATAAGTCTACGTGTAAATGGTTTCTTTTTAATTTTTTAGTTGGAACATTATTTATATTATTAAAAGCATTTTGCTTTTACCCAGCCTGACTTCCTTAGGTACAATGTAATGCCTTAAATTTAAAGGACATTGCAATTCATTATTTAATTTTTTTGTACTGGTAAGACAAATTCTGAAGTAGAGTCGCTTTATTCTACACCCTGTCTACCATATTACACACGAAATGTACCCTAAAGTTAGAAATAACATAGTTTACTTTTTTTCTACATCATTTTAAAAAAATAACAGCATTTAGCCTTCAAATATGTGTTATATTTTAAGGCTAAATGCTGTTATTTTAATATCTTCAATCGATAAATATTAACGATCAATCTTATTTCGTTGTATACATACTAAAATGTGTGAGTGTCTTAACACTAGGTTCATATGGTTCTTCCAGTTTCCTCTGCCTACCCTGGAATATGTGGGATAAAGCGTGAAGCTAAAAAAAAAGTTACTTACTATACAAATATTTCTAGTTTTCAGCGAACTAGAAATCCTAGGAATGGTGTCGTAATAACAAACACGCTGATCACTACACAGTACACACCTATATCTAAACTGGGTTACGTTATCTGGATAATGTGACGATAATTCGTGTGGTTTGTCAAGCACTTAAGATGCGGAACGTGTCCCAATATCTTTATACATATATATCTATCTCTTTGATCAGTAAATGGTATTTTAGTGTTTGCTTAAAATATAAAAAATTACTTTTTCTTCTTCTTCTTCACTTCGTCAATGTCATTTTAAATGGAGAACCCGTGAAGGAGAATGTACGGTAAAATGTAGATAGTATTGTACAGAAGAGGAATGTGTTTAAAAGAGATCTAGTTTTAAATCCTTCAGCTATAACAAAATCAACAGATATGTATTATATATATAAAGACAACATATTAGGTTAGTATATAGAAACTTAAACTTCTTTTTTTTATAAAGCCACCTTTGCACGATATTTGTGTCACACTCTTATTTGTTCTAATTTTTAATCATTATTCTTGTAATGGTATAATAAAGTATTATTTAATGAAAAAAATATTACAACTGATGATTTTCATTAAATAAATCGTAATATAAATATATATATATTAAATAAATCATCAACAAATTAGTTTATATACCTAAGTATTGGAATAATGACAGTCGCCGTTGACAGACGGCTGACCATCGCACAGTACGAAAAGTTAGTGATAAGAGAGGTCTTTTAAAAGTTAGTGAGAGAGAGAGGTTGACCTTCGAAAAAAGATTGGTTAAACCTAGAAAAGTTTTAAACATAGTGTGTGTATATAATAAAATTCTATATTAGAACTTAAGTCCTAACAAAATTAAAACATTTTTATATATTTTTAATAACTGTTCCATTTTTTAAAAAGTAGACATATGGCTAGAACAAATATATGTACTAACCATTCATTCCATTTCCACTTAAATTAATTATTTAAAAATATTTCTGTAGTGACTTAACGGCAATCGGTTATTTTAATTAACTTATCCAACTGTGCATATGGTCCCAGAGCAATTACACAGCCAGATTCAAATTAACTATTCATCACGTACGCGTTGAATTTTCATTCATGTATAGCTTCGTGTGTCTCAGAAGAAATTCTAAGGCCGGGCTCTCTCTGAATCCTAATCCCTTCTAACAGATGTGTCATGTCCCTTGACTGTTCCCTTCTTAACTGTACATACACACACACACACACACATACACATACACATACACATACACACATACACATACACATACATATTAGCCTATAACAATCCACTGGACATAGGTTACATTATCAGGCCCGTTCTCCTTTTTTCACTTTCTTTAAGTCAATCGGCCGAAAGGCATCCAACAGTAGTTACGTTAGGTAGTAACGTTGTGCTTAGTAATTAAGCTTTTATTGGTCTGAAGCTTTCTCCAAGTCCAAATTTAGCGATGAACACCACCCGCTGCCACTTCGACTGAACAGTTCTGCGAGTTTTAGTATAGCTTAGACTTAAATTAATATGCATAAAACGTTACTTTATTTAGATTTCAGTTTGTATATATCCTAATTGATTATTGAAACAACAATTATCAAAATAGAGACTAAAGTAAAATATATATTTCTTTCTATCCTGTATTTGCTTGACCAGGAAAGGCTTTTTTCAATTCCAATCGTTTAGGAGAGGTTTAATCAATGTCAGACATTGTATTTATATGCATATTGCAGCCAAACCATACACTCGAGGAAGATGGACTTTTTTATTTCCATTTTCTTCGCTCTGGAAACTAGGCAAAGCGCGTCGTTGAGTTCCGCCACTCAACACGCAATGTCTCGAAAAAGGCGGAAAGCGGGGACGGAGAAAGCAAGGACTAAGCAACAGAATGTCTTAACACTAGGTTCCTATGGTTCCTGCAGTTCCCTCTGCCTACCCTGCAATTATGTGGGATATAGCGTGAAGCATAAAAAAAATATAGAAATATATATAATAACTCGAAACATATCAAAACGTATCCGCCACAAGATTACTCGATGTTACTTAAAAACCGATAATCGGTAACAGTAAAGATAAAAATCTACAAGTGACACACTTTCGTCATGTGACTTCAAGGAAAGAATCGATACTCGGAAATCGGATATCTATTCACTCGACACGTCAATGAAATTAAGGAACGCCGAACAATGGGTGCCGTTGAAAGCGCTGTACGTAGATTTTCCTTAAGCAGCTTATTTGTAAGTTTTTTAATTCTAGTTAAGAATTTTCTCTTAAAAATATCAGATTTTTGTACAAGTTTTAAAGATTCTCCGTTCTCCATTTTAATATATATTTAATTTTGAGATTGCGCGTTGAGAAGGAATCCACATCACATTTTTTTGAATCAAAACGTAGATTAAAAAGTTATTTATTCCCTTCAAATAAAGATTACAGTAAATTATTATTCCACTACTTCCACCATGGCTTCTCTCTTTTTTTGTGAATAAAAAGAAAAAAAATGCTAACTAATGATAATATATAAAAGATAAAGAATTTTATACATAAACTCACATTATATCTTCCAAATTCGATATAAATTACAATTTATATCATATTATCAGAGATATGAAATTGAGACGTTCGAGTGGTCCACTTAGTTTGTTGGATTTGCCGAATCTTCTTGATAAGCTATCACTGCTACCTGTTTACTCAAATCTAGGCCGAATTGTGACTTGAAATTTTAAAGAATATAGATATATAGTATGTTATTTGACATAAAAATAGTTAATATTTACAAAAATCTAAAATATATAACATAAATAGTTTTTAATTGTATAGTAAAATATTTCTTAGCGTTTCATGGATCCAACGTTCAGGTGCCAATGGTATTGTAGGGGGTGGAGAAATTCAAAGTAGCATTTGAGACTTGTGACAAGAATTAAATCATTTTTAGCATAATTATGTAAATTTTTAATCAACGCTTTTGTTGCATATACATATATGTATTTATAACTATGTAATATATAAATATTAATATATTTAATCTTTCTGATGACGTAACATCACATTTTTCCATTTCTACTCCACAAAATGACAATGATGCATGACAAGCTTTATTATTATCACTTTGAAGATAAATTGTAAAAATAAAATCTTATCTCATTTATTATCAATCTCAATAATTAATTAAGAAATCAGTATGAATGTGATATTTTGTGATTACGAAATGGTAAAAATCTTTGTGAAATGATGTTCCTTTATGGATACTACATCTTGTTAATATCTACGAATAGGACAAAATGTTTTTTTTTAAAGAGAAGAAACTTCTTAGTACTTAAAGTATTAGACAAGCCAAGAACTTAAGTTATCAAAGAAGTGTTAAATAAATGACATATGAACTGACAACATTATATTTTCTCTGTAATGGTATTTCGTTGTGAAAATCGATGTCGGATGTCGAATATGTTGGATTGAACTGTTCGGGACTCTATACTTCCGGATTTTCTAAAGAAATTTAAGAACATTTAAATGACCCATCTTTGTAACTCCTCTGGTGTTGTAAATGTCCATGGGCGGCAGTATTCACTTACCATCAGGTGATCTGTCTGCTCGTTTGCCACCTATACTATAAAAAAAAAGACGTATTTAGATTTGTGCTGTATAATTATGTTATTGAAATATAGTAAACATCAACACAGATAATAATAATGTAATATTTCATTATAAAAGTAATATCATTATTTATTATCCGGTAATTATTACTCGTATTAAGCAACGTACACATTAGCGTGTATATATATATATATATATATATATATATATATATATATATATATATATATATATATATATATATATATATATATATATATATATATATATATATATATATATATATATATATATATATATATATATATATATATATATATATATATATATATATATATATATATACACATATATATATAAGAAAACTCTACTGAAAGCACCTTTATACACTTGTTTGACACTTCAGGCAGACAATGAAACTATTATTTATAATATATCAAAAACTTTATACACTTTAAAATCAACTCTAATAATATGAATATAGAAACGAAAATACTTTGACTACATTGATATAAGTTCCGAACAATCATCTTGTAAAAAATAATTGAAATTTAACTTTATGTTTTAGAACATAAATTTTAAAATAGCTTGTGCAGAAACACAGATTCCCTGAAACACCGGAACCCGCATTACTCGGGTGCGGCCCTGACTCACCTTATCAGTTGCGTTATTCTGCAACTATCATATTGAAATTTTTTTATATAAATGTTGCTTAAATTAAAAAAAACTGGTTAACTTATAATCAAAAGGCAGATTTTCTCTTGCTACACCTTCTTAGAGGACAAAGACGGAGGATATTATATTTTACAAATAAAATTAATCAATAAATTATATATATAATTGAATTCCACAAACTAAATATAAATTCCTAGTAATTTTTTGTCCAGGCAATTTTAAGTTTTAACACTAGGTAACACTTGCCTATCTCGAGATAGAGAAGAGAGAAGATGCAAAAAAAACAGATTAACAAGCAATTAATCTGTAGAATTCATATAAAATAAATTTAATTATTTTCATTCATATTAGTCAGTAATAGTAACAGAAAATAAAATTGTACAAAAGTTTTAGACTAGCTCACCTCCGTTATCAGAATGCTTGCGCTACAATAGCATATTCTCGTTCGTTATCTAAACATACGTTCAGTTCAGCCTTTACAGTTCAATCTCGATCTAAGCTAACCTATGTTTAACTTTGAAAAACGATTAGATATGCATAGTTTAAAGAATATTGTTTTATTAAGAATTTAGTTGCTGTCATATCGTAATCCAACGCTGCCTGAGGTTGAGTGTTCTAAAATATAATGCTAAATTTGTAATATTCATGTTATTTTACTCTAAAATGACATTAAGTTCCAAAAAATATTATTATAAACTGATAAAAAGCCAAAAATAAAGATTAAAAAACTTTGCTTTCTTACACTTTAACTAAAAAACATTAATAATTATAAATCATTTATAACAAAACCTTTAAGTATTAAGTATTTCCTCTACATTTTTTTAAGTAATAAATCAAATAAAAACAAAATTATGTCCCCCATGTCTATGGATAGGCAAAGCGAGCTTAGTGTTAACATCTCATACTCTCATTACAGCTTTCCTAGTATTGGAAGACAGAACTCAATTACGCACTTTATCTTGATATTAGATAAAAAAGGAAATAAAAAAAAGGCCTATAGCCAAGTTTTCAAAAATCGACCAAATCATTATATAAGACAAAGACTTCTTCATACGTTTATCGATTAATAAGACAATAATAAAAACACAAAAACAAAATGCAACTGGGAAACGAACCTACAATGATGTCATTTAAGTATAAAAATGAGAATAACAACATCTGTCGAACACAACATATTGCTATTCTCATAATTATATAGTAAATGATACTTATTATTTTTTATTGTTTATGTTCAAAGTAGTATGTAGTGGTATAGTAAAGTATATATGGTTGATTATAGAAGGCTGTATATATATATATATATATATATATATATATATATATATATATATATATATATATATATATATATATATATATGTATATATATATATATATATATATATATATATATATATATATATATATATATATATATATATATATATATATATATATATATATATATATATATATATATATATATATATATATATATATATATATATATATATATATATATATATATATATATATATATATATATATATATATATATATATATATATATATATATATATATATATATATATATATATATATATATATATATATATATATATATATATATATATATAATGATATGAGTAATTCACCTTATCTGCTCGTAATCACTCATAATGTATAGCATTGTGTCATGCAGGTCTGCTAGAGGGCGGGCGGGCGTCTATGCGCAAACAACACTTGTTTTTCTAATCAATGATGACCGCGGCGCATAACGTTCTGGGGTTCGATTTAATTGGCGCATATTTTCTGTAAGCACTTTCTGTTTCCCAGCAGAGGATAATTAGAACAAACAAAGGAAATATCTAAAAATATCAATTATACTTATAATAACCCAGACATCAAGTCCTACAAACATATGTATATAGCATCTCCATATTTAGTTGTACTGATGTAGCTACTGTACGTGGTAGATTTTATTTCAAATGACTGTATATGAATCATAGTTTTTGTGTGTACATTATATACATTTTACTTCATTAATATAAATTTAAAAAATGTTACAAGTAGTACACACTTACAGTATTTATAAAGAGATACGTTTTTAATTATTAAACATACAGACGGACAACAAAGTAATTTTATAAGGGTTTTATTTTCTCCTTTTATGAAACGAAATTTTAATTATACAATATGTATTGACAGCATATAACTTTTTTTACTTAAAATATACTAAACCTAATGACAGTAGAACATATTTACAATACAACACTTTTGTATAAGTGATTTTTTTTTAAATAAAAAAAAACACTTATACACAAATATATTTTTTTCAGTAATATTGAAAACATATACAGTATATATCGTTTGAATTTCCTACAGGATTAAAGGGCAGCTATTGAATTCCTTCGATAGACTAATGTTTCGACGATTCAGAAGTATCAATTATGTAAAAGTCTTTAAAATTTAAAATATTTTGAACTAAAACTTAAATTAAAATTCACTTTTTTATTCTTACTAACCTACAACGTCCTCTAAATTTCTCCGAAACGAAATATTCTGCACAATTACCCACCCCTTTGTCATCCAGCTATATAATGTACGTTGGAAACAAACTCCCCAGACGAGGGCGGGCGGCGCCCTACGCAAATAATATTATTAGTAGGTATATAATACACGCCCTTTCCAACGAGATGAAATATTGTTTTCTTTTTCTTTCTAAATACCAGATTGTAATATTTTTTGTATTAACTTTATTATATAAAATAAATTTGTGTAAAACATCTATAACCTACATATTGTTATTTCAATCATATCATCTGATTTGTATTATCTATGTCAATAAATGAAAATATTTAATTCATATAAATATTTCTTATATTCTACCTTTTTTTCTATTTGAAGGCGACGACGTGACGACGACGCCTACATGTTTTATATGTATAAGTTAAATCAAAAGGTACCTAGAGCGGAAGAAATAACGTAAATTGCTAATAAAAGCTTAGAGGCCGCAAGTGGTAAACAAAGCGTCTTGATCCTAGCTTCCGTCACGTTCGCTTTCAGTAAATCTAATCAAAAGCTTAATTCTCATGAAAAACACAAGTTTTCAGTTTTAAGTAAAGTAATACAGTATGTTGGAAACACCAATATCTGACGTGGCGGTCTCCCCAGAGCAAATCGATTTCAGAACTTTCTAGAAACATAAAGGCTTAACTGCTATACGTTAAAGAAAATTAAACTTCAATCATACACAAGCTAAGCGGCGTAAAGTCGATAATCCCATGAACAAAAACCCAGTTTTTCCCTAGAGAACCATCTTAGAATGTTCCGTATTTAAATTGGTCTATCATTGTGCTGTTTTCAAAGGATAAGCAACTCTATGCTTTGATAGTAAAGTCAAAATTTATTTAAGAGATTCATCTTTAAGAGAATCGATCTCGTTTTTAGCCTAACGTGAAAATAACTTAAGTGACATTGAATGACGTCAAGGGGAATTGCAACTTAAATGTATAGAATTATAAGAGAATAAAGAGATTTTTCTTTGAAATATTAAGTACAAGGAGTTATTTGGAATGGCTGGAATGATACGAGATCGTATTCAACATGATGCAGAGGTCCCATTGGTTGAGATTTTCCTATTTAATAGGGATACATTCATAGTTACTAAAATTCAGCTTGAAGCTTTTCTCCGTGCTTAGTATATGGAATGCATGTAAAATGAAGATCGAAATCATAATGTATGTGTTAACAAGCTCAAACACTACCTAATCAAATAAATAAGACAATCTATTTAATCATTTATTATAGTAAATTATAATAAATGGTCACAATAAAACTGTTGTCATAAAAAAGTCGATAGTTTAGTTTAAGATACTTTAACAATATAATTTTAATATTGTAATAATTTTGATTCGTACATTACAATTTGTTTGTAGTTTAATTCTTTCCCATAGGGAACTTAGTATTTATATTCTCCTCTACCTGCCTAATTTGGTGACATTAAGTAAATTAAATATTTCATACCCCATGGAGAGAACTTAACTCAAAATTTCGTCTTTGTAGCCAGAAACTGTGTCGCTTGTCATGATCGCAATGCGATTATTTTCAAATCTTTACGTATGTATTTATTTGAAACTAGAATATTCGGACCGTCGTGGCGCAAAGGCGCAACGTCTGCCTGTAACGCTACGGTTTCTGGGTTCGATCCCCAGTCGGGGAAGATGGATTTTTTTGTGTCCATTTTCTTCGCTCTGGCAAAACTAGGCAAAGCGCGGCATTGATTGCCGCCACTCAACACGCAATGCCTCGAAAAAGGCAGAAAGCGGGGACAGAGAAAGCAGGGACTAAGGTACGGAGTGTCTTAATACTAGGTTCCCACGGTCCCTTTAGTTCCCTGTGCCTACCCTGCCATGTGCGGGATAAAGCGTAAAGCTAAAAAAAAGAGAAAAAAGAATATTCGCATTAAAAAGTATTAATTACATAATCTTAAACTGTTATGATAAGGAATAACTATATCTTATATTTGCAATGAAAAAAACACAGCCTGAAAATATTCATGTAATTTCGTAAAAAGGTCACCGAAACTCCATTGTCAGTACACATCAATCTCACAAAGTATTTCTAACTGAATAACCCTCCCTCGTAGCATAAAGCCGTACGTACACAATACAAGCCATCAAACACCTTCAGATAGCTTTGTTCAGAAAGCTTTTGTCCAAAATCTCGGAAAATAGCCTAAGAGGTGGCGAGGAAACTTATATAGTAAAATTTTAGTACATAAAATATGTAAAGTATGAAGTTCTTTTACCCGTGAAATAAAAAAAATAATAAAAAAATTATTAATTCATTATAAATTTTGCATTTTTATTATTTATTTTCAGTTTTAATTTTTCATATCAAGGAAAATAAAATATTTAGAGTATGTATATAAATCTTAACGTAATAGAAATTGAACCAGAATGAATGGCAAGATGGACTTTCCACAAATTTCTCCTTAATGAATTAAAATAAACACAATACACCGAATTTGTCGGCAACATTTTAATATTCTAAATTTGGTAGGAGCAGTCATCTTAAAATTTCGTATAAGTATGTAAATATAATTATAAAAAATATTATTCTTTTAAGTTAATTTGGTAATCGTCTCATGGACTAAGAAATTTTGGTACCAGGCGCTAC
The DNA here is from genome assembly GCA_037178615.1 of Dione vanillae. Taxonomy (NCBI): domain Eukaryota; kingdom Metazoa; phylum Arthropoda; class Insecta; order Lepidoptera; family Nymphalidae; genus Dione; species Dione vanillae. The sequence goes on from JAZFAU010000270.1 coordinate 334,089, forward strand.
TAGCGAGACGTGGGAGGGGTGGTGGGAGTATATAATTAATATTCGAACCTTTCAGCTCGCTTCCGTGCCTTCTTTGTGGGTTTTCACAAAATCTCGAATAATATCACTCTTTTAGAACATATATATGTAATCTAAAATATATATATATGTACTATAATATATTATTTTATTATACGAAGTACGCTAAATTTCTAAGAATAACTAAAAAAATGTTTTTTGTGATTTTTAAGGTTATAAGACATGGTTTAGTGAGGCAAGGTTTGATTCGTAAATGCTGTGGGTTCGGTTCTGGGACAAATTAATTATTTGTATTTTCTCGCTCTGGTAAAATAGGGTGTGGTGACTGAAGTACTGAAACTCAATACGCAATATCTTCATCTTTGATGGAAATGCGTGAACAAAGTGTCTCTATCTTATTAAAGATTATATCTGACTGTTCTTCTATATAAAAATTACACTTACACAATATTTATACTAATAATCATATAAAAATAACATTTTGTAAATTTTATATTTAAATTAACTGTTGCCTAAAAAATAAAAGTTATATATTGTAAAAACTACATGTTTTTTAAAGTGACTAAATATCTCATGAGGAAATCGAATAGCTAGTTACTACTACCACATTCATATAGTATATTTTTTAAGGAAGACACTTCTTTAATTTAATTCAACAAAATATTAATAATCACTTGAGAGAAATATAAAGTTTTACAAACATATATTACACCTTTATATACAATATATACATAAATATATATTACATAATGTTTTCAAGTAAGCACCGAAATTCACACATAAGTAAATTCATATACTAAATCCTTACTTTACACGTAGGCGTGAAGAGCGAGATGCTTAGACTTGGGAATATCGTCCTTAACTCCTGGGTGGTAGGGTGTTCGAGTGCAGATGAGGCACCCATCTGGAGAGACAAGGACGGGTGAGAGATTAGACTATTGATCGTGTGGAAGCCATTTCGTTAATCTTGCCGTCTGCGGGTGGATTTCCTTTAGATAGCTTTGGGTGTGGCAGAGCATCTCCAATATTATACACTTGTATATAACTTTTGTTTATCTTTTATTTTATTTTTTTTAGTGTAAATTGTTAGTAGAATTAGTAAAAAGGTTAAACTAAAAGTAGTATTTTATAAATGATAACAAATTCTAGCACCTTCGTTCTATGAGAAATCTTCTCTAATATATTAACATATAATCTCGTTTTATGCCCATTTTTCCATACGGAATACCTACGGAACTTACCCAAAATAAGTAGGTTTCAGCTTTCTATACTTTCGATTTCAGCTGAAATTTGGTTAGCCTTACATTAACTTAATGTTAGGAAGTCAATGTTGCTTTTGTTATACAAAATTCAAGGATTCGAACCCAAGACCTTAGCAGAAAGGCCTTAAAAATAACGCCTTAAATGCTCTACGTCGTAGCATTAATTACAATGTTAACTTTAAATATAACCTAAAATGCCTAAATATTCACACTAATTTATCTTTGCCCAATCAAATTTTGCAACTAATTCCAATAGTTTACCAAACAAGGGTTTCGATTGTTTATCAGAACGTAATAATTGTGGCCGTGCAGGATGTACGCAATGCCCGTTTTTATACTGAACCCGATTTACAGTTTCAGCGTGTTGTAACACACTTGTATCTTGCGTGAAGTGATCGTTATTGCTGTACCGAGAACGTTCAAGCCTGAAAATATTTATAAACTGGATAGAGAAAAATATTTCATATTATTCAGTTATATATATGACCCCAAAACATATGTATTATATCATATATGTTTATATATAAATGTATTATTAAAACTACACTGATATACGTTTTTACACTGATTTATTTTGAGGTCATAGCTTGGCTATAACGGAGAAAGGGGTAGAAAGTAAACATCTATGGAATCTGGAAATTGGTGAACGAACTGTCTTGATACTACGTTTCTATACTTTTTTTATATACTAGATGAAGCATGTAGAAAGTACCTATTAAAAATAAATGATTACATGTTTTACCATTTGTTTCTTGCTCAAAATTAAGTTGTCACGAAAATGCTGGTACTCACTATGTGAACTAATATGTGTAAGCAATATTGATTTAATTATTAAAATGTATTAAAAAAAAATAATTTGCAAAGTGTCAAACAAATCTCTATATTATAATTCCAGAGTACTCTATAAACATTAACTTATATATTATAAGTATGAAACCGAAATTCTTTCGCGAGCATGTATTTGTACGTATGTAGGTGTTCATTGTATTTAAATGAGTGACCCCACGGTGAAGCGAGACGAGTGGTCAGTGACAACTTTCCGCTAAGAGTTTAACTGTACTGTAATGAAATTTTTATATACAGAGACGCAGACGCGCAGAGGCGTAGCGTCTGCCTGTTAACCCAACGGTTTGTGGGTTCGATTCCAACTCGGGGAAGGTGGATTTTTCTATTTACATTTTCTTGCATTTTCTAATGCGACGTTAAGTTCCGCCTTTCAACACGCGATGCCTCGAAAAAGGTGGTAAACAGAGACGGAGAAAGCGAGGACTAAGGACTGTCTTAACACTAGGTTCCTATGGTTATTATATATTTAAGGTAGAACATACTCAGATGTTCCGAGCACGGTAAAGAATAAGTGATAATAGAATAAAAAAAAATGGTAAAAAAATATATTATATAATAAATATAATAAAATACACAGAAAGGAGTCAACGCTAAAAGAAGTTAGGGGGTCTCTGTTAATTTCTGGGAATAATAGTTATAAGAGTATATGACAGTGGATGAGGTAAAAAATAAAATTAAGTCATAGTTTTAACTCAAGAGCTATTTAGCTGCTATTTAAGCTACTACTTGATTTTAACAATTTAAATTTAGGCTTCTTAGTAAAAAAGTTAATTAATTGAATAATTGTACTTAAAATTATCATATATGTATGTATTACACTACACACGTAAGTTAACTACGTCACGATGGTGTTAAAATGAACGAAGGCGGTAAATCAAGCAGAATTTACTATCGTGTCAATGTAAATTGATGATTTTCCTTTTTAAATGGCTTTAGCGTATTTTATATTAGTATTTCACCAGAATATACTTTAAGAAATCAGTATCTAACAATACACGCGACGTTGAGTTTTTTTATTTATTTATTAAGATACACCATCGACTTATCATAAAAACTAACACAATATTATAATGTTCTAAATATACAATCCAGTATGATTTGCCTTAACAGGTGTATACAACATTGTTGGCATTTGTTTGTGTGCAATTTAAAGATGCTATAAAAATATCGACTAAACAGTATAAAACTAAAATAACACAAAACAAAATAAAATCTAGGTGTACATAAAATTGAAAATTAAGAATTAAAACTAATAACAATAATTTTCTACTTAATATAGGTGAGATGGAGAAATAAAGTGCTACAAATAATTATTAACTGTTACTACAATCATTCTTCGTCATAAATAACAACTAAACACTTTCTAACAAATTTGGCACAATCTTGAGGGTGAAAAATATCGAATCACCCTTAGATGAAAAATCGTTATATGTTGCAATGACAGACTCATTGAATTTCAAAGGAGAATATTTCCCTACGTTGGTCCTGGAACTTTTCTGATTAAAAATTTATTGGGATCTACTGGAGAATATCAGAACATAATATTTGACCGTGGAAGAGCTTGTAAAGTATTTTAATGTCACTAACTTTTCGTCGTATTTCAAGAGAATCGAGTTTAAAGTAAGATAACCTGGTACGATAATCGGCACGGTATGGACAATTTCGATCTTTATAAGCCTTTTTAAAAGGATTAATTTCGATATTTTTCCGCCACTCAAAACGTAATGCCTCGAAAAAGGCGGAAAGCATGGACGAAAAATGCAGGGCCTAAGCAGCGGAGTGTATCAACACTAGGTTCATATGGTTCCTGCAGTTCTTTGTGCCTGCCTTGCAATATGCAGGATAAAGCGTGAAGCTAAAAAAATACCCTATTACATTTTAACATGGTTATTATATTATAAAAATAAAGCCTTGTGATGTTACCTATATATTAGAAAGAAATACTATATAATAACACGCTTGTACGACTATATAAACCTTTTTTTTGGATAGAGCATTTTGTGGAAAATAGAACTTTATATAACTTTTCCGTTCGAGATCTTCTCTGAGCGATAAAACTCGAGTTCACATTTTTCCTTACTATAATGGTACATATATAACAACCATCACATTTATAGGTATCAAACTGCACCAAGACGGCCTCGCATGTATATACTTGCATTCTTCATCTTCTCCATTATCGTTTTCTTCATTTTTGAAAGCGGCATGTCTTTCAATAATTAATATAATTTTTGATATGTTTTTGATGAAGCTCTGTTGGCCCTGACTTCAGCTTACCTTTACTAGTGGAGGCTGCTATATCTTTAACGTCGTCAGACCATCTTCAAAGGGATCAACGTCCTTATATGGCCAAAGTATAAGAATATTCTTTGACATCTGTATAGGTAAAATCAAATTATAAAAATTCTTAATACTTTGCTTCGAGTATAATCCTGAAATATACTAATAAAAAATTTGAAAAATATTTAAAAAATTAAAACCTAACTTCTATGTTTACTTTCAAATTTTATTAATAAACAAACCTTTGATAGCGCTCAATTGGCTCATAACAATATTATGTTGCTTATCGTTTACTAAGCCTTTAAATGTAATCTTTGGTTAAATAGTCTACTTTGTATATCTTTTGACCATGGACAATTGAAATCAAGGAAAACCATAACTATTAAAATCAAGTATCAATATAGGTACTTACATGTTTTCTTATCAATTTAAATAATATCAATGAAAGGTCAAAATCCTTAGTGAGTAACTGATCCACAGTAATAAAATTAAATAACTAATCTTATCGTATATAATTACAAAATACGTGGACTTACTTTATTTATTTCTTTAAAGCTAGCATAATTTACTTTATTATATTTTTTACCGTTTTTACAAGTACTCTTAACACGCTTAGGAAATAAATATATTTAGAAAGTTTTAAAATAAAAATAACATTAGCTCTTGAAGCTACGAGTTTTGAAACATCCCCCCCCCCCTTTTGAGGCTAGAACCCTGAAACTCTTCTCTAATATCGCCTGCATTTAGCATCCTGTTGCTACCATTGTCTGTACCGCAAATAGAAAAGCTACTGAAAATCTATTTTTTTAAACTAAGACATAGAGAAAACTGACTGAAACCTCTATATACTCTACAAGGTGAATAAAATAATAAGCCTCTTAGTCAACAATTACATAATGCTTATTATCATTGATACGTAAACGTGGGCAGGTAGCGCGTGCAATCGTGCGACTCGCTCGTGCCACTTCTGCATTCATGCACATCTGCGTCTGCGTTATACATTTTTAGAAAATCCTATTAGACGCATGCATTATGTGCAAGTGTTTTGTAACTACTTGTTCGCCTCATTAAGACGTCGATCGGGCGTTTTAAACCAATATAATAATACGTGTTTAGTTAGATTAAGATATTTCTTTATAGGGGAATAGTAAGATTATAGTATTAGAATAGTATTTTTTGCAATTTGTAAACTGAAATCATTTTTTTAACTAATACAGAGAAAAGGTAAGTTAAAAAATTCCAATATTTGAGCTTGAAAATATACGTAGGTAAACAAAATTCGATAACAAGACAATAAAAAATAACTTTACGTTAATGTATCACATAACCAGGGTATCATTTCTGAAATCTATGTGTGTATATTCTTTTGTAAGAGTACTATAAAAAATCAGAAAATCAGTATTAGCCTAGTGCTGCCGTTTTACAGAGGATTATATGATAAATATCTATGAAAGGACACTTGTGAAAGGGTAACATAGTACAAAGCTAGATCACAGGCCCTAAGTAAAGAAGGAATAGCTAATGATAAAGCGTCAAGCTAAAAAACCTATATATTGAAAGATTTCCTATCTATGACACATGGAAAAAAATACATATCTAGTCGTATTATCTGTTAGTTAATGACTTTGTGTATAGATGAAGGTGTTAGGTTTTTCTCAGGTACATGAATTGATGATGATGATAATGATGATGTCAGGTACATGAATAAATTTTTTTTTGTATAATTCTGTATAATGGAACGGCTAATCTCTGGAACTATCGGTTGAAATTAAAAATATTTTTACATAGGACAGTCTATTTATCGAGGTCGCATTGTTACTTTTAGTTTGAATAAACTGGGCTGTATCCGTTAAAGCCGAAGCCAAAGTCAAAATAAATAATCAGATATAACCCAGAAAATAAAAGATTATATAAAAATATTAAGAATTAAAATAATAATTTATCAAAAGTAGCAAAGGAATGCTGAGATATTTCCTAAGTAATTAAATTTGACCTTACTATACATTATTTAGTAATATACTATTACTATAACATTATATTACATATAAAATATAATAAGTTTCGTTTTAAATTCTAATACTGCTGAAAAGTTTTGAGGACTTTCCTACATTAACCAAACTTACAGCACCAAAAATGGCACCATAAATCCATAAAAAAGACCGTCCCATATAAAAAGAAGAAAATACTTAAAAAAAATAATTAGCCGTGAAAAATAGTGTTAAATAAGTATAATCAGCACAAAAAAGAACTACTGGCGTCACGGTAACGGCACTGAGATTGAAAATACGAGTGTAACGTGAACATTAACGTAACGCATAATGTACGTATTTACTTATTCACGGACAGCTGACTTTATTATATGAAAGCGATAGTTCGACGGTTTTTCTATTTATTTTATTTACTAACTGTAATAATGATTATTTGTATAGAAAAAATATATAGCATCACGTCTATCCCGCAAATAGCAGGGCATGAAGAGGATCGTCGTGGTGCAGTGGGGCACCGTCTGTCTGTACCGCAACGGTTTTTTTTTATGGGAAATACAAGGCAAACGAGCTTTCGAGTCACTAGATGGTAAGTGATCCCCATTATTTTTGAGATCAGCATATTCGAGCTGGTAAGCTCTTCAGCTTTGTAACATTATTATAAAAATAATTTCTTTTTCTTTTTTATGTTAGAGGGAGGCAAATGTCACATGATGTTAAGTGATCACTGCCACCCGTAAGTGTCTAACACCCATAATGCCCAAGGGTTAAGGGTTGCCCTACTGTCTAATAAAAAGGTATTTCGCTCGCTTCTTGAAATTCAATTATCAAGGTCAAATCAGGCCTAATGTCTTATTGGGTGGGAAATACCTCTATGATTGTATAGACACAAATATAGATGCTAATATTACTGCCGTCCAAAAATGTTTCTTAATACACAGTAAGTAACATTAAAATATATAGCGACGTCATAAGTATGTACCAATTTATCAATGTGCTGTTGAATTAAAGAGAAAATTAGCAATTTCGAACTATGTTATGCAGTTAACTTTTTCATAGCTAACGAGAGTAGGGGGTAAGCAAGGTGACCCAAATATGCAATACTAGCATCGCAGCAGAAAAAATTATATACTATGATAACCAAGGCAATTGTTGAAGATATAATGCCTTAAATAGATGGTTAAAGAATTAACTTAAACATAACTGTAGTGATTGCTATCAGTGTCTATGTAAGCTACTGATAAATATCACGATACTGTCAAATCTATACTTTTTTCCATCACGCATACCATGTTGCTGTAACGCACTGTTTTTCTTTTAAATTCCTTCTCAGATAAGATTAAGCAAAAAATATCTAAAACAAAGAGTACAATTAAGTCACTAATAAACAAAAGGGCAATTACATCTTGTGATGCGTCTTCGCACGCGCTACGGCGGTAGTGTACAAAAACTTTACAACAATACGCCGCCATTACAATATAAACTGTATTACAATGGAATAACATGAAATTATGTGAAATAATAATGTTGTAATTGAATCTATGCGTGCTCGCCGACCAATGACCGCGCTTTCACTGTCATCCATCTTTGTTCCAATCGATTTTGATTTTAAAATTGGAACGAACGGTATGACGAGAGATTTCAAATTGAAAATGGCATTTGGAAATGTCTAATGGCTTATTTTGTCTGTAGTTGACATTGGTGACATTACGAATGACTATTCCTTGACACTTTCCTGTTTTTAAACTAAAATTAACACATAAATATCTAATATAATGTAAAAGAAAACGCAATAATATAATATAAATAATATATTTACCCATTTTTAAAATATAGATAATACAAAAAATAAACACAATATTAACAAAATACATTTTAAAATATGTATAACATTTGTTCACATAATGCGACCTGTTCTAGTAAAAGTACAACAATTAATTATTATCAGTAAGATCGCATAATACCATTATCAAGTTCCCAGAGATGTTTACAGGTAGAAGCTCAAGTGATCTCAATCGTACCGAGTTTTGATAATGCGCTCTAACAGGGTTGTCATAGAAATTTCTATACTGATATTTGTACCAAGATGTTGATGACAAAAATTATTAAATTCATGTATAAATAATTTTTATATTGCAATAATTTCTTCTATTTTTACAATAATTATTAAACGGTTATATTATCAAGCCATTAAATCATTGTAATTATTTACAAAAACGTAAATATCTGTTGATCGATCAGCAAAAACATCTATAAATATTAATTTCTATACGCTTATCAGTTTCATAATTAAACCTGTCGCATTATAATCTGTGTTTTATTTATAGGTGTTATGAACGCGACATATAATGTTTCTAAGTTAAAATAAATAGGATAAATTAATATATAATGTGTTTTGTTATTGTTTATTCATTGTAGTATATTTGACAGGTCAGTCATATATTTCCGTACTTGATAAAGCAATTTTTATATATTTTTAGCTATAAATGAAATTAAGAATACTATTTTAAACAAAATTATTTAATAGGATATACATTTGTTGGTTAAATTTAAAAAAATATAAATCCAACTAATAATCTCTTTCGTAAAATGGACAGCCCTAGTAAGAATCATCTCAGTGATTCTGGTAAACGACATCGTGGGAAATCGTCTCAGCTCCGCGTAAATATTAATGTGCGGTCAATTGTACAGCGTTATTAGAAGTCTATTATGTTTTATTTGCTTATAAACGTCGCTTCGTTTCTATATACATACATGTAAGTTATATGCGTTGCTTTATAGATTTTTTAGTAGTAGTGTCATTAAAAATCTAGCTAGTAGGCTGTTTTCAAGATTGAAGTAACAAACAAAGAATTGTTTCATTGAAACCTTTATATTTTTCAATCTTGAAGATAGCCTTCTAGCTTTTTAACTCTTACTCGGTTATTCCACGGATTTGGTACCGGTCCATTACTCGATCTTACTTAATTAAGGCCTTTTGCCATCCATTAAAATTTAATCACGATAATAACGTATTTTTCCCTTAAAGTGCTTCTATCTGTATCTTGGTTAACTATTTTTGGGTTCACCACTTGATTGTAGATTTCATTTCTATTGGATAGATTGTTTTACGTAAATTGTCTCGAATTTGAGCTTGAAATGCATAACAAAATATTTAATCCAATCTCTAGATTGAAAGATTTGCAAAATTCCTATACTCCAATCTGTGCCCATTATTACTTATTTAACCTATATATATTTTAGTAGGTATATAAGTAATAGAGAAATATTGTATCCTAAAAAGCACTCTATTTCAACTAGAACATAAATTGACTTTTAAAAATTCCATACAAGCGTTGTTTTGATATAAAATACTAAACCACGGTCATTACAATTATAATTATGTGAAAGCATCAAGTGGAAAAAATAATAATGCAGATCGTTACATTTAACATAGTAAGTGTAGTTAAGTAATCCTTTATACAATACAAGGTTATACTCATATGTATATATCATGAATATTTCATATATACTTTTTATTGTTAATTAATTATGCCGAATGGGATCATAAGGCCAAACAAAATCTAGAAAAACACTAGATGGGATCAGTCAAAGATTATGTTTTTTTTATTTACGCGGACAAATATCTAGGTAAAAGATTAATCGGTTAGATAAAACTGGGTACACTTTAGAATTGACGTTTCTTATCTACAGATAATGTGACATACATATATGTAATTGAATTCGGATGGTTGTATAAAATAAATACTAAACAATTTTTTTTGTTGAAAATTATGATAATTATACAGATCTTTATAATATTTAGTATTTTCAAGAGTTTTTTTTAAGTGTTTTACCCTGAAACTATATTTTTAAACGTATTAACAATCTATCCAAAATAACTTAATATTAATAAACTTCGGTAATAATTACGTCAATGCAAACAAATTGAGAGAAATGACAATACGTCTTTTTCTGCTAAAAGCACTTGTTATGTCAAGTCATTTTGTAAATTAATATAGGCTTAATATATAATACACCAGTTTAGTCTAACCCAAATCGGCTTAGTACTGACTAATCTAATAACTAAGAAAAGTCCTTATATGGTCAGGATTATAATATTAGGACTTATAATATCTTTTACGACTTTTAATGATTTTTATAACATTTTTACTTTAATATGCTCGGAAAATGAGTAAACATGAGCAATTGCGCAATTCTCGAGTGTTCTGAGAAACGACTATTGTAGAGATAAGAGAGTTGAAAAACTTAATTATCTATACTTAGAAAATATTTAAATCTGCCACCCAAGTAATAACTAGCTAACAATCTTATACCTGGTCTAAAACTTTGATACTCTTTGGTTATTTGTAGCAGCGGATGTACAGTCAAAGGTGTCGAGCGATCGGGTCTCTTTGAATATGCATCTTTATTACGTACTCATGTTCCATGCAAAGGACGCATGATTTTATTTATCCTTTTATTTTGTTGTTTAAAAAAATAAAACGTAAATATCGATACATGGATATATCGAATCGAAATCGACTTTGGATTAACATTAGTCTATTTTTCCGATTTTTAACATTAAATTCATATGTAAAATGATTTGACGGTCATAGCCGTTGTATATATATAAGTAGATTTTTTGCTTTTTGATGAATATAATAATATATACATATATATTTATACTTTTGTATATTATCTTGTTAAAAATATAAACATATCACATATTCTAAAGTAAAGATATATTTCGAATGTCATAATGTATTTGAGTGTGCTTATTGTTTAATTAGCCATAATATGTGAACATCTTCTTTTCGTTATATGTACATATATAAATAAGATTATCGTTAACATCGCTGATTATATTTGTTCAAAAGTGTCAGAAAAATGTAGCTTATATATAAATAATTATAATGATTTATTAAAAATTAAATTCATTACAGCTATCATATTGGTCGACGGAACTCAACTCGGAAATCAAAAAAATCAATCCTCCGATTGGGAATCGAATCCACATTATCGCGTATACAGTAAGACGCTGATAACTATTGTAAGACTGACGGATAATTATTCAATTAGTCTAAATATTGAATTTCTTACTAGTGTCTAGTCTTCTAATCTTAATATGTTCTTACTAAAAAAGGCGTAAAGAACCTACCTAATAATAAGTATATCGTATAACATATATTTGTTACCTATATACCTATATTATAGGATATACCTACCTATTCAAAATGTATAGGTATAGGTAGGCTTTATGTATAGGTATAGGTAGGTTCTTAGGTAGGTACATATTTGTTACCTATACATTATTAAAAAATGTTCTCCACATATACATATATCAAAATATTATTTATGACGTCACAATTTTCATTGAATCCAAAACTACTATTCCAGAGTGTAACATTCTATGTAAAGTAATGTCTAAGTTCATTACAATAACTTTTAATCGACTTACAAATTGATTGGAGAAATATAATTAACTATTGCCTGATCAGTTTTAACAGTTAAAAAAAAAGTGAAATTTATGAATTATACAAAAGTCAGTATAATAATCTAGTTCTGAAATTTAAGAATGAAAAGCTTGAAGTGTTATAAAGTACAAATACACTTTGTCATATGGAATAAACCATTCGCCGTAAATAACTCCAGTCATATTTCTGCGAACATTTAAATAATTTACAAATGTAATGAGTAACAACAATCGGAGGATGTCCAAAGAAATGATTATGAAATCACTAGATAAGTATAGAAAGTCATTTAAGTAATGAATCGGAGATTGGCATGTTAATCGGTACTTGCGTAATTGTCTCAGGAACTGAAGATATAATTGTAAAAAGTCATTAATAATAATGGTACAAAATTAGCCAAAACTGGCTATTTAATGCCTTGATAAGTATTAACTATGAATGTATCACTGAGAATATATTGAAAGATGCCGCTAAAGTATTATTTACTAATGAAAAAAGTTAGGGTTTATAAGTAATACCTATGTATACTGTAAGTATCGTTATATATGAATGGATTTTGTTAAATAAAAATGTAACTAAGAAAATTATAAATATATTTAAATAGTTTCAGTTCCCGAGTATAAATCTTATTACTAGGGGAAATGTTTGTTATTGTATTGGTGTTTCCTCAGTCATATTTGATAAATAAAACATTATTTTCCGCCAATTACCTACATATGTTTTATACCAAGAAAATGCAGAAGCAAAAAAAGTCATAATGATCCACATCATGTACCTAAGAATATTAGGTTCGTGAAAATTAGTAAAATCAATGCCACATAAATCATATTTATTAAAATTATATAACAATATGATATATAAGAACACTTTTGAAACGATAACAACAATTATTTAGCAAAAATTAAAACTGAAATCACCTTTAAAGATAAATAAATGTAGGCAACACACAGATCACGATTAAACTTAAAACCTAAAGCCAACACAATACAAAATATGAATCAGTGACCACAACAATACTAAAGATGACTGATCGAAAATTCTTCTAGAGAAAAGTTTTGACAGGGCATTACGCATGCGACGCGCGGGATGCGTACGCGCAGCCATCCACTTTCGCGACCATGAGAGGAGGTCCGGCCCCGGAATAAAGCAGCTTGGTTATAAAACAGAAAATTATCACAAAATTATTATTTAAGTATACATATTATGTATATTAAAAAATAATTTTGTATTTAGAGGACCGTCGTAGCGCAGAGACGTAAGCGTCTACGGGTACGAGGGTTCGACTCCGTTCAGGGAAAATGGATTTATCTATTTCTACTTTCTTCTCTCTGGAAATTAGGTAAAGCGCGGCATTGAGTTTCACCACTCAAAACGCAATACCTCGAAAAAGGCGGAAGATTTTTAATATTTTTTTTTTGTATATTTAAATAAAATGAAATTATTTACCTAAGTTATCGGGAATTGTTTCATGCACTAACTGAAGGAATTATAAATTAAATTTGACGAAAATTTCAAATAAAACATGTATGTGTAACGAACGTACTGGTAGGTATTATCGTTACAGTGACATTGCAAAATTATTGAGCGCTGTAGATATCGATGACTTCTTCTCAAACGAAAAAGGAAAGCCAAAAGACAAGAAATATATATGCATATGAGTAATATATCATTTATTTATATATTATTAAGTATTTAATAGTATATTTTTTATAATAAAATATCTCTAAGTATCTTAGGAAAAATGTATCAGTCTGAAAACTAATAATTTTGATTGCCTCTAAGAATTCACTTGTCACTACAAGTAAGGCAAGGCCGTCATTACACATAATATGCTAAATAGATGTTTGTAGTATTATAATTATTTGTAAGATTTTATGGGCAATATATTATAATTATTAGCGGATTGCATATAAAAATTGTTTTACTTAATATTGCATTTGTATTATAAATACAATAATAAGCATTAACAATTCAGTCTACACAAAAAACTGCTCAATATTCTGAAATTGTGTAAACATGTGAACAAAACTCACTGAAAAACGAAAATTATAGCAAACTTTTTATAATCATTATCTCGAACCACTGAAACAGACGACTGTTAAAATGTAAATTGAGAAACATTTATCAATCGTATTAGCATATAAATCGATTCGCCGAATTCTAATAAAGGTTTGAATTTTCTTGGGATGACTTAGTCTTAACCGATAAGTAAATGACGACGCTAAACCAGACTTTCGAAGAGGCCACTTTTTTCATAATAAAAATAACTAATATCAATCGGCTTACGGTACGATGGTTAATACAAGCCTCGATTTTATATAAGCGTTTGTATATGATCAAAAACAATGTAACAATTGACATTTCTGTTCAATAATCGCAATTTATATAATAAAGCATTTTATACAATTACAAATAAGGTTTTACTTTACAATTATAGTAATAATAACTTTAAATGTGTTAATTTATTAATAAAAGAATAATAAAGTTAATACATATTAGTATGCGCCCATATATACTTACAATATTTTTGGTTTTCGTAGGACATTGTATATGTAAGAATAAATAAATATAAGTAACAAAATAGTATTCTTTATTAGTTGTAGAGTAAAAAGAGTCAAGTGTATGTCAGTGTTAATTGCTAACTTTACGTACAGCTTCACCTTGTGGCAAAAAATGTATGAAAAAATATATAATATTTCATAATCATTTGGTTGCAAATCTTTCATCTTAACGTGGTCTGTATTAAAAAACAACATGTATATTTTAATTAAATTGTAAGAAACTGTTCACATATAGGTACTTACTTAAACACCCAGAACGAAAATCTTAGTACTTTGTCAAAATTATTATCTCAATTCTTTGAGAATATTATACTAAACATTTTCTTTCCAAAATAACTTTTAAAATAATTTTGAAGTTCAGAAGATAATTTATTTTTCAAACGAATACAATGCAATTCACATACTAAAAACAATTAACACTCTATAAGACATAGACAAGACTTGTAAGTTACATACTTTAAACTTTATTAATCTTTACTTAATAACTAACTACAATACAAGAATTAAGAAATTAACCTAAAACAAATTAACCTGCTATATATATATATATATATATATATATATATATATATATATATATATATATATATATATATATATATATATATATATATATATATATATATATATATATATATATATATATATATATATATATATATATATATATATATATAAACCTCCTTGTTTGGTGCGAGAATGTACAGTGTTACACTATGGATAGATAGCGTAATAGATAACTTGCGAAACATTTAAATTATAATTATAACGGCTTGATTGCGATGTACTGCCTCCGCTACTGCTAGTGAGTAAAATAGCTAGATGTGGCATATGAAAGTTGTTATTGAACTATATTTGTAAATATAACTTGTATAAATAATATTTCTAACGTATCTTCTTAATGGTAATGGAAACAGTGGCCTTTAGATGGTTAATAATTTTCGGCGTCATTGAAATTATTTTAAGACGGAAGGAGACAATAGTGTTTTTGCAAAATCTCTCTGCTTATCTTGCTATTTACATGATATAGAGTTAAGCTATTTTTTCTTTGTAGCTTCACGCTTTATCCCGCACATGGTAGAGTAGGCAGAGGGGACTGTAGGAACCTAATGTTAAGACCGTTGATTCGTCCCTGTTTTCTTCGAGGTATTGCGTATAGAGTGGCTGAACTCAACGCCACGCTTTACCTGTTTGCCAGAGCGAAGAAAATGGAAATATAAAAATCCATCTTTCCCTAGTGGGAATCGAACCCACAAGCCGTCGCGTATACAGGATAACGTTACGCCTCTGCGTCACGACGGTAAGGTAATAAATATACATTTAAGAGAATAATATATGACACATATAGCATAGCATATCTATCTCCTTGTTCTGCTCACCGCTGCGTATAGCACTACCAAGGTCCGCACAGAAAAATGTTAATTTTAAAACTCATCTCAGCTTACCAAACTTATTATAATTTCTGAATGTCATACATTGCAGGTAACCTCCTTCTGAACCGTTCAATATTACTTAAACAATTAGGTAAGTGGTTTCTCAAGCAAATAGTTTAGATGGGACGTGATTACGCTAATAAAATAATTTTGTAATCACACGAAATATTCAGATCTAAGTTTCGGCAATTTAATTTTAGTATATTTAAATAATTGCTGCTTGCCGTTTTAAAACGTTTCCGCTTGAGTACCAGCGGAATAGGACATGTATTATTACCTTGTAATAAAACTAATATTAGTAAAAGTCATATCAAATTTACTTAAAGTACTATAATTGTTTTTTAAATTTGTATATTTAGATATAGATAAGCTAAAAATATAATATTAGACATAAACTTTTTAATTGGTCACAGATTAAACATTATGTACCTACATATTATTATTAATTCACTATTGTTATCAGAAAAATGTATAATTATAAGATAATATTAAATCAACGTACCGTATTTTAGTCAAGCATGCAAATACAAAGTAATAAATGAATATGTAAAATCATCTAACTATAGATTATACAGAAATTTCTATAATGAAACATTTACCGCAACATTATTAGGTTAACGACGCCACATTCAATACAAACAATCAAATGAGAGATTATGTGCACAAGTGTTGGTGGTGGAACACTTGCAAATCTTGATACCTGATTTTAGAAACTACATATTATGTACATAAAATAACTTATTTAAGTCGAAATCGCTCTCAAAACCATTTTGATACTTTTATACTTTTGTACATACAAATTAAAATTTTTTACAGGCATTTTTTAGGAAACGTAGCACACGAATATGGCGTGGCGATGACACATTGTACGTATATATATATACCTAATACATACCTAACAAGAAGTTATACAAATTCATAAAAAAACTACATAATGACACTTGAGTTTTTTTTTAAATTGAAAAATAATAATAGATAAAGAGCACTTAAAGCAAAAATATGAACCAGAAACGTTGAAATACAAGCGAGGAATATATGTCAAGATTTGTTCGATTTACGTCGTAAGAATAGTATTGATACGACAACGTTTCCTCAGATATTTCTATATAACTAAGATAACACTCTTAAATAGATTATTAACACGAAAGACGTTATTCTCATCATGTACGCTGCAGAAAGGTCGATGGCCCGTCTAACAATATTGACACTGGCAAGAGGAGATATCGCCGCAAACAAATATTGTAGCCAAATACGATAGATGTGACGAATTTGGATTTAATGTCTTCTTAAGTTTAACAATATATATTTTTTATTTATTTATATGCAGTTTAAAGTATTAAAACATTAGGTACTTGAAATGTGAATACCTAAAATGTTTTTTTTTATTATTTTAATATGAGAGTAAAAATTAGGCAAATGTAGTTCTTATTCGTTCAATTAGTTCATAATTCAATACGTTCTCCTCCATAGATATATTGTAAAACAATCTATGTCAATATTATGGCGATTACAAGTGAAACCTTTAAAGCGGTGTAATTTATATAATTGTCTCAATACTGAGCGAGTTCATATTGGCATGAATGAACAAGGAAGAACGGAATCATTGAAGAAAATTCAATTTATTCTCTAACGAAAGTGAAAGAAAGTCGCTTGACCAATACATCATTTTCATCACGCGAACGTTATGGCGGAAGCAAAGCGCGAAAAAGAATCTTAACTTTTTTCTTACTCGCGAGCGAACGTAAGACATTCCTGCCGGCCAGTGTCAGTTACTGGTTGCTTCATTGAAAAAAAATAGATTGTCGTGCAATTACACTTGAGTGGCGCACATGCGAGTGTTGCATTACGTGATGCGATATTTAATTAATGTTTGGCTCAGGTAATAGAATATACAATAATATATTATTATATAAAATTACTAAAAAAAAACTTATTAGAATATAACCTAAAATATTACATTTTATGAGACGTTGAAATTGTAATTCTGACGCCTAGTAAGATACTCCATTATAACTTAACTAGATATTAGCCGTCATGTTTAACTTAATACACCCTAGTCTATATTTTGTAAACTAACTGCTTGGACATCCCGTCTAACTATTTTTTCCGTTATGACGCCATGTTTGTAAATGTCGTTGTCGGTTAGTGAATGAATTTCGCACAGTTTCCGCGATTTGGCACGAGAACTTGTTTATACTTAATTAATCATTATTAACGATTTATTAATACCTCATAGGTACACGCTATATTTTTTTAATTTATATATATATACATACGGTTCATATTAGTTTTATATATAAACAAGTAGGTATATAGGAACTCACTAAGTAGCTAAGACGTTGAGGAGAATTGCATGCATATTTATTGATTAATTGATCATTGCTTTTGCTATTTATATTATTATACCCCATAAGTACTTGATTCACCTATCCATAAATTAGGAATGAAATCGCCAAATTTCCAGCAGAATGCGTAATAAATAATAAAAAAAGTATTATTGGACAATTTATGTCACAAATTATACCAAATAATTACTTTCACGACCCCAATAGATACAAGCAAAGAGTAAAGATAATATTCCTTCCTAGGCATATTGAGTACACATTCGTTGTTTACACTGTATCGACCATATCAGATAATAATTATAGTTTCCTATACAAGCGAACACCTTTACACGATATCTTTAGAACCGTTAACTAGTACCATCTTGCTTTGATAAGCATATATGCCCTTTACTCCGAACAGATAAAATCAAAAGGTTACAATAATCTATTTTCATTGTGACGTAGTTAAAAAAGGAAGATTCGATTGTAGCTTCAATCGAAAGTCGGATTTATGTACATAGGATATCACATAATATAAGTAGTGGGTAGTAATATCGATAGGAAAATCGATTCTTGAAATAGTTTTACCCTAATTTGAACAAATATGAAGAAACCAATTAATGTCATGGTAAAAGATAAATATGATCGGCACGATAGTGTTCTTTTGTAATTTTTTATCTATACCTAGTCATATAATTTATAATTTTTATCTAAACGTTACATTTCAATTGTAAATAATATTTGTCGCAATGACACAGTTGAACTTATTTTGGATTGAACGCGATAGTTAAAGGTGCAATTCACCTTTGTGCATTCGCATATATGTTTACATTTATAATTAAGATTTTATTTCAGTCTCATCGTATAAAGTGATGAGTTGTATTGTTACACTTATCATGCAATCGTATTACAAGTTTTATAACTATTTTAATACAAATATCTCTTTATATATATATATATATATATATATATATATATATATATATATATATATATATATATAATATGAAACGATTATTATTCATATAAGATTGTATGCTATATGTGCCTAAAATATATATTATAGATATTTTTAAGATATTCTGTGCTTTCCATCCCATATCGAGTTATTACGTATAGAATGGCAGACAAAGGTAAAAATTAAAGTACCTAATTAGGATATAAACAACAGACGCTGGCAATGCGCCATAGTGGCAAAAATATTACAAAATATATACATATTTTATTATTATTTACAACTAAATACGAGATGGCTACGGCTACAGAGACCATGTGTTGACAGATTGAAGGGCGTTATATTGACTTAAAACGTTTGACCGATTACCTAAGGTCAACCTCACAGAGATGGTCGCGATCAAAAAACGATTATCTGTTATTAGTAATAATAATGCTTTAATATCACAATATGTTGTGTTAAATATTAAGCTTTTAATATATTTTGCTATAGGTCTGTGTATATGGTTGGCAACGCATCAACATCCTCTCAGGTTGTAGATGTCTATGGTTCAGGTAATATCCGGTGGCCCTTCTGCTCGTTTGCTAACTTGTGATAAAAGAAAAACACAATAGATGCTTCAAGCATAGTCTTGCTTATAACTACCAGGGTAGGTAGAGGTAATGTAGTACCAAAGCCTCCGTTCTCAGTGTTAGTAAGTTCGAGATATTGTTGATATATTTATACGTTACGTTTGTTTTCACTAAGACTGGGGTAGTAATTTTTTTCGTTTTCCTCTAGTGGTAATAGAACTAACAACTATCGAACGTATTTATGGCGAGATATTGTACTACTGCGTCACGATGGTCTTAACATTAAAAAAATATATAGGTATTAAGTATAAAACGTACTTATTTGGATTGCTTTCAGAATTAAAAATATATCTAACTTTAGAATAAAATGTAAAAATTTTACGTTAAAATAATTTGTTTCTTAATTTGCAAATGTATTTAATCTATTGCTAAATGTAATAAAATAATAGTTAAGTTTCACAAAATTTTAATGTGCTTATCATTATTGTTATCTAAAACAGACGGTATATTTTTAAAACAACGCCATATTATTATATAAAGATAAGTGTGCTAAATATTTGATTAAAACTTTGGGCATCTCCATATTATTACGCACTCTCAATGATCCACCTGAACTCGACAATCTGTAGCAGGAGGAAACGATTGGCGCTAGCCGTCCCGCTCTGTCGCTTCGCATCCGAGATGTTCCCTCTCGCTCTATCCGCGCGGCCGAGCACCGCTCTCGACCAATCGGCGGCCATCTTCTGCTCCCCCGAGAGCAGAGCGACAGTGCGTACTCTCATCACGATCACAAGGAGACGACATCTCGCCGCGCGAGGTTGTCGTTCCCGCGAAGATGCAACACATCCACGAGTGACCGTATATTAATATTTGTAGTAAATAAAAAAAATAAGTGTTACAATTTTTTTATGTGACTGAAATCTGTGTATTGTGATAAGTGAGAGACTGGGATCTATTTTGGACGTTATTAATTTAAACAGACGCCCGATAGCATAAAAATTATCCACGATTGGGTAAGTATTCCGATTAGATTACAATGCAAATGATCGTTACCGTTGCCCTATGTAAAGACTAAGTTGTATATTATAATATCGAGTAGGCTCAGTGCACACAGTGCCAGACGAATGCTTTGTCGTCTTCGTCTCTTGACCCCTAACGCCTAACGAGTAACTAACGATATCCCTATATACTCTAAAATACTTCAATATTTATTAGTTTTTCGTAATTCTAAATTATTTATTGCCAGCACTTGCCTAAAAGTGATAAGAACTTGTTATACAGTGTAAAATGTTAAAATTTCTCTTGAAACAACTTTTAAGTTGCCGCACTGTATTGTGTTAAAATAATAATTCTGTGTTAAAATATGTTTGCCAAAATAAGTTCAGACATTATTTAAATTACAATAATGAATTTTCGCCGGCGGCTTTTTTTACTTTCACATAATAAATAATTTTAAATAAAATTAGGAAACTACAATAAAAAATGTGTACGTATTTTTTATCTTATAAGTACATACTAGTGGATAGCCACATGATTAAAATCTTAAAACAAATTATATGAAAAAAATACACCCAAGATAACATTTAGCTTAATATATTATTCAATTTTTTTGTATTTATTTTGGTAAATATAAAAGATATATCGTAACATTTTATCACTTTAATAATGGTTCTTAAATAATTGTATATTATTATCTATTTTAATCATATTATATTATATACATATATTGTTCTAATTAGATTCTTCTAAGATTTTCTTTAGTATTTTTTATATTAAATGTATCTTTATTAATTTAGCAACAAAACATAAAAAACAATGAGATCATGAATGATAAAATCTCAATTTCATCTCGAGATACCATAATTGTACTTATAACTCAAGTGTTTGGTATCTCGTTAATCTCGGGTATATCTCAATTGCGTCGAAACCTCTTAAAGATGCAATTATTATGAACACACACACATATATATATATATATATATATATATATATATATATATATATATATATATATATATATATATATATATATATATATATATATATATATATATATATATATATATATATATATATATATATATATATATATATATATATATATATATATATATATATATATATATATATATATATATATATATATATATATATATATATATATATATATATATATATATATATATATATATATATATTACCAACTATAATACTCTTTAGATAATAAAACATTAAGATGTTAAAACAACTGTCACGTATATAAAATAAAATGGCAATTACACATATATTTTAATTTGTTTAATATTGTTCTATTTTATGGTAATTTTTATAGACACGTCGCCGCATTAGTGTTTATTTTTATGGGGGCTCATGAATTTGTACTTGAGATTTGACGTTTATATTTTTACACCTTTTTTAATATAATGACAATCTTATCATTAATTTTTAATGTTACTATATTAAAAATATATATAAAGCGCTAAACCAAAATTAAACAACATAAAAACAAACTAATTATTATAATTTATTAATTTCATTCTTTTTTTTAATAAATTTTGCGTTTAAAGCATAAAGATACAGATAATAAATTAATATGTCTCATTAACATATATTTTAAACATATTAGAAGGTACTGCTTATAAATGGATAAGTATCACGTTACGATTCCAATAAGATATTTAACGGCACGCCCTTTGCGTGAGCACCTCCTCGTTTAACCAACCACAACTTATTATGTTCTACATGATATTAAGCGTGAGGCAGAATTTTTAAAATGTAGCTTTGAAATTGTTAATTTTTTTTAAATAAGACCATTTCAGGAACACTTTTTACATTTTCTAAATTGACTAGATTGACCACACTCACTGGCCATCCTT
Source organism: Dione vanillae (assembly GCA_037178615.1). Classification (NCBI taxonomy): domain Eukaryota; kingdom Metazoa; phylum Arthropoda; class Insecta; order Lepidoptera; family Nymphalidae; genus Dione; species Dione vanillae. Next base: position 356,654 of record JAZFAU010000270.1, read on the forward strand.
TTTAAAGACATTAATCTTTTTATCTTCAACATAAAAACTATTTTAAGATATACTAATAGGAATCGAACCTATAATCATAATGTGCAAAACTAGACCGCTCTAAACTATGCCACGATGTTGTATAGAAAATTTATTTTACATTATAATATAAAAATACAATTAAAAATAATAAAAAATATTGATAAAAATAATGTATAAGATGCTAAATTATTGACAAATTCATATATGATTAAGTATTACAAATAGTTATTGTCCGCCGATCACGTCTTCGTTGATAACAGGTGAAATCCTTGTCTCTTATCACTGATAATAATGGGTATAATTGATTCTCTGTAAACGTAGGTTCGTAATATTTTTGAACTTTATCATAGGTTAAAAAGAACATTTCTTTATATATTGAGGGTTGAAAATTATAATATTAATAATGGATATATGTATATATGTTTGTAACATAAGATACATTTTTATTAAAACGCTTAAGTCTTAGGTAATTAAGTCTTATGGTAAATAAATAATAAAGTTATTTCTTTCTCTTAGAATATCTCACAAAATGCGAGAAATTTGTACAATCAATGGGGTGACATCACATATTTAAATCTATAGTCTTTTAACTGTTAATTTCTATTGTAATTACCTAATAAGTTAAACACGTTCCCACAGTACCACGTGGGTAATTACAATAGGGAACTTTGGATAAAATTAAAAAAGTTTAAAATAGCTAAAATATATCTTTTCCTAAACTTTTACTGCATAAATGATAAACAACTTTGCATCCAGGTAAAAATCTGCTTCAAATTATTTAACTAAATAACAACAATATTAGTAATTACTAATTAGTAAATTACTATGCGATTATAACTATTTTCTGTTAAGTTCATAATCATGTCTGAGAATATTATACAAAATTAAGTATGTACCTATTAAAATATATACAGTGATTACTTAAATATTGTACCTTAAATATATATATAATACAATTATTCTATATAATTCATATCGAGGCTATAGTGGCGCAGTAGTAAAGCGTCCGATTGTTAACACGATGGTCGTAGATTCTATAGATTGATATGGATCTACGACCTGATGGTTCACGCAATTGGCAGAGTTATTTACGGAGAAAGAGGTATCCTCTGGCAAGATAACACTGAGCCTAAAAAAATATATTTACATTTATTTAACAATGTTTAGATAATTATGGCTGAAAGCGCGAATCATTGTGGATGCAAGTGATTTTTTTTTTTTTAATTTTTTTTCTTCATAAACGAAGTACGTTAGCTAAGCTTTAATTTTTTTGTTATATTAATCGAATGAGATCATTAATAACTATATAAATATATAACTCTCGGTGTTATCGGCACACTAAGATAGTAATAAATATTGAATTACAATTATACACGTTTCTAAGTAATGTAAGGCTTCAAAGGCACCGACGGGCGGCTTCTTTGTCTTTTGTTTGCGATTTTGCGAAAACTGAGAAGGAAAAACCTTCTAATACACCTACGTAAATCGATTTAAATGAAAAAATATTTAAAATGCATATAATTTTCGTGTTCAAAAACTTATTTTACTGAATTTGGAGAGATAAGATAGGCATACCATATAGGACGAGCTTTTGTGGATATACATATTTTATTTAAGGGCGCGGTGAATAAATGAATCATACTTTCCACCATTGTCCTTTTAACTTTGCAATGTACATTTACTACTATGAAGTCGTCAAAATTTGAAATTTTCCTGAAAATCTTTAGTTACTTCATTATTTAATTTAAAAAATGAAATCATAATTAATTATAATACCTATTTACATATATCGCATCGAATTAATACTTAAAAGATATTGATATATCTTATTGAATATTCGAGATGTATATCTATCTCGTCATTACATCGCTTAATATACAGCTTTTATAGACAAAATGGCGTCCTGCTTTATTGCGCATTATCAATTATTGCAGGAGGTGATATGAATATCAGTAGAGAACGTCGTCTTCTTTTCTTTTGAACGCCCAATACCTTCTCATTGGTTGTTTGATAAATATTTAAAAAATATATATATTTGTGCTTTATTTTCTTTGTATAACGATAAGAACTTCTTCATGTAAAAACAAAGTAAATTATCGAGCCGAAACATTATTTCTCTTTTTAAATATTATATATAAATAAAATTTTTAGACCAAAATGGCGTCCATGAGCTCCTACACTTAGTAAGCGCATACCGACGTCAGGTTATTACCACGCATTGTCTCTATAATAGGTCACTCAAAGTGCAGAGCATACTGCTGCATTATCATACAACACTATTGATTTTACTTCGTACCATATATATGTAGGTAGAACACTGAAGATTTTATTACTTTAACAGAGGTTTCAAGTTATTTTTAAAGACATTAATAAAATTAAACTCGTTTAGTGTACTATTACTATAATTATGTTTATTATAAAACTACTCTTAAACAACGATTAGATTGGAATAATGTTATTAATTTTCTTTGTACATGTAAAAGTGGTAATATATTGAATCGATTGTAGCACATTTGCAGGAAATGAGGCGATAAACAGAAGGATTTGTGACTCACGCGCCTCTTTGTCTAATAAAACTGTACTATGGATCACAATACATACATATATATAAAGTACAAGTGAAACGACCACTCTATAACTTTATCACAAAGGATCATGATTATTGTCAAGTAGAAAATAAGTACAAATGAAATCATTGATATTCTTCATATTATCTAAAATAACTTTAATAGTTGTTTATCTTAAATATTTTATACCTAAATGATAACATCCCATTTCATATACATAATAATATGTTACATATACTTCTGAATATTTCAACATACTAAAAATAGCATTGAATGAGGTCTTTTAATAAATATTCATAAATTTACCGAAATGAAAATTAACTAAAAGCTGATGTTGAATAACAATGTCTTCGTCCAGGCGACGCCGAGGTCGCGCGTCACGGGCCATGCAGGGGGCAACCAGCGCTCCAGCGCCCCCCGCGGCTGAAACACCGTCATCGCAACGTAAGTGCTTGCAATTTATATACTTGAAATTACATTTTAAGTTCTCCTTATAAGATGAAATTCAAGCGAGTACGAGTTCTTATTTCAAAAAATAAATAAATTTGGATTCATAAACATGTATGCTATGTGTATTTATGTGTACTGTTTTTGAGATGCCAAGATCTTTATCCTAACGTGTCATTAAAGCAAAGACTCATATATCAAATACGTCTCCTGTCACCGTTAAGCCAATAGATCGTACAATTAGCAGCAGGAAGTAACATCAGATAACTTGAGCATTATAATATCTTTGTAAGATGACTCGTGCCATTAATGCCTTGGAAATTCGATGACTGATCATAATTCGCAAACGCTTTGCGCGTGCGCACTATATGATACTAGTCATTTGCAACTACCTTCATTGATATACGCTTTAATAGTGAGATGAGGCTATATTGTTTTTGTCTTTTAGATAATATTATGAACGATTTTTTATAACGTACTGAGATATTACACTTTTTTATATTTATATTTAAAAACATATATTACTTATTTAGATAAAAAATAAAAAATATTGCAAACTAATGTTTTGTCATCATTATAATAACTAGGGACTAAGCGACGGAGTGTCTTAACACTAGGTTCGTACGGTTCCCGCAGTTCCCTCTGCCTACCCTGCCCAAGTGCGGGAAGCTAAAAAAAAAACTTACACTTTTTTATATTTATATTTAAAAACATATATTACTTATTCAGTCACAAAGATAAAAAATATTGCAAACTAATGTTTTGTCATCACTTCATTATAATGTAAAGTTAAGAATAAATCTATGAACTGTTCCTATCATTATTTCAAAATAGTTAAAACGTCGAAGTTACTTGCTGATAAGTAATTTATTATACAATAACCAATCGCCAGTTGGACGTGTAAAACAGAAAATATATTTCTTATGGCAAACATAATTGATGTGTCATGTTTATTAGTGTTTTATCTTTAAAAATTCTCTTTAAAATAAGTGAATGATAAAATGTCCAGATAAAATTGTAACCAACTTTATTGGTGATTAAATATAAGAAATATATAGAAATCAAGGTTGTTGGAATAATTTACCTGCAACTGATAAACGTAATATAAAACTGCAAAAATTAAATTTTCAAGACAATTTTGAATAATTTAATTATTTACTTCAATTCTTTGTATCGCAAACATTGGTCTACTTATTTTGTAATGTGAAAGACTCATTACAACCATATTAAGACAATTGTCGGAATTTAGTTTACTCAGCCGAGAATCTATCTCTCAGGACCGAGCAACATCCTTTTATGTTTAGCACACCTGTATCTACAATATCTTGAATGAGTTGAGAAACTATTTCAGCTAGAAGTGTATCTATCAGTTTGGTTTTAGTTTAACAGATGGTTTAAGGTTCGTGTATTTTGAAAAGAAAAAAAATAATACATATTATTAGTGTACGTTGAAGATGAAGTACCTATTTAATTGATTAGAGGAAAATTTTATCTTGTCTTCTTGAAATTAATAAAATATCATATAATTTACAACATTTAAAGTTGTATTTTGAATGACAAATGACAAATATAATCCTAAGAAATGTATCATTAGCGACGGTATCAGATAAAGCGTTCCGGCCGCGTTTGGATCGGCAAATTTGGACAATCGGTGATAAGCGACGAGATGAGTAAAGGCTATTCACTTGTGTTAATGACGAAACATCCGCTGTGGAAAGTTCTGGAATAATGACATTATTCAGAATTTTCATTACTTTTTCTTCAATATAATGAAACTCGTAATAGAAGCTGCAATTTATACTTATTCATAAGTTGTTTTTCATAATTAAAATAAATTAATATTATTGTATTTATACATTTGTATTCAAAAATTGGATCTTGTATTGGAATAAATTAATGTTAGTCCATTTGACCCATGAAAGGTAAACAACCTCCCTCACACGTGTACCTTTACTTAATGTACGGGATACGTGTAGAGTTTGTTAATGTGTCACAAATTTCTACTTATCTCAACTGTTTCTTTTACTTGTGATCCATAATGGATTGCCCTTCATATGAAACATGCAACGTTTGATCAAAATTAAAAATATATGTAGAATTAATATTTTTTAGACTTAAATCATTTATAATGTTACAAATAATGACATAAATTTAAGTAGAGTATAATGAGAAACTTATAAAAAGTATTCTTAATAATGTTACATTTTAATGTAATATATTAAAAACAACTAAAAAATAACCAAATTTAATAAAATATTGTCACCCTACTGTTGCTCTACGCAAGCACGTAATATACCTATTAGCGCCATCTCGTGAATAGATCAAGAATTAAAATTCAGGCCTGCGATAATTAAATCGATTTTCCGTTAAGAGAAAGTAATCGATTGGAGAAGATTTAGTGAATACAGATTATACGTGTGCAGTTGCTTTTTAAGCGCTTTGTGCCATATGCGGTTTAGAATTTAACCAAATTTTCGTATTTATTGGGTGTTTAACACCCGGTTACTATATTGATATACTATTCCAAAGTACTATAAAAACAAACTTCATAATAATTATAGTATAATAAATATAGTTAAGATGTCGGCTTAAGTACAAAATATAACAAAAATGACGCAAATTTTAATACTTACGCAATAGTAATTTACAATGAACGATTTGTACATTATAATTGTAGATTAATTAATTATGTTTATTGGTCATTTGTAAACAACATGGCTCTGTTTAAAAATCGTAATAAGTTATTTTCCACTGCATAAATATTTGTATGAAGAAATTAATTTATTAATAAGAATATTACAATAAACGTGCAGTATACAAGATATTGGGTTAAAAGTCAATTAAGCTTTATAAAAACGAATGTATAAAAAATGGAGATATTGTATAACGTACACTAAATATATGAAATAAATTACTATATATATTCGAAATTTTATATATATTTTGTGGCATAGCTTTATTAAGCGATTATTTGAAGCCTTTAAAGCCGGTTAACTTTGACAGATTCTAGTCATATATTTAAAAATTTTCATACACCTCGATGAGAGGCCCTAAATATGATAATATTATAACCAGAAGCAGAACAACCGTTGAATTGCCGCGGAAGTTCCTGACTTGCATTTGTTATATCAAACTGTTGCCTTTATAAAATTGAAGAGATGAAAAATTTTTAAAAACAATAAAATAATTATTTATATTATTAATAAACTAGATATACCTAAAAGTGTTTTAATTCTTTTTTTCTTTTATATGTAATACTAGTTACTTAATTACAGTATGCAAAGTAAGCTTTTCAGTGCAATTTTCATACTTCAGCTAACTCCAGTAGCTAGATATCTTAAAATACAAGTAACGAACGGTTTGTCATTCTGAAATCTTCAATTATGTTATGGCGACACCATAAATGAGGACTTAAGAGATACACGGTGTAATTCAGTACCGTTGGGCTCGTTGGAGTGTGGCAGAAAGCGGTATCGACGACGTCCCGACCATATCAATCAAATTATAATATGCGACAACCGTTACGCTATTGGTACGTTGCGTTGGACAAAAGTGACCAACGTGGACCTACAAAATGTATGTGAAAGTTTGAATGTGCTCAAGAAATATAGTTTATTTAACATTATTTTAATTATATTTAACATTATTTTAATATTAATTTGTTAAATATTAAAAAACGATAAAACAAATCGTTTTTTTGTCAAAAATCGTTTAAACCTCAAACTTTATTGCTGTATCTTAAAATGTTACGTAATATTTATGCTTTATCGAATTGTCAAAAAGCTGAAAAAATATATATTATTATTTAATCGGGAGACTATGTTATTGTTCATATTGCAATAAGGTCCAAAGTCCTAAAGCACCGCAGGATATAGCTGGACAGTGAACAATTTAAATTCCGTATAAGCGGGAAGGAGGAAGTCACGCGCGCATCTATGTGACACCTTTTCTCCGTATATAAACTTGAGTGAACCTAACAGAATTCGATAGACATTTGTATTCATGAGTGAAATTGATAATAAAATTTCTAATAATAACATTTTTGTGAATTTTATATGTATTTACATACCACTATATAGTTAGAAGAGGTTGTTAACTTTATATATTACTATACTGATACTAAGTAATGTTTAGAAATATAAGAAATTTCTATTTTGGTGCCAGGTATTGTAAGTTAGTTTTATGACAATATTAGTTACACCAGTACGGATTAGCAGGAGGCTGAGGAGGGTTTGAATCTGGGATAGCAAATTTGCGACTGAATTTTTTAATACCTTCAAACAAGTAAAAAGATTTTTATATCACGTAATTGTATTATAAGATTTTTTGATAAAGTTGTTGTTATATTCTACGAAAATATGATAACATCATCAAAAGTGAAATAAAATCGATTATTGCGATGAAACAAATATCTACGATACACTAAGTTCTCAAAAATCGATTTGCTTATAAGAGTTACATGAATGCGTTTCCGAATCTGCATTTCAAGATAATTCACGGAATACTAAATTTCGACATTTGTCAAACGCGCAATTTCCCTGTACAGTAGGTACAACAATTACTTAGTTTGCGTAAACGTTTCCTTATATCACACCGTGACGACTGCTCAGAGAGCACTATGACCTCTATAAAAGTTTAATGAATTTAATTTTAAAACATCCACTTGTAGCTAAACGCTTAAATAAATATTCATTAAGCTAGTACAACAATTAAAAGACGCACGTGAACGATCTACATACATCATTGCATTAATAGTGATTTTTTCGAATATATAAGTAACGATAAACAACGCTATAAATACAATTATAAACATAAACCTTTAGCTACGTAGGTGCAAAAAAAAAGCAGGGACTAAGCTACGGAGTGTCTTAACACTAGTTCCTGCAGTTCCCTCTACCTACCCTGCCATGTGCGGGATAAAGCGTGAAGCTAAAAAATCTTTACTGTCCTAAATTCATTGAACTTGAGAAGATTATTTTTTAAGCTTCACGCTTTATCCCGCTTAAGAAAATTTCAAAAAAATCCTAGGAAAATAATTTTTAATGTAAACTAACAACACAATTACAACACGGTATAAGACACCGCACAAGCGTCTAACGCATCGGATTACTTCACGAGATTGCGTGATATGATAACTTCTTGGAACACGAAACGTACGGGACATTGATCAATTAATTGATTAGTGAATATCGATACTTACAATTAGTTAACTATTGACAGATAGGATTTTTATTATTTAACTGTGGTTTTCAAGTTTATGTCATATCTGTGAACGTCTTACGTCATATTGATAACTAGTAATGTCGCAAGTTCCATATTATATAAAGATAATATAAATTTACAAAGAATTGAGGCACAGCGTCTGACTGTAGGTACATCGTAAGGGTTGTGAATTTGATTTTCGCTTGGAATTTGATTTAAAGTATATTCGAGTGATATATGTATATCTAATTGTAAGGTATCGATAGCCTAATACGCTGAAAAAAAATTTTTAGCTTCACGCTTTATCCCGTATATTGCAGAGTAGGCAGGGGGAACTGCAGGAACCATACGAACCTAGTGTTATGATACTCCGTTGCTTAGTTCCTGCTTTCTCCGTCCCCGCTAAGATTCAATTTGTGTTAATGTACACTATTAAATGAAGGTTGAAATTATAAATGCAATAATTAAACAAACTGAATATGCGAATTTTCAAAACAAAAGAATTTTCAAATTAGGTCTTACAAAACAACTAAGTAGTTGTAGTAGTACTTGTCAAAATACGAATTTGATATATAGTTTTGTACAATACATTTGTTCCCACTTCAGAAACCATTCTCTGAATAGTTGTATGCTACTCACGGGAACTAGTAGATTTATTAACAAATTTCCACCCAAAACTGTTGTAATAATGAAACTTAAGAATTCGCCTTTAATTTTGTAATCTAATAATACCTCGCTATCAATGAAGTGTGAAACGTGTATTAAGTAGGTACAGCAGTAATTTGATCGTTCCTCGAAACCGGATGTTTTTATCTAAACCTCTGAAAATGGATACGTATTTTTGCGACATTTGTGTTTCTAATGAGATTCGTAAGAATTAAGTAAATAGGTACGTACGGACTGAGGTGTGACACGTAAACGAAAATCGAAACGAATGGAAAAATACTGTAAAAGATAATTTAAATAATTTATTTGTTATTAAACTGTCACTTAACACGGTCTTGGTGTTAGGCATATCTTTAATGTTGGTGGCGGGTTCAAAGCTATGGTCTCAAGCAAACAGCGGCGTTGTACTCCGCAAGCAAACAAGAAATGTTTTAGAATAAAATATAAATAAAGATTTTCAGGATTGAAACACATATTATTATACATATTTAAAATTGTAATGATTATACAGTTTCTACATATAAAGTTTATATTAGAAAGCTTATTATAGTACATAAACAATAAGCGTTGACGTCTGTGTGAATCATTCACGGGATTTACAAAACATCGTGTTGGGTATTTGGTAGCATCTTATTACGGAGCCACTATGAATGACTAAAAGATGATACTTAAAAAACATATAAAAATTAAAAAAACACATGATTTCGGATTGAACCCGTGACCACTTCTAATTCAACTAACTATCAACAACCTTTTTATTATAAATATTTGATATTTGTTATTACAAGTAATTATCAATGAGTTGAAGAAAATATTAAATAATAAAAACAATATATAGGGAAATTTCCTATAATAATAATAATCATGAGGACACATCATCTGTGTGAGAACGGAGAAGCCTTATCGGTATAGATTATAATTGTTATTCCCCGGCAACCTACCTAAATATGAAGTATATTAGGCATATATAGTACATCGAATAAATAATTAATATTATTATTTTTTGACATCTTGTATATTTTTTTAAAACTAATAATATTTTTATCAAAAAGTAATAAAGCAAGCACTTCAACTATAGTAATTTAAGGAATACCAAGTACCCAAGGTTTCGAGCATGTTCCATCTTTCCCAATACGTCACAACTTCAAACGCAATGTATCATTACACGCCCTATATTTTGTACTATGACAGAAATGACGCGAGGAAACGCCTACTTCTGCAATGACGAAAAACGGTTTTGCCGTTCGCTTGTATACGTATACGTCACTAGCAATATGTCGGTTGTGGTCAATTAGTGTCTTTTACGTGTAAATAATGACAAGTGACGCCATTGTATATTACGGTTGGTTAAGATTCGATTTGTGGGAATCTTAATATATGTATAAGGTAGACTTTTTTGCTGCCTTATTAAAAACACAAGCACTGTTCTTTAAATGCGAACAATAATAAGATAATAATAACGTCTCCAAGAAATCTTGCTTAATGTATATTTTTCCTCTACAATACATACCTACATAATATTTTCTACTATTTTAGATTTATTACAGGCTACAGTTTCAAATTAATAAAGTTTAGTACAAGACTATACTCAATGAGTAATTCTAGATAATAAAGATATCTAGGTAATACTAAGTTAGGATACCTATAACGAGAAGGTATAAAAGTCAATAGCACCGAGTACAATGCGCATAGATGTCGGGTATTGATTTTCCGCTAGCCAACCAGCGGCCGACTAAAACACCTCACTAACGCGATCAAGTGAGACATCGCTGAAAGTATTCGGACTTTGGTTATGTACCTATTGATATTTAAGTAAACCTATAGAATATTTGATAGCTTGATAAAGCCTATATTACTATTAAAAGTAATGTATATAAATATATTTAAATTGAGTTAAAAGTTTTTGTTAAATATCATAAGCTAAGTTTACTTTTTTCCATTACTTTGACTTTAGTATAATTGTGCATTTTGAAATATTTAACTAAAGAACGTAAGAACTCTCTTAAGATGCTTAAGTTCAATGACTTAAACACCACCTCACCTCGTCTCGTCTTATTATTTATCTAAAATAACTAAAACACATTTTTCATGATAAAACAACAACATTGTAAATCAATAAAGTATTTATCGATTAATGCGAATCCTAATCAGTCACGTGAGTAATCATAAATTGAAGATCACTGACGCAATGTTTACGATGTTTATGAAATTTGAGCTCAAGCATTACTTAAATGTATGGTTTATTCATAATTTTATAAGTGCCTACTATATGAAAAAGCTATTTAAATAAAGCGATCTCAATAGTTTAGATTTAGATAGATGAAATTTGAAGCAATACCTTAGATGGAGTATGTTTTGGGTAAATTTTATGTCACGAGGAAGAGCTTTCCTCACTTGGCTTTAACAAACAAAAAAACAAACTTTTAAATTGTTGTTTAAAAAAATGTAAAGGTGCTTAACTAAGGTGCTAAGGTGATATAAATCAGAATTTGATAAGAAATTAAATAATGTTTCATGGTTTATCAATAAATACTTAAATATTTAGGTAAAGTCATTGTTTGAGAGGCCATTCTTAGGGGATTGTTATCAGCGTCCTTTTTAAGTTTTGAGACGTGCTTGACGTTTGCTATGTTTAAGACAATAGACGCTGATTCATACCAGTTGCGGTTAAGGCAGCCACGCCATGCCATAATCATCTTTAAATACTAAACTTCGAAATATTACTGATATCGATTTTTACGTAATCAATTACGTTGAAATCGCTTGCATATCATTTTCTTTTTCTAATCTATTAGCTGATTGTAAAACTGATTCACAATAACACATCCCATTATATAATTGTAATAAAACTACATTCGTACAAGCGAATCTGACTCACCTATTGTCGACTTTTCTTGGAATAGTAAAATGAAAGCCGTTATTCAAACATGACCCATGGATTGTAACGCATTCCTTTATTGTTCCAGAAATCAAAACAGAAGTCATCAGTGAGGCTAAAGTTGAAACGGATAATCTAGAAGAAGGTATGAAGATTGAGCCGCACGATACTCGTGCTACGCGCACAACCAGCATAGACAGCGACAATCGTTCGGACAAAAGTGAAGAAGAGGAATGTAGAAGATCACGCAAGAGGGCAGCTTCGTCATCACCTTCACCTATACCTTTGGATAAAAGAACAGCACGTTTTGAATGCCCAAAGTGTTTCCAAAGATTTGATTCAATTAATGCATTCGATCTCCACCGATTTACAGCGCATGGTGATGACAATAGAGCTGGTTTTGACGATTATGTAGATTATCCCGGTAAAAAAATTCCAGAAATGCTTCGTAATCGCCATATATCTGTAACACAAAGATGTGAACACTGTTCTAGAGAATTTCCTTCAGGACAAATTTTGGATATTCACCGAAAAACATGCTCAGCCGTAACAAGAATATCCAGTCCGGATCGGGAAAGACGAGAGGACTTCTTTGCTAAGCTGGATCTAAGAAATAGGTCGTTCGGTATACCTGGAACATTGACACCACCAATGGATCGATTTACACCAAAGTTCGATGATGGGCTTACCAATGGCATTAGGCATATTGATGCGGCAAGAGACTTAGCCGACATTCAATCAATCCTCAATGTCACGTCAGCAGGAAGCCTCTTGGAAAGATTGACGGGCACAAGAGTTGCACTAGAAAGCACCGTACTGACGCCACCTGATACCATCGTAAAAGAACGTGAACAAGAAGAAACTCAGGACAATTTTGCAGCTGAATTTAGGCGAATGAAACTTCGCGGAGAATTTCCTTGTAGACTGTGCCCAGCTAAATTTCCAAATTTAAGAGCTTTGAAAGGCCATAATAGAGTTCATCTAAGCGGAACTGGACCAGGCCCTTATCAATGCAATATGTGCCCTCATGCATCATTAGATAAAGCCGCCCTCGTACGTCATATGCGTACACATAACGGTGATAGGCCGTATGAATGCGCAGTTTGTAACTATGCTTTCACCACCAAAGCAAATTGCGAGCGACATTTACGTAACCGACATGCTAAAGTTACAAGAGAAGATGTAAAACGCTCAATTATTTACCATCCATCTGAGGATCCCAACAATGACGAAGTAAACTCCAAACTTGCTCGTGAAGAAGTTAAAAGATCGCTGGCATTTCATACGCCAGAAATTGAAAGGCGCACTGAGCCCACAGGCCGTAATACGCCACTAACACACTATAATCCTAATTTTGTAGCCGATAGACACCCAGTAACCTCCCTGACTAAGGCACTACCCGATACACCTACACTAACACCAAGAGAAACAGAACAACCTATGCCACGAATAAAAGTAAAAGGCATTGGACAATTAACACAGATACCAGAGTTTAGACCACCAGAAATTTCTTTTAAAACCGACATACAGTCAGATCCGTATACCGAAGAAGCTCCCGTTGACCTCAGCACTAGTGATAATAATAGTTGTGACGTTCTCGACCTCAGTAAGAAAAAACGAGATACTGACGACGAAGAGACAAAAATTTCGTCACGTTCATCATTTGATAGTTCGCCGTCAGTTACAGCATCGGCTGCTTTTGAAAAAACTCGATTGCTACTCGCTCAACAAAGACTATTTGAAAACTCTTTACCAAAAATCGATCCCACGTACTACGCAAGTCAACTATCTCAACTCTATGCTAGTGCAGTTCCAGGCCTACCTGGTTTGCCGATTCCACCTTCCTTTCCTATTAATCCATACTTTTTACAAACATCTTTTTTTCCCCACCCTACTGATTCACAAGAAATTGCCGAAATAAAACAACGTATACAGAAGGAGATAATACGAGGTCTTAGTATGTCTGGTGGCAGATTAGTTGAGCAACCTGAAACCCTACCAAAGCAAGAACCTGAAGAAGAGGAACAGAAACCGATTCAAGTCCCTACTACACCTACACCACCTCCACACTCAGAATCTCCACGACCAACTAACAATCTTATTTCCCAAAACGATTCTGTAAAGATGGTGATTAAAAATGGAATCCTAATGCCAAAACAAAAACAAAGACGATACCGCACCGAAAGACCGTTTTCTTGCTCTCAATGCTCAGCTCGGTTTACATTACGTTCCAACATGGAGCGTCACGTCAAGCAACAACATCCCCAGCATTGGAGTGTAAGACGTCCAGCTCCTAGAGCACCGCCGCCATATCCTACACCGGACACTTTAGCCGATCGAGTTAAATATGCACTACTTGCCCGTCACTTAGAAAGACCTTTGCAAGCTGATCGTTCTCCTGTAAGAAGGGATTCGGATGAGGTAGCGGATAATGAAGAAGACGAAGATGATACTTTAGTAATTGATAAAGAACCGGATGATTGTAAGCTAGACGAACACACAGCTGCCCATCGAGCTGCAGCGGAAATTCTTAAGGCAACACGGCAACAAGAGCTAAATAAAGATTTCGATCTTAAAATAGCAGGTAACCTTATTAACAAGCCAATTGCAGTCATTAAAGAAAAGACAGAGACGGGAACGGATCCCATTCCAAACCAAGATAACATTCCGGTAGTGCCAACCCGAAGTGATGAAGAAGAAGACGAGGAGGGCCTAGTAGCATCTACTAGTGAAGGAAATAACTCTGGAAGCGACGAAAATAAGTAAGTTGACGCTTTCGCATACTGTTTTACATAAATTATTAAAAATAAAAAAATATAACGTCGTTTTACAAATAATTGTAAACATTTTCATCATTATATACATTTATTATAAACATTTTCATCATTCATCAGGTCTGAGTCAGAAACGGGAACGCAGCCACCAAAGAAGAAATCAGCTTACAGTTTAGCACCAAACCGCGTGTCTTGTCCCTATTGCCATCGTAAATTCCCCTGGTCTTCATCTCTACGACGACACGTGCTGACACATACCGGACAAAAGCCTTTCAAATGCCCTCACTGTCCCCTCCTGTTTACCACAAAATCCAACTGCGACCGCCATTTGCTAAGAAAACATGGTGGATCTGCAAAAGCAATACTTGCTGAACCCATCCAAGATACCATTACCCCTCAAACTAATGACAGCAGAAGTGTACCAGAAAGGCCTTTTAAATGCGCATCATGCCCCACTAGCACATTTTCGTCTTTAGAAACTTTAAAGAAACATATGACATCGCGACATGGGAATGGAGAATCACAACCAAGTTCTCCAAATCCTGAAGAAGATGGAGATGGTAATCTGGTGTTCAAGTGTCATCTATGTGAGGCTTCGTTTGGAGAACGGAGTGGCGCTTTGGGACATTTAGCTTCTGTTCATTCTTCGGAGTATGAGCAGTTAGTTAGCAAAGGTGCTTTAGACGCAGCCAGCGATCGCAGCGAAAGTGCTGATGATGACGAGAGAGGGAAATTCCCAGACCATGCTAATAGAAAGGTAGGTTAATATCTGCAGTTATAATATTTTTTACCTATTACTTACACACACACACACACACACTAACACACACAGTAACAGTGAGAAATTAATGTATTAATTTCTATATATGAAAATAGATATACTTTACACTTAAATATTACTGCCATTAAAACATTTACAAAGTGTATAACGAATTATTACTAAAGTTTTTAACTTTAAACTGGACAATATAAAATAAATTAAATTTTTCTAGGTTGTGTGTGCATTTTGCATTCGTCGCTTTTGGTCAGCGGAGGACCTGCGTCGTCATATGAGGACTCACTCTGGTGAACGTCCGTTCGCCTGTGATCTGTGCAGACGGAGGTTCACTTTAAAACACAGCATGTTGCGGCACAGAAAGAAGCATAGAGAAGATACTGATGATGAAGAATCTTCTCCGAGAGAAGATGGGACAAATGGGTGAGTTTTAAGTTTATAAATAAATATAGCAGTCTGTTTCTTTTTAATCGACTAAAGACTAATGAGCTCTTTTTCAACAATAATTAGTACTAAAAAAAATATTTTGCTTTATTTATGTAAAAAACTTATTGATATAATAAATTAAATTTAATATAATAGTCCTAAATGAGAAATAGGAATAAAAATTAATAACAAATTATTTCTCTTAAAGATATCGTTATCAAGAAGACGACGGTTCCGGCAACGAAATCCCAAGCAACGTGAACAACAATAACTCTCCGCCCTCCGTGCCTTACGACAAGAAACTGAAACTGGAGATGACGTCACGCAAATATTCCACTGAAACTGAAAACGATACAGAAAATGGCGGCGATCTGATCGGAAAACTTCTAGGTATTCCTGATAAGACAATTATCAATAAGCTGTTATCATCCCCCGATGAGGCAGCTAAATTTTTGGGAGTCAATAAATGAGAATACGCTTTAGTCCTCGTGACTCCCGCCAGATTCATTTTGGCCCCGCGAGGACTAAAAATACCGGTCATTAAGAAATAAACGATACAACGCCATCTACCAACGAATAGATGTACTTAATTATTGCTATTTTAAATTGTACGAAAATTGATGATTTTATGATATTTAAACACTTAAAAATATAATGTTTTGTTTTATATTAAATTTGCACATATATTTGCCTAATATAATATGGATATAATATATAATTAACTAGGACGTTGTTTGCTTCAGCGCCATCTTTCGGTGACTAGTTTTAATATTTTCGCATAAAAGTTATGCACTTTTTTGTATATAGCGTAGATGCCTTATAATAGAGTGAACCGTCCTATTCTGCCTTATTGTATAGTAATTTTTAATTATAATTATGTGGGTACGATCAACGAAGTTCTTTTTAGTGCCAGTTTATAAGTACATTGGTGTTTGTTGTTAAGAATGTTACAGTTGAACCTCTTGTTTGGCCAAAATAGTTTTTGGACATATTTAAAGTTTTTCTCCTTCAGTTCAACTATCTATGAAATTATAATGATATTTATTCTAAATATCGTGAATATATTTCAATCTTTATACGTTATTTTCTTGTCATCTGGTAGAGAGTTTCAAGTGTAACACATACACATTGCATTTTTCATCTAGTCGCCTCCACGTTTGAACCACTCCAATTTCGTTTAGTTGTGAATCAGCCAAATAGTGTTTGAAAATCCAAAATTTTCTAGTCAATTTATCTTAAATCTTTTCTATGTAACCAAATGTCAGTTTCACCATTTATTAATATTAGCTAGATGTAGTTTTATGAACCCATAATATCCTACCAATGAATAGATGTAATCTTTGTGCTACGTTATAATATGTACTTAGGGTTTTTATGTAATAGCTGTCTTTTTATATCTTATCTTTTATCTTAGAATCAATAATATAGTATTGATAATCTTTCACTATCTGTATATATTTAATAGTTATTTTTAAGTATTTTAGAATTGTGTAGAATATATTTTGTTTGCTCAAATCCATGGCATTTCTTGATAAAGACTTAGTTTGCTTGTAAGTATCTAGGATCTCTTGATAGCTATATAACCAAAGGCTTTTGGTGGACTTTTGTTTACCTGAACGAAATAATTTTTGATATATTTTTTTTTAATTAAATTTGTTTTAAATATTCAGATTTATAATTTTATTTGAATTTTAAGTAAAGTAATTTTGGTGCATTAGTGAGTTATAAACTCAGTAGTTTTAGTTAATTTAGTAAATCAGTCTCCGTGAAGGATTGACGATCATACGCTAGAATATACCTAAGTTCGAATTCGCTTTGTATTATAGAAGACGCTAAACTATATACCAAATACAAATTATATGGATGTATATTTTAACTATAGCTATAATTTATTTGTTTATAATAATATAATTTTATTATACATTAAACATTATAAGCAATATTATAATTTATAGTGTTTATAAAATATAAAGAGCACTTATTGAATTTTAATAATAATATATAAAATAGCACGATAGTACGTAATTACTATACAAAACTATTAAGTTAAAATCCTGCTTCATGTCAATTATACATAAACAGAGTGGAAATGTTGAAAAATTGTAATTATTAAAAATTTCCATTCCATTTCTTTATTAGTAATAATTTGCTCGTTCATAAGAAATAAGCATATGCTTAATTTTTTTTAGATATAAATTATCTTACTTATATATAAATTAAGTTTAGATTAAGTAAATATAAGATGTGGCAACACCGCTTGGCCTTTCAAAGTAGTTTGTGTGTTTAATATATTATTGTTATATAAGAATTTTAATGTTAAATGAATATTATCTATATAAAATGCATGATTCTATGGTAATTATTACTATAAGCCGTATTTACTATTCACTTTTTGCCTCTCTTACTTTATTTGCAATATGAGTGTCGTTTTAAAAACGTTTTTGTGAAATACATTATGGTGGATTAATAAAGGAGTATTGCTTTTAATATATGTTGTTTTATTTGTTATATTAAGTAGTAAAGCCAACGTGGCGTAGCTAAGATGCCTGTGTACCCGCATGGTTGCGTCTTCGAATCTCAATAGGGAACAAAAATACATTTAAGCTTGATATTTCAATTTTTTTATAACCATACCTAGTAGGTTACATACTTGCGAGAGCACACCGTTATTAAAATTGTTAAAATATAGAAAATGTAGTAATTCTGTAATACTTTACTGCAGGGGTTGTAAGTATTATAGATTTACGCTGCGAAATGCGGTTACATTCGTGTGCAAGTTGCTATATTCACAACCGGTACTCTTAGGCTCACCGGGAAATGAACTCGATACTACTATTAATATCCAAGGAAAACGTCTCCACCATAATAATGATAATAATTTTGCACTTCATGATGAGATTACGCTACAATTTCATAAAGTTCTTTTTAATATTAAAATTTTGATGTTATTACAAATTTATTAGTAAAACGTCCATAAATCTTATTTACTACGTCTATTTATCTATTAAGTATGTAAGTTTTCTCTCTATGTCCATGCGACAGTTTATAAAATAAGTTACTTAATTCAAATCATTTTTTTTTTCTTTTTTCTGAAGGGCTTGAATGCTGTTGACCTCAATTGGTCTTGACAGCGTCACCGGGCGGGGGGGGACGGAGTGTGCCTCGTCCCCAGAGAATAAAATGAGCATTAATGGCTGCTCAGAAGAAGTGAAGAGGTGTGTAGGACGGTCATGGACCGACTGGCCCCGCCGCGCCGAGGCGCGGTCGTGCCGTTGTGAGACATGGGCCGCGTCGCCTGTTACGGCGGCGACGGCGAGTCTTTGGGACTGAGGAGTGTAGACTTCTGTTGTAGTTACGGTTAGCTACAGTAATTGGGTCATCGGGGTCTAGAAGAACGCTTCGAGGGCGTCGAAGTAATTTGTGAGGATGGGGAGCGTATTTAGACGCTTCAACGATTAGGGGATTAGGATGAGAGTCTGCGCGCTCGTAGTAGCGCCTGGCTAAGCCTTTGCAGAACTCTTTAATCGATTCCAATTCGAAGTCTTTATGTAGGTCAACGTTGCGAACGTACCAGGGGCATCCGGATGCTATCCTGAGGAATTTATTTTGAACTCTCTGAAGGAGATCTGTGTTAGTATGTGCGAACACTACACTGGCGTAGGTCATTATGGGGCGGATGCAAGTTTTGTACAATGTCAGCTTGTTGCGAAGTGACATTTTACTCCGCTTGCATATGAGCGGGTACAGCCTGTTCAGGATGAACATGGCTTTGTTTCTCACGTGTCTACTGTGAGGACGGAAAGTGAAACGCGAATCTAGGATGACGCCTAGATATTTGACCTGGTTTTTCCAGGGGATCGGTTTATTTTGTAGCCGTATATAGAGACGGTTTCGTAACGTTTACGCGGAAAGAGTACCGCTGCGCTCTTCTCCGGGTTGACCTCAAGCCGCCACTTGCTAAACCAATCGCCTAAGGCGTCGGCCGCGAGTTGCAGTCTTTCGGCTAGGATCCGAGCGGAGCGGTCCGTGGTGTAGAGCGCGGTGTCGTCGGCGTACAGTGCGTATAGAAGGGGGGAGAGTGTGGAGCCTTGCGGGACTCCAGCGCGGACGGGACGACGCGACGAGAGGGTCCCTTCTATACGGTAGCGGAACGAATCTCGAATGATGTGCACGAGAGTGTCCGGGAGTGCCATACGGCGGAGCTTGAAGAGCAGGCCGTTGTGCCAAACCTTGTCGAATGCTTTGGCGATATCTAAGAAAACGGCAGCCGTGTCGTTGCGGATCAAACGGTGGACGTGGTATTTCGCGATGTGTTCGGTGAGTCGGTGAACTTGATGAACGGCAGAGTGCCGTTGTCGAAAACCAAACTGCTCGTCGATGAGCAGTTTCTTCGTCTCTACTATTTCTTTAATGCGAGCGAGTACGATTCTCTCGTAGACTTTCCCAAGGCAGCTGATGAGGCTGATGGGTCTGTAACTCGAGGGTAGGGCGGGTTTATTGGGTTTACGAATCCCTATGACGGTGGCTTCCTTCCATTCGGCGGGGAAGGAGCACCCTGCTAGAAGAGCATGGAAAATACTGACCAATAAAGACACGAATTGGATCGGAAGATTCTTAAGGACCTTGTTGGGGATGTTGTCAGGCCCCGAAGGAGGGCCTTCTCCTTCGGGGCCTGACAACATCCCCAACATTCTTGGGATTGAGGTCCTTGAGGATATTTTTAACTTCGTCTACGTCGGTCGGGTAATTCAAATCATATATAAGTACATTTATATATAATTTTAAGAACTGTAACAAAATCTTGCCATTTAAAAATAAAATTCGTTCTTCCATTTAAAAATAAAATTCAATCTTTCGTTATCGAAATAAACTGCATTTTATTATCAAGGTCAAACACGCAACAATCTTCAATGGATATTCGGACAAGTATTAGAGATATGAATTGAAAATTATAACTTCTAAATTTCTACAACACCTGAAGTTAAAAATATTTGCCTATTAGTTATTACCATGCTAGGTATATATAATACAACGAATAAAATATTTATTTAAATACCTCTTGTTTTGCGTACACATGATCAAATATATAAATGAAATATATTCTGATTTACGGTGATAATATATAAATAGCACTCATTAAATATTTTAAATTCAATTTCGAGGACGTAAAAAGTAAACGGTTACTAGTTTTTGAACAAGATGGCGATGATAAATTTATTTTGCAGCTAGCACTAGATGTCGTTGCTTAAAACGAACAATTATGTTTAAGATTCAACGGACGTCAATATAATAAGATTAATATTTTTTAATACATTTTTATTAAATTATAAATACTAATTTGAAGTAAGGCATTATATTATTACCTATCTTTTTATTACTCCATAAAAATTATCTTGAACGCATCTCTGTGACACTTTTACGAATGAGAACTTATGTGCTTGGGGGTGCCATTAAAATTAGTATCCTCTATTTTTAGGGAATATTTAATGTAGTTTATATTTAAAATTAGCAAAAATATAAAGTTATTTTCAATAACATATTATATTTTTATAATGCAACAATACTATTAATAATTGTAGAATTATTAAAATTTTATTACATTGCAATGTTTTTACTATTTTGAAATCATCTTAATTCAGGATTTTTTTATATCTTCAGCTATAGTAAAAATTGACTTAGTTCAAATAAAAATATAAATTTTAATTTGAATTTCTTTTTATTATTTTTATTAATAGTTGAAACTATTTCTTTATATATTACACAAAAATATTTATTTATAATTAATAATCATATCACGGCGGGTAAAAATTACTTAAAGGCTAGCAACATTAAATAGGTGAATGAAGGAATTTGAAGAAATAGAAAGAAGTCGCTAATTTATGCGAGACGGCGTCTTAATTTTCAGATTCATTAGCTTATCTCTAAGAGAGAAGTATAAATTATTGTTTGTGGGCCTTGAACTTAAACAAAAGTGATAAACGGTATGCTCAACTGTTTATTTATTCAAATTATGATTGAGTGTCTAGCTAAGCTTGTTTTCTATGCGATGCATTCCACATAGTGACGTAGGAAACTATAATGCACTATTTCTACTTACACTATTTACGTTTTTATAGATACTTTTAACGGTACCACAAATTATAACAGTTAAACACTTGTCCATTACTTTTGAAGTAACGCTTATATAAATTGTATTTATTTATTTGTGAATAAAATTACAGGATTAAAAAACCATTCAATATGGGGGACCAACAATTTTTTCTAAAATGGAACGACTTTCAAACAAATATGGTGACTTCCTTTAGACATTTACGAGATGAGAAAAGTTTTACTGATGTAAGTATTAAGTGCTATTTAAACTTATAAATTTGTAAACAATTTTTCGTTATAACCTCGTTTTACTTTCCAGTCTACAAATTTTGTGAAGATTCGTTTTAACTTTATTATTTAAGCTTCTTAAAATATATATTAACAATAAATCAGCTATTAATAATAACATAGAAAAATCGATATTTGCAATTTAAAAATTAAATAGTTGTATCTAGCAACTTAAATGAATATTTTAATTTCTTAATCAATATTAGACGTAAGTTTAATGATTTTAGTCAATCAGTTACTGTATTCTTCCTAATGGAAGACTACTGTCCTAATGAACTGATAAGAAGGTCATACAGTCAATTATCAATTAGTTACCTGTGATCCTATGACTATAATACTGCAATTGATGTTAGCAAAATAGGAATATTATCAACATCATCTATAGAATAATAAATATTTAAATTATTACATTCTTAGTTTTTTTAAACTTTAACTCAAAGAATTAGTTTTACTGTCATGAAGAATATTTTGAAAACTATATATGTTATACAAATAAATATCCTTTGCATTCTCTAAAATATAATTGGTTAAATATGAAAACTTGCTAGAATGTTAATACAATTAATATTTGTTGTGATAAGCTTCCTCTTTTCCATATTTGTAAATTTAATAAGCAATATTTTAAACTTAAAATACTACAAAAAAAGACCACTTACAAATTAATATAAAAATATGGAACCTGTTAATTTGCTTTAACTTATTTCATATTTCAGGTAACTCTTGCATGTGAGGGCCAAACATGTAAAGCACACAAAATGGTTCTATCAGCTTGTAGTCCATATTTTAAAAGTTTATTAGAGGTAGGATATTAATTGTGTTTAACTGGAAATTTCTAGAAAAGTCTAGAGCCAGGCAGCTGTGAATATGTATTTTTAATAATCATGTTTTTTATACACAAGTAAAAAAGGCTTATTTTTTAATTTTGACATTCTGAAATGGCTCATTCTATTCTACAAGTTACATATTATCACAAATGTGTGATTAAAACTGAAAAGAAAATGTTTGTAACTTAAAACCAAGGTTTCCAGTTAATTTTTTAGTAATGTTCAGTATTTTTTAGCAATTTTCAAGTAAAATTAGTAAAACATAAAGTGTGCTAATCTATCTTTAATCTTCTTGTGTCTTTTCTTTAACATGTCCATGTAAAAAAAATACTGATTTCCAGGAGAACCCCTCGAAGCATCCAATAATAATTCTTAAAGATGTCTCATACCTACACCTCCAAGCAATACTAGAATTCATGTATGCAGGTGAAGTGAATGTCTCCCAGGAGCAGTTGCCCGCTTTCCTCAAGACTGCTGCACGACTTAAGGTTGGTTTTACTTTACAAACTTTATTACCAAGGTCTTTTTATAGTTCTGTGTTTCAATTATAATGTAAAAATGACATATTGATATTAGATAAATACGAGATTGGGGCTTCAAAATGCGGTGGTTGTAGGTTCAAGTCTCCTCTAAGGTTTGATTATATTCAAAAGTGTTTTACTCACTGCTCTGACAAGATTTTGTGTAAGTTTAAGTTCAATCACCAAAATGCAATGAAAATTATGAAACTATAAAGCAAATATCATGTGGCATAGTTAAAATTATACTTCTTATTTTATTGACATTAACTTTGTCTACGCTGCTATGTATGGGATAAAGCATAAAGATAAAGAACAATCGTTATCTATATAAATTAAAATTAATTTTGTTTCTACTTTGCAAACTGTGGAAATCTTTTGAGATACATGAAATTTGAAGTCTTAAGTGTATGCAAGAAATATTCAAGATATACTTTTATTTATGATAATTGTGGTAAAATAGACTGTAACTTTAGCTTTATTATATATCACATAGTAAAATTTGATTATGTGAACTAGTGTACAATATAGATATAATACTAATATTATTTTTTTTTAGGTAAAAGGTCTAGCTGAGCCACCACCGCAAATGCCAAGTATCAAGCGAGAGGGCTACCAATGATAGACTGTAGTGAACTGTGACACCAATGTAACATAATACACATATTTTTGTATGCCAATTTATCATTCAACTAATTATTCAACTGGCAACACTAAATCCATTTTAAAATAACACTTTTTTTTTAAATAACAAGTGACATGTTTGGCACTGGCAATGTCTGTTGGCCATCTTTTTGATATTAAATATGAAAGCTAAGTAAAGCATTTGTCATTACTTTATGTAATAGATTTTAAGTTGATTTTGCCTTTTAATTATAGTTATTGTTTGAATAACAATTATGGCTGAGCTGAAAATAAATTTTTAAAAGTGAATTTTTGACAAATTGATTATGATTGAAAATATAAACATTTGATTGCCATATTAAAAAATTAAATGGCAACTTTCCAGCTTGTTAAAGAATCTCTAATCAGAACGCACCGTTCCTTTGCCTGCTATATAGATTAAAACTAGTGTTCGTAAAATGTGAATGCAATAAAACAAATTTATAAGTAGGGTTTAACTTGATACTATATCGTGAGCGCTTTAATGAATCGTTATATGTGACGAATATAAGAAAAAATATTTTACAAAATGTAGACTATAGTAAGAATTTAAAAAGCTAACATAGAGTTAGTATTATGAATAAAAATCGATAATTTACTTCATATTAAATTCGATTTTAATAATATCAAAATCGGTTAATTCACATAACGGTTCGTAAAAGCAATATAGTATTTGATATAGTGATGTTGATGTGGTGGCACAGACACACTTTAGTTCCACTAGTTACCTATCGACCAAAGTTTTAGCTTTTATTCCAATACTAAAGTCTGCTTTGCGATCACATCAAGACAAAATGTATTGAAATGTTAATAATAACAAATGTTTACTTTCGAATTATATTTTTGTAATAGAATATTTTTGTAAACATTTTTAGAAAGAAGAAAAGAATAGATAAATGCAAGATAGTGCTGTTCTGTATTTCATTGTAAAAACAAAAAAAAAATAGGTTTCACATATACTTAGAATATTACACAAAAAGCTTACTTCAACAGTTTGTTAGTTATTAATAACATTTCAATATTTAATAGATCTATTCCACCAACAGATGCCTTATAATACTTTCCAATGCAAATGTCGATTGTAAATTGTCCTCATATTATGTACTTTTATTTTACAAACACCTGGATATAATTCTCAAGATTTGATTTTAATATGATTTTATTGCAAATCGACATTTTACCATTGGAATGCTATAAATACATATTTGTTTATATTGTAAGGTCACTGTATAGTACTGTATTTCATTATTTAAACTTCTTTTTTTCTAATTTTGTGCTCAAACAACGCATAATACTTTTTCTTTACATTTGTACTGAAGTTTTTGTCAAAATTCATTCAGCTATATCTTTGTTTTTCTTAGGTTAAGTATTGATTTCAATGCAATTTAGTACAAAGTGAGGGCATATGTACATTTATTACTTATTATTTTTCTATTACGAATTGGTTACGAATGTTTGTTTGGATTTTGCCCCAGTAAAGTTATTTTCATTTTAAATTTAAAAATACATATATATATGGTTATTAGAAGTTCTCTCACGCATTTTTGTTTAGTAAGAAATACCCAAAAAAAAACCCGTCAGACCAACATTTCATTAATAATTTTTACATTAACAGTTGCAAACATGCTAAGAGTATCACTGAGTTTTGTTCAAGGCTTTTGTTGTCAATTAGTGTTGTGTTAAGCACTTATGTTTCGACATCCTTAGACAAGGCATTATAGGATTTAGCTCCGTATATACATTTTTATAATTATGCTGAGAATAGCCATTAATACATGTTAATTATCAAATGTTACAAAGTAAATTACGCAGTATTATTTGATCTTTCTTATTGTTGAAGAATGAAATCATTCTTGTTTTAAGTAACGAAAATACTTTTAAAGAGTAAATTTCTTTATAGACAAAAGGGGTTGTCGATAAACTTTTTTTTAATATACAACAAAAGCTCTTCTGCATACTTTCAAATCTCCAAACAACATGTCTTAAACAATATAACTCATTTTATTAAATTTCTTAGTCTGTTTCCGCTTTATTTTAAGTAACTTCTTATTTTCCATTTGAATATTGTTTTGTTAAATGTTAACATTTCACGAGCCAAGTAATAGTGGTTATTGTATAAATGTAAATCAAATATTTTTAGACGAAATAACGAATGCTGAATAATCACGTGAACTAGTTTGTAATAATGGAAATTATAAAAGATTTGTAATTTAGATATAATAATAAAAAATAATTATGATAAGAATGGTCGTTTTTTTTAGCTTTACGCTTTATCCCATATTGCAGGACAGGCAGAGGGAACTGCAGGAACCATATGATATGAACCTAAGTTAAGACACTAAGTAAGTAAGTAGTTAAGACACTCCGTTGCTTAGTCCCTGCTTGCACCGTCCCCACGCGACTCAACGCCGCACTTTGTCTAGTTACCAGAGCGAAGAAAACGGAAATAGAAAATCTTCCCCGAGTGGGAATCGAACCCACAAACCGTCGCGTTTACAGGCAGACACTACGCCTCTGCGCCACGACGGTCCTCTAGTTTTATTGAGGAACCTGTGGCAATACTTTAGGCTTCTTTTAAACACAGCTTCACTGCAACAGTGTCTGAGTATATCTAATTTCAAGAACTTGTCTCAACTTTAGTTCTAATATTGAACTTATGACTAATAGTTCTACATAGGCCAAAATTTTATAATAAATACAGATTAATATAAGATATCTCGCTCCTAAGACGTATGGTTGCTTATATTATATACTGATGACGCGAGTATTGACTGCATCTAAGAGTAGCGCACGGGTCAACCTATGTACCTGTTCCTGTCCCAAGAATTGTTAAGCTGTTAAGATTCCATCCTCATAGATAGATTTTAGTGACTAGTCATTCTTCTGTGTGGCTTAAGACCTCTATTTATCAGGATCTCATAAGCTTAGGGGACGGATACGGCCTTTTGAACGTGCTAGCCCTAGCCATAACTAATATATATATATATATATATATATATATATATATATATATATATATATATATATATATATATATATATATATATATATATATATATATATATATATATATATATATATATATATATATATATATATATATATATATATATATATATATATATATATATATATATATATATATATATATATATATATATATATATATATATATATATATATATATATATATATATATATATATATATATATATATATATATATATATATATATATATATATATATATATATATATATATAAATGTACGTTATTTTCATATTAAATAAAATGATAAGAAAAACATTATTTAATATTTTTTAAAATTTAAATAAAACATTTTATTTAGTGTCATTAATATACAGAATACAT
Organism: Dione vanillae; assembly: GCA_037178615.1. Classification (NCBI taxonomy): domain Eukaryota; kingdom Metazoa; phylum Arthropoda; class Insecta; order Lepidoptera; family Nymphalidae; genus Dione; species Dione vanillae. The sequence goes on from JAZFAU010000270.1 coordinate 384,164, forward strand.
ATTAATTTTAATACAAAATAAAATTCTATAAATAGCACCTTAAAAAGATAAAAAATTTAGAAATAAAGCAATTCACTGATAAAAATGTATTTTGGAATTTGAAATATGTTTAAATATACACCAATTTCTAGTTTTCATAATTGAGTACGATTGTACTTAAAATATTTCATATGAATCAATTTATATGTATGAAAGCTTGTACACTTACTATGTTGTTTGTAATTATATAAATAAAATATTTCTTCGGGTTATTAGCCCATGAATTTAAGAAAAGGGGCCTCAGATTACATAAGGTATATTTATTACAATTCAATGTTTTAAATTTAATTACATACAGGCTTCCAGTTCAACATATAAACATACAAAAGAACAATAAAAATAAATTAAAACTATTAAAATAAACTATTAATCACAATATTTTTGGAATAGCTTTGGTAAAAGATTTAATTTAAGTAGTATAAATATGGCAACACAATAGGAACACCTTATAGATTAAGCATTTGGTAACATTATAAATTTAAAAAATAACATAAATAAAAAAAATATTTTACTAAACGTAGACAAATGGTAACTGGAAAAAAATTACAAATAATATATTAGTTATAAGAAAATAACAGTTATACTTCTTTTAAAACAAGCTTATAATGAACTTATACAAAAGTTTACATATGTTTTGCGTAACTACCATTTTAGGAAGCTACTATTTTTCATAAAAAACATAACTAGTCATTTATAATGTAATTATGTAAATAAGATACTCAGAAACCTATTTTCCCATTTTTAAGTTAGTTTTTAATTTTTTTGTTGAAAATCGTTTTTGATGTGTCAGGTTGTAGAATATTAAAAAAATGTTAAATTAATGTGAAAATCGTTTAAGACGATATTTTTTAGCTAACAATTAAGTCTCTTGTAAATCCGCCACTAAAAAACTATTTATTTGGTTACATATTTGGTAAAAGTCATAATTATTATAATAATTATTATTTCATAGCATCACTGGCATTATACATAAATGCTTTATATAAATGCAATATCATTTAAATAAAAATAAGTTAACAACTTACATTCACAATATATAACATATATTATATAAATATTATTTTTTAAATAAGTTTTTTTATTTTACACTTTTAATAAAACTATGTAATTTTAAACGAGAAATAAATAATATTCATATTTTAAAGTAAATTGAACTCTAATAATAAAAAGTACGGTATATGTTTCATATACAGGTATTATGTATCTGAAAAAAACAATCGCAACATTATAAAGAAAATATTTGACAATATCAAATTCAAATTATTTGAATATAGGGCTTTTGGGTGTGTTTGGGTTAACATTAACTAAATTCCAAACGAGAACATAACATTATGCTTTATTCTTCACTTACATGAAATCTCAACCTACAGCTAGCATATAAAAATGCCAAAAATACGAAGCTAACAAGAAAATCCAGTAATATTTTAATAGATATAGCTTCAAGGGGTAGAGAGGTACTGCAATATTCATAGAACGTGTTTTTTTTTTAGTTTCACGCAGAGGGAACTGCAAGAACCATTGGAACCTAGTATTAAGACATTCCGTGGCTTAGTCCTTGCTTTCTCCGTCCCCGCTTTTCGCCTTTTTTTCGAGGCATTGCGTGTTGAGTGGCGGAACTCAACGCCGCGCTTTGTCTAGTTTCCAGAGCGAAGAAAATGGAAATAGAAAAATCCATGTTCTCCGAGTGGGGACATAACCCAGAAATCATCACGTTACAAGCAGACTTTGCACTTCTGCAAAAAGTCTGCCTTAAACCTAAGTCTCCAAACTTAACTTTGTTCTAAATTCAAAATTTCCTACCTCACTGTAGTACCGCTACCCTACCGCCGGTACCCGTTGGGGTGTCCGCTCTGCCACCGCCACGTGTCCTCGCACATGTCGGCCAGTCCGCGCACGGCGCGCCACGCGAGCAGACGTGCCGCGAGCGCCGCATCCGCGTAGTTGGCGGGCACGTCGCCCGCGCGTCGCGCCACCACCTCGTACGGGACGCGGCGACCACTGGCCGCTTCGAATGCGGATATCATTTCAAGAACTGAGTAGCCCGTGCCTGTGCCTGGCGGATGGAAATTATGTTATCTAATTAATATCTTTCACAAATAATATTTTTAATATGGACATAAAAGAGGAGGATTATGTACCTCGTTATGTTGTGAAATTCATATCTATGTAGGTAATTAAAAAAGGTTCTAGATAATGATATTAGTTTTCCCTAATCTGCCAATTAATGTAATTCTTTGCATTTATGTACCTAATTTTTTATAGTTTTATTTTACATTTCACTAATAACAGGCGGCGAGATCCACAGGAATCGTGTGGATCTATGTATGTTTAGTGAAATGTATGCATCCTGCACTTTCCGGTTCACCGGTATCTGGTTCATTTTGTGTTGGGTGGCAGAACTAAAAACCACACTTGTCTAACTAGACAAGTTTTATTTTATTTGCATCGAAGAAAACGAATTCATTTTCACAATCCATCCGTGCCAAGTTTAAATCGAACCCTGCACTTGCACCTGACCGTCCTCATGATTCTTTAGTAATACAAACCCAAGTTAACAGCGTGGAACCCCCCGAAGCCGGCCTGGTCGAACAGTCGCAGAGCGCGCGCGTGCGCGTCGGCCAGGTCCTGCACGTGCACGTAGTCGCGCACGCCGGTGCCGTCCGCCGTGGGGTAGTCCGCGCCGAACACGCGCAGTACCGGCAACCGACCTACCGCTACCTGACCACCGCATTTACAATTTACATACATATATTACAATTGATTGAAAAACTTTTTTTTGTCTTCACGCTTTATCCCGCACATGGCAGGGTAGGCAGAAGAAACTGCAGGAACCATAGTGTCAAGACACTCTATTGCTTAGTCCCTGCTTTCCGCCTTTTTCGATGCATTGTCGTCGTCGTCATCGTGTTGAGTGTCTGAACTCAATGCCACGTTTTGCCTAGTTTCCAGAGCGAAAGAAATGGAATAGAAAAATCTCCCTCGAGTGGGAATCGAACCCACAAACTGTAGCGTTTACAGTTAGACGCTACGTCTCTGCGCCACGACGGTCCTCAATTTGGTTCTGGTTCAAACCATTTATTACGTCATAAGAGATATTTGCAATTTCTAGGTTTTGAATTTTATGACTGAAGCGTCTATGCTTTTACCTCCCTGTAACCATTTTTAGTTAATTGAATGAACATTTATTTTTTTCGACCTACCTGTGATATATACGGCATCAAGTTATTGGGAATCCCCGCGGGGTCTTCCCCTATTTTGCCACTTTTGTGTGCCCCCACTGGATTGAAGTATCGAAGTGACACTACTTTCCATTTCTGTCAAAAAAACAACAATACAACAATATTTAATTTAATTTAATAAAATTTTATTACATTCTTCATCAGTTTAAATTAATATTATCAGTTTAAATTATTAGTATTTTTTAAATTAATATTTATTACTTATTACTTTCACGTACTAAAAAAATGCAGTGAGTTCTTAACGAAACCCAAAGGAGGGAGTTTATCAACACCAAGTATCCTTTACGAAATAAAACATAAAATAAAAAACAATAGTCTTAAGTAATGTGTTCACCTTGTCGCTTCTACACAAATCTTTCATGATTTCTTCACAAAAATACTTAGTCCTTCCATAGGGACTCGATAGATTTTTCCCAGTCGGATGGTTCTCATCTAGAGGCAGCTTCTCCGGCTCTCCGTATACGGTGCAAGAGGAACTGTACACTATTTTATATACGTTGTTGTTACGCATTACCTATGAAATAAATATATATAAATAATTGTAAATGTTATATTTTATTAGTTCAACTGCAACACAAACAATTCTTTCTATTACCTTTATACATGTATATATTTTTTGAAACAAACGGATTGAAGAAAATTACATTAAATCAGTTTTAAAAAAGCTTAGAGATGGGGATAGTTTTAATTATTATAATTTATTTCCATCTGCTAAGTTTATTACGTAGTTATTCGTCGCATTTTAAATTAAGCCTCTATACGTTAACAATATAATATGTGAATTGTAAATATAAGAACATAAAAGAAATAGACCGTCGTGGAGGATTGGATTTTTCTATTTCCATTTTCTTCGCTCTGGAAACTCGGCAAAGCGCGGCGTTAAGCTAAAAAAAAGAAAAAGCAATAAAAGAAATATTAAAATTTTTAAACCTCACCTCAAGTAAATTGCAAGTCCCAGTTATATTCGCTTGATAATATTCCAAAGGCTTTTCCACCGACTCCCCCACCGCTTTTAGAGCCGCAAAATGTATCACACATTCTATAGAGTGCTGTAAAAAAAGTGTTTTTTAAATGTACTTTACTGTAGTCTTTTAGCAATTCTAGGTAAAAATGCCTTTTTATTATAAGTCTCAATAAAATAACAAATAATTGCAGTAACTGTAAACCAAATCAAGCAAGTGAGAGTAGTACGCGAGGTAAAGAAGGGTCCTTACATTTCATAATTGTAGGTCAACTTATATATGTATGAATGTATATATTAATAAAATTAAGCAACAACCCTTGTACTTATCTTTTAATTGTATTAATAAAGAAAATTGACTTCGTGTACCAGTTTCATCTAATTTTAACTTGGTAATCACTACATTCTTTACACTTTTTTTGAAAAAAGTGATGATAAAAATTATAACCAATATCTAACTTAATGTATTTTGTAAAGAAGGCATTTAACTAAAACAAGTACTCACTTTCTCAAATATTCTATTCAACCCATCTTTGTCACTAATATCTACGTCGTAGAAATGTATTACTTGTCCAGTCATTTCTTCTATTATTTTCAACGATTCTGGTTTCTTTTCACCTTCGGCTCTGTAATGAAATTAAGGAGTGCACTTCATTTTAATCTATTATGATGAATTGCACTTGCAATTGCAATACAAAAAATTTGTACGCTTCTTCTATATATAATTTGTCAAACAGTATTTATTTTCATATTTATTTATATTCTCTAATTAATTTTCTAGTGTAGAGTTTAGATATGTTCCACTATGGTTAATTTGAGTTAAAAACATATGGGTAATAGGTTCAATCATAAGTCAGATTAAAACAATAATAACTTGTTCTACGGAAGTCACAAATAAGTAGTTTGTGAGAATATTTGTAGCGGGAAATGTTTCTCTTCCAAGCAGAACAATGAATGTTGTTAAAAGCTTAACAAAGGGATATATAGCTATTTGCTTTAATGAAACAAAAAATTAAATTATTTTTAAAACAATATTTTCAAAGAAACTGTCGTAGTTTCGTAGGACAGAGTCTGACAATGCCTGTGAATTCGATTCCCATTAGCGGCAATAAAGTAATTTCATTTCACACTTCTGGTAAAAAGTACGAAGGTACACGCAGTATTTCGCATATAGACGGAAAACGATGTTTAGGGTAATTTAATAAGTAGTTACTAGATTGCTTGCTTCCTGTGAAAGAAACTGAGATTTATTAAAAAAAAAAGCAAATTTTGTATAAATTAACAAATTTACCTGTACGCGTTGCTAAGATTATCCACCACAACTAATTCCAATTCCTTTATAGGTCGCTCGAGGAGTGCCATCACAGTATGGGAACCGACGTACCCAGCGCCGCCCGTCACTAGTACACATGGTGCCATGATTGATCTAGAAAAATTAATTTTAAATTCAGATTTAACAAATATAGCTCTCTGACTACTCCGCTAGGGATAAAGCGTGAAGATATGTATGTATGTATGTATGCTTTATCCAGGGTCGGCAGAGGGCACTGCAGGAACCGTAGGAACCTAGTGTTAAGACATTCCGTTGCTTCGTTCCTGCTTGTCGCCTTCGAGGCAATGCGTGTTGAGTGGCGAAACTCAACGCCGCGCTTTGCCGAGTTGCCAGAGCGACGAACGACAAAGAAAATGGAAATAGAAATTATTTAGACAAGTGGAGATCATTAATATTAAATAAATATATATCAAAAAGCCTTAAAAAATTAGGCTATGTACGTGCAAAATTGAATAAATACAAAATTTAGACGATATAAATGACAGAGAAGAGAACGAAAGTATGCAGGACCGTTGCAAAATATAGTCTTGTAGAAAAAACATACCACGTACAACTCACTAACTTACTCTCTCCACTCTAAATCTGAGTTTTTATAATAAGTCAGTGGTAAATAACCTAATGTTGATGCAGTACAATATTCTAGTGCAGCAGTGAACAAACCAACTACGCCACGTAGACGTAAATTATTATTTTTAGTAATAGTGCTTTTCATATATAGTTGTTTATACTATATGACCTTTGCTTTGAGTGCAATTTTAAAATACACAAAGTGCATTGTTTATTATACCTAAACTCTCATACAACCTATTTTGTAAATTTTCTATTTAATAAATCTTATAGGTGTAAATTTAAATCTCCTTTATTTAAAAAGAATACAATTCGATTTAGCGTAGAAAATCAGAATAGACTTTGTAGTGTCAAATTTTAATAATTATATGAAATATCAATAAACGTAAAATAATTATAGAAGCTAAAATTCAAATAAATTTTTATTCATTTACAAACAATTAAAAGTATCATACAATTGATTTGAAATTGTTAATCAGACTACTCATAATAATATCTAAGTAATGGGAGCCAAGATAAAGTACAAGTAGTCATACTAAGGATCAGCTGTACAATTGGTCATGTCATATCCATTATAAGTAATGTTAATGACGTCCTGACCTCATAGTTCTTTCTTACAAGTATTTTAAATTGTATTTAATACTTCCTATGTTCTTGGGTTTACGATAATATAATATTTATTACAATTATTCGATTTGTTTCTTTAGAAGCGCTTTGTATAAGAAAAATATATATACAGTGGACTTTTGGTAATCCGACAAACATTATGCAGGGCAGTGTCAGAATATTGAATTTGTCGGATTATAGAGCACTGCCTAATATCCTCTCTATATTCCAGATTTTTTTACCCATTAATCAAACGAATTTCACATCCAATTATAAGATTCTATGTGTTATATGTATGTAATTAGAAGTGCAATTCATACATAATTGTTGTATGTCGAATTTATTAAGTTATTTAGCAATAGAAAGATTACATTTTATTACAAAATTAAGCATAAATTCACCTAAATATGTACCAAAATAAATGATCAAGAATTATAAATTACAATGAATTTATCAAATTATGAAATCTGGAAATATTCATGAATGTCAGATTATAAAAGTATCACTAAAGTAACAGTTTCTTGTTTGCTTGTTACATTGATTTCGAAATCAACAAAAAGACACTTCAATTTTATTTATATGTATAGATAACTTGATAACTAATTCACATAATCATTGATTGTCGTGAATGACTTAGTTACAGTTCCAAGTTATGATGACAATAACATGGTAAGTTTATTGCATGATTTATGGTCAGCCTTTAAAACTTTGTGTTTAACTACGATATTTATTGTGTTCTTATCGTTTGCATGCGTTGTTGCAGTACATTATTATTTTTAATGTACCTTTTGTCACGCTTATTTGACGTAGTCGACACGACGCTGGTTAAATGCGAGAGAAATTAAAAATTAGCACACGACCTGGGTTTGGTCTCTTAACTATAATAGCTAAAAAAGTTAAGAAATGTCTAACATGATAATATACATATATATACATATATATATATATATATATATATATATATATATATATATATATATATATATATATATATATATATATATATATATATATATATATATATATATACATATATATATATATATATACATATATATATATATATATATATATATATATATATATATATATATATATATATATATATATATATATATATATATATATATATATATATATATATATATATATATATATATATATATATACAAAATTTTTGTGTCTGCTTTTCAATTTGTCATGATTTATTCCGGAAGAATCACGCAGTATGAACCGGAAGTTTCACGCACGAATAAATCCGCCCAGATAAGATGTAGGCTGTAGCATATTTTTCATAAGGAGAATGACTTGAAACAAAAAATTATATATACAATATACGAAATGGGCGCTATTTAGCTCCGTAAATAAATATTCTTGTACTTCAAAGCGTCAAAGCCGACTACACATTAATGTAAACTAAATGTAATAGACGCTATCCAACATTGCAACTTTTATGATAAAATCTCTGACTTGTTTCCGATGACACCATGTTTTTTTACTATCAGTTAATAGATTTTGTATGTAAAATTTTCTAACAAGTGTTGAAAAGGGTGCGTCTGATAAAAATGTAATAATGTAAAATATTAGTATAAATTAGAGATAATAACGCCAATTGTATGTCAAAAGTATGTCGAAAATATATGTAAGCGAAATTCTTAAAACATACAAATGTATGTGTAATTTGCAACTGCAATATTGAATATGTGACAACATTATAAAATGATAATATTATAAAATCGTGAATCGAACTATATGTAATATATATTTTAGTTATTAAGAAGAAATAAATAAATTTAAAGTAAAATTCTAATTTTTAAGTAATTACGAAATGTAGGACCGTCGTGGCGTAGAGGCGCAACGTCTGCCTGTAATGCGACGGTTACTGGGTTCGATCCCCAGTCGGGGAAGATGGATTTTTCTATTTCCATTTTCTTCGCTCTGGCAACTAAGGCAAAGCGCGGCGTTGAGTTCCGCCACTCAACACGCAATGCCTCGAAAACGGCGGAAAGTGGGGACGAAGAAAGCAGGGGCTAAGCAACGGAGTGTCTTAACACTAGGTTCCCACGGTCCCTGCAGTTCCCTCTGCCTACCCTGCCTTGTGCTGGATAAAGCGTGAAGCAAAAAAAAAAAAAAAAAGACCTGTAGGATACTAGAATTTTGAGAAATAATTATTACTCGATTTGATTATATTTATCATTTTAAAGATGATTTATATAATATTTAAGGCTTAACAAATAATTCCCAAAAAAGCTAAGATTACACAAAAATATCCAAGTATTCTATCAATTGTTCTACGAGTTACCAAAATAATAATGCGATAACTTTTCGCTTAATCATTTAAAGGTCATAATTACGTAATCAATATAGAAAAAAATGTTAAGCAAAAATTATATTGACTCCTTTATTATTATTTTTTGAAAGCAGTTAGTGCCCGCAATTTAGTACGGGTGGAATAGGTTCATTAACTTTTGCGTTTAACATCTTATCTTTGAAATGCCACGTCAGGTCTTGCGAAAGTTTTTAAATTATGTAAATTAAACTGTTTAATTTATACAAAAAGATATGCATAATATATTTTTTAGCTTCACGCTGTACAATGGAGGTAGAGGAAACCATCAGCAAAAGAACATAGTGTTAAGACACTTCGTTTCCCACTTTAAATTTTTATATGCCAACGGAAAATTATGTTCAGCAAGTTTTCCTAAGGTGATGTTTGAACATTTCTTATAATATTCCCTTAGAGTCCCTTAGAGTTTCACGGCAGAAGTTCAACATTTTAGATTAGCGTCATCTAAATGCTTTTCACACTAAACAATTGTGACTAAGGAGCTGTTTCTTATATAATAGTAAAGTTTGTTCAATGCTGATCTTGACATTAAGGGTTTATATCGTCTTATGTGATTCTTGTGGTCCAGTGATTTCTTACAGATTCATTCAAACTAAGGAGAAATTAAGTTACTTCAAGAAATTAAAAACGGCTAACATAAAATGCATTTTCACGCTTATAACACACAAGCATTTGTCTAGGAGTAGTGTAATCGAATTCACGACCTTCAGGGTGACAATGTCAACAACTAGCTAACTAGCCAATGGATACCCAAACCAATAGGCCGACTTATCGATTAAATATCATAAATAGTGTTAGTTTACTAAACTAACTTTTCAGTTTTAAATTATGTCACATAGCTATATAAGTTGAGAGAAGACACTCCGTTTTAGGGACATCTGGCCTTTGTCTCTACAGAGGGGGAACTGGAAATAATTCATCCCTTCAGTAGTAACATTGTATCATATAAGTACATCAATGTTAGGTACCTAGACATTTAAATAACCTACGAACAAAACAAAAAAAACAAATTTAAGGCAAGTTAATCTAAAGAACGTCATAAATTATATTTTTTTATCAAGACACCGAACTATAAAATATAAGTAAGTATTACTGTTAATTTATCAATTTTATTAATAAAAAATGATATTTAAAACTACAATGATTCTTACGTAATTGTATCAAAAAATAATTCATTTTAAAAGAATAGAAAAATCGTAATAAAATTTTCGCCTGAAAAAATCGATGTTTTCTTCACTGATGACACCAGTAAATATCAAACTAATAAGTAAATGCACAGAAAAAAGTTAAATAAGTAGTATGTAATTGTTGAACTAAATTAAGTTTGTACTACTGTAAAGCCACACCGTCGTAGAACAATGAAACATAATAATTGAGCATGAAAATGGTCCAATTTTATACAGTTAAACGTAAACATTTATTATATATACATGACTAGAGACTAATTTTCATTTGTAACTTATTATATAAAAACTATTTTTTGGTATATTGTAAAAAACAAATACTGGAATATATTCTATATACAAATTTGCACTTACAAATAAAAAATTAATAAGTGCTTCCAAGATTAGTGATGTCGCGCGCGACGCTCACTCTCAATGGCCGCCGGGTCACTATTCAGTAGACTGTAGGCTGTTATCAAATTGTTCTGCTATTATGAGCAGATTAGCTTATCAGCGCTTGTATCAAAGTTGTTGAGTGCCATATAGTTTTGTAATGTATGATACAACTTGACATATTTTGTAAGTTATGATGGATCACTTTTGTCAATTTCATTTCTTATATTTAATCATTTTTTTAATGATTATTTAAAGCTATAACATAATATACTGTATTACGTATAGTCAGGATCTATATAAATATTTTTTTAAATAAACATTTATTTAAAATATCAAATCATTATTCTTTCACTGATTGATGCTGACACCATAGTTATGAGATCAATCTCCACATGTGAGAACAATTGTTTTAAATATTTTTATATTTCCATTTAACATAAAATAACATTTAAGTTTTAACCCAAAATGTTGGTGACCTTCCTATATGTACCAAGCAAAAATATTAAAAATATTTAGATTTGTCCATACATAGAAAATATTGTATGTAATTAATTACAATCACTTTGATCAGATAGTATTCTCTCAACAGTTGTAGTTAAATACTTTTTACACTATAAAATATTAGTGAAAGCTTCTAAAGCTTTATATTTTTTAACTCAATAAATCACATTTAGTATTTTTCCTCTAAAAAATTATACCAGCAGAAGCTTTTTCATTTAGTACTTATTTCAAATTTCTTTTATTTATATATTTCTTAACTTAATTGAAATCTCAAAGATCTCTTTATATGGTTAATGGCATCAACTCCATTCCATGCATTATAATTCTATAATGAAAAAATTAAAAAAAATTATTAAATAAACATTAATATATTGATTAATAAAATTATATTTCATTTGTTTCTATATTTATTATTATACCTGTACTATGAAGCCCTTTCATAGTACAATATAATTACAGATTTCAAATCAGCTTTACATTTTTATTGTATTTTACATAACATATTATAACCCTATGTGTAGGTAGTCCATAAGCTACTACTGTTTCATCTATGGAAATTAACTAAAATAATATAATAGTAGAATAAAATGTTTTAAAGAGAAAGAAGGAAAAGGAGTTGTCTTTTACAGACCTATCATGGCGCAGTGGTATAGTGTCTGATTGTAAACATCTTGTAGGTTCAATTTAAACTTAAAAATAATCAATTGTAATTATTTTCTTTTTCCTCACTCTGGAAACAAAAACAAAGATTGGGTTATGTTCCATAGTATGTAATATGTCGAATGGAGAAAAGCAAGCAACAGAGGATTATAAATCCTCTACCTACCATTCTATGTGTAGAAAAAGCAACAAAACATTTATTTGATTAAATAACTTATAAACATTATAAATAATTTTTATAAGTTATTTAATCAAAAAAAATAACTTATAAAAATTATAATATTTATAATTATAATTATTAAATGCTGCAAATTGGAAACTACACTTTCTTTAAATATCATACTAATAATATAAGTTACTATTTATCTAATATTAATGTATGAAAAAAAAGTTTAATGCTTACTGAGAGTCAAGTGGCTTCATTTTAAACAATGTTGGACACCTTCTTCACGGCTGAATTATAGATTAATGTACTTTAAATCAAGTACGGTCTATTCGGCAAATGTGACGATGGCACTCAATTCAGCAATTTATTTTATGAGTAATATCGATAGCAAGCCGCTATAAAAATATAGAATTAAATAAAAGTTTGTATCTTAAATTTTTACAGATATAATTTATGATATTATAATTAATATTGTAATAGCCTTAAATCTAAACAATAGCATTTACAATATTTAATTCTTTTCAAATTATCACTCCTGTCAACGTAAACAAATGTAAATAGTGTTGGGCACCTCATACAAGAGGCGCTTCAAATGTCCCATACAAAAGAATGAACTGTCCCATCACTTCAAATACATATTTTGTACCACCTCAAAATTGAGGACGTAACGTTGTTCCTCACTCACTCATTCATAAATGAATGCGACTTTTACGAGTTTATTTTGTCCCGCTTACTCTTTTTGAGGTATGCATGACATTTGACAAGGCGATGGGACAAAATGAACGACGGAAAGAAACGTCTCGTGATGTTTGAAATGTCACACTCACATGTAACACTACATTTATGTTACATTGGTTTCGAAATGCTAAACTATATTTTTTTCAAGAATTGTCGTTTTTATATTAAAAACGACATTTCTTGAAAAAATTACATACATTTAAATGTTACGTGAAATTTTGTAAAAAAAATATTATATATTTTGTTTATTTTAAGTTTGAAGTAACAATAAACATAATGAAAATTGTATTTTTTTGTAAAAAGTGTAATGTAATTATTTGGCTTAGTCTAATAATGACTTTTAATTTAATTATAAAATGGTATTTTTTATAAGTAGGTATTAAAACACTACACACAAACTCTAATTTTTATTATTCTCAAAAGTAATGAACTCTGAAGACTTCATATTTTCATCGTTTGAGGACCACTTCAAATGAGGTGGTACATTGTCCCACCTCATTTTTTAAAATGAGTAACTCATACAAACTCTTCATTTTTAGCTGTCCTACCCAACACTAAATGTAAACAATGGGATTTATGCATTTCAATTACTTGAGAGCGTAGAACTATAGAATATCTCCTAAATATGTCAAAAAAGGCGTTAAAACGAAACAAATTAAGGTGGCACCAGTAACAAGTAGAAGTATTTTAAGACATCCGCATAGAATATAATAATACTAAATACAAAAGAAACAAAAATTATATCATCATCTATTACATTTATTATTGTACATCTATTACAACGCTGAAGTTTGTTTGTTTGCTAGTCATTGACTTTCTAAAAAATATAATGTAAGTAAAATTTTTCAAGTTAATATTTAAATTATTTCAATATCGATATTTTTAGATATAAAATACCATATTTCATACTTTCCATAGCATTATTCCTTTATGTTTCTGAAGAATAAATTATAGCCTAGGTATTGCCAAGAACTAATAACTATATAACTTACAAATATACAACCAATTCAGTCAGAAAAGCCAATAACAGTAGTAACAGGTCGTACGATAGAAAAAATCTAAAATACATATTTACATTTTTTTTTCTATTTAAAATTATTTATATATACAGAATGAACCCTGGAATTACATTATACGTGGGATATTTATTAACATTTATTATTTTATGTAAAATTAAAACTTTGTTGATCATACGAGTAAAATATTAATAAATAAATTATTTTTATGGTTTTTTTGGGAAAAAAATAAATTTAAAAAATATTTTTTATCTGTATTCCACGTCAAAGTCTTTTTTGAGTGGACCACACTTTTGACATATTCTGATTCTATCTCTTTTGCTCCCGCTCAGTGTTCAAGGTGGTTATTTAAAAGAATATCTAACTTAAAAATATATTATTACTGATTGTAAACGACAAATATCTCTTTAGTAACATTATTTATGTATCAAAGATTTCATCTGTAGAAAAAAAATATCTAAGAGGGTAAAGATTACCATGATATTTTTCGGTGACAAATTCTCGATCTCCGTGTCCAAGATTGTTTTCATTAGTAAATGTGATAAAACTGAAGGGCTTCTAATTTCAACAGTCCAAATTGATTAGAGTTTAAACAAGTGCCTTCGTGACCGTGCAATAAAGTGTTTCATTTATTGTTTTACTATCTTTGGTATAACCTATAAGTTATGAAGTTTGTGCTTACAAAGTGGTGTTTCGGTTGCAGATGAGTACGAAAATCATCAAAGCGAACGCTGTGGAGCCCGATGGCTTCGAGACATCTATCTCACAGGCGCTGGTGGAGTTGGAGACCAACTCTGACCTTAAGGCTCAACTGAGGGAGCTCTACATTACTAAGGCTAAAGAAATTGAACTGCACAATAAGAAGGTTCATTTAAATTGTATTTAGTTTTAAACTAAGGCATAATATCTCATTAAAATATTAAAAACGTAATGTGTATTGTGTATATTATTAGTTTAAAGTGGCTACTTTGCTTTTCTGTGCCTGTGTACTGTAGCACAGTACAGGTATATTGATACGAAATATCATTGAACGAAAATGGTTTGCAAAGCTATAATATGAATGATAAATTGTTTTATTACAGTCAATCATCATCTATGTGCCGATGCCCAAATTGAAGGCGTTCCAAAAGATCCAGATCAGACTGGTCCGTGAATTGGAGAAGAAGTTCAGTGGCAAGCATGTTGTGTTCGTTGGTGACCGCAAAATCTTGCCCAAACCAAGCCACAAGACTCGCGTTGCAAACAAACAAAAGAGGCCTAGATCCAGGTATGTAGAATAATAACTTAAGTTTTTATAAATTTCTTTTCATGACAACCTTTTTTAAATTACGTGAATTAACTAACTAAAAAAACCATTAGCTATTAGCATTAGATATTGATGATTTACATTTTAAATGAACATTAAATGTAAACAAAATAATGTGTATTATAGTATATACTCTACTCTACTATATGATTTTGTTTATTTTATAATGGATTATGAAGACATGCATTTGATTGATTTCTTCAAATATTTAGTTACATAGTAAACATATTTTGAGAAATTAAATAAATGGTTATATTTATGCAATTTATAAGTGTATGTAGCTATCTACAAAGAAAAATATATAGCCTTTTTGGAGGATTTGTTGCTACTTGCAAGTATTTGTGTTTTATAAAACAAAATATTCTTTGATAACATTATCATACTACTTTGCTAAAATTTATAAGATGTCCTAAATATTTAAGCAGTTCTGAAAAATTTTTTTTTTTATAAAAGTTTACAAAGAAATAAATATCAACCTGTATGAATTTCTATTCTATTTATATTTTATTAAAAATATTTTAACTGTTTTTAGAACTCTGACCTCAGTATATGATGCTATCTTGGAAGACCTGGTGTTCCCAGCTGAGATTGTAGGCAAGCGCATCAGGGTAAAGTTGGATGGTTCACAACTCATCAAAGTACACCTTGACAAAAACCAGCAGACCACCATTGAACATAAGGTAATAAGATATTGCCAGTTTGATTTTTTGGCTAGAAACACATTTAGAAGTCAGAAAAACTAATTTAATTTCAAATAGTTGATATATTAAGGCTACCAATAAACCATATATAATATATGGTTTATTCTCTTTCTCAACCTACATATTATTCTTAAACCCATTTGTTAAACATTATTTTTACTAACTTTGTTAGATAAAAAATCTTTTATTTACTATTTATTTTATTTGCATCTAAAATTATCATTTTTTTGTTTGTGCTATTTGTTATTAACGATTGATTATTTTATTTACCAGGTGGACACCTTCCAGTCAGTATACAAGAAGTTGACGGGGCGTGAAGTGACCTTCGAATTCCCCGAACCTTACTTGTAAACTTAGACTATGACTTTACAATAAAACTAAAACCATAAGTGTTTAGTTTCATTTATTTTAATATACTTCGTTTTACTTACTTGGTAATGCTAGAAATCGACATATTTTTTTTAATATCTGGGCTCTAGGGCTTGTAGTTTAAGTCGAAAAGTATCTTTAGACTATTCAAAATATTAAACAAAAGCAAATTGTCAAATGAACATGAGTGATGGATAAAATATATTTTTAGTAAATATATTGATATATATTATCCAGATATAAGAATGAATGAATGAATGAATTAAAATTATTTTTTCTTCACAGTAAGAATTACATATAATTATTACTAACAATAAGTCATGGTTGTCTTGAAACTTAAATAAAATATGCATATGGACAAATGTTGTTCCACATACACTTTTTTGTGTAAAAAGAAGTATATAAAATATTTTATTTCTCTAACCCTCTGATAAGAAAACAAAGTCAATGTCTCAATGCAACACAATCTCGAAAACTGGAAAAATTACTGCAGTGTCACAAAGTTTCTTCTTCCTACTGCGCTATATACGTGTGCAGGGGTACAATTTTGAGATGAAAAGAAAATAAATAAGTATATACAATTCAAAATAGATGATTGGGAAAGAAAATACACTTTCCGTCAACATTTTTATTATAAAATTCAGTCCATTGGCCAATCTAGATCGAAACAATTACAAGAGAGCATTACATTTGCAAGTGGAGGAACAGTAGGTGTAGGTTCTAATTGCACAACCTTAAGGCTTTAAGCACTTACATAGTTTTAACATAAAGCATATTTTTAAGATACCAGATATAAAACCCATTCTACAAAAAAAAAATTGCGAAAGTTTACATCTCTTATAACTATCACTTTACTTTATCAGTGCAAATAAAATAATATCATATTGGCAAATATAGTTTATATATGTTTTATTTAAACAACATTTTTTCATTAATACAGTAATAAACATCTGGAATTAAATGATTATCATAACAATTATATGTATTTGAGCCCTAAAAGCAGGTATTGGCTGGATCTAAGATATTCATATGATTTAAAATACAATAAATTGACTATGGTAGCACTATAAATATATGTTGATTAATTTCAATAAGATAAGATTTTTAGTATTACATATTAAACCCCAAAATGTAACTATATACAGTAAACCACTATTAATACATACATTATTAAATGCATCAAAACAAATAGAAATGGTAACAATAATACCAACTACAATTTTACAAAAAATTAAAGAATTACTTAAAAAACAGGTATTTTACAAAAATATTTATTATAACTTGACCAAAAAGAAGATGATATAGTAATAAGATACATATACATACATATATATAAAATTGACTAAATAGGTTTCATACCTAATATTTTTCTATATAATTGATATGATCATATATAATTATAGTGTCTAAACCAATCAATTAATGGACCATGTTCATTCTATCATATAAATATACTAATTATTTTTACAATGAAAATATCCTAATTTAAACCAACTAAAATACCTTAACCCTTAAGACTATCTACACACTTATTCGGAAATGATACATAAGATAGTTTTTAGGCTGAAAAGATCAAGTGTCAAATTATATTTAATTTCTTTGGGAAATTACTATAGTAACGCAGATATTATAGTAGGTGATTACAAAGTTGTTTGTATAATGTGTACCGATAGGTATAGGTATTTGAAAACCTTGACAAGTTATTTATTATATTTGTTCATGTAATTATATTTATGAGAAATATATGAAAAAAAAATATTAAAAAAATGATACTAAAACCAATCAAGAATGTACTAAAATCAAAAACTTCAAAATTATATTTACAATAATAAGCCAAGTAAGTGTAATACAAGAGAGGTATAGTTTACACTGAATTGAAATTTGACATTAATAAATATATTGAAAATTAAATAGATTACTGTTAAAAAATATTATTTTGTGTGCATGTGAATTATATTTAAAAAATGCTATATGGATTAAGGCACTATTACTAATTACAAATGTATTCTACAATGACAACATTAAATTTTTTTTTAGAAAGAAACAGTAAATCACTAATATTTAAATGAAATAACAAAAAGGTTTGTATATATCAACATAGTAAATATAACAATTTTTTTTACAATTGGTTTTCCATGGTGTAATTATTTCATAATTTTCTCTGTATATTTAATTACATATCCTATCATAATGAATATTTTCGACATATCACACTACATATAGCAGAGTATGCAGAGAGGGAGAACCCAGTGTTCAGACAAATACCATCGTTTACATATTTTGGTTTCATGTAAAAATTATTCAATTTAATAAAGAACTTTAAATATTACTATACAAAACGTATAGTAAGTAATGGATATAAACAATGTATAATATTGTGACAAGAAAATAAATGTAGAAAATAAGAAAAAGATTATAAATAATAAAGAGGATAGAATATCTATCACCAGCATATTGAAAAGTATAAAAATATCTAATATATTTTTTTCTAAACAACTTTATACTATTATTTACGCATTAGACATAAAAATTGCAACCCTTTGCCATTTTAAAAATCACAAACTAACATAAAATGTTACCAGTCTAAATAACACATTATAATTCTTGACCATAATATTTTTCTAGATCATTTAATTTATCATTACTTTCCTCTT
The DNA here is from genome assembly GCA_037178615.1 of Dione vanillae. Lineage (NCBI taxonomy): Eukaryota > Metazoa > Arthropoda > Insecta > Lepidoptera > Nymphalidae > Dione > Dione vanillae. The sequence goes on from JAZFAU010000270.1 coordinate 402,926, forward strand.
TACTTACCTTATCATTAGTCATTGTTTGATTTTCATTATCATTAGGATTGGCAGGTTTAACGACTTTTATGTATGGAACTGGTACAAGTCCCGCAAATTGTCTGTCTGCTGTGCCCATAAGCCATCCAGAATTCCATAGATGGCCTTGCAAGTGTTGAGGGGCGAGGGTCAGCACTTGATTGGCTGAGAAACTGATCTCTTGAGGAGAAGTAGCTTGAAAATCGTATTGGGCTACCGCTCTTAATGGATTTTGCCAAGTATTAGGATCTTGCACTGAAAATATATATAATAAAACAATGTACTACATTGTTACACCTATATACATATATATAATCACAAAATATACAGGTTGTGTATTGCAGTGCTTTGTTATAATAAAATAAATATAATATTGTTTTATCTGATTGCTTGTGATATCTGTACTTACGTTGCTATGATTATTACTTTATCGACAACTGTTTTATCATAATATAACAAAATTTTCTCTCATAATTTTAAAAACAAAATTGAACTCTCTGGATATTTAAAACCTAATTACTTAATGTACTTTTTAATTATAATAATTTTGAGAAAAAAATATCATAAATCTACAGTTCATAATATCACCCTTACCTAAATACTTTTATGTACTTATATTACTTATTAGTCTAAGATTTCTGTCCATAACATTCTTTTATTAGATATTGCAAGACACGTTTTAATTGTCTTTTCTATATATCTTGAGCAAAATATAATAAAAATGTTTTTTGCAAGATTTAGAAAACATAGTAAAAATGTTTATGTAAATGTAAGAGGCGCGGGTTCAAGTCCCGCTGCGTTTAAATTTTTATATATTTACTTTAAGTATTTCTGCTATCCTTAATGTGGACTAACACTTTAAAAATCATAGAAATATAAAATGGTTTTTGATAGAAAGCTAAATAATAAATATCGAAATAAGTGTTTGTTGTTTGCATAAAGCATATTTACTTATAACATACTATAAAAATATTAATTGCTTTATTACAATGTTGACTTTTATTTTTAAATTATACATACTCACATCTTACTTCATTTTCTTTAACTTTTAAATATAATTACAAAAACGGCAATGTCCACAACTTAAAATATCTCAGTATAAAAGACGTTTTTAAAAGATTCTGTTAGGGCCGCCATTTCAATTTATTCAAAAAAAGAAAATACTTTTTTCATTATTCCAAAGTTAAACAATTTATCACACGTTCTCTACAATTAATGTCTCAGATTTGAGAACAATCCAGAGCTAGAAATTCAGCGGGACTCCCTTTTCCTTATTCGATTTCGGTAACGTATAAATATATGTACAACTAGACGTTTGTGACAATAGCAACTATAAAATAGACTGAAGCCAATAGTCATTTCCATAAAATAAATACAACACACTAAAATGTAAACTTACATTTCTCGTGTATACTGGAAGTTAATCCATTAAGCATTTTCAATACAATGTAGGGTGCGGCTGCAATCACACCGAAGAACAATAGTATCGGCCAGCTGGAACCTTTCGCCTTTTGTTCAGGAGTGGCTGAGCCGGTCTGAGTGGCGGCCACTGCTTGGGCCCAGGCCTGGAATAGAAAAGGTTTACTTAAACGTTGCTTAACATTAAAAGAAAAATAACAAGACAGCTTTAGAAGTGTAATGTAAGTTTTCTATAGTAATTAATATCTATGCAAAAGCCTATCTTTTTTTTGTACAAGGGAAATTTTCTATACATACCTGGTTCTAAGAGTAGGAACCAGGTTATGTGGGATTTTTACCCACTCAAACCCCTCCTTTTTTCATACGACAGAAAGGCAACGGGATGTTAATACTCACCGCAATTTAAAAGTGAATCTCCTTAGAGCTGAAAGTACTCAGTACTCACTAAATACTAACCTAACCTACCTACCAGTGCAGCCAAGCAGTGTTTACCTATTACATATATTTTTTTTAAAATATAATAAACAAGAGCAAATAGAGCTTCACTCAGATACTTGTTTTGTTTTGTACGATTGTATAAAAAGATCTTACAATTTTTCATTAATAACTAACAATTCAAAAGGCTTCAAATAGATAGTTTTTGATAATTTCATTAATAAAAATACACATAAATACAAACACAACGTATAGATATACAAAACTAAAGGAACAACGAATGAAGTGAACCCAGCAAGTTGAATACGCATATGTACAAAAAGACTTTTTTTAAACAAGGAACCCTCTACCTGCTTTTACCCTAAGTAGTTGACCGTACGATTAATAATTTGTTGAGGATCTGTTTGCTGAGACGTATCATTGGATAAAAGCATTTAAAATAGGTAACTGAAGTTACCATGTATATTTCTTTAGCTTCACGCTTCATCCCGCTTATAGTAGGGTAGGAAGAGGGAATCGCAGGAACTATGGGAATCTAGTGTTTAGACACTCCCTATTTACGACTTTTTGAGCCATTGCGTGTTGAGTTAATATTTTTTATATATTAAATAGGCATGCCTATTAAAGGTACCAAAGTATGTGTAAAAGTATATACAAAAATAAATAAACGTTCATTTGTGCAAATACACAAATATAAGTAATTTTTCTCTACAAAAACTTCTTAATTGAAATTACGTTGCTATTGTTCTGTATTTAAGCGCCAACATGTTTAAACATTATTAATTGAAACATATAGTATTAAATTATCCCAAATATAATATTAGTAAAGTAAGCAGATGGAAGAGTACTTTAGGTTCTTAAAAAGAACCTTAATTCGTGTTTGGTAATTTTGTAAAAATTACGTTTTTAAATGAAACTGATGAAAAACATCATTAACAATTCTATTAGATCTATAAATCTTAATAATTAGTTATAAAGTTCAAAATGTATTAAAATAATAAATTGTAAATACAAATTAAGTAAAAATATACCGCAACCTAATAACCATGTATATCTTAGACGAAATCATTTACACCATGAAAAATAAATACCCATAAAACAATAAAAATATGAGTATATAAACAGTATAACGCTTTTTTCTATTAAATAAAAGTATAAAATTGAGATAAATTTTAATATACTCTCTTTAACATAACAAACAGAAATAGCGAGGACGGAGAAAGCAGGGACTAAGCAACGGAGTGTCATAACACTAGATTCGAACGGTCCCTGCAGTTCCCTCTTCCTACCCTGCCATGTGCGGGATAAAGCGTGAAGCTAAAAAAAAAATTCGGGCCCCACAATACAGGTCTCCTAGTGTGGGGTCCAAATATAATAAAAAAAATTTGAAATTGCTAAAACCATAATGCAATGGAAAACATTGTAATAGTTTAAGTTAAGTTTAAGAAGGAAAATTGTGTCATATGATTTAATCTATTATGTAAGCATTGTGTTTTTTCAATAAAGTTATTATTATTATTATTATTTTTCAAAACAAATATTATAAGTTTGTTAAATGAACATCATTTTGTGATTTTTAACATACAAATGTATTATCAAGATGACTTCGCCCCATGTTCCTTTCGTACCCGTTTTCGTCTCATTTATTTTTAACAATGATTCGCTTTCTTATACAGAACAAACCCTCTTGTAGGACGTATAGTTTATTGCCTTACTATGTAAGATTTTTTCCATAAACAGATAACTCTTAAAACTACTATTTTTTTATCTAAATGAACGATAAAAAAGTTACAAAAAATTACCTAACAAATATATGAATAAATGAAACCTAAATCCCACCTATAAAGCAAATTTACGACAAAGAAGCTAAAAATATATGATTTTATCAAGATATATCTTGATAAAATGTAATATTGCTCATATATCAAATGTAAAATCTAATGTGAAGTATACATTTCTTTTTACTTTTGATTAAATATGTTGACAACCAACCTCCCTAAACATACCTGCAGTGTATAAAATAATTAATTATTATGCATTTGATATAAGTCACCTAGATCATAAAATATAGTATATAATATGGAGTTACAATGACTAACATACACTCATATAAAGTCAACTATTTTCATAATCGTTATACCAATTTGAACTTTTACTTTTTCTACATATTCAGTGAAACATTTGCATCCATCTTTCCCCTTTTCTTCATTACGGATATAGATGTTTTTAATGGTTTACTAGTTTTTATTTTCATGCCGAATTAATGGAATGAAATTGATATTGTTATCTTATAACATCAGATGAATGAGAATGAGTCTAGACAATGCAACATTTCCACAGTGCACCATAGTTATACCTTTTTAAGAAACAATATACTATATTCAATTATCTTATCTCATGTAAAGAAAACAGATATAACATTGTACTTGGATACTATGTTGTAAGATTAAAGTGACAAATTATTCTTCTGAGATAAGTAAAGATCTTTGCTACATCAAGACTATATTTATTTTCATTATTGTGCAAATATATACTTTGTTTTATCTTTTAAAAATATCTAGTATACTATAAACATAAGCATTTTATTTTATTACAAGTTGGTCATATTATAACTACATATATGTACTTTATTTACAAAGTAAATTTAGATGTTTTATTTAAATATTCAATATGATAACTCTTAAAGTCAGTGCTTAGATTATTATCATGTAATTATATAATGTAAATTTTATACTTTTACACATTATATTGTTTAGATAACCATTTGAACTTAAATGTCACACATTGTTGACCTCAGTATTATAATATAGACATCAAGACTGCTAGTAAAGCATAAAGATTTTTATATTCTGTATTGAGAATCTTGGTTATTTTACAGAAAATAATGCCCCAATAGTGTGACAAAGGGAATCAAACTCACAACTAACATGTTAACATGTCACACAACACCTATGCCACAACAATCTTCTTTCCTACTTCCCCTATAATAAATATATCAAGTTCATCTGTATCAAAAGGCAGAAGCCAATGTTAAATTTGGTTTATAAAACAGAGGAAAAAATAAAATGAATTTCAATTTCAAGTATTTAGTAGAAAAACAGAACACAATGAGAAAAGATCAAGTGAACAAAATATAAAATATTAGTAAATATTTATTTATTACCTTAAATTCATCTTCAGTTCTAATTCCAAGCATTACTAACAATTTTCTTACAAGCCAATTGAGACTTCTTACTACTGCAAATGTGGACCAGAATTGTGCAAATAGTGACCTAAGACGGCCAAAGTTTTCTGCTACACCTAAATTATTAAAAATGATTAGTTTAAAATATAATATACATGTGATAATTTTCAAGAATACAATTGTAGCTAATATTTAATTAACTTCAAATTTTATTACTGTGAAATTTCAATGGATCCATTAAATAGAATTTGTATAAAACAGGGACAACTATAATCTTCATAAACTTTCTTAACTTCAGCATTACTAGGATTTAATCATATTAAAAATATACTTACCTAAAATGGCTCTAAATGAGCTAGTCAAGGCGAAAAATGTATTTTCTAGCATCATGGCAACACTACCCACAGCACTGACTACACTTTGTATGGAATCAAATGTAGGCCTGGAACTTTCTTCTGCCATTTGAATAAATCTAAAAAGAGTTGAGTAAATATATATAATAATTAAATACATTATCCATGAAATTAACAATAGCTTATTAATTCTAAAATATGTGAATATGTAGAAATAAGCACAAATAAGGAAAACAACAATTAACAATGTAGTTTTTGCTATAAATGTAAATATAGTTTACAGTTGTAATTAATAAATTTGTATTCCTCCTAAGAATAATATAGAACAACAAACTTACCTGCTCTCTATATCACCATACATGGGTCCATATCTGTTAAATCCTCCATATGGGCTCATACCTCCCATCCCAATGCCACCCATGCCATATCCTCCTCCAAGACCACCATAACCATATCCTCCATATCCCATACTACCCATACCACCCATTCCCCCCATTCCACTGTATGAATATCCGGAATTCATGCCATAACTTGGCTGCATATTGAAATCTGGTCTAGGAGGTAGCACTGGAGGTGCTAAACTAGATGCATTTGATGTAGATGGCATTGGATTTCTGAATGAAGGGACTTCTCCTGTAGGCATTATCGCTGCATTCGATAGTGTGGGGTCAGAGTTCCCGACAAATTTATTAGGTTCACTCATTGTTCGTATTTATACTTTGTTAGCAGTTAGATATAATAAACTGTTTACGTTTCACAATTTAAATTAATGATAACACTAATTTCACTTTCAACGTCTCGAAAACAAATTAGGCACATAAATACGCACAAAAATTGTTTGATAAAAATAATGCAACTTGAAGTAATAAGCATAAAATGTAAATAACTACACAGATGAATAATTTCAAAGATCTGTACGTTGGCCACAGATCTCAAAATATCATTATAAATTACTAATTTTATAGGTTAAAATTTCCTTCTTTGGTTCAGGAAATCTTTATTCCTTTCCTTTATCGCCTTCTCGTAGACGTTTACGCCTTTGACTTGAGTTTAGTAAATGACAATTGACATTACACAAATACACAAATCTATAAAATTTTAATATATTTAAAAAAAAGAATTATGAACTCTATGGTTTTAGTTCAAAAAATATTTTAATCATGCTATAATATGAAATGTTCATAATACATTTCGTATTGTTGTTTTAGTTAGAAAAAAAGCATGTTAATAAATAAAAATGTTACATACAATTTAACTTTCAGTGTTTCGAATTTAAAAACATATGTATTTCCATAGTAGTTTGGCGTTTGACCTAGTTTCGATAACGCATCTTTTTGTCTATGTCTTCTGGGTGTCAATCGTGTCAATAGTTTCGATTATATTATGTTTGTTGTTATTATCGCACAATTCGAAAAGTTTATCTAAAATTTTATTTATACTGCTTGATACTGTAAAGAAAAGCTTGATTAAGGTACGAATTATTATTTTATTTCTTAAAAATTGTAGCTACTCTAGTCTATTCAAGTAAAATTGTAATCAGTATCCTATTGAGATCATGTTTAACACAATAACTTAAATAAAAAAGTATATATCAAAATATTTATAACATTATTTAGTTGATCGATAGCAGTAAATTGTACTTTTTTTGTCAAAACAAACCTAAAAAGTATATAAAACACTCATTTTCTGTGACCGGTTTCCTTAGATCGAAACCTTTTACTAGGGTGACGCACTGTCATTTCTTTTTGTGCGAGCAAAAAATTTGCACTGATATGTTAAATAAAGATAAGAGACTTCTACTTTAAGCTATTCTTTCTTTGATTGTTTGCTAGTTATTTTAACAATGATATTCAAATTTGTGACTATGCATTAGTAATTAATAAATTTTGACTAATTCCCATATATTATTATTTTAGATTAATCTACTTACATATTAATAATTATATATAAATTAATTTATTTAATGTTATTCACAGTCCTTTTGCTTGTTTCAGTGTTTTAGTTTGTTATGTGCTACTTTATATGCACCAAGCCAAAAATAATTGTTACTACTTTATAGTAAATTATATACATACATATAATAAATGTAAATAAAAAATTATACAGTACATATCTAAATAAAAGTAATTGGTAAGAGAAATGAGAATGAGAAATTTACATACATTATGTTATGTAATGTGAGTAAGAAATAGAATAAAAGCATATAAGAATTCTGTTTTAAATTTAATGTATTAAAACTAAAATAGCCAAGCCTAAATAAGTTGACATATTATTTCTGCTGTGAGTCACATATTCAAGTCCTACTTTTAACTAATAAGGTGATCATGGTACTAAACATTTAACCATAGCCTAGGGCAACTTCTAACTAAGTGTATAATAATATAATTAGACATATCTTTTTCTAGTAATATAAGAATGTAAAGTATAAACATACAGTATATCAATCACTTTCCTTTTGTCAAATTACATTTTGGAAACATTTTATTTATTAATTTTATAATGACAAAAAATATATAATATATGTATAATGCAAATTTTATTAATATGGTCTAAATAATTTTATCCTATTGAACAGAATATCTGTTTAATTAATACATAGCTAAAAACTTTACCAAACCTACATTAAATTGTTTAACATTTTCTCTTTTAAAATACTCTCATATTAAAATAACTTGCATACAATGAAGTGTGCATAATAGGCGTTGGTTTATCAATACAGGAATTGGCGCCACTGTCGCTCACAGCTTCCGTTTATCTATTGTTAGTCCTACTTTCCTTTGAAGTGTTCTATTTCATATAAATTTAATGTTAAAATATTTATTTATCATTTTTTTTTACATTATTTTCATATTTTAAATACCTTTAAAATATGTAACACTTAAATTGTAATTAACGTATATATATTTTTTATAAATTCCTTTACAATAATACATTCATAGTTGCATTCTATTAATTGAGCCACTAGATGGCGTTGATAATTACAAAAAACAATATGTACTCGGTTATTAATTAAGATCACTGCTGCCTGTTTATATTTAAAATTAAAGTGTAATATTTAAACAGAACAATTTCCAAATTACACATATTACATTTTAAAATTTATTGTGTACTTAGTAAAAAAAGGCACAAACATACATAAAAATACTTGACTTAATACGCTTAACGTTATTAAACTCAAAATATTATAAACTACCTAATAATTATGTTTTAAAAATATTACGTACATCTATGTCACTAAAACTGGAACAAATCGATCGATAAACAAAATAATACAAGCGTATGTTAGTCACGTGTCCAATTGTGAGATTTTTAAAAAATAGAAAAAAACTGTATATATTTGATGATGTGCAGTCGTTTGAACATTTGCATTTATTTCAGTGACGATCGACAAAAGGCAAAATTGCGCCCGCAGTAAAATGGGGCAGCGCGTCGCCTCGCGTCTCTGACACTTGTCACTTTCAGAATGTTTTTACGATGCATTTCGAAATTCTTTTATATCTACGAGTGTTTATGGATTCTGGAGCTGCGTGATTGTCATATAATTATCATTTTAATTATTGTTGTCTTTTATTTGGTCATTAAAATGTAGAACAATTCGTTTCCCTATGTATTTAAGTATAGCTTCACGCTTTATCTCGTACATAGCAGAGTAGGCAGATTGAACCGCAGGAACTACGGGAACTTAGTGTTAAGACTCCATTTTTTGTTATCCACCGTTTTCAAGGCATACGCAATTATATACGCAATACGCAATTTTTTAACCTAATTGATCTTCACCCCGATATGAATTTTAATTTTTTTCTCTCCTTACGTGAAAGGAGTGTCTTAACACTAGGTTCGTATGATTCCTGCAGTTCCCTCTGCCTACCCTGCCGTGTGCGGGATAAAGCGAAGCTATAAAAAAAAATTAAATATTAACTGAATTACGTAAAAAGAAAGTACTTAAATCAACATTTTCTACAATTATTAAAAAAATATTTTTATTTTCAGATTTTATTCTCTTCATTATTTCACCAGCTTCTTCCATTGGTAAGTTACTTGGTTTGACCTTAATTTTTAATATAAAACGAGAGATCACTGATACTGTATCTTATATAGAAATAAAGCTTTAAATTATAGTTTAAAAAAACACTACACTATTTTTTTAACAAGATGCTACTATTATAAGATAATTAAAAGCTTTAATAAAGATGTATACAAAACGCTAACACTTAAAGGAATGTAACAACAAATCTGACATGTTTAATGTCGTAATGTTCAAACATATTATATAATAAAGGTTTAATACATTCGCGAATGTACAATGCAATCGATTCGTTTTGTTTCTCATTACCAATACCAATGCATACATCATTATTACACCGCAGATGTGAGGTTTAACAGTTTAAATATGTATGTACATACATACAACTTTATGTTTAAATAAATATCTTAATACTACTATATAATTTTATAATAACTTTCGTTTGGGAACTTGAAATAATTTAATTATTTGAAGTTAAAGATTTATTATACATGAAGAAAACCATAGGTAACAAGTTAGTACTTATCATGTGAAAATTCAATTAGTTATGTTAATAAAAATCCATCCATCTCTTGACACTAAAGTGAAGTTAAAATAAAAGAAAAACTAATTGGACTAGTCAGTACAATTGACGATAACTTGATCTAGCAACTGACACTGAGCGATGTCGGGCTTAAACTGTACTTAGTACTACAGATTAATGTAATAGACTTATTGTGAGGTATCAAACATTATTTGTTTATAAAATGTATAAATAAATAACATAAGCACATATAATGGTAAAGCGAATTCCACAAAAACTTGCATAATACATCAAATTGCTCTTCTTATGCTAGTCTCACTTTGTGATTGTATTATAAAGACGATAAAATTGCTCATAGTATAGTTTATACTTCCAATGCCTGTTATTCTAAGTATGACTAGATATGCGGGGAACCAGTTGAGATAGTGTCTGATTTCTGGGTCAAAAACACCTAGTAGGCTTAATGGAAAGTTGTTGTAAACTAACCTTTACGTATATAGGTAAGATGGATTTCTATTGACAGATTCAATTGATTTATTTTCTCCAGGATCTAGGATATTATTAAATAAGTTAGTTTTTAATATCAGACGGCAAAGTGTCTTGTCACAAAGTTATACCCTGTTATGCATACAAACTAAAGCTAATAAAAACATATTTAGGAATAAAATATTTGTGTAGTACGTACAAAAGATAAAACTCGAAACATCTACAAATTTAACCCGCTTCTGTTTAAATAATTCATCTCTTTGGCATGTCCATGTTGGATTTTTTTTAACTTTGAACTTTTTATTTTACATATATATTAACTAAGAAATTTGTGACAGAAAAAAGAAGAAATTTGTAATATAGCAAGTGCTTTGCCGTCTTTTATAAGGTAGGTAGGTAAGGATTAAAAATCCTTACAGTAAGCGAACGGTTAAATATACAATGGATTATTATTATAAATAAGATTCGCATTGTAAATGTATATATTATATTGAACTATGGTGCATATGTCTTTATGACATTTGCCACAAATAAGGCTTAAAACTAGCTTTTTCATTCAATGATTTTTAATTAATTCATGTTAAAACAAAGTAACTCACGTTCTCATGTCTAAATAAGTCCATATATGAAATACATTACATCTCGTTTTACTGTAAACAGTATATCTACATACAGTCGATTGTAACACTTCACACACATTTTTTGCGTAACTTTTCACACTAAAGCCCTATATAGTGGCGTTATTATGACATTCTTATTGTGGGAGCTAGTGAACGCTTTATCGGAAGTTACAACTGAAACTGTACATGCATGTTGTTTTTTGTAACGTATTCATATCATTATACGGTCAATCCCATGAATATTTTTGAGACAGAGATACCTTAACTATTTGTTTACGTCGATATATATTTTGAGATCTACATAATGGTGGCAGAACCCAATGTCACACTTTTTTATCTGGTCAAATTGTGTCTCTAAAGAGGTAATAAAACATTTAATCACCTACACAACAATGGCGTAAAATTATTTAAATTAACATCTACATACATTCTAGAGTATTCCATATTATCTCTACATTAGATCGCCAATAGCGTTATCGTTTTCGATTCGCTAATTAAGATATCTCAAACACGACGCCTATATCGTTCAAACCTGTTATCTTCCAGCATCGTTACATATTGTAATCGGTTACAGGCAACAGCTGATTGCTTTTATCACTTGCTGTTATCAATATTTATTGTTTAAGTTTACCATAAAGTACTTACTAACTAATAATAAAAAAATATGATTGTATATTACTTTTTTCTTCTACATTACCATAATATAATAAAGATAGATAAACCGTGTGGTATATATATATCCATACTTTAAATGTTTAATTTTTAGTCTGCATATATGATAGATATTTTCCCAATAAAGATTTCTATTTTATACACATGTTCAAATTGAAAATGATGCTACATGCCGGTTAATTTGTAACAGTTTCTCAAGAGTATATAAGCATATAATAAAATTACATTCTTGATAAGCTTCCCATGGCAGCAGAGTGCAGCGAGCGTAACGTTTTACAGTTCTTTTTGCAACGGCCATTGAAATATTTATGTTTGCGACCGTTAATTTGCATGAATGCGATCGATTTGGTAATGGCTTCATTCATTTGTATCTACGTACTCTATATGTTCAATTCCGTAGAGACTTCACATACATTGACTATACATATGTATTGAAATGCTTTTAGTATTATATAATAATAGAATATATAAGCACAATTCTATTTATATTGTTTGCCTGTCGTGGCGCATTAGTACCGCGGCTGACTGTAACCGTGACAGTTTTGGGTTCCACATCTAATTGGGAAGAATGAATTATTTTTATTATCTTCACTTTGGTAACAAGATAAATTGCGCCCTTGAATTAAGCTATTTAACACGCAAATTCTCTAAAGGCGGAAGATGCAGAATAGAGTATATAACATCAGGTTTCCTTTGCCCACTGTGATACAGCTGTACGGGAAATACCGCTACATATCACGCTTTGACTACAGCTTAAAAGCAAGCTGCAAGCAAGTCAAATCTAGGTATGTAGAAAAATATAATCTTTGATGACACGTTGTTAGGGAAAGTATATTCAATCTAAGAATATTATAAAGACGTTAGAGTGTGGAGTTAAGTCCTGTTGATGCAAACCACTTATGTAAATTTATTGTAATATTACATTTGTATCTACTGTTGAGTTTCTCACATGTTCTTCTAAGCAAAACAACGAAAGTGCTTGCAATAGCTTATTAGAATAAAGAATATTTTGATTTTGATGTTGATGTTTTCAATGATTATGATGATTGTAGGAGGGTATTTAAATCTATTAATGTAGAAAATAATTTTTATTTTATATGTTTAATTACATTGATAGGCAAATTTATCCTTCAAGTGTTATACGATTCCGTAGACCAGTTATAGCTGTAGCTATAAAATTTTGCTTAATAACATTTATCATTTTGTTTTTCTTTTTTTAGGTTCACGCTTTATCCCACACATGGCAGGGTAGGCAGAGGGAACTGCGGGAACCATACAAACCTAGTGTTAAGACACTCCGTTGCTTTAGTCCCTGATTTCTCCGTCCCCGCTTTCCGCCGTATTTCGACGCATTGCTTGCTGAGTGGCGGAATTCAACGCCGCACTTTGCCTAGTTTCCAGAGCGAAGAAAATGAAAATAGAAAAAAACATCCTCCCCGAGTGGGAATCGAACCCACAAACCGTCGCGTTTACAGGCAGACGTTACGCCTCTGCGCCACGACGGTCCTCGACGCCACGGTTTATCAAATTAGTTTATTATTTATATAATCTTTTGTATGAACAATTAAAATTGGTGGAATATACTTGTTGCTGTTTCAAATTTCTTAAGGTGATCGTGGTGCTATTTAAATTTCCTATAATTGATGAAAACTTATTTGGTATTTTTGCCAAATAAAATGCCAAACGGTAGGTATTGAGTAAATCAATTAAATAATTATTTGTTGAAGTACACACTTGTATTACAATTGAATAAACGTTCTAAAAGGGTCTTGTTTGTTACGATTTACAAAGGAGACTCCTACACTTGAAATATATTATAAATTATAGCGTTATTATGAAATAAAATTATTATATACCGATGGAAAAGTCTTGTATAGGTCTTCCTTTTTGTGTGTTTATTTTCGTCTTGTGAATCGGTGAGGGATTTTTTAAAATAATTATTTATTCATGTGCTCATTGTTAATTGAAATATGCTTAGTATAATTATAATAAAGAGATAAAAGAGCAGGTTTTAATTGCAGTTAGTTTTTTTCATATAAATTTTGTTACGTTATCAGCAAATTAAATCAACTTAGTAATTTCTTTTTTGTTAGTCTCACATAAACACCTACTGCCCACAGAAACCTCTACTCTCTGCTCTCCAAATTAGCTCTCCAAAAAGCTCATTGTTCTCCAAATCAGAGAGATCATGTGTTACTTAATATAACGCCGATTTTGTCTTATACTTTTCTATGTTTATCAATGTTAGACAATTATACTTAAACTTTATGTGTACTGTGTTAATATTTGTATATTCTATCAAATGGTATACAGACCGTAAATATAGTTTTTCCCATTACTATTCATGCAAGTAGGTAGACATAGCATGTAAGTAGGTGTGCAAAATTACACTGTATAGCATGATAGAAATCAGAAGCCAGAAGGTGTCACATTGATACGGTATAACAGTTTCAGTATCATCGTCGGCTCATGTTCGATGTCATAAGATACACGTTCCGATTGGTTGCTGTCACGGAACGCGTCCGTCGCACCCCTTTACGATGTACTCTTGCTATCTAGAAACAACTTGTCAATATTTGCAGATGCAGGATCGGATGCAGGCTCAATTTCTGAAGCTTTTAGCATTTCTTTGAGCTTAAATCTGTGTATATTTATATCTGAATTCAATAAGATGACTTCGATTTCTGATAACATATATGACATAAAGACCCTCAAATAAGTGCTAAGGAATATAAAATTCGGAGCTCTTTTGTTTTTGTTGTTGTTTATTTTGTCTTTTCTTTTTGTATTATAATTTTTTGAATAAATTAAATGAATGTGACCTAATACAAAGATATAAGTATTCTTCTTTGAAAATTAAGTTGTAAGTATCGAATATCAACATTTAAATTGTTTTCATTATAATATTAAGCTTTTAAGTACTTCCATAAATTGGAGGTGTATCTCGAACGGGTTTCACTTAAGGTGGGCTGTGCGAGATATGACGTTCATTAAAGTGTTCTGCGATCTCACGGCGAATTAGCTAGCCAAGTGGTTGCCGAGTGAATGGTCCTCGAATTGTTTGCTAATTACAGTCTGCAGTTAGGCTTATGCAATTACCGTATTCTAAGGAACAGACTACGAGTGTAGGTGCTTTATTACTTACACCGTAATTATTTTGCCCTACAGAGATTATTTGGTTTTGTATATGTGTGTATATATTCATTATTAAAATATGTACAGTAAAACTTCGTTAAGTCGAACCTCGATAAGTCGAAATTATTTTTGTTTCGACTACAGCTCGAAGTTTTGGCGTCTGCTAAATATTCGACTTTTAGAGGTCATGCCTAGTGTATATTGTAAATACTTAAAATATTTGAGTAGTCAGTAATATGAGTCAGTAATATATTTATATATTAAAATAAAATGTCCAGATATGTGAATGGCGAACAGTAATCGATAGTGCACAAATTTAGGTATCCTTAATTATGTTGTTTAAATCTATTCTAACTCGTGACAAAATCGTCACTTTATTAGATCTGCCCGCCAAGGAATCATTTCACATTGTCACTAACGAAATTGGAGAAGTCAGTTCAAGTGGCGTTTTTATACGACGGTGTGTTTGTAAAATTACATTTTTGTTTTACAAGCAAAACGGCGTTTGCGAAAAATCGTATCAACGTGGTCGCGCGGACAGGAGCGGAGGCGGAAAGATCTGTTGTCCTGTTTCAGGAGCATCGATTGGCGTATTCGCCGGGGTTTGCGGGAAAATGTGCCTTGGCTTCTTACGTTAGGGGTGGTATTCATATTTCAGGACGAGCAGTTATGTCGTACGGTTTTTGGTGCGGCCGGGCTCCACGCGGCCGGCCGGTACCCGCAGTGCCGCGCCGGTCGCCGGCTTTTACGCTCGCCTCATCGCAACTAGTTACTAGCGTTTGTTCGATAACATGCGACGCGTTGCGGTAGGCTTAATACATCGAATACGATTTCCGAGGAGAGTGTGAACAATTTTTTTTACGGAATACGAAGTGTCTCAGTGTTTTGTAACGTTGTTCTTGGATAGTTCAGTGCGTTTATTCTAATGTGATGACGGCAAATATAATTGCGTTGTGGTCACTGTAGGTATTGTTTGTGATACTGATACTAAATTAAATATACACTCTGTAATGGGTTTGTGTTTCCACAATTACTGTAGGTCTGTTGCATAGTTATCCATTTTGTTTGCGATTTGAATTTACGTAATATATAGAAGTTAAATTTTTTCTGACTAGCGTTAGGTGCGTGCTTTATGTCCAAAAAATAAATATATAAATTCTTTATATGAATTAGATGGAACCGATGAGTATAATAAAATTTTGATTATATATTTTTTATCTTTAAAAAATATCTAATTCTAAACATTACGTAGCATTGTATCTAATTCTAAAATAATTAATTACAGAGATGACCACTCTAGCTTGATTTATTTCTAATAACCATAACCATATTATTGTTAAATTTGATCGAGGTTATTTTACCGACTGTTTTCTTAATTAATTGCTTATTTGACGAAGGATCTTCGTTTGTGACACTTCACAGAACTCCAATTCGTTTTCGGTTTGGGAGCACGATGTCTGTCAAAACATTTAATTGACGTGGCTGATGTATGAATTGTAAATCATTTTGACTTATAACTTTTTATTGGTGCATATAAAATTAATTGTGAATGACACTTAAAAAAAAGAAAAAGATCAGCAATGTATTTTATAATTCATAAGAAAGTATATCTTTTATATTGTAACTGGTAGGATGTAAATAATAAGGTAAACATTATACACAAAAAAATATATATTGCATTCATTTTTGATTACTTTGAAATCACGTCATTATGGTATAATATCTTACAAAACATTTTTTCTTTTATGATAACTCTATAGTTATCGATTGAGATGAAAGTGGCATGCGTGTTGAAGCTATACAGGTTATCTCGTATCGCAAATTGCTTACATTGTAGGTAAAAAAACGTAAACATCAATATCCACCCAAGAAAAGGTCACTCTTCTATAACATAACAAAAATATAAGGTTATCTTAATAAACAATTATAACTTTAATATTTTAAGTTAGCTGGTTAGGTTAGGCTACGTGTATCACACTGGCGTCTATAAGTAGTTTATCGTTGTTTATTCTATCCTAATTATATTAATAACTAATCATAAATTGTCTAAGTTACTAAGTGTATGGTATGATAGGTATGTGCATACTGCATATATTACGAGTACAATAAAAGTAATTAAAGCTAGCATGCTGGGAAGTCTAATATTCTGTCTTTTTATTAAAGGTTACGTTTAGTGGGGTTACATTTTCATATTAATCAATAATGTTGTATGTCAATGTATAAGTTTGTATTTCTATAATATTATACTAATATTCCCACGTCTTGAAATACAGTGTGTCATGCAGTATCAATTTTGTTATACGGTCATACTGTGCCGCTTCTAAATATAACTTTGCGATATAATTGCTATGACAATGTGTCGATTGAAATAAAATGGATTTTACGTTTTTGTTAATATTACGTAGGTACATGATACCATTTACGTTAGTCAGCATCGGAATACATGTGATATTCGTAGATTCGAAGCGCTTTTGTATTATATATGAAAATTTAACACAAGAAATATGCGAAATTACAGACTCTATTGAAATTATTTTTTGAATAAAACTTTCTATAATATATATTTAGTTATTATGTCACTGTCGTCACCAATTTTATTTCACTTTTAATTTTATACTAAACTGGAATACATTTCATAACTGAATTTAGTTTAGTTGCACATATTAATATGGCAGACGATTAAGTGTTTATTGTATTATTAAGCTTTACAATAAATGTTTAAAAATTATCAAATTGTTCGTTAACATAATTTTGAATTTAAATGAGTTGATGGTATGTTCGTTGCTATCTTAACCCCTGCTGGGGGCCGATGAACTCTAGTATTGACGCGATACTCCGTTTTAAGGTTCCACTTGGTGACGAGATAGGACCTACTGGATCAGATTATAACAGCTTATAGTTTATTTTGTTACCTAGTAGTGGTACTTTTGTAATTGTTTTTAACTAATATTTTACTTAGATACTTTTCAAGTCGGTACATTAACGCTTACATATTTTTTTTATAATTAGTGAACGCAAAATAATGTCATTAAGTTATGTTAACAAAGATATTTGCACATTTATCGCTGGTTCTTAACAAGTTGTATATAGCTCAGTCGAGTAGGCGAATATTATTAACAATTGTATGGATGAATCATTCATGATTAGGTCCCGTCCTATGATCTTTAGGGTTACCACAAATTCAGCTTCAATTTAATATAAGCATCATTTTGAATATATTTGTTACTTATAATAATAAAAAGTAAAAGTAATAGTTCACTTTTGTTTTTGATATTTTTTTATGTATCTATATAGATGGTTTATGAGCTTCTTAAGTAACAAGCAGTACAAAAGTTAGTAAAAAATGCTTTGGCAGTATGGCAGTGAATCATTTTAAAATTTAAAAATGTTGCCCAATCGACACCTATCGATATGAAAACAACACCTGATGTTGCTAATTTTGTACCTATATGAGAAATCACTTACTCCGACTTTCTCTTGCAACTCGATGAGGTCGAGCATCGGTAGGCATTTCTCGGTTTAACACGTTTTACGCAAGCTAATTGTGTCGTACAATTTGTTTTTTCATGTTGTTGTAATTTGTCCGTTCGCACATCGATTTTATATAAATTACTACGTGAAAAAGTTTTAAAATTTCTTTTTTTACTAATTGACTATAAAAGCTACTTTGCGGATCGGGTCGAAAATAATAAGGAAATATACATGAGTCAATATTTTTCAAATACTCTTTAAAAACATTTCCAAAATCCTTTAAAGGAGCCTTTTAAAATGGGTGTTATTGATTAATTAAAATGTTTTAAATAAAAATATAGTGTGTTTATATATTTTTTCAAATGGTTACGTGTAATACGCTTAAGGCGCACAATGCTATTGACCGAGGTGATGGGATGTTATCGAGCGCGGGCTATCGTAAACAGTTGCGCCGGCGCATGCAGATGATTGTGTAAAAATAGACCGGCTTGTAAGTTTTTTTTAAAGATTAATCATACTTTTTTATAGAAACTAATCTTGTATTCATTGTTGGTTATGTTGTTCCTGCAAGTATATGTAATATGTATATATATTTCGAAGAACATGTAATTAAGTCTAACGATGAAGGTTTTTATAACAGGCGGCGTTGTTACTTGTAAAATAAATATTGTTTTAATAAGGGGACTCTTTTACTTGAACATCGTTATTTATAACTTGCAATACACTACATTAGTTATTAAGTCATAAAAAGAGGCGAAATCATCCTTATGGCTTTCGTAAATCACAAAACAAAAAGTTTATTCGTAATATGTGAGGTAGTTGCTTTAGAATTCTTACAAGCTTTCAAAGTGTAGCATACTCTCACTATATATAATATATATTTTTAAAGCTTTTTTAGAAATTCACAAACAAAATGCCAACCCGGTTATAATATATTCAAAAATTGATCACGGTGTTTGATAAGTATCCATCGAGTTCGATGTTATTATTTAGATGACATTTATAAGAACTGTTCATTAATGTTGAAATAAAATGCGATATATTTATTTTATAAATATTTTACCAAAGACATGAAATGTCAAATGTTCTATATTTTACTATTAGTTCGATAGCATTCGAATTATTTTAAGTTAGTATGTATGAAACAAGAAACAGCAAAATTTGTATAGATAATTTTTACTATTTGCTTAAAAAGCGAAAAAAAAAACCTGAAAATAGATACGAAATGCATAAAATATATCATTATTGTTTTATGATTATACAATTTATTACCATAAAGCAATTTAAAGATTGATTTATATAGTGATAAAAGTAAAACAAATTTTCTTTTTCACAGTGATATCAAATATTCAATTCTGTGTAATTGGAATTTTCTTTCTCAATGCCTTCATTTTTATCGCTGCTATTGTTCGAGAATTGTTTACCTTGAAGCGTTCCTGTAAACCATAGCTTTGCCAAAGGATACGGTGACAAAAGAAGTAAACATAGGAACATTTTCAATTGTCTTCGTACAAAAATAACTAATTATTTGTAGTTGAGGGGATGTTACGTTTAGTTTTTGAGCTGTTTCAAAAGAGCCAGAATTGTGTTTGAATTATTGCTTTTAGCCTGTCCTTAATATATTCCTGTTATTTATAATGGTAGACTCTATTAATAAATGCTTGTACCTTCGTTCTATGAGATTTGTCAATTATTCTCCTGCGGATTCGTAACCTTGGTCAAAAATTATTACTAAACTCTCGTATATGTATATGTTTAAAATAATCAGAATATATATATATATATATATATATATATATATATATATATATATATATATATATATATATATATATATATATATATATATATATATATATATATATATATATATATATATATATATATATATATATATATATATATAAATATATAAAAATATATATGTATAGAATATATATATAAACATTTAAATAAACTATAAGCCACTTTAATACCAATAAGATTTAATATTTCTATTCATTCTATTTCTAAGTTCAGTGCTGCGTACTATGATATGATCGAAAACTATAAGGCTTTGCAACAGCAAGCCTCACGTGGGAATCGAACGCGACACAATTGTACCCAGATTGTATCATTTGAGGGCCAGCCACCAGATTTACTGCTCACGATAAAACTGTTATTCAGCTCGTTAGCTTCGTTTCTGCGCAATGTTTGTCTTATTGTACCTCTAAGGTTATTAGGAAACTCTATCGAATTACTAATTAAAGGTGGACCACACAAATGTTATGTCTAATGTCTGTCCTTTAGATATGAAGTGCCACTCACTTTGAATTATATTACTTAGGTATCGTAAATTACTGTCCTCAGTATTTATTCATTTAAAAATACTTTTTAGATGTAAATGACTTGAGAATATAAAACGATTACTCTGTAATCCATATTTCACTTTGATCACTAATGATTTTAAAATCATATTCAATGAAATCATATTCTAAACTATCTACACATTATGCTTCGAATGGCTGAACTGAAATAACATTTGGCTGCACAACAACCCAAATATAATCTTATATAACTCTAAATTCTGAAAGCTATGACATAGTCTCATATTTCTAATATACTAAACTTTATATGCAATTCTTTAACTGCATTATTTAGAATTTCTAAATATTTGAAACTATACATTTTTGAAATCCCAACGTTTCACACATTTCGTAGTAATTTATAAACAAAGATGAACTTGAATTAAACTATTATGTATATTCGAATACTACACGATTAATCTTGTTGAATTTCGTTAATATATCTAGAGCTATAAGTGTATAGAATATATTTGGCGATAAGATCAGATCCACCATGCCGCTTCAAGTCGAAAGGAATTATATCAAAACATTGTTTAAGAAGCGGATTATTTTAATGAGCACTGGAGAATTGAACATAATTAAACCGCAAAAGAACGGCGCAAGGGTACGGTCAATTACGACATCTCTCGTTTGTTTACTGTTTATTTATGTAATAAATCATAATATTGAGGAAACAATTTCTACGCTTCACATTTCTTTATTTAATTATAATACTGTAGGGTAAATACTTAGTGTATTTTTCAATTATACACTGTTTTGGTTTATGGACCTCATTCATACATTGTTAAATTTTAATTGCAGAAATCGTCGTAATAAGACTCTAATAGTGAAACAAGTACCAGATCGATCAGATATATCTTTATGGCTTCTACTTCATATTAATAAATAAGTTAAATAGGATAGAAAGCTATTTACTTAGTCGCCAGAAATCTGTTATATATTATATTACGTACTCTAGCTATACTACCCTGTTCACACATTGTTCTCCGCTTTACGCCAATAAGACGTTATAATTTATATATATATATATATATATATATATATATATATATATATATATATATATATATATATATATATATATATATATATATATATATATATATATATATATATATATATATATATATATATATATATATATATATAATATATATATATATATATATATATATATATATATATATATATATATATATATATATATATATATATATATATATATATATATATATATATATATATATATATATATATATATATATATATATATATATATATATATATATATATATATATATATATATATATATATATATATATATATATATATATATATATATATATATATATATATATATATATATATATATATATATATATATATATATATATATATATATATATATATATATATACGGTACTTGTTTCACTATTAGAGTCTTATTACGACGATTTCTGCAATTAAAATTTAACAATGTATGAATGAGGTCCATAAACCAAAACAGTGTATAATTGAAAAATACACTAAGTATTTACCCTACAGTATTATAATTAAATAAAGAAATGTGAAGCGTAGAAATTGTTTCCTCAATATTATGATTTATTACATAAATAAACAGTAAACAAACGAGAGATGTCGTAATTGACCGTACCCTTGCGCCGTTCTTTTGCGGTTTAATTATGTTCAATTCTCCAGTGCTCATTAAAATAATCCGCTTCTTAAACAATGTTTTGATATAATTCCTTTCGACTTGAAGCGGCATGGTGGATCTGATCTTATCGCCAAATATATTCTATACACTTATAGCTCTAGATATATTAACGAAATTCAACAAGATTAATCGTGTAGTATTCGAATATACATAATAGTTTAATTCAAGTTCATCTTTGTTTATAAATTACTACGAAATGTGTGAAACGTTGGGATTTCAAAAATGTATAGTTTCAAATATTTAGAAATTCTAAATAATGCAGTTAAAGAATTGCATATAAAGTTTAGTATATTAGAAATATGAGACTATGTCATAGCTTTCAGAATTTAGAGTTATATAAGATTATATTTGGGTTGTTGTGCAGCCAAATGTTATTTCAGTTCAGCCATTCGAAGCATAATGTGTAGATAGTTTAGAATATGATTTCATTGAATGTGATTTTAAAATCATTAGTGATCAAAGTGAAATATGGATTACAGAGTAATCGTTTTATATTCTCAAGTCATTTACATCTAAAAAGTATTTTTAAATGAATAAATACTGAGGACAGTAATTTACGATACCTAAGTAATATAATTCAAAGTGAGTGGCACTTCATATCTAAAGGACAGACATTAGACATAACATTTGTGTGGTCCACCTTTAATTAGTAATTCGATAGAGTTTCCTAATAACCTTAGAGGTACAATAAGACAAACATTGCGCAGAAACGAAGCTAACGAGCTGAATAACAGTTTTATCGTGAGCAGTAAATCTGGTGGCTGGCCCTCAAATGATACAATCTGGGTACAATTGTGTCGCGTTCGATTCCCACGTGAGGCTTGCTGTTGCAAAGCCTTATAGTTTTCGATCATATCATAGTACGCAGCACTGAACTTAGAAATAGAATGAATAGAAATATTAAATCTTATTGGTATTAAAGTGGCTTTATAGTTTACTTTAAATGTTTTTATTACTAGTATTTCTAATACAGTTATATTTTTTTAACTTAACTTTACCTAATTTTTAACTTTATTTTAACTATAGTGAACATATAATTTATTAAAGCAATGATGACCTAGGCGTTACATGTATCCTTTTTCGTGTAATAGGCTCCAAATTTCCATTTTGGATTCCCTCACCGGAAGGTAGGCATTTTGTAAACTGCAAGAGATTCGTTAATTTAAAAAATAACGTTTTACGTTGTATCTGTATACATAGTACGGATTGTTTAAATAATACTGCTACAATATTACTACTATTAAATAAACTTACCTGTCGCACCATTCTAATATTTTAACATATACTACTACATCGATAAAAATAACGCGAGTAACGTTTTATCTTTCTCTAGTAAATCTCTTACGATAACAGAATCTTCGAACAATATTATGCAATCTTGTAAGAGGATTTACTTCATGCAACATGCGGAAGATCAACCGTACTGGCTTATTCACTTTATCATATTAATAAAGTTGCGCGAACATATTGTGACAGGATTAATCAAGAAGATAGAGGTGGACTCTCGCTACTTGGGTGTAATAACCTCGCCAACTCTAAGTCTAGGTTTATAAGTTGCTTACCAATATACTATAAACATTTTGTTACTTTGTGTATATCTGTTTAACACTTTCTGTCTTTGGAAGGCAAGAATAATTTTCAAAGTATAATTTAAGATATGCGCGTTTTTATGACGTTTTTTGTAATGCTAAGTTGGTTCTATTTATCTCTATTTAAAAATTAACATATTCTGTGTCGTAAGAAATTTACACCAACTTATTCAATCACTACCTTCCTATTGTAATCTTACAAAATTAGTAGACTGCTTTCATTCGGAAGGACCACCTGCATTGCAGCTATAATTAAGTAACATTCATTTTAGGAAAACTTTGCAATTTCTGGGCGTAAACATACACTAAGAATTACAGAGAATGTTATTTGGTTAATCCTAATACACAACAGTCCTTTATCCATTAATCACGGCTGTGAAGACTACAAACGGTATCATTATAGAATTTGCTCCATATTTTACAATTTCCAATTTTATGTAACACTGAAATAAAAATTGCTAAAAGTCTTTTAAAATGTATAAGTAATATTATTATTAAAACTAGGAAATGGAGTAACACGATAAAATGTCTGAAAGGATAGAGTCGATCTTGCTTAGTATGCATATCAACGTTTTACTCCACAAAAGCACAGTAGCACAGTTACATAACCAGTTCCTGGCAAAATTCCTGGCTTTCCAAGTTGATCAAGTGCTGCCAAGTTTTTTCAACGGGTCAGCTGTGCCAATATTGGCTAGATCGTGACGTACTCACTCTGAAGTGGCTTGCGGTAACTACTGTGTGAGTTGGAGAGCACATTCCTTTAAAGTTTTGAGATCGTTTAGTTTTAAAGTTAAGTTTGGACAGCTGGATATGTAGCTAAGTATAAATAGATATGCTTGCAGCAACCGCGCATTACTTCTGGTTTCATCAATGTGATAAATCGTTTTTACAAATCTTTAGTACGGCTTTAAGTTGAGATATAGTGATTTTGCGGACTAGGTAAAAGATACCTTATTCTATTTTTATATATTTTGCATCATTATTAATTATTTATTTCAATATTTCTGTATAAAAGTTGTAAAAATATAAATCTTCAAGATACAATACTGTGTAGTTCAAAAAAATATTTTAATGGACTAAAGCCAGGCGAAATAAAAATATAATCCAAAGAGTCCTGCAAATAATAGTTAAGGATGCATTCGCTCACAATTACAAATGTTTAAGAAACCCAGAAGTTACAATACTTAAATACTTATAGTAAGCGTTAATGCAAGACGAAATTGTAGAAAATGAGCTGCTCGTAATTTTTATAGTTTTTATAATGATTTTTATTGTATTTTTTGCGCTTTTGAACATTCAGTACCTATATAGCTGAGTACTCAGTCGTTTCAGGAAATGAATTTAAAGAAAACTTCTCGTTCCTTCGAATCGAGTTGCTTTTGAACATCGTTTCAGCTATATGAAGAGCGGTCCTCGTATCGTATATTACCATTTATGATACGATTGCTCTGTGAATGTAATTCTATATTTTACATTGGAGACCGTTGTGTTGCTGCTGCCCAGCAGTCTGCCGTGTAAGTTCACTTTACAAACTCTGCTAAAAATAATTGGAAAGAATCGAAGGAACGTTCTGTTAAATCAGTAAGTTTTTCGCTTTCCGCCTTTCGAGGCATTGCGTGTTCAGTTGCGGAACTCAACGCCGCCATTTGCCTAGTTACCAAGGCGAAAAAAAATGAAAATATTTCATTGTCTCTTAAGTTTAAAATCGAACCCACAAATGGTCACGCTAAACTTTAATATGATAAATAAATATATTTAAGCTCGAAAGATATTTACGTGTATATTGCTTAAATTTTAATTTTAATAAGTGCACCTAAAATTGTATGTACATGAATTGGTAGGTAGTAGGTATAATTTAACTATAGAATTAAACAACATCAAATATTTGACTAGTTTTTCTACTTATTGGCACATTAATAGTCTTTGTTTTTCTATACTATACATTATACACTACTACTGCATTGGTGTATCTCAAGCTACTTATTTCTTGTGAGCTGTGTTCTACAATTTATTCTAGCGTCTTTCACTTTCCCCTTTAATCTTCTCGTACATTTTCTAATTTGAACATTATTTTTTGTAATTGATATTTATTGTTTTTAGTTTTTACATATAAATGTAGAATGTATACTATTGTGTCTAATAAATAAGCATTTTTGCTCTCAGTATCCATAGGTGTGTGAGACATAATGCACTGTTCTGCCACTCCAAACCGAATGCGGAAGGTGAAGAACGAAATGTTTACACGCTAAGTTTATTCTGCCCACCCCGCTGTATACGGGAAAAGTGTAGTTTAAAAAATATCCTTCCTATAATCCTTAAGTAAAATATACGTTTGTATCAACACATGAGACAATCCTTATTTATTAAATGAGGAGTCCTGGTGTGAAAGGCCAATTTACTCGCTCAATGGTCATTTCGACAAATTGCAGCCATTGTTCTACGCTAGCCAATTGTATCATTTCGTAAAAGTCACACCACTTCTTTTCCTTAATTAATGGCATTATTATGTGGATGTATCATATGGTTAATTTTTTATATACTTAGTCTTTTTATAATTTGTTTATATTTTTTTAATTTATTTGATTTTATAAAATAAAAAAAACGCTATTATTTATACTTAAAAAAATATTTGAGTTGGTTGCTTCGCTTGATTCTTTAGGTTGATCCGTCACTTTGAAAAATATATATAATGTTAGGGAAGACCTTATTTTATATAAAACAATTTATCTAGACGGATGGACTCGCGTGGTGGAAACATAGTTTTTCAAAATAGTAATGTGGATATGCTTCACATATCGTGGAAATATTACGACAAAAAATAGCCTTTTTCACCACAATCTTCGTT
Organism: Dione vanillae; assembly: GCA_037178615.1. NCBI lineage: Eukaryota > Metazoa > Arthropoda > Insecta > Lepidoptera > Nymphalidae > Dione > Dione vanillae. The sequence goes on from JAZFAU010000270.1 coordinate 429,760, forward strand.
TTCAATGAAAGTTTCACAAAACTCTGTTCTGGATATTAGTCCCAAGAATGACATACACCAAACTTTTTGTAAGAATTTTTTTCTGAAAAAAAAAAATAGTACAAACAAATAACAGACAAATTATTCCAAACCAATGTGGTGATAAAGATAAATACTAAAGCAGGAATCGAATCTTTGCTTATTATGATATATGCGGGAAATAGCTTGAGTCCAATTACATTCATACCTAAAATTAATGTATTACTTCAATTTGCAATGTTTAAGTTTAATTGATAGCCTGTTATATTAATAAAAAAATTTCGTACTTAAAAATAGTATGTCAATTAAATTTACACATGAACAACTTTAACAAAATATAAAATTTTGCCAACAATGGCGCTCCAATGAAAATTAACTGAACTCTCTTGTTTTGGGCTGCGGTCAGTCCGTGTCAAAATGGACGGCGATATTCGCCGCTTTTGTCGTTGTTCTGACACTTTTAAATAAAAAATAGCATACCAGATATTATACCGTGAATACAGAAATAGAAAAAAAATGTTGTGCAGTGTCCAAATTTTTTTTCTATTTAGATTATTACATGAAAATGCTGTACTTACTAGTACTTATTAAAATAAGTGAAAGAAGAAGTATTCTTGGGAAATATTTTAGGTAGAACATACGAAATACATGTAGAAAGGCTTACAGCTACCGGCAACACAATAAATGGTGCCTTAGGAGCTTTGTTGAGATGGCATAACGTCAGTGTAGCTACTCTTTTGGGCGTGCATAATCCAGTACTGGTGCCGACGCTGTGTTATATGTCGGTGGAACGTGGATATGGCAGAAGAATAATAAAAGAAAGAAAAAACTGTCAATGCTGTGGAGATGCGATCTCGTCAGATATGGTCAGTTAAACTAAGACCACATATCGGGAGTTAGCTTAACTGACCAAATCCTGCAAAAAAATGGATACTCAAAATAGTAGGTACTAGCGACGACGTTATAGTGATGAATGAAGAAGAACGTGCTTAAATGGTTCTGGCACGTCGAGAGTATGAGTGATGACTGTATGGTAATAAATGATATATGAAGTAAAAGTGAATATTCAGAGAAGTAAGAGAAGCTTATTTTAAACACAATATCGAAGAATCTGGAGGAAAATCATGTAAAAAGCTTGAGAACCCCCCGGTGAGCAGAAATGACAGTGGGCGAGGCGAAAGAGCCAGAAGCAGGGACCGCAGCGTTTCTTGCTCCCTTCTCTCTGACTACATAAATATAGACTAGATAAAGCGTAAAGTTAAGTGTCAAGACACGCCATTTTGCATTCTCTGCTATCAACACAAATAGGAGATGTTACGTGATCATTGGAGGAATATAACGCCGTACTTTATCTTGTCTTCACCACGATGACCTCAACGAGCCATTGGGAGAAGTTTATTTACGTATATTATTACGTCATAAATGTTATATTCTCTTTAGTCTTGAACTTTTTTGAAGCATTTATGTACTATATATATTATTATAACTTACAACCTTTATATTTTTTATATATATGAACGTTGATATCTTGTTTAATGTGAATAATCAACTGTTCTTTTAAATAAACTACGAGGAAAACAACAAGGCTTGTTCACGCATGTTTAAAGATATTACATTTTTGTTGTATCTTTCATTCCCTAAAGTCAACTAGAAATAACCAAGAATCGTATGTGAGTGTATTATAAGTACTCATAGAACTCTAGCTGACAAAGCGATTCCGGATAGTCTATATAAGGATAGTTGATATAGAGGTATTCTATTTAAAGAGTGGCTACTAGATACATCAAAATCATTTTGATATAACCCTTTAAATATACATTTTTTCATCACAAAAGTTTAAATTTTCTCATATTATTTGCCAACCAGAATAGTATTCCTGGTCTAACTGTAACTACTTTGAAAGAGCAATGACTAGTAGCTACTTTGAAAGAGCATCGACCCATCCAAATCCCTTGGTGGTGGAATCCTGCGATTACGCACTCCCAATAACAAAGGCCTACGTACGTGTAGGCCTCGTAATATTTTGTATGATGAAGCTGATCCCATAACAGTAGCTAATAACGCAACGTTTGTAGGTAGGAATACACATAAACGCACACGTACACGTTACACATACCGTCCCCGCCGGTGGAGACGAGGCCCCAGCTATACTGCAGCCCAAGCGCGCCTAGGTGCGGGAGGGCGCAAAATTTAATTCGAAAAGGGTATGCACTGCCCTACCGAGTAGGTTTAGCTCGGCGCAAGTGAAGCAAGCCCTCCACTACAAACGAAGCACGTAAGCCGAGGTCCGTGTCTCACAAGAGACGCCCTTGCGTCTTTGTAGTCTCTCTTTATTGGTGCCCCTGACAAGGGCACCAAGCCAAGGTCAGGGCTTTTCTATCTCGGCCTCCCACAAATCCGGTGACCCTGTAGAGGCCGCTAGGGCCTACAGCATACTACACATTCGAAAAAAAAGGTTCGAAGTAATGCGATTTAAAATTCTATATTAAAAAATCACATAATCCTATCGTTTTCTGCTTGTAAGAGAAAGCTTCAATATAAGCTCTATACAAAATTTAGATAAGACTAGGCGAGAGCAAAAAATGAATATTGGTTATCAAATTCTATCAAGTCTTTATCAAGTGTCAATTTTTATATGTACTACTACTTTTAAATTTATAAATTTATGATTATGTTATACATAAGGCTATTAACTAAATTATCCCTATACATCATATATGATGATGTGTCTGTGTGCGTATCTTGTGTGTACGGAGTTCATGTTGTGTTCGTTATCTGCATCGCCTGCCGGATTACGGCCCCTATATAGTAACGTACTGTATGGCACTCTATATTAACGTTGAGAAAAGAGTACGAAAACGACCCCTTGAAAATTTAATGTAATTTTAGGATCTGATATATATTGTTTTAAATAATGTTATGGTTTCATTTGCGATAATTTTTTCGCTTCAAATGTTATCAAACAGGTGTTGTGGAGAAACTAGAAAATGTAATTTTTATACATTTAGATTATATTTCAAAATAAGATACTTGTGAAAATATATTTGTAAATTTTGTTTAAGCTTACACATTATACTACCTTGATAGTAATAAAAACGAAGTGGTAAACTGTGTCTGTATGTAGACACCGACTCTTTTATCTTACTCAACGTCATTAACTTCTTCATATGTACCCTGTGGAAGGGTGTTTATGTCTTCGATTTGACTCCTCCAGTATTTTCGATCCTGGATTCTCGAATGTCAATCGACATCTCCTCTTATCCCTCTTACCACTGGCTTGGGTGGCACTTATTGTTAAAGATTAGGTATATTTATTTTTAAAATAGAATTGCCGTTGCTTTTATTTACCCTTGTCATTGTACTAATAAAATATAGTTTCCTAAGTACCTTTTGTCATTTTATATCCACAATAAATATTGTTAATCTATCTTAGTATCATACATAGTCTATCATAGTATTTCTATTATGATCACATGAAAGCGTAATTTTCTCAACAGAAATGAACTGGTGACAGAACGAATCGTATTCGGACACTTTATTTCCCGGATCCCTTGCTCAAGTCTGTATAAAGGCCTATAAATTAAACGAATTTATTTGTGATTGCGTTCATTTCAGTAGATCGAAATGAGATGTTTTGTCCAGAGTTAGATTTGAAAACGGTCTTGCTAAGCGAGTTATTCCGGACCTTTCGGGTCGGTGTTTTCCGAACAATTACATCCTGATCTGGGCTTAATGGCATTCGAGAACAGACAACGCGTCATTCTGAAGCAGATTGACTGCATTTGAATTGCTAAAATGTACCTATTACTTGTACTAGCAAGGTTTAATGCTCTATTTATATTAACTATGCAAATCATTTTGTTTGTCATTATATTATGTAAAGCACGCTTATTTTGATATCGTTATGCTATAAGCACTTTTGTATGGCCTTTATAATTTTATGATTATTAATTTTGGGTTGGTTAATACTTAGTCATCACATTTCAACTTTGTAGTGCAAATTTCTATATTATCTTTACATATAATAAAATTATCTTAAAAAATCTAGACACATTTACACACAGCAATGCGATACAGATTGTTTATATTATACATGTCTTTACTTTTAAACAAGAATAAAAAAAATAGTCAGCACGTAACCAGAAAACAAAATTATAGTACCCAAATCACTATCGGACTACACGATATTCTATCAATATTTGTGCTTGAGTTTGTAATGTGGCCCATTCATTACTAAACATTAAGATAGCTACTCTCGAAGGCCGGACATCCATACTGAATGTGATTGAACTGATAAGTACAAACTGACTTAATTTTATTTATAGAATTATAGTATGGATATTGCACAGGACACGTGATACCATAGCTTATTAATAGATACATAGTTTTTTGCTAATCGTTATATTTTTGTTTTCAATAGCTTAGAGCAAAGCGTTACTTTTTTCCTTCTATGAATTCAGAATTTATACAGAGAAGACGGATAAAGAAAGTATAATATAATTAGTATCTGCGGCACAGACTATAAAAAGTATAGTTTCTCTTAGAACTGTATTATTATTTCATTGCAAGCATCTCTCGAGGGATACACGCTACGCTGCTGAGCTAGAATGCAAAGGAAAATCCTAGAGCGTCATCGTGGAAAATAGACGCAAAATAAAGACCTCATTTTACATTGCATATCGGATGGCTTGACTTGTATAAGGGATGATTAGAACATATTGTTGTACCAAGAGACATGATGCGACACTTACATCGTTGTATGTAGTTAATTGAATACATACATATCTGTAGCAAATTGTCGTACATAATCATATTAATTAATTGTTATATTTATAAAAATATATATAATAAAATATAAATTGTTTACATTTTTTGTTTCATCAGAAGCATCGAATAGCAGTGGGATAACGTCTGAATGAAAGTACGATGCTTGCGTGTTCACAACCCACTCAGGGGAATAAATTATTCTCATTTCTGCTGCTCTGGTAAAACAAGGAGTTATGTCAAGCTCCGTCACTTAACATACAATGGCTAAAATTAGCGAGCAAAGCAGAAAATGAATCGTACTATCGGTATATTAGGTATATTCTTTGCCTACCGTGCCAATATTTTTAAAGGTAAAACTGAAACTATTTTTGATATTGTTCTATAATTTATGATACAAAGATGTTTAATGGCTTTATAAATTTTCTCTAAATAAATTACCACGTAATACTTTATGACCAGACCTTTAAACCTGTGATCATTAGGATTCTCAAATGTAAAAGATGTATAAGATAATATAAAATGTATAAGATAATATAACAGGACTTTTCATTTAAAAAAATATTTACCTTCGAACTTTTAACTGCAATCTTCTTAACTTTAGGTGATTCTTTTTTGTTTTCCTGATATTAATTATTAACCAATTTGTAGATTTTTAGTTAATTCTTTATTTTAAAAATAATTAGTACATGTAAAGTAAAACAGCTGTTTTTCATTTGTAAAATATGGATACGGATGTATATTTTAGTTTTTTTTCGACGACACGTTTTCTTTGATAATCATAACAAAACTCAGTAAACATATCATAGCTATTTGGAAAGAAACTAGAGCATGTGCAAAGGCAACTTTGTTCTTTTATATGCAAACAGATGCTTTCGGATAAGTGATAAAAATAGACTCATGTTTGTTTCCCAACGGTCCTAATGCCCTTCTTACACAATGATGTCACAAATGTTATCTTTAATTTATCTAACTTTAATCTCTTTAGGGTTGCAAATCTGTTTTGTCAAATGTTAAAGATCTTATCTGGATACTTTAATTTCTATTTGTGTTGAAGTGTTGGTCACGAACGTGCCTTATCATCATTATCATCATAAACAATCTTGTTTAAACTGTTTATTTATATATTAATGTATTCGTCTCTTATTATTTTGTAGAGAAAATTTTGTAGTGCATGTTATTATCGAATATATATAGGTTATTTGGGATTCTTAACACGACCTTGCATATGACTAACGTATGTTCATATTTGAAAACACCAGAGGCCGTTCGTGTAACGGACCTAAACAAGTAGTAAATTTATGTAGTCATTAGAACAAAGTTCATTGAACCTCGACTACTAGACAGATGCTTGTTTACATCCACGCTTTAAACTGTTAATGGGGTCGAATAGCCGTTAATTAATGCGTAGACTTGATTGGCTGCAAATCAAAGGGACGCCGGGGTGTGTTAAGGAATATTTTTCGTCTCTATACATTAACGTTAAAAGTAAATGTATTTCAAATGTTTTTTTATCAATTATATTAATCAAAATATAATAACATAATATAAGCAGTAAGTAACAACTATAGAGAATAGTCTTAGTGACAAAATATAGTCCGAAGCAAAAGAACATTTAAAAATGTAAACTAGTAGAATAATGAAAGTCGTCATAACTTAAAAGCTATGAAAATATCAAAAGGTTGCGTGCGATACGATACTCACTATTTTTGCTTTATTTCAATATTTTTGCTTTATTCGTTTCGTTTCATTTCTCTTTGCTTTCTTGTCATTTACGTCATCGAAGTCTCATTGTATTGCCTTTTCCCCCTGTCATTTTAGGGCTAATAATATGATAATATATATGCAGAGTTTTCGAATATTTTTATTACTAAACTATTTTAAAATGAAAACACAATTTAAAGTTAACCATAAATACCCATTAGAAAGATTTTTTAAGAATATTTGAGAAACGTTTGAACTTTTGAAGGGATCTCAGCGTCGTGCGGTCTATATTTAATGCAATTTGTTAGCGCCATGGTCGTAAAACAGTTCACATTAAAACTTCATATTAATACTGGCAACTTCTGAAATTTTACACGTAAATTCAGTCTGCAATATGACTTGACGTGTTTAGGTGACTGAATAAATTGGTTTGCACTGGCTGATTTCGCTTCATTTTATTAAGTTCTTGAAATTGGTAAATTCGTGACCTGAATTTTAAATAGTGTTCATTGCATTTGTACTAAATGTACAGCGGAAATGAAACTGGCGTATCTCATACTGTAATATACATATGTCATATTAAGTTAAACGATCTTTACCGATTTTTCGTTTCATATATATTCTTTTCAGAATTTTATGTTCACTATGTATCACTTGATGTTCTTTGACACTTTAGTAATCTTTGTTTTATTTTACATTTTATACGTTAGAAATACAAGTAAATACTATATAATTTACTTGTATTTCTAACGTATAATTATATAATATTACATCTCATCAATATTCTTAGTACAGGTCTATATATTTTGTAGAACTGAATATGCCGCTTATAATTTTATGTTTCTAAATAGTTCGTTTCTATTAGTATGCAAATCCAAGATAATGCGGTTATTATGACAATCGAAAGCATTGTACGGTTTGTGTGAAAAGAATGAGTATTGATTGCATTAGTGAATTCCGTTGAACGTCGCTTGCCAGGTAACTGTGCAGACAGGTCATTGTTCTGGGACGTTAGTATTCGCGACGACAGGTGGCGCGCGTGACACGAGCTTCCGGCGTAGGCGCATATTTAGGATACATGCAGCACGATACGACATTGTATGGTAGAGCGTATAATAAACTTTGTAAATAATTAAAATTAATACATATAATTTGTGCTTAACAGTATAAATGCGTAATCAATACTGTAAAATATTTATTACTGTAAATTTAAATATATTAATTAAAAAAAAACAATATATTTATAATATATCAACGAAAATAATTATTTTTACTTTAGTTTCATAAAGAAATAAAACTCATAAAATAATTAATTATTATTTGTTTCATTTACTATAGTTCCATATAATTGTGATATGTTTATATCAACGCCTGCCTTTCGCGGTTTATGCGACATTATTTATTTACAATGCAGCTCGAACATTTTACGAGCCTTATCAGTCAGTACCGACTGAGCAGCCGATGTGTCAACATCACGTTGTAGGGCTATCGCAAATGAAACACAATTTTACTCTGATTTTTATTCTAAAGTGAAAGTTTTTTTGGAACTATTTTATTATTAGTAGATACTAATAATAATATTTTTTAACTTATTACTCGTATCAACCGTTGAATATTTTAATTAATCATAGAACTGTAAATAAGAGATTTGACGCCTTAAAATATATGTATATGGAAAGTACAATTTGAGAAAAGTTATAATATTGACAGTAGGAGAACAACAGACTCGAAATAATGTAATAGAAAATTGTTAATATCGTTTTAATTAGACAGGACAACCCTAATTCGACGCCAGTTTGATGCCGCTCGTCAAGCGGATATTTAATCACGAATCCTTGAATAGTGAACCTCATTATTGTCGCCGTTGTACTGGCATTTGTTTTTTATCGCGACCGGAAATACACTCCATCACAGGACGCAGCAGATGCTTTAAAATTAATTTTAAAATTCGCGTTATCTGGCAATTTATTATAAAGTGCCGTCGTAATTTATAACGATTTCGAAAATATGTACGCGCTTTAAAGTGTTCCATCAAAGTTTTTTGTTCGTGTTATTATCGTGTTTGGTTGGATATGTAATTGTGGAAACATAAGCTGTTTGTCATTTTAAATGCTCAAATTAAAAGTTTATTTATTCAGAATTAAACGAAATATTGCTAAATCGACATATAAGACAAACTGTGATCGCCTCAAGGCGTTAAATCATAGATAAGTAAAGTGAAGTGCTTCTTTACCAAAAAAAATCCTTACTCATAAGCCTTAAAGTAAAAACAAATAACCTTAAAGGACCAACTTAGAATTTTATAACCGTTTTTACTAGTGTACAAACGCCTTAATTTTATACCGATTAGTGTTAAGTAGTGGATAAGGCGAGTGTTTTTTTACTTGACCATGAAGTGAAAGTGGTGTAAGTTCAATTGATTCAACTTCGACGCATCAAGTACGTGGTCATCATGGAGCGCTGCGACGGGTTCTTGCTGTATAGGAAGCCGGTATACAGAGTGTTCCAGTATTTGGAAACGTAAGTGTTTAGTTCATTATTATTCATGATGTTTGTTTGAAGGAACCTTCCTATAAGGAAGAGGAAGTGGTTATGTATATTTGTTCTGATTATTGATTTTCATTCTTAATTAGAATAACTACCGACACATTTGATTTTAACTTAATTTTGTAGTAATAATATGAATAAGTTTTTATATTAATGTTTACAAAGTTTGAGATTTTAGTTTAAATAAACAGATATCTGTGTTGGTAAATTTTGTTCTGTTTCACCTTGGGGAAAACTGGTTTCTATGCTTTAAGTATATAGGACGCGAAGTTATTATTGAAATGGATGCATTATGTAACAAACTTCTTGATACTTTATCATTTCCCATTAGTATTGTAATTATAATTATTGATATAAACTTTTTATATCAATAATTGTAATTACAATACTAATATATAATTTTCATTTATGATAAGTTCATAAGTAAGTGAGTAAAAAAAGTAAACTAAGAATATATTAAATGGATTCTACGTTGAGCTCTTCACAATGAGATGGTGTCATGTTAGTAAATTAAGTAATGTCACAGTTGATTTGAAAATTATTTCATCCTGGTGAGTTACGATATAATGCCGTCGCGTGTCAAAACCACTTTAGCCATTACTTAAATTTCAGACCTAAATTAATGGACATAACTACTTTATGACTACTAAGTAAATTAAAGCCCTTATTTTCTAAACGGCGTACATATTATTTAATATACTTTATTAAGAACATTAGGCATCACGTAGAAAAGGTAATATATATATATATATATATATATATATATATATATATATATATATATATATATATATATATATATATATATATATATATATATATATATATATATATATATGTATATATGTATATATATATATGTATATATATATATGTATATATATATGTATATATATATATATATATATATATATATATATATATATATATATATATATATATATATATATATATATATATATATATATATATATATATATATATATATATATATATATATATATATATATATATATATATATATATATATATATATATATATATATATATATGTACTCCAATGTAAAATCTAGTTTTGTTAATTTTACAGTTGTAAGCATGACATTTTTAAAGTAGGTCAGATTAACAATGTGTTGTTTTTATTAAATTGAAAACTAGTAAACAACGGTACATGCTGTGTCTTAACTTCACTAAGTTTGATGTCACTTAGTGTAGTAGAAAAATACTAGAAATATTTCTTGTACTTTTCAAATTAAATTTCGGGGAAAACGTGTGAAAAACTTAGCAGAAAATCTACGTAGCAACTCAGTTACCAAACAATTGATTGTTCTGAAATTAGTATATACAATAAATATGAGGTGGATGGGTAACAACAGAGGAGTTCTAGCCTAAAGCTAACGCTCTGCAACTTTGATGAGGCTCGTAGACAGGACAAAAGTATTAGCTGGCCCCTCCTGACATGTCACTATATAAATACAGGTGACGTTGGCAACTTTGGTTAGGGATTGTTGCTTGGTTTTTTTAGGTGTTCATGATATATTTCTCATACTTAAATAAGTATATTTCTCATACTTAAATAAGCTTTTTGAATTGGATTACTTATTTCGTCCGCCTGAATTACACAATTATTTATTTAGTAAACTGAGTACTTAGCGTTCACTATACATTGTTTTCATCATTACTGTTATTATAGATGTTCTCGGATTTAGTCAAATATGTCTACACGCTTTATCCCGCATGTGGCAGGGTAGGCAGGCATGGAGTGAACTGCAGGAACCATAGGAACCTAGTGTTAAGACACTCCGTTGGCTTTCTCCGTCCCTGCTTTCCACCTTTTTCGAGGTATTGCATGTTGAGTGACAGAAGTGACGTATAAGCCTACTTGTGTGTATGATATTTAAATTGTATGAGAGGAAAATATATTGATAAAGTTATATTTAATATTCTACTAAGAGTATAGTACGTTAAAAATACTGTTATCGACAGCGACAAATATTATTAGCGAATATGTTTTTGTAGTAGAGTAACATTAAATACTTTTCAGTTCCCAAAACCTTTGAAATTCCATGCAATCAATTTATGCTACGTAATTGACTTATCGTGCTATTGTGTTGCCATTCGAGGTTTTAATCCGATTTTAGTCGAATGTTGCCACATTCAGGTAAATCGATATCATAATAAGATTGTGTCAAATGATTTTTATAAGCTCAATTTTACTGGTTTATTCTTCTCTTTAAGTTTTAAGTAAAGTAAAATATGATGATAACCGATTTTGGCGATGAGGTAGACTTTAGCAATTATATTTAATGGTTAGTTATTATTATACATTGATCTAGTGAAAATAATGATATTATTGGACCTTGTAATAATATACAGAAAAAAATATAAAATATCGACTAAAAAAATTAACATTTGGTTCTCTGTGTTGTAACTGTACCAAAAATCTTTAATTAACAGTCTATTCTTAGCAAGAAATGAAGTTCTTTTATTTTAAACGTTATGGTGTTCGTTTTAAAGGAGTCATTTTTAAAACGCTTCCTTTTAAAATGCGTTTTAGAGCCGTGATTGTTCTTTTTATAACTAGCAAAGGGGTAGAATGTTTTTATTACGCATCTTTGTATATAGCGCTATACAAAGGAGTGTTAAGTGTTCCTAATGCGTCATCCAATTAGTTATTCTTGTCGACTAGGTTTTATATATAATTTACTATTTTATTTATAATAAGAACAAAAGATGGCCACTTTCACTATTTCTATAATTTATATTCATTGTTAAGTCGTTCATTATTAACGAAATAGATATAAAAAGTTCGTTTCTATGTACCTCATGGTACATCGAAACGATTATGTAACATTTAATCCTTCTTAAACTATACAAGGCAAAACATATTTTTAATTCGTATAAGTATTTCCCAAGTACATTACAGTTTTAACTAAATTTAATTATTATGACTTTCAATATTTTTTGAATTAAAATAGAAAATAAAATGTTCATACTTGGTTATAAACGGAGAGCACACTAACGTATCTCTTCTATTTAAAACATTGTAAAAAACGTAAAAGATATGATAGGACAAAACAAAAATTGCATTTATTTAAGCCATCGTGCTTTATGGCAACAGTATCTGACTTCAAACGCGAACATTAATGAAGACTATATTTCAAAATTATTTTGCAAATAATTACAAGGCGGCGTTGAGTTCCGCCACTCCATTGTCAACTTCTCGATTTGAGGTAAAATGAGAAACTTATTGTCCTCCTACTGGGAAACGGAGTATCGTGAGTTGGTTGTATATTTAAAAGTAAAATGGAATATATTTTCAATTTTGATATATATTTAGGTCAACACAATATTACAAGGAAACCTCATTTCATCACTGCAAGAGCAATCTTCTAAAATGTGTACGAAAAAGGTCGCGGTTAATGTAATAAAGGTCTTTGTCCCCTCCGACTTCGCAAGTAAACATTTTGATGAACGTCCTAACAATTTCATGGCGTCAAATTTACTTATTTTAAACAACAAAATTTACCTTTTTCGTAATACATGCGCCTTTTTATAAATTGTAAAATTCCTTTGATTTTATAGTCTATATTAGGTAGGTAGGTGTTTTGTAAACTGTTTTGTGAATTTTTAAAAATTTGTTATATTTATTCTTTGCTTTTATGTTCAGAGGAAGAATGATTCTTACTATAATAGCAAGAATTTCCCTTTGGCCATTTAACTAACCAATTAATGCTGTATTTAAAAATATTAATATTGTAAACAAAGTAATACTTTGGCCTGCTTTCTGCAACAGTTACTAAAAAATCTCTTTATACATTGAACTTATTTCTTCCACTCTCGTAAAGTATTATATTACAGCCGCAGGCTACTAATGTTCTAGTTTGTGAATTTATGGTTCGAGTAATCGATAGTTATGTGCTACCCTCGGGGCTGCAGGCTAACAACCCTTTGGAAATTCACTTTGATGTAGGGGTTTGTACAAAGAAACGTGTGAAAATTTTCTTATGAAGAATTAAAAGGTTTCTCGTACCTCAAAATTTTAGTCTTTATTTATGGAAGCTTAATAGTTGCTGTTATTGTATACATTTGTAGCGAATTTCTAAAATGTATAGAATTGATAGAATTAATATTTGTCTAACCTATCAAATTAATGTATCACTCTTCGAATAAAATATACTGCAGTCCATATAGCGATTCAACATATGGACAAGTGGGCAGTACTTGGAATTCCAAAGCCACCCTACACATCTACCTTAATTAATTAACACCATAACAATATGGTCATAGCACAGGGGGCGTTTCTTTCATGATCATATAGGGTGTTTAAAATCATTGAAATTATAGAAAAAAAAACTTTAAGTGATTTGTATAATTTCTTACAATTATAATAACTGTAGACATTTTTCTTAACATAATTTTTAAAAAATTAGGAAGCCAACTTAAACGTTCACGTCTGTCTCAGCATTCTATCTCGCTTAATGTTCATTCCTAGTAATGGTCTTCATTAGTCTTTTAAGCTTTATGACAGTTTTTCTACAGAGATGACAAAAAATGTGATAACTGCAAATTTGTTACTAGACTTCATAATGTAGGAACCCTAGGCGATTTTAAAAATATGCATGGTTACAGAATTTATGTATAAATAAGTAGAAAAATTGAATTTTAACTATTTATTGCTGTTCAAAATATCCCATAAAGAAGAACGCAGATTCAATTTCCATCTTGTGCGCAATTATTAATATATTTTACCTAACTATAATTATCAAGACTATGTTATACTTACTCCATAAATTCATAGAATATTGGAACCCTATAATACAATGCGTTAGGTATCAAGCCCTTTATTAGTACACCCTCAGGAAAAATAAACTGGGGTTGCATCATAACGCAGATGGCTGCTTTTACTTGATTTCACATATGATTTTATGGTTATGCTATTGCAGTCTTTTGTTGAAATTAAAAAATATTATGATTTATTAGACTTTCTTTTAAAGGGCTACATATTATAGCTAACGGAATAGTATTAAGTTAACAACAGGATGTTTTATTTCCATATATTTATAAGAACTAGTATCAATATACTTAAAGAAAACATAAAAATTTGAACGCAGCGGGACTCGAACCGGCGCCCTCTTGCGAACTGCGCGTTCCTGCTGCTTTCAAATCGTTATATTATTTTGATTTCTTTAAGTATTCTTTCTATCCTCAGTGTGGATTAACTTTTTTATAATCATAAAATAATTAGTATTAATATTTTATTTTTATGGCCATAATAAATTTAAGCTTAGTAGTAGTCTATATTTAACCTTAGGAGTTGTCAAAAATGGTTAGTGAAATTCTCGTGGCTACAGTGCCTTTCATGATGATATACGTGATATCATAAGTATATAATACACCAGAACTGTTAGTAGCGGTGCTTTCATCATAAAGTAACATTTGTGAACAGATTTTGTAACTGGCGTTTAGCTGAATACTTAAATGCATATTTTCATAAAAAAAACTGAACAAAAATGTTTGTATTATGAATATAGCCTTGTATTGATTCTTTTCGCAGTAAAAAGTTGTTACATTAAGGAATTAACATCCTATATGTCATATTAGTAAAATATTTTCTAGCACATACCTTCAAATACCCACTTACGATTTTGATTCTGATTAAGTAAAGTGCTCTCGCTAGGATAAGCTATTTGCCAATTACGTTTTACTAAATTTGGATGAACTTTCTAAGTAATCACTTAGTCGTTTGTGTTCTGAATGGCGTAACGTTACAATATACTGGCATTGATATGTGAAGTTACTAATGCAATTGTTTTGGGCTTTCGTAGGATTTATTGTTAAGTTAAATAAAATTGAAATAATTGATTTAGCGATAATCGATTACATAAATATCTGTATTACGCTTTTTTAAATTGTTTTTTTGGCCTTACGTTTTATCCCATGTAGAGTTGCCAGAGAGAACGGAGCACCAAAAACTGCATTCCCTGCACAACTCTTTCGCTTCGTCCACTGTTATAAAACTTTTCTTATATGTTTTCCGTGGTGGGAAGACCCCACGACGGCATATATAGGGAAGGATCTCCTGTTATGTTTTATACCAATTTTTATTGATTAATTCTTCAACATTCTTTGACGAACATTTTCCACGTAATTGTTAATCGTCACTACTTGTACTTTTCTTATTTAAGTATTTATCAGATTTTCAGCACCTTTTAGTTTTGGTATCATTTTTCGTGTTATTAGATTGTAACAGCTATTTCAGAGTTGATTCCTTGTGCAAAGACCTCATCTATAATAAGAAGCAGACCGGATAAAAATCGTTTGATGTTTTTTAATGTTGCAAATATTTCAATTAATATTCATATTCACTTTACGCTTTATCCCGAACATTGCAAGGTAGGCAAAGGGAACTGCAGGTACCACAGGAACCTAGTGTTAAGACATTACGTTGGCTTTCTAAGTCCTTGCTTTCCGCCTTTTTCGAGGCGATTGCATGTTGAGTGGCGGAACTCAGCGCCGCACTTTACCTAGTGCCCAGAGCGAAAAAAATGGAATTAGTGGGAATTGAACCCACAAACCATTGCGTTTACAGATAGACGCTACGCTTCTGCGTCACGACGGTTAAACAAAAATTAAACAACAAAAAAGTATTTTCTGTTAATGATTTAATTAGCTTCACGCTTTGTCCTGCACATGGCAGGGTAGGCAGAGGGTACTGCAGGGACAGTGGGAACCTAGTGTTAAGACACTCCGTTGCTTAGTGCCTGCTTTCTCCGTCTCCGCTTTCCGCCTTTTTCGAGGCATTGCGTGTTGAGTGGCGGAACTCAACGCTGCGCTTTGCCTAGCTAGCCAGAGCGAAGAAAATGGAAATAGAAAAGTCCATTGACACATTGACATTGACGTTACGTGTTGAAAGGTGTAGCTCAATGTCGTGCTTATCTAAGAAATACATATGATCAATTTTTCTGTTTCTGATATCAAACCAACATCTACTGGATTTACAGTCGGACACTGTCCCACTACGCTACGATAATCTTTTATATGATTGACTATTTATTAGTTATCATATAACTTAATCTATATGTATTATTAAGTGGAATATTTATAAAGGAATATTTTAGATTCATCTCGATACAATAATTAATAGCATTTTAAGTTTTCTAAACTTTTTTGAATAAGTTATATACCTATATCCTAATGCATATATGTAATATACGTACATATATATTTATATTTATACATTTATATTTATATACATATAAGTATAATAAACTTTACGAAAACAAGTAGTTAGAGAGTGCGCTGAGACTACGTCTGCTTATAAAATAGTTTCCCAGAAGGTCGGTGAATATCCTGTGGATGGTCATGTTTGTAATTATGCTATATGGAGGTTTATACAAAAGCTGGACGCAAATGGGCGAGCGATTTTGGCTCTTTTCAAAAATTTAAAGTGTACAGTGCTATACTTTTTTATATGCTTCATTTTGTAAAGGTGAACTTTGTACAGCTTTTAAAATACCGTTCATAGGTAGCCATATTGTAGTTGTTCTGTTGGTAGTTGACAATTTATTTGCTAAACATTTCTTACTGTAATTGACAAATTGTGTTATCTAACAAAGCCATGTTTAACGCATTATTTATTTTTATTTCTTCACTTTTTTAACTAATCAGTTTAATTCGTTCTTGTTCAAATACATTTCTCTCCTCGAATATAGCGTCAGCAAGGAAATAATTTATTTAGCTTATATTTTAACGTATTTACAGGAAGTTAAAATTTTATGTCAGAATCTAAAAATTATTATACTTTTACTAGTTAGAAAATCTATGTCTAGGAATACTTCATATTTCAAAAAGTTTCAATAAAGAGAGAAAAGTATTTTAAAACTTGACAATACTCAATTTGTTTCGCCCCAAGTAACGTGGTCCCTGTGATAATAGGTAGAAGCGTAATATTATTCTTACAAATGTACCGACATTAGTTTTCATCTTTTCAAATTGTGTTAGGAAATTGAAGGTAAGCTTTCCTCGTCGTAGAAATGCGATTATATTACGTTTGAAAGGGTTACTTTTACCAACTTATAAGCTACAAAAGCTACGCTCATGAAGAAGACGCATATTCTTTAACTTATGCATGCTACAAATTCGTGGAAAAATGATGTCAGGAGACTAATTGATGCATTACGCACTCATTTCAAGTTATTACATTAACGGTACCAAATATTTGCTATACAATCCCAGGAAATACTTATGTTTTAGTCAGGTAGTGTAAATTTTCTCTTACTAGACTTGCAGTGTCTCAATTCGATAGGTTTAAACTGGGCTATAATAGCCTAGTGAAATCTTTTTTTATCGATAATTAATTCTCTATAAAAAAATGTTCTATTGGATTTTTTTTGTCAATTTTTTATATAAAATATTGATTATGAAAAATCTGTTGAGTACTTGCTTTAGTGTGATGTAAATTATTTTACTTTTGGTTCAATTTTGCATATTTTGAATACATAACGAATTATAATTAGTTTTGTGTATATAATCTGTATATTTGTGATTTTTTTTATTAAACGTACAATCAGTGCTTTTTTATGTTGTACATATATTGTAGTCAGTAGGTATACATATATTTAGACACATTAAGCGAAATACGTTATATTGTCAAATGAGAGTAACAATACTTGTGGAACAAAGTAACTATCGACGCAAAGAGAGCCCGTCGAATAGCTTTTAAGTTTCGGAAAACACCATTAGCGATGGCCATGGGGCTTTAATACGAACGTTTTGCCAAATTGTGTAAAGCTTTTAGATAAACTATTTAGTTAAACGTTCACTTAGAGACTGACGTCTTGAACATGCTTAAATGATTAAGTTGTTTGAGATAAGTTACTTTGATTTGTGTTTTCACTTATTTTGTAGTTTCAAGTTAGGAAAGGGCATGTTCCTTGAAAATACTTGCTTTGTACTAGTTGAAACTACAACGTTTTTAAAAGCATCTAAATATCACGTACAAAGTTATGAATTTGTTTCTGACTGTGCAGCAAAATATAAAGATTTTGGCAACTCAAACAATATAGCAAGAGACACTAAGCAATTAAGAAAATATGAACTAATAAAAAGACTGAGACGCCTAATGACCGTGCATGAAGAAATTGATTATATTGTAAAGCACTATGCAATGAATGGTCTTTTTTGTAAATTTAATAACTATAGGACCCGCCTCCGTCTCGCACAATTATTAATGATTTAATAATTATATATGTACGGTTCGGCTTGCGGTGATTGGATATAATTAAAGAGAGTGAAAGAATGGTATGTAAAGAAACCGTGTCAGTTTTTATATGATTAGAATGTCGCTTTATAAACCTTTCTGGGCCTTTCTGAATACTTATGAAAAGTCTATTTATTTTGTGTCACGCCTTATCTAAATTGTATGAGAACCATCCATTCCAATCATGAAAAACACTCTGTTCTCCGCTTTTCGTTCGAGTTTCAGACACTACGTGTCGAGCAGGAGCGTCTAATGAAAATAAATCACTGGCTGCGATATATTAATACTAATCTAACTACACTAAATAATCGCAAAGCATGATAAGTGAAACAGTTGCGTGTTTCATATAAATTAACTAACATTTAAGTTGAAAGTGAATCTTTTATACTGTAATTATAGTTACATCGTACATTATAATTGACGTCATTAACTTAATCTAATTTAGAACGTAAAAAATATGAAGTTACGAGATGGATAAATCCACTAGCACTTTGCACTTTTACACAAGGAAACATTCTTTAAAGTAAAATATTCCTTTGAATCAGAGTGGAGAGCGAAGCGCTTACGGCTGCTTAACTACGATTGCACTACTTTTAAACGCTTGTTACGTCTCTGTGAACTCCGTAGCCGGTAGCCGTTATCGCGAGGCCGCTCTACGTAACGCTACTTTTCTACTTTGTCTTTCTACGGGCGATTCGCTGGAAATGTAGGCCTCATTTTTAAATCAGCCTCTTTCTTGTTAGGAATGTACAGTGGTTTTATGAACTGTTAAATTGTGTTTTATGCAACTACGTTATTTAATATTTTTTGTTTAATTATATAGATATGTTGCACTACCTTCTTAAGTCATTTTGTTATCACATGCAATAATGCGCCGTCTACAAGAGCTACGAAACCGCCATATAGTTTGTTAATTATTACTAACTATTGATACATAACAGCGAATAGTATAATAAAGACTTGCGTAAACACTTTTAGTAGGCGTCTTTATTATTGTCGTTTTATGCGGGCTAACTAGTCTTCATTTCAGTGAAACAGTAATTGGCCCTCACGCAATGGTTCATGTCTGAATCACGTCAGCGATGTTGGCAGGTAGATTGTAGGCATTACTTCTTTCTATGTGAACGGTCACGCTCGTTTTGTTGTTAGGTTGAATGTTCTACAAATAGTTAAGCTTATTGAGATAAGTTAACGAACAGTTTAATTTAATCAATTTTGTCTCTAATTACATACATAGTGGTGTTCAATACAGATTGAATAAGTGCTGCCAAAAATATTTACCATCGTTGTAACTTCAAATATTTATATAATGTTTTTCGCCTTTTTCACTTTTAAGGTGAAGCGTAATAATATATGAAGTTGGAAAAAGGATTGATATAGCCGTGTTTATGTACTTGCAATATGGAACATAGATGATTATTATTAAATATATATCTTAAGGTTTATTTCATACATATTAACATTTTATCCAATCTTCTGATGTTTTTCTTCTAGTAAAGGGTATTAATTTATTTATATTACAAACTAGGTATGTTAGGTCACATTAAAAGACAAACTGGTTACGATATGAGAGAACCAAAGCAAGTGAAATTTAATATCGAATTATATATTATGAAACATAGGTATATATTAATAGTGCTAGGAAGTTTAGAAACTTCGACACGTGGTTCTCCAGTGGATTAGTTCGATTCTCAGATCAGTGAAGCGTGTGTCGGTTTACGGCGTAAAGCTATCATACAACAGAGCTATTTCTCAGTAAACTTGTGTCTTCATTATAATTATCCAACTTTATTTGATATAGCCCAATTTTAGTTATATTTAAAATATTTTTTAAAACTTTATATTTTAAACGTATAAATTTAGGCAAGGCTAGGCTAGGCTATATCCAAGTAAATAATAATTGATTTTTTTTTATATTCGAAATGTAAGGTGTATAAAATATAGTAATTTAATTTAGCTTTTAACATTTTAAATTGTGATTTTTATAGTTATATTTTTAAAGGGGCAATTTTAATATTTCTTAAAGTCTTTCGTCGACAAAATATTCTAAATGTGTTTTTTTTTACTGATTAGAGTTGACTTGCCCAAATCTAAAGATCCTATTTTTAATAAAAACATTATTGAATTTTATATCCTTTTCAAAGGTTATGGTTCTTTTGCTTGATTTATATGATTCGATATCGTTCCCAGAAGGACCACAAGGTCGATCGTTACTTGAGGCATAAAAGAACGTCATGCTCATGCAGTTCGTTGAGATCCTTCCTATAATTTGGGATATAATTAAAAATTACTTTAATGTAAATGTGTTTAAGTCTCTGTTAAATGTTAATTTTAAATCAAAAAATCTATTTTTTTTTAAATTCGTGCCTTTTTCTTCTATTAATCTAGTGTTAACTGGAGGTGCTGAAATTATAAATAAAAGAAACACAGAAGAATTTTGATTTATATATACATATGTAGATATTATTTAATAATTTCAGTTATATTTGTAATACATTTGTTGTATTTGAGTATGATACATTTGTTGTTTTAGAGCTTCAGGCTCATGAAACGTAGTGTTAGGACACTTCGTTTTCCACTATTCGCCATTCAAAGCATTTCGTGGCGGAAATCAACACTACATTTTTCCTTATTGCCAGAGCGAAAAAAAAAGAAAATAATCACTTGTCATTAGAAAGGATAGGGTTAAATAAGATTAACTTACGATTGAACTACGGAACCTTTTAAACGTAAACAATTATCAAAGCCTGTAGAAATCTGTATGTGATTGAATGCACGATATTAATCTAATCGCTCCAATGGCTACAGTCGATGAGCCGTGTCAAACACTAATTGACATTCAACACCTGTTATGTTATATATGTACATGTGAAACTCTTTATATCCTACGATCAATATAATGAACGGTTTTAAGTATGATTCTCAGAATTGTTTTATGTTTTGATTTTGAAATAATATGAGACTTGAGTCTAATATTTGATTTATTTGTGCTGAAATTTTACATGTAACTTAGTGTTTCTTTGCATATTGTGTCACTTATTTAGTTAAAAGGCTGCATATTTTACTAAAAATATTTGACTTTACATAATATACCAACAGGGTTGTTTCAATACAAGTGAGGTTTCATACGAAAGATATTTGTGATAGTAAGGAATAACAAAGCTTATGTGTACACATTACTGTACTTTTTGGAATTTTATATAGGTAATAAATGTAAGAAATCTTAGAGGAAATTCTTTTATACAAGAGCTTATGTAAAGACAAACATAATCTAATATAACGATGTATATGGTTCATATAAATATTTATGCTGACAGAGAATCGATCGTGCGTCGTCTGGCGAATTTATGGATACTTAAACAGGTAGGAATGCTGGTTGAGACGTTGATTAGTTATGCTAACATCTTTATATATGTGATTACTCATTTGCGCGAATCTCGCGCACCTTGCAAATTAGTTAGAACGTAAATACGGGATATATTCTACTACATCGAGTATTTACGTTCTAAAGTTGTAGTCGACACTTCATGTATTCAGTTATTGTCATTTAATTAGGTGTCTTTAATTAGTGGTAAAAATATAATTATATATATATACAATAGTAAAGCTAACCAAAGGTTATAAGGTATGAACAAAAAATCGTGTCGCATACATTGAAATATTTATTTAGTCTTTAAATGTAAACGGGTTTTGGAGTGCTTCCGAAATTAATTTGAACACATCAGAATGTATTAATTTCACATTCTAAGGCCTACACTATTCATTGACTTACTTGTAACTTGATATATTATATTGTACATTGTAAAGACCTGGTATAAGATATGATTTAGGTATTTATATGATCCTAAAGCGAAATGTTATAAGTATGTTTTTTAAGTTTCACAGTATATACCTTAACCCATATAGCTGGGAAATATAGCAAGAGCCAAATATAAAGACAATCAGTTGACCAATACTTGTATAGTTTATTTTTTTATTAGTATTGTTTATTTATCATTGCCTCAAGTAATCATTGAACCCACAACCGCAACGCATTATACACTGGGCCATAACTGATAAAAAAATTGGCGGTCTCCATACCAAAACAAAACAGTTCTTTATAAGGAAATTCTGTGATACTTTCTTCTATGTCTAAAGCTATATAAATAAAAGCAAACGATTACAGACTGTAAATAATTTTAGTAAAATGTTAAACAATTGTTATAAAGTGGTATTAATCCAAATTCATTTAATTACGCTAGTTCCGTATAGTTCAACTACTTTACGTTATCGATATCATTAATTCCTATATAAGTGAAAGTGGTTTATTTCAAAGTATAAACTTGTTCGAAACACTTATTTATTAATCTCAATATTGTTACGCATATTAATTACATGCAAATTAATTACAGTCCATATTAGCGATTTAAAGTAGCGTGAAATTGAGATATAGCTGCAAATAAATGCAAAAAGTAGTGCTACTACTTTTATTCTGTTAGAATGATACGTAGTGACTTTCATTATTATTTAAATTTGTCTTACTTAGTGGGTAGAATATCAGGTATATAAGTGGGTATAACTTTAAATATTTATTACAATTAGTTAATCTAATTGCACGTGACGATGGTAATAAATGAAATACGGGTTAGGAATGACATGAAAAATAACAATACTGAGAAAAAAATATTTTAACTTTAAACCTTTTTTATTTTTACTGAAACATATTTTAAAATAGGCCATATTGACATCTTTTTAAAAAAGAATACAACATGTCTTAACACTTAGGTGGATGCACACTCGAATACCGGAGAAAAATTGCAAATTACCTTTAATATTAAATGAAGCTGGTAGCATGCCATATCTACACTTGGTGCTTGAGATATTTTTTCAGAAGATTCTTATAGACACTTGTGTGAGAATGTTACGCCTAAAAGCAAAGATTGTAGTATTTTCAAAAATGTTTACTGCTTAATAGGATCACGATTTATTTGATTTCCCGCATAAGACGTCACTTTACGTGAATATCTGCCAACTTGCGGTGTATTTTTATACATTCTTAATGCTTGATAAGTTCATGTTGAATACACGAACAGGCCTTAACATTAAGTTATAACCATCTTGTCTCAAGTAGAAAATTACAGAATTAGCTGAAGTGTGTTAGAAGGAAGGACCGTATTGCAGGGGCTCAGATTTTTCATTTATCGTACGACAATCGTACAATATCGGATTTGTATTAAACGATATTGTACTGAAAGCTTACTTATTTAAATTTTATCCTGCAATCTTATCTAGTGCAAGTGCAAATACCAGTCTGGAAGATTGAATTAAAGCTGAATTCCACAAATGAAAGCTGCCGTATGGGTAGCATTACTAAGTGTTTAAAGTCAGACTATTTAAATATTTCATCGTCTATCTGCCCCAGTGGTTTTTAATTTACGGCCCGCGGCTTCACATTTTAACTTTTGAGATTCTTTTCTCTCCAAGTACTCGGTAATCTAACTTCCACGAAAATAATCTGCGATATAAACAAGGAGCTCTTCAAAGTTTGTTGGAGTTCTTGAAGCGACCCTTAAATCAATGAGTTTGAAGATCCCTGATCTAGACTGAGGGCCACACCCCTTCCATGTAAATCTAAAGGGTGGTTGTCCCCGTCAGGTCCCGTTGCAGTTTTTCTCATTTTGTTTATACTGGAATTAATGAAAAACGGCTGCTGCCTCCGGCGATCGTTTCGTTGCATTCGGTGGTCTTTTTTTATCGATTCCTACGATTTTAAATCTAAGTTCTTAGTTTATTTATTAAAAATGTTAAAACTCTTTTTTTATTAACATTTAATATATTGCCTGTACTTTGGATTCGTATGTAATATTTAATTAGCAAAATAACAGTGTTATGTTTGTTGATTCAAATCACTGTTGAAAATATTAGCACTTGTGTTATTTGCCGTGTTGAATGACTGTGCTACTCCTGAACAATATTTTCCGGTACATTTATTTTGTTCACCAGCCTTAGCAGTCTGCATAAAGCCACCCACGTCACGATAACAGCCTTTATGCCGCCCTTTACTCGCTCGATAGCAGTCTCCGTTTTAAATCCACATCTTTTGTGTCAGTGTTGCAACGTATTTTCTTTTCTGTATAAAGCAACTCATATGTTTTCTTAAAACCTGTTCACGCACGTCTTTATAGAGCTAAATTATATATGATTATATTTTTTGATATTATAAATAAATGATATTACAAAGTAAGGCTTCGTGTTTTGCAACTTTAATGCAATATCAATCGTTTCATCTAATCGTAAACTACTATTAATCTCTGATTTCTGACAACCTTATAAGTATTTATGTGGATAGATAACATTCAAATAACTAATCTATATTTATTTGATCGACGTTTATCTAGATAGAATTCATAAATAGAGTTAGATGTTGTGCAAGTTCCTTATTATTTCTAAGTTCTAAATTAATTACACAATTACATGGCTAAACGCGACGATTTGCGGGTTCAATCCCACTCGGGGAGGATGAATTATTTAATTTCAATTTTCTTTGCTTTGGAAATGAGGCAGTTGATGAAGTCCCCCAATCAGCACGCAATTCCTAAAAATTTAATTTCCGGAAAGCGGGGAACGGAGTGTCTTAACACTTGGTTCCAACGGCCTTATTAATTCCTTCTGCTTACCTTGCTACGAACAGAATAAAGCGTGAATGTGAAAGAAATTTACACGTTTGAAATAAATATACAGTTTCTGTGACGTGTATAAAAAGATAATATGACAATAAAGTACATATATCCATGGAAGGATGAAATGAAATTTTATGTAATCTTAAAAATGTAATTTTTATTATTTTTTTATTTAATATGAATATAATTTTTCAGTCACATTCAATTGTGGATTAGCATAATGTACTCGTATATTGCCATATTATTTTTTAGTACTTAAAATACGATAATTTTAGTATCCAGATCGATTGAAAAATAACGTCATCTTCAGATCAATTCAACGACTTGGTTTCTCTCTTTTCTTTAATACGTAATAAACACGTTTCTCACTTTAATTATTTGATAATATTTTCTACACTGAAATAATTTCATTTAGTGTAAAACTTCAGGTTACTAAGTGCAATACGTTTAAATAAAGTCACTTAAGCAGAAACGATGAACTTTCAAACTTTCAAAGCTAAACCGCTACCATAACGTTACTTTACTAGACACTTTGCCCGGTTAGTTCCTTGATCACATAAAATGTAATAGACATTAAATCCACCTGAGGAGAATCCACAATGCCTACAACCGAGATTTTAGATTATTTAAGTTTTATGTTGTTGGCGCAACTTAATTAAATTTACGGATAACATTTGTGCACATACTCTTATAAAAATATATTATCGGCAAATATGATATTTTACTGTATTTTCGTATGTACCTTAAATGTTACAAAAAGGATACTTGGCTATACACAACTAACCAGATAAAACCTAGGACAACATGAATCTAAAAGTAACTGCAGTAAAATTGGTCAACATGATCGCTTCTATATATTCTTTTCCATTCTCAACAATCGCAACAGTTTCTGCAATAAAAGTTGCTAATGGACGTAATTTAAAAGTTCACCGAAGCTTCAAAGCTATCTCTAATAATTTGCAGACAATGCCGGCATTGTAACAGAACGTTGACGGGGAAAATTAGTATAATCCCGACTTGAGATGCTTTATTATCTTCATTGTAATCTTCATCGAGAAAATATTTTCTTAATTATTTACATTTCCTAAAATGCTATAAGTTTGTTTGCTTAGAATTGTAGTACATAAATATATACAACTTAATTAATGGATACATTTCGTTCATCATAAAAATTAAATAGTTTTATCTCATTTCAATATTCATAACATTTTAATACTTCTAAAGAATTCGTTATATAGTTATCGTCATGAAATTATTTTATTTTATTTGACGTACATAGCATTTCATGGGATGACATTATATTGGTTCGTACTACACGCATATCTATAAATGCTATCGCATACGTGAAAAAATTTTACTGAATTCTTTTCTTGCGTGACCTCCCAATTATAAGTTATTACCGGATAAGAAATGAGAAACTAATATGTATTTTTTTAGTCATACGCCAACTTGGATAGGCACGACCCAAGTATGCCAAGAGAACGTTACTTTACATTCTTTATTATATTATAGAAGAAGAAGAAGAGAAGAGCTTTTTAGTAGTTAATTTAATTTCTTCGATGTAGAGCAAATTTCTCGGTCTTATAGAAATTTTCTTTGTATTTTATTAGATTTTTTTACTTAACAATTTAAAGCAAGAAAGATAGAACCCAGTGTCAAGAGATTCCGTTTTCAGCAGTCTATTGCCTAAATTCGAAATAGTAATTTCTTTGAGAGTACAGTCACACACTGTCTTGCATCTCCACGATTTTCATTTTATTATACGTTATTGTTATTAATACATATTATATTCTATATGTAAATAATATTTTTAACTGTGCTTTTCAATAGCTAGTACTTGGAAATTCTATAGAATAATATTTAAAGATTTAGTAAAGAATTTCAGGCTTTTATATTAAAATTCACACACTAAAATACAAATAGGTAATATTTAGCGATTGTCTGTAATCTATATAAACATATATATTATATTGTTTTGAGCGCGCAATATTTGTAGGAGATTTATAATCCCGACGTCTAACTTCATCGCCAAATCAGAAAGTTGACTCCGGTTATTGAGATAAACTTTTATATTGCAACTGCTTTCAGCTATATTTAATAGCATATGGACTGCTTTCAATTATATTTAATAGCATATTTAAAAATTGTGTAGAATTTTTATCTCCACTTTAACGACTTTGACGACTGATTTTTAACGCGATGGTATGTAGATTCGATCCTCATAAGGGAATTGAAATGGTTATTTTTATTTCTCAGCCAAGCAATGTCAAGCAATGTTCTAAACGTTATACTCGGCCAGAGAATAGTTTCTTGATACAAGGCTCCCTCTACCCCTCTATAAAAAATATTCTCAAATATAATAATAATATCTATTCCATTGTGATTTTCCTTATTTTTGCTTCTTGCGTTCCCAGTACTTCCATCAAAAGACCATTATCCCTACGTGCAATACTATTATCGCTAGACGAAGGAACATTGTAAAGAAATAATAACAAGAATATTTTCAAATCACAGCGTGTATTGAGTCCTACGCTGTTCTTTAAAGCTTTGCAGACAGACTTCTAATGATAAAGAAAAATGTTATTTAAAGTAAATATTAGTCCAAGATACGTATATATAAAAATAATTACCTAACTAGGCTATATTTTAGTTTTAAAATTATTTTTGGTATTAAATTCAACAGTGCATATCCTAAACAGGGCAGCCATATACTTTATACAAATTATGATAATCACAGCTCAAACCATTAAATGAGAAATATAAAAAAATCTATGTATTTTATATAATCAAATATGTTTCGTATATTTCGTGGCGCAGAGGCGAAGCTTCTGCCTGTAAACACGACGGTTTTTGGGTTCGATTCCCACTCGGGGAAAACCGATTTTTCTATTTCCATTTTCTTCGCTCTGGAAACTAGGCAATGCGCGGTGTTGAGTTCCGCCACTCAACACGCAATGCCTCAAAAACGGCGGAAAGCGGGGACGGAGAAAGCAGGAACTAAGCAACAGAGTGTCTGAACAATAGGTTCGTATGGTTTCTGCAGTTCTCTCTGCCTACCCTGCCATGTGCAGGATAAAGCGTGAAGCTATACAAAAAAGTCTATTTCGTATAAAATACAAGATAAAAGCACTTGAGTATTTGGAATTCTTATACTTTGAAGCAGAAGGAATGGAATCAGAGCAGTAATGATACGGTCACTAGGCATCCACGGAGCGAGAGTAATCGGGTGTTGCTCGCCCAGACATTTTTACACTCCAAATAGTTTAGCGCGCAAATTCTGATTTATACGGTATTTGTCGACGTTGTCTCATAGTTCATTTTGTGAAATAGCTCCTATTTTCTACTATATCTTGGCTATGGACTTGCTTATTTGTTAAGCTTTAAATTTTAAATTATGCATTTGCATTAATGAAGTGTTATCTTCATATATTTTGTGCCGAAACTGATCGTCTTTTTCTTAGAGCTTGAAAATGAAAATACATCATAGTCCCTAAGTCTAGATCGAGCTTACAACCATGACATTCAAATGCTACGACGGTGTCTTTGATTATAATGTCACATGTATTAAATAAAAAGTAAAGTAAAACGGTTATAGTAAACTTAAGAGAAGAGAGAGTCAAAAAATATTATATTTTATTAAAGTAGAATGGTTTCTTAAATTACGTTGGGTAGTAACACAGGTGAATCATTTTATTTCTTCGTTAATTCAGTTAGTCAGCCAAGTCACTCAATACGCGCTGTCTCAATTTTAAGTGGAAAGTTCAGAATGAGCTATTTTGAAACAAAAATCTTTTTGACTTTGCGGGACGTACTAAAATAGTTCTAGGCACAAATAATAAACCGATGAAAAAAATGTACCATCATATATAAAAAATCCGTAGAATCATGTTAGTACATTTGTAGTACGTTATTAGTGATACAATAAAAATTACAATTATACAAAAACATTGAATAACCTAACCTAATCACAAATGCCCTAGGGTCAAAGTCTACAGATTAACGCTCTCTATAATCCTTTAAATCGAACACAGAGACAGTATTATACTAACGCAGTGTTAAAATCGCCGTGCTAGAGCAACTTATCTGAGCGTTGAAGCACTCAGGATCATATAATTATTTCAGAGCTTCCAGCATAGTCGTGCGTGAAGAATTAAGTGCCACCACTCTGATGTTGCACGTTTATGCCGTATTTAAATATGAATAAAGCCATTTTATTACGCCATCGCGACACAGTGGAACAGTGTTCGAGTGTGAACGCGATGGTTGTGGGTTCGTTTACCATTTGGGGGATTCTTATTTTGTTATTTGCTTCACTATGATAGGTAATATGCGTATTTAGTATCGCCAATCATCTTGCAATGTCTCAAAAATTGGCCGAAAAGCAAAAGTGCTAAAGAAAGTATAGTTTTCCACTGTCTACCTTGATATATATGGGAAAAAGTAAAACTAACAAAAGTAATACTTTACAACTAGAATGGATATACGACTTTATTATTTTATTAATGTAGCTAAATGCTGTTTATTTACATGTTCCTTGGAACAAATTTTTAGTATTTATATAAATATAAAATACGAGAATTATATTATTAATATTTTATTTATTTACGAACTTTATTTACGATTATTACTATTTGCATTTCCTCCTTTCACTTCTATTACACTTATGTAGGTATATATTATATATACTATAAAAGGCAATACGCAATATAATTTTATATTCTTATCCGAATAATTTATAAATATAATATATAATAATAATAATAATAATAATAACTTTTATTTCAAGTGACTATGACTCATTTTTATTGTTAGTGATACATATTACTTATATCCTATGTTAGTATAATAAATTAGTTAACAATAAACAATCACTGAAATTGTAATTATGGTAGTAATCGCTGAAACTAATCCGCTCGAAATAGCACAGTAATGACTAACATACTTACAATCAAACCTGCTAGCAATTACCTTCATGATGCTGTTGGGACTATCCCGCAATCTATACACCAAGGATCCGCATCTTTTGCGTATAATGGCATAAAAGCAATCGACCCTCGCTGTCGCGAACATCCCTGATGCACTACAATGGCGAGGCAATCCCATCAACACTCTAAAGGCATTGTTATATTGGACTCGGAGTGCGTTATATGACTTTTGAGAGTATTTGGCCCACAGATTGCACGTGTAAAAGGTGGTACAATAGGCTCTAAACAGTGTAAGCTTCACTTCCCTTGAACAACGTATAAATCTGCGGGCCAACATATTTGCCCGTACAGACAACGCCCTCAGTTCCCTCTCAATGTCAGTGTCATCTCTGAGGTCGGGAGTCAAGATGTGTCCTAGATATTTAAATTTATACACCCTTACTAGACTAGTGCCATTGAGCACAATGGGTGGTATTGTCCATTGTATTTTACCCTCGGCCTCAAAGATCATCACCACACTCTTTTTGACATTGTAGATCAATCCATGTTTTTCTACATATGCCTCACATATGGCCAACAACTTCCTAAGACCACAAATCGATGCGCTCAGCAGCACCATGTCATCGGCGTAGCTAATATTGTTTACACAAACATTATCCACGTAACAGCCGACCTTGGTACTGCTGAGCTCTCCGATCAAATCGTTTACATACAAGTTGAAAAGCGTTGGTGAGCTTAACCCCCCCTGCCTCACCCCGCACTCCAACCCATATGCCCTCGATAGAGTCCCTGCCCATCTGACGTTGTTAACCTGGTTCTTATACCAGTATTTAAATATGTTGATAAGTTCCGGTGGTATATGAACTTTATCCATCTTTTCCCATAGAATATCATAAGAAACCAGGTCAAACGCCTTTGACAAATCTAAGAAACAAGCGTAAATGGGGGTCTTACGTTTAGTGTAGTAGCCGACAGTATGCTTAAGACCAAGTATAGCATTCTCTGTAGACAGTCCCGATCGAAACCCGAACTGGTTGTCATGAGGTGTTAATAAAATGATTAATTCTTTATTAAGCATACTGTCAAATACCTTGGACAGAACAGAAGCTAGCGTGATAGGCCTATAATTATTTACATCAGATATGTTACCTGTTTTGTTTTTTACAATTGGTACAACTATAGATCGTATCATATCACACGGCATAAAACTGTGGCTTACACAAAAATTGAAAAGCATAGATAGAACTCTAGCAAGGTGTGGTCCAGCGTATTGAAGATGCTCAATGCTAAGACCATCATGACCGGCGGATTTGCCTCTGGTCATGCGTTTAATCGTTTGTGCAATATTTTTACTTTCGAAACGTATCCTTATTTCCATGTTGGTCTCAGCATTCAGCATCGACTTCGAAAGTCCACACGGTGATTTAATGAAAAAATGGTCTACAAAGAGATTAGAAATTTTATAATATGATATTTATACGAATAAATAACTAAAAAAAATAGGACAGTAGCAAGTACTTTCTGCAAATTCATGTTACGAAATAAACAGTAACTTAACAAACCCGCAAGAATGGCCACATATTTCAAAAACTTCTACGTCTCACATGTCGCGTTAAACACCGTGAAACAATACATTCGCTCCAGTGCCACCGGTTAGGTCGCCATTGTCGGCAACTTACACTCGACGTACACACAATAGTGCTGTGTACTTGTCGGTTTCAAAAGCAACCCGTAAGGATGTATTAGAATATAAGATAAATATTACTATCATTGAGCCGTGGCTATGCTTATTAAGTGAATAAGATTTTGACAATTATGATATTTTTATTATTTTTTGGTTTTACAGAATACAGCATTACGCTTTATCCCGCTTATAGCAGAGTTGGCAGAGGGAACCACAGGAGCCGTGGGAACCTAAGTGTTAAGACACTCTGTTCTCCGCATTCCGCCTTTTTTGTGTGTTGAGTGGCAGAATCCAAGGGCGCGCTTTTGCCTAGGCGCCAGAGCGAAGAAAATGAAATAAAAAATTCCATCTTTCCCGTTTGGGAATGGAACCCCCAAACCTTCGCGTTTACAGGTTGACATGGCTTCTCTGCGCCACGACGTCCGGTTTCACAGAATGTAATGTCAAATTTAATCCGATTTAAAACAATGTTTTAAAAGTTAAAACCCATCCACTATGTTATTCTATGAATAACGTTCACCACAAAACGTTTGCAACAGATTAGTTTGAACAGATTTAATAACTGAAAGAGTAAACTCCGCTTAGCAAACATACCAGATCCGGCGGTCGTCCTCATTGAAAAGGATTTTATCACTGGCTGCTATTTTATTTATGTAGACTATTATCTTCTGTTTAGTTATTAACTCAATTATATTTATAATTAAATCATGAAATATTGACAATATCTATAACGATATTTTTTATTTGTGGAATTATAAAAATGAATTTAGGAAATATTTTCATATATATTCTATTTAGTTTTTGAATATGTAATACACACATATTTATATTTATTATTATTAGATTCTAAGTATACTCCAAGGTTAGATCATATAGGCATAATAACACAGCGGAGTGACGCCTGGCTGTTTAACTAACGGTAAACAGTCTCTCTAATGTCTAGAAAGTAGAGAACGTGGTGTCTTGACTCTAGGGTACTTTGGGTATCATAGTACATACCTATATGTTATCAAAAATTATAGATAACAATATTACATTTACATTATATTAAAACTAGGAGATATGTTTGAATATATCATACATGTACTCATATAATGCGTCTTTACCAATTTAAATGAAGGAACAAAATTCATTGCCAAGGATTAATACTGAATAGACTTAATAACTCAAAGAGCAAACTTCGAGCGGCAAACATAAAGCTAATACTGGTCGCTTGCTGGGTCTGTTCTCCATGGCTATGACTATGTTGTATAGTGAATGCTTTTATAATTTTACAGTGAAAAGAAGCTATTAATATTTAATAAATACTTATAAAAGTTTTTTTTTTCTTTTCTATTTTATTTTTATATCATTTTGGTTTTTAATAATGTTTTTTACCTTAGTCAGATGTTACCTTACTTCACTTATTAAATCTAAGTACCAAATTGAATTTGTAGCTTATTACTGTTGATTGAAGTTCATTACTTCTCCGTGTTGCACGTTTTTGAAGGAGGTTTAAATATTCTATAACGACGCTATTGATTGCCGATCTCGATGCCAACAGTTTTCCATTCCTCAGCTCTCAAGCGGTGGAAATTTCGAATTTGCGAACTTTTAATATTTCAAGCTTTGCCGATATCTTGGAAACTATGAGGAGCGAAGTACTTTTCAAGATATCGGAGCTTGATATTGCTTGACGTATACAATTGTATTTTTCAAATGTATAATGTATATAAAGATTCTCTTTGAGAATTTTTTGCTTGTGTTAAAGATAATGACTACTAGTGTAGTAGTAACACTCTTAACAAAATTTATCACTAACATACGTTTTATTTTTATATCTACTTATATCCTATCGCTCTATGTCTCTATCTAATAATGAGATATTTAAAACTGATCTCTGTCACTTAATGACATTTTAAACAATCTTAGTCTTAAGATTGTGATTTGTTAAGGGCTCATTGTACGAAAAACAGTACTACTATATTTATGAACTTCGTTATATTTACAATTGTTTTTAAATTTAAAGAGATTTATTTTTAATACATTTAATTTTAATGTGCTTTTTATTTCATTCAAATATATATTTAATTTATTTGAGGACCGTTGTGGCGCAGAGGCGTAAGCGTCTGCCTGTAAACGCGACGGTTTCTGGGTTCGATTCCCACTCGAGGAAGATGGATTTTTCTATTTACATTTTCTTCGCTCTGGCAACTAGGCAAAGCGCGGCGTTGAGTTCCGGCATTCAACACGCAATGCCTCGAAAAAGGCGGAAAGCGGGGACGGAAAAAAGCAGGGACTAAGCAACGGAGTGTCTTAACACTAGGTTCGTATGGTTCCTGCAGTTCCCTCTGCCTACCCTGCCTTGTGCTATATAAATGGATTTAATTGAATTAAATGCTAGAACAAGCTGACTGTATAAACCATGCTACGTATTGCTACGAATAGATTCTAGTAAGACGTTACAAATACAATTTTTTATATAAATATAGATATTTAAATACCTATACTAAGAACTTTTTGTTTTCAACAAAATACTAGACACATACGTAATTAATACGTTTAAAATATTTAATAAAAACTAAAAATTTTGATTAAAACGCTTCAGTTAAAAAATAAATATAACTACTAAAATTTCTAACGACAAAAATTCAACCAAAATATTTCTTGAAGTTTATTCATACACAGCGTATTTAATAAATAAATGTTCTTAAAATAAATACTATTAACGATGATTATTACGCATTTTTCATAAACTTTCACACGGGACGTGAAGACGGAAGTCAGTTCTCGTGACTAATGACTTGTTTGTAGAACTTCAACATCAACTTAAATGTTAAGTGAAAAATTATCTTTACCATCTAAAGTGCGTAACTTTAGTTTGTAAATATAATTAATCTTTATATCACAAATTTATCATTTTCTCTTTTGATTGCTATGCTTTGTTCTATTAAGCTTATGTCTTTAATTAAAGCAAAAATCTATTGATGTACCCGAATTTTAATATTGTACAACACGCATCTGATTTTCACTTTTTCCTCTATTGGATAAACCAAACACTGCCTCTAATTTAGTCGGAAGGCGGAGATCGGCGTGTCTTGACACTAATTTTTCTTTATTTGGCCAATTAAAGGAGGGATAAAATGTAAATAACACTAAGTCAGTGTAGTTTTTTATATTAACTTTATACGCGGAACTTTTAACACATCGTCATATCTCATAAATGTGTATATTTTGAAACAAAATCGTGAATTATAACACAAAAAATATAAAAGAAATATTTAGTTATATATTCTATCATAACATAGTCAAATGTGTATCAATCTAAACGGCTGTATATATTAACCGCCTTTAAGTTGACTTAATAAGCACGAATATGAAATATTCACATAACGTTACTGTTCAGAATTCTAACGGAAATATGAAAAGATTTTTCTTGAAAATGCAGCTAGCTTGGAAAACCAATTTATTCGCAGAAAGCTGTAGGTACTTGTGATGTTAGAAATCTTTACATGAAAGCTGTTACAAAATTGTAGTTAGATATCATTTTACTTACTGTACTTTGTAATGGTAAATATTTTCTACAGTGCGTAGATGATCTAATAATTTTGTGTCCAAAAAATGTCTTTTATAACATTTAAATGTTTTTATACGTTTAATATTCTTATGAAAAATTATGCAAAGAGATTCAAACACGCTTATAGAATATAAATTTATGATTTTAATTATGTTTGTGTGCCTCATTTTCTTACATTTCTGACTTTGTATACGCACATACTTAAATCTGCACAGACG
The DNA here is from genome assembly GCA_037178615.1 of Dione vanillae. Taxonomy (NCBI): domain Eukaryota; kingdom Metazoa; phylum Arthropoda; class Insecta; order Lepidoptera; family Nymphalidae; genus Dione; species Dione vanillae. Next base: position 465,097 of record JAZFAU010000270.1, read on the forward strand.
AACTTGACGGATTTAAATGATACTTTTTAGTTCTAAGTTGTAATTTATTTAAAACACTTCCTAAAATCCGTAACAAGCATTATAAGGTCCATGCTAGCGAAACTGCTATGGGCATCTACTAGTACAGTAATAAATATGTTATATTTTTATTTAGTCGTTAAGATATTAAATTGTGAGTAATGGAAATTATTTAAATTATGAAATTTCTTGTTTATTGTAATAAATTTTAAAGTTTAACAATATTTTGCAAGGAAATGTTTAACGCCTGTTTCCAATAAAATTACAAAAATTAAGTTTGGATTGTTTTAAGGTAGACATTGAGTTCGTTTAGAAAGTAAAGTAGATCCTACTAAAGAAACATTTATAGAGCGCGTGTTACATTACATTGTAATGCAAAATATGGAACATGTCAGGCGTTTACTATAAGTGAACACTGTACCTCAACTAGTTAGTTCAAACTATACGTCGTGCCCTTTACGTTAAATGAGAATCAAACACCCCAAGGCGATAGTTTGTTGACTATAACTGCTCTACTATTTAAGAATTCTAGTGCGTCCGTCCATAAAAAAGCATTGTTATTTAATATATGGTATGTATGTACATATGTATAATTAACAGTTACGTCATAATTATATTTGTTATTAAAATTTTATTCTTGTATTTTGTAAAATTTTTGTTTTTCTAAAAATGTGTTTTATTTGCTTTCATTATTATTTATTTTACTCAGTAAGACATAAACCTCCACACCGTCGGGTACGGGTTGAGTTTAGTTTGCAGAAATATAATTCTCGAATACGAGTAGAACGCAGAGAACGGAGTGCTTAACCGGGTTCTTTCGTTTTGTTCACTTGTGGTTTAATATTTACCATAGCATTGCTGGTGCTGTTTTATTAACTTTTATGTTTAAAGTGTCCCTTGGATTAAGTAAAGTGTCCTTTGGTCCCTTACTTAATTTTGATTAACCTATTATTTGTACAACTTCTGTAATTTTGAACAAATAAATATAAATGTTTAACTCATATTAACCACGCGTTACTTCTCTCATTGTCAGACAGGAAAAGGCTTCTCCAAAACTCCATTCGAGCAATTAAACGTCATCGCTTTGCGGCACTCAATGTTTACTCTCATATTTTCACAAACGGTGTGCGGATACCTACATCGAATTTATTTTCGACGTGTGCACGTTGTTTGCTCCCTATTTGGTTACAGGGGTCGGATTAATGACGTTCTTTTTGTTGGAACTCGAGTGCACTCCCCTTTATTTTCAAGTGGGTAGTTTGAAAATATTACAAGCGAGGCTCGTGTTTTAATTTGCGCGTTTTCGTTGAGCTTCCATTAAGTGTTGCTACTTAACTGAGTGTTATTCTTTTGTGTGCTTATAATTAATCGTTAGAAAATAGATTGCTTTGTTTAATCTTTTTTGTATTTTCCACTTAAACTGATATAATAAAACTGAACAAAGGTTTTTTGGTTGAATGTACTAATGTCAGGACCTTCTTAACAGTTTATATTTGTATCAGATGTTAGGTATTTCCAGGAAGGCTATATCGATTTGATGTAGGCCACTGTACTTGCAATAGTAACTATATCGTAAGTTGTCATTAGGTTAAGATAACATTAATGATAGTAATAATAATTAAGTTATTATTAGAAAGTTACAGTTATTTCGATAACTTAGATCACATTGCGTCCACTACTCTCAGTTGTTTCCACCTGACCACACAGGTGGTAGTATTTAAATGTGTGCAATTGCGACGTCATCGAAATATTTAATTGTATGTGCTGTGGTAGTAAGATTTTGGAACGTTTCGTTTCGGACACAGAGTATTTATCAGTTTTCGGTTTTTGGAAACTAGCAGAACATGATAGGTGTGAATTTATTTCGTTCAAGCCTTCTTATTTATTTTTTTTTTTTCATATATATAGATAACATTCTCAACCTAACATTTTTTGTAATCTAATCTAGTATTTTCTATAGACTAGAACAAAAAAGTTAACAAGCAGTGTTTTACGAAAAATAAAAAAGAAATTTTTATTGTAGTTCAGGAGGACGTTTTTATATTTATACATAACATTACAAATAACATCGAAAATACTTGTGCTGAAACAATTGATATATTATATTGATATTAAATTTGAATTGTTTGTTACAGGTAAGCTGCCGGTTTTAACTGCTTGGCATGATTAGTAGACGTGTGACATTTTCGCTGCCTTTCTGCCGGTAAGACAATCTTTATTAACAACCTGATGGTGGCGGAATATAAGGTTTCTCTTCTATTTGTCGTAAACTGACATAATTATGGAATAAGTGTAATTTTATTATTATAAAATTTTTACTAAGGTTGCTATTTTGTAAAATATAATAATTTTGCTTCAGTGTTAATATACAAAGCTTTTGTTACTTTGCATCTATAAATAATATGTGTTAGTAACTGCCTGCTTGGAAAGCTTATACGCAACCTTTTTTCTGTGAATTTTTTTATAAATTTCTTTCTTTTTTATTTTTTGAACAATTCGTGTAGTTTCATGTGGTAGTAACACACACATTTTTTTTCACGCTGTACTTTAGGCAGAGGGAACGTATACAGGAGTATTAAGGCACTTCGTTCTCTGATTTCCGTCAAATCGTAGACACCTGAGACTATTACCGTGGCATATACAAGCAAATGATATTCTCACACTATACTTTATATTTTACATCACACAAGTTAAGCATTATATATAATTTTAATACGTTTTATTTGGTGTAATCGTTAAAACTTAAATTAATTATTATTGGGAAGTTTTGTTCATATGGTATATAGTTTCATTATTAACCACTTGCAACCCTCTTTATCGACATGTAATTAAAGAGAAGCCAAGAAACCTAAAGCCTAAAAACTCTATATAGAAAGCTTAGTACGGCGCTTCACACCTGTAAATAACACCTAACGACCATTATGACGAACTTGAGACGGCAAAGGTCTTGAGGTCCTTTGTTATATAGATGTGAAAGTCTGCCAGTACGTTTTTATATGTCTTTGAGTTTCAACTTTCTTTATGTTTATAATGATACCAGAAAAAATGTACAGTAAGGATAACATATAATATTATGGAAAGCTGTGGCGACTGTGGCGTAGTATCTGCGGAAAACATAAACATAACATATATCAGTATACAATTTTAGGTTATTAACAATTTTGGGTTATCTTTGACGTTTTTTCTGTCACAAATACCTCGTAAAATATTTGTGTTATTTGTATAAAAATATATTTTTGTAATATTTTTATTATAATTATTTACACGTTTAAGGTATTGTTTTTAGTTATGAAAAATCTTTTAAATTATAATATTTACATCACGACATTAAATCTACATTTACTTTGTTGCTCTTGCAGTTGTAAGTCACATTATGTGGCACCTAAGGCTAAGTTTAATATTAAAAAACATACAACATGGGTTAAACGTTGTTATTTATGTGTTGAATCTGCAATATTAGCGAGCTAAGCTAAACCAAGCGTAGTAGGTACGTGCAATTTGCCATCAAGCTGCGAGTGTAGACCTAAAATTAAAAACTCATCAACCGCGCCTACTTGACTTATGTTGCCTTGATGCCTCTCATAAACTTTAACGTCGCCTCTCTCACCTACAATTATCATTACGCAGTTAATAGGTAAACTGAGTGAACTAAATGAAGTAGTGTTATAGACTATAGACTATACACTATGTGCTTTAATAACAGGTTGTTCAAGCTTCTATTTTTATTTAGTATATTCTTGAAGTATGGTCAAAGTTATTATATTTTGTTGAGTATTTAAATGTGTCTAGGTAAATTAATAAATTGTATAATTTTAATATACTTTTCTTAAATATAGTCTAAAAATAACTATTAACTGAACAGTTAAAAAAGTCCGTGAAGGTTGTGTTCTTAAATCGCTAACATTAAAAATACTTTTAACTAGAAATCTCTCGAAAAATTTCGTAGCTAGTACTTAATGTTATAATATCTTGCCAAATTTCTGATCTCAGTAGTTTAAGTTGCAAGGTTTAATATACTTTGTTTGCCACTCAGTCAATCTGCATCGATATAATGATAATTCATATATAAAATTACACAGGTATGTAAATTAATTACTTGCATTAACTTTGAAGTAATATAATTATTGACGAAGATTAATGAAACCGTTATAGTAATATATCATAAGGGATGCCGGAAATATGTAAGTCAGGTTTTATATATTTACGTTTTCTTAATATTTTTTTCTTCTTTTTTGTTAAGCCTGTGTTATAAGTTTAAAAGTGTATAAGTATAAAATATATTTCGGAAAATTTAACTTATATTTTATATTATAAGTATTGTAATATTAGTTATGTTATTTTATTTTGTTAATGATTAGCACTTACAATGTTCATTAGAGGCATTGAATTTCGTCATTCATTCAATTATACCTTTCTAATGAATCGTCTTGTATCGAAAATTATGATGATTAAATATATATTCTTAATATTATTCTATCATTACTGTGCAATTACAGATTAAGAATATATTAATAGATATATCTGTCAATTATACTAAGCGTATGTCATAATTATAAATATATACGTATGTAATAATGGTACAGTTAAGTAAGTACTCCCCTAATTAAAATAGCTAAAATCATATTTTAAATTGTTTTCTTTTAATATTTACACAATTAAATAAAATTTTGAAGTATTAAAACAATTAAATATAATTTTAAATTCTTTAGAAACAGAACGCTGCCAAACGCCTACATCTTGATTCCCCACATCACACAGACTGCCACCAATACTGCTAATAACGAGTTAGTGCTGCGTAGGTCGTCTTTGTAATTGTAACTTCCTACAGGATTATTATGTTATTAACTAAAGTAGGATAACATAACTTTATTTTTGTTCAATATTTCTTAATAAAAATTTTAAACTGCAACTCAAACTTTAATTTTCTCTAGGTATTTATAAGTTTAAGTTATGTATGAAGGCATTGCATTAAAATTATTAAACTCTAAAATTCTATCAAATATAGAAGTATTTTTAAAATATTACCAGAGAGTTATAGAAACAAACTTTTCATTATTAATAATTGATGCCTTTTCCTTATGTCGTTCTCTATATACCTATAATATAATGCGTAATGTATGACGCCATTTTATAATAAACATATTTTATACAGACGAATAATTAATTAACTCGTTGCCGTATTCAGGAAGTGGGAAAGGCAGCTACTATCTTATTACTTGTGTGCATACAACTTAATACGTCTATAGAACCAGCTGTCACATTGAATAGCGTAATATATTGTGGATTTGACTCGAACTTGTAATATCTCATTTGTATTACGGCAACTTTCATTGAATATTTCAAATAGAATATAAATTTGTAAACTAAATTAAATTGTTTTTTTTTTTAGTTTTAATTTAACATTTAAACAGTTGGTTCGAATAATAAATAATTATGAGGTAATCGAAAAACGATGAATAAATCGTAAAGAAAATAATTTGAGGACCGTTATGCGCCTGCTTGTAACGCGATTGTTTCTGGGTCCCATTCCCGGTCGAGGAAGATGGGTTTTTCTATTTCTATTTTCTTCGCTCTGGCAACTAGGCAAAGCGTGGCGTTGAGTTCCGCGACTCAATACGAAATGACTCGAAAAGGCGGAAAGCGGGGACAGAGAAAACAGAGTCTAATCGACGGAGTGTCTTAACACTAGGTTACTATGGTTCCTGTAGTTCCCTCTGCCTACCCTGCCACGTGCGGAATAAAAACTTTTTACAAATTTATTATCACCCACGAATAGCCGCAGCTAAACAGTAGTTTGTAGTCGTGTAATTTATATCCACGTGATAGTACTTAGTCTGGCCATAAATACTGTTACTATTCAAAAAAAGAAAATATTACGTTTGAATTTGGAATCTGTCATTTTTATATGATTGCTTGATGTGTTTTCTTATTTTCGCGCCATTATATTGTTAAATATTTTGTTATATTAAAATGGAGTGGGGTGATAAAGAGAACCAAATCGCTGTGATTGCCTTACGTAAAGTAGGTATGGAGAAAAGTGCAATTTTTAAAACCCTCCACCCGCTTGGTATTAGTCAAATGTTTGTTTACCGGGCTATTGATAGGTACCATGATACCTCCTCTGTTTGTGACAGAAAAAGATCTGGCCGTCCACGTACCGTTCGTGTGAAAAAGGTGATTAAAGCAGTTAGGGAAAGAATTCGAAGAAATCCTGTCCGTAAGCAAAAGATTTTATCTCGGGAGATGAAGATAGCTCCTAGAACCATGTCGCGTATATTAAAAGATGACTTAGGACTTGCAGCCTATAAGAGACGTACTGGTCACTTCTTAACTGATAATTTAAAGAAGAATAGGGTGGTAAAATCCAAACAACTACTTAAGCGGTACGCAAAGGGAGGTCACAAAAAATTTTGTTTACGGATGAGAAAATTTTTACAATTGAGCAGTATTTTAATAAACAAAATGACCGTATTTATGCTGGAAGCTCTAAAGAAGCTTCGCAATTAGTAAACAGAGTACAACGTGGGCATTATCCCACTTCAGTGATGGTTTGGTGGGGTGTTAGCTATGAAGGGGTGACTGAGCCATATTTTTGTGAAAAAGGTATTAAAACGTCGGCACAAGTTTATCAAAATACCATTCTTGAGACGGTAGTTAAGTCTTTAACTAACACCATGTTCAATAACAAAGAATGGTGCTTTCAACAAGACTCGGCACCGGGTCATAGAGCTCGATCCACCCAATCTTGGTTGAAAACTAACGTTCCGGACTTTATCAGCACTGAAAACTGGCCGTCGTCAAGTCCTGACCTAAATCCATTGGATTATGATTTATGGTCAGTTCTAGAGAGTAAGGCTTGCTGTAAACGCCATGATAATTTGGAGTCCCTAAAACGATCCATTCGGTTGGCAGTGAAGAATTTTCCTCTAGAAAGAGTTCGTGCTGCTATTGATAACTGGCCTCAACGTTTAAAAGACTGTATTGCAGCCAATGGGGACCACTTCGAATAAACATTGTATATTTTTAATAGTTATATATTGATGTATTAAACTAACTCACTATGAAAGGAATAAATGTTACGTATAAAAAAAAATCGTGCTTTTCTTTATAACAATATTTATGGCAAGACTAAGTAGTTTTCCTTAAAAGGTAAACGAAACCGTATGTCACGATTTGATCGTTATTACATGTTTATTTACATAAGTTGGGAGGGATTAATTAGAGTTGATTGATTTATATTGTAGTTCAACGTGATTACACGCCAATATTGTTGTTTTACGATTACTTTAATTATAACTTACTTTTATACGAGTACGATTCTTGATTACGTTATAGTAGTAAGTACTATTATTACCATTATTATTGTGAATGTCCGTCTTTGACAATGAAACCAACAATATACCGTTAAAATATTTCAAAGAAATTCCTCAGAGTTCTATAGTGTAGTTCCAATAGTGCCGCTAATTAAGATATTAAGTTCAATTACATTAAAACCTAGACGGCAACACAACCCTAACATAATCAAAAAAATAGTCGTAAGCAAGGGGAGATATCGATTTCTATTCAGTTACGATTCATGCTCACCCTAGGTTTTCCCACAGTACAATACTACACTCATACACACTATATTATGTATAGTATCGTACATATGTAATGAAACATATTTTATAAATATTTAACTTGGAAATGAATCATCACTACTGGTATATGTGAATGAATGGAAAAAATGGGAAATGTCGATACTCAAGTTGAAAATATTATTTTCCTGTTGACATCCAAGATAGTCAATAGGGCTTCGCCCTCAAATCTCAACAGAGAGTCATCAATTTGGGTAACTGAAACATATCATCACCATCATCAAATTATATGTTAATTATATGTGTAATTAGAATGGAGCAGGCACGTTTCTTGTTACACATAGCAAATAATTAAAATAACAAAGACAAAGGTGCGTGTACCTAATGGTTCAATTGTACGGACGATTTCAATTTTATCAAAGGACCTGCTTCCAAAATGTTAGCCGAATTAATTACATGCCGTTACTTTGAAGTGAAACCGACAATTGTCTCTTTTCCAATGCCTTCAATGAAAGCCTTAAGTATTTTACATCCAAGTTAGACAATGCGATATACCGAACTAGCGTATGAGTCAGATTTGATAGAGAAGCTGAGGTTAAAAAATATCATAGATGAAACAAATTTCACTCGTACACATAATGTATATCTTATGTGAATTTCAAATTTCACAAGAAACGATCAATTGTCATATATAGGGAAAGTATGATTATTCGAAAATAAGCCGTAAACGATTTTATAGTGCACCGAAAACTGATAATAAATTTAAAAAACGTTGAAATAATTCAACAATTTTACATTTATTGGTATAAAAAGGGAACTGTCAATTACTGTATTACCGTCTGTGTGTATATTTATTGATAACTGTAAATTGAGACATATAAAGTGTAAATCCAATAGCGAAATAAGGATGTACATATATTTTATGTGTCGACGAATAAAATTAAGCTACCCTAGCTTAAAGATATACTTTTAACACATGTTATAATGTTTTGCTTTATACATTATATTTATATTTAGTAAAGCTAATTCAATTGTGTTATAAAAGCTTTGGAAGATATTGTTTTTCATAACTGTATTTATGAGATAGAACTATTGACATTGTAAAAGTTAAAAAGTTAGTAAATAATATTTAAATATTAAAGGAATTTATATTTCTTACGTATTTATTTTACTAACAAATACTGAAATATATGCTAAACTATCAAAACAGAAGTTATTATGATATTGATTTGAGGACAAAGTTATATTAACGTTTTACATTAACTCATAAAAAACAAAAAGAATAAAACAAAATCTTTAAATTTGTAACGCAAAACTTTATAGCCATATAAAAGGTGTAAAACCGATTAATTTCTGAACAAAAACAAATAAACAAATATAGTTTATCGATATTAATAAGCGAATAGCACTAAAAGTTGCGTAACTTCGCGCACACGATACGCTACCCACGCGCCGCGCTTTACGTAGCCATCATTAGTCTTTTATTGGCTGCCATTGTATTGAATTTAAATTAAGTGTCCAATAAATCGCGTCGAAATTAAATGTTTATTCATATTTCGCGATCTGAGCTCCATTTTCAATATCGCTAAGTGATATCTACATTGTGATAAAAGTTATATCGTATTTTTATGCCAATTTATTATATTTGTATATTATTTCTTTATATATTTTTTAATTTTTATACCACATTTAAGAAAGAATCAGCTACTTTGCAATTTTTATAAATTTTCTCTTTATGAAGTACTAAGTAGATTTAGTTTTAATTTAATTTTTTGATTGGTACTAACTTGGTTTTGTTAATAAAAGACAAGTTAATTGGCATTATGCAGCTATAATTTCTTTATATACGAACTATTTTTTTTTTAAATTGACAACACCACTAACATACAAACATATAGCCTTTATTTTTGTTGCGAATTTTAGTGTAAACATATTTTGACGTAAAAATATCAATATTTAGTCATGTCGTTGCCAGATCGTCTGCGCGGACTTATTTTTAGGTAGGCTATATTTCGAACGGTCGCGATCTCAATCTTTCCATAACGAGCCGTTAAAGGCTGTCGCCCAGTGTGTTTTTCTTATTATTTTCGTAAAGTACCTCTCTATATGGGGCTATTATATTGGTTTAATATACAGAAGTATCGTTAAATATATAATATGTTATGTACATATAACGTTATTTTATTAAACATATATATATTTTTTTGTAAGTATATATACATTTTATTTTAAAAATTATATTTTAAGAATAATAATAACAATAATCGTTATTTTTTATCTACATCTACATAACACGTAGATACTTTTGCAACAATTTAGCTGTTTAAGCTTAAGTACACCTTTATACTTAATAAATACCTACTTAATGTAAATACTAGTAAATCCACAGATGATAAGTGACAAACGCATTGACATAGTATGACCACAGATAATATTACGTACAAAAATATATTATTGGATCTGGCTTGACATATACCGGCTTGATTTACGTCGTTGTTATCACAAAAATGTTTATTTTATTTTAGTTTATAAACTTACTTAATTTTTAAAAATAAAGTCAAAAGAAGTAAAAAAACAAAGAATTGAAAATTATTTAGACGTGGACAAGTATTACCTATGTTCTGTGCACTTTTCTTATGTAGAATTTAATATTAATAAACTTGTTAATAACTAAATATAGTTAATAAATATCGAACAAAATGTCAATTGTTATATTGTTTTGTTTACGAAATTGAAATTGACACTCTTGATGACAAGCGACTCGACGACGTCATATCAATGCTCATATTAGTATGAGCTATAATCAGCTGTTATATGAATCGGCCATCTTTGGACGTTAAAACACTCTTATAGTAGGGTTCTTAATGTAAATTGTACTTGTTAGGTATTTATTGTGGAATGGTACATGAAATGTTAATTTCATAGCTGTAATTGCGTTGTCACTAGTAAGTTAATGCCAGTCCGTAGTCACTTTAATTCACATTACCTTTGATCGCTTGTACAAGTAAATCTATTGCGTTACTATTATTTATATTTACTGTTGTGCACCTCAATGGTAAATTTACTGTGATTTATTTAATTTTAACCCGTCATCTTTGTAAGCAGACATCATCGTAGACAGAAAATATAGTGACTAATCACTCTGGTGTCTTTTATATGAGAAATGTTAATATATAAATGATAAACTTTCTATAGTGACTAAATTTTGATGGTATATTTTGGATACATTATTTTTTTTCTATAAATGTGTTGTGATAATGTTCGAAATTGTGGAACTTCAAGAATATTTATCATGTGATCATGCTCATTTTTTTATATATATTTGTGTAAGCTTAAAAAGTCAGTACAGCTTGTTCTTTAAAATTCGAAATAATACGGGTGGTCTATATTATATTGAAGCTCCTCGAATAATCTGATGCGTAATTAAGAAGATGTTATCGTTGCAATTTTAGTGTGCCGATCGCACTGGAGTCGTTAAATGTCGCTTAGTGCTCACAGGAAACATCCTCCTATGATAATACTTGTTCGGTCCCCATAATATACCTAAGTTTGTTTGCATTAGATTTTATACGTCATTAATATTATAGAATAACAAGTGTTAATAAACATAAAATTCAAATGGATAGTGGTGAAAAGAAAGTAAGTCTGGAATATCTGTACCTATATCTTATCTTCACGAAAATATCTTAAGTCCCGTCGTAAAAGTTCGTGCAGCTTGTGCTATCTTTGAATGGGATAGTGCACTTAAATGCTATATTTTTGTAATCACATATAGTTTTAATTAAGTAATTTACATTTATGAATATAAATTAAGTTGATAATAAAAGGAAGTTGTATCTCCTGTTTCATCTTGTCTTTTTTATCTTTACGGTTCCTCGCCGTCTTGCAGTTTAGACAAAGAATTTTTGTTTAGTTTTTACGCGTATAAAACCAGAACTACATTTCAGTAGCTTAATATAAATCTTCTGTTTTGGGTTAAATCTCTTAAAATGCATTAAATGCTTTACATTTCGTTGGTTCAACGCGTGTGTAAAATTAATTTAATGAATTTAATTTATGTTCTTAATAGTCCAGTACCCAAAGAAGTCGATATGCTACAAGAAGCGAAGAAGATCGCGATAATCGTTTCAATATAAGCTGATGTACCTGCGGCGGTGTTGTATAAAACTCATGTAGCTATTTTCATTTGACAGCGGTGTGCAAAGCAGCATGCAAAATCTAGTACATACTATAAATGTTTTCTCAAGTGGAATTTGAATTCACAATATAAAAAAATACTGTTAGCAAATAAATTAGTATAAAGAATTCTCCATAATTCCGTAATCACGCTTAAATTTTGCCATATCTAGATTATGATATTTTTTACGATTATACAAAAATGATACGCCGGCAAAATAGGTTAAGTATTACTGATATAGTGCCCCAGGGTTACCACTTCTATGTCGTTAAACTTCGCTCAGTATATTCTTGAAAGATAGCAGATATGACACGTAGATTTTTATACTGCATATGGTGATCATAACGTTACTTTGCAATTTACTATTATGCGTAGGTTTTTAGATTTCCTGTTGTTGTGTTTTTTGAACACGATGTTTTTTTTTTTAAATATTCTTATTTCCGTTTCCTTATACAAATGTTAAGCTGACAAGATTAATAAATATAAAATAAAATAAGTCAATATTGAAATTCTTATTGGGTTAAAAATGAAGTATCGAAAAAGTGTGATAGATAAAGTTAATTGGCTTTTATGTTTATTATTAATGAAGTAAATATACATGTAAGTTTCTTATTAAATCTGTTGAAAAGAAATCGTTACTAGATTCTTACAAAGATCGTTTTTCGTACCAAACTCAGAAAAATTTAAAGTAATTCAATATAGTTGTTGAGACATCAGAAAGTACTTGTTATTAAATAAATGACATAGCTAAAATGTCTATGTCAATTAAAACTATGATTGAGAGTAGCATATATAACCTATGAGACAATCGACTGCTGTGACAACGGTACAAACATTCTAGCAACATTCAATCATGTTTAAGAAAGTTTACTTGTCTCTAATCTAAGTACGTTTATTTCAACAGAGTTGTTAAATGTCGCTTAGTGCTTGCAGGAAACATCAGACGATAATGCAGCATTGCGCAAACTTGCACTATCTCGCTACTTCGCTATGCATGTAAGACTTGATATTTCAGATTCTCTACTTCATTAATGTTACGTGTTAGTGTCGGGCTTAACTGATATATAAATGTTGTTAATACTATTTCTGCTGTTTACCGTCCATTACATTCACTTTAAATATTCTGTGAGTAAATACGTTGGTATTTGTCTGGTACTTGTCTGACGGTTTTAAGCTTAAATTCCACAGTTTAAAAGTTATCTACTATACCCTGCACTAAGCAAAGTTTGCGGAAATACTTTAATGTCAAGCAATGTCACTCAGTTCCTCGCTCTCCTCTCTAATTTTAGTCATAACGTATTGAGTGTAAGAAATCAGGTCCACACTCGTTTATCACGCTTACAATCCTATTACGATGCAATTTCTTATATATTTAAACATTGATATGGATAATTATTATTTGCGAACACGTTTACGAGATAATTAATTTTTCAACATGGTAATCGTAATGAGAATATTACACCAATAGATAAATTATATCAATATCATTTATACTAATTAATATTATGATACTTGTTGGTTAATTATATTTCGTGTCGCTGTAGTGTAATTGAGACATTTTTGCCAGAAGCGTTTAACATGTATTAAACATACAACATTTTAATTAATAGTAGCTGGTCTACGGTTGCGGCTAAAACAATATTGATATTGGGTTACATTTTGTTATAATTATAAGTTATTTTCTTGGTACAAGGCGAGTTTGTTACAGTAAGAATAAATAAGGGTGTGCTAGTGATCTGATCACGTAGAGAAGATGAGTAGTAGAGTAAGACAAGTGGGGGAAACCACGGATAATCATTGATACAATAAACATAGTGTCATAGGGCCGCCCTCGTAGGCATAAGGGTGAGGTTGTAAAATAGAATTTATTAAGTCACTTTAAGTTAACAAAATTATAAGAATCTTTTGATATACGGTTAGGAGGTTAAGACATTAACCATTTAAATTAAAAGAAGAAATAAAAAAAAAATAAGTTTAGATTAACAAATTGTACATGATTGTAAGTTATTGATGAAATTATCACATTACATATGCAGCCTTACCTTTAAGCATGAAGGCATTATTTAAAAGCTTTTTGTTTTGAAACGATTTTTAAATAATAGTTTGTTGTAATGTTCTCAAGAAACGCCCACTGTAAAATTTATGTTCTTTAAAATTGCAGTTGTGCCGTTTAAAAAATAATAAAATAAAATATGACAGGAGATTGGCGAGTTGCGTAGGCAGTGTCCCTTTAAAGCTCTTTTGTCAATATTCCCATATAACCAGAGACATATCTTTAGTATATTCCATATCTTTAGTTAAAGTTTTGCTTCTACCTAAAACAAATCTTTAAGTAAATTAAATTACTTTTATTTACTAATAATTCTCATCATTACCACTTATGACACGTTACTAGAAAAAACACGTATGGAAAGATATTATTCAGTAGTATATACATAGGTATAACATGATAAAAAACGTTTGAAATGAGTTACGCCTGTTGTTAGTATTACTGCACGACACTGAAGTTCCAACAATATATTTTTTATGATAATTAGCTTTTCCTTTCATGTACTGTGGTGTGATCCATGCTGGATAGTAAGAGCTGCTGGTTGGCATTGGTCTCCTCCTGTGAAACTGTCACGCATAGTAAAATATTTTTTTCTAGATCGTGTCTTTTGTGTCTAAGAATATTCCACATTCTACAGGACAGTTGAAAGGTGTTAGTATTGCATAACTACTTTTGAATATATATTTCATTTAAACAGAAAACGTTTTTGAATATTCTTTTCTTACTGAATTAATAATATTTATTATTAAAAAGCTTAATATAGATCTTATTATACCTAAACTATCTTTAAATTAATAAAACTGAAAGACACGTTTATTATGAATTGAATGAACATTAGAAAAATCCCCCTCTACGAAAAATTGAAGCCACTGCATGTCTAACTTCCCCCGACTACACCATTGCAGCGTTGTTAGAGCTTAAAATAAATTCGGAGGCTGCAGACACAAATAAAAAATAAAGAACTGTGCGCCCGTGCATTCGCTGTGCTCACACTTTTTTGAATACATGTTTTCGCGCAATATTCACAACTTTAACCATAAATTAGTTGTACATAACTGTGAATATTTTATTAAAGCCTTTCTGAGTTTTATACAATGTTCCGAGTATTGCGTTTAACTCGTTAACTTACAACGTTGTTTAAATTATAAATTGAAACGTTTTTAAATTTATTTTTTTTGAAATGTGGTAATTGTTATTTTTTCATTTTATGAGCTATAAATGTATTATATAATTTTTTGAATTGTTAACTATTGTATTATTCAGTATCGTTTATATTTAAGAAATATTTTAAAACTTTGTCTTCTTTAGCAAGCATTATGCAGTTTTTTAAATGAGCCCGCTCCATCATTATTAATTTGTGTTATTTATTATTTTATTAAGTTATCAATATGTATGCCTTCTCGCGTAGTAATATCTTTCTGCATGAATGACAGTACCTATACAATTGTAGTTCTTTATTATTTATTTGATTGAAAGACGAGTAAATTGTGGTTTACGATTTAGAAAATAAATACTGTGACATACGGACTGAACGATACAGACGGAAGGATAGAAAGACAGACATGACAAATTTATAAGGTTTTTTTTTTTGCTATTTGGCTACGAAACTCTAAAAAGTACATTTTTTTATGTACACCAGGTCGTAAACTAAAATATTGTAGTTAATTATAATTGATCTTAGTATAATTGGTACGTATTATGGATATGTTATTTGTAGCTAGTACTCAATTCAACAATGTGTTCAACAACCTTCCTTATAACCTTATATCATAAAAATCCCTCCTTAAACTTAATAATGACTACACACATACATCTGTCTATGATACATTTGGGAAAAGATAGAACCTGTTGGTTGCTAAAGTAATCATTTTTATAGTTTCTGCCTTTTTAATGTTAGAGAAATTTCGTCTTGTCTGTGGGAGCTCAACCAAAATTCCGCTGCGCCACAGTGGTGCGCAACCTACTTACATATATATTATCTTTATTATTTTAAAAATTCTCAATATATGAAGTAAGCACACATCTATCATGTCTAGTTGTAATGTTTTGTGTCATCTTTATAATTGAAACATAGCGCCATAGCGTCATAGCGCCAGGTCACTGTACTGCAGTAAAGTATTTAGTTTATTGGCCAGGTCTGTAGAACAGATGTTAACAATGCCACGCTAGTTTTTAATAAAATTGCCGCGCTGGCTTCTAGCCAACCAATACAATCTCTATTACTTGAGATACGGTTGGAAGCGTTGTACGATGTAATACGATTGCACTTAATGAAGTGATTGCATCGAGATTATTATTATGTTTCTTACTTTTTATTTTGTACTATAGGTACTAGGTTTTAATTTGTTGCATTTGTAATACTTATAAAAATAATCGTCGTAATTATAGGATTAAAACGTAAATTATAGAGTGGTTTATTATAATACAGTTAATTAATCAAATTTAATTATTATATTTAGTATCTGGATAAAAGTATGAAATTAATATGAATAATGTATGTGAGCAATTATTATTATATATAAAAATCATATAAAACAACTATTATTGTAACGCAAAAAAACAAAAAAGATTAATTAATTTATAAATCAATACGAGTAAAAATTTAAAAAGTTACGCCCAACGTGGGGCTCGAACCCACGACCCTGAGATTAAGAGTCTCATGCTCTACCGACTGAGCTAGCCGGGCTTACGTGTGGTATCTCAAATATCACTAAGTGGTTACACGTTTACGTATTGAATATTTATATTTTGTTATCTTTTGTGATAAATTTGGCGTATACTTAATATTTTTTTCTTAATCTTTTAAAGAATTATATGAAGAAATTATTCGAATTAATTAATTAATTTAATATGTCACATAATTGTATTAGTCATATTAATGTATTTTCCTAAAACCAGTTAACCGACTTAAATACAGTACTTTCCATACATTCGTAGTAATTAGATAGTTAAAAGCTTTCCTAGAACCACTCCTTTTGTGTAATCACTGGTATTGTTAGTGAAATTTTAGTATGATGTTATGTGTCTGTTTTCCTTTTAACTGACATTTAGTATCTTAATGAAGGTAATGGTAAAGGATTTATTACATCTAATTTTAAGTGAATTCTAATAAACGATTATAGAATAAAATATATAGACGAATATATTTTTTTTGTATTTTTTGATAATCTTGGTTCCTTATCAATAAATAATAATACTTAATAGTATTGAGAGTTGAAAGTTATTTAACTTATGTTATAGGATATTTTTACAATACATTTTTAGTTTTAGAGAATGGGCTGGTAAATTTCTACCTAACTCAGATGTGTATACGCAATAAGCCTATGTATATTTAAAATAAATAGTAGGGTTCATAGTTATTACATGTAGTACAGCAGATACAAATTAGGCTCTTATAAACAATTTGTTCTTCCTCAGTAAATACGTCAAGGCGACGCCTACAGACGTTTCGTGAATCGCGTTCGATGTGTTTAGACAGACACAAAGCGTGAGGGTGATTGAACTAGCGGCTATTATTGCCTCTATAATTGTAAAGTGTTTGTCTAAATAGATAAGTATAGGCTTAGTAGTGCACCTACCTAAGGTACACTAGGAATTAGATTCTAGTTTTTTATAACTCTGTATTCCGCTCCACGGATATTTAAGTTTTGAAATAAGTAATATTTATGAATTGATGATTTTTTTTAAGTAATATATTATATTTATTTAAATGATCAATATTACAGATTTTTTTAATAAATTATAAACACCATTTAATTCAATTTTAACTTAAACTGTCACATTGAGATATAATGTCTTAGGTTGGAAAATGAGAAATTAAATTTTTAACAGTAGGCTACCTCTTGTTGTGAACCAATTAAAACCTACTTGAAAAAAAGAGTGCTCTTTATACTATCTAATTTAAACCAAGTTTCAGATAGATAGTATAAAGAGCAGTCTTTTTTTCTAATTAATTTCTCAAATTAAAAAAATCGTATAAGATTTTTATTTCTAAAGTTATAAATACTAATGAAACAACAATAGAACCTATATTTATGTTACTATAATGATGACGACAGATACCAGACAGTATATTCTATCCAAATTTAAAATGAGATGCTCTTCATTTATAAGTGTTTACTATATATAGTGGGTACTTTAGTTAAGAACCATGATATTGCATAGTGTCATAATATATTAAAATCTCACAAATTCAAGAGTTTTAACTGTTCAAGAAACCTCACTTGAAACTTTCTCTATATGTAAAGAATCCAGTGTCTTTCAATCCGACAATGCAAGTGCAATAGCAATAAATATTTTACGATAGGAAAGTTGGAAAGTTGTAGTTATTAGAAACCCATGTGTTTATGACAGGAAAAATTCCAGTACAATCTAGACAATAATAATAAAAAGGAACTGTCGATATAATGACTCATATATTTTTTCCCAATGTTAAACATTTTTGTTTTACATTTTATTTTTTTCTCAGTATCCCGTTGTATTCCAAAATCTAAAAATGACCAGTAATTCGTCGTAAGAAAAATATTTTTATTTTATATTATACTATACGTACTTAAAATTGTTCCACATAGTCTATTAAAACAAACGAGGAAAACCCTCATAACAATGTACTTAGCGCTTACTGAGCAAAACTGCGTAGCAATTAATGGGTGGTGATTTTCAATAATAATTTATTACGCTTATGATATGTCGGTGTTTAAGGAAGACACATTACGATAGCTTGATTCTTTTGAAACCAACCAACAGCCTGATGAGAGCTTCCTCACTATTTATATTAATAGTTAAGTATATTAAGTGTATTATATTTTTGTTTTTGCTAATATTGTTACAGTATAATATTTATTCTATTTTTAAAGATAGTGTTTGTACTTTTTAAAATGTCATAAAATAAGTGGATAGAGAAAAATATGGTAAAGAAAATTAAGATTTCCACGAAAGCACAAAATATTTATGACATTTATGTGTGAATTATGTATTAGTACAAAAAGTGGCAAATTACATAAGTTTACACAATATTAGCGTCTATTTATGTTGTGAATTGTACAGGATAAAATAGAAAAATATTTCTTTTTAAGTAGAACCAGAAGTCTTTGACATGAACGCCACCTTCAACCGAACAAACTGTAAAGCTTTACAAAATTTATATATAAGTGTAAATTTTAAATATTCACTTCTTAATACACTTCAATATATCTTCATCATTCTATATAAAAAAGCTACAATATTACTATATTGGATGAAACACATAGGTAATACATAAGTGGTGCAGCTGTTATACGTATAAGCTGTATCGGAGCTCACTCTGTGACCATATATGACGCTATTATCGGAATGATTAATAGCAATGCGAACAGCGTTTAATGGTATACTGACGTAGACTGCTTTATTTAATCACGTTTGTTTTAATGATTTTTACACTGTGGTGGGCAAACTATACCGTGAAATATAAAATGATGACTTTTTAAATGGCATTTCCTGGCCACCACACGTAAGGTAAACAAGCCGTGATAAAAATTGAGAGTTTATCGGTAATAAAATTATTTTGTAGTGTAATTATAGTATTCGGGAGGTCCTGTACATTTCATTATTATTTGATGCCACTGTGACGCAAGTGTGATGGATATATATATATATATATATATATATATATATATATATATATATATATATATATATATATATATATATATATATATATATATATATATATATATATATATATATATATATATATATATATATATATATATATATATATATATATATATATATATATATATATATATATATATATATATATATATATATATATATATATATATATATATATATATATATATATATATTGTGAATAGTTTTGTTACATGATTGAACCAGAAATGGATATTTTCATACCTTGGAAAAAAAATAGAGCAATTATCAAGTCATTATCAGTGTCGATAATAAATAATGCACATTAAATCAAAGGAAATGACCTTATCTAGTTTTTTAAATATTTCATGATCTAGAAATAGAACTAGAGGTTGATCAAGATAGCGGTACAAATACTACAATTATTAAAATATGTCGCATGAACAGGAAGAAGTGAGAAACTGGATCTGAATTCGAACTTAACTAATAAATTACTACTTCAGCATTAAACCATCAACTTACTCATTTATTTTTTTCTAATTTAATACAAAAACTTTATATTATATTACATAAATATAATTATAGATCTGATAAAATTCTAGTAAATAAATCTAAAAATGATTGCGTTAAATTTCACTATTTTATAAACAACATCTACCCTACAATATTCGCATAAAAATGTGAAGCTGAAGAAAATAAAAATACGAAATATGGAAAGACACTCAGAACACTCGAAAACTCAAGAAGTTGTTCTAAAACCATGATTGTTCTCATTAACATTGCAAAATCATATAAAATAATATATTCATTTTCAACTGTTGATGTAAATAAACAGCACAGTGGGCGGACAACTGTTGCTTAACTTTTATATATTATGCAGTTTGTGTTAAGTAATTTGTTGTTATACCATATTTAAATGCATATAATTCCCTTAGTAGGTGAAATGATGACATTTGACTAATTGTGTGCTATAATTATGTATGTAAAAGTTTTTGGTTTGTTAGACATGAATATTATTACAGTAGCTCCAATTTAATAAAAATACGTATTCTTAGTCCAGAATTAAGTCATTTATGTATTATTTTTATAGATAAAAAAGCAGTCTTTCTTTTTACGTATAAAATATATTAAAATTATATTAATAAATAAAATATGATAAAATAAATAAATAGTAAAAGTGTAGGTCTGAATCAAATTGGAGATATTAAAAGATAGCCAAAATCAAATTATTTTATTATGGACACGTACCTAGATGAGTGACCGCATAGCGGTACAGTAACTGAATAATTCCGCACTTCAGTAGGCAAGTTAAGCAATCGGTCCCGGTTGTTATCGATTGATAGCGGTCGTTGAGATTCGTCAGAGGCCTTTGAAAGGCCTGCCAAATTATGACATCAGACGCCAAAGCCTTATAAAGTAGGTATCATATATAAATCATTATCTATTTTTGTATGAATGGATCAATACAATATAATTCAAAGAAAATATACTACGCTTATTATATAGATATATAATACTCTTTCAGACACATTGTAAACCCAACGATAAAAGTCATACGAATTTATACTTTTCGATATCAATTTGACTAGTAAAATAAAAAACAAAACAAATTTACCTACAAGCGAAAACCAATCTTACAATTTAATTAAAAATTCTAGAACGCTTATCTTCTCAGTAACTTTGGCATCAAAGAATACAAATAAACAACAAAATGAGGTGTTACGTTTTATTTACACAAGACATTTATATAGAGGAGAGTATTTTAATAAATTATAATTAATCGATTTGAGCCAGCCGTCGGTCGATATCGACGGCTCGCTCGATTATTTACAAGCCGATCACGCTGCCCTTTGCTATGCAAATCGTTGTTAATAGGTTCTTAGTGATGCTTCTGGTCCATTGGATGCTGTACTTGATAGTGCAATGTTTATCCTTTTAAATGTCACTTAAGTAAAACAAGCTTATAGTTTTAAATGTGTTGTCGTAGTCTATTGGTTTTTCTTATATTGTTTATATACATAATGTGTATTTATTATTACTAACGTATACATAAGCTTTTTATTAAAAATATTGAAAATTCATCTACTACAAAAAAGACTAAAGCTTATTTATTAGCTGTTTACCGTCTTGGCGCAGAAGTATAGCGTCTGCCTGTAAGCGCAGATTGTTTGTGAGTTCGATTCCTACTCGAGAATATGGATTTTTCCATTTCCATTTTCTTCGCTGTGGCAACTACGCCAAATGCGGCGTTAATCAGCCTCTCAACACGCAATAAAAAGGTTAAAGCAGGGAACAGAGTCTCTAACACTAGGTTTCTATGGTTCCTGCGGTCCCCGCCGCCTACCCTGTCATGTGCGGGATAAAGCGCGAACCAGTAACGTTCTGTACCTACTTCGAGCTTCCGTTTGATCATAAAATTAAACCACGCTTTAAGCGAAAGTTTGAATTTTAATTTCCTTTGATTTATTTTGTCTTCTTTAGTAAACGTGAATTGTTATACACTAAAAGCGATGAAGCTATATTAAACAATAATATGGTGGAAGACAAGATTAATATGTACTTCGTAAACCATCATCACGAATAGCCCCAATATGGGAGTTATAGTGCAGTTTTATTTTAATGACTTAGTCATTGCGGTGCGTCTCTGTATGGAGATACGACGAGGTTATATTTAGATTAATTAAACGATGTATTTTCAAGGCATACTCGTAACTTTAGTTATCTGTTCGCAACACGCAAGTGTAAAAGCGTTGCTTATCATTTGCTCGACAAAAGATGCTGTGTCATCTCTTTAATAGAATGTGATTCGAGTTATTTCTGCGAGACTTGATTAAGTTATTGTATAATTATTAGTTTATAGTAGTTTTATGAAGTAACCTTTCTAAGCTAATTAGAAATTTTACTGACGCTTAAAAATTACTTACAAGAATTACAGTACAGTAGTTAAAACTTTCAGTTGGACAAATAATGTGTACATAATAAAGTAAGTAGTATACTCGTATGTCTTATTTCACCTTAAATAAATATTTATGTAGGAATAAGATCATTGCCGTTTTGAAGTGATTTTTTCGGTTGAATTTATATTAAGTTAATCCCTTACTTATTTTTAACGTGCTAACATGCTTAACTATATATCATGGAAAGAAATGAGTTACACAAGACTATCTAGTGTAAACTATTCAAAACCTACCATTAGCAAATAATTGATTAACATGCATGTAATTTACATAGATTAATTAACATCAAAACAAACACAATTCTATACGTATACTCATGTCCGTCATGAATATATCAATCCCGAGAGGGGTGAACACCGTGACCTATAGTCATTAGTCTCTAGACAGTTTGAAATCAGTGTTCATTGAACCATAAAAATTACAGATATTTAATATTTAATATTTAAAATGTAATTAGCTTCTTAATTTTATATTACTTAATTACCATACCAATTAAAATAACACATATTTTTTACATACTGTATTAGGTACTTCTACATAATTGTTTGTTAACATCATGATTTAAAATAAAAATCTTATAAAATTTTGGGGCACACATTGAAATTCCTGAAAATGACCTATTAAAACATTAAAAAAGTTATAAAAAACATAACTAATAATATTTACATTTAAAACAGAGTCTTTACCAAAGTACAGATTTAACAGATACGTTGAACCTATTTCCCACAGCCTTGCATATCGTGTAGTCAGTCAGCAACAGGAGATTACATCATCGGTAAGATTAGAACAAGTCCCTTAATAAATAATCGATAAGTAAACTCGTAGTGAGTGAGATTGTAGCGAGAGATCTGAGGATTAAATGTAGCTTATTAGCGTGTTATGATTAATAGAATGCCATAGACTGCAATATCATATACAGTTAATAGTAATTTAGAGAGGCAATATATGTTATTAAAATTTTTTTATAGCTTCATGCTCTATCCTACATATATCAGGCTAGGCAAAGGGAACCTCAGGAGGAACCGTTAGAATCTAGTGTTACGACATTACGTTCCCCGTAAAGGCGGAAGCCTTTACGAGGCATTGGGTGTTGAGGGCGGAACTTAACGTCGTGCTTTGTTTAGTTGTCAGAGCGAAAAAAATGAAAATGAAAAAACTTCTCCAATTCCCAATCAAACCCACAAACCGTCACGTTTATGGGCAGACGCATGCGTCTGCGTCGGAATACATAATACCTAACTATATATTTATATATATTATTTCTTTTATCACCAATGTTCTATATATGTTGCAAAATAGTTGACCTATAAGGTATACAGATAAGATATTTTATTTTATACCAGCTTTTATTAAGGAAGCAAATACCTCGTGCAGCATAGCTTTGAAAATTTAATATTGAATTACATTAAGGAATATTTAAATGTAATTTGTATGTAATAGTTATTTGTTAAAGTACTCATGTTTTTAAAATGTTTAATATAATGTATCTATACATGTAATTTTTTACTACAGAAACACTTTCACGATTTGCCTTGGTAACACATGTGTCGTATAATGTACTTAATAAATATTATTTCCTGAACTACTTAAACATCCCAGTTGTTATCAGTAAGTATATATAATATATACTACATAAAAATATTTTATTATATACTAAATAAAAAGTTATATGTATATTTAAAGAAAAATATATTTATCAATAAAAAAATTTAGCCAAAATTACTGAATTATATCAAGTTTCTTCAATTTATATTTTTTAATTGAGGCATAACATAGTTTTAATTATTTTAAAAGTAGCTGAACACAATATTGATAACTTGTTATTAAAATATAACGTCCATCTTATGAATAAAAATGTTTACAAGTTGTATATTAGCGGTATTAGCAGCATTCCAGTAAGATTCGTTTGTATTTCTACATGGAATCAAAAACTAGTTTTCTTTAAAGAACCTGAATACTTTAGAGCACATATCGTAAAACTATATTTAAAAATACCTCATTCTTATGTCACACAAAAACTAGATATTTTTATAAACAGACTAGTAGTTTAAAATAGTTTTAAGTTAAATATAGCGCTTTCATAGTTTTTCTTTGACAAAGAGGTAAATAATTTGAGAGCAAAAATAGTTGTTGTAGTTGACTAGAGAATGTTGGACGTGAAATAATGCATTAGCACTTCACTTACAAATAAACTAGTGGAAAGGTTGTTCTATACAATGTAAGCTGTGAAGATGAAGAACACTACAAAATAGTGTTTGCTGCAATAGCGGACAGCACCTTTAAAAGTAATATTTTTTTATTTGAAACAACATTTTTATAGAGGGCCGTCGTGGCTCAAAGGCCTGTCTGCCTGTAAGCGCGTTTGTGGGTTCGATTCTCACTCAGGGAAGATAGATTTTCCATTTCCGTTTTCGCTCCGACAAATAGGCAAAACGTGACGTTGACCTACGCCACCCAATAAAAAAAGACGAGAAGCAGGGAACGGGACGGAACGAAACACTTTAATATGGTTTCTGCGGTTAATATGGTTTCTGCAGTTCCCTCTGCTGACCCTGCCTTGTACGGGATAAAGCATAAAGCAAAAAAGAAAGAATTCATATTTGCATATTTATTATAACAATTGGATCACAGGTTAGTCACAACAAGATTGGTGTGAGCTTCCATATCTGAAACACGATACTTCATATTACTCCTCAATCCTAAGAGGTAACTGTTGTTCCTAAATTTTTCTATTTTTGTTTATCAATTCGAATTGAAATATTATTCTGTTTACCAAAACGAGATTATAAGTTAAATTATTCTTTAAAAATCTATAGTTTTTGATTTTTATGTATGAAAGTCTTATTAGGGGATCTCCATATCGTGTCAAGGCTGCACTTACACAAGTTGCAACGTTAATGGATGATAAGAAGTGAATATTTCGAACGGTTGCAAAAGTCGGTAATTTTAAAAGCAAAGATATGAATTCAGAGCGGGGCTATAAAGTAGTGTGAAATAACGATTGGTATTGGGAGAAAGGAATGGAGTTTGTCATTTGCATCTATATGGATATTTGTTACTATGAAATTTTAAGTCTATAATTATATTGGTAAATTAATTTTGTTTGACTTATTTTGCACACTATTCTTGATGTCACTGTTAGTATCTGTGTATACAATTTTGTCACTTTTGCTACAATTGCGGCCTGTGTTTGTGTTGTTAGGCCGTGAATTTGGTAGATTATGAACATCCTACAATCTTCCGTATCCGTTGTTCGAGTATTCTTTTAGTGAAGGTGAGGTAGAGTGTGCCTTTTGGGTCTCGTAAAAATATTGATACCTTGAGTTTTTATATTCGAAAGAGGTGTAATAACCTCTTATAAGAATTCCGAAATATATCTCTTATATAATGTAAATGACGTCGATGTGGTATCCGTAGCTTAGATAATAGTTCCTGTATATTCCTGTAATAGCCTTCAAGTACAAAATTTATTTGAAAAAATCCAAATACTTATTTTATACGATTTAATGTTATTCCTTGTTTTACAAAAGGAAAGCATTGACTCTCTTATATATCTGAATTTAAATATTTTATTTTCACCTTTATTTAAGACAATTAAGCAAATTAATTTTAGCTGAAATTACTACCAATAAAAATGTATGAACAAAATGGTTAATTTATTACACTAATAAAGTTAAGGTAAATTTGAAAAAGCTTTTTACTAAAGTTTGGATTTAATGACTTTATTCCTTCTCGAGCACGTAGATAGCGATACCAAGTTTCACTTTTTTATATCTTATTGATTGATTCACAGACATTTTCTTATCATATACACGCATTAATTAGACAACGAAATAAGAGTGCTAGCCATATTTTTAAATATTTACGTGCTTAATTTTTTTGTTATTTTTACGCTTTATCCCGCAAATAGCAGATTTGGCGTAAAGAAAATCCGTACTTTTATATATTTTTATATGTTTTATGCCGGAAGTCGAACACAATATATGATAAGTAATGTGTATTATTTGTTTCATGATATTATTATTATTAGCGGCCATTTCTATACAAAGGTCCCAAGGGATCTACAAGAATTATGCAATTTTATTTTGTTCATATCACAGGCGTTGTAACTTTATATTTTTACTACGTATTTATATAATTTTATTGTATTTTATTTTCTCGTACAAATAAACTGTTAATTGGAAACCATGTGCAAGCGACATGACAGTCGCAACGCCAATAACGCCGCTGGGGGTCGTCATGTATCTATTACATACGGGCATAATTTACTATCCATTCTACAGAGGCTGGTATCATAAGTACGTTACAGTTTTAATGTTAAGAAATTATATATAATGAATATATTACAAATTTAACATTTGGCCAACTAGAACAAATTAACAGGGTCGAATTAACCGGTATCGTGTTGATCGGAATGTACACTATATATGTTTATGAGGACGTATATAAAAAAGGGAAAATGACTTTCTCGAAATGCAAATTTAAGTTTTAAAACAGAAATACAGCCTCTACGTAATTAGATTTCGATAAAAATCAAATTAAGTCATTTGTTTTTAGTGAAAATAAACAGTTTAATACAAATTAGTTATGAAATCTAGGATTAAATATTCTTACTTCTTAACTTTGTTTATGTATTGTCTTAAAAGCTTTTATATAAGCAAAATGTAAAAGCTTTTCATATATTTTATATAAACATTGTTAACAATTGCATAATACTCTTATGGTACCATGCCCTACCATGAAAATGAAGTGTATAATAATATTTTTAAGTGCTTTAGTTATAGGTATATACTGTTACTATTATTGACTACTACAAGATTGTAATCATTCATTTCAATCAGTTTCGAATCGTAATAGGTTTGTTGACGTGAAATAAAACGGTCGCCGCACGACCCGCGTTCACGACTATCATCATAGTTAAAAGAGTTATGTATATTGTTCTTAGTTACAAATGTTTTGAGTGGCTATTTTCAATGCCTTTTCATAATATAAGTTTACCTTTATGGATATCGTACGTTCTTCTATAATGCTTTTATCTATTTTATTTGTTTTTTTCTTTTTTTTGTTAAAAGTCAAGTCAACTTCTAGACATTTTTGTCACATTTTGACACATTTTTATTAAAAAGTATTTATGTTTTGCACAATTTTAATATATGTAAAATTATATCAACTTGTACGTAACGGCTTAAAGCCACGACCTATGTAAAGACAACAATTACTTTCACACATTCATAAAATTATAATGAATAACAACCAAAAAATGAAGTAACAACCTAAGTTGAGTTGTTTCTATGATCTTAAAACATCTTCAAAGTTCTGTAGAAATCTAAAAAGTAACACACGATTGTTTACATGAGTCACCAGCACATACGAATCGCTTGTACGTCGACCTCAGGCATAGCAATTGTTCCGCATTGTCATGATTTTATAATAAATATTAATAATATATTAGTACTAAATCTCGTGTAAACAGCGAATTTTTCCTTTAACTCTGTAAAATTAATTCTAGAAGGATCATTGACATCACTCTTGCATTGTTCATGTAGATTTATTTCCTTTTTGGCTAATGCTTCCTTAGTTGCTTGCTTAATGCCAAATGCCTGTCCGGATGGATGCAATGACGAATAATTAAGTACTTAGTACGGCGCTGTACTATTTCGTTTTGAATTGATCTACTTTGTAACATTTTTCCTGTACACTTGTTAATATATTTAATTCTTCTAGAATAGAAAAATCTTACTATTTTTATAAAAAATATTTCTTCTTATTATTTATATTTTAATTTTTGTCCCAGAGTGGTTGCGCGTTATAAGGATCGGCGCTCTTATTTAATTAATAAATAACTTTTTTATGTATATTCTATAACATAATAACAAACAAGGCAAACAAGGGGTATTTACGTCATGCTTTTATCAAGAGTACCTACAAAATATTTAACAAATAAACGTAATACTTAGCATCATAACACCTGTTATATCGTAAAATCCGTAGGCGATACACAGCTGATATTTCATAAACAATCTCACTTTGTTTTATCTCAACCGTCCTTGGCTTACTCGGATTTGCGAAACTGACTTTAAATCTAGCGTCATCTCGGTTGTCTCTTTCGAGCCTACCGGCACAGTGGTTAATGTGACCAGAATAGTGGAGATAGGTGATTAATGTGTGAGCCTGCCTAGTCTCCGGCCAGTCTCGATGCGCACGCGCAGCCGAGCGCGCGGCTTCAACGCGTTATTCAATTTAAATTGTTTGTCGCGTAATAAATTCGAAATTTATTGAAGTTTATCGATGTTTTGACTTGTGTGCCTTTTGTGAATGGTGTGATGTTATGTATTATTGTATTTTAATTATGAGCTAATGATAATTATTATTTTTCGTTTAGTCACTTCTGATTAATTAGCTTTGAGTGTTTTCTTACATTATATTTTCGCAATTTGTATTTAATTGTTGTATTTTCGTTAATATTTTGTATTATGTTTCATATTTAGTTTGATATACGTGTGCGTTATGTTATATAGGTTATATTGTAAAATTAAGCCTTAAAACGGATTCGACATATTTTTAACTATGAGTGTTATTATTATTACTTTATTAAACTTATTATCTGTCATATTAAGGTATGTATACAATAAAGGATAATAATACATCCGAAATTAATATCAAATATTTGGAGTAACATTAATATAACCGATTGTTGATCTGAAATAAGGATATCGTTATAAGCTCCATAGGAAAATTTATATAGAACAAACAATATATTTTATCGTGAGCCTATTATAATAACATCCTATTATGGTGGTTGTATTGGCATACGAATCAAATTGTGATGGGCTGAGGTGCCCTCAATTACTTGCGTGAGTGCATGAATACGTTTTCTAAACGTAATTAATTATAAATTAACTTGTAGAATTGTTATAAAGAGTAATTATTTATTATTTAATCTTTATATTCAACTTTTTTACTTTAATTTGAAGTTTTTTTGAATTTAGTATAAATAAATTTAAGAATTTTAAATTTATTTTTTTGTCTTAAATTAAAACCAATAGTTTTTGTTCGTCGGCATTTTCAAAGATTATATTTAATATGATTATGTTTTTGCTAAAGTTTAATTGTGTATTGTATAAGAAACAGAAAATATCTCACGGTCGTTACATTTTAATACTACTGCACAAAAACACAGAGAACACATTTATATATATAATAAATAACTATAAACAATTTTATTAAAAAAAACCTCTATTTTAGAACACAATATTTCATCACTAAGCTTATTATAAAGACATAATTAATGGAGCTTTCTTTTAATAATTGGAAACATAATTTTCACTCATATTAAATATTGAAACAGAAAACACACGTAACATAGAAGTAGAACTCAAATAGTCGGACCGCGAGACGATTGAACTGTTATCCGAGACTTGGATACCGTCCAAAATTCAAAATTGGCTTAATAGTTTCATTGTATTCCAACGAATAAAACAATGATATATTTATATAAGATATATTTTTATATAAATACCAATTTAATATTTATTATATTTGACTTAATATTGAATTATTTTCTATGTTAATAATGTTATATTGGGATAAGCCACGTCGTCATACGAACATACAGTACGATAGGCGGCATTCCTTTATCTGCTCGGTTATCCGTTCCCAGCCAATTAATGTTTTGACTGAACTATTGCGAAGGAAGTTGTATACTGACGATGTCCTGTGTATATTAAAAATTTGTAGTACGTAATCAACTACTGTGGAATTCCTCGTATGTAAGTTATATTTATTCTTTTGTAGCTTTAGTAACACGATGGCGCAACTGGACTGATCGTTAACACATTGGTTGTGAATTCGATTATCTTGGATAACTTTGGATTAGTTTGGATAACTTATGTCACCCCCGTATAGTCGACTAATTTATATCAACTTTTTATATACTTATTTGATAGAATGTGCCTATAGTGAAATCTTAACGTCTTTTACCATTGTTTTGTACTATATGCTTTACGTTGACATTACTTTTAAGATGACAAGACGGAAGCACAGGCGCAGCGTCTGCCTGTTAACGCGACGTTTGTGGATTTAATTCCCACTCGGAGAAGAAGGATTTTTTCATTTCCATCTTCCCTCTGACAATTAGGCAAAGCGCGGCGTTGAGTTCCACCATTCAACTCGAGACGGCGGAAAATGGGGAAATTGGGGATCTTGACACTTTGTGCTATATGCGGGATAAAGCTTGAAGCTATAATAATATAATAATAATAAATTCAACCATTTATTTAAAGATCAGCTAAAATATAGTTAAACTTAGTATCGAACAACGTAAATCTAAACATGCTTTTAAAACTGCTGTTAAAACTCAATGTCTTTTTTGTACGGTAAACTGAAATTTATAGGCCATGTGAAAGCGTCGTAAAATTTCCTTCCTGATTCCACCTATTTAGATTTAGTTTTAGGAAATACCGTTATATTAGTTTTCTTTTTAATCTGTTTACCATTGTTGCTTTTTCAAGTTGTATATAGGCTTTTAATTTATTTTTATATATATATATATATATATATATATATATATATATATATATATATATATATATATATATATATATATATATATATATATATATAGTATATATATAGTATATATATATTATATACATATATATATATATATATATATATATATATATATATATATATATATATATATATATATATATATATATATATATTATTATATTATTATAGCTTCAAGCTTTATCCCGCATATAGCACAAAGTGTCAAGATCCCCAATTTCCCCATTTTCCGCCGTCTCGAGTTGAATGGTGGAACTCAACGCCGCGCTTTGCCTAATTGTCAGAGGGAAGATGGAAATGAAAAAATCCTTCTTCTCCGAGTGGGAATTAAATCCACAAACGTCGCGTTAACAGGCAGACGCTGCGCCTGTGCTTCCGTCTTGTCATCTTAAAAGTAATGTCAACGTAAAGCATATAGTACAAAACAATGGTAAAAGACGTTAAGATTTCACTATAGGCACATTCTATCAAATAAGTATATAAAAAGTTGATATAAATTAGTCGACTATACGGGGGTGACATAAGTTATCCAAACTAATCCAAAGTTATCCAAGATAATCGAATTCACAACCAATGTGTTAACGATCAGTCCAGTTGCGCCATCGTGTTACTAAAGCTACAAAAGAAGAAATATAACTTACATATATTTTCACAAAGTGTTTCACTATATCAAAGTCAATATGTTTTTTCATATAGAAGACCTATGAGTGAACTCTTCGATGCTCATTTTATTAGTCAACTGATTTAGTAGGTTGAAAATAAAACAGTGATTTTAACTGACAGTTTCTATCATATCTTTAGTATACTTTATATTTTACTGGTCTTCCTGATTTGTCATCAGCTAGTAAAAATGATGTGGACATATTTAGGTGCTGGATTATGTGTCAGTCTAAAATTAATATAGTAGTAGTATTACAGTAATAGTACATCTCATATATTTGATAAGACTGAACATTTACTTTACAAGATTTTAGCTGGATAGCGTCTGGCTACATACGCGTTGGTTGAGGTTCAATTCTGCGCTATTAACATAAATCGTGTATGAAGAGAAGAGAGAGAGATTCGGTATATTTTTTATTTATTCTCTCTTCATTTAGAACTATAATCAATCTTGAAAATACTAACTCCTCAATATACCAATATCTTATAGTAAATCAATAATTTAACACCTTAAGTAAGAAATAAACCCGTAATGTGTAAAGTTACCTATTGACATATATATATAACAAAGAAAAACTTAAGTATATACAATTACATGACAACGCCTGTGTTATTACCGAAGCTAATATGCGCTATGCTAAACGTTTATAATACGTTTGAAGTGAATGACCACATACGATGGCTAAATTACCGCATGAGAACTTAAATATATGAATATCGTAACGTTCTGGGATCCATAATACTAGATTTTACGCAAGCGAGTTGAAATTATGGGTCCGACAGTAATAACCTATTTCCAAGATCCGCAAAGCTTTCGTACATGGAGAAGATAAACAACTATTAATACTGAAATGTACACTGAATATAAAATAGTTTAAGTTTATAACTAGAGTCTTATTTCTTATTTATTTTCTATGTATGTAGTAGCATACGAGATAGATAGTTTATACCACACAATTTCCAAATATATACGCCTTTTAAAAGAATACCTTATATATATAGCTAATATCTGATATCTTTTCTTCCCTGTAATGGAAAACGTAACCACTAATTACATCTTAATATTTATATTTAACACAAATTACCTCTTCACCATAACGCTTTTTAAGATATAACATAATGAAGTTTTCTCACCACTGCTTAGTAAATTAACGCGTTAGCTCCTTATCTACAACAACTTTGCTGCGAAAAAACCATGTTTGCCAAAACTTTCGTATGACAAGTAATTTTTATTAAAAATTTAATTTGTTGAGCATTTTGAGATTTAAAAAAAAATGTTCTTTAGGTATGTATTTCAACAAGAAATTTCCTGAACGTGTGGCCTACTGATCTCTTTTTCTGTATAAACAAATTTCTTTTGTTTGTTTAAATAAATACAAACAAAGCGTTAAAATAACATGAGGTTTTCTACTTATTTTTCCGTTCAATATAAATGAGGCCAGTTCAAGATTAATAGCTAGTTCGAGAGAAATGTAGGATTGAGTGCTATCGAGATCTCTTTCGGCGAGTTCTGTTAAGTACACTGGAAACAACCATTTGACCATATTTGCATTGTCAAAGGCATTTCTGTCGATACAAATCTTTGAAGTTATTCTCAACCGCAGAATGTGGACGCGTGTGGAATAGCATCACTTCTAGTAGGATATTTACGAGTGACAGCCAGCGGCTGTTGTTAAACAAATAGCGTCTATACAAATAAGACAGTGCTGATTCATAGATTCGACTCTGAAGTATATTTAGTTAAAGTATCAGGTTACTGGAGTGGTGATGTCGCGCCTGTCCCGTTTCAGTACCGGTGACGAGTTCTACACGTTATAAGCTTACATTTATACTTTTTATCTCTACTATATAAATATAACGCTACGTATATAAAGACTGGTTAATCAACACGATTAACATAATTGTTGTTTTAATAAAAACAACAAAAATTCTTTCATCGTGTGAGGATTACCGTTTAAATTGTATATAATGGTTCTGCTTTAATTTTCATGCTCGCAGTTAATGATTATAAGTAGTTAACTCGCTAACCTTGACGCAAACACCCGGAAACTCGCAGGAAAGGGTACAAAAGTACGATGGTCATGTGTGTAACATTAATATGAGGGTAATAAGCGACAGACAGGCTAACTCCTCCCACAAACAAACAAGGCTAATCACCTTCTTCCATGACATTATTGATTTCGGAGCTATATTATTTGCAGGTAATAATGAAACAGTAATTAATAAAAATATCCGTCCTTTAAAAGAAATAGCTGTTATTTTTATAAAGATAATTGATATGTTCCCACATCAGACGTAAATATAGATAGGTTTGTGAAAAAGAAAATGTCAGTTGGTTTCGCTGTCATCTTGAAGCGTCGTTTATTTTGACTAAGAAGAATCAATTTATCATTAGTTTAAAATGATTTATATCTAGCTTCCCTCTGTCTACCTCCCAAAGTGAGGGTGCTAATAATATATTTAACGTATATTTACATATTTGATACAAAAAATTTAATGATATAGTGCCAGTGCTATAATATCATGATGCTTTAATTAATTAATTATTTTAATTTTAAATTAGCTCAGTGTAGTAAATGTACTGAATAGATTCTTTTAAAAGATGACAGTACTATTCATTCTTCCTTAATTTAAAAAGTTATCGTAATTACATTGATATTTATATAGTATGTATCTAGACTTTAAAACTATTTTTTCATCTTATTAGAGTTTACTGTAAAGTAGGTTTTAAGGATTAAAATTTTCCATATAATAAAATACTAAATGGTGCGCAATTCCCTTATCTTATACACTGTAAAAAGAATCGATCACAATAAGGTGTTACACGAAATTTAAACAAAGAAACTCTGTCTATGGCTTGATGTCGTGACTGTAAACGAAAAATTCGTGGGTTCGATTCCCACACGGGAAAAGAAAATATTTTCTTTCCCCGCTTTGGCAAGTCCCAGACTCGACACATCATGCCTCAAGTGCAGGCAATAAGCAGATCGCATTAGGATTAATATTGTGAAAAAATATTAGTAATATTTAATATTACAGTGAAGTCTGTCTGTTCAAAATGCATCACGATCTATCGGATCGCATAGTATTATTTTAATGTAGATAAACTTCAAATTATTTAGCAACAAGTGTGTTACTAAGTCTCGACGTTTAGCAACATCACGAGATCGATTATTATCTACCTAAACATACGGATAGTCGGTAAGGTCATGGTTGTATTATTGACATATATAGAACTAATAATGATTCACGTGTTAAAAATTTTTCCAACGAAATGGAGACTGTAAGTAATAACAAAATTCTTTATTATATTGTTTTAGGTTTTTTATTATATATGAATATTATTTTTGAAATAAAAAATAAGTGAGAGGCTCGTAATTATAACTTGCTTCTGCTAAGGACGACCGCTTGAGCGCATATTTACGCGAACATAGACCACGTATTGTGTTTACTACGTCAATGTGATTGTACGAGTTCATTATAAACTGATAACTAATTCATATTAGTATATGTAATCCTAATTAGTTTGTAGTAAGGACGATTTCTTCTTATTGTGATTTGTCATGTCTTTTTCGTTCTCTTATTAAAGTAAAGTATATTATAATAGTGCAAGCACCAACTCAATCATGGCTGTCTTGGTGCAGCGGCCCATCTTCATTTGAGAAGGTACTGTACGATTCCGGTACAAGTTTTGAACTATTTTCTCAATTTATAATATAACATTATTAAAAAGGCATATTTAAAAATGTATATAAGACTTTTGTAATACCTGTGCACCATTACATATTTCTTCTTATATTTTTTGGTTCTTGTTGATTAAACGCTCTGCGCAGCGCCAGATAAGATCACTTAGTGTCAGTTTTTACACTACATCAAAGAAACCCTTGACCTTGCCTTGAACTTTGCGATGAATACCGACTAAATTAGACTTCATAACATACTAAGATTTAAACAGATAATAAAGTTGACATACTTAATAGCACGTCTGACCTATATATAAATATATACCTATATATTTTATATAAAAAGTTATGTATGCAATATACCGTACGCATTTAAGATACTTTCACATCGTGTGTTTAATGTGTTTTCTACATATGTTTACATAAATAAACTTAAATTCTATAAGTTATTACACAAATATATTATTATAGAAATTGTGGATTTCATAATATATAAATATATATTCTATATTTAGATAATTTTAATTTCTGTTCTTTATTTTTGTTCTAATTTTTGTTAATTAATATATACGTGACATTTAGAAACCTATACAAATGGATACCGTTCAAGCGCTTTAGCCACTAAAAAGCGAGCTGAGTTATTTAGTACACCTATGTGAACAACACCTCTATATGTATTGTTATGTACATTTTGCTTAGTATGATTAATTACAAAAATGTTAAAAGTTAAAATTATTAGCCATGCGTAAATTCTCAAGATAACTTGAGAACGTCTTAGAATTTCGTGTGAGAGGTTATCGCACAATGCAAATTGTCAAATAAACCTATTTAGATAAATCAAAAACGAATAAATTTTATTACAATGTCGTTTATTGTAAGAGATACGTAACTTTTAAAGTTGTTACATGCTACAAGCTAAAGCAAAACAAGGTTTAAATCTATCTATATGTAAATTAGTGTTTAATAGAGATTAAACTTGTAAGTATGATTGTAAAATTTAATTTAGTTATGCGTTAATTGACATCTCAAGTAGGACCAAATGTAATGTTTAACTTCTATTAAATTTTGAATTTCACGTTAGGTAGTAATTAATGTGACATACAAAAATTTATAATAGGTAACGAAAACAGGCAATAATATATAGACAAAATAATAATTTAAAATAAATTCTAACCAGTTCAGACTTTAGACTGACTGACTGAATAACAAAAAGACTATTTAAATAGAAATATATAAAAATAATCGACACTGAAAATTCTTTATACTAACTTTCAGTTAAATTCAATTTGAAATTAAATTGAATTGAATACAAAGACTTAAATTATTTTGTCCTGAAAGCCCATTTAAATTTAACGTTATATAATTATAAAGCTTAATCACTTCAAAATCGTTACTAATTAAAATTATTTATTGGAAAATAGATTAGTGACGTAATCCAGGTTACTTTTTATAGTATTTTATTGGCGATTGCTAATTTTAAATGAAAGCTTATTTATAGCTTTATTATCTGGAAGAATCGAATCCACAGGATACAATTTTACTTTATTTTAAATATTTATATGAAGCTCGACCAGTTTGAAATAACTTTCTACAAGGAGCACGGCATGCGACCGATGTTCGTGCATAAATATTATCACCGCTAGCTATCTTAATTGCTTTGATGGACCACAGTTTTTACATGACTTTTACGGCTTGAGCTTTATTGTTTTTTTATTTTCTCGTATACAGTTTTGCTTCTTTTTTCGATAACACATCATATATGTTTGTTAATTAGTATTAGTCTTATTTTTTTATACGTTATGACCAATTTATAAGCGGACAAAAAGGATTATGTTACTTTTATAGTAGTTCTTAGAATAATTACAAGAAATATTTCGCATTTTAGGGTGTATAGTGAGAACTTGAGTTAGTCACTCCGTTCGTCACTGCATACGTTAGTTTGTTGTGCCTAATGCTTATTTTTCCTGGAAAGCACTGCTTGTCGGTCAAAATTATTAACCTCACTTGTCTTGTTACGCTAGTGAACATTTCTGTCATATAGGTATTGGTACAACCACTACTACAAGTAAATCTTAAAGTAATTTTTTTTAAAAAACATGAGTAAGTTCTAAAAAATATAATTAATAACAGCTAAAAGTAACAATTTACGAGAGATTAATTTCCAGATGTATTACCAGAGAACAAACAATCAAAATTTATTACACCATATATTTGAAAACTGGCTGTAAACTATTCTTTTTTTTTTTTTTTTTAGCTTCACGCTTTATCCCGCACATGGCAGGGTAGGCAGAGGGAACTGCAGGAACCATATGAACCTAGTGTTAAGACACTCCGTTACTTAGTCCCTGCTTACTCCGTCCCCACTTTCCGCCTTTTCGAGGCATTGCGTGTTGAGTGGCGGAACTCAACGCCGCGCTTTGCCTTAGTTGCCAGAGCGAAGAAAATGGAAATAGAAAAATCCATCTTCCCCGACTGGGGATCGAACCCAGAAACCGTCGCGTTAGCCGCGTTACAGGCAGACGTTGCGCCTCTGCGCCACGACGGTCCTCGACCGTCTATTCAATGCCATATTACTTTGTTTTAAGACAATCACTCAGATTGTTGTGGCATGCTCTTTAACGGTACCTTTATATGACACACCTGTATTATTTTCAATTCGCTAAAGGCCTATTATAACGCGATTAAACATAGTCATATTACATATGATGTCACTGAATAAATTGAACACACCTTATAGTTGTTATACAGACTTTACCTCAAATTAAAAATTAAAAAGGGCTTTACATTTAGTGAGTATCTCTCGACGTAGTTTACGTGCACTATATTACATATATTCTCCTTTTGGCACGTCTTCATACGAATGTCAGTAAAAATATCTGTTATTTTCATTTCTTTTACCTTCTCCACGGTACTCTTAATGAAATTATATGTCAAATTTCAGGCTTCTGACAACCGCAGAAGCTAGTGAGTGTAATATTCTACTCTACTCACTCAGTAGTTTCTGTTTTGCCTTTCCTGCCGACCAGTCTCGATTAAACTTTTAATCTTATTTAAACAAGCTTCTTTCTGATTCACAATTTATTTACTTTGTTTCCTTTTGATGACAATTCAAAGTGTTTATCATAAAAATGTAAAAATAAACTCTTAGTAATTATTACCTTTGTTCCTTTTGTGAAAATAATCATACAGTTTGTTCGAATTTTTATATGTTTTCTTTTTATAATTATCCACCTTGTAAACAATTACTACACAGACGGCAATAACAGGCGTCGTACCTATACAAATAAATTCATCATTTCTTTTTCGCACTGCCAATTTAGTTGGTCTTCGTATTTTTTTTCTATCTATGTCCCATTAGTAGACTCATTTTGCGGCGTTCGGTGTCGTTACTCCACTTAGATCCATTAACTAAATTGCCTCGGCGTAGTTTTGGCGGTTCCCGCTGTTTATTTTGTGTGACCTGTTTTAATATAGTCGATTTTGGTGTGTCTATAGTTGTTAAATACTGTTATTTACTCTTGAAACGCTGATGGGTACTGTATAAATATATACATAATATTATTTTAAATCTGACAATGAATCATACTAGCTTTCGTTAAAATGACTACTATACGTTGTGATTTGTTTAACTAGACTCTTTGTAGATTAAGTACAAAGAAAAGATTTTATTTTGTAGTGTTTAAAATATAAAATTAATATTATTTACACGCTATCGTGGCGCAGTGATGCAGCGTCTAGCTATAAAAGAAATAGTTATGACTTCCATACTAACTCGGTCAAAATGTACTTAAATATTAGTAGCCCTATAAAAGAAAAAATACAGTGCAGTGTAGAGTAACAAGGAAAAAATAGGTATGCAATACAACAATAAACAAATTTGATATTCATGTATATGTTAAAGACCTGATGAAGTGACTCACTTAATTAATTTTATCAGGAAAATGTGAGAAAGGATACTTCTACATTAAGACAGACGTCGTTCAAAGATAAATTTCTTTTATAAAGGCACATTAAAAGGAATGGTGAAGTTTCCAGGAAACTTTATTCCTTTAATGAATTGCTTTGTAAAGATATTAATTAATAGTCTCAAACTGTTACTTTGTGAAAAGCTAACAATATAACATAGTACTGTTTCATTAATATAATGATATAATTCAACTTGTTAATTAAGATTGATTGTATACTTTTTTTTTTTTTTTATTATAGCTTCACGCTTTATCCCGCACATGGCAGGATAGGCACAGGGAACTGCAGGAACCATACGAACCTATTGTTAAGACACTCCGTTACTTATCCCTGCTTACTCCGTCCCCACTTTCCGCCGTTTTCGAGGCATTGCGTGTTGAGTGGCGGAACTCAACGCCGCGCTTTGCCTTAGATGCCAGAGCGTAGAAAATGGAAATAGAAAAATCCATCTTTTCCGACTGGGGATCGAACCCAGTAACCGTCGCGTTACAGGCAGACGTTGCGCCTCTGCGCCACGACGGTCCTTGTATACTTATTCAATACAAAGCATTTCGAAAAGAAAAAAGACATGTTCCCTTTAAGTAAAGTGGGTGGGTGAACTAAAGGGGCAAATAAGGTTAGGTCTCTCGCTCTCATAATCACTGACACACATTCTGACACTCGTCATATACCACTTATAAAGGTCGGCGATCTGTCTCGAATATGACGTAACTGTGATTTATAAGTTGACTTTTTGAACCTTTTAATTTAATATATAAGCTTAATTTGTGCAACATCAAAAAAGGAAGTGCGGTACTGTATATACATTCACTTTCTGAAGAAAAGATATTATATCTTTAGTAAGTATAGGTAAGCTAAGAGTGTATTACCTTAAACAATGTGTGATATAAAATATACGAGATAGATTCAGTAAAGAAGTTTTATTTAACAAAAATACACCGATTTTTATCTTTGCTTTAATATTGAAATTGGAGTGCGATCTCATATAACCGAAATACGTTTGGAAAGTTTGCAACGAAGCCAAATGCATTTCGTCTTTCCTTTACCAGTCGGTATGGCTGAAATCTGAAACTGGCTCGACTACGGCTTTAAAGGCTGTATATTAATTTGTCAATCATTTGATGATGCTCATTATGACTTAAGTACTTAAGTGGATATATGAATATACTTATGTCAGACATTGACGGAAGCTTAGTATTTTTTTTAAGATTTAATATGTAAATGAGTAATCAAAAAATTAACTTTAACTTTCAAATTACCCGTACAGTAAGTTAATTAGGTAAAATAAATACAAAATTAAATTAACCAAACTAATTACGTCAAAATATTATGTACGTACGTACATTTAATTAAGTCAAACACAAAAAGTGAATAAAGCAAACGTAAATATATCGACGTGACACAAGCTCGATTACAGGAACACCCTGTTGTGACTCATCGGGTCCTTTGGCGTGCATCCAAAGCTATAACCGCCCGCTAATAAATAATATACTACGCTTTAATGATCTCTTGTGGTTTCATTTGGAAATATGTAAGTCCTACACATCGAGACTTAGATATACCAATTGTAGTGTGAATTTTAGGTATAAAGTTAAAACTTTGGTCTAAATTTATTTTCTCTTTTTTTTTCTGTAAGTTTTTTTAGTGTCTAATAAAAACAATTTAAGCTTTGCTGTTAATTCTTTAATATGTGAATTTCCTGCTTACTTTAATTTAGTTTGTAACAAAAAATATGCTTATATTATTCATGTTTTTGTAACGCGCAATGTAAGTAATTCTCGGAATATTCAACAGCGGCTTCTTCAAAATGATTAATATTTAACTACTTCTTACACTATGTTATAAAATTTAAAAACAATTCTTATATTTGACTCACGTGCATGTCCGACCAGTACAACAATAAAAGTTTTTTTACAAGACGCAAATAATCAAATATATATAACCTTACTCAAAGTGTAAATAGTCTTGGTTAAAGAAATTGAAACAGTATTAAACATATTAATAGTTACTCTGCCACCCCATATATATTTATTACCTTATTCCCTTTCATTCGTCACAACTTTACGTCATCCAGTCACTTCATTAAAAATTACTTAACTAATGTTTCTATAGTAAAATGTAGTAATAAATTGCAAGTGTCTCCCGATTTAGGCACTTCTTCTTAACAGCAGAATATGTATGTGTGACTTACTTTACATACGAGTTTAATATTATGTAGCTTTAAAACATAATTCATGTGTTAAATGTACTGCTTCACGTAAAGTGTACGTGCCATGTCAGATTTCTTATTTTCCAATAGCCCAAATTAAAACATCAACGTTCTCAAATTTAATCTGACAATCAAACCTGTATTTATAGCTTCAATTTTATTTAAAAGTCAGTTTTTACTTATTCAATCTTTACACATTCTGGTACAGTTAATGTGTTATTATAAATACTTGTAAGCTGTAATGTCTCCTACATTACTTATATTACATAGAAAAGTGTCCATTTAATTGAGATTATTACTTATGTAAATTAAATGTTCCTTGAGAAATGTTATAGGAGTGAAGAAGTATTAGCATTCTTAGGATGAGGATTTTAATCTCTGGAATTTTTGACCTGAGTGTAGGTTGGACAAGTAAGATCTTGTGAAATTAGATCACCAATTCTTATCATACCAAAAATAGTCATGTTAAAGCGGTTTTTAATAAACTACAACAAATGTTAGTGAACATAATTTATAAATTAAATATTAATTTAGTATAAAAATAAATCATTACCCTTACATCACGATTCTAGACTCTAATATCCTATATATTCAAATTCAAAAAATTCAATTCAAATTTTTGATACAATAAAAATGTTAACATATTTTCTAAATGATTGACGCCGTCCATCAGTCAGAATTTAGCGCATTTGTCGGCGATTTCAACGTGCCATTACACCCGTGCCCGATGATATTTAGGATATGAAAAATGATAGCGAACGACAGCTCTCAATCAAACCATATTGTGTATTTTAATGTTTTATAATATTTTGTATTCTAAATACAATATCAATTTTCATTTAAAATAAAATTTCAGTTACATAATTATTCTGTTTTATTACTAGTCTCTGTCATATTTAATATGGGAGCTTTAACTTTTACAACGAGAACGCAGACTCAAAATATTCCGCGTTGTGTGTTAAGTGGCAGAACTCAACGCTGCACTTTGTATTACCAGAGCGAGGAAGTTAAAGAAATGAAAATGAAAATCTACTCGTTCTTCATTCACATAAACATACAATAATCACTTTCTACTGTCCCACTGTGGTCACGTATAAAATTTGAAAATATTAATAAATTTGGATAATCGATTTCAAAACAAGACTTGGTTACCTCTAATGACATATAATTTGCCTATTTGTTCAATAGCAATAAGTTATGTCTCTTCTTCCAATAACAATAAAATATTATGCTCTGGTCGGCTATGGACTGTTATATGTCATTAGTTATCTTTTTTATTTCAATACAAACAAAAAGTCCTACGCCAGCAAACCCACGAACGAAAACTAGTTCACTATAAATAACATCTGCCTACGATGTCAATCTAAAATTTTATACAAGTCTGCACTCCATGTATGCATAACAAATGTAGTTTTCAAATTTCCAAGCCACTGTCATTCGATCGCAATGCATACGATATGAGGCGCACCATTTTGAGACCTTCCGAGTCCCACGCTCCTTAAGCGTACCAAATATTTTCATAATATAATATTCCGTATCCGTTAGGCCTCAAAAACGATATTCGTTTGGATCTAATTTGCAGATAAATATATACGTCATGCCCATCAAGTGGTTCTTCGTATTGTATGTTCCGGCTATTGTATGCGAATACCTCCTCTGTTTTAATTCTGTGACAGAAATATAATTGATTGATTACTTAGAATGTCTGAGGAAAGACTACCACCATATATATTTATATATGATGTTAATAGTCCTTACCTATATCATATTAATTACTTCAAATTTTTATATAATCTCAAAAATAGCTCGCTTCCAAACATGAAATCGTTACTGATACTTGTATGCAATATGCATAATAATTAGTTTAATATGGCCACGTGAAAGTCTGCTACTAATTTCTTCGCTTAATTACCATTCTCAACTTCTAGTCTCATATGCACAAATTACCTACTCAAGGCAGTGCACCTCAGTATTAATTAAAATTCATAGTCTTACCGACGTCAGTATAAAAGCTCGTGTTTCATTTTGTGCTTCTTGCTGTATTTTCAAGCAACTTTTATTAAAAAATATTAGAATTTTGACGCATTACGTATATTTTCATAGATTTTATACAACATCTGTCACTATATGGTGACTGACTAACACTGTCTGTAGACAGAAAGCATAAACGATGACGACGAAATTTCATTATTGATTGAGAATACTACTCTATACTTGGTAACATATATATGTTATTTACAATTGTATAATCTTTTACATGTTTATTTAAAAAAAATGACTTGTATTAATGCATATCAGTAGAATTATTAACTACGAATGAAGCTAGTCAAGTTGCATTACGAAACATTGCGCACTGTGGCGGATCTCTACATCGCACCGAGACCAAGACCGTTTAAATTCAAACGCTGTCTTTCCTAATATATCAATTTTTCTAATATCATTTACTTAGTTGCGAACGCAACAAATGAACGAAATAATCAATATGTTGATACGTGTCCCTAATGTCCTGCAATTTCGAGAAATTTCGTCTGAGTCAATTCATCGAATGATAATGTCTTCACATTGTTTACTTTTATTTCCGGTGATTCAGGGCTTCCTTTATATAATAAGTAGCTTTTTGTTGGTTTACATATTAAATTATAGTGAATTTCTTGCAAAGGTTTTTTATATTGTTTTAGTTATTTATATGCTTTGTTTTAAAAAAAAATGTTATATTTTGTCGGCAATGTAAAGTGAAAACCACATTTGTTGTTATTAAAACATATGTATACAAGTGTAGCGACGCGCCAATATTTATGTTCAGTACGTCAACATTAACATAGCAAATGGATTGCGTCCTGCCGCCGCTTCCTTCGTTCGCTATGCAATGTTATTATGCATCCCGATGCATAGTAGTTTTATGGTTATCCATTTTTGATGCAGATTTTAAAGTTGATTGTGGGAAAACAATGACGAAATCGTGGCAAGTTCATTGGGTATACCTAGATAGTTCTTTTGTTATGATTTTAATGAGAGCTGATCGAACGTAAATTATTTCAACACTTGTTTGTCGAACAATAATACAATAGTAATGATTTTCTTTTATATTTAATAATTTATATATATTTTTATTATATTTTGAGATAAATTAGAATTTGAGAACCGTCGCGGCGCATAGGCGTAAGCGTCTGCCTGTAAACGCGACGGTTTGAGAGTTCGATTCCCACTCGGGGAAGATGGATTTTTCTATTTCCATTTTCTTCGCTCTGGTAACTAAGCAAAGCGCGGCGTTGAGCTCCGGCACTCAACACGCAATGCCTC
Organism: Dione vanillae; assembly: GCA_037178615.1. Classification (NCBI taxonomy): domain Eukaryota; kingdom Metazoa; phylum Arthropoda; class Insecta; order Lepidoptera; family Nymphalidae; genus Dione; species Dione vanillae. Next base: position 509,896 of record JAZFAU010000270.1, read on the forward strand.
GAAAAAGGCGGAAAGTGGGGACGGAGAAAGCAGGAACTAAAGCAACGGAGTGTCTTAACACTAGGTTCAAATGGTTCCTGCAGTTCCCTCTGCCTACCCTGCAATATGCGGGATAAAGCGTGAAGCTAGAATAAAAAAATTAGAAACTTAGTGGTTTACTTTTAGACTTCGTTATTCCTTATTAATATAAAAATATAATATAAAACGGTTTATGTAAACGTTTGAAAAAAAAATCCTTATCTAACGTAATGATGACTTGCGCCAGTCTCATCGATATCTGGGAAAAATGTAATACAAAAATACTTGGAATTCAATGAAAATTCCAATAAGTGTATGATTAAATGTACAGAATATTAGGTATTTATGTAAATATGCATGCATTATATATGCACTGATAACATTAAATGAATCAAGAGAGAAGAAACTATTTAGCATTCCATGAATTCACCGTGCAGATGATGGGCTCATCGTGTTGACCTGTGTATAGATATCGTATATATATAATTGGACGTTTTAAAAGTAATTTTAGTAGTTGTAAGTGCTAATTCTTATAGTTCTAAGTTACTGTAAGCAAAGTATAATTAAAATGTTTAACTGATAATCCACGGAGAGAAGAAACTACGAGCTCTTATTTATTTTCATTTTCATTTATTTATTTTTGTGATTGTTTCAGGTTTGTATTTATAGATAAAGTTTTATGTTAAATAGCATAACGGTGCTATGAAACTTGACTTGACGTTGAAATTGACATTGACAAACATATATTTGCAAATTCACCTAAATTTTGTCAATAAATAAAAGAAATATTTTATTTCTTTATAATTTTACTTACACAAAAGCTGATTATAATTAAATAACGATTATAGATATATCTTTAAAACTCTTTCGTTACCCAGGGACTGACAGATAGGAAAATATTCATCGGAAATTAGAAAGTTAAATGGTCCCTTGAATGTAGCAGTAATAGATTTGCTGAATTTATGACGAAATAAACAGAATTTCACGTATCATACTTGTTAAAGCAGACAACTCCGCGAGCTACAAGTTGGTAAATAATAAACTTTAATATGATTCTGTAGTCATATTTATAATTCAAAACATGGTCTTAATCCGGTATCCGGTGGCACAGTTCCGGTGGCTATGTCTATATCTGACAATTCATTGTCATTCGTGTTCGCTCAATTACCTATCTTTATTGTCATAGAGTAATTCGGAAGTGTTAAAATGTGTCTTTGTTATAATGTTTCGCGAAATTCTTAATGCTAACACATATATGCCATATTTGCCAAATTTTCTACGTTATTTCATTTCGACTGAATGTTATCTGTGTATCAGTTACGCAGTAAGAGAAGATTAAAAAAACCTAATTTTTATACAGTCATAGGCCATCTTATCATATTTTTAAATCATATATTTCTCTCCATTATAAAACCCAAAAATATTGACGTTTACATCCTATTTCTAAATGAGTATTACTTTAAGCTATATATATTTATCTACCTGTGACACCTTATTATGCGTTACGTGTAATCCGTCATTTGATTCATACGTATCGCCTTTATCTAGAATTCGTAGGCGTAACGCGATTGATACCTTTGGGGGGGAGGGGAAATGCATTCATTTCTTTGCCCCTCATTTAGTCAATCAATTACTGTCGCATATCGCACACGTTTATCTTGAGAATTGTTTATTTTGATATTATTGTATAAAAACACTCAAAATGATGTTTGAACTATAGTATATTTAGTTCTTGGTTGATTATAGCATATTAAAGTGTAAAACATCAATAAAGTCAAAGTGAAGTGAAATAATTAGAATAAATATTTAGTATTTATGTAAAAATGGTTATGGAGTCAGCACAGCCCAATGGGCGCTTTTGGCCATTGTCCCCACGTTTATGGCGTCGTAGTAACGAATACTCAAAAATCGTTTTTGAGCCAAGACGACCGCCGAGATCACCGATCGAAATTCGAAAACACGAGAAAATAGATGAAACACCAGATCTGCTACGATCCAGGAGCTTTATCAAAGAAAAACTAGATAGCCTAAACATAGATGATGTAGAATTAAGAAACAAGAATACAGACGAATGTAGATGGAGTGTCGATTCTAAGAAGCCACCTGTTAAAGAAGTGAAAAAAGATGAAGTAGTCAAGTTCAGATTGAAAAAGCAAAGACAACCAAGGCCGAACAGTCTTCAGTTATTACTTTGCCCCTCAAGCTCAGGACACTATAGCAGTAACACGTGGAGGTATACGCGGGTTCGCTCTAAGAGGTTTGTATTAGTATTTTATTCTTTTAGTTTATTTTGCTTGTTTATTACTTTTTTATGTATTACTTAAAATATATTTCTTTAATGTTTTAAAAGTACGTGGAAGTTAATTTAAGTTCATCTTGCATAAATATGTGCCGGATATTACATTTTTGGCACAATATTTGTATCCGTAGTAAAAATACAGGTTTTAAAATCGAGCTCGCTTCAGATTTACAAGGTAGTTTCGAGTATTGCAATCAAGTATCGGACGACTAGACTGGATGTAATTAATTTGGATACTTTCCCTTACACTCGTAATCTTAAATGTCTCCACCTTACACAATGTTGTGGGCGGCGAGTGGGTGGTATTTTGAAGGCTACATACTTTGGTTAGGCTCGGCTTCGATCGTTGATCATTTTTGATAGAATTCCTTTGCTATTTATACATATGTATATTTATTTGTTAATTATGGTGTTCTGTCCATGTCATTGCCAAATCAATAAAATATTCAAATAATCTTTTACAACAAACAATTAATTTTTTAAATAACCTTCAGTATAAATTATTATTTTTAATAAAATAGATTAACGCCATAACAAAGTGTTGTAATTGTATTTACTACGAAAAATATCATATGTGTTTGTCTTTTGTGAATTGTATTTCATTGAAATAGATTGATATAAAGAACTCAAAGGTATCTAAGTTACAGCACTCAACACAGTACAAATACTTACTAAGTCGGTGTAACAACGAAATATTTTATTTTACTTAAAATCTCAGAGAGCTCACGACATCGCCGTGTATATCTTTCATCACTATTAAAACTAATTGTTGATTGCAATAAACTTAATTAATCAATATTAAAAATTTGGCACGTCGTCGCCGGCGTCCTGTTATGATTTACGTGAGATGAATCGTTACGCAATACCTATGTTATTTTCTTATTCATATTTCAAGCCTATATGATTATAATATTCGTAAAATATTACGTCGTATCTACGTCTTAATCGATGGATCAAGATGGCAAGAAGATTATGAAATGAAAAAATGCTTCTGAACTTTAAATTCCGATACATTTTTTATACAGTATCAGAATATATGCTTTTATAATATTATTAATTTCAGTAGTAAAATAACAAAAATCTTATTCAAAGTAGTTCCTAAATATAAAACTTTTAAAAAAATTACGAATTTCTTAAAAAGTATGACATCGATAGTTGCGTTACTGACATTAAAATAATCCTGTCCTAGTTTCAACGTAATATTTTTTATTTCTTGAAGCGTATCACATTTTTGTTTAATGTAGGGCTCAAAATCCGTTGTATTTATGTTCATCGCCGCACCGCAGCATCGCGCTATGAATATTCAGCCAGACCATCTCAAAGCTTTATGCAAACCAATTAAAAGTAAAGACTGTCGATATTCCACAACGTATTGCCCACTTTAAATTGTTAATTGATTTCCATACCGATCGAACACATCTTTATAACAGTTCAAAGGATCTTTGACATTTCAATTGTAATTCGTTAACGAATATATTATAATTGTTATTGTTATCTCACGTTTTATCTCTCGTATAAATTCACAGCTGGTGTCCAATTTGATATCATCCGTTTTCATTCTTTAAGTATTTATTGCTTTATGCTTTATGTTTATTACATGAAAGTATTTTAAATGAAACTGTTCAATGGTTAAAATATTTGAGCTTAGAATCATATGTAATTGACGCTGTCATGGCGCAGTCATATCTGGCAGGTTGGTAGTCTGTTCGATCCACAATTGGGAAGGAAAAAAATGGCTATTATTTTGTTTTTCTAACAAGACAAAGTTCAACGGGCCGTTTGGCACTCATAAATCTCTATACCTACCTTACTAAAAGCTAGATAAAGCAGTATAGAAAGCACTTACTAAGTAATCTAAATATATAAGATAACATACGACATTTATAACTTAACATACGACAAATCAAAGAAACAACTATCAATTAACCTCAATAATAGGAGTCAACAATAAATAAATACCCGTAGAAGGCTTTTACTCACTATTTATTACCTTTCAGTGTAAACTTTCGTTTAAATTTCTATGAAAAGTAGGCAAACCTCACCTCGAAGTTATAACCACTAAAATTTCTTCGCTAATAATTAATTACTGTCTTTGTTACTCATATTAATCATTACTTTCAATTCGCACAGCGTTGTTCTTTGTAACAAATCGCAATTCCTATGTACCTAAAAATACAGAAATCTTTATATGTTTTAAGAATTATTATTTAGTTACAAATATTTGATCTGTTTTACGTTTTAAATTAAAACACTACATAGTTATTAAAAGCAAGGAACAGAACTTCTTTACAATTTAGTTGTAAGATGCCGTCTGACTATTCTGCTGTGAACGAAATAAAGATACCCTAATAAATTGAAAATATATGAAATGATATTGAAAATATATGAAATGAAATACATATTATTTACTTAATATAAGTTTTGTAATATTAGGACGATTATTTTGTAAGTTTTTTTTCGCACTATGTATATTATATATTGTGCGTAAATAAAGTCAGTTTCGTAAGTGATAGCGTTATCGGATTCATTGTAATTTGCAACATATTGCATTGCGGTATGCACTATATTATCTACAGATGCTCTAATTCTTATAACATGAATCTATCGTGTTGAAACTGGCCTAGTGACATATTTTATTTGTAATGTAACTATAATTAACTTACGTTACGTAAATTTCATTTCTTATTATTTTTCTTGAGGACCGTCGTGGCGCAGAGGCGCAACGTCTGCCTGTAACGCGACGGTTACTGGGTTCGATCCCCAGTCGGAGAAGATGGATTTTTCTATTTCCATTTTCTTCGCTCTGGTAAACTAAGCAAAGCGCGGCGTTGAGTTCCGCCACTCAACACGCAATGCCTCGAAAACGGCGGAAAGCGGGGACGGAGAAAGCAGGGACTGAGCAACGGAGTGTCTTAACACTAGGTTCCCACGGTCCCTGTAGTTCCCTCTGCCTACCCTGCCTTGTGCGGGATAAAGCGTGAAGCTAAAAAAAAAAATAATAATTTTTCTTTTTATTTTTTAATTACAATTGATTGTATTCAAACATATTTTATACTTTGTTTGGAATTTTGTGTTGATTTATTTATTTATTTTATTATGAACATGAATTACAGCCTTTTTGTACATAATTGTAATTTTTGACTATAATTATAAATTTAATTTGTTTTTTGTTTTAATTTCCTCAATTTCACGCAATAAACGTAATTGCGCAGAATGTCCTGACATTCAAAACGAAGGCGTACTTCGCTTGCTTACTGAGATTTAATTTTTTATCTTCACGTTCTTAATTATGAAAATTGTAACTGAGCTACGATAACCATTTATTTAGAATGTTATTAATTTAGAGCGTAGCAGCCTTCGAGAGACAACGTGCGACTACTGACAGGATGGTCTTGGGTTCGATCTCTACTTTAGGAATTGTTTAAGAATTATTTAACATGCACGTCGCTATGGAAAGCGGAAGAAGGAATTTCTTATTATGTGTTCATCAAATTCTTTGCACAACGAGGTTGAAGTAAAAAAAAATAGGACTATTGCTAAAAGAATGTATTCGTTCTTAACTTTTTCTTTTGTCCCATTTATTATCATTGTTCCTTATCAATTACGCTGATAATTTTATCATAACACAATTGCCTACATCGACTGTAATAATACTGAGCTTAAAAAAATTAAATGTGTCATACACAACGAAACTGCTTTATATAGTTGTTTTTATTATATCTATAGTAGACGAACATTTCTCAATAGAAATCTTTGTTCTAGAAACGTACATACAATTTCGTAAATATAGGAATTTCAATAAAACGACAAAAAGACCTTGTCAGCGTTACATGCATAGTGCATTTGCATGCGCCGAATATCAATCGATGACCGACTCTATAGGGGTAGGGGGTGTAGCGTGACCACGTGAAGTGACCACGATTGATAATATTTATATGTACTTTACAATATTTTTGTAACAATATCACTGTAGTAAAAACATATACAAGGTACTTGATTACTTACTTTTAAGTAAGAAAAACTATACGTTGGTACTACTATGATTTGACTGTGATGTGATATGTATTCATATAAATTAACTCGGGGACGGAGAAAGCAGGGACTAAGCAAAGGAGTGTCTTAACACTAGGTTCCAATAGTTCCTGCAGTTCCCTCTGCCTACCCTGCCATGTGCGGGATAAAGCGTGAAGCTAAAAAAATAAAATAGAAAAATTACCTCATTAATGAGCTCAATAATGTGGCACTTAGTATAGAATCCCTAAATACAAGCTCTTAGATATAAAAAAAGTAAGTAATAGATAAATTGCTACACACCTTTTTCCACATAAAGCAGAGTAGACTGAAAAAACCGTCTTAAGACACGTTTTCTAATTTTCAAGACATTCCAGTGTGTATGGCGGTGTGGCGGAACTCAACACCGCGCTTCCATTTCTCGGAACCAAAATTTCTATGCTGCTGCGCCTTGAAAGCTTCAGACATATAAATACAAATATAAATAGCGGAAAGATCCTTGAAATCCAGAACGCCTGGTCTCTTAACACGTAGGGAAACTCCCCTAACACGCCTTTGTACCTTGCATTTCAACCACTGGCCTGTGGATAATTAAAACAAGGCACATATACTGCCCAAGTGAAACGCCGATGTGTGCAGCTGTGTTTATGGTTTTGGAAAAGCGTTAACATATATCTATGTAACAACATAATGGACGATCTAAATGTGGGGGTGGAAATTGAAGCAATTGTTTCGATGCACCTTTTGTATATGTATACCTATATTTAATTTAAATTTTATATTAAAATCTATTTTCTTGTTATGAATACATTAGTTTTATCATATTTTTGTATATTATTTTTTCAAACGTGTACTTTTTTTTTTACAGCCATGAGCCGGAAGGCGGCGGGCGGTGCGGGGACGGGCCGCTAGCACGCGCGATGCAGCCTGCCCCACAGGGCGGCTCGCCCAAGCGACATGCCACCCCTGCGCCTGCACACGGTTAGTTCATTTTATATATTATGAGATGTTATTGTTTTTATTGTATGAGCACTCTTACAATATCGCATACTCATACAATTATCGCATACAATCGTACAATTTCAGTATATTTCTGTAATTTTAAATGTTCTTGTCTTATATAAATTTGTGTGGTTTTATGTCATTTAATTTGTATTAAAACGGGCGACGTTCTCCCACTTTATTATATTTTGCATTTCTGATCTCTTCGTCTAAAAATAATTGTTAACTATAGATACAGGAAGTCCTAAATAGATAAGAGCTTCGTGCCATTTATGAACATCCGCTAAAACAAGATGCCTTTTTTATATACTTGCTTGTTAAATTTTATTGAAATGTTGGGACTAAAACATTAATCTTTTGCAACATTAAAACATTAAGTGTGTATTATATATAACGTGAACTTTATGTAAATAAAGTAAAAATGAACTTAATGTATTTATCCTGAAATGCGAATCTCACTCTTAATTTACAGCTACACAAAGGCAGTCCACTGCGCATTGATTTTTTTAAATACGTACGTTGAATTATCTTTTATATATTGAATACTATATGAACATATATAAACATATATGGACTAGTTACATTACAAGGTAAGCCTTAGAGATGTAAAAAAATAAAAATAACAAAAGCACAGGCCAAGGCTGGAGAACAAAACACGTTAGAATAAGCGTTATTTGCTTACACACCTTGACGGATTACTCAAAACTCGAGGAATGTCGAGACCTTTAAGTTGAATTGTTTATTATACATATTAAGTACAAGATTTAAGAACAAATACCATTATTTCAATATATTTTCGGTGTATAATATACACCCTATTTACCTACTAATTGTTGTGTGTTTGATTACGACACTCTTCGAAGTGCTTTGTTCCGCTACTAAAGTAAGAATGAAAATGTTTTACTGCCCCGAGTGAAATCGAACCCCCAAACATTGTATTTACATTAAATAACACTAAATTTATAATTTATGTGTTAATTGACAGAGTAAGGTAATAGTATCATGAACAGATTAGTGTAGAATCAGAACGCGTGACTAACCGCGACGGTCATAAGTTTAATTTTAACTTAAAAAGAATGGATTGTGCGGCGTTGAATTCCGCCACCCACACGCAATGTCTTAAAAGGCAAAAAGCGGAGAGCGAAGTCACTATAGATTTCCTCTGACTAAACATCAAGTATATAGCAATATACTTGATAAGATGTGATGCTATGAATATTATATTTAAAAGATTTTAAAAAATTATATTCACTTGTTAAAATGTTCCAATTGCAAAAAATACCTGTTTATGCAGCCTCATTTTAGTCTGGTTTTAACTAATCTTTGAAACACAGAGAATTAATTTTAAAGAGGATTATAATACAATTGAAAATTATATCCAGACTCATTTTGCTTTGAGTCAGCAACGAAGATTTCAGCTTTTAAGTTCCATTTGTGGCAAATAAAATAAGAATAACCGCTTAAAGACGTCATTATCAAAGCCGCGCTGATGTCACCGCTTCCGATCGATATCGGTGCCGCCACGTGGTCACTAACGAGCTTTGCACCTTTTTTGTCATGCTATTATTCCTTTATTCATTATTGTTTATAGGTTTTATTGATATATTAATAATTTATTGTAACAAGAACTTTGATTATATACTATTTGAACACTTGATTATACGTTTCACGTCCGAGTGTAAGTTTTATTAAACATCTTATTCATAAATTATACTAAAACGTTAAAAACGATTTTGCTTAGTTTGTATAATTATAATTTAAAATATATATAAATATAAAAATTTCCTAGTGCAGTATATAGAACTGTTGTTCAATTTGACAGATTATTATTGCATTATTTCTTAAGAAAAGGAAATCATTTGTTAGTTTTATATTGCTTTCGATATCGCTTCAAAAGAAGTTATTTAAAAAATCTGTTACAATACAGCGTTAATATAAAAAAAAAATTCAAGTAAATCTGCACCAAAGCGTTAAAATCACTAAAAGCAAAATCACATATTGAAAATAAACGCTGCGCTTTCATCACATTTATAGATCTGTTTATGTAATCTGTCTGTATAGTCAAAGGGCATTCATGAATAATTCTGACGGATTGTATAATGGGTAAGGCATGGTGGCCATTGGGGGGCCAGATAACGATAATTTATGGCCTATCCGGTCTAGCGGTGACGCTCCTTTCCGCCCGCATTATCAGACCTTGTGAAAAAACAAATGATAGAAATTTATTCTGCCGCTGGTTCTAAAGGAAATTTCATGCGGAAGCTAGGTGCAGTATTAGTTGTAATTTATTATTCCAAATATGATATTATTATGATATTTTCTTTATTACATATAAAAACTTGTACGTATAAAAATATGGTACCCATATATTTGCAGAAATTTGGGGGTGGCTAGTTTTGACGCGCTTCCCTTCAATATTATCTCAAGCTTGATTGAAACCAATATGGTAACAATATACATATTATTAGGAAACAGAAGTGGTTAAAGTTAATTTCATGTAATTACATTAAATAACATAGATCACTCAATAAGTATACTTCAGGGTAGTTCCCTTCCAGTATGGGCAGTTGTGCAACTGCCACGTCTTACATAGATTCTTCGCTTTTATAGTCTTTATCATCTAAAACTACCCCCTTTTATAACATTCTTTGGAATAATGTATGAATAAGGTAGGGGTAAAGTTAATATTATATATAATCGTGGCACAAGGGCACAGCGTCACAGCGTCTTACAGTAAACAGTTCCACGCTCTGATAACAAATCCGCCACTCTACACGCAATATTTTAAAAGACGGATAGCAGGGACCTTTCTTAACACTAGATAATATGCCTGAACCTGTTACATATATTAAAGTATAAATATATGATACAAATAGTTAAATATTTATGTACTTGCCATAATTATCATTAAGTATGACGTCGTTTGAATCCTTCCACAATAATCATAATTCGCGAGTTAACGGTAAGCTATTATACGAAGTTCCTATGGAATTTTTATTCTCATAATTCTTTAAAGACACAGTTTCCTCGTGGAAAAGTCAAGAAAAGTCAATTTTCCAGTAATTTTGTGTTGTCACTAGAAACTCCGTGCGCTACTTAGCCGAGTTCTAGTAAACTTTATTATTCAATGAGCTACACTATTTGCATCTAAAGCACTTGCATGATGCACTTCCAGATACTCATTATGTAGAAGCAATAAAACTTTGCTGTGGAGGAAAAACACCCTGTTACTTGTGAGGATTATGATGGCCAGGTGTTAGTATTCGGTAATTTAATGCCGTATTACGTAGTTAAATAATTTCATTAAAAGCCATTTTCACAAGTTACACACTGGAACAATTCAGTGACTGCAAAACAAGATGCTTGTGTATTATCAAACACCCGTTCTATGGTTTTTTGATTTTCATTACCCCGTTCTAGTAGGTAAAATGCGGCGGTGAGTTCCACCCCATAATTCATTTATTTTATTAACTGACTTTTTGATTGTATGTAGAACAAACTTACCTATTTAATTTTCAAAAAAATAATATTTTATTAATTTGGTAGAACAGTATTACATTGTGCTTCATCATTCACTATGTTATATCCACCTTACGTAATAACCCAGTGAATTTTTAATAAACTCTTATTAAATTATTTTTTGTTATACGTGACTAAATATGTTTTTGTTTAAAAATTAAAAATTAAACGAAATGAAATCTGATTACTTTCATAAAAACTGAATTTTTATGGCGTTTTATTAAAAATAAATGTAAAAAACTTGTGTTTTATGTTGAAATTACGTATAATAGAGGAGACACATTTTCTTGTAAACTATAAAATGTAGCTAGCTGATTAGAATAAAGAAAACTGAGTGATCGTTAGACGTTTATTGTAATTCCGAGAGCGGCGATCGACTCGCGGGTGAAAAATAGCTTTAAAATAAATAATGCCAACGCAATTGTTCTCCGGATTAACAACGGTAAGGTAGGTGTTGAATTATAATTGGTTTTTTGTCGACTAAATTCCTTTTTGCTCGGTATGCAAATTGTAATGATGATGTTACTTCGCATATAAATTATATTTAATATTATGAACTGATCATAAAATTATAATAATAAATACACTAGCTTTTGTGCTTTTTATAGAGGTATAGACACAAATATTCTTGTGTTAGGACACTCGTTCGTCCATTTTACATCAAATTTCCTAGACATTGCGTGTTGAATGACGGAATTTGATACTATCCTGCGGAAAAAATGTAACCCACACCCATTGTATTCAAAGTCAGATAATGTCCAACTACGGTACAACGACGACTGATATATATGAATAAAATGCGCATAAAACACTTGCTTCTTTAAAACATTTTCTTACTCTCAGGAAAAGAAATTCATGTAATCAATGCAATTATACTTGTGAACGTGCAGACAAGACCGAGAGCGAAAACTTAGTTTTGAATAATAGCCGATATACGATATAACACTTATTAGATACATATTTATATTAAAGAACATTATGTTTAAAAAGCTTCATATATTATACAGATATAACACCAGACTAATTAAATTCAATGACATGTTGTTAATTAGTAACTTTACGGCTTCATTTCTATATAGGGTAATCGGGGATTAGCTTTTCACCATATAATATACGCCCATGTACATAATGTCCTACTCTACTTAGTTCTAATAAGATTTATACGCGATCGAATACGCTCTATTACACAAATACCAGCTTTGTCACGCGCGAGTTGTATAGTACATGAGATTTGTTTTAGAATTATGAGGATGTAAATACGATTGATAGAATTCAATTTAGCGAGCTATATTTTATGTACATATATTCTGTATATGTTATGTATAGTGTAATACTGACAAATAACTGTTTAATTAATGAAAATTAATTATAATATATAATTATGTTTGTTTCTGCGTCATCGTGATACAGTAGGACAGCGTGTGTGCTGTAATTGTCGATAGTCGTTGACTCCACACCACTCGGGGAAATATTTTTTTTTTTGTGATGGCATATAAATAATCTATTCCCTTAATTTATTATAGTAAAACAAAAAGCGGTATAATAGTTCCATAGTTTCTCTATTTAGTACAGTTCTCTTAAAGTACCCGGCAATCTGCGGAAAAAATAAACTGAAAATAGATGTATTCATTTAGGTATATATTGATTTCAATATACATATATTGAATTTTACTGAACAGTCATAATTACTATCTATTCGGTAATTCCAGTTTATTTATAGATGTATTTACTTACTTAGAAATACTTAAATCACATACAGCATTCTGTACTTGTGTAATTGTTTTATATTTAACGTTATTTCTGATATTATAATAATCATATGCGTCATGTAATTATAATATATAAATCAGTAAAAGGAAGAAATACAAGAGTGTTTGCAAATTGTATGTTACGTACTTCTACTGTGGATACAATAACAACAGTTATGACCAAGCACTTTTGATCGATGGAAACTTTGAAACAATTTTAATATAATGTTATACAAACTAAATCTATGAGTATTTATAGAGTCTTCTAACTTCCACAACTTCCACTTACATTTGATCCTAATTTGGATTTAAAATTCTATCCAAGAACTATAAACCTTTGGCCTATATTCAATAACCTATTGAATAACAAGTTTTTTTATTCGATAGATTTTTGAACATCGGCCAAATAAGGCCAAAAAAGAATATAAAGCAAAAAAGAAGTTAGCAGATAGTTATACTAATAGATATTTTAAATTGAATACTAAATAAATGGTTATGAAAAACTTATGAATAATCTTCTCCAATTTTTATTCCAGGAGCTGCAGCAGATCCGTCCACGTTGAAGGTCCACCTACCGAACGGTGGGTTCAATGTAGTAAGGGCGTCCCCAGACGAAGACGTGCGATCTGTGCTCCGATGTTTAGCTGTAAGACTAGCGGCAGGGGAGCGGGTCTACGCTTCCTGTTACGCGTTGAGGGCGAGAAGGCTTACTACGGGAAAGGTACAATCTAGAACAATATTTTTTTAATATTAGTTTAAAAAAACTTTACACCTAAAAAATAACATAAAAAACGTTTCTCAGTTTTCGATATCTCAGTTTTAACTTTGAGATGATGTTTGCATGTGCAAATTGGAATTGAACCTACAAGTCTCACATCTGCAGTCAATTGTTATCTTAATGCACCACAATGGACTCAAGATTGAAGTTTTTGTTAAAATTTAAAAGCCGATTTATTTATCACTAGTTTACTATAACTTATACTTACAAAGTTAGCAACGCATCTACATCCTCTCAGGTTGTAGATGTCTATAGTTTACTTAACAACAGGTGGCTTCTGTTTGTTTGCCATCCCATAATATATAAAAAAAATTATACGTACGATCTCGATACGTATGGATTGTACCTTTGTGAACAAAAACGCCTAATGGTGGTAAGGTAAGATTAAAATAATGGCAAAACTCGTCACTAGTTGTTTTTTGTTATATACCTTATATCCGCGAAGCTTATATTCGCGTCATTCATCAGATACGATGGATCCACCAAGACACGCCGGTGTCAGAACTAATAACGAAGTGGCCGGCGTCCGAGTGGCGGCTGGAGCTGCGCGTGCGCTACCTGCCCGCCAACCTGCGTGACCTCTGCGACTCGGACCGTGTCACCTTCCATTATTATTATGATCAGGTTTGTGTGTGCTTTCTGATGTAATAGTTTTGATAATATAAATGTTTTTGAGCTCCATATTTTACGCAGCAGGGTTGGCATGATAGAACCTATATGTAAGTCTTAACAGTAGTTAAGACTGGGTTTTTATCCTTATTGTCTATCATAGAATATAGTAAACAAATGATTTGGCATTGCTTTCGTTATTAAATTCTTTTTTACTTGCCTTTATAATACACATATAATATATTGTATAGATTTGTAGATGTTAAGATAAAGTTTTCAAATACAGTTAGTAACCATACTAACGATATTGTAAAACTTTTTATATAATCTATATACATCTCCATGAACCTGCTAAGAACTTCTTTATAACAAGAAAAAGACGAATGGAAAGAATAATGTTTTTATCAATTTAATGATGATGTTGATGTGTAAATTAAATGTCATTTATTTTTTTCATCAGGTTCGATACGACTATCTTAATGCCAACCATCCAATGGTGGATCAGGACTTGGCTATACAAATATGTAGCTTGGAAATGAAGTAAGTAATCAAGTAACAAAAAAAAGTTATTTTATAATGCCACATTATTGAAAATTCAGTTATTTTATAATACCACATTATAGTTAGCTGTGGGATCTTCTAATTTCTTTCTTTCTTCTAATTACTATACTTTGACTAAATCCCAACAAAGTTTTAAAATTAATTCATTTTGTTTTGTTGTAATTAAATAAATATAATTCACAATGTTTTTATCTGTAGATATTTCTGCAAAGACATGCATGTTCCACTTGACAAGAAGTCCAGTATAGAATATCTAGAAAAGGAGTTCGGTCTGCACAAGTTCCTCCCAAAGTCAGTTCTAGAAGCTATCAAACCCAAAGTACTCAAGAAGGCCATTCAGCAACAGTATAAAAAGGTATATAGTAAAATTATATTTTATATTATTTTGAAAATTACCTTACTTAACGAATGGTAAGTTAATTTCAGATTGGTTAAGAGTTTCTTAATATAATTTTCTATATTGATATTTTTCACTGTGTTATATATTATATATTGATACAATAGGTATATAATATATAATTCAAAGGAATTAATGAAGCCAAAGAAGGTGATTTTTATTTATTATTATGATTATTATCTTTTTAGTGATTATTATGATTTCTCTAATTAAACACACAATTTTTGGAAAATTGGGCAAAACGAGGGGTATGGAGATTTTCAACACCATCATCATGTTCCTGAGGTCTCTGCCTGTAAATGCGACGGTTTGTCGGTTCGATTCCCATTCGGGGCAGATAAATTTTTCTATTTCCATTTTCTCAGCTCTGGCAACTAGGCAAAGCGCGGCGTTGAGTTCCGCCACTCAAACGCAATGCCTCGAAAAAAGCAGAAAGCAGGGACTAAGAAACGGAGTGTCTTAGCACTAAGTTCCTTTGATACTTGCAGTTCTCTTTGCCTATCCTGGTGTGTGCTGGATAAGACGCGAAGGCATAAAAAAAGTAATCAAGTTCCATCCATTGTTACTTGCTATGACAAGTTCCATCCTTACTTACTTGCCATAGCTACTTGCTGTGACAGGCTTAATTCAGACTACAAATAACACAAATAAAAGTTATTATATTTTGTAACAGGTAGCGAACCTGTCCGACACGGACTGTATGCTCAAGTACCTAGAGACGATGCACACGCACTACGGCTACGACCGCGAGACGTTCACGGGCGCGCTAGGGACCGGCTGGGCGATACCCGTGGAGTTGGCGATCGGGCCCGATATAGGTAATGTTTTGTTGGTTTCCCTTTATTTTTAACGCCTATCTTTAAAAATTGATGTGATAGAAGAGAACTTTAATTAATTATTGTTTTATTAATTGAATTACAATATTTTATATTTCAAAGTCTGTAACTCTCTGATAATACTAATCTTTTTTCTTGTAATAATGTTATTTTAAAAAAACCAAATAAGTAGATAAAGTTACAATACCTATGTTTTTAAAATCTACATATTGTTCATAATAATATGTATAAAATTTGTACTAATTACACTTAACAAAATTATTTAAATTTATTTGACGAAAATAAGTACAATACTCTTATTTATTAATATTTTTTCTCTCTGCTTATATTAGAGATAATTTAAATGTATTATTATATTTCTTTATATTATTATTATTTAACTTAAATGTTACTTTATAATTATTATACAGATATATCCTACGTGTCCCACAAGGCGGGGGAGCCCCCCACCTACACCAAGATAGCGTCCTTCAGCGATATTGTTGCGGTACAGACTTTAAAATCCAATTGTACTCAGCAGTCGCAATCACAGGTACCTACAGATAAATGATGATTTTAAATATATTTTAATAAAATATAATTTTTTAGTGTAAAAACACTCTACTTTCCTTTTAGTATATTTATACCTTATAAAACTAATAAAATAATAAAAATATTGCAAAACTAATTTTACTATCTACCCCCCTAAAAATCTAACAAAAACATCAACGTGAAAAGATTTACAGGAACGTATGGTTTAGGTCAAAATGCTAAGACGATATCAAAGAGACGCGGGCTCGAATCCTGCTAAGTGCTACGTTTAAAGGTTTTCTACAGTTCTAAATAATTTTCTGTATTATGTGTATCTTTCTATATAACATATACAAAAAGAATAAAATAATTTATGAATAGCAAATACCCATTATTATTATAGTTTTAAATAGCGAGCTTAAACTTTGTTTAATATATTTTTTTTATATTAAATAATTATTTTTGTTATATGTAATCTGCAGACGGGTTCCTGCGGTAAAGCAGCGTTACAGCTCCGAGTGAAGGGTGCGGCGGAAACGCTCACGATTACTTGCAGCAGTGTTGAGGTAACCTGTCTTTTATAATATTTTAATTTACTTCATTTTCTGGTTTATTTTTTTATTTCCCTTTTTCTTATAAGGGCATAAATATTTTTTTACTCATCTGATATAATCAGCATCCATTCGTCTTATCCACTTCCTATTGAAAACTGTAGGTTTGTTGCGAAGCGACTTTGCTTTATACAAACTAGATGTAGTAAGTATGTGCTTTGTTCATGTTAACATAATAATTAGTAAATATTTTAAATATTGTTATTAAAATAATTTCAGGCTGCAGAAAGTTTAGCGGATCTAGTGGATGGATACTGTAGGCTTGTTACCGAATCTCAAACATCGCTATGGAACAGAACAAGTAAGCTATACATTTTTTTAGATATTTTTTTAGTAACTAATACTATCTGCCATACTCATGTTCAATTTGATTTTAAATTTCCTTACAAGCAACCGTGTGGAAACAGCTGAACTGTCAGTGCAAAAGTAAGTTTTGTATACGTTACTTTTTGTTTAATTTATTAAAACAGATTAATCTTCATAAGCTGGACTTTGCTTTTATGCTGAATAATACCTCAATGCCAAAGGTTTTCTAATAACGAATAAAAATAAACTTTGATCTAATTCGATAATTTATTTGATCTTGTTGAAACTTTGAGTATTAGCTGAGCTGAAATTTAGATATTTATTTAATAAGAATTGAAATACATCATCTCGCCATGAATTTTGGTTTCTATAAAATTTTTGTACAAACATGGAAACATATTTTTATGAAGTTTAATATGTAATTGACAACCTAAACCTTTTTTAAGTATCAGTCTAAGCTCAATATCTTATAATTAAAAAAAATAACGGGTACTACTAAATTTAACTAGTAATTTAGTACTAACATAATAAAACTTAAAAAAAAAAAAAAATTTGTTAAAAATGTAAAGAAACGGTCAAGGTCATATGGTTAAGGAAATTCAATAAATAAATAAATATATAAACGTGTCATATCAAATTGCAGCGGAAATGAGCAGCAGCTCGTCGGAGGGCAAGACGTCGTCGTGGGAGCAGACCGCCACGCTGCTGTCCGAGGACTACGCCGAGATCGTGGACGACGACGCCGACTACTCCACGCCGGCCGGTGCGCGCCATAATATATACATATATTACTGTTTTGCTATGTATTGTTATATATTGAAGTCTTCAAAGTTGATGTAAAACAAGATTTCAATTTTTTTCGTGAATGTCAATTCACTTTTTATTTATAAAATTATTAGTGTTTAAGCATGTAAAAAGTATACGATCTCCTTAATAACGCAAGAGACAAATTAGAAATCAAATCAAAAACCATGATATCTCATAATATTAATTTATTAATTTAATTATTTATTATTTATTTTTATATATTTGTCTCTATTTTAGTTCGTGATTACGAGTTGGTTCGTAACCAAATAGAGCTGACCGGCATTATTGGAGAGGGACAGTTTGGTGATGTACACAAAGGTATTTCTATAAGTTTAATTGTTTTGAATATGTATATTTAACTTTCGCAATTGTTATCTTTATGAAAGTTTACTTAAAATTTGCTTAAAATATAAAAGTTCCATGAGAACTTTTCCCATAGAAACTTCAAGAAAATGTCTTTGAATGTTTTCTACAGCTTCCAAAGCACTTTCATGTTGTATATAATTTTTCTAAGCTCCGTAGTTCAAATTGTTTTATAATAATGTATTCATTTTCTCTGAAATAATGCAAGATTTATTTGAAATATTATTTACAATATGTTTTTAAACTTTTACAAATAACAATCACCTGAAGTAATTATGCCCTTATTTTTAATGTAATTTAAAAACATTGTACTAGGTACTTGTAGGGTGTCATCAGCCAATCACCCGTCGTTGCGCCGTCAGTTGGCGATAACTAGAAAGCAAGGCGGCGACTGCGTGCTGCCTGTGGCGGTCAAGACGTGCAAACTCGACGCCGATCTGGACACGGCCGAGAAGTTTCTGGAAGAGGCTTGTGAGTTTTTTTTTTTTTAATATTATAAGCTGGCAGACAAGCGGAAGGGACACCTGATGTTAAGTGGGCACCTTCGCCCGTGGCATCCACAACCTGAGAGAGTGTGGATGCATTGCCAACTAAATCCTCTAATTAACCCCCCTTTAAGGCCATCCGGAACTCGCACTCACCTAACGAAACACAGCAGCGTTAATATGCTGCGGGTTCACGACGGTAGAGAGTCTCACAATAGAGAGCGTGATAAATACCCGTTTCAAGCCCTTTTGAGCTACTGGTGTTAGTGTAGCTTGGCTCTACCACTGTATTATTTATTATATTTATTGTATTTATATGTTTTTGTTATGTCTAAAAACTATATACTTCTTTTTAACGTATGCCAGATATTAGACGTCACCGTCAAAAGACAATACTTAAATGTTCTATTCATATTTGGAAATAAAATTCTTAAATTTTTAATTTTAGTTGAATATAGCGCGACGTGGAAAATGTTTACATTAGAATATGTTTTTATATATAATATATATTTTTTGTATTCAGATATAATGCAGCAATTCTCACATCCGCACATCATTGGGCTGGTCGGTGTGTGTAGCACGCCCCCGATATGGATTGTGATGGAACTTGCTACCCTCGGGGAAATGCGCGCATATTTACAGCAGAATGCTCATAGGTATGTTATTAGTTTTTTTTGTCTTCACGCTTTATCTTGCACATGGCAGGGTAGGTAGAGGATGTTCCTTCTTGCAAAAACCATAGGAACCTAGTGTTAAGACACTCCGTTTCTTAGTCCCTGCTGTCTCCATCCCCGCTTACTGCCTTTTTCGGCATTGCATGTTGAGTGGTGGAAGTCAACGCCGCGCTGTGCCTAGTTACCAGAGCGAAGACAATAGAAATAGAAAATCCATCATGTTAATATAACGATTTTAATTTAATTTATATGTATTATTTTACACTTAGGATTCGTTATGGATAATAAGGAACGAACACATTTCTAGCCATTACTAAAATTGTTTATTAATTAATAATCGCTTTCGTAGAGTGAAATGAATATAAATAAAAAATACTATGCTGTGAACTGTATATTATTTCTATCTGTGATTCAATAGCATAAAATAATTAGATATTAGAGGGCCGTCGTAGCGCAGAGGCGGAAGCGTCTGCCTATAAACGCGACGGTTTGTGGGTTCGATTCCCACTCGGAGAAGATGGATTTTTCTATTTTCCATTTTCTTCGCTCAGGAAACTACGCAAAGCGGGACGTTAAGTTCCGCCACTCAACACGCAATGCCTCGATAAAGGCGGAAAGTGGGGACGGAGAAAGCAGGGAACTAAGCAACGGAGTGTCTTAACACTAGGTTCATATGGTTCCTGCAGTTCTCTCTTCCTACCCTGCAAAATGCGGGATAAAGCGTGAAGCTAAAAAAATTCTATAATACTATAAATGAGTAGTTTCAACAACTAATATTTTACTTATGTATAACTCTGTAAAATTTTCTCAATGTTCACACTTAATTTTGCTGTTTTGAATAATATAATGGACAACAATCTGTTACAAAATTTTGTCTGCAGGCTAGAAACATGTACACTAGTATTGTACATCTATCAGCTGTCGACGGCTCTCAGCTATCTCGAAAGTAAGAAGTTCGTGCACAGAGACATCGCTGCGAGGAACGTGTTAGTGTCGACTCCTACTTGTGTTAAGGTATGAACATGTCATATATTTAAAATTATATTTTTTAAATTATTTTTACGTATAAAAATTTGAACTCACTTTCAACCCGCGTCTTCAGGAAAGCGCCGTACAAGTAAGCCGTGTCTCTACGTCTTAGTATATTTTCAGTGTGGATTTACGCTTTAAATATCATACAAAATTTATTATTATATATTTGACTTACAGGTTCTGGTATTATAAGTGACAAGTACCTGACAGAGTAAATGAAATATTTTGTATATAAGCTTTCTTTAGAATTAGTACTGAAACCACAATTTTGGTATACATTACATTGTTTGTTATTAAAAAAGACATTTTCGTTTATTTTATTAAAATATTTGAATTTTGAAATATGGAAAAATTGTAAAAAATTATAATATTGTAAAACCTCATGTTTTTCTTGTACAGCTGGCAGATTTCGGTCTTTCAAAGATGGTGGAAGACAAATCCTATTACAAGGCGTCACGAGGGAAGCTGCCTATTAAATGGATGGCCCCCGAGTCCATCAACTTCCGGAGATTCACTTCCGCTTCTGATGTGTGGATGTTTGGTTAGTGTTGCGCGTAGTGACATGACACTACGTTTTTATAGTTGGTAATTGAATAGAAACACTGTGGCTTTTTGTTGATTCAATTTATATTGAATTTGATTTATGCAATGAGTATTATGTTTTTAATATAACAATTTCTTTGTTTGGCTATAAATTTTGTTATAAATATTTAAGATTGATTGTGATTTGAGTTTTGTCACATAATATTATATTTATTTAGGTATAATTATATTTCTTTTGTCGTTATAAAGTTTAAATATATGAAATATTTCTCGGCTTCACGTTTTAATAGCAAGCAACAATATATATACAGAGAAAGAACGCACAATCTTATAAATTATAAATAAATAAATAAATCTTATAAATTATAAATAAATAAATTTTCAAATTAAAAAGACTGCGTATCTAGTGGCGGATTTAAACGCCTTACTTTGTCTAGACAAATCTAATCACGATGACCAGTTTATTTACAAAAAAACAACACCAAATACACATATATACTAACATTCAGGTGTCTGCATGTGGGAGATCCTGATGCTGGGCGTGAAGCCGTTCAGCGGCGTGAAGAACAACGACGTGATCGGCAAGCTGGAGAACGGCGAGCGCCTGGCGCTGCCGCCGCGCTGCCCGCCGCGCCTGTACTCCGTCATGTCGCGCTGCTGGGCCTACGAGCCCTCGCACCGCCCCACCGCGCACCACCTCAAGGAGACGCTCTAGTTAGTGTAGTTTTACAGTGTCTTGAGGCCCTCTAATTAAATTAATTTTTATGTGTTAAAAATATCATTTGTTGATGGCTCCTATTGAGTGGTATGGTAGATATGCAATAAATATTTGTTGCGGATGTCTTGAGTGTGACCATCTGGCAGATGAAGATCGGTTTCATTTATTTTTATGTTGGTTCATACTTTATAACGCACATGGCCGGGTAGGCAGAGGGAACTGCAGAAATCATAGGAACCTAGCTGTCTCCGTCCCCGCTTTCTGTCTTTCTGCTTATTGTGTGGCGGAACTCAACGTCGCGTTTTGCCTTGTTACAAATGAAAATAAAAATTCACCTTCCCCGAGTGGGAATCGAACTCCTAAACCAACACGATACAGGCGGACAGCAGATCTTCACCTGTTTAATGTATTTTCTTTTATCTGTTAGACAATACTAACTACTAGCTTACTATTTAAAAATTTATCCATGACTGGTGAAATTGACCCTTAATGTTTTATTGGTATTCGCAGCGAGATCTTGCAAGAGGAGCACAACACGGCGTGGGACACGATGCGGCGCGAGAACAGGCGCGTGGCGGCCGCCTCCTGGGGGGACGAGCCGCCGCCCAAGCCGTCCCGCCCCAGCACCAACCTCACTGGAGGTACGTGTACGTGTGTGTGTGAGAGACTGTGGACGCGATTTTCATTTTTTCACTTTGGTAACAATGTAGTATATGGCGTATTTTTTGCCACTGAACATTTTTGTCTGGAAAATTAAGAGGAAAATTATGAACGTTGCCTAACATTAGATTCCGTCTGCTCACTCTACGTAAAACTACAAACTGTATTTATTATCAACAGCGACGGAAGGCGGCGGCCCGCAGACGTACATCGTGGCGCAGAACCCGCAGGTGCTGGCGCAGCTGCTGCGCGACAACCCGCGCGCCGACCCGCACGCCTACACCACGCCCGCCTCGGTATTTAACACGCTCGCCGTCGACTTCGCGGACACCCCCGCCCCCGCCCCCGCCCCCGTCGACCCCCCGCTCCACACCCGCCCCATCCCCGTCACGCAGCTGCACCGCCTCGACCCGCCCGCCCCCGCCCCCGCACCCGCCCCCACCGCGCCCGCCACGCACGCCGGCCGCGTCGCCGCGCACG
Organism: Dione vanillae; assembly: GCA_037178615.1. Classification (NCBI taxonomy): domain Eukaryota; kingdom Metazoa; phylum Arthropoda; class Insecta; order Lepidoptera; family Nymphalidae; genus Dione; species Dione vanillae. Next base: position 532,863 of record JAZFAU010000270.1, read on the forward strand.
ACAGCTGCGATAACCTGTGCGCGCCCGCCCCTCCGCCCCCCGCCGCCCCCGAACAGCCGGCCCCGCCCGAGGCCTATCCCAGCCGCGTGCGCTCGCTGGAGCGCACCCCGCGCCCCCCGGAGCGCGGGCCTGCGCGAGTGGGCTCGCTAGAGCGCGCGCGGCCCGCGCCGCCCTTCGCACGGCAGCACTCCGTGCCCGCTTCGCCGCCGCCGCGCCGCGACCGCGACCGTGACATCGGGCAGTTCGCGGTGCAAGGCGCCCTCAACGCGCAGCTCGCCGCCAGCGTCGTCAACAAGATGCGCCTGCAGCCCGAGCCACCTCTCGTCGAGGAGATTTACGATTTCGGCGGTGACAATGTGAAAAGTTGCGTCGCCGTGGCGGCCCAGCGGGCGGGGCTGGGCGCGTGGGGCGTGGCGCGCGCGCGGCCCGCCTCGCCGCAGCGCGCGCACGCCGCGCACGCGCACGTGGCGCACGTCCGGCCGCAGTGCGCGACTCGGCACGACTGCGCGCCTGCGGCGGTGCGCGACTCGCAGGTGACTCAGGCGCATGATTGGCAAATACTTCGAAATTTTTCGTTTTTTTTACCGTAGTTTCGATTTTTTGTTCGCTGCGCATGCTCAGTACCGGTTTTTTTGGTTTACGTTCTTTGTGTATATACTGTGGAGTGTGCCCGCCCGCGGACGGCGTGTCGCGTCACTACGGACTAACCGTTGTGTACATACATCCTTTGTCCCGTCCGTTCCATTCCTGTCCTTCCTATATATTTAATATTATTTGGTATAAGAGGCTGTGTTTATTTCTTTTTACAGAGTTTGATGTGTTTGCCCGTTGGGTTCTCTGGTAGAAATTGTTTTTTTCTTTTAATTTTTAATTATTATTTCAATATTCTTTTTCTTTTGAAATCACATATGAAAATATTTTATGTATATATATTAATGTAGATTGTGTTTATTATTTTTTTTTATTTACTTGAAAGCTTTGCGCATAATGCAGTAGTTATGGTTGATTTTCTGCACTTTTGATATTATAATTTGCAGCAGTATAATGTTTCAAATGTGATTTCATATATTAAATAATTTTAATTGTAATAACTAACTTTGTGGTTGGTAATTATTATTGGTGATTGTTTATACGATATTAACATTACATGATATGTACATAAGACTAATTTACTTGTTTTAATTATTTTTAATCTGTTTTTCGAATTAGGAATACTATAAAATAATATATATTTTTGAAAATACTAACCACAGTTAGTTTATTACATTATTGAATGAAGTGAGATTTTTTCAAAAATAAGTATGTACTTAAAACAATCAAAATAATCTGTAATTTTTATTTTAATTGAAATTGTTCAAATTTACAAAACTCATCGACCTCCATTATTTAAAATAATTTACGTAAGTACCATTACGTAATACAAGCTATAGTGACACGTATTGTGAATGCAATAGAGTCCAGAGTTCGACACAGAGCAGGCTGTAGAGAGGCGTTTGTTAGCGGAACTGGCGCGGCAGCAGCACCAGAGCGAAGAGGACAGGCGCTGGCTGCAGATGCAGGAGGACAATTTGGTTTGTTTTTTTTTTTTAAATATCTTTATTGATATATAAATTCAAAAATTGAGGACCAGCGTAGAGGCGTAACGTCTACCTGCAAATGCGATGGTTTGTGGGTTCGATTCCCATGAGGGGATTTTTCTATTTCTATTTTCTTCGCTATGGAAACTAGGCAAAGCGCGGCGTAGAGTTCAGACGCTCAACACGAAACCTCGAAAACGGAAGCAAGGACGGAGAAAGTAGGGACTAAGCAACGGAGTGTCACTAGGTTCCTATGGTTCCTGCAGTTCTCTCTGACTACCCTGCCATGTGCGGATAAAGCGTGAAGACATAAAAAAAAATAAAAGAAAGAAACAAATAAAGCTTAATTAAAGTATTATGTTAACATCATGCATGAAAAAAAATCTTTACCAGCCTAATAAGTACGCCTCCAAAAGTTTTCAAAAGTGTGTATATATTAAATAACTTAACAGAAAAGGAAACGTAATTATTGATGAAAGTAATTTTGCACTGAGCGAAGATTTAATATTTTGGTAAAAAATATCGTTCTACAAAGGACAGAGGACATTTTGGTAAATTATATTGTTTGATAATATACAAAAATATTTATTATCTATAATTAAATTATAAATATAAATCCTATGGTTACATAAGATAAAAAATACATATTCTAAACTTTACTTTCAACAGTACTACTCAATTTATATACAATGGAAGACAGATTATTTATTATGAGCTTTTTTTATTTGATTTTTTCATAGGGCCGGCATTTGCTTCTGGTAGAAACAACTATAATAATATGCAATTCAAAATAATATTAAATTGCATTTTCTATGTAAATGTGAATATCAATGTAAATTTCAGAAGCGTATATCCAACGTGCAAGTGACCCCGCCCACGGAGGCGGAGCTCCCGGCGGAGAAGGCGGACACTCCTCATTCCACACCTGAAGTCAAACCTACTAGTCAAACCCATTCCGGTATGAACGTATGACTGTATCAAATATTTACGGCCTTATTCGAAAAAAGTCTTATAGATGGTTTTAAGCATACATTAGTTAAAACGCTCTATAAGCTTATAGAACGTTCGATAAATGCTTGTATTCATAAACGCTCTATAAACCTTCTGTAACTAAAGTGTCGCTAATATGAGTTATAAGTTCACAATGTTGCCACTATATTGAAGTCGGTCGACTTGTTGCCGAAAATACTGATCTATCTACAGATAATAAGTGATGAATACATCGACTTAACATGACCATAGATACAATTACATTTATATATTAAATACATTATATATTAAAATATATTGTTGGCTCTGGCTTGACCGATACCGGCTTGACTTACGTCATTTTTATTCTGAATGTTTATGTCTATGTTTTGTCGAATGTTTATTTTATTTTGGCTTATAAACTTCTTAAGTTTTAAAAAATTTAATCGAAAGAAGTAAAACGACGAAGAAGTGAAATTTGTTTAAAAGTGGACAAGTATTGCCTATGTATTTAAAAAAAATATTAAATTAACTTGACCCTCGACGACCCCAACATCTGATCGTCGCAGTAAACACCTGGATTTCCTCTACAATCTAATCTTTAATCAATACGTATGAGAGTATTAAATGTTGCCGTTAATTATTAAAACTGTCAGTTTGTAAAATTCTCGCTATTCAAAGAAAACTAGTCGCTCCTACTTCTGTGCACCGTTTTTTATTACTAATAAACTTTTTAATAGTCAAATATAGTTAATCAATAACAAACAAGATGTCGATTGTTACCTTTGTTTTGTTTACGAAACTGAAATTGATACTCTTGACGACAAGCGACTCGACGACGTCATATCAATGCTCATATTAGTATGAGCCATAATCAGCTGTTATATGAATCGGCCATCTTTGGACGTTAAAACACTCTTATAGTAGGGTTCTCAGTTCTATAATTTTATGATAGGTTTATAGAACTGGTTGGCACTAAAATGCTGTTATGAATAAAGTTTTTTGACAACCGTACTATAGCGACCTTTTGACAGTGCTATAAGTTTTTATGAATAATGCCGTTATTGTTTAGTTTAGGACGGTTTCCATGAGGCGTGGGTTCAAATCCTGCTGCGTTATTTTTTTTGTTTTTTTGCAGTTTTTCTTATCTAGGTTTATGTATATATGTGTTAGTTATTAGTAGTTGCATAAATCATAAAAAATATATATTCAAATTTTATTTGCAGCGGCAAGTTCCTCAAACACGAGTCCCGCGAATACTGTGAAACCCACAGAGACCAGGACGCCCTGCGAAGATAAGGTAACATTCACTATGGCTTACGAACTCAATTTCTCAGAAGAAAACTTTGTTTGTGCTCAAAAGAAACTTGATAACTCCTTAACGTATCCATTTTTGAAAGTAGTTAAAGAATTAAGATTACCCTATCTACTACTTTGGTAGAAAGTCCTGGCGAAGTGCCCAAATAAGGCAATTTCTAACTTCGTTACTTAACTATTAATAATGAATAATAAGATAACAAGATTGTTATTACAAATCAATTTTATTTCATTTACAAACCATATTTTCTGATTAAATGAAATATATATCTTAAACTAGGCCCAATTATTATATTATTCTGATTTCATGCACCATTTTATAATATTTTTAATTCGAGACGTTTTTCATAAAAAAAAATTTAAGGCCAATAGCACGCTTAATAGACTATGTCTTTGTCAGGAGGACCCAGTGTACGCGGCCACGACGGAGGTGGTGCGCTGCGTGATGCGGCTGGCGTCGACGGCCACGCGCGCGCCGCCCTCGCCTGCTGCGCCGCCCTCGCCGCCCTCGCCGCCCGCCCTGCTGGACGCGGTGCGCGCGGTGGGCGCCGCCCTGCGCTCGCTGTGCGCCACCGTCGACGCCCTCGTGGGCGCCTACCCGCCCTCCGCCCGACGGTACTACTATTAGTACTCATTTGCATTAGTAGTATATTGCCTCGTGTCTTGCACTTTTACCTGTCTAATATAATAGGCTAGTTTCCAAAATTTTAAAATCGAGTTCACAGTTTACCTTATCATCTATTTAACCCTAAAAAAAATTATTTTGAAAAAATAATAATATTTTCTTTATTTATTTTGCATTCAAAAAATTGTATTTAAATTTGTCTCGAAAACGCACATAACTGTCATGGCGTCTTGTGTGACGTCACTCCGTGCAATCGCATCGTAACAGTGTTGAGTTTTATCCATGTTTTATCAGATTCTTATGTTATCTTACATCAGAAATGAATACCTCGTATTACAAGTACTGCACAGTGTCTCACTGTAAAAGCACAGTCATAAAAACGCCAAAAAAATATTTATTTACGTTCCAAATGATAAAAAATAAGAAAACAGTGGTTAAAACTTGAATAAATTCTGATGAACAAAAGTCACTGTTCACCGCAAAGAATCTTCAATTTTGGGCAAATTACTGCTGTTTGCCTTAATTAATCCTGTTTTCATGATTAAATATTATTGTCTTCTACGAATTTACTAAAAACTGCTGTATCAATTTGAAGAAAATTACTAGAAAATGAAATATCTAAAAAGAGCGCGTTGTATTTACAAGACAAACGTCAACAACAACAATGTAGGGGTGAACGACATAAATCGATATATCATAAAATATCGATACATGCACGCGATATATCACTTCAACCCAATATTATCAAATCAACTAATATCGATATGTACAATCGATATATTTCATTCGATATACCAAATGTCGTGAGAAATTAAAATCAAATGCCATTCCTTTTTATATTGATGCTTTATTTACGCAGTGTTACCGCCAGTGTGAAATTGACCAGTAAGTTAGTATTGGTAGAAAATGGGTGAGCCTATAACACTGACAACGATATAAAGGCAAATATTCTCCGTGAGGGCAGTGCGCAGCGATCAGTTGCCTGGTCTACCTACATTTTGGTAGATCTACCAATTTTTACTTCAGTCTGCCTATCTACTACCGTAGACCTAAAATTTACCTATTTTTTTAATTAGTTTAATTGCTGAAAAAAGTATGTAGTTAAGTATAAAGTTTTATTTTTAATAAGTTAATTTAATTCGTTTCTTCGTCATAGCTGTTTTTACTTGCATTAATCTGAAACGTATGTAATATTGTAAGAATAGTTAAATACAAACAAATTTCTTACAATATATTGAAAATATCGATATATTTGGACAATATATCGCAAAGTATCGATAGAACACTACGACATATTATATCGAAAAAATATCGATATTTTTTTTATACGAACATCTCTACAACAATGGCGTGCTAGATGCACGGCGTGACGTCACGCTTTTTTATTGGCGTTCATTGTCACGTGACATAGACCCTAATTTCTTTCGATTCATTTCATTAAAATAAAATTAATCAATGGATATTTTAATAGAAAACAGTATTTTTTGATAAGTAAACATCATGTTCATATTATAAAAATTAAAATCTATCAAGTATATTCTCAGTGGAAACAAGCCTATTATTGTTATAATTTTTTTTTGATCGTCGTGCAAAAGTGGAACGTCTATATGTAAACGCGACGGTTTGTGGGTTCGATTCCCACTTCGAAGAAGATTGATTTTTCTATTTTCATTTTTCTTCGCTCTGGCAACTAGGCAAAGCGCGGCGTTGAGTTCCGCCGCTCAACACGCTCTGCCTCGGAAAAAGCAGAAAGCAGGGATTAAGCAACGGCGTATTTTAACGCTAGATTCCTATAGTTCCTGCAGTTCCCTCTGCCTACCCTGCCATGTGCAATTTTATTAAATAATATAAAAAGTAAATAAATGAGCTAATCGATAAAAACTTATAAAATAACTTAGCTATAAGTAGAACACTTAACTAAGCTAATGCCTGTTACGTCTATACTAGTTGATGTGTGCGTGCGTGTGTCAGGGAGGTGGAGATGGCGCACCAGGTGCTGAGCAAGGACATGGCGGCGCTGGTGGAGGCCATGCGGCTCGCCGCGCACTACTGCCGCACCACGCTGCACCACGACTACACCAAGTCAGTGCACAAAAATTTTATAGTATTTATATACTAAGGGAAACTGTTCTACGCGACAGTCTGTGGGTTCGATATCCGTGAGGGGAAGGTGAAATATTTTTATTTTCATTTTCTTCGCTCTGGCACTAGGCATGTGGCGTGGAGACCCGCCACTCAACACATAATGCCTCGTTATATCACGGAGAATAGAGTGTCTTATCACTACGTCTTCACGGTGTTTTTTGTTTCTTTCTGCCTGTACTATGAGCGGGATAACGTGTGAAGCTAAAAACTTTTTATATATTATTAGCTTTTTTTACCTGAGATTTCGACCGATATTAAACCGGTGGGCGTTAATTGACAACTTTAAGAGCCAGATGTAGCTATGATAGCAGGTACAGTAAGCTGTATCGCAATGATTTATGTGTTTAGTTATTTAACCCAAAAGAACATCTAGAATTTTAATAAATTACAAAACGAGAACAATGCTTTAATAAACACAAGGGTTTAAAACGTTTTCCTTTTTTATGAAAAGAAAGAAAGAGGCCCTCGTGAATGTGACTTCTCATCAGGATCTTTCGTCTACACCAAACTATTGCCTCATCATTGTGTGCAATAATTTTAATAATTAAATTTTAGATATTATGTGATGAATTATTTTAGGAATTACTAGTTTTTGTTTTATTTACCAAAAAAATCCAATTAATACAAAAATATTGTACAGGAGCATGCTCGCTGCAGCGCACGTGCTGGCGATGGACGCCAAGAATCTCCTCGACGTCGTCGACTGCATCAGGGAAAGGCATCCTCACATCGACTGGCGCGCCGTACTGAGAGAAGAGTCCACCGATTCCCACGTCCACCCCCACCCCCACAAACCACCCCACGCCCACGCCCACTGGGCTTGCTTCCCAAACTTCAATAGAAACAGAAACCAAACCTGACTTCAAAATAAACCAACCGGTTACCACTGGAACCACAACACCCCACTTCACGGAACACTCTCCAAAAGAACACAACAGCCTCCCCGTGACCTCGAACCGTGTCTCCACTCTCATTCAAAACTACAATCTGTATGGCAACGTTCGGGAACAGCACATTTACGGAAACGAACCCCCGCCCTTCCAGCACTCGCAGTCGTGTGACGACTCAAAAATCGATATTCCAATCGATTCTGTTAAAAGTCGAGTGCAAGCGATGGCGAAAATCGATTCGCCTCCCATTTATTCGATGAGCAAGAAAGTGATCGATCACTCGGATCAAGGTTAGGGGGTCGTTTCGCGTAGGTGTGCTTTATTGTGGCTATGATAGATGTTTGGTGGGCGGTTATAGATTATTCCTTTATTATTTTTTATTCGATACTATATATTTTTTACTATATATTATTTTATTTCTAAGATTATAATATATTTGTATATTTTTAATGTCGACATCTGAATGTCTTGTATCAATAATTTCTAAGTGCATTATGCATCGCCTATTGCATTTATACTAATGTTTAAACATTTTTTTTAATATTTCTGTATCTCAGTGCTTTATCGAGTATACTTTTATAAATGTTGTTCTTATAGATACAAAATTATATCATATTCTGATAATCAATAATCGTCCACCAATTACAAAATAGTACTTACAGAAAGGACTTTATTTAGAAGCGAAGTAGGTATTATAGCTTCGTAAAGACAATCTATTGATTGCTCAAATATTGGCGAGTGCCGAATCCACACATTGGCTCCAATATTTCATATAAAATGTACGGAAATGAAGTTGGCCCAATGTTGGGCCAGTGTATTTTATTCTTGCACCAATATTGGGTCACTTTTTTCTTATTTGGTTTCATTATGTGGATTCGGTGTAAAATCGCTTTTTTATACGTTCGTTTATTTATTGGACTCTAATAGTTTATTTGGTGAATGCTATTGCTTTTGTGTAAAATGAATGTCTTTATGTAATTTTTTGCTTACGTTTCAACATGAAATGCTCTTCTTGGTTAAAGTTTTTATGATTTAATCGTATAAATGATATTTTTTGTTTATTCTATTGAAATTTTTTATGTATATTTGATTTTTCTTATGATTATTATGGAAGAGTATGTCATGTGATAGATTGTTTTATATTTTATTTTTCTTTTAGTACATTTAAAGCTTTACGTGTGTAGTGAAACGTGGTGTCCACTCATCTTCTTCATTGTCATATTTACATAAAAGCAAAGCGTATCTGAGATGCTTGTAGTAGTTTAAATCATTCCAGCCTCATTCACATTATCCGTCTATGTTGCTGTCCTTTTCTAATATAAGAACAAAGAAAGGGACAATATCATAGTCTTAGTTTTTTTATTTTTTTCAATTGAAACTACTTTAAGCTCTCAGATGGAAATAATTGCATACATTTACTAAACATTGACATATCATCGGTATTATTTTGCTTCATACTATCGTGTCGCTTTTATAGATGTCATTACTGAGCGATTATTAATTGTATAAGCTTATATAAATTATATTTAGCTCTATTTTTTCCAACGCTTTTACTATGTTGTGTTTCTAGGCATGCTCAGATTGTAATCAAAATGTTTATTATTAATAATCGCTCTTCACTCTACATATCTATGTAAAACATTCATAGTGAAAATATACTAGTCTCTAAATATATCTCGAAAATTAGTTATTCATAATTAAAATAATTTTTCACGATCGCCTCTCAGACTGCAAAAGGAACTTGGATAATATTGATTTGTGATACTTTTACCAATACACGACCTAGTTTTGTATGCTTTGAGGGTTTTTTTTTAAAACTCTAAAGCGTTTTCCATTCCACGGTGTATATGTGACCATTTTTATATACTATGTTATTAATTACATATACTTTTTTGTACTCTGACATGAAACCTTTGTATAATTTAACTGCTGTATCTTCTAATTTAAATATAATTGTAATTAAAATATAATTTCTTTTATAAGAATACGTTTATTATGTTAGTTAATTAAATTCAGAAAGCTCTCGAGACGATATATTTCGTTATAATTTGCGATGTACGACAATACAATGTTTTTACCGAGTTTTGTACTAAAATCGATATTTACGTAGTGATTTATAATCGATTAATCGTATGCAAATATGACATTAAATTAAAACTGCCTCAAAACAATAAATATTGAACGCTATGTAATAGTTTGATGTTTATTAAAGTATTATTTGTATTCTTATTTGTATTAAATGTATATTTTACTTTAGTTAAGAGTAGGGCCGGATTTGACTAAACTGGAGGCTTCCGTAATAAGAAATACCCTCTTAAATATATAGAAACTACATTTATAAAAGAAAAGTGAACAAAAAAATGTTGTTGTAAGCACCTCTTGTGTAAGTCCGGCCCTAGTTAGGAGCAACGTCACAACTCAGCATTTAGTTTCGTTCTCAGTATTCCACTGAACTATACTTACTTTGTAAAAATGTACAAAACTAATCGATTGTCCATAATTATTTTAATTTTTATCCAAAGTTAATAATAAGCGTAGATCTCAAAGGAAATAGCAGTAGATGCGTTTATAATTGTATCAGAATTTATTTATTGATGAAACGTTCTTGATCTGTGGAGAGAAGGGGGTCGCTCTCTCTTTCACTCACTGTGTGAAAAACAGAGAGAAGAGAGTCGCCTACCAATCGCTTCGCAGGTCGTTGATGACGTGGACTGGATTTTGTTTACTCATTAAACTGAATAAAGGACAGGTCAGCTTGTGTTTTATTTCATTTTATATCCTTATGTTTATCAAATAACTGTTTATGTTTAGTAGTAGGTTATGTTATTTGCGGTTGCAGTAGCTGGAAGAGGCATTACGTCTAAACCTCAATGCTCCATAAAACGTCTCGAACTTCCTGAAGGCTGTATTATAGTAGGCTTATTTAAAACTTAGATAGGCCATCGGGCAGTGGATCTATTATGCGTACATATACGATTGCATCTCCCTTATAAAATGATTAAATTGATCTAAACTTTTTGGACGACCTACCGATTGAATAAGCCATTGTAGATAAATAGATTAATATGAAGGTGTGCTACTATTGGATTAATATTAAGCGTGGTGTTGTTTCTAACTGTGGATAATATGTGATGAGCCAAACAGGCTAAGTTACATAGGTGACAAGTGTACTGTCTATAATTTTTAATCTTTTTCAGATAAAAATACTTAAAGAAAACATATAAAGAATGTAACCAGAGGAAGTTTTTAATTTTTTGTAATTTTTAATAAAAGTTATGTTTTCTTTCTTTAGTTTGGATTAATATTTAAAAAATCATAAAAAGATCCATAATTTACAAAATCAATTTATTACAACTAAAACAGAAGCTACACATTTTATATTGTTGTGGTACTTGTTAGTTAAGCAGTTATATATTTTGTGTTAAAAAAAAAAATTCTCTTCATTTTGCGGTGCCAGTGCCACTGCGAGGAAAACAGTATCAAAATATATAAATTATGCTAAACTATAGACATATTATGTAGGAAAAGCAATATTGAAAAATGTTGAAAATACTACACATAGATAATGAAATGCAGAAATATCTTGGTCATTGACCAGAGAACTAAACTACTTTAGAATAATACTTCACTGCAAATATTTTACTATTATTTAAGCCCATAATAACAGATATTTAAAGCTGCTACTTTGTTAAAACAACTAAAAATATTGATATAAATAAATACTTCAACATCTTGCCTGTATCACCCAGTCCTGTAACAGGATTGTAAAAAAATTTACCTTTAAATTGGTAGAGAAAACTAAACCTGCCCATGATAGGGCAAAAAGAAATACTATAAAGTGGAAAAGTTATTCTCATGAGATAAATATTTTAAACAAAAGTATTAATTTATAGTAGTTACTTAATTAAAAATATTTTCTTTATATGCTAGTCAAAGTACAAACTTGTAGTTTAATGAATTGCATGTTATTAAACAAATCACATGAATGGTCTATTTAAAAAAAGTGTTTTATTCATAAATTAGATAAAATATATATAATATAAATGGTTCTCTTGCAAATTATTAACAATCAAGGAAATTTGCAGCCATCAGGAGCTCCAGAGCGATTTCTGGAGCAATGGGGAATTCCGGTATCTCAGTGGAAGAGTTGGTGTAACGCACTTTGTATGTGAAGTACATACATACTTTCTGTAGAACATGAGATCTGAAACCAGAAAAATTCACGAATTCATTTGCCACTCAATATGAAATAAAATAATGTCTAATAATTATTAGCACATAAAAGATTAGGTTCTCTCTTTCTACACTGAAGATGCAACTTATGCTTTAGTAAAGTGTAACACAATATAATTTACCAGCATTTAGCAGCAGCTTTATATAACTGATTGATACTACTAAGTTTTGTAGATGACACATGTCATTAAAAATGCCAAACATTCAGAATTTTATATGGTTGCTTTGAAGTACTACATTTTTTTTATTTAACTAATTATTAAATTAAATAATTAATTTTGTAATTAATTTATTAAACTAATTAATTTTACACAAAGCATAAATTGAACCAATAAAGATCATGTGACAACCTCAAGTAATTGTCGAAAATAAATGAAATATGCAAATGTAGGAAAAAGCAAAAAATACCATTTATAAAAATAGTTATGGATCATGTATAGATTTCTAGATGTAGTAGATTTCTATTATTTGTGTATATGACAAAAAATGTGCATTTTGTATAGTTCAGCTTTTATCATAATGATAAGTAATAATAGTCAAACTGCACAAGTGATGAACTTTGTACCATGTATGATAACAAAAACAAATGTACTCATTCATTAGGTAATTAACTCATCAGAGATATCAATTATTAGTAATAAATAATACAATTTATAAAAAAACAGTTTATATAAGTAATAAGCATAAGGGAAGATTCTAAATCATCAGAAAATAAACAATAGGTCACTTTCTCATGTAAGAAGTATGTAACAATAATAAAAAAGAAATTTATGTGAAAGCAAATCTCCTTGATGTAAACAGACTTACGGTATCTCTCTAAAGTTAACTTCATTAGCCTCATTTTCAGCAAACTGTCCAGGTCCACTTAACATAGCTTTGATTGTGCCAGATGTGAGTGCATGCTCCCGCTTAACAATGAACTCATGCCCATCTGAAGACACCAACTTTACATACATGGCATCAGGACCTTCACATCCTCCATACACTTTTTCTTCAGAAGCTAGAAATATTTTATTAAATTTTTAAACATGTTAAGTATATAAAAAAATTATTGAAAGATTTAAATTGTCATAAGATTTGCAAAAGAGCTTTTTCATAGCAGGTATTTTAAAATAAGCATATAAAGTTTTATAGGGTAACCTGAGCCAGTAGCTGTGCCAGAGCGTTGTTCTTCTGCCACACTCGCGGCCTGAAGGTGCTGCAGACGGTGGGGCTGAACCTGCACTCTCAGACATTTTCTGAAAAGAAATAGGTAAAGAATAGATGATACCAATTTACAATATTTTATTGATTATAATATAAGTAAACTTTGTCTTTATATAAGTATCAAAAATTAGTTATGTTTAAAAAACTTACTAAACATATTTAAATGTTAAATCTATTAATATATCAAGATCATAAAAGCAAGTAATTTATGTTTAAAATGTGATCGCAATTCTATACAGATTTTCTACTTTAAATTTGCCTTACAGGGATTAATTTTACTATTGAATTTAAAAATACTAACGTTTGGTTAATTTAAAATTATAAATAAGAATAATAATGAACAGGTTACTCACAACTAAAAATGTTTGACAGTTGTAAAATCATAAATTTGCACAGCTGTGGTGTTGTCAATACCAATAAATTGTAATAATAGATAAAATATTTATAGTATATAAAATTATTGACAATATATTTATTATTAATCGCAGCAATTTGCAGCTCTTTATCGAAATAAAAAGGTATTCGCTTTTATGTTATGAGTATTGATTAGATAAATAGTCAATAACATTCAAGATGTGTATGTCAAGGCTTAACTAAATGCACTTATGCAAATGAACTAAAATAATTAACTTTTGAATTTTTTACTGACTTTTTATTCAATTTGAATATAAATAAACACGTAATATAGTTCTTATAAAAAATATTTCAATTTTATAATTTTACAAATTGGCACCACCAAACAAGTAGCTATCCACGACGAGTTACAATTCGGCGGATTTTTTTTGACATGGCTTTTGGCTTCATTTCATTATTTTGACATTTCGATGTCAACCGCTACGTATTTCTTCGAAAAAAGTCAAATTTTTAAAATTTCTCTCCTACTCTCTCCTTTTTTGACTCAAATAGATTCGCAGTAAGATAAGTGTAAATCGAGTGCCTGTGGCGACCTACGATGAATTCCAAAAACTCAGCCAGAACCATGTGACACGAATACGAAAAAGGGCTTCCAGACCGTCAATGTGACAGAAATGTTTTCTGCCATCGCGACGAGCCAGCGTTACCGCGGGGCCCATACTACATCGAAGCGTGATAAACTATCGGAGATATAGTGCAAGCGCGTCAAAGATGAGCGCGAGATGGCCAGTCCGCCACCGAACCCAAGCGAAGGCGCGGAGAGCAGCTCCGAGTTCCCGGAGGAGGCGGGCGGGCAACGCGCGCCCTCCGCGCAGAAGACGTTCATAGCGCCGCCCGCCTCGGAGCTCCCTACGAAGTTGGAATACGTCGCCCGCGGTGGCTTGGGCCGGAGCGTCAAGCATATCTTTCGTACCGTCAAGTTTGCGCGCAGAGTGCCCACCCTGCCACCCAAGAAGCCCGACACCGCGGCGGGCGGCGCCGGGGGCTCCGGTGGTGCCAGCGCGCAGGGCCCGCCCGCCCAGGGACGCGCGCGACGCGACCGCAGCAAGCGACATGTTTGCACCACCTGCGACAAGCGTTTTTCCAGCCCCGGCAAGCTCAGCCAGCATGTCCTATCTCACACTGGTGAGCTTCCTTTCTCGTGTGATTTGTGTGATAAGCGTTTTAATTCTAAATTTAAACTTGTGCGCCACAGTCTGATACATAGTGAGGCTAAAGCTTTTGCTTGTACTGTTTGTGGCAAGACTTTTAATCGTAAAGATCATCTAACAAATCATGTTAGGGTGCACAATCCTGTGAAAAAACTTTATACATGTGAAAGGCCAGATTGTAGGAAATCATATACATCTCTGTTGAGTTATCGAAAGCATGCTGCATTACATTCTGCAGAGGAAGGCAATTTACAGTGCAAAATCTGTGATGAGGTATTCAATACAAAACAAGATATTGTAAATCACCTCAAAGTTCACACCGGGAGTCGCACACCCAAAAGTGAAACAGATAAAAAGTTCACCTGTGACCATTGTGACAGAAGATTTTTTACAGCAAAAGATGTCCGGCGGCACCATGTCGTGCACACAGGTAGAAGAGATTTTTTATGTCCTTTTTGCCCTCAAAAGTTTGGGAGAAAAGATCATTTAGTTCGTCATGTTAAGAATGCCCATCCTGATGAGTCATGGAAATCTGCAGCAGTTGGTACTTCAAAGGAGCCACTACCTGAGGCCTCAGCATTTGAGGAGACATATACTGACTATCCAATAGAAGAAGAGTTTGAAATTTGGAAATCAATAAATCCGGTCAAACAAGAAGTTGAAGTACAAGAAACTGAGGTGCCAGCTTCTGACTTAATTGTAGAAATACCATCAGATTTAGATATAAAAGTGGAACCTTTGGAAGGTATAGAAATAAAAATTGAGAATCCATCATCACCAAGTAAAATTCTCGAATACCCAGTAGTGTATATGGTGCCGCCTCCATACCCTCAGACGCCGTCCACCTTGCCATACATGGCGACGCAGCCGATCCCCGATCCTCTGGATGTGCACTTGCTTAGCTCAGGGAACGTCCAGTCCATACTGATGGATCCGGGCGAGGGCCCGTCGGGGCTTTCGAGCCAAATGCTGGGGTTGCTGGAGGAGCGCGAGCCAGGCTTCGCGGGCGAGGAGGGGCGCGTGCAGCAGCGCCTGCCCGCCTTCACGCAGGCGTTTCAGACGGCGCAGAGCCCTAAGCCGCCGCCCCCGCCGCCGCCGCCCCACTAGCCTCGCTGCCAGCATTTAGCTTACGGATACCGAGCTACCTCACTAGGTAAGATTTGGTCTAAGCTGTAAAATATATTCTGAATTAGTGCAGTGGACGTTTCGGACAGTGAGTGCGTTTGTCTCAGGTATACCAAAAGGTTTCCGAATTCTACATGAATGTTATCTAGTCGTGTATGTACTTTCGGAATTGTAAATTGTTTATTTATAGCGTTTATGTATGACGTTTGTAGAGTGTAGATGGGACCAACTCTGTGCGCCGACTAGCGCGGGATTAGTGTGGAGGTGTATGGCTCTTGAAAGCAGTAGGCTGTATAATATGTTTTAGAGAGGCGTGCTGCTTTTCAACGCGAAGCAAGTACAACAAAGAGCATATACCTTGTTTGGAAATATAGTTTTAAATTGTGAGTGGCGTCATTATCGAACCTACTGTCTGTCGGTTACAAATCAGAATTAGCGTTATGCCATCGAGACTGAGTATATCGGATTCGTAATATTTTACAGTTTAGTTTGACGAGCCTCGCGGCACAGCAACATTTCATACTTACCTCAGAAGCACGCGTGCTTCCTTAGGATATAAGACAATAACAATTGGGTCTGGCCGAGATCGAGCGGACACGCCGAGCTTGAAATTATCTTCATAAAACGCGATGTGCCAAAATTTCTATATTCTGGACTATCCCACGACGTTCTTACGTAAAAAAAGCAATAATTCCTTTGCTCGAGTGAACAAATGAAACTTATTTAGATGTTGTCTATTTGAATTTAAACAAACTGGTATTATACGGAGGAAAAGAGAAACTTAAAGAAATAGTATCAGCATATTTTTAGGAGTATGAGCCAAATTATGTAATTTGTAGTAAGTTTCACTTCGAGACTAGGTGACTAGGTGAGTGTGTCAATAAGTCTGTAAAAAATGTACTAGGAATTCAAACGAGTGGTACGATTGAAATGAAAGGAAGGGTTACAGCTTTATTAGGTGCCTTACATTTCTCCATATGTTTAGTAGTTATGTGTAAACCTAAACCCTACGGTATTCGTAGACAACTGCGGAGACAGATATTTTTGTGGAATTATTTTCATTTACATTAATATGTAAGTTAAGAAATACACCGCCACGAAGCCTTTGTATAAGAATGTAGGTAATACAAGTTTTTATTAAGATCGTTCGTTGCTCTCCTTTTAGCGTCGAAATTGGTTGGCCGAGTCAATATTTTTAAATTACAAACATTTGCGTTTTGTTTTAGTCGATTGGAAATATCGTACATCGCTATATGTTACAAATGTTTTTTTAATTAATTTGAATTAATTTAACGTTTTTCTTATATTAATTTAAAATAATTTCGTTGCTACCGTCAGCAGCTACCACGTATCAACTTGTTCTAAATTTAGTATATCAGAATGGGGAGGATTTAATATATAAATTCGGCGCTACGTCTTTGGGTAGCGAGTTCGTTTCCGGTCCGTCCTGGATTAACGACTTATGTAATCATTGGCCTCTGACTACCAATTGTCTATGCTATTAGGAATTATTATAATGTAATTCGAACGTGTTGTGGTTCACAATATATATATTTATATGTATATGTATATTTTTTAATGATTATCGTTATCAATGTTAGGCGTCTAGTAATAGCGACAGGAAAGATCCAGTGTTATACACGCTTCTTCTATAGAATATGTAAATAATTCTAATCTTTTAGGTTAATAGGACTGTAAAAAATTTAATCTACCTCAATTGAAACTTATTCTTACGTCTAGAAATATAATTACTATATTAGGTTAGTGACAACAGAGAATATTTTTTTTTTTCTATTTGAGAAATACACGCGAGCCAGGGCTGGTTTATTTTTTAACATGATTGTGTTAAATAATGTTAGTGTGTGCTGCAATATCGACATGTTTATGGTTAAACATTTTTATCTATGTATTTGCTTTTCATATATTTTTTAATTGTCTTTGATTTTTAAAAAAATAAATAGAAAGTACATTATTTTATATTCGGTCAGACTTTATATGTTTATGTAAGTTATTTTTTTTTATTAAAAAAATTATCATATTTAGGGCCATTCCATTACAAAATGTTTTTTTTTTCGTTTTCGTGTTCATTTTGTGGTTTTAAATTGAAAAAAAATTAATAATAAAAAAATGCGTAATTTAGAACAAACTATAAATATTCATACTTAATGTTGAAATAACTTACTTTCAAACTGCCTTTATATTTTTAAATGCTTGTAAAATGCAAAACAAAAAAATATATATAGTAAGGGCTCGTTAATATTCAAATAATTTATGTATATTTTTATGATAAAATTAAAAAAATGTGTTCAGCTGTTGTTCTTTGTAGAGCTCCACTTTGCCTTTATTTTCTTTGCAAACATATGTTTCTGTATAAACTCAATCAGTCTTAACCACTAGTCATATAATAGCAGCAATTTATCTCAAATAGATGGAAACTAAGTGATATTTTACCGACTCTATATATATTTTATATATCAATAGGTGCAAACCCTCGCTGAGTACAAATAGTGATAATAGAACAGGACTGTATATCTCCTCATATTTTTTATTGTTTATACAACGATATATGCAATATATTTTTGTATTTATGTTTTAGATTATTAATATACCTTGTTACATATCAAAGACTTGGATGAACATTTGTTTTTTTTTTGCTTATCCATCAATGTAGTGTAAGTAATTACATTAAACTTGGCATTTATTTATTGAACTACTTGGCTATAGCTGGTGATTGCTGGAGGGGTTATTACATGTAAAAAATATCTAAATTAAATAATTAATTAAGCATTTTTTCAGTTGTAGCTCCTCTTAATATTATCCATGCACAGTCAACAGACGGTAAATTAATTGTATGTATATCAATATTTGTTTTTTTTTGTAACACAAAGTGTTCACTTACTTTTTTTAAATATTTTTACGCATAATTATTATTGTTATTATGTTCTTTCCCAGTTTTTGTTTTTTTTTTTACCTGCTAATGAGTGTAACTCGTATTTATACTTTTTTTTTTATTGAAAATAATATGTTGTGTAATGCCAAAAAAAATTACATAATTCTATTTTGTGTTTAAAAATGTAAGAGTTCGAATATTTTTTTATTTATGTAACTTTAAGCGTAAGTTTGGTTAGCTGCAACGAAAAATTACGAGTACAATAAATATTATAATCGTAAAAATGTATGTGAAAAAAAATTGTTAATCACAAAAATGCTAAAAAATTGTCGTTCTTTATGTTATTGAACTTTTTTTTATGGATTTTTGCTCGTAAGCAAACTGACACCTGAACCTTAGCTATACGTAATTATGGTACATAAGAAAGGGGGCCTTAAAACTGTTGTTTAAAATTAAAAATAATATTTTTAGAAGTCTACATCTATTTAAAATCAGAGAAACTATTTTATTACTCTTTTTCAAATAAGGCATTTTATATTAAATGTTACAAATAAATATATAGTTTTAGAATTTTTTAAATCATGTTACATTCGATTTTTCTATCGATATTATAAGCCATAGAGTAGATGTATGTACATTAAAAATATTTACAGGTTAATTCGAAGTCTAAAAGACTGTTGTTATTTTTGTAATCATTGCATGTCACTGTAAAAGCTTAACATATTGTAAAAGAAAGGCTTCACCTTAAGAACTTATATTGTAAAGTTTTCATTAAAAATTAAAATTGTCAGTATCTATGGCTACAGATAATAAAAAAATGTACCATTTAAGTAAATTTATGGGAAAAAAAACCTTTTATACAGCACATTTATAGTGTTTTATTATAAATGTCAATTGTTTTATATTTAAAACTGTAATTTTATAACTTTTGTTCTCATATACAGTATCCTAAAATATGTTGTTTAATATCACATTATGCTGAACTCATTTATAGGAATCATTTATACTGACAGTGTTAATTTGAAAGATTGACATTATTCTTTAATTTTTTTTTAATTTGAAATGTAAACTTTGTATTTCTTTGTCTCTAATATCTCCAGCTAACCATATTTTATATATGATGGTAGTACTAACAATATGTTATGGATTTTTGTACCATATGCCCTCGCAATGCCTATTAAATAATTATAAACATTGTACCTGGTTTATAATAACACAATGTAATATGGTCTTCATTGTAATAAATATTTTGGACATCATTTTTGTTTTTTATTTGCTTTTTTAATTTTTATTCCCATCTGGCTGAGATGTTCGTGTGAAAATTTATAAACATATTTCAGAAAAAACTCTTAAAAATTTTTGTTATATTATTATGTTATATATATATATATATATATATATATATATATATATATATATATATATATATATATATATATATATATATATATATATATATATATATATATATATATATATATATATATATATATATATATATATATATATATCTTCATTGTAATAAATATTTTGGATATCATTTTTGTTTTTTATTTGCTTTTTTAATTTTTATTCCCATCTGGCAGAGATGTTCGTGTGAAAATTTATAAACATATTTCAGAAAAAACTCTTAAAAATTTTTGTTATATTATTATGTTATATATATATATATATATATATATATATATATATATATATATATATATATATATATATATATATATATATATATATATATATATATATATATATATATATATATATATATATATATATATATATATATATATATATATATATATATATATATATATATATATATATATATATATATATATATATATATATATATATATATATATATATATATATATATATATATATATATATATATATATATATATATATATATATATATATATATATATATATATATATATATATATATATATAAATATTTAAAATTAGGGCAACTTAATAAACTAAAGTAAATATAGTTGAAATATATTTTATTGCTGATCAATCAATTAACAAATAACACATAGACTAAGAACCAGGAATAACAAAATAAATACCTAACCCATGGTACAATGAACAACTGCACAGATTACAAACATGACATATACAGTGTACAATAAAATGGGTGATGTATCAAAATATAATTATTAGGACGATCCATAGACAATCTAGGAATAATCATTTAAAAAATTTATAAGATAGCTATAAAACTGCACAAATTTTGTTTTAACATTAATATATACACTTTTTACCAAAATTTTAATATATTTCGATATATTTGTTAAACTTTGCTAATGTACATATTTTTTATGCAATTTATTTATTTAAGATAAAACTATGCCAATGAATCATCCCAATACACCCACAGTTAAAGAGCTAAGTATTATTTAGATATACATACATACATTTACGTAATATACATTCTGTACAAATGAAGGTAAAGGTTCCTAAACCTCGAATTTGAACTAAAATTGTACTAGAACTGTAACACCTGGTGCGGTGTGAGGCCGCGGATAATAATTTTTAATTGTATAGAAAAATATTTTCATTTTGACATTTTCACTGGCTGGCTAGTGCGGGACGAGTCTTGACAGATGACAGTTGAGAATTGACAGTCACAATCGATTATTTTGCAATAAATCGATGATTTATTCGCTATAAATTGTGAGCGAATAAAATATAATAACTTTTCTTTAGATTAATACAAAAAAAGTGTGTTTATATGAAATTCTTACCATATGATAATTGCACATTATAAATATATCGGTCTGGCACAACTCATACTATCTGAAACCTACAAAACAGGTCGGGAGACCCTCTAAATGCACTTTAACACCAGTCACGTGTGTAGGAATGTTCCGAGTTCCTTTGCATCAGCTTGTGTACAAACTGAAAGGCTAGAAAAAATCATTTAACCGTCCTGCGCTTCATTTTCCTCACTTTGCCGGACTTTGGTTTATTTTTAAGGGAAATACTATCTAAGTTTGGTAGTTCCGCATCCGTTGTTTTTTGTTTAACAAGGTTATCGTTGGCGTCGTGGTCGGAGCTGTCGATTCCGTTCTCCATTTTGTGTGTTTGACTGACATCCATTTCCTCATCCGAGTCGTAGTTTCCGTTGGGCTCGTGCTTGTTGTATTGGAAGTGTCTGTATGTTACTTCTTCATCGGACTCGGCCTTACTATGTTTGTAACGCCTGTTAATATTTTGAAGCGATTGATTCTTCTGTAGCTCACCTTGTATCGTGTCGCGAATATTCATTTCTGAGGTGGACTTGGTGCAATAGTCTTCTTTATCGGATTCTGAGTATTTTCTAGAGAGACGTTTGGGTGGCAGCGTTTCGTGGGGTGGTGACTTCAGCCGCACCTCTGGCCCTCCTCCATATATATCTGTGAAGAATCTCCACAGTTCCTCGCTAAGTTGGGCATGATCGGAGCCAGGTTTGAGAACATATGTTTTAACGCCATCGATTTCCTGCAATAAATGACACAAGGAACTATTATTTAAATGTTAGGTTACTATTTGGACCAAGACTGAGAGAGAAGATTATTAGACCAATAATTATAATTCCAAATAAAAAAAAAATCATATAACAACAATATGAGAACGTCGTGGCGCAGAGGCGTAACGTCTATTAAGCGCGACGGTTTGTGAGTTTAATTCCTACTCAGGGAAGATGGATTTTTGTATTTCCATTTTCTTCACTATGGAAACTAGGCAAAGTGCGGCGTTGAGTTCCGCCACTCAACACACACTGCCACGAAAGAGGTGAAAAGCAGGGACTAAGTAACGGAGTGTCTTAACACTAGGTTCCTATGGTTCCTGCAGTTCCCTCTGCCTGGCAGGGTGCCACGTGCGGGATAAAACGTGAAGGCAGAAAATAAAAAGAAAAAATATATTTATATATCAACAAAACGGTACCTGTTCCACAACAATGTCCCTGTTGTCTAGCGGCGGCGGCGGCGCGCGCTTGCTGCGGACGAAGGCCTGCCACTGGCGGAACCACGACATGCTGATGGCGTACACCGACAGGGGGTTCTCTTGATCCTGTTACAATTACGGTAAATTATATATAGTAATATTTGACAACTTGTATTTTTTTTTATATTATTCTACTGACTGTAAACGCAAAGAGTTGTGTTGAGTTCTGTCACTCAATATGTATTGTTTTCAATTTGGCGGAAAGAGCCAAAGGAGTGATTTGAACATTGCACTAGTAATCTACTTTATGTAGTACTGTGTATATTTTAATGATCATACATCTTCGGTGTAATCATGTACACTGAAGATATATGATCATTAAAATCATGTAGGCTATACAAGGCAATAATGATTCATTGATGATTAAAATGCGTTTCAATACTTGACAAATTGAAACAAGTGAAGTAGGTTAAGTGATATAAATACATATATAGATATTGGACCTAATATAATATATAAATGATGGACCTAAGGACTGTCGTTGCGCAGAGGCGTAGCGTCTACCTGTAAACGCGTCGGCTTGCGGGTTCGACTCCCACTTGGGGAAGATGGAATTTTTCTATTTCCCTTTTCTTAGTTCTGGAATCGAATAGCGCGGCGTTGAGTTTCACCACTTAACACACAATGCCTCGAAAAAGGCGGAAAACAGGGACTAAGGAATAGAGTGTCTTAACACTGGATTGCATGGTTCCTGCAGTTTTCTCTGCCTACCCTGCCGTGTGCAGGATAAAGCGTGAAGGTATAAAATAAAAGTAGTGCAGCGCCTCACCTGGAACATAGCGTGCAGGTCAGCGAACACGGCGAGTTCCCTCGCACGGCGCGCCCGCAGTCGCTGCGCGGCGCGCGCGCACACGCCGCACTCGTGCGCGTGCGACACCGCCGGCCCGCCGCCGAACCTGCACACACACACACACACACACACATACACATGGTGAAAAACATCAATAATTCTACTATGCAGTGCCGCAGACTACAATGAACACAACAAAAAATTGTATAATGTCTACCCCAAAAAAATCAACTGGCAATTCATCAAGTCTAAAGTTAGAAAGCTCGCAATGTTCTATTTTGTTTTTTAGTTTAATTGTATATAGAGAATTGTGTAACGATATCATCGTGGTAAAACAGTCTAGTACTGTAAGCATGACGGTTGTGAATTCGATTCCCATTCCTAGCTGTGAATTATTTAATTTCATAGCTCTGGCGAAAAAACAAAACGTGGCATTTAGATAAAATTAAATTGAAACTGGAATGGAATGTTACCAACCAAGTATGGTGAGTTTCAATTTTGAACAAAAATCACAACTAATAAACAAAGCTTGCCAACGCTTATAATATATTAACACATTGAAGCACCCAACAACGTTACTGACTTTTCACAGATAAAAGAAAATAATTAATTAAATTCTCTTCTAATTAACAAAGCGCCTCACTGGCTGTGCAGGAAGTCCCACAGCTGCTGCGGCAGGCGCGCGGCCAGCGCGGGCAGGTGCGGCGCGCGCTCGGGCCGCACGCCGCCGTGCACGCACACGAAGTCGCTGTTGTCGATGGGGCCCGGCTCCGCCCACGTGTTGAACCTGCCGCCCAATGCCAACTCTTAGTGTCGTATCAACTTAAAGCTATACGACTTTGGTTTAAAATGTGTGTGTGAAAAACAGCTTACTTATTTATCCACTGTTTCGAGATGTAGAATTTAATGTCGTTGGGTTCGGTGCTGGCGTTTTCCAAAATTTCCGCTGCCTTTTGTCGCAGTATTGTCATTTGCGGGTTCACTTTTCTGTAAATATGACAATCATAGTATATAAAATTCAAATGAAAAAATATTTTTTCATTTCATATTCAATTAGTAACCGAAATATATATAAATAAAAGTTTCTATTAAAATACGGCGTACCTATAGAACAGCACGTACGCCTCGCACGCGGCCAGGTGGTGCAGCGCGAGCGGCGCCACGGCGGCGTCGTCGTAGGCGCGCCAGCGGCCGTCCGCGCCGCGCGCCGCGCACGTGTAGTGCCCGCCGCCCGCCGTGCCCGCGTGGCAGATCACCGCGCACAGCGCGTAGCGGGAGATCTTCGACGTGCATTCTAAATTCAAATTTACAAATTGCAATATCTTGTTCTTATATTCAATACTTTGAAGTTCTTATTTTGAATAATCTTCAGACGTGCATTCTATATTCAAAATTACTAATTGCATTATTTTGTTCTTATTTCAAAACATTTTTTGTCTGCACGGGTAGGCAGAGGGGACTGCAGGAACCATAGGAATCGAGTTTTAAGACTCTGTTGCTTAGTCTCTGCTTGTCGCCTTTTTCGAAGTATTGCGTGTTGAGTGGCGGAACTCAACGCCGTGCTTTACCTAGTTTCCAGAGCGAAAAAAATGAAAATAGAAAAATCCATCTTCCTCGAGTAGAAATCGAACCCACAAACCGTCGCGTTTACACGCCTCTAACTTCTTATTTTGAACCTCTTCTCCTACCTCTTCTCATTTTTAATGAACTTCAACAATACTACCTTTATGCGTGTAGGGCGCCATGTTTAAATCGTTAATAGGAAACGACACTCTGGCGGCCACTTTAGCACTAAACATGAGCTCGTGTCGAAATCTTTTGAGATGAACGCACAGCACCTCCGGCAGACGCACCACGCCCGACATCTTGATGCCGTTGCGGAGTTTGTTACATCGGGAACAGCTAAAGAGAACATTAACATTATTATATTAAAATATTACCAAGTACTTTTAAATTTTTTTGAATATTCTTTAATGAATTGTAGTATGAAAAACAAAAACTTATAGTATATATAGATTTCAAATTATTAATATTAATTCTTAATTCATTTAAATTCCATATAATACAAAGAAAAATATAAAAATATAACGAAATTGTCCTGTTACCTTCATAAGAATTAATTTATGGCTTAGTAGTATGAACGCTTAATCGGCTCTAAAGAGGCGCGGGTTCAAATCCCGCTATGGTTTATTTGGTATATTTTAAATATTGTATATAAATGATTATACCTGTACATATTATCTCCTTTGAGTTCGTCAGCACTAAAAAATGCTGCCAGACAATCCTGCAGAGAGACCACCGGTCCATAGAACCAAGACCTCAACCAGCTTAGCAGCCACCAGATCTAACGAGTATAAATATTATAATAAGACGTGTGTAAAGACGTTTTAATAAAACATAACATAACCTAAATAATAAGTGAAATTAGTTGAGTTTTTATAAAGACATCTGTTATATAATTTTCTTTAAATGTTTATCTTACCTTAACATGCCATAATTTTTGTTCTTTTTCTTATTACACATATGTATTGATATAAAAATAATTGATAGAGTATATGGAGTAGATCTTTTTATTAATAATATTTACTTAATCAATATATATCTACTAAATCAATACAGACAAATTGTAATACATAATATAAATCTAATATCCTTCATCTGCACAACCAGTGAAAGGGACAACTCCTCTACACTACCACCTCGTCAGCCAGTAACTCCATCAAGTACCCAGGAGTCCTGCGTGGCGTGTGACAACTCCTGTACCCTACCACCTCGTCAGTACTCCATCAAGTACCAGAGGGTCCTCACCCAAGAGTCCTGCGCGTTGTGGGGCGGCGCGCCGTGTCCGTGGCTGAGCAGCGGCTGCTGGCAGCGCAGCACCGCCAGGTGCTCCCTCGACGGGATCGGCAGCGACAGGTCCTGGAATGTCTCCACTCGCGTCGATACCTGTCAATAGTTATATGATATAAGATAAATAATGTATAATAGTAGAGTAAATATTACATTTATGCCTCGACAATTTGTGTCATGCCATGGAAGTTCAATTAAAAAAAATATTTTTATTCTAATATTCGTCGCAATGAATTAGCTTCAACCGCAAAGTGAATAGAACTATAAGTTCAAAATGTAAATCTACAGTATCCAAGTAAGCAGAAGTATGAGGTACGCACCCTGTCACATATGAGGCACTGCACGGAGGACAGCAGCTTCCCGTCGAACACGTCGGACACGACGCTGCGGAAGCGAGCGCCGCCGCCGCCGTCGCCGCCCGCCCCACCTCCACCCGCGCCGCCCACCGCGCCGCCCACCGCACCGCCCACCACGCCGCCCACCGCGCCGCCCGCCCTCGGCGCTGACCTGCGGAGGACAGACCTAGTGTTAAGGGACCGTTCCACCCAGTGAAGTGAGTGGCGAATCTCAATACTGCGCTTCCATTACTTTTGCGACCAGAGAAAAAATCAAATTTAATTCCATCTCGGGTATCGAAACCACTGTGCCTCTGTGGCTCCATCTTATGTACATAATAATAAAACCTTTTATTTCATGCGAGTAATAAGTTCAAAGTAGTATATATTTGTAGCTCAAAGAAGAGAAAGAAAATGATTTAGTAGAATAGTGTACTTATAAAAATGAAAAAAGTGTTTCTGTTAACTTGCATAAACCCCTCAAGAAAAAGTAAAAGCCTAGGAAGTCTGCCCATATGTAATTTTCACAATTTCCACCCATCTGTAAATACTCACAGCGGATCTCTATCAGCTATGTCACTGCCGCTGGAGCAAGTCTCGTATCGTTCTTCCGCTTCACTGGAGCAAGACAACTCTGACTCCGAACCCGCGTCCCTTTGTTGCCTGTCATCCTGTGCCGTACCTGGGTATACAATCTTTAGTGGATATGAGAATATTTATGTTATTATATTTTATTTTGACGACAGTACTTAATATATAACATGTATATATAGAGATATCATGATTTTTTGGAGCATATTCTATTTATTTGTTGCTTATTAATTAATGTCACTTATAATAATAATAGATAAACGTTTATAAAGTAAAAAAACATTTCTATAATACAATTATAAAAAAATAACTTAAAGTCGCAAAAGGCAAGTAAAATTATACAAATTACAACTAATTAAATCTTAAAAAGGCAGGCTTAGATATTTCCATTATTATTATGAACTTAGAATTGTTTTTATATCTTTATTTGTTAACATAGTTATATATATCTCTATATCTATTTAACCATACACTATTATATATATGTAAATAGATAAGTATATCTAAAGATTATATAGTAATCTATTATTAAATAGTAGTTTTGTTTTTATATGGCAGTAACACAACAAAATAATTCTTACCATTGAATTGATGATGTGTATTAACATTGTATGCAAAATGGTGAGTCCCACCGAAACTTGCAGACCTTTTATGTCGTGATATGTTCTCGGATTGCACCCTGTTGAAATATTTAAATATTATTTATTTTTGACGTGACAACGTCTTAAATTAGGTTGTGCGGCTCGGAGTCAAATATGAAAATGGTAACGTAACGATGTGTCAACTGTCACCGAACTATGATCGGTCCGCCGCGCGTATCACTTGACAACATATATTTTCTATAGTTAAAATTTGTGCAATTTATACTATAATTATTATTCATATCAATAAATATTCTACCGAGAAAAAGACGTTGTCACGTAAAATTTTCTCCCGTAAAACCCACTTTACAGGCAACCATTTTTTTTTTAAATTCACTATACGCATTCTGTAAGGTAATTAAAAGATTAATAATTAAACATTCCATTCTCAATGCAAAATATATGATATCTCTTATATATGCCCTCTTCAATATGTATATATAAATTTCCATGTTTTATATGATTTTCTTTATTTATTAAAAAATAACAACAAAGTACCATTAACAAAAAGTTTATAGTGTTAGTGTAAAGCCCCACCTCAAGTAGCCGTCGCTCCGCTCGCTGTAGGCGGAGGGTGCGGGGGACTTCCGGCGCACGCGCGCGAAGTACGGCGCGTCACTCGCTGTCCGACAAGTATGTATGTTTATATATATATATATATATATATATATATATATATATATATATATATATATATATATATATATATATATATATATATATATATATATATATATATATATATATATATATATATATATATATATATATATATATATATATATATATATATATATATATTTTAAGAATTAAACTTACTTATTGTTACGTTTACAATTTTAAGTTATATTAAGGAATAAAGGAAGCATGTACATTTTTTTTTTAAATATTGTTAGAAAAGTTATGTTTCGTTTTGTGCAATAAAGTATAATTATTATAAGCATGACTTCATCTTTAAGTAACTTTTTTCCTACATTATGCTATCGTTAACAGTATTAAAAAGATTATCTTTTCGAAGAATTATTATAATTCATTCCATTTTTAAAATTATCTAAAAAACACATCAACACTCCACTTTCCGCCAGAATTCAAGGTAGTACATATGAAAAGGCTAAACTTCCCCGAGTGAGCATCGAACCCACAACCATTGCGTTAACAGTCATACTTTAAGCATAGAATATATACCCCCCGAGGAGGCCGCGCGCCGCCGCACGTGCACGCCCCTGGCGTCGTGGTCCCCGTCAGCCTCCGAACTCAACTTATCTTCTGACGTGCTGTCCCACACCTTCAAAATAATAAGCATTATAACAATTAATGTACAAATGTTAGCAAAACCAATTGGTCTGGGTTTTTGCTTGAATTCGAAACGAAGCTTAAATATTAAGAAATGACCGTCGTGGCGTAGAGGCGTAGCGACTGCCTGTAAACGCGATGGTTTGTAGGTTCGATTCCCACTCGGGTAAGATGGATTTTTCTATTTCCATTTTGCTCTGGCAATTAGACAAAGCGCGGCGTTGAGTTCCGCCACTCAACATGCAATGCTTCGAAAAAGGCGGAAAGCGGGGACCGGAGGTTTTGCTGTTTCTTCTGCCGTGCTATATGCAGGATAAAGCGTAAAGCTAAAAAAATGTTTGAAAATGTTTAGTAATACTAGCAAGATTATTAGTAGAAACTTAACATATATACCTATGTCATATTATATCATAAATAAATATAATGTAAATTTTATTTCACTCAGGGGAATGGTTATATTTAAATTTATTCTTCTGTAATATGGAACAAAGCCACTCAACGCACAAGTCAGCCTCAAATATTTCACAAAAATAAATTATATATATATATATATATATATATATATATATATATATATATATATATATATATATATATATATATATATATATATATATATATATATATATATATATATATATATATATATATATATATATATATATATATATATATATATATATATATATATATATATATATATATATATATATATATATATATATATATATATATATATATATATACCAATAATTTATATAAATAAAGCCTACAATCCCACTATTTGATCTTAAAATAATTTAAAATAATAAATAATAATAATAATAATAACAACCGGTTCTTTCAGTTCTTCGTGCAGCTGATCCAAGAAACATCTGAGGAACTCCTGCGTGTCGTGCTGGTGGTACCCCCGGAACATGGGGTGAACCTGGTCAAATAACAAGAAAATGGTATAAAAACAGATAAACAAATTTCCTACTAAAAACAATAAAGTTTTAAGGAAAATGTAAAAACAATGTTCATGAATAAAGCCAATTACACTGTTCAAAAATATTTAGATAGTAAAAATGTGTGAAATAATAAAAAAAAAATTTTATATTTGGCAGGATACTACTACCACTGAATTTAATAAGTAATAAAAATAGTAAGTAATCTACATAGATATATGGTAAGATCATTATACAGGGTGTATCTGACACGGCGGCCGTTATCAAAACTACTTATAGGGGAAAATATTTCAAGGCTATATACAAGAAACAAATTCACAATTATCAATAGTTTAGGCACAGGATCATTGAGTGAGGTAGACATGCTTAAATACGAATGACGTATAGACCTCGTACTACAAAAATACTATCAAACGTTGTCAATGTGTCACGTTTCATTCAAAAATAACCCAATGAGAAAGGGATACATCTCTTTCCTGCTCTCACGGGATAGTGTACGCTTGCGTCATACTTCAGAAATGGCGTTTTATTTTGCAACAATAATTTAATTATTTATTTTGTTTGAAATAAATATTTTTTTTTATTTTTGATAATTTTACTTGTTTTATAATTTTTTGAACCAAGTTTATGAAGGCTAGTTAATACTATGCTTTAAATGAAGGTCGTGGTAACATCCACACCTGTATATTTTAGTAACTTAGTTAAAACTAGATCGAATAAGTAAAAATACTTTCAAGTGGTATCTGAACCCACTCCCATCGTTTTTAGAAATTATGGCAATTGCTTAACTTTTACTATGTCAAAATAACACTAATATATTTTGTAAATGATAAAAGAAAATGACTTTGTACAATATAATTTATGATCCGAGACTAATATTATTTTAAATATTAATCTTAAAAACGTGCAATAATTAACTTAACATCATACTAACATTTCGTATTCCATACAGAATACCGTTAGGTACAACGTAGCCTCTTGTCTTCCTACTCCACATTTCTTTAATTAATTTTTGGTACGCTCTGAAACAGAAATTGTCACACATATATTAATATAATACTATTAAAAGTATCAGTTTATTCATTAATATGTTTTTAAATAAAGCTTTGGTCAAGTTACACATTACAATGTTTTCTATTTTCCGTCTAATTTAGGAGA
Organism: Dione vanillae; assembly: GCA_037178615.1. Classification (NCBI taxonomy): domain Eukaryota; kingdom Metazoa; phylum Arthropoda; class Insecta; order Lepidoptera; family Nymphalidae; genus Dione; species Dione vanillae. The sequence goes on from JAZFAU010000270.1 coordinate 564,006, forward strand.
TACTGCATGTAAAGCGTTTTGTCTTCATTTTCTTTATAGCTTCACGCTATTATCCCGTACAAGGCAGGGTAGGCAGAGAGAACTGCAGGAACCATAGCAATATAGTGTTAAGACACTCCGTTCTCGCTTTTTTCCAGACATTGCGTGCCTATTTTCCTATTTTCCAGAGCGAAGAAAATGAAAAGTCTTCATTCATTAACATAATTAATTCCCCTGATTAGGAATCGAACTCTCAATCGTCACGTTGAACAGTCAAAGACCAAATGCACTGCGCTGCGAACGATTATTAGCAAGGATTATTACAAAATATACTACGTATTTATATACTGTAATCGTTTTGCCTACAAAGTAAAGTCGAGGTTACGAGTTTGCTCTAGGTGACCTAGCATTTACAATCTTTGAGCATATAGTAATATATAACCGGTTTACATATTAATTTTTATTTTCAATTGTTGTGTTTCAATAGATAATATAATTATATTTGTACTATTAAGAGAATTACGAGCATTTAAAGATGTTGAATGAAAATAAATATTTATGTAAGTAATAATTCCGTGACTGTCGTGGTGCGGAGGCGAAGCGTTTGCCTGTAAACGCGACGGTTTGTGTGTTCGATTCCCACTAGGGGCAGAGGGATATTGCTGTTTTCTTTGCACTGGAAACTAGGCAAAGCACGGCGTTGTGTTCTGCCACTCAACACGCAATGCCTCGAAACGGCGGGAAATTAAATTAATTAAAAAAAAAAAAAAACGCTTTAAAAACATTTCCTTAAATAAATAAATTCAAACTGTTTATTTTTTTATTCCTGGACGCTTTATCCCGCACATAGCAGTAGGGAACTGCAAGAACCATTGGAACCTAGTGTTAAGACACTCCTTTGCTTAGTCCCTGCTTTCTCCGTTCCCGCTTTTCGCCTTTTTCGAGGCATTGTGTGTTGAATGGCGGAACTCAACGCTGCGCTTAGCCCAGTTTCCAAAGCAAAGAAAATGGAAATAGAAAAACCCATCTTCCCCCAGTGGGAATCGACACATATTTTTTTGCATTCAGGACGGACGGTACATTTAAATTGCCGTTGCAAGACAATGTCACACAATAAGCCTCGAATTCGAACCCCCTACCTACTAAGTCCAGGCTTCTTGTCCCCAGCCAGCACCGCGACGGCGGCCGCGCAGTCTAGGAAGTATGACGTCAGCGGTTGCGTGTTACTCAGCGCTTGAAGCGCTGCATTCATGTAACACGTATTGCCCATGTTTTGGAGGCCCACTAGACCTGGTTATGAAGGAAATTTTACATTAATATGCTAATACTACTAGTATAGACAAAATAGATCAAGTTATTTTTCAGTAATCTTAAAAAACAATTTGTCGCATTGAATTGTGGCAATTGAAGTACAATTTTTAACAGAATATTTTACTAGGTTATATTATCTTTCCATCTTTTTTTTATAGATTCACGCTTTATCCAGCACAAAGCAGGGTAGGCAGAGGGAACTGCAGGAACAGTGAAACCCTTCCTTGCTTTCCGCTTTTTTCGAGGCATTGCGTATTGAGTAGCAGAACTCAACGAAAGAAGTAAAATTTCCAGAGTGGGAATTGAACCCACAAACCGTCGCGTTCACAGGTAGACGCTACGCACCTGCGCCACGACGGTTCACTAATCCCTCTTAATTCGTTCGTCTAATATCCATCTTAAAATTCGATATACGGGAAAATGGGTAAAAATAAAATAATGATATCTTCTGTAACTTAAAAGCAGTAGTATAGTAACCTTGACCAAAAAAGATTTATAAAAAAACCTTCAAAAAAACCTCATCAAAAAAAAATTAAGTAACCTCTAGGACGTTGTTCCTCATCATAGTCCATGTCGTCGGGGTCGAGGTCGTCGTCCGAGTTGACGCATATCCCAACGGACCCGAGACGGGACACTGACATTTCCTCCACTGTCGTCGAATCTGGTAACATCTGTTGATATAATATAGAAAAATATAATTAACAACAATATTTATTTATATTCATAAAAGATAATTATGAAAATAAAACGTGTAAGTACTACATTTCTTAATAGAACTTGGTCAAGGCACAGTGTGTTAAGTGGCGGAAGTCAACGCCGCGTTATTGTAACCGGAAATGAAAATAAACCCATAATCAATAAGTTTATAATTGGATGTTGTTTCAGTAGTCACTACATTAAGAAAAAAACAATATAACAACGTAAATAAATATACGCTGAATATTTATTTATATATATATATATATATATATATATATATATATATATATATATATATATATATATATATATATATATATATATATATATATATATATATATATATATATATATATATATATATATATATATATATATATATATATATATATATATATATATGTTGAATTTAATTTAAATTTATTAAGATTTAAAAATAAATATATAGGTATTTTAAACTTACTTTTACATGCGCTATGGCCGCCATGATGTGTACTTCCTTTTCGCACAAATAACACCATATTCGTTCAGTCGATACATTCATATGAACACAATGTGTAGGCAAATTCTAGAAATAAAATAAATAAATGTTACATATTTGCTTATACCATAATATATTTGGAGAATTTTAAGTGAAACTCTTTAACCGGAGTATTTACGAGTATTTTAGTATGTACTTGAAAAAAAATCTTACAAGCACGACATTTTTTAGTTAGGGTGATTTATTTTTTTGGGTAAAAATTGCAAAAACAAAAATAAATAAATAAATATTTGTAATTTGTTTAAATAATGAATATTTGATATAAATATTTGATTAAATGGTTTTTACTTCGCAATATATCAAAGTTATATAAGATTAATCTAAATAGACTATGATGAGAAACAATCCTTTTTTAACTTAAAATGTTTTCCTTCTCGCTTTAAAAGCTTGAAATCATAACTGTATGTATGTATGCCATGAAGTCAATTCGAACGGTTGCACTAAGTTTATAATATACATTAAAAATATCTTAACTCATAGAATAGAGAAGAAAATGGTATCTTAAATTAAACACGTCAAACTTTTAACGCTCGTTTCACATTAAATTTATCTTCTTCTTTTTCTTAGATCTACGCTATATCAGATATGTAATATTTAAATATAGCTAGGGTTAACTCTAGCTAGTTATGCTTCAATCCTGCATTGTAGGCAGAAGGAACCTAATGTTAAGACTTTGAAGAAAAATTAAATAAATAGCAATTAAATAAAAATTAAATAGGAGTCGAACCCACAGACCTGCACGTTTACCGGCAAACACCGTACTTCTATGCTACGAACTGAATCACCAATTTATGACGTCACACCACCAACAACACCAGCACCAGCAGCACCAGCATTACAAATATTTTTTTATGTCTTCACGTTTTATCCCGCATATGGCATTTTAGGCAGAGGAAACCGCAGGTACCATAAGAACCAAGTGTTAAGACACTCCGTTGCTTAGTCCCTACTTTCTGCTACTTTCGAGGCATTGCGTGAGTGAAGGAAGAAAATGGAAATAAATAAAACCATTTCCCCTGGGTGGTATTCAAACACACTACCCGTCATGTTTATAAGTAGACGCTACGCCTCTGCGCCACGACAGTCCTCATTACGAATATCAGTGCAAATATACCTATATGAACAATATCAACAATAGATCAACTACCGTCAAGGTAAAGCAACGTGGCCTTTAAACCTTGCCATTTTATGGCATATATTAATTGTATAAAAAAAATCAGTTATTCTTTTCGTTCTCTTTAAGTTGAGAGAATCTGATGAATTTATTTTATAGGTAAATCTTTCTCATACATTTTTTTTAAAAGAATCAATGTAAAAAGTTTGTGTTTTTATTATTTATTTTGTTTAAACGTTCTTCGTATGTTATTCATTCAAAGTGACACTGGCTGTCAGTTATTTGTACACAACTGGTGCTCTTGAAAACCATAGTAAAATAAAATAAGTAATAAAATAAACTACTCTTAGCTATTTCTTGTTACTTTATACAACAAGCTATTTCACTGTACGAAACATAAAGCACGTTACCTAACCTTACACGAAATTCTTAAAAAAAAACAATTATACTTTTTAGTCATGTATTAAACAATCGGAATTGGTCAAATGGGCAGTGACGAATCTCTCCTGGAAACATTTCTTCGACCGCTATATATTACTCACTGTAATTATTATACAACAACAATAATATTGAAAGTACATGTATGGATACTAAACCGTCGGAATTGGTCAAATCGAGTGACGAATCTCTCCCGGAAACATTTCTCCGACCACTATATAATACTCACTATAATTATTATACTCTGACATAAAACTTTTTTAACTAATACTAATCTGCCACTCATTGAAAACGTAATGACTTATGACACCTTAAAAATAGCTTGTGAAATCACTTGTCTATACAAAATTTTCGATGCAATTTTTTAAGGCTGTAGTACTCGTGTGAATTTTTGGTATCAGTATAAAGTTTTCCTCGTTAAAATCTCAATGTTACGGTATGTTATTTCTATTACTTATAAAATATTTATTAAATAAATTCTATTATTAGTAAACTTAAGGCTTTTTACTATGAATATGACAGCGAAGTAAATTTTTTAATATTTACATATTATATTCATACAAGTTACTAAGTATCGTTTGTTTACTATCAATTTATGTAGCATAGTACATATTAGCGACTAAGTTGTTGATACAACTTCTTTATATATAACCTAGGTATATATCTTTTAAAGGTTTTCAGCAAAACCAAATTTTATATATATATATATATATATATATATATATATATATATATATATATATATATATATATATATATATATATATATATATATATATATATATATATATATATATATATATATATATATATATATATATATATATATTTACTTATGTCTATTTAATATACAAAATAATATGGTTTAAATATTCTAAATGAACAACAATAAGTAAGAAAGGGCAGACCAACAAAAATATTTTCATAAATATATTTTAGTTTAACATCGCGTGTAATAAATAACTCGATTAAGTTATTAACATTCGCTCGATACATCGAAATCGAGTTTCATTTCGTCTTGTAATCTACTTAAATTAATAATTGAATTTATGCTAAAATATGTTATTTGACAAGGCTTCTAAAAACATTTAAAATTATTTATTACTGAACTTACAAATATATTTCTTTTAAACTAATTTGTCTTACCAGAGCGAAGAAATTGAATTAATTAATTTTTCCGAGTGGCTATCAAACTCACAAATATAACAAGAATCGTCCACTGTACCGCTGCGCCACAATGGCTTCAATTATCATTTAATCAACAGAAACGAACATGTGTAATTTAAATATTTATTGATAACAAACTGCATATGTATATTGTAAATAATAAACATGATACTGGAGGAAGGTCACTTAAAAAGTACGAGGACCTCCCCAGAGAGCATGTATGAAGAGGTTAGTGACAGTGGACGAGGCGAAAGAGGTATGCAGGGACCGCAGCGTTTGACGCTCCGTTCCCCCCGACCACCCCGCTAGGTATAAAACGTATAACCCAATAATTTTTTTTAGCTTCACGCTTTATCCCGCATATTGCAAAGTAGGCAGAGGGAACTGCAGAAACCATACGAACCTAGTGTTAAGACACTCTGTTGCTTAGTCCCTGCTTTCTCTGTTCCCGCTTGCCGCCTTTTCTCGCGGCATTGCGTGTTGAGTGGCGGAACTCAATGCCGCACTTTACCTAGTTTCCATAGCGAAGAAAATGGAAATAGAAAAATCCATCTTCCCCGAGTGGGAATCGAACCCACAAACCGTCGCGTTTAAAGGCAGCCGCTTACCTTTGCGCCACGACGGTCCTCAATACTAGTAACCCAATAATAAACACAATTTATGCGATGTAATGCACCTGTATATTAAATTAATGATAGTAATAACTATACTTTAAACTATACTTTAAATTAATGATAGTAAGTAATAATTTCTATATAAAATTAGATGTGTACAAAAAATCTAACCCAATAATTACTAATTAAATGTTAGTATCACTTAAAATGTTAGTATCACTTAAGCTCATGATCAGAGTGCATATTATAATTTGAAACCAACATCAATATTAAAACATTGAGAATTTTCTTGCAAGTCACAATGACTTCAATAACTATAGAAACATGTTCTATACCTAATAAAATTTACTACTTGCGTTCACTTTTATTCGTTCACTGTAAATCAACTGTTTGGAATGAAAACTACTTTAAAAAACAATCATGAAATATTGTATTGAGATTGTGATGTAAGATGCACAATATTATATTTATTGCAGGGTACATTGGTCTCATGAATGCGTTGTTATGCAGTTAAGAGGTGTGAAATGAATACAATGGTTGTGGGTTCGAATGAAAAATCATATTTGAGGCATTAATCTAACTATATTACAGACACCTCTTAGATTTGTTAGATAATAATACTACTGCATTTTGTTCCCATTGTGTGGGCTACTTCTAAATTGGTTTAACACTAGTTTTAGTTAAACCTTGTTTTCTTTATCTGTTTACTAAAATTTATTACAAACATATATTTGCATTTACTTAGGATTTTCCGTCATAAAAGTTAAATATGGAACCATACATCTATCTGTCTGTCAACAGGTTGTCTCATAAATTGTAATAACTATAAAGCTGAAATTTTTATAAATTATATATTTAGTTGTAGCTATAACAACAACTAATAAAAATTAAAATATTAAGGCTCCATACAATAAACATATTTTTTACATTTGAATCTGTCAATGAATGAAGTTTATTTGTTTTTTTTTATAATCTTACCCTTGACTTATCAGAGACTTGTGATAAAAGAGTTAAATAAAATACAATAACAATAATATTGATATTATATGTATGGATACCATTGACATTGATCCACTAGTGTCCTGCCCAGCAACATTATGTAGCTTATATAGATGATAATTTACATTTTTTATCTGTATTTTTGTATACTTCAAACAGTTTCTTTACATATGTGACAGCATCTATACATTACAAGATCATCTGATCAAAATTTAGCTAATGAAAAAAATTAAATACATTATAATAGTTTTTCTTAAGACCTTATATTTATATAGGACCTAATGATTGAAGTGAGATATTTTTTAAATAATTTTAATTCAGTCTTATATTTTCAACTAAGAAATACTCAGCTAACTAACAGATAACTACGTCAATAAAGTAATAATAGCAAATATTGAGTCCAAAGGGCATTCACAACAAAGGCGATCTTGTTGTAGTACATATTTTCATTGAACCATAATTGAACAGTTGGGCATTATGCCAAGTTCCAATTTCTTAGTAAGGATATAACTTCCCTTGTTGAGACAATAAACAAAGTTGAAGCTAACTGGGTCAACACAAATGTTGCAATGTTTGTGTACATTAAAGAAGAATTGCTTGTAAACATTGCATGTTTAAAATGGAATATGTAAACAAAAGGTGTGAAAGTATTTATTATTTAAAAATAATGATTTTCATTAAAAATTTCAATTCCTTATTGACTATGTTAAAAAGTTTTCTAAAAATTCTCTGTGCATACTTACACTCCTACAAAGAAGTAGCGAAGAGATTCAAACTTCATAGATTAAATAAATAAAACCTGTGTTAAGTTAATTATTTTACCCTTTAATATATAGAGCATTGAATGTTGAGATAGAATGAGGATTCCGAAATTTTAAATATTAATAACTTAGCCAAAAATTCCATTTATAATATGTTCAAGAGATTGTGGTTGTATGATAGTGTTCTTGTAGTATTTACACTAATTGTATGTTAAAACAATAATAATAAAAAAATCTTACATTTAATGGTCCGGTAAGGTTTGCAAATGCCAATATTTTTTTACTTTTGATATTATATTAAAAAATGTTAAAAAAGATATATAAGAAAATAATAACAACATTAAACAAAGTGACTATGGTTCTCACAATATTCTTTTGCAAATAATGTATTTTTTGTCTGTTTATTTCTATTTGTAACTAGCAATCTATTTATAACCGTGCTTGCTTGATCATATGAACATTTATATAAAAAATATTTTTTTTTTTCAATTATTTAGCATAATAAACAGAGATTTATCAATTATATAAATAATAATCACTGATCTTAGATAATGATAAAATAACAGAAATATCCCTTTTACAATTGTGTTTCATTAATAATGTAAGTAGATAAATAAGCTTATTACCTTTTGGTGGATAGTGCTGTGGTCATTTTTAACTTCTGAACAACCAATATGATGACAATCAGGTTGCAAACAGATCCAGAGGTTTGGCCCCAAGCATCCACAGTCGTAACATGTCAAATTCTGTAAAACAATTGTGCCATGAATAGTTGTAAGCAACTTTTGTTGCTACACTATATAAGTACAATATTTCAATAAAAATATTTGCAAGTATACATAAATATTCTTTTTCTTAAACTTTTACACCTATATTTAGTTTGTTTTAAGCATAAAATACAAAAGTTATAACAGCTGCAATATGTGACATTATTCTTGATGTTTCATGTAATATACTTAAAACAAATTTATGTAGAATTGAGTTAGGTACTAATAACTTAGTATATACTGTGTAAATAAGTTTTTGCAATATTTAAGTATATTATGCAACAATAATACTAAATATTTACATTATAATTATCTATATTTTAATGCATTTTTAATTAAAATACAATTGTCATTTATAACATATAAATATGTATATGTAAACAATATGTATGTGACATCCATAAAGCATTAGGCTTATAAGCAGTAACTTTTCTAATTGGAATAAGTTTGCATTGCCTAGTTCGTTGCATAATAAGAATAGTAACGAATGCTAATTATCAATTACACTGATAGAACGTTTGAGGTTATACGGAATAAAAGTTTACGGGACCCTACCTCTTTGGACTTCCATAGCTCCTTATCCAAAAAGTCCACTAACTTGTTTAAATGTTCACACGTCACGCCTTTGTCCATTGCGAAAAATAAATCTTTATAGCCACGGAAATACGTAAATACCAACTAGAAATTAATATTAAATAACAGTAGTCCCGTAAATAAACATTCTTTAAATATTATAAGATACACGAACAAACACAGAAAAAGAAGAAATAGATGAATAGAAAAGATTATAGCAATACATTCTGGATAAATTGATAATTGAATTAAATTTACAGGAATTTCCAACAACAAAATGTTCCGTGACGAGCGAAAAGTCAGGCAAGAATACTATAGACAAAAAGTTAAAAATGAATAACAAAGTAGTAACATAAATCTATGCCATAAGTTCGCAAAACAAATTCCGATGTTATCGGATATTTAACGTATTTCTTTTTAAAGAAATACGAAATTTTATTTAGAATTTTAAGCCGTTTTTATATATTTTATTAAGTGGTTATTAAAAATTTTGATAAATTTAAAACTTTCAATCAGTCATAGAAAATCAGTAGATTTTCAATACAATATATTTTTATACCCAACACATATTTATGAAAGATCACTAACAAATTATCCATTATTTATATTAACTGACAACATTTTATACAGAATTGTTTCTAAAAATGTTGTATGATGATATAAAAAAGTTTATATTGCAATAAAACAACTATTATTCATTGAAATTATCTATAGAACTTGTCTATCATTTTTTATAATAATCAAACTATTAAATAAGTTTGAAAAAAAAATAAATTCCAACTTGAATACTATGTCTATTTCGTCATGCTAATTAAAAATTATCATTTTTTAGTTATAGCGTTTATAGCGTTAATGTTAAACAGCTAGGAAATCCAAAAATTATATTATACTCAAGTATTTTTAATTATTGTAAAGAACTCTGCACTTTCTGTTTGGTATATTTCTAAAGAATGTGTAAAGTACCCAAACTGAGAAAAAATCAAACTTTCAACAAAATCAACAATAAAGGATATCGTTATCACTCGAATATCGAATTAAAACATTACAAATATGGTATGACAAAAATGTATAATTTTTGTCATAGCTTATAATGTTTGTTGATTTGAAATTAATACAAAACTATTGGTTAGTGAGTCAACCCGCAATTGACTGGTAATTATAATTCATATAATATTTTTGTACTACTTTAATATTTAACATTAGCTACATTATCTAATTACTTTTTTAAGTAAGTTGAAAATTGTAATTAGCACTTGTAGCTACAAGATATGATTATATTCGAGTATCCTATTTTGATATAAAAGTTTCCACTTTTCAAGACAATGCATGTCCTTTTATTTTCAATAATTTCACAACACGAAGGAAACATTGCCACAACAATTTTGAAATATATAAATAAAAAAATATTTTACAACAAGTGACTAATTTTTAAAAACTTTTAAAAAACCGGCTATCGGTAAGTTAACAGTGTTTTAGGTGGCAACGGACCATCACTAGAAATGTGACAGTGACAGGCAGTGAATTTGAATTCGATGTTTGTTGTTTTTAAAATTTCTTTTCATTACAATTTTTTTTATAATCAGCAGCTTTTCCTGTTTGGAATATAATAAATATTAACTATAATAAAAAATCGTATTTTTATCATTACATCAAATTGAGGAGGCATAATGTCTGTTTGAAAAACTGTAGCGTTGTATTAGAGACAGAAGATATAAAAAAGATCTTTAAAGTTTCACAAAAATTTAAGGCATGACTTCTGCATCATCTAGTAGCGCACGTTCGCTGTTTGCTGAATCAAAACAGCGGTTGGCAGAGAGAGTTCAAGTGAATATGAACAATATTGCTTCTCTTGCAAGACAAATACAGAGAGGATCGAAGTCCAATGAGGTAAAGACATCTTTAAATTTGATTACCGAGAGTAGAGAGTAGAGTCAAATGACACTCTGCTAAAATTTAAAATACTGCACCTTAAGTGGTGAAACTCATTGCACTTTGTCATACTAGAGAAATAACATAAAACCACATCAACCCTAAGTAAAATGGAACCCACAACCATTGTATTTGCTGCCACTTCTGTCTCTAATGTAACATAATAACCTCAATAATATTCTCTGTTTCATTTAATTTTATATTTTAAATATTCTGAGATTATTAATCTTCGATTCACTAATTTTCAGCTTCTCTCAAAGGCAGCTAGAGATTTAGCAGCTACAGAACATCTCATGGAGGGAAGTGAAGAAAATCTTAAAAAAATGCAACTAATTTCTGTGCATATGGGCTATCAATATGACAACATACTAAAATCTGCTCAAATGCTAACAGAAATCAATGAACAAGTAGTTGCAATGCAGAGATGATAAAATAATAACAAATATATGATGTTAGAAAGTCAAATTTAATAATTAATTTTAGTTTTTTAAGTTTTAATTAATTAAATTATTACCTTTATTTATAAATTATACTTATCATATGGATTAATCAATATAAAAATAGGTATAAACTTTATAATTTTGTTATCTGTCATCTGTCTGATGGTTAAAACATATTTATGTAATAAAATAAATATTTATGGTTTTATTTCAATAAATATCTATATTTTGAGGACCATTGTGGTGCATAGGCGTAGTAATGTGGGTTCAATTACCACTTGGGCAAGATGGACTTTTTCATTTTCATTTTCTTTGCTCTGGCAACTTGGTAAAGGGAAGCCTTTAGTTCCTCCACTCAACACGCAATGGCGGAAAGTGAAGAAAAGAGTGTCTTAACACTAGGATCCTGTGGTTCCTGCAGTTCCCTCTGCCTATCATGCTATGTACTATATGATAAAGCGAGAATACAAACTACACTATACTTTTTGTTTAATATTATATTATAATTACTCTTTATGTGTTAATGTCTTGTATTACTTATGTGTTATTAGTATTATTAATTAAAAAAAATATACCTTTCTTTTCACTTTTTTTAAATACATCCATGCATAGCCTCTATAATGTAAACTCTTAAATCAAATGGAATAAAATATAGATAAAAATTAATATATACAAATTTTTAGATTGTAATATTAGTTGTTTTTATTAATGTGATATATACCCCTCATTGGATTTGAACTTTCAGCCATTGTATTGGCTTTTACTTTTGTTGAATTTCAATTTAAGAGGGAAATTCTAACTCTTTTGATATAACTCTATAAGCAATGAAATCAATCACCTCAGAACAATTATGAAATAATTATATTCCCATACAATAGTATGGGTTATAGCTAAGTTTTTTTGAATATATATCTTACAATACACAATACTGTAACAAATTTTACCCACTACACGCAATTTTGCAACTTGTAAGTGTAGCTATCAAGTTCTGATGAACGTCTAGATTCACTATCGCCAATCTAAACCGTGACCAACGTACTAGGAAGTCAGTGCTTTAGATGAGTGCTCCAGATGAATGTTTATAAAACAGATTGCAATAGTTCATATTATGTTATATCGCAAACGCACGCAGTACTTAATTTTTAAATATGAAGCGTGAGATTTGATTTCGTACTTTTACGTCATTTATAGATAATATTTTACATTATAGAATACTTTTAAGTTAAGAAACTTATTTAATTTTTTAAACATATTTTATGGATTTGATAATATATAATATGTCATATTTGATAATATTATGATGTCATGTTATGTCAACATGCACACACACACTACACACTAGTGATGTAACGAATGCCATTTTTTTTATAATTTGTAATTTTTAAAAATTATCAACATATGTTGATAATCTGTCAGCAGAGGTTCTTATTTCAATTTTGTATCTATCTCAATTTGCAATTTGCCTTTATTTGATTCATAACAATAGAAAGATTTAAATAATTTTAAACTGCTATTAATCGCGGCTTGGTTTTACATCAATTTATGGACTTTTGTGAAGAAAAGGAAAATAGATGAAAATAGAGTAATAATTTATTAACACTTGGTAAGATAGATAAGGTCAACGGAACTTATAGTAAGCTAGCCAATCGAATTATTAAGGTAATTTTCAAACGAGTGTATCGAATTCAGGAAAGAATCGAACCTTGAACTACTTCATTACAAAAGCGTTATAATTTTATGAAACTATTTCGTTGGTACATAAGTAGGATGAATTTAATTTGACCTTTGAACTGATTTCACTGCTTGCTGCGTGTGCTAATATTGCAGAAATGACATCGACTAAAGTACATTTATTGGTCTTTTTTAACACTAATCTAGTCTCATGGTCTACTTAGTAAAATTATATTTAAAATAATAAAGTAAAGTACTTGGAAGGTATAAGTATCATAATTACAGTTTGTACCGTACATGAATTTACGTACGTAATCGAATAAGAATTACATTAAAAAAAATTAAATTGTTTAGGAATTTAGAATGACAGCTATGACTTATGCATCATTGTAATTTAACGAAAGCTTTTATATAGTATAGTCATTAGTTGATATCTATAAAAAATAAGATTAATATATTTTTAAGCGCCTGAGAATGTTCAATTAGCTTATCTTATATAATGAATTTAAGTTTCAGATTGTAGTCAGGCTTTGTTATCTATTGTGCGGATAATAAATAATGTTGGAAAGCAGGACAACGGAGTGTTTTAATACTAGGTTTCCATGGTGCTTGCGGTTTCCTCTGCCTACCCTGCTATGAGCGGGATGAAGCGTGAAGCTAAAAAGTAATAACGAAGATGGTTATGTTGTGTTGGATTGCAGTTGCTTCTTTTAAATATTTACTTATATACAAATTATTAAAACTAAGATTTTTGTTAAAATATCATGTACAACGTGTAATATTTCTAAAGTTAAAAATAAGATCAAATGTGGAAAATCTGTATACACCGTTTTAATGTGGGAGATAATTTTTTAAAAAGTATGGCCACACAATATTAGAATCTGACATTTAGTACTCGATATGGATTTTATTTCAGGACTTTTTATAGTATTCATAAAATATAAATTATAAAAAAATACGCTAAAATATTTTGAATAAATTTGTTTTGCAGGAGCTACACTGAAAAATGTGTAAAAGAACTATGTAATAGGAACATATTATATATTTTATAAATTTCAGTTACATACGTCAACCAATGTTCACGCCTATATTGCAGACCAAACATTGAAATATACACATGCTATTGAACGTTTCGTAAGATTTATGTCCTAAGATGCGACGGTTGGTTAGGTTTTGCTAACATTCACCACTCAACCAAAAATGTATAACCATTTTTTAAAGAACATAGTATGCAGTTAAAGCGAAGATAATGCGGTAATTGTACGTTTGACCAATACCTTTAGAAATTTTCCGGATTTGATCGAATTAATTGTGAAATGTTAAGCCATGGTGTTCTTGCGTTCTCAATATACTGCATAATTGAGAGTTTTATTTTAAGTTGCAGCTATTTTCCTTTTTTATGTGACCTAAGTTAACTAAGTTACCTAACTTGATCCCTTGTCCATATATAATATACCTTACACTTGTGTCATGCTTTTTCTTTAATTCAATTGTTTTGTACACCGTACAAGGCGTTGGTTCACTACTCATCTTAGTTTGACCAAAGATGATCCATTAGTGCCACCAACACAAAATTTCATTGAATCGTCTTTCTGATGCATGAAAGCAAAAGAATGATTCTAAAATATCCTCCTGAGTCTTCAATGTTTTAGGTGAGTTGTTGCCACGTTAGAAACAAACCACATTCTCCCACAATCTTAAACAGAAAATTATGTACTGACTGATTGAGAGTAATCCGTTTCGAAGTAAATTAAATCTTCATTTGTTTTTATGATTCCTGAAGAAATTTACCTATGTCAAATGAAGGGTTAGTGTGTTATTATGATATGGATTCTTGTAAAATTAATGTCTAGTTTTTCTTTCTGTTGTCACTTGCTACTCATTTTGTCTACTTATTTGGATAAATCTAAATCTAGATTCTAGAATTTTTCAATATACTTTTAACGAAGAGAATATTTTGACATTTGCGATGCTTATTGACATAATAATATTTAAACGGAATAGGAAGAAAAAAGTTTTTTAAGACCAATTATATATTTTTAATTTATGCAAATATTTACATGTTTGCTTTTTGTTATGAGTTTTTTAAAATACAACGCTTACCACCTTTTTCCCAGTAGCCCGTCTATATGTTTTGCGGTGATGGCTGACTGAGTATATGTGCCAGCAAAATATATGTATGACGTGTCTATTTCATCTTGACTAGACGGCAATATTATATGAAAATTATTCAAATCATGGAAATAATATATTTAACTGTTTCCTTTTAATTTATATATTAAAATATATAAAAAATTTACATGACCATAAAACTAGATGATGGATGGCGGCTGATGGATTATGGGTGACGGGAGACATATTTTTATACTAATATTATAAAGAGGTAAACTTTGTTTGGTTATAACGAATAGGCTCTAAAACTGACCGATTTTAAATTTTTTTCACCATTTTTAAACTAAACTACATTATCTACGAGTAACATAGGCTATATTTTATTTTGAAAAAAAATAGGGTTCCGTAAAATATTTGGATTTTTCGGGAAGAAACTGTAAAAATCAACAAGAAAAGTTACTCATTTTGCGTACGCTGCCTAAAAGATAAAAGATAGAACCATAAAATATTTTAATTAATTGTAGATCTTATAAGTATTTATAAAAAAGTCCGCTACACACTATACCTATCTTTGTCGAGTGAGGCTCAACAACAATTTTTTTTATTTAAAAATCTTGTTTTTTTTATTAACTCCTTTTAAACGCTTTTATTTTACTCACGCTAATAATCCTTATTAAAATAAGTTATTTTATCACTAAATATAATTTATTTACATGATATTTGATCTTTGAATAATTAAAATTGGACATTTTGTTTTGAAGTTATGGTGAAAATAAAATATTACGATTTCTATTGAACCACCACCACCAATCCACAGAAAGATAGTCTGTGCAGCCTGCAAAGGATGACTGTCGTCGTTGATATTAGTGTCGATATCTTTGAATTGACCTAGGAATCATTTTGCTGATCATGTTTTTCTTGGGTAGGCTTTTTGAACATAGATCAGAGTTGTGCTCATCTGGTGTGTTTATGAAAATAAATTTCTTCATCATAAAACTAACTGAACTGGTATAGTCTTATATAATGTCTCAGACGATTGTGAACATATTTTAAACGATTTAAATATCTTTATACGGTTAGTACCTAATGGTGCATTGCATATGGAAAATGTTTAAGTGAAACAAAGTTGCCATAAATGATAAATATAAAAAAACCTATTGTTGTGTTTCAATTCATTTCCTTTCTTTTACCAATACAGCGAGAAATACGAAAGAGATTAAAACCTCCTACTCACGCATTATAAACATTACAATATTTGCTAAAACTGAAAGCTTCTTAAAACTGTATAACATTTCTATTAATTTAACATCAGATCATTAACCTACTTCAGTTGTACTTGTCTGCGTACATTTAACATATAAGCATTGCTCTCATATCATTTTTTTTATATTTTTTTTGCAAATCGTGTCTCCAGCGCCATTGTATCTATTGTCCGCTCTAATTCTTGCACTTTCGTTTTTTTTCCGCGACATCCATTATTATTGTATTGAGAACGAGGTTATGCAACCACTGCCTTTGAAGTTTTGATATAATTTTTGTTGCTTTGTGTCGTAACAAGCTTATTGTGTAGTCTCAAGCTAACTTGATTCCTTATTTTCATCGTCACAAGGATTAATTTACTTTGTTTCTGTAAAATAAACGGTAAAACAGTATTGGTGGAACAATTTGATCGTGACTACAGAAGCGACTGGGGGCTTATGCAAGTCAGGTTATAATTATCCACGTTGAAAGTATAAAATTAGCAGGTTCAGTTAGTTAGGTTCGTAGAGACATGTAGATGTACATTGTTAGTCAAATTTGGGTAAATAAATAATAATACAGTAGCACTTAGTTCAGCCATTCGGCGTCTCGAGTTTGATTCACAAAATAAAATAATCTCTACATATGTACATATAAATTTATATTGAAAATTTTTGTTTTGTATGAAAATGTAAAAGTAAAAGTAAATAAATATTGATTACATAATTTAATGCAGTCAAGTTATTCATAATTTGATACTATGATTCTTACAGGTGCCCACCAGCATTTGTTGCAGTATTCAAGTAATAGAATGATACCTTATAAAAGAATATATGAATATATATTTTTTTATATATTGTAGGATGGCAAACGAGCAGAAGGGCCACCTGATAAATGGACACCCTTGCTCATAACCTAAAAGGATGTGAATGCGTTGCCAACCTTAACGTTGCAAAAGATGTTTGTACACACGACGATTGAAATCCTCTAAATTATATTTCTTGGGAAATGCTTCAGGAGGTAAATCATACCACGGAAAAACAGAGCTGAATGCATGCACGTTACAGGCAAAAAATGCATCTAAATGGTGTTGACAGTACGTGCTTGTTAAGCGAGAGGTGCGATGTTAAAAAGAAGGTGCCAGATCAAATAACTGCAACGCAGTTACAACGACTTGCACTTCAAGCTCCACCGTATGGCACCCTCAGACTCTCTCGTGCACATTATTCGAGAGTACGTGTACTTGTCGAATCGCCCGTTCCGTTACCATATAAAAAGAACTCTCTCGTCGCGTCGTCCTTTCCGCGTTGGACTCCCGCAAGGCTTCACTCTCGCTCCCCTTCTATACGCTCTTTACACCAGCTATATTCCACGTATCCCGAAAATAGAGCTCGTGGTGTATGCCGACGACACAGCGCTCTACACCACGGACCGCTTCGCTTGGATTCTAGCCGAAAGACTGTAACTTGCGGCCGACGCCCTAGATGCAACCAGCAAGTGGCGGGTTGAGGTTAACCCAGAGAAAAACGTAGTCGTACACTTTCCGCGTAAACGTTACGATAGCGTTTCTACTATTCATCTACAAAATATCCGACTTCCTAAGAAAGCCAGGTTAAATATTTAGACGTCATCTTAGATTCGCGCCTCTCTTTCCGACCTCATATTAATAGTGCACGTGAGAAAATTTCAAAACCATTTTCGTATTAAACAGGCTTTATCCATTTACATGCAAACGGGGTAAAATGTCACTTCGCAACAAGCTAACATTGTACATATTGTGCTTTGTACCTCCTTCTGAACCGTTATTAATGCTCATTTTAGTCTCTGGGAATGAGACACACTCCTCCGCCCGCCCGGTGTCGTTGTCGAGATCAATTGCGGTCAACAGCATGTATGTCCTTAAAAATAAGAATAGAGTATTATATATATATATATATATATATATATATATATATATATATATATATATATATATATATATATATATATATATATATATATATATATATATATATATACCCAGAAACCGAAAAGTAATTTAATGTGAACACTTCACGATGACATTTTGTCATAGTAGGATCTGGAACACTGGATGAAAAAACAAAATCTAACACGCAACATACAATCCCATCCTTGGTGAAAAGAAATATCAGTTAGTAGAGTAGCAAAGGTCATAATAAAAAAGTTGTTCACATTAAGTATGAATCAATTGAAACTATTTGCTGAAGAAAATTTTTGTGGCGTAACGATCATCTATTCGCCTTTAATGTGAACAATAACTAAGTGCTCTTATGGAGATAGGTGTAGTATATAATTTTATGAATATTTGGAATAATAGTTCAATAAATAAAAAACAGTACTATGGTAATGCATATATATGTATGTAAGTTTTTAATTGTATTGAGAAATAAAACAAAATATTTGGCTTGTTCTTCATCCATTTGTCACCTGCTTTTGTAGGTCTGATATATAATTTTTAGATATTATTATACTTGTTACGTGTTTATGATTAAATTTTTATAATTTTCCATATACATTTGGTTGTTTTGTTTAATAAAGTAAAAAGATATATAAAAATTATTAAAATCGTATTGCAATCGCAGTTTGTTGGCTAGATATTGAGTGGCAAATTTTATAAATTCTATATACGAACAGTATATGGAATAATGTCTATAGAATATATATGTATGTCCCAATCAATCACGTACAAAACTGGAGAGAATATGATAATGACGAATGAGAATATGACAGACGTTCGTTAAGCTAAAAAAGTATTTATTTAAATATATTTATTATTGTAAATAGTAAATACTTGTAAAAATTAAGGTATTTTTTTATTTCTCTCATTTAAAAGACAACTGTATATTTTTCTGATTTTAACTAAAAAAAATCGTCAAAATGTTTATTGTATTTTTTATAATATAGATGTCCACGTAAGGTAGAATGTACTTCTTTATGGGACATACGTACATGTCGGCGCTAGGTCAGGGTTTCGTTGTTCAGACTTCATTTTTCATAATAAAATAACAGAGTGGTAGCAATTGGTTTATTCTCGTACAATAGTTAATACAGAAGAAATTCACATTACATAATTCAGTTCTTTTATTTACTGTAACAACTGACATTTCTGTTCAATATTTAAAATTAATATAATAAAAAACTTAACATTACAAATAGGTTTTACTGATTTGAATAATTAAACATTTATTTCAATTAATTATTTTTTAACAATAAAATCATAAAATGTATATTGATTTGCGCCCATATACACATAATATGATATAGCTACATCTATAATAGATACAGATACAAAAATAAATTATATCAATGACTCAAAATAATATAGATAAAATTATCCATTACCTAATTTGTTATTGACGCGACAACGTCTTAAATTAGGTTGCGGCTCGGAGTCACTCATGAAAAAGTAACGTAACGATGTGTCAACTGTCACCGAACTATGATACATGTACAATGTTTTAGTAAACAAAATATATTTTCTATAGTTAAAATTTGTGCAATTTATACTATAATTATTATTCATATCAATAAATATTCTACCGAGAAAAAGACGTTGTCACGTAAAATTTTCGCCCGTAAAACCCACTTTACAGGCAACCATTTTTTTTACTTGAGATATATTTAAAGGTGTATTACTATTTTCTTTAAACATTTTTTGTTTCATTATACAATACTTTAAAGAATTAATTAATAGGCATTAATATATAATAATGGATGGCAAGCTTCATTACTGATACAAAACAAGTCAAGATCGTTAATAAACAAACATGTAACACTCGATGCATCTTGTTGCATCACTGTACCGGTTCACGTCAAATGCGTTTTTACCTGTCACAGAACAAATAACGTAGAACTGGTGGTTAATTAGTTAGACTTATAAACAATTAAACCAAATTAGCAAATTTTCGTGTAGGTTTAAATGTCATTACTCTACATACTATGTATATATTTAAGTTCTTTGATTTACGCGATTTTTACACATATTAAATAATACAATTTACCGGATTTATCGCGTATTTTTACATTTTTTGTAAAATCCGACGTTTCGAACACTTTGCAGTAGTCTGTGGTCATAGGTAGACTGAGGTGGCATTCGTCTGTCATTTCATATAATTATTATATCAAACTACCGCCAACGGTTCCTGAGTTGCCTCTCGTACTGCCCTGGATTCCTGCAGAATGAGCTGACTGTATCCTGCCCTCTGGTGTGGTGTGTTTGAGATTTTAAAATTTTTATAAGTGGAGTTCGCAAGTGGTACAAAGCTTTCAAGCGTCTTCTCTATTGAAATTAGGATATTTTTGTATTTCAATAGCCTCGCGGATCATTCCAGGAATATATCTATTTTCCTTAGCGAGTATATGAGGTTTATCAAACTTAGGCTTGTTCATAGAGTGCTCGCACATAGTTAAATTGTTTTATTTAAAATGTATATATTTATTCATATTTTTATTTAGTTAACATCTTTATTGTTTTAAAAGTGTTAATGATGACCGATTTTTTGTCTAGTGATCAGAAAGCTTGATTGGTTTCTAAGAGGAATAGATTCAAATTTATTAAATTTTCGCAGTTATTTATTGAATAATTTAAAAATTTAGTGTCACATTATTTGAATAGTTTATTATTATAAATAAGAAGTATTCGAAAACATTAATTTTAAATACATTATATTCTAAAACAATATAGATACAATTAGTACACAGTAGTATCGCCATTGGTGTAAATTACAGTTCTTATATTTAAATTAACATAATTTATTCTGTCTAATAGGAACTAAGCGCATTCATTGGAATAGTTGATTGTATTTAAATTCCTACTGAAATAGCTAAGCTCTCTTTGACACTCAGTCATCGACATTTGACAAGGGCCGTACGATGGCATCATATGTATAGTATGTATTCACTTTTAACTTATGAGTTAGTAGTTATAGGTATATTTTGAAAAAATCGTTCTACATCTGTTGTTATCTACTCTATGGTCATTGTGTTTTGTTATTATTTTCCCATGCCGGTACAGGAAATAGGAATTGATGGCGAAATGTCGTATGGAGTGTAAAACTGGTACTTAATAAGCCTTTTATTTTAAATTTAATGTGTGAATACGAATGTGACGTATTTAAAATGTTTCATTATATAATTTGGTTTGTTTGGAATGGTAATTCTATTCGTAGGCGTAATGCGGATGGCTCGGATATGTGATAAATTTCACAATACAACAATTTTAAAGTCTTGAAGAAGTTTTGAAGAGTGTTGGTAAAATTTTGCATTTCATTAATTATTGTTTACAGCTTCACGCCAGTAGTATTGTTCCCTATATATAAATATAGGGATGCAAAACCTAATTTCAAGAACCTTATATTAGAGAAATTAAGTGCTGAGTAGCAGAACTAAATATCAATCCCCCGCGTGGGGATCGAACCCACAACCATCACGTTTAGCTCCAGGCGCTGTCTTACTCTACAACGATTTTCTTGAAATATATTTATCAAAATTTAATTACGTTTATTGAGAAGGAAGAGAAACTAAGCTAAAGCTCAAATAATTACATACTATGAAATACCTATTAAATACACTACAAACATGAAATTAACGAATGAATTCACTAATGTTTATTGTAATATAAGGGCAGATCATATGATCCAGCGTCTGGTTATAAGCTATATGGTGCAAATCTCATTCAGGGGTAATTTTCATTATATCGTCCTAGTAAGACAAAATGTAACGTTGAATTCTATTACGCAAAACATAATGTCTCCAGAGAATAGGGGAGAAAAGCATAGAACATACTGGCGGGAAGTTAGCACGCCACATGATTCGAATTCAAATATTTTTTATATTTCAATTCGGGGTAAGGGTCCCACCATTAAAAGTCGCTAACACATAATTCCACGTTACATATTAATCTATTAAAATTTTGAATCATAAATTAAAATTTATAGAAATTACTGATTTTAGTTTGGCCCACCGGTGGGCCGCGTGGTTTACAACCTGTTAAGCAAAAACCAAGTTGAATCATAGAAATACAATACCACATTTTTCACAGTCAGTGAGATACTACTTATTACATATACGTACAAGTGTGACCAAATGGAGCGTGATGTTAAGTTTAGGTAACACACCGGAATGCACTAATCGTTGTCTGCTTGCTTCGTAAATTATTACGTATTGCACTTCATCTTTTAATTAATAATTATGTATATCGTAAGTTTAATAATAATATAAAGACAATATTTAAGACGGTACCAAAAGAGGTTATTCACCTAAGAATTCCTCACCACTGGTGACTTGGATCCTTATTCAACTTGGTTTATTTTTTTTATATCTTCACGCTTTATTCCGCACATGACAGGGTAAGGTATGGTTCAGTGGAACACAACACCGCGCTTTGCCTAGTTGCAGAGCGAAGAAAATGGGAATAGGAAAATCCATTTTCCGAGTGGGAATCGAACCCACAAACCGTCGCGTTAATAGGTAGACGCTACGCCTTTGCGCCATCACATTTCTCAAGTTTGTATATATTTAAAAAAGTAAAGTTACTCTTTAAAATAATGAAAGTATATCTATTTATAATGTTACATTTTATTATAACGTTCGTAGGACAGTGGAGATTGTATTGTTTGATGAATCTGCTTATGAGATAAACTTGAATCATTAGTAAAATCATTTCAGTTGTATCAATCAGCTAAGTACTCTAGTTACCCATCGAATATGGAAATGACAAAAAAACAAAAACGTCTTTTCTTTAAAACGTCAAAAGAGAAAAGTGCTTTTGACATCAGGTGTTATATATAATCCATATATAATACTCATAAGTTATATTCATAGTATATATATATATATATATATATATATATATATATATATATATATATATATATATATATATATATATATATATATATATATATATATATATATATATATATATATATATATATATATATATATATATATATATATATATATATATATATATATATATATATATATATATATATATATATATATATATATATATATATATATATATATATATTAGTATGTAATTATTCATCTTAGGTAATTATCGGTACCCAATAAAGTTACCATCTTGACATTATTCTAATACCAGCTCATATGATATTTAGATGACCAGGACGGATAAACTATGGCTTATGACCTTTTCTGTACTTTATAATATAACACGGTTAGTATGATCGCCCTGTTGTTTTATGATTTTTGTTTATTACACGATGATATTTATTAATACAATATTACTAATAAGCAATGGATCTGCTTAATATGTTTTAAAGGGTTAGATTTTTTTTATGAGAAACTCAAACTGCCTCTTGAATGCCGGGTAAGCCTTCGTGAAACTTTTAATACACGATATCCTCATCCTATCATTGTCAGTATTAGAAGAACAATATTGTTAAAAATAGAATTGTTACTTAAACTATCTATATATAAGTATAAGCATTTAAAGACAAGCATTTAGGGGTGGTTGGTGTAAATGATTAAAAACAAGTCGTTTCTAATTTGTAATTTTTACCCCAAAATGTAAAATAACTTTGGCACTAAATTATATATTTTAAGTTACTAAAAATAAAGATGTTAGCTAACATGCTTTCAACTTTCAAGTTTAGGTTGAGGTTTATTTTAACCTTGATGTTGCAATGTTACCCCATTCTCCCACATATACTTTCATGTTAGATTAGTCTCAATATAAGAAATGAGAGTGTTCTACGAAATATTGTAAATGTTACTTAGTTAATCGTGTATTTATATATTGCTAAAAGATGCGGAAAGGTTACTGCGACTCTGGCTTTAAAATTTTGATGCCAATTGCCAACTGTTTGTAATTTTTGCCCTAAAAATATATAAGAGTCTATTGCACAATTGAGATTCAATTATGGTATATAGTTAAATATGATAACGTCATATTTCTGAAGGTAATAAAAGAATCAATAACTTTATATATATATATATATATATATATATATATATATATATATATATATATATATATATATATATATATATATATATATAATATATATATATATATATATATATATATATATATATATATATATATATATATATATATATATATATATATATATATATATATATATATATATATATATATATATATATATATATATATATATATATATATATATATATATATATATATATATATATCTCTATATATATATGGCATTCCACGCTCAGTCGAGGGTCACCATTAATTAGGGTATATCACGTACATGTAACCTACTTCTGTCGAAACAACCATTAATAATTTCAATACTTGACATTATAAAAGCCTTTTTTATTGTTTCCAGAAGGTTGTGTAATGTTATATCGTTATATATGTATAAATTTCCTTTTAATTCTTATTTTAGATATGTAAATGATCACTTAAATATTGAATGACGTAATAATTAGATATTATAAATAAACATTGTGATTTTAATAAAACATAAATACTAATTGTATTTTACAAGTCAAACAAATTCCCTCTCAAAACAGCGGTCATAATGATAATTTAAGAGCGAGGAAGCGTTAAGAAACATAATAAAATGTAAAGCGTCATGACAATAACATCTTAACGGAAGTACTACTCAATGGAGTTTACGATGCGGCTTATTAAATTTTAAGGGCTTAGTCATACTGTACAGGAATACATTGTAAAATGAAAGTTAAACATAATTTATTCATCAATATGAATATGTTCCACGTTTGGGAAGTCTTTTATTTCACTTTGTGATTGTGAAGTGCAGCTCGGTTGCAAAATTCATTTTCAAAAGATTCTTGTTTATGAGAATGTAATTTTATGCTAATGCTATAAATTAGTCTTTGTGGATATGGCAGATTTTAGTTTGCTTTACTTCCGCAAGCTAAAGTTTGAATTCTGCAGTAGGATAATAGGTAATGACTCCTCCTCAAGCAGTCATATTGTGGTTAAAATTTATTAAAATCAAAATTTTGTTTTTCCTCCCAGTGGAACTATGAAAGCCAGTAGAAAGCTTCACATTATATCCCGCACTTAGTAGGATAGATAAAGGCCACTAAGTGTTAAAACACTCTGTTTTGACACGTCTATTTACTTTGTTCCTTTTCCAGACATTACTTGGTGGATAGTGTATGCGTACAGAGCGATAAAAATGAAAATAGCTCTTTTTGCTACGTGGGACGTGCCCCTCAACCATTGCGGTTAAAGAAAGACCCTGTCAAGCTGTCAGAATTATTGAATTGAAAAAAAAACTAAAATATAAAATATATTTAAATAAATAGAATTTCTAAACAAAAATACACATACAAGTAAATGTGTACATAATAATAATAATAATAACCCCCATACATACATAATAATAATAATAATAACCCCCCCGGGGATGAACCTTGCCGTGGTGGGGGGCTTAAGGAGAGGAGATACTATAATGAAGTCAGCACACCTTGACGATGCACCCCAATTTAGGGAGATACTAAAACAAAACCAATAACACCTAGGTTACCCTCTCTGAACTAATCATCCCAACAACTACCCATAATGGAGAAAACTTAAAGAAAATATAATTTACGGTCGCTGCCCGGGGGTCGCCGGGGCGCACCTGGAGCCGGTGCTGGGTGCTTCAGTTTGCGGGACACCGGTGACGTGGAGTTGAGCAGGCGGGCTCTAGTCACACAAACAGTTACAGCCGATCGTCGGGGGTTGAACAGGCGGGCTCACGATGTAGAGGTTACAGCCGAATCGACATCGGGCGATGATACACACTCTTTATTCTCTTCCACCCCTTCAACTCGCCCCTCTTATATGACAAGGAGAAGAGCTTCGTCAACCTTGTCAAATACTACTTCGCTTGGGAGTGTTGTGCAGGAGATTCATTTTGATTCTGAACCTGCACCCCCTTCGGGCCTACGATGCGCGCGCAAGCGATGGAATAACGAGATGAACCAATTCATATTGCGCACCTATTTGCAATTGACTGCTCTCGATACAGATACCAGAACTTATTTAGAACCGCTACACTTAAAATTCAGTGAAAAGTACCCTGAAATGAACGCTAGCCGCCAAAGAATAGGAGATCAACGCCGTGCAATAATAAGAAACAAATTATTACCGCAAACAACAATAGATTTAATATACAACCAAGTAAGAGAAGAACTCGCAAGATTAGAAAATAGCACTCGACCTCGACAGACACAACAACAACATCTATTAGAATCTGCGAATATAACATATTTAATACCTACAACAAATGCTAGCTCAACTCAAAGTTCGAACACACTAACTAGAAACACTAATACCAGAATGAAATGGACCACAAAACATAATGAAGCAATAATTAGATCATATTTCCATATAACCCAACTAGAAACAAACAAAACTGTTTACCGAAAAGTATTACATCAAATTTTCATCCAAATATTCCCTGAACTTGCTCATTTGAGCGAACAGAGGATATCAGACCAGAGGAGAGCGATCATAAACAATAAATATATCACAGAAGAAAGAATTAACACAATAAAACTAGAAGTGGCCAATGAACTCTCACCGAGCTCACTTGCTATTAACAATAACATACTTACCAATGAAACTGATAACACTAATAATCTTTATAGTAGACCATTAACCAACAACGACAATGACAGCTTCTTGCATGAAACTGAAACTACCATAGAAAGAGATTCAGATAAAAACGAAAAAATAGACACAACTTTCTCACAAGCTTTCAAATTCTTCACCAACTCTAACCCCACAACTAGAAATTATATACCAAAACAAAAACCATCTAAAAAGTTTGCAAAAATTGTAGATTGTCTTAATAAAGTGACCTTACCTAGTATAGTGGATGATAATACTGATTTCGAAACCCTACAAACAGCAATATACTGTGCGGCATGGACTGCTGCTAAAATAAACGGCGCTAAAATATCATTAGAACCTACAGATAATAGTAGACACAACAAAAACGACCATAAACCTCACTGGCAAAAACGGCTAGAAAACCGAATTGATGATTTGCGTGCCAAAATAGGCAGGCTTACACAATTTATAAATGGAAATAGAAGTACACACCTTAAAAAACATGTTGACAATATTCTCAGATTTTACAAGACCCATTCCGTTCACGAAGAACCCAATACACAACTTTCACATACACTAGATACACTAAAACAGAAGCTTGCAGTGGCGGCAGGTCGACTAAGCCGATACAAAGCTTGTACTATAAGAAAGCAACAAAATAATCAATTCATCAATAATGAGAAATTATTTTACCGTAATTTGAAATCTAATACAAGCAACACACAGCAGAGTGGAAATAGGAATGACTTAAACAGCACTGTAGATCCTGAACACTTACAACAATTCTGGGCTAATATATGGGAAGAAAGCACTACACACAACAGTGAAGCACAATGGATACATAATGAAAGACATAACAATATAACAACTTCAAGCATGGATTTTGATACCATACCATCTGATATTTTCCAAAAAGTACTTCAAAAGCAACACAACTGGAAATCACCAGGAACAGTTTACATACATAGTTATTGGTACAAAAAATTTTCAAATATCCATAACCACTTACATAAGTTCATAAATAATTTCATCCAAGAGCCTAGCATATTACCGAAATATATTACAGAAGGAGTTACTTACATGATACCGAAAGACTACACCGACTTTACTAACCCTGCCAAATACCGACCGATTACTTGCCTACAAACATTATACAAAATTCTAACCGCATGTATCTCTGAAATAGTATACACACACTTAGATAAATACAAAATTTTAGCCGAACAACAAAAGGGATGCCGCAAGGCATCACAAGTAAAGAACAAATACTCATAGACTCCGTAATTTTAAGCCAAGTATGTAAGACAAAGTCAGACCTATTTACAATGTACATAGACTATCAAAAGGCCTACGATTCTATCCCTCATTCCTGGCTTATTCAAGTGTTAGAAATATATAAAATACATCCTACAATCATTACATTTTTAAAATCCACAATGACGAACTGGACAACTCGACTAAGACTTACCACACAACACAAAGTAATAGACACTAATGCAATAAAAATCAATAGAGGCATATTCCAAGGAGACTCTCTTAGCCCTCTGTCAAATATGTTAAACTCAACCGAAACAGGTTATATATTAAAATATGCGGATGAAAATGACGATTCTGTAGTCCATACTAGTGTCTTAAGCCATTTACTTTATATGGACGATATTAAATTATATGCGGAAACTGAAAATCAGTTAGATTATCTGGCTACTTTAACAGAGCTCTTCACAAATGACATCAATATGAAATTTGGTATAGATAAGTGCAGAACAAACTCGATTAAAGCAGGAAATATCTACCAACACCAATATATACTAGAAACGGGTGAATATTTAAAACCATTAGACGATAATGAGACTTACAAATACTTAGGATACCAGCAAGCCCGGCAAATACAACAAAAAGACATAAAAACCAAATTAAAGCAGGAATTCAAACACCGCCTAAATTGACTTCTAAAAACACAACTGAAACATTGTAAAATCAATTAACACTTATGCTATACCAATACTTACTTACTCATTTGGCATCATAACTTAGAGCAAATCAGATTTAAAAGCCTTGCAGCGTACCATAAACACAACTATGACCAAGTTTCGTAAACACCACCCCAGATCTTGTTTTCAACGTTTAACACTACCTAGAAAAGAAGGGGGTAGGGGGCTCATTGACATTATAAATCTCCACAATAGCCAAATTACAAATCTTAGGCATTACTTTTTTAATAAAATGGAACAACGACATAACGACCGCAAACTGACCCCGCTAAACCTCCAGGATAAAAGTCCACAGAAAAATGAAAATCTCACCGAAAACAACACAAAGCGTACGGAATGGTCAGTAAAGTCTCTTCACGGGAGACATTACCTCGACCTATGCCAACCCAATGTCGACATACAGGCGTCGAACGCGTGGCTTAGTCGTGGTGATCTTTTCTGGTGATCTGTGGTGTGTGATCCCAGAAACTGAAGGATTTATTATGGCTATTCAAGATCAAGTAATCGAAACTAAAAACTATCAAAAATACATAATGAAAAAATTTATATGTGATAGTTGCAGAAAATGCCTCAGTGCACCCGAAACTATTCAATATGTTACAGGTGCATGCAAAACAATAGCCCAAACAGATTACAAACACCGCCATGATCAGATTGCCAACATAATACACCAACAACTAGCAACTCAATATAAGTTAATCGGTAAAACCCAACCTTATTACAAATATAATCCTGAAATAGTACTAGAAAACCTTTCAACTAAACTGTATTATGATAGAGCTATCCTCACTGACCGTACGATTTACTACAATAGGCCAGATATTACATTAGTTGATAAAATAAATAAAACAGGGTATCTAATAGATATAGCAGTTCCTAACACCCACAATGTTCAGTCTACAATATGCGAAAAACTTACCAAATACACAGAACTGAAAGAAGAAATAGCGCGACTGTGGAATTTACAGAAAGTAACAATAGTTCCCATAGTCCTATCCACGACAGGTATAATTCCAAAACAGTTACACCAATCCTTGAAGACATTAAATTTACCCCCTACTATATATTATTTGTTACAAAAAGCTGCCATATTAAATACTTGCCGTATAGTCCGAAAATTCCTCCAAACAGACACCTAAAATTCTTATTCAACAACATCAGTTCCGCTCTCAATACCTGTATTCCACACGGCTCAAACCATCGTACCCAATTCTGAACCTATATAACTTATTTTTCCCCTGTTGTGCACTTGGCTTTGGCCCGTACACAATAGTAGATATACCAACAATTTTGTTGCGAAAAATAAAGGAAAAAATAATAATAATAATAATAATAAATATACTTTATTGCACAACTTAAATTAAATAACACAAATGAAAATAAAAGTAAATAATAAAATAAAAGAAGTACAACTAGGCGACCTTATCGCTTAAAGCGATCTCTTCCAGGCATATCACATATATAGACATATCGTTGTTTTTCAGGTCAAAGCTGTTTAATATAGTTAGAGATATTAGAATATTCTACTATATGATTTTATTGTTTCTTCACTACATGAAATAGCTAAAGATAATACGACGTCAAGGTATGGGATGAGAGGAAGCAAACGTGAAAATGAAGACTCAAATTAATAAATTTTAATCAAAAATTGTGTAAGCTGTGTGAACGACGACCTACTTACATGGTTGAATGCATATTTGCAACAAAATGTAAGAACAATGTTGATGATTAACCTTGAAAAAGGACATTTGTATTATTATACAGCTTCACGCTACATGTCACATGTGGCAGGGTAGGTAGAGTAAGAGACAAGTGTTAAGACACTCCGTTCCACAATTTCTGGCTTTCAAGATATTGCGTGTTAAATAGAACAACTCAAAGAACGGGAAAATAAGATTTTTGGCTTTTGTGTTATTATATATAGATTACATATTGTTATAATTAACTTAATTAAAGGTAGATGACGTTTTAGTTATTTGGTATGTAATACGTTCGTGCATCATTACATACTCAAGCTGGAGAATTATGTTGGAATTATGCTTACTTTCTAAGAAATATCTATTCGCAGAGTTACCATTGAACACACAACGTTTCAATTTAAGTGGTAGACTTAGAAACCCTACAAAATAAAAGATACAGACTAAAACTAAAAAATAAACAATTATAATTTATATTTTACTATTTATAGGTATGGTGTGACATGCATTATTCAGCTACATACCTATATCGTTATATCAGATATATGCATATTATTTGTATATACATTATGGTCATAGGAAGTTGAGAAGCCATTAGGTAGACGTAAAAAGGAAGGTAAAATACATTAGTGTAATCTCAAGTCATTACCAGAGGAAATCTGTTTATATTAATTCGTCTGTCTTTATAAATGATATTTATATGTGTAAATTGTCTTTATGTAAATTCTATATATATTAAAAAGGAATTACCTATATAGAAACAAAATATACAGTGATTGGTTGATAGTTAAATTTAAAGAAGTAACTGAGATGGAAATATGCAATTATTTTTCAGGATATGAGCGTTTTTTTTAATTCTTTATATGTATTTTTGTTAAACTGAAATAAGAGAGAAAATAAAAAACCCTTTTTTCTACCCTAACCCAACTTAAGATCATCCGTCAATATAATTCGAGTGAAATAAATTAAATTAGAAAATTATATTTCATTCCTCTCTGTAAAGGCCTATGAAAAAAATATTTGGCCAGGTTAAGTAAGACAGAACAGAAATAATCTCAATTGGCTTAGTTATACCATATTATTTTTGTACATAGTGATTTGGGGACGTCGCATAGAGCTCTGGGTAGAACCAACTACTTACGTGCAAGTTATCAAAACTGGACATATACACGAATAACTCCAGGTCACTTTGTAGATGACGGTGGCCTGCGATAGCCGAGTAGAAAGACGTAGTATGAGCTTATATATGTATAGACGGTTTCCGCCGACAAAAAAATCATTATATATATCATCATCAATATAAAAGATAATGATAGAAATATACAATGATATATTGTAGGGAATAGCAAGTTATTGGTGTATTGTCTTTGCTGCTTCATTATGACTTTGCAAATATTGCAGATCCGAGTCTGAGGGATTCACTGGGACGATGACACGTCAGACAAATGGCGATGATTACCATCTTTCATAATATGGTTTTAATAGTACTTTGTCATAATACTAGTCATGTCTTAGTGAATTCTAATTTACTATAACAAATATATAATATTATGTGATATATAAATATAAAATGATAGAAAAATTAAAATTTTCTTTGTTATCTGTATTTTGTAAAAATAATCTAAAATAAATTATTATAATGTATAATGGGTTTTTTATGCATTTATAAAACGATGAGGGTTTTCCATTAAATTATTATTTTGTTACCTTTTTCCTTAAAGGAATCTTTGTATATGACAAAAGATTATCAGTTTATAATTAATTAAGTTTCACGCTTTTGTTCCCCATATAGCAGGGTAGGCAGAGGGAACTGCAGGAACCATATGAACCTAGTGTTAAGACACTCTGTTGCTTAGTCCCTGCTTTCTCAAGGCATTGCGTGTTGAGTGGCGGAACTCAACGCCGCGCTTTGCCTTGTTTCCAGAGCGGAGAAAATGGAAATAGAAAAATCCATCTTCTCCGAGTGGGAATCGAACTCTCAAACCGTCGCGATTACAGGCAGATACTTACGCCTCTGCGCCACGACGGTCCTTTTAATTACTAATAAAAATCCTTAAAATAACGTAGTCTCAAACATCTCAGAGGTATTTTTTTAATGTATGGTATATTTTATACCACTGATTGGTTGTTAGTGTCTTTTTTGTTAATATCTTTGTTCTTGTTGTGATTTTTTTTTCTGTAATAAATTAAATTTTATCGATTATACTCAAAATTTCATCGGTGTATATGTCATCATTTATGCATTTAGACACTGTCACTCTGACACTGTCACCGTGTGTGACATCATCACAATGTATACGTAATTTTATTTCACTCAACTTAATCGGGTAGCGAGTTCTTAGTTTTATTGTAAATTTGAATAATTAAAATATTAAAGATAAAAGACAGTAAAGTGAGTAAGATTTAAAATAAAAAGAAAAGAAAAAAACTAGTTGTCTTTTTAATAATTCATATTGCTTTTACAGGCTTTATTATATGTATAGACTATCCACTCTCCACTGTGAGTTCCAGACATTGGGTAGGTAGTAGGATGCTGTCCGATAACTTCCACAGATACTGACTGACTGCGTCTAGATAATTGTAAGTAGAAACCATATCAATCTCTAAAGGAAATTGACAATTACAAAAGGAAAATGATATAACGATGGTGAGAAAAAGTCTAACAATAAACAAATTTCCGCAGTTTGTCATACAATAATAGGCGACATTTCTGTGATAAAACATCGAAAGTTACAGTTAAAGTTAATAATTTATTTAATTGCTCACATTTAATAGATTATTCTCAATCATTTTAGAGTACATATAAATTTTCTTAAAGACGATTAAGTGAATGCCCGTTAAGACAAAGCTAGGCATTGAGTTCCATCGACCAGCCAACACACAATGTGTTGAATTTAGCCTTTGTGGATATAACAATATTTACCAAATCTTACCAACACCCGCTAAATATGATTGTTAATACGATTGAAAAATCTAAAGAACACATCTTTCTTTCATCATCAGTTATCTATCTTGAAAGGAAAGGCTTAACGAGGAAGTATATAACAACGGCGAAATGTTATGGTGTAACTGCACAGCCTTTGACATTAAAAGCCACGGATGTGGGTTGGATACTCAACTCAACTTGAGTTATGAGTTAACGTGCAGCGCTGAGTACCGCCACCTAATAGGCGATGTCTCAAAATTAGGCAAAAATGGGGTATAAAATGTTTAAACACTACAACAGAAAGTCTGTCTTTCTACTTCTGTGCTATAAAGGGGCAATAGCTTGAAGCAATTTTTTTACAAACACAATAACCACCAAGACAACAAAAGCCAAGATACGAATTAATAATAAATATAAATATTAATGATTATCAAAACCGATTGTTCTAAATTTATTCTTTGATTCTATTCTAGATTTATTAAGTACATATTTAAATATTACACACGACCTTTCTGTTTTTAGGTCTAACTCTATATATGTATATGTAGCCTACAGCATAAGGGTTGCGTGAACACAACGTATGAACGTATATATGTGGGTCGACACGATCGGTCAGCCGAAATAATTTGTCTACTGCACGATAGCACGCGAAACCTAGATATTGACTAAACAATGAAATTTAAACATCCATCACATATATACTATTATGTGTAATACAATATTATTTACGTAATTCTTTATTGAAATATATAACTATATGTAGGTACTATATATTTGACTTCGCTTGTATCAAATGGAAATAGAAGTTGTGCCTGACAGTTATATCAAAATTATCAGCGTGATCTAATATAACCTAAAACCTCTTGATTAATGGATTATCCAAGAAAGTAATTGTATAATAATAATCTTATTACATATAAGTGTGGATTGACACTTTAAAAACAATTAAAATAACATTCTCTTGTGCCAAATGTTTTTTTTTTAATATTTCGTGGAAGTAAAAGTGGAATTTTGTAAGACTTTTACAAATATTATGACAACACTACCGATCCTTTGTCACCACAATTAATTATATCGACAGACCGAAAATATTTACAAGGCGACACTGGTGGAAACATATAAAATTTATATAAGTAAAGAGAGGGATTATGGAGGATCAAGAGGCCAGCATTGCTCTACGTTTAGATAGTAAGTCCCACAACTGCTGCTGCAACAGCCCACCAATAAATCTCTGGAATGTTAAGTTTTTTTTGAGCACAGCAATTGTGTGGTCATTGGACAACACCCAAAAAATATGTGATGACATTAGATTTGGCGTTAATAACCAGCAAATCACCATACTTGCCTCATTAGACTTCTCTAATGCATTCAACACAGTTGAGTTCAACATACTTTTAGCTGTTCTTTTAACATTTCTCCAGTAGCTACTGAATAGTGTTCTTTCTTATCTACGTGTCTGTAGTTAAGAATGATGGAAAGGTGACTACTCCATGTTTTATTAACGAAGGCGTTCACAAAATGCTTAAAAATTATTATATTAAAGATTATTAGCGCTTCAGTCTCGCAAAAATAAAATTCTTGAATATTTTTAATGTCAAAAAAATGCTATGAAGACTCTTTTACTGTCAAAATAGTAAGGCTTTGAAATATTTTGATAAATGATATTAGACGGGCTCTGGCGGTAGGGGTTTTTTAGCGTAGGCTTAAGAATTACTAAGTACAAAAAGTATTATTTACTAGTTTAATAGTATGCACTATTTTTCAATTTAATTATCATTATTATATATGCTGTATGTTTATTTATGTATATGTGTATATATATGTAAATACTTATATATATCTGCGTATACATATTTACGTATATTTTTTCTCTTGAACATATATCTCAATTTTTTTTTGCTGTTTTTTTTTATTATTAGGTTTTGTAATACTTTTTGTCTGTAAGACATAACTTGCTGTGATAAGGCGGCCACTGCACATAAATTATTTGAAGCATGAGTTTGTAACCTGTAAAAATAATAATAATACTATATTATTATTATTACTATTACTGGTTTTTCCTATTTATTGTAATCAAACGCAGATGTGAAACAAATAATATGTAACGTATTGATTATAGATACAAAACAATTGATAAGAGACTGATTTTACATATTTATGTAAATAAGATCCATGTTATTTTATAACTGGATTGTAGAGAATAGTACCATTTTCTTATTCTCGCCCTTTAATATACATGACCAAAATTAGTGGCTTATCTGAAGACAAAGAATGAAAACAATTTAGTCAATTCGATATTTTGAAAACTAGTAACATAATTGGAAAATCATCCTCATTAACAATAATTCTATTTTGAATGTATTGATTGATTTACTAATGAATGAAGTATCATTTTACAACGTAAAATTTTTATTACTCCAACAATCGTGGAGTAACCGTACCGTACTGTACAGTAGTAAGACGTTCGAGTAGCTTATCATATTTGCAAGAGAACTCTAACCAAACATATTTGTATAAAAAATTAACGAATGAGTGAATTAACATAAGCTTTGAAAATTAGTTCACAGTCTTTGGACTTTTGCAACAAGTATGGCTAATTTGAGGTATATAACCTAATATTATGTAGATATTATTGCAAAAATGCGTTAATAATAAACCTGATTAATTGACGGATATAACTTTGATTGGAATAAGTGTTACTTAACCTAAATATTTGTAAAAGTACTTAATTTATTCAAAATTTATTACATATAACAAAAGTAACAATAAAATATATATACTTTTAAATTTATACTTTGAAACAAGGGTATCGTGGTGTAGGGCAGAGATACTATTATGAAACTCGATTCCGACATTTATTGGCGGTATAATTTCATAATTTTTATTGCTATCTGGTAACACAAAGTATGACTTCCTTGGCCTGTCGTTTCGAATTTGGGTTGGAAGCAAAGAACCATGTGACTATACGTTCCTCTGTTTCACTTAAAATTACTTAAAAAAATACAAAATACAAATATCTTTTTCATTAAAAAACAAGGTTAAAACTTTTGTCATAAATAAGTAACACATAACTCACATAAAGTGGAAATAATTTATTTTTTAATTATGAAATTGTAGAGTCAAAAAGATTTACAGTAGATGACTAGTTTTCAAAGTAACTTGTATAATAGTAATATTGGGTAACACTTAATTGTTGTTTATAACTATTACGAGAACGTTTGAACTTGTTGTCTTTTTCGGTAAACCTGTTGTAGCTTAGTCGAGACGTGACTTACTGTACAAATTGGATTCAAATAATTTTAACTGCTATACTTTTCCAGTATTTAGCAAAGAGGCAGGGTTAGATTTCTATAGGCTCCTCATTTACGCACAATTTAATGTAATAAAAATAATTTAAATGTAGTATTTTTAGGATTTTTAAAGTGTTAATCCACAGTACAGTTAACATTCCTGTAACGACGAAATAAGTTGTATAAAGCATATTATAAGAATTTCGGCGCAGCGCGATGAAGAACGCATGGCTCAGTATTTAAAGTGCTTCCATGTTTTACAAAAGGGCGTAGGTTTAAATCCCACGTTCAAATTTTTATATGTTTTCTTTAAGTGTTAATTTAAATATTCTCTATGTATGTGAAGAATGAAATTTATCAATAACTATTCTTTAAGACTTAAATCAGTACTAATTTATATTATTTAGTTTTTCACACGGTTGTTATGTGCCTTATTGGAAAATATTTTTGTTACTAAACGAATAATACTTTATGTTTAGTTTAGATATTGAAAGAGCTCGTTGAAGTCTTTTTAAAGAAAAATATCGTGTACGTTACGTGACGTGACAAATGAAATTTTACTTTTTTAAAAATACATGTGTGTCATACTGAGGAAGAACAATATTAATATTAATAATAAATATAATAAAATAAATATTATACGTTTTCACCTTATTTTGATGTAAGGAAAATGAAAATATTCTAATAATAATCAACTTTAAGTTATATATATTAAATTTGACATTTATATTTAAATATATATTGATTAAAGGAAATGTATTTAGTTTAGGTTATTAAGTAACTGATAATTTAATGTCGACAAATAAGTAGTAG
Source organism: Dione vanillae (assembly GCA_037178615.1). NCBI lineage: Eukaryota > Metazoa > Arthropoda > Insecta > Lepidoptera > Nymphalidae > Dione > Dione vanillae. The sequence continues at coordinate 601,671 of JAZFAU010000270.1, forward strand.
AATTAGAAGTATATGTACTTTCTTGAGAGTTTAACATTTATTTAGAAGTACGTAAAAGGACACGCAGGAATTATGGGAACCTAGTCTTAAGACACTCTGTTTCTAGCTTTCCGCCTTTCTAGCATTGTGTGTTGAGTGACGGAATTAAACATCGTGCTTGCTCTGTGGCAAAAGCGAAGAAGATGGAAGTAATTTATCCTCTCTAAAAGGAAATCAAACCCACACACCGTCGCATTTGTAGGGACGCTGCTGTAGGGACACCATGGCGGCCTATATATATATATATATATATATATATATATATATATATATATATATATATATATATATATATATATATATATGTATATATATATATATATATATATATATATATATATATATATATATATATATATATATATATATATATATATATATATATATATATATATATATATATATATATATATATATATATATATATATATATATATATATATATATATATATATATATATATATATATATATATATATATATATATATATATATATATATATATATATATATATATATATATATATATATATATATATATATATATATATATATATATACTTGCTATATATTGTATTAGATTTGAAATTATGTAATCATTACATATATATCAAAAATATTTACCTAAGTAAGATGTGAACTGGTAACCATTGCAGACATTTAGATACGCTCCAATTATTAATTACAAAACAGCGTCATTGACTTAATGACTATATACAAAAAAACAATTTTTTACAGCTTAATCCCATATCTTAGTAGGCAGAGAAAACTAGAACCAAAATATTTCGTTTTCTCAAATTCAAGAGATTGCGTGTTAAGTGGTGGGCCTTCATATATTATGGTTTCTTAATGACGTCGTGGCGCAGAGGCGTAAGTAAGCGTCTGCCTATAAACGCGACGGTTTGTGGGTTCGATTCCCAATCGGAGAAGATGGATTTTTCTGTTTCCATTTTCTTCGCTCTGGAAACTAGGCAAAAGCGCGGCGTTGAGTTCCACCACTCAACTCCTGCCAACAGAAAGCAGGGGGAGGGAGTGTCTTAGCACTAGGTTCATATGGTTCCTGCCCTGCATATTAAATATGAAAGCGAAGCTTAAAAAAAATTAATTAAACAATATAATATATTATAATTAAAAATATATAACACGATAAAAACGAACGAAGTACGTAACGTTTGAAAAAATGTCATAAAACCAGTGAACTTAAAGAGATATTACTTAAATATATGAATATTTAATAGTTTTATTTTGAACATGTGTCAAAAGATAAATTTTTTGCGAAGGGTCATTGTCACAGTCTATCACTGTTAATTTTGCCATGTGACGTCTTTTACGAGATACAAAGTATGACTTCCTTGGCCTGTCGTTTCGAATTTGGGTTGGAAGCAAAGAACTATGTGACTATACGTTCCTCTGTTTCACTTAAAATTACTTAAAAAAATACAAAATACAAGTATCTTTTTCATTAAAAAACAAGGTTAAAACTTTTGTCACAAATAAGTAACACATTACTCACATAAAGTAGAAATAATTTATTTTTTAATTATGAAATTGTAGAGTCAAAAAGATTTACAATAGATGACTAGTTTTCAAAGTAACTTGTATAATAGTAATATTGGGTAACATTTAATTGTTGTTTATAACTATTACGAGAACGTTTGAACTTGTTGTCTTTTTCGGTAAACCTGTTGTAGCTTAGTCGAGACGTGACTTACTGTGCAAATTGGATTCAAATAATTTTAACTGCTATACTTTTCCAGTATTTAGCAAAGAGGCAGGGTTAGATTTCTATAGGCTCCTCATTTACGCACAATTTAATGTAATAAAAATAATTTAAATGTAGTATTTTTAGGATTTTTAAAGTCTTAATCCACAGTACAGTTAACATTCCTGTAACGACGAATTAAGTTGTATAAAGCATATTATAAGAATTTCGGCGCAGCGCGATGAAGAACGCATGGCTCAGTATTCAAAGCGCTTGTATGTTTCACAAAAGGGCGTAGGTTTAAATCCCGCGTTCAAATTTTTATATGTTTTCTTTAAGTATTAATTTAAATATTCTCTATGTATGTGAAGAATGAAATTTATCAATAACTATTCTTTAAGACTTAAATCAGTACTAATTTATATTATTTAGTTTTTCACACGGTTATTATGTGCCTTATTGGAAAATATTTTTGTTACTAAACGAATAATACTTTATGTTTAGTTTAGATATTGAAAGAGCTCGTTGAAGTCTTTTTAAAGAAAAATATCGTGTACGTTACGTGACGTGACAAATGAAATTTTACTTTTTTAAAAATACATGTGTGTCATACTGAGGAAGAACAATATTAATATTAATAATAAATATAATAAAATAAATATTATACGTTTTCACCTTATTTTGATGTAAGGAAAATGAAAATATTCTAATAATAATCAACTTTAAGTTATATATATTAAATTTGACATTTATAATTAAAGAGATAGTTATTAAGTAACTGATAATTTAACGTCGACAAATAAGTAGGTATATGTACTTTCTTGAGAGTTTAACATTTATTTAGAAGTACGTAAAAGGAATCGCAGGAATTATGAACCTAGTCTTAAGACACTCTGTTTCTAGCTTTCCGCCTTTCTAGCATTGTGTGTTGAATGACGGAATTCAACATCGTGCTTGCTCTGTGGCAAAAGCGAAGAAGATGGAAGTAATTTATCCTCTCTAAAAGGAAATCAAACCCACACACCGTCGCATTTGTAGGGACGCTGCGCCAATACACCATCGTGGCTTAACATTTTATATATATATATATATATATATATATATATATATATATATATATATATATATATATATATATATATATATATATATATATATATATATATATATATATATATTTATATATATATATATATATATATATATATATATATATATATATATATATATATATATATATATATATATATATATATATATATATATATATATATATATATATATATATATACATATATATATATATATATATATATATATATATATATATATATATATATATATATATATATATATATATATATATATATATATATATATATATATATATATATATATTTATATATATATATATATATATATATATATATATATATATATATATATATATATTAACACATTTTTTTATCAAATAAACTTCACATATTCAAGCGCAAAAAGCTAAGATATATGAATATTATAATAATAAAACTTGATTGTTCATACAACGCTATAAACAAACTGTACCTTAAAAACTGTTCGGACGAGTTGAAAAGATTTAACGAATTTATAATAGACTTATAAATTTAAATAGGTACATAAAAAATCGTATAAATAAGAAATATTTACGACAATATCTCGTAAAAGACGTCACATGGCAACATTAATAGTGATAGACTGTGACAATGACCCTTCGCAAAAAATTTATCTTTTGACACATGTTCAAAATAAAACTATTAAATATTCATATATTTAAGTAATATCTCTTTTAGTTCACTGGTTTTCTGACATTTTTTCAAACGTTACGTACTTCGTTCGTTTTTATCGTGTTATATATTTTGAATATAATATTAAATAGTTTCTTTTTCTAAGCTTCACTTTCATATTACAGGGCATGAACCATATGAATCTAGTCAGACAGTCCGTTGCTTAGTCCCTGCTTTCTGTTGGCAGGAGTTGAGTGGTGGAACTCAACGCCGCGCTTTTGCCTAGTTTCCAGAGCGAAGAAAATGGAAACAGAAAAATCCATCTTCTCCGATTGGGAATCGAACCCACAAACCGTCGCGTTTATAGGCAGACGCTTACTTACGCCTCTGCGCCACAACGTCATTAAGAAACCATAATATATGAAGTCCTACCACTTAACACGCAATCTCTTGAATTTGAGAAAACGAAATATTTTGGTTCTAGTTTTCTCTGCCTACTAAGATATGGGATTAAGCTGTAAAAAATAGTTTTTTTGTATATAGTCATTAAGTCAATGACGCTGTTTTGTAATTAATAATTGGAGCGTATCTAAATGTACGCAATGGTTACCAGTTCACATCTTACTTAGGGAAATATTTTTGATATATATGTAATGATTACATAATTTCAAATCTAATACAATATATATATATATATATATATATATATATATATATATATATATATATATATATATATATATATATATATATATATATAAATATAAATATAAATATATATATATATATATATATATATATATATATATATATATATATATATATATATATATATATATATATATATATATATATATATATATATATATATATATATATATATATATATATATATATATATATATATATATATATATATACTATATTAATTTGTATTAGCAACTCAGCCATTATTAATATAGTGTTCTGTTTTTGGTCTTTGGTATCTAAATGTACGCAATGGTTACCAGTTCACATCTTACTTAGGGAAATATTTTTGATATATATGTAATGATTACATAATTTCAAATGTAATACAATATATATATATATATATATATATATATATATATATATATATATATATATATATATATATATATATATATATATATATATAATATAAATATATATATATATATATATATATATATATATATATATATATATATATATATATATATATATATATATATATATATATATATATATATATATATATATATATATATATATATATATACTATATTAATTTGTATTAGCAACTCAGCCATTATTAATATAGTGTTCTGTTTTTGGTCTCATTCGTAAATGCTTTTTTGGAGCTCCACATCCCGCCGTTCCGGACATGGCGTGCTGGGTGTTGGTCCCCAACACAGCATTCATCTCCAATTTTCACACCAGCGGGGACGCACTGGTGCGCGTCGCCTCGGTGGGACGTCTCAGCACTGCACTCGTATGGTGCTCGTGGCTAATGGAATGTTGCAGCCCTAGGTGGGGCTGGCAGGGGTCGCTACGCGCAAGCCTTCCATCTGCGATTCCCCGGAATCCCCGAAGAGAATGTATGAAGAGGCTAATGACAGTGGATGAGGCGAAAGAGGTGTGCAGGAACCGCAGTATTAGGCACTCCGTTCTCTCTGACTACCTTGTTAGAAGTAGAGCTAGAAGATGTGTGTTTGAAGAAAAGCCTATTTTCGGTACTCGAAGTGTAAGTTCTTCTTTCAATAAATAGATATATCTTATATGTAGGTATTATCTTAATAATTAGCTGTGTGCAAATGTAGCTAAATAAATGATTTGTAAAGACAATAACAATAAAATATTAAGACAATTTTGATTGAATTCTATACTAATTTTAAAAATAACTAATATTTTATTACTACAAGGTATCAAAGCTTATATATATTTAAATCAAAAAAATACATATAATAATGAAAAACAACATACAAATGGCTATCTTAACGCTTTCATCATCATCAATCATCTTTTCCAGACTTGTAAATAAACTTTATGGAATTTTTGAAAAAAAATATCACTTTAATTATTTTTAACTTACTTATTGTATTATTGTACATTCTCTGGTTTACTTGTCAGTCCATATACTTATGTATTGTATCATATCTGTGGTCAGATTTACCTCAGGTACGCTGTTCATATATTTTGTCATTTATCTTCTAGGGCAAAGACGCTGGTAAACGCTAATTGTTTATTTCTCAATAGTCATGCTGTTGAAGAAAAACTTAAATTAATACAATAATTTATTCATAAATCAAACAATAAAAATGTTAATAAAAATTAAATATACATATTAGTATTCGATACGTTTCAAGAAATAAACATGCAACAAAAATATGAAAAAAACAATAGTTCAGCTAACAAAGGAACGATAAAAGAAGATCATTGTCAAATTATTAATATGTAGTACAATAAACTAAGATATACATATATTAAAAGATTTTCAGCTAAAAAAAAATTAAATACAGGAAAAGGAAAAAAAAATAGGTACCGTTTTCAAAAAATCCATACGTCCCCACTCTCTAGAAGCGAATGTTTACTGCGTGAGGTTACCCGAGCCGCAGTCAGTCGTCGATTCGCCGTCGCCTGCGCAGTTGGTGTCGCGCGGCATTAGTTTTCCAGCAACGGAAAAATTGTGTCGCGAGTGTCGGACACTATATACCTGTGCTAGAGCAGTGTCTGACTGTGTATCATGGATTATGTGTTTGGCTCCTAAGTGTCACTGTGATTTTCTTTACTGCAGCACTCCAGGCCCACCCCTTCGCTGCTGACTTCCTTAACACGTAAGATTTTTAACTTTTACCTACATTTATGCCTTTAATTCACCTCACGGCCGTCTAAAAGTTGAATATAAATAGTAAAAGTTCGCACGCTCAGATTTTTATTATTAAGAATATATTGTGTAACGATTGAATGAGCGTAGGAATTTTGAAACTGAAAGTATTACGAAAGGTAATCAGAATATGTGTTCGTCATAGACGCTAATGTGTCCGATACCGAATGTCGCTAACATTTAATGCGTTCGCGTGACAGCAGTGTGTCCTGGTACTTCAGTAGTTTCGGAAGTAGAGGCTAGAGAGCCTAGAGTTATGAAAAAACACCTACAAATTGTATCGATAAACTATTTATATATTATAGAAGTCATTTATATTTGATTATATATACGTAATCGTTAATGGTTTGTAATTAAATAATATGTATATATTTATTACGTAATTTTTTTTAATATTTGTGCACAACAGTAATTATCGTTATTAAGTGGTTACCGGTTTTGACACTTGGAAAAACCTCATTCAATAATTTATTTCGTTCTTTTTAAATATATATGTATATATATTTTCCATATATTTTTATAAGAATTTATATATAAATGTATATATGTGTTGTCGTCAATATATAATTCAATATTAATTCTTGACTCAACAAACCAGTAACACCACCTTTGAACTATAAAGGTCTCATTTTTTCCTTTTTTTTCGAACAAAAGAGCAACGTTGGAATTTTCTGTCACACCCGATTATTTTTATATTTCAATGAAAATAATTTTAATGCAATATATGAAAATACGCTTTATTTAAAAAAATACGGATATAAAATAAACATGAAAAAAATTAAATAATAATTCGCAACTAAAAAAACTATTTTCTTTGACGTAGATATATACAAAAATATATTAACGAAATTGTCTATCGAACACGGAACACTTTGTTACTGTAACTATAAAACTAAAATGTGCTTGACAGATCAAGTATTAAAACGAGTTTTTTGTTATTATTCCATCTGCGTGTGATATTTGCAACTCCATTTATAGTTTTGCTATATTTAAGTCTTTTTTCTTTACAAAACACTGTTTAAGTAAAAAAATATATAAAGAAGCATGTCCGAAGGCAATTGGACTTGAATTCTCTTTTTTATGATAATTTCAAATTATTGCTAGCTCTTTCGCAAAGTCTATACTTTTAGATTACAAAAAGTTGTAAATACAAATTAAACTAAGCTGTTGTGTAATTTTAAAGAATAAACAAAGATTGATTGGCTCCGTCCTATTTATGCGTGAGATTACAATTATTAAACAATGCAATCGATTTGCAAATGGATATTTTTTTCATTGGAAATTCGATATTGCAAATCGAATAATTGTTAATTTGTCCAAAAAAATGTATGAAATAAGACTAAGGTCGAATTTGAAAGGCTTTTTTTCAAATCGACGCTTATATAAATATTTGAGTACCGGGCGTCATGCGGATTTAGTTGTTTGGCCGCCGTTACATCATCCTTAATGGGGTATAAATTATATTTTTAACGTGTCACGTAATTAATAAGTCACTTGACAGGCATTACTCGGTTAAAGTTAATTTTTTTACAAAGAAAAAAAAACTGTGATAATTTTAATATTTGTATTAGGCTGAATAGGTCATATGTCATTGCTTCTTAACAACGTCCGTGATAAAAATAACTTGTCTAATAACACACATAGATAAGAAATCACAATTTTATTGTACTGTTTACAAATGAAACTTCTTTTTTTATCGATTTTTAATTTTCATTAACACTAATGTAAGCATTATTTATATATGTAAGTAATCAATCGATAATTCACTTCCCTTTACATAAAATACACTAACAGCAACATGTAAGTTCATTTTATAATTTTTGTATCACGGAAACAATGTATTGAAATAAGTTAGTAAAGCGTGTTACATAAAATATAGAAAAAACAATTATAAATTTAAAATATATTTAAATAGCTAGCTAGTATTAACAATGTTGTATTATATAAACTAAGTAACGGAGTGTCTTAACACTAGGTTCTTATGGTTCCTGCAGTTCCCTATGCCTACCCTGCCAAAAAAAAGAATAAAAAAATTTAGTTTTACTACTAAATTTATATAAAAAATTGGCATAAGTTTTGTTATGTGCCTTATTGGACCCAAAACAAAATATAACCTTTACTCTATAGTAGTGACAAAACGATAAAAATAATTAATAAATCTTTGTAAGTCATTTTAAAAATGTTTATACAGATAAATAATTAGCGCAGTTTGACGATATAAAAGAGCTTTTAAAAGTTTATTTCACCAAATAATATTTTTAATTCGAATTGAAGTTCTACGTAATAATCACTTATGAAGTTGAGTTCCAACACTTAATACGGAGGCCGAAAACCACTTGAACTTAAAACTCACTTTGATTTTTAAGTTAAAACGGTGGTGTCAAAACTTAAAGGTAAGTTAAAGTTCAAATCTTTAACTTTTTAACACCAGATACAAAATAATATAACATTTCTAATCATATTGATCTAAATACAGAGAATTTTAGTACATATTAAGCTAACCTTATTCGATACGTTAAAAGCCCATTTTTATTTTATAACTTAGATATAACACAAAGGACAAGTTTACCTCGATAGAGTCTATCGTAGAGTAAAATATTTTTGTTACAAAGTGGGTTATGGTCAAGGCGGTTTTCGGTTTTATGTTTACCTTGCTGTAAAGATCGAAATGTAGAGCAATCTTAAGTTAAGCGCAATTAAGATTGTCATATTTGGATGTTTATCGTAAATTAATAATTAATTTTTATTTATTATTTTATTTTTAAATCAAAAAATAAACAGAAACATAAAACAAAAAAGAGAACGTGATTAATTAAGTTTAAAAAAGAAAATTTTAGAATTAAAAGTTATATACATTCATATAAAACATGTAATGTAGTGAGATATATAGAGCAGGATGAGTATAAAGCCTTAAGATTACGTTTTAATAGCCTAATTACAAAAAAAGTTTAAAGCTAAGAAATTAAATATATTAATATATTTTACGGAGACGGAGAAAGCAGAGACTAAGCAACGGAGTGTCTTAACACTATGTTCCAATTGTTCCTGCAGTTCCCTCTGCCTACCTGCCATGTGCGGGATAAATCGTGAAGCTAAAAAAAAATTAAATAAAATATATTTGTAAACTAATATTTGGCAACATAAACGTTAATGAATATATATTAAGCCTACGACGTCATTTCAAAATAACATTAATTAAAAATCAATTAAAAATTAGTTTTTAGTATTATTTATGAAAGAATGTCAACTCCTTAAATATTAACAAATACAAGGTGTATCTTTTGTATAATTTGTTAATAAATTTAACTAATTTATTGTTTAATTTACATGTCCATACATAAATTATATAGTAGTGAACTAACACATGGTTATGGTTTCGCTTGTATTTTGTGACAGTTGAGAGTATATACATATAAGTTCTTGGTATATATGAAGTAAACATTTTATGTTTTAATTGGGCCTCCAATAATAGTTGATAATAATACATATGTGTTGAAGCTTAAGCTGAGGTCAGTGCGGCGTGGTGGAGCAGCACGGACTGTGTATGGGTTCAATTCCAAGTCGAATCAAGCATTATTTTCAATCTCTGGTTTCTCTGTTTAAAAATATAGTATGTCCTAGAGTGAGCATTTAATTTTTGTAATAAAAAACAACGCAACAACATTTGATATATGTAAATTGACTTTTAACTTGTCATACAATACAATTTAATTTTCTTTGTCAGTCATTCTTATAGCTTAATATGCGAAATATTTATAATGCGTGAAAATAAATGATAAAACAGACAAGAAAAGGTCGACTTTTTAACGAACCCGTGTAAAAAAGACAACAGTGATTAGACTAATCTACTAATATCCTACAACAAGACCTACTTCAGTGTCGTTTGCATGAAGTTTATGACCTTTGCTATGCCGTTTGACACTTTTAATATAATCAAAAACAAAGCTTAGACTTTGATTATAAAAGTGGGAAATGAAAAAATAAAAAAAACCTAAAATTTGCTAAAAAAAATAACCTTAAACTTAAACTAAAATTCACCATTAACATAATTTTACTTGCAGAAATATTAGTTTCGTTAAAGAAAATGAAACAATTTTGCTTTATATGTATATATAGTTAATAACTTTACAGTATTTTCCATTATCGATTTATTAAATTACACAGTTTAATCGAATATCTGCACATAAATACTTCGTGAAACATTAATTTACTAACATCGATTTCACGATCAGGTTTAATTTAAAGAAGATATGTTGCAATGTGTAGTTAAATAGACTTACTTATTAGCAATCAAATTTTAAATTAAAACTGATAACTCTAACAAAATAAGGCAATATAGAGATGAACAATTCTTTATAATTTAGATTATCGTCGTGATGTACTTCAGTAGTACTATACGTTTTAAATTATCAAATATTATTATTTCGTACGATTAGATGACTTGAGAACTATGACATGGTTATTTTTATCTTTATATTTTGAATAATACGAGTATATCGGCTTTTTACACTGATAGTGTAAAACGTGGACTTGCCCTCCGGCAGGTAAACTCAACACGGTAATGACGGGAGAACGGAGTGACACGATTCTCTTTAGTAGATGCTACCTATGAGCAGTATATAATTATACAAAAATTTGCAGTTCATAGGGATCAAATACACAATAAATAAGTTTACAGGAAATGCTCCGTGGTTGCGCCACAAAAAACTCTTTGTAAATAAGGTTAAAAATTTTAAATCTCACGTATCAATTTTAAATTAAGACGCAAATACGATACGTGAATATCTTAACATTTAACTTTCATTATCTTTTATTTAATAATTATCTTTGATGCACACTCAACAGATCATGATAACACACGTAGAAATGATATGAAGCTGACAGAAGCCAGGAGGTCAATCTTTACTACTGATACTACTTAGATAACGACTTACATGCTCCTTAGATGAAGTCTAGCATTTTAAATTGATGTCTCTATTGGTTCAAATCAATATAAAAATATATTTTGTATTACTTTTTAAAAATGTTGTTATTGTGTTTATTGTACTGTCGTGTAATTGTGTTTAAAATGTTAGCATCCCTATGATGTTAACTTGATTGATATCTCATATTATTTATATTTCTATTAATATTATTGTTATAAATATTATCAATTTTTTTGGATAAATGCTATAATCTCAGGAACTAATAATTCGCATTCAAGTATTCTATTAATAATTCTCGTATACATTTAATGTGGCTAATATAACGTGTATGGCGTTAATATTTTCGACGTAACTCAATGTTTTAAAAGAAAGGTACTTCTTTCACTTAAAATTTAGGTTTTATACGCAAAAGTCGCAGTTCAAAACTGGTGTGAAAAATAAACGTTGTTAGTACACCATTAGTTAGATTAATCTCGTTAATTGATCCTTTATCACTATATTATATTCAAGTTTTCGCAATACTCGAAACGTTGCAAAGTTTAGCCCATTTTGTTTGACTTACGCAAAATATCAAAATGTACCTATAGCATATATTTGTGTATATATTCTTACCAAACATAACTTCGTACGTCGTAACAAACCAGTTCTAAAGCCAATATTGAATCATAATTAACAACATATATATGTCGTTAGCCATTGTGAAGTTAGTTTGTTGGTATCGTCGATACTAAATCTGAGAAAACTATGGTGTTTACTTAATATTTTTTAAATTTTAATACTTAATTTATTGATATTTTTACTATATATAATTTTTAATCTTTAAATCCTGAAAACAAAAGCGAGTAAACATATACGACATATTTAACTCCACGATTTCCGCTTTTCCGCACGGTTCCTTGCGTTTTGATTAGTGATTTGAAGCTTTACAAAGCACCATTTTTACAGTGAAGAAATAAATATAATCCATTGCTCTGTACGAGGAACGATCATCTAATTTAAAGAAAAACAAGTTATACTGTCTTTGAGGAAAATTTAAATTACTATAAGAATTTTAAAATATAAATTAACATAGATTGACAAATAAAATGATTATGTTATATTGAACACACATGTTTGTTTTATTTTCATTATTTTAACGTTTTTTATTAGTTGTAAGCTAGTCCATTTGCTACATAGCTAACTCCATACAGTTTGCAAATACGGAGGTTATGGATTCGATTCCAATTTGAGGAAATTAATTTTCACCGTCCCCATAGCAGACAAGGCATTGAATTCCACAACTCAGTACACAATATATTATAGCCTACGGAAATTGTACGCATCTGGACGAAAGAAATACCTAACTCTTTGTGCTCTCTGTGATATTCTATATGAAAAACATAAAGAAATAAAAATAGTGTAAATATGAAAAAAATATTCTAACCGATTAACATATTATACACAAGACAAAATGGCCTCGTCCCCATTTCCCAGCTTTTCCAATGCTATTAAAAAATATTACAGGTAATCCTCGACGTACGCACGAAGCTTGCTTCCTTTCGATTCACGTTTACTATTATTTATTACAACACATGATTTTACGTTACTTACTGTTTGCTAACGCATCATTTTGTTCATTATTATGTATCCACATATAATCTTGTACATTATTAATAAAATTTACGAGAAATAATAATGTGCGGAATTGTTTTTTTATGTATAATTTAATTGCAGTGCTTCATTTGTTATTAAACAATTATTTTTATATACAATAGTTATTGAGGAAAAATAAATGACATGGGCAGAAAAATATTCTCTACATAGCTTCATGCTTTATCCCGCACATGGCAGGGTAGACAGAGGAAACTGCAGAAATCATTGGAACCTAGTGTTAGGACCTTTGCTTAGTCCCTGCTTTCCGCCTTTTTCGAGTCACTGCGTGTTGAGTGGCGGAACTCAACGCCGCACTTTGCCTAGTTGCTAGAACGAAGAAATTCTCTATAAATAAATAAAATAGTCAATTATCGAAAGTTGCCTCAAAGAACTAAGTCACATATAAGGAAACATGTTTTCACATGTTAATAAAAACGTATGAGTTCTATATATAGAGTGTTTAAACATGTCCACTTCCGTTTTGTTTCTTGTAAAAATCTTGTACATTGTTTATAAACGTTATGTTCTTAACTTTATGTTAATTAAAACAATAATAATATTTTAATAAAGTTGAACCATTTATTTAGTTACAAAGGCTTATTTCAAGAACTACTAGTTCTAATAGAACATAATGTTTTGTTTTGGATAGCCCATTTGTCGTAGACTATAGGCTGTACTATGCTGTACAAATAGTTTCTCTTAGGTAAATAATAAATATAAAATGTACACATAAGGAATAAAAATCTTTGGTACAAGCTTTTTATAGTGTTATTTGATTGATGGATTCTTAAGTCATCATCAATCAAGTTAAATGAAATCAAAATACTGACTTACGTGAAAAAAAAAAACAGTTTACACAATTTTATATATGTTTGTATATATATATATATATATATATATATATATATATATATATATATATATATATATATATATATATATATATATATATATATATATATATATATATGTATATATACAAACATATATAAAATTGTGTAAACTGTTTTTTTTTTCACGTAAGTCAGTATTGTTTATAAACGTTATGTTCTTAACTTTATGTTAATTAAAACAATAATAATATTTTAATAAAGTTGAACCATTTATTTAGTTACAAAGGCTTATTTCAAGAACTACTAGTTCTAATAGAACATAATGTTTTGTTTTGGATAGCCCATTTGTCGTAGACTATAGGCTGTACTATGCTGTACAAATAGTTTCTCTTAGGTAAATAATAAATATAAAATGTACACATAAGGAATAAAAATCTTTGGTACAAGCTTTTTATAGTGTTATTTGATTGATGGATTCTTAAGTCATCATCAATCAAGTTAAATGAAATCAAAATACTGACTTACGTGAAAAAAAAAAACAGTTTACACAATTTTATATATGTTTGTATATATACATATATATATATATATATATATATATATATATATATATATATATATATATATATATATATATATATATATATATATATATATATATATATATATATATATATATATATATATATATATATATATATATATATATATATATATATATATATATATATATATATATATATATATATATATATATATATATATATATATATATATATATGTACGTATTATACTCGTATATATGTGAACGTACGACAATAAATGGGATAAAGATAAAAAACTCACTGCAGAAAGCAATTACTATCCAGCGTTAATTATATTCATTATTAGGTAGTACAAATATAATAAATTATGTTTAAAGATATAACTTAATAAGCATCTATATGTTTAACTTCAACATACAAAAAATATGACATATAATTAACTAAACTAATCGTCATTGTTGTGAAATTAGAATGTGTTAGAAGGTGCAGAGGATGCAACACGCAACAGGTGAAGGTTGGTGGTCAGTTGCTTTTATAGTATCAAAATAACATGTGGAAAAGGTCACCTCTAAACTGACGTTTGAGTTGTGATAGACAAAAAAAGTCATATAATTTCATCTTCGAAGTAGTATAAGGTTTGAAAAAAAATTTTCACAGGTACATTAGTAGTTTAGTAGTTCTAGAATTCCCATAAAAGATATATTTTTATATTCCATTACAATTGATAATTACCAAATCCTATTTATTTCTTAAATGTCATTCCAAAATACAAAAATTATTTTAATGTATGAGAAATTGGATACCACTCAAGGCGAAACTAGAAAATTTAAAACTTTTATACGTTTTGTAAATATTTGGCCATTTATTTGTTTAAAATATAAATGTTACATAAATTTCCATAGATCGAAGTTCTTTCAGAGCTTACATAATTTGACCTTTACGTCCTGCATTGCGACACTGATGCTTCCAACTGTAATAGATGTTGCATTTGCTTTCGCTAGTGACCTCTCACTTCTGTGCCTTATTTACTCTATGTACGCCATTTCTTACAACATAATTTATACTTTTAGTTTCAATTGTACACTCAAAAATAATCTCGTAAAAAGCTTAAAATCTTGTTAAGGGTTTCGTTAAATGTAGCAGCCCTTAGCCAGATTGAGTATAAATAACCCTTCAGTCAGCTTGCTTTGTTTAGTTCTTAGGCCCAGAAAGGAATTATTAAAAAGCAAAGAACATCTCGATTAAATTGTTCACTAGCGATTTATTTATTTTCTATTTTTTTTGTAGCTTCACGCTTTATCCCGCACATGGCAGGGTAGATAGAGGGAACCGCAGGAACCGTGGGAATCGCGGGAACCTAGTGTTAATACACTCCGTTGCTTAGTCCCTCCTTTCTCCGTCCCCGCTTTCCGCCTTTCTCGAGATATTGCGTGTTGAGTGGCGGAACTCAACACCGCGCTTTTCCTAGTTTACATGAGCGAAGAAATAGAAAAATCCATCTTCCCCGACTGGGAATCGAACCCAGAAACCATCGCGTTACAGGCAGACGTTGCGCCTCTGCACCACGACGGTCCTCTTTTTTCTAATTTATATTATTTACCTCGTAGACACCATTCGTTTTTTATCAAATATTTTTTTAAATTTACTTACTAACCGTTATTGTCTATATATATTTGTATATATATTTTGTATACGAAACCCAGATGTCTGTGTAAACTAACCGTACAGGTCGAAGAGCGTCGACCTATCGCGTACTTATGTAAGATCAATGTACTGAGCATTAGCTAGTTACTGTCAGATTGCTATAACACGATTGAAATATAATAATAGATTTTTTTGCTAATATTTACTCGTATTGTTGTTTCAAAATAAAAATAAATTTTAAATATTACAAATTTCACGTTTATTAAATATATCGCTATTAAAATTAAAATTTAAGAGCTTAAGGTTTTCTTTGCTTTTTTTAGCTTCACGCTTTATCCCGCACATAGCAGGGTAAGCAGAGGGAGCCGCAGAGACCGTGGAAACCTAGTGTTAAGACACTCCGTTGCTTAATCCCTAATTTCTCCGTCCCTGTTTTCCGCCTTTTTCGAGGCATTGCGTGTTGAGTGGCGGAACTTATTTCACTTCTTTGCTTTTTATCGCCCAATTTTATGTTTTGGGCGTAGCCAACGAGAAATGTAGATCATATCAATTTTATCAACAAACTGTAAGTATTTTTATATACTTGTGCTGAATTTTTGAAATGACTTATAGAAAAATTACTTTAAAAATTATTTTTAAAATTTTTGGGTCATCGACTTTTTACAATAAAAGCGTATACAATATGAATCTAGCGTTTAAACGTAATCACCTGTCATGATTCATACAAAGTCATGGACAGATGAAATGTAAAAAAATGAATTATGATATGCATATATATACATGTTACTGTTATGTTACTTATATAAGTTCTGATTGGCTCAATGAAAACTATACGATAATAAAATTTATGTCAATTACTTAAAGGCGGCTTATTGCTTTATTAACAAGATCCAATGGAAAAATATAATACATACGGGATGAAATACTAATTCAACGACCAAGTTATAGATGTAGTAAAATAGCAAATATGTACTTTTTTTTTAGCTTCACGCTTTATCCTGCATATTGCAGGGTAGGCGGAGGGAACTGCAGGAACTATATGAACTTAGTGTTAAGACACTCCGTTGTTACTCCACTTACAAAACAAAATAAATGAATATAATTTAGTATTACAATAAAGATAGGATTGTATTGCCAAAATATTATTTGTGAATTTACATTAAAATTTCCAAGAGAAAATATGTACACAGGAAAAGTTAACTTGTTATTCTATTATTCTTTAACACACTGTAGCTCTATCGCCTGTAGGGCGAAGATTAGTAGCTTGATGGTTCCATCTGCCTAGTATGCTTCAAACTGTGTATATCTTACATACTGTTCATCTTCTTCATAAGGAAGATAAAGAAACTATAGTTTCTCTCATCGGTTTGTTCTCCATTTGTCAATCACCTTTGGTCTTCACTATTGTACCTACATCGGTTGAGCAAGAATTATTAAGTGAAATTTATAAAAATATTTATAAATTTCACTTAATAAATCATGTCATAACTCTATTGAGAGGTTACTCGATAGTGCATTGACGTTCAAACAATTGATTTTCGTTTAGTTAACGGCATCACATACCGTAGGCCTCATTGTTGATTTCGCACCTCCGCTGCATAAATTAAATTTGAATGGCTTTTAACTCAAGAATGCATTTCGAAAATTACTTAGTTGTAGTTTCTGAATAACTTATAGGAGTCCGTGTTCCATAAATATATATAGTAGGAATATATTTAATATATCTATTGAGACAAACTTATTGCGGAAATTCGTATTAAAAAAATGCACAGTGTAACATAATTTTCCCAAAGAATAATTTTCCAGAAGTAATTGTAATATTTTAATTCTATATTTAAAAATAAAATATAGGTACATCATGCAAGAAATAATCTTTATATTAACACAAATTCGCTAAGTTTTATATATTTTTAGATTCTTTTGTATCATTTTCAATTCATTTCAAGTCTCAGATCTTGAAGTCTGGATCATATCCACAAAAATATTTATAGATCTTTCTCACTGTCAGTTGTACCAGACGGATGTCACTTAAATTAAATGAAAATTATTTGAGGTTCCTCTCATAGGTAGGTCCAGTACTAATTAGTCGATCTTCGTAAACTTGTTTGGAACTTGTGCGGCATTTCCGTTGTCAGTTTGTAGTGTAGCGACATGCTTTAGAAGTCAAATTATAATTTTTTTTCGATCACATTATCCTTGAGCTCAATTATTAATAGCATTCAATCATATTTTACTACCTGTTATTCCGTATGTTGATAATCTAGATAGGGCAGAGTAGAGTTGGGTCTTTGCTTGATGTTTTTTTTAATTGTTTTCTTTTTGCTGATAGAGGACATAAATAAATGAATTTTTTTGGACGGATGAATAAAATTATTAAAATTTTTGAATTATACCTTTTATAAAATAGTAAAAAAAAGACCTGTCAGTTTGTGTGTAGAAGGACTCTACCCAATATTTCGTTTAGTTGTGTCTGTACAAATATTAAAATTTCTGGATTTTCATTTTCTATGTGTACTAGAATTATCTTAGAAATTAATTGTTCGAGTGGAAAAATGGTTAAAATTATATTTTTGTCACATGTTATGTTCCTTACACTCGAGAAAATTGAAATAAATGTCAAAAATATTCAACTTTCGTCTCTTTATTCTTTATAAGATTTAAAATAAATGGGGACCGTCATTGCACAGAGGCCTAAGCGTCCGTTTGTAAACGCGACGGTTTATGGGTTCGATTCCTACTCGGGAAAGATGGATTTTTCTATTTCCATTTTCTTCGCTCTGGAAAGTAGTCAAAAGCGCGGCGTTGAGTTTCGCCACTCAACACGCATTGCCTCGATAAAGGCGGAAAGCGGGGACGGAGAAAAAAGGGAAAAGGGGGGTATGCAACGGAATGTCTATAGGTTCATACGGTTCCTGCAGTTCCTCTGCCTACCTTGCAATATGCGGGATAAAGCGTGAAGCTAAAAAAATATACGCATATATATGAAATAAAGTAACATTTAAAAGAGTACTTCTTCTTCTCTTTGTTTATGGCGTTTTACAAGAGTACCTTTCATTATTTACAAATAGCAACTTTTAAAAATTGTAAATTATTTTACTTGTTATTGATTAAATCATTTTATTTACGTAATCTATGTTACTAGAGCATTTTAAACGTGTTTAAACTAAAATTATATAAATAGTCCACCTTGAATTTGAACCTATAACCTTCACCTGCGATAATAATGCTTTTAATTTTATAGCTAGTCGAGGTGATATTTAATTAGTGTTGTAAAAGAAACATGTTATTGTTGTTAGAATTTTCTTAATAAGGTACGACATTGTCGTGAACCGTAGAGCTGAGTACAAAGAAATGTTGTGTTTCGATCGCTTGCTCATTGTAATTATAAGAAAATTAAACTTTTTAAAACGTAATGACGAAAGGAAATACAACAGTATTCCTTTATATATGATTGTATTAAAAGCCAAGAAATTATAACACAACATATTTAATTAATAAATGACTTTTTTTGTTAGTCTCAAAGTTTGATAACTTAGTATACTTAAACATCATTTTATTAGGTAAATTCAATTTAATAGTTATCAAGAAACAATTTTTTTAAAAACTTTTTAATTTATAACGATTTTGTAAAAAAATAAAACATTTCACAGGTTTTTTTTGTTTATTAATAACTTTTTAGGGTTACGCTGTTTGTAAAACTGATTTAATACACTATTTGCATATAATAAACAATTGACTTTCATTTCTCAGCATAAAAAAAGTTATATTTTTTTAATTCCCAGTTATTATGACAGGATTGTATAATATGTAAGCCATAAAACGTTCACAATAAATAATATATTTTATTTTTAAAGAAATAAGGTTCATTTTCAATATTTAATTGAGTGTCTCTGAAAAAATTAACACAGCCTATTTTGAACGCTATCTCATTAAAATAAAGTTCATTTTGTCATAAAAATGTAAGGCTCGTGACAGAAAAGTGGGACAGAACACGTAATTGCGTAATGTAGTACGTTTTTTGGTATTATAACTAATCTAGAGAACCGGAACAAAGGCATTTGTATCGGTATTTTGAAATTACTTAATTAATCTCTACATTGTAAAGAAATTATTCGCTTTGTTATGGACTACTGGGTTTCAGAAACTTTTAAAAATGAAAATGAGAGCCTTTTATTCGAGAAACTTTATAATCTTAATCCCAAATTGCATATTTGCATTGAATTTCTTTGATTAATAAATATTTTTTTGTATTGTGGTAGGTGATATTTATAAAAACTTCAGAAAATTTATGACGACGAATAAATACGAGTAATAGTTTATGTAGAAAGTTCGTTTAAAGCCAATATGCACTTAGTAATATTATAAAAAGTAAATTGAGCCAAGTATAGATTTTAAGTCCTTTGTTTTTTCAAATAGAATTATTTCTTTCAACTATTTCTACAAATCAAATTTAAAATATATAATCACGTTTCTCAGTTTGAAATTATTATAGTTTTTTAGAATTCTGCACCTCCACAGGGAATATTGGTACACTTTATTCGATAATAAAATCGATAAATCGAAAGATCGATATCTTTTAAGATAGTGAAGTTGTTAATATCGCATCAAATTATTAAATCAAAAATATTATGGTATATCTAATTCTATAGTAAATTAAAATATCTAAGTCAACACAATCAAAACCAACCATCTTTTATGCTGTGCTTCTGTCAATAAAAACACATATTACATCATTTACAGATAATTTGCCTTTGAATTATAAATTTGGAAATAAAACTATAAGCTTCATAAGCTTTATGTCAATAAAATAAGAGCTATAAGAATATCTTATATATTGCTGGTAGACTGTCGGAAGTGGAGCTGTTACGTCAGTGGCCAACTTTCGATCTATTGCGCGGTACCGTGAACGTGTATGTGTGTATGTTGTATTGTAATTTACTTTGATATTCACTACAGTTCGTAGGATTTAAATGATTTGTACAGCTATTAAATTAAAAAATGAACATTTATATAGATATTATAATTTATATAAAAACTTCGTTCTCGATTGAAGAATACATTTGCCGATAGCCTATTATATATTAGGTATTTTTCAATTGAATTTCATTAAGAGATGTAATTCAAAATCAAAGAGACATTTTAAATATTATTATTTTTAATACTTATAAAGTGTAATAAGTGTGTGCTCTTTACTTTATAACTCTTATTAGTCAGTATTTTATTTATTTGTTATTTGCTTATAAAAAATTCCACGTGACGTCATTTTTCTTAAAACACAATTAATTTACATAACATTATTTTAAAACAATATGTTAGATTAGTAATCTTTTTAAATAATTATGTACATATTTTACTAGTTTACTAGATACAAAATAACGTTGAGTATCGACAATGTAGCAATTCCATTGCAGGTTATAACAAGTGCCTCTAAAATGACGCTTTGCGTAACACGTACTGTATTGTGAATCGTTCAAAACATAGATTTGTTTCGTCACAGAATTGTTAAAAAACGTGTCGTTTGGTAATAAAATGTCACGCACTGTCGGCAGCGTAAATAAATATAAGAAAAAAAAACCTTTGTAAATGTCAAAAGGAAATTCTCAATAATTGCTGGTCTATGGTCGCTAGCGTTTATTCACGTCACGTGATTAACATTTTGTATCTGTATAATTTATCGAAAGGAAAACTACTTATTTAGTGCGATTAAAAAAAATGTTGATGAAACTCTGTTAGCTTTATTTATTTCGACAGATGTAACTGGTTCAAAGCTGTTAACGATCTATTTTAAGTCTAGATTTAATAATAAAAATCTTCTTGATTTTTAATTTAAAAATTTTAAAGTCTATCAACATATTAAAAAAATGTAAAAACAGTTTAAAAGAATATTATTATAATCAGGCAACACTAACAATAACATAACTAATAAATTAGCACAAGTAATTAGAAATCATGCGAATGAATGATGAATATATTTTTATTTATGACCGCCCAGTTGAGTAAGACGTGCTGGAAATAAAATAAAAAAAAACGTTCCAACTGAACGTTTTTGTTGGCATCAAAATAGGCAATTAGATAAGTCGATGTTGTAATTATCGATTACAACAGTTCCGATGTAGCACGTGCCATTTCACCTTTTAACGATTACGATAAGTATTTGGTTTGTGTGGGAACACGTATACGTCTGTGTATCGATTTTATAGATTATTCATATAAGTTTGCACGTAATAATAGCGGGAGCGATTCCCCATTCTTCTAAATCTATTTAATTTAGGAAAATTAGGTTCTTTGGACTTTGTTTCCGAAATATTTATATGTTATTGGACTGAAGGAAATACAGCATTGATTGATTAAACTGAAAGTAGAGATGGATGTCGTCACTTGAAACATTATGCTCTCCCTGCAAGAATAACTAGAAAGAGAGAGAGAGAGCTAAGAAAAAGAAACTATATACGTCACCACGTCTTACTTAGGAAGTATTTGTAATGTGCTTAATTAGTGGTCTCACTTCCATTAGCTTATTTATATACAAACTATTCTTATTACTTCAATATTTAAAAAAAATAAATGTTTAAGTGCTTGTATGTCGCACTGCTAAGCGCTGAATTATTATCATTGTATATATAAGTGTTCTGTAAAACAGTACTCTACAGTCAATATTGAGTTCTGGGAACACAATCAGTCAGATTACAAAGTGATATGATATTCAACACCATGTGCAATGGTAATATCATGGTGTATAATTCATTTAAAAGCAAACCTTTGTTGTTGTAACAAAATTTGGTTACAAGTTATATTATGGTATCTAAACAATAATAAATGTCTCCCTTAATTGAGTGACTGATAGAAGCGCAGCTGTAATGACGTAGCATAGAAACCTATAATTTGGCATGTTTTTTGCAGTAAAAAAATACCATGAAAACGGAAAAAAATGAAATTTAAAGTTGCGAGAGCGAAAATCCAAATAAAATTAGGGCCTACAGAAAATAATATACCCATTTCTGCTTCTTCTGCATCATTTTTATATACATACATGTAGATAATAAAATAACCTACAAGCAGTTAAAACTATTAAGCACAGATAAAATTAACGGCTGTTAATTAAAAAAAAATAGCTTTTTTATAAATATTATATGACTTACGACTAATCACGTAACAGAGTATTATTCAATATAACACGTTAGTTTTTATTGTTCTATTTTATTTATTATTTTCGATAAATTCACTGTCGAACAATGTAATGCTTTCGTGTTACGTCGTTCTTTGTTATACAAATATAGCTTGCGGGTGTTATTAGATTCACTTTTTATTCTCAACCTAATTATAAGTAAAAGCAAGCAGTGAAGAATGAAAACAGATAAAAATTATATAAAAACTAGAATTTTATGTATCTAGTTAAGTAATAGCAATAATTTATATAATAATAATTGCTTATAATATAATAATGATATTAATTTAATAATAAATAGTAAGTATTATTAGTTGTTGTAATAATTATTTACAAATTATTCAAGTTTTTGCAACCTAACAATTTTTGTATATTTTTTAATATACATATTATGTACATTGGTTTAATTTTCTTTATGGCATATATGTAAAAAAATCATATTAGTTATTTCATGAAACATAGCTGAAACGTCATTTTCACGTCTTTTTCAGTAAAAAAAATATATTATATTCCCTTATTTCAAGTTACTTTTTTTACTTTATTACCTACTTACAATTAAATAAGGATGGCAACTCCTAAGCTTAAAATATGGCGAGTTGAGTGCCAGAACCCAACGGTGTATTTTATCTTGACGAGATGAACTTTTAGTTCATATGAAAGTATCATAAGAATGTTCACTTAATATTAAATAATATCAATTTATATAACGTACAGATTTTGATGGTGCGTGCATAGTCATCTGCAATAGTGTGTTATATCATCGATTGTGATGATTTATACTTTTGAGAAAGTTTGAGGAAAAAATGTTACTATTGTGACATCAAATTTAATTTTAAATGAATTATACAGTAGGCATAGGGAACTGCAAGAACTATATGAACCTAGTATAAATACACTCTGTTGCTTAGTCCCTACTTTCTCCGTCCCCGCTTTTCGCCTCTTTTCGAGGCATTGCATGTTGAGTGGCGGAACTCAACGCCGCACTTTGCCTAGTTTTCCAGAGAGAAGAAAATGGAAATAACCCTCAAACCAACACGTTTACAGGTATATGCTTACGCCTATAAATAACTTGAATAGGATATATTGTTTGTGTTAATTTTATTAACAACCTAAATAAATCGAATAAACAGAAAGAATTATACCAAATAAAATTGCTAAGTTTTAGTATAAATATTTCTTAGCTATAAAGCTACAAGTACAGATTAAAATGCAAACAAAAATTTCCAGACATTTGTCATTGTAATCTAAATATAGATTTTGAAACTATTTTCATGAAGCCGGAACTAAATATGTCACTACAATTTCATATCTCGACTTGCTAAAGCCTAGAACCAATCGATAACATGTTTAGGTTAGTACATAACTTGCATTACCTTGGTAATAGGATATCCTTTAACAGTTTCTAATAATTGATAAATGATAATAATCAATGCTCTACAGCGTAATGCGAGTGAATGTTGATTATAATATCGATTTTAATTGTATTGTTCTATTCGTATTCGCTGTTACGGATTTGGCAGTTTATTGTTTTTATGCACAGATAAGTTATTGAGTATTGCGTTTATTGATTGTAGTTTAATTAAAGTTTTTGCTATTCCAATTGAATATGACAAGATAAATTGTAAAAAAGTTTAATTGAATATTTGACATTGACAGATAAGAATGGTTTATTGTGTTATATTGTGATGTTATATGGCGTTAATAGCGAGAAAATAGTGTTGACTTAAATAAAACCTATAAAAATTTGGTTTTTAAAATGATTTTTTTTAATTATTTTTCTATCCTCAGTGTCTGGACTATACTTTAAAAAAAAAATAAAAATAAATAGTCTATAACAAACTATTAAGATTATAACAAACTATTAAGTAAGTATTATCAGAAGTATAATGTTGTATATAGAACCTAAAAGTTAAAAAAATATATATTAATTATTTTTTAAAACAAGTCAAACAGTTATGTGGAAATGAAATTTCCCCCGAGTGGAATCGAACACAAACCCATCGTGCTATCTATTAGACGCTTTTCAACTAGAAGCCTTTGGAATATTATTTGTTACTTCATATTAGATTACAAGCACTAAATAATGCTTATTGCGATATTACGATAACAGACATGGAATCTGTAATGTAGTTTATTTTCTCTATAATCTGAGCGTCGTGATCTATCTACTTCATCTTTATACACTGATATAAGAAGATTATATTTATAATGTATATCTACATTTTTTTAGCATACTTCAACATAATCACGTCTGTGACAGTTGTGTGACAGTACAGCGTCTGACGTGTAAAAATGACAGTTGTGGATACGATTCCCACTCAGTTGATATGTAATTATCGTTTTCTTTGCGGTAAGAAGTTGGACAGAGAGTTTTAATGGTGTGTTTTAACACTAGATCTATCCCGTTATATATGGCAAAGCTATATTTTTTCAAATACAATTTATAAATTATTTTATTAAATTTAGTTTTCAATATTCTGGAGAGATTTAATTGGCTAGTTAATGAAAAAAAATGTATTCTGTATTTTATAACGTTAATTTATTAGATTACATTTTTACATACACAGCAAAAGTTCAACAAGTTTTAGAATTATACAAAAAATATTTCTTAAACAATTTTATTTTAAAATTATATTTTAGTATGACCTCTTCTAGTGACATCTATATCTGTACACTACGCTTCCTGGCGTGACACACACATTGACATATCACGTATGTATATATAACATTACATAATGCGTATGTGTTGTGCAAGTGCGTTCACTTTCAATTGGCAATATAGCTAGATTTTAATATACTAATTCAATATTACTCTATATTTTTTGGAGTGTCAGAGAGTTTTGACACTATTTAATAACTTATTATTAATAAATGTCAAACTCTTGCTTTATCCCTCTTGATTCTTCAAAAATAAGTAAAAAATAATTCTCCGTAAAGGAAAAATTTGATTCTATTTCTGTCAGCCTGTCTATATTTGAACATTAATTCTTATCGTTAAGTCTAGTGCAGTGAAGGTAATGTACAAAAATATATAAAATGTTTTTATCTTAAAATTAAAATCGGCTTTGAAATGATTAATAAATCAAGTAAAAGCAGTAAAAGGAATTATTGATTTTAACTTATAATTAACTTAGGTGTTTACACTCATTTAGTATTTAGTTTTTTTAGTCGACGCCTAATGGCAGTCAGGTTTATTTTATTTTATTTATTTGATTATGAAATTCTTTAGTGCTTTATAGCTTCACATTTTGTCTCGCTAATAATAGGATAGGTAGAGGTAACTGCAGCAATCATGAGAAGCTAATGTTAAGTCACTCCGTTCCCCGCTTTACGTCTTCAGAGGCATGGAAATTGAACCCAAAAACTGAAGTTAAGTTGGAATTTGAAGTTGAAATTGAAGTTAAGTTTATAAAACTAGTCCTATACGTGGAAATGTAAGTGTAAGTGGAAATTGAAGTTAAGTTCATAAAACTAGTCCTATAGTGACGAGAGTGTACTTTTTATGTCACTCGCTTCCACTTTCCTTGGGAAACGACAAATCTAATGATGGAAACCGGATTGTTATAATTAAACTGTATGCTCACATACATATGCACATTCTTTTTATTGTACTTAGAGAGAATACCTCAGCTATTGACGTTTGTTATATCCGTATTGTTCTTAGAATTTTCACGCTATTACCGGATTTAAGAAAATCGTTCCAGGATCGACGAAGAGAACATAGTGTCAAGACCCTCCGTTTTCCCAGTAATTGCGGATTGCTGGATCACAATAAAATTACCTGGTTCTTATTAGATTATTATCAAAATTCAATTATTATTTACTTATAAAATAAGATATTAATAATTTGCAATTAATGAATGCTTAGAAAATTTACTAGTATATTTTACTTCGAATATGTATAAAGTACCGTCTTTGAACCATTACAATATTACATTTAGTTTGACAAACTGCACCAAAAATGACACTTTAAAATACTTTTTTAATAAAATTGCTTACAGAGGGCGTTAAATCGCAAATTACAATAGTTTTGATAACCGTATCAAGGCTGGAATGTGAGATATGTTGCCAAATTTTTATACAGTTTTGATTGTTTCCGTTAAGTAATAAAGATTTTTTGTGATTTTTTTTGTGTGTTGTGAATTTAATTGAAAAAATATTTATAAATTCATAAGCGTAAATGAAATAATGCAAACTTTTATAATCTTTAAATAAATTATTGAAAACGTATATGTAATGTTAAGTCGTAATCACAGATGGTTTAGTTTTATTTATTTATGGCATATGATACTTAAAAACATTTTAATCTACATTATTACAAAATGTGATAGTAATTAGCAGTTTAATTGATTAATTATATAAAATTTTTACCTAATTGAATTAATTTAAGCAAATTACTTATCACTTAGTTGTAATCACGACGTTATAGATTTGTTTGATTATCTCAATGGAGGTAACTGTTTTTTTTGCGTGTCTGAAATTCAATGCGAAAAAAATAGCTTTTATATTGAAATTAAAATTTCATTTAAAGTAAGTGATATACAAATAGCGACATTAGAATTTCATTACAAACATAATAGTCTATTTAAAATAGATAGTCTAATTTCGGACGTGAGATTAATACATTGTGAGATTCGCGATACCCTACATGGCTTTTTTATATATACATATACGTATACACACACACATATATATATATATATATATATATATATATATATATATATATATATATATATATATATATATATATATATATATATATATATATATATATATATATATATATTGCTTTGTCCAACTCTAAAAGTATAAGCTAACACTATAAAAATTAACAAAATTTGCCAACGAGGAAGTGTCATGTACCTAATTGACATTTTTAATTACAATGTGAACGAACTCGTAAAAACTAATCAACTAATTTTCTTGTAGCTAAAGTGAACATTTAAATCAACATGACATCTATTAAGAAGATATATAGGTAATAAATGAAAATGTTATCTTATAATATAGTATAGGTACATCATTATGTTACTTTTTTTATTATAAATTCGTCTAAATATAATTTTTAATCTGTACAAGTATTTTAATATTATAATTTGTTTCATTAATTCATATATAGATCTTTCTTTCCCATTAATATATAACATGTATCCCATAATTATATAACATGTATAATAGTATATATGTATGTATGTATATGTATATGTATATATATATATATATATATATATATATATATATATATATATATATATATATATATATATATATATATATATATATATATATATATATATATATATATATATATATATATATATATATATATATATATATATATATATATTATATATATATATATATATATATATATATATATATATATATATATATATATATATATATATATATATATATATATATATATATATATATATATATATATATATATATATAAATATATATATATATATATATATATATATATATATATATATATATATATATATATATATATATATATATATATATATATATATATATATATATAAATATATATATATATATATATAAAATACTATGTTTTATGAAGCGGAGTTGAACACTGGATGTTAAACGATTAAAGTCGAATTTATTCTAAATTGAATTATTATTTTTTTAATTCGTTAGAAAAAGAATATTATATAAACATAAATTTCTATTATTAATTATCTTATTATTATTTATATTATAAGTTTATATACGCTTAAGTTGTAGTGAAATTTGTAAGTTTTCGCGACTTAAAGTGACATCGTGACGTTATAACTTTTACATTTCAAATCGTTAAAATATTATGAAATATTCCTATTTTGTAATCGTAAGCTTATTGTGTAAAAAATGCATGTATTATATCACCATAATAATATATATTTTTAATCCCATAGAAATTGAATTTTGATGATTAATAAATAATTTTTCATTAAATATAATTTAATTTTCTAAAGCTACGTAAGGCTAACGTTACAAAGGTTATATTTACGATATATTCAACTGTGTTCGTATAGATTTACTTATAATACTTAATTATTTCTAACTAATCACTCAGGCGGAGATGCAAGTAAAAGCAAGGTAGGTTCTCAGGTTTACTTATATGCAGTAGTTTCAGGAAATAGCTGCGGGTTCATAAACAGTGATTGTTAGCAGAATTAACAATGGACCCTTTACTCGAAAACGCAGAGCTATTCGTATTATAGAAGTGCTAAATTTTATTATAGTTAAAGATAATTTATTTCAATGATATTAACATAACTTTTGCTTTATTTACTTCGCTAACATAATTTTGCAAGCTAACTAACTTTTTTTGTATATTTTATATTATTAGTTTGTTACAACTGTCACATATAGACGTCTTACATGACGTTTCGTAATGGTGATAAAATTCAGGAATTTTTTTTCGTTTCTATGGTATAACATAGGTGAGAAAGCACTGCGTTAAGTACCCCATATCAAAAATATTCAAATTATGATGACAAACGCGTAACAAAAGGTATCTATAATTATGTGAGTAAAGGGTTAGGCTGAAAAATTAATAATTTATCAATTTCTAATGCATTTGCCTATGTAATATGTAGACAAAGTGAATCTAATAATATTTCACAGTGTCTAAAAATTCTTTAAATTAATCATTTAACAAATAGATGAATATGAATTGCAGTTATATCGGTCAGCGGCTGGACCAAAAGCCAAAATGGCCCTATACTTCTTTCCGATTTATTGTTAAAAATAAAAATATAATAAACCAGAGACAACAATTGTAAACTATGTTTTGTAAGTATTTATTCCTTGCAAGTTATTTCAAAATATTATTATCTAGTCGACCGCAGTTTGTATGGTTTTCTACATATACACATATTGTTGTCGAAACGTTCAAAATGCCAGGAAGTTTCTTAAGTGGAATTTTAATAGTTTAAAGTTTATAGTCCTTGTTTTAATATATTATGTTATATCTCTAACATAGCTCGACGCTATGTGAGAGGTAAACGCGATAAACGCGACGGTTTATGGGTTCGATTCCCACTTGGGGAGGATAGATTCTATTTCCATTTTCTTCGCTCTGGAAACTAGAGAGAACGAGGGGTTGAGTTACGCCACTCAGCATGCAATGCCTCAAAGAAGGCGGTAAGCAGGGACGAAAAAAGCAGGTACTATGCAACGGAGTGTCTTAACACTAGATTCATATGGTTCTTGCAGTTCCCTCTGCATCTGAATTATCTACAACTGTAATTTATCCATTCAAGCCACTTATTTTTATCACTAACCATACTCCCAATAACCTTTGACTATGATCGGTTGTCGATTCTATTTGCACTAGGCGCTGCTGCATAAATTATTTCTAAATTTAAGCAAGACAAAGCTCGGCGTTAAGATTCGTAATTCTACACGCATTGTCTTGAATACAGATGCACAGTGAAGATCACTTTTTAGAGCTTTTTTGAACTCTGAATTTATAAATTAGGTAAATTGTCAATATTGGTTTTAGGTCTTACTTTTGACGCTAACATATTATATATTAAATTTATGTTTGTCGGATGTATGTATTTAAAGCAAAACGCAATATAATTCGTCGTTTCAACACCGTTGATTATGTTTCGATTATATCTGTCCCTCACCCACATGTGCATCTTACGACAATAGGAAACATCTAGGAAATTGCACTCTTGCGTAACACAACGACGGACGCAAGACATGGTTAGCTATGTGCCACCATAAGTGTTTATTTAGTGAGGTTATATATATATATATATATATATATATATATATATATATATATATATATATATATATATATATATATATATATATATATATATATATATATATATATATATATATATATATATATAATGACGTAATATTCGTCAATAATAAAGGCTAACGAAGATTTATCTGAATTATTTATTTTATTTATTCAATAATTATTGAACCCACAATCATCGTATCACTACACCCACTGGACCACAACAACATTTACTCACTGATCAGTATTTAACTAAATCTAATATTATTCACGATAGTTTGACGGAGTTATTGAGTAATAAGTATCAATATCCTTTTGAAATGCTATAAACAAAATGTATTGCAACATTACCTATAATTTACTATTGCCAAATTCACCTCAAAATCCTTTGAACACGCCTTTGTGTACATAAATTGTTAAATATCTGTTATTTTCCCTTCAAAATCCAGACTATACTGTGAGGCAACGTAAAAATTAACCAATTTGGAGTCAGTACAGTTGCTTTCAGTGTTTCTTTCTTCAATGTATAGTATAGTTAGAAACCTCTTTTAGGAAGAGGATAGTTTTAGATTATAAAAACTATAAAAGCATTGAAATTCTGTAAATTGAGGTTGTTCACTTAATGCAATTCATTCACGCAGAATATATGATTGAATACGCTCGAAATATATGGTGTATACGTGAATTGAAGATTTTTTTTCTAAACATTACCTTTAACCACTTCTGGTTTCTAACAATATATATGTTATACTTTACTTTAATAATTTAATTATACATTGGAACATACATGTAAGTACGTTAAATATAATTAGAATGTTGTTGTGAAGCGGCACAACTTTTAACTGAAGCGCGACGGTTGTAGGATCAATTCTCACTCGGGTAAACTTTAATCGTTTGTCCAAACCCTTTCGTACTTAAAAACATTCTTATGACTTTTATATGGTTCAAAAGACGACAATGGCGTGTACACAATGCCTGGCCCACGCGCCGCATACGAATGACTCTACACTAACGTGTTGACAGGCTCGTTTCTTTTGGCACCTTGCGATGCTATTGTTACTTACCTGGTACTGAGATATCATTTTGGATTTATGTCTAATTGGAAACTGTTTTAAGTAGTTTAATATAAGGACCAGGATTCAAAATCAGAAAATTTGAAGAAGCTATATTAAAATAAATTCAATGTTTTATATTTTATTTTGGTATTGCCTGAAATAATATTGATTTGCAGTGAAAATTTTGCTAATAATTTATAACTTGTTTATAAATACTAAATAAATTATTTTTTTAAGACTTAAAACCCGTTAAATTATTGTCTTATTCATCGTCTTGGTCGTCGTTGGCAACATATGCCGATTGAGTTATATAAAACGAAGCGAAGCCTTCAGTTTCACTATTTAGAATGGTTTAAATTAAATAGCTAAAAAATTAAGAACCTAAGTTAATATAATAATGACACAAGGATATATGTAGTTCATCTTTTTATAAGAATTTCGATATAATACGAGATAGAAACAATAAAGAATAGCATATTAACTATATTTGCATAGTAAGTAGATATATAATAATGTTCTCTTTCATAAATAAAAAAAGAAAAAAATAAAAAATAAACTATATCTTGGCGAAACTAAGATATTTACGTCATACTATATGCAGAGTAGCTGTAAAGCAAAGTTAATTAAAACTTTAACTTAGTATTTTAGCACAGTTTAAGTCGGCCTCGTTATCGTTGCAAAAATCAAATGCAAATTGTTAGTATCGCAGCGTTGAGTAACTTAACTCCGTTGCGATGTGTCACTGATTTGGTTTTAATGGTTGCTGAGGTCAGATGACAATCGCTGTTAAAAGTAGTGCTTAGCTTTTTTATTATATTGATAAGTAATGTAGATAAAAAATATTAGAGTTGAAAATACTAAAGTGGAGAGCTGTATAAGACTGACAACTGAGCTTGTTCAAACGTCAGTGTAGTTTTTGTTTTAATAATTATTAAAAGACAGATGGCGACGTAGATTATTACTTATCACATTTTCCTTTTAATTGTTTTCTTTTGTTTATGTCTTCACGCTTTATTCCGCACTTGGCAGAGTAGGCAGAAGGAACTGCAGGAACCATAGGAACCTAGTATTAAGACACTCCTTTGCTTAGTCCTTGCTTTCTTCGTTCCTGCTTTCCGCCCTTTTCGACCTTTTGTCGCGCTTTGCCTAGTTTCCAAAGCGAACAAAATTGGAACAGAAAAATGCATCCGAGTGAGAATCGAACCCACAAACTTTTTTAATGTTTTAGTAGATTATATGAAAAAAAAAACGTTAAAACGATATTTTAAGCTACAAGTCGTAGTACAAAGCGGAATGTACCCATTCATCCATACAAAGCCTTATTACTTTCTATTAAACACAATAGACTATTCAATAAGAAAAATTTATACATATACGAGACGAGTGCAAGTTGTGTTAAAAGTGAAGCGATTTTGAAAGTGCCAGGTGTTTTCACTTTATTTTCACATTGTATTAAGTGCATTTAATGCATTGTTGATTTTTGAGTGCACTTTTGCATTACTTATTCTCAATAAAATATAAATTTCTAATTTCTGAATATGATAAAATGTATACAGATTTATTAAAATAAATTTTATTTGATACATAAATGCTTTTATATAGCTCGCTCGATATCATTCAATCGAATCGAGCGAAGCTTTGGAGTTTATTTTATTAGTCTTTTACTATTAAAATAGCAGTGCGTACTTATCAATTTACGTCGAAATTTTTAAAGGTTTTTACGTACTAGTACGTAGCTGCTTGCTAAGTATCATCTCCTTAAAAGATGATAAGATGTTCACTATTTACGTAATTACTAGGAATTAACGGTTAATAAGAGAGTATGCTTGTAATTAAATATATAAATATGCTTGTAATTAAATATTTGAACTTTTTCTAATAAAACTGTTTTTTATATATTATATGAAATAAATAATACATTGAAATTTGGACTTTTACATATATTTACATACATATATTACATATACTAATACTATATTTTTGTAGAGCCATAACGTTAGTTTTTTTGTTGTAAAATATTGAACGACAAGTATATTTTCAAATTTTATTCATTTAAATACATAAATAAAAAATATCTACCTCAAAGATTCTTTAAAATCAAATAAGTGACAGTCATAGCTTTTATTTGCAAAGCATTTTGATTAAAGCACATCGTTTACTTATTACTTTTATTTTTATTATAGATTATTTTTGAAAAAATTAAGAATTTCTAAACGATTTTTTAGATGTCACTGTCAAAAATCTAGACTGTAACTGAAAGAGTGAATATCATAAACATTTAAAAAACTAAACTGGATATGTTGTAAAGTTCTTTATTAAACGAACTCCATCAAAACATGATCGCCATTAATAAAAAGTAAAGAGGGAGTACCCTGTAAATAGTAAAAAGCTGTCAAAAAGCTTTTATTCTACTAAGGTTTACGTGTCCAAGCTTTGGTCCAAAAATAAACATATAAAGCTAA
This sequence comes from Dione vanillae, assembly GCA_037178615.1. Lineage (NCBI taxonomy): Eukaryota > Metazoa > Arthropoda > Insecta > Lepidoptera > Nymphalidae > Dione > Dione vanillae. The sequence goes on from JAZFAU010000270.1 coordinate 636,085, forward strand.
TTCCATTATTTATTATTGTGAAGCAAGTTAAATTAATATTGTCTAAAGCGAATATTTCACGGTGAGTTAGACACAACCTTTGTTTCTTATTTCGTTATGTTCTATCATTGGGAGCGCTAAAATGATACTTTCCTAATTTTTAAAATCTTATATTATTTTATTTTAAATATATTTAGAAAATTTTCGAATATATTTTTTGGGGAAATTTTATAGACTTTTTTTAATATAGAAATTTATTGTAATAAATGAATATATAAAATAAAGTTACACAAAAACAAAAATATAACATTCATTTATTTGTTATATAAAGTAAAAATAAAGAAAATAATAATGCATTTCATATATAAAACCAAATGCGTATAGCTAAGTGTCATTTTAGTCAGCACTCATGATCGTGCGACCACTTACAAAACACATTGTTTGTCCTCTAATTACTTCTTAGGCAACGACACACCAACACGCTGTATAACCTTGTGCTGTTGAAATCTACATAGAGTTAACTAGAATACTATGGTAAAGTTAAGTTTAGTTTAGCTTTATTATTTTTTTAAGCCTGTAATATTTTGTTTTTTTTTTAGCTTCACGCCTTATCCCGTACATGGCAGGGTAGGCAGAGGGAACTGCAGGAACCATAAGAACCTAGTGTTAAGACACTCCGTTACTTAGTCCCTGCTTACTCCGTCCCCAAAAAAAAAAAATATTTTGTAGGGCTGAGAGAATATTTTATGAGGGAAAGAAAGTTATTGCCGATTTTTTTAATTATAATATGACAACTCCATTGAGGATGCAAGAAGAAAAATATACTGATTTGTTACTAAATTAGCTAGTGTTTTCGTTTGAATTGACTATGAAATGTTATGATTGTGATCTTTCTTAATTAATTTTAAAATATTTAAAAAAAGAGAGAAGTGGAAACGTTAAGAGTAGTGGTAACTGGAATATGAGTAAAAAGTCTAAGATAAGTCATTGATTTTAGCAATGACTTATGTTTGTCATATTACACAAACATATATATAACATACACACTAACATAAACACACACATATTAGTATATAGAGTAGGATATCAAAGCATAGTGTCAAATCACTCCGTCCTTTCTTTCCATTTGTGTGTGTAACATTGCGTGTTGAATGGCGGAACTTAATGGCACGCGCTGTAAATAAATATAAAATACTTATACCTATTAAGTATTTCACTTATACAAGGGCGTAGTTTCACCCTGACAGAATAACCATGAAACTTCTGACTGTCCAAATTGAATTCTTTTGTCTTCAAACGTTGAAACAATGGAAGAAAATATGACGTCCCTGTGAAGACATAACTACTTAAGAGTCAGGGATATTTTTTGCATACAATAACCGTTTTGGTTTGTGTGTAATTGTTAAATAAATTATTATAACTATGGTTAATATGCTAGAGTTACGAAATTAACAATATATACATATATATGCGTATATATATATATATATATATATATATATATATATATATATATATATATATATATATATATATATATATATATATATATATATATATATATATATATATATATATATATATATATATATATATATATATATATATATATATATATATATATATATATATATATATATATATATATATATATATATATATATATATATATATATATATATATATATATATATATATATATATATATATATATATATATATATATATATATATATATATATATATATATATATATATATATATATATATATATATATATATATATATATATATATATATATATATATATATATATAGTAAATTGAAATATTATCTTTCAAAATTTCCATCTAAACGATAGGCTAGAGAAATATACATAATTTGTTCCGGTCATGATTCCCCCCGAGTGGATATCGAACCCACACCTAACACTTTAACTGACAGGCTAGCATTTTTAAAGATTACTATTGTATATAACTTAATGATCATTTAAGATTTGAACTAGCGACCTCTGTCCATTAGCTTAAGTCAGCAACCTAAAGTTTTCTATCCTAAGACAATATTTTAAGTAAAAAAGTGAATCTTTAAAACCAATTTGTATGACAAAGTTAGTGTAAAGGTGATCTATTGACAAACTCGCGGCGCTGCAACTGACGGAATGGTTGCTCAAGTTGAATGTGGAACGAAATTGCCTGTAATTAGTCTTTTTCGCGCTTTCTAAACGAATAGCGGTGTTTCGAAAAATAAAATTTGTGTTTACGCGGATTTTCGTTATTGTTTAGTATATTCATGAAAATCATTTCTGAAAATTATTTATATTTGTAGTATAAATAACTCTAAATGAACATAGGAATTACGAGCTATATATGACTATATTGCAAACTATTAATATATAACATACATAGCATTTTATTATTTTTTAACTATAAAAAGATATAGTTAGCTAACAAATATTCAATGTTTAATTTACGTACGTTTACATAACATGCAATATGTTAATTCTCTTATCGCATTAGGTACATGTTAATTACTTTGATCTTGCAATGACTGAATGAATGACACTGTGTGCATACATTGCCTTTGTGGTTGACTGAAACCGGCTAAATTAAATTGGACTGTAAATAGGTAGTCCAGACACGTAGAAAGACGACTTATAAAACAATAAAAAAAATACGGACAAAAGAAATGTATTTTTAGTAAATAGATATAATAATTTGAAACTCAGAAAGATCATGTCATTTAGTGGTAATAGCGTTTGGATGATTTTAAAGGTTCAAGTTTAAATTTTATACGTTTTTAGCGCTCCGTATCTCGAAATTAAAAGTATAGCCCATATATTATCACTTTGTTGTTGTGATTATATTTCCGTCTGTCAAGACTAAATTAATATCAAGAAAAAAAAATCATCATAAATTTATTTGTTAATTTCTTACAAAAATATTTTTTTTTTTATGTTTTCACGCTTTATCCCGCACATGGCAGGGTAGGCAGAAGGAGCTGCAGAAGCTGCAGGAGCTGCTATATTTTTAACGTCTCCCTAACTTAGTTAATATGCGAATACTCGCTTGTAATTACTGGATTTAGATAGTTGGTTCTGTGCCTTTCTAGTACATTTTTAAATACGTAACCCCAAAACATTTCTATAATTATTAAATAATGTATACATTTTTCAATCATTGTTTAGTTTTACATTATGTTTTTGTAGTAGGCTATTAATTTGCCTACTATGTATGATTTTTTCTTCGTAATGTAACGGAAATTATATCTTATGTCATAAAGCATATAATGACAAAATAGTTAAATTCCAGTAAACTGTGGGTGTTAAGTAAAGATAGCAAAAGGATGTATTTTAATGATTTTTCTCAGAACATATTTATTTAACCGACATACGTGTTTCCTCTTGGCCTTGAATATATTAAATATACCTACATATAATTATTAGAATTATTTTTGAAATAATATATATTTTTGTGGTCATAATATATATACATTTTTTAAATATATATCGACTTAAAATTGAAGATATAATATATGTTTTATGATAAGCCTAAGAAAGGCTACACTAAAAAAAATTTGTCACTGTCTATTTTTTTTTCTCGATAGGGTCCATAATTAGTTAGTACATATTATACATATTAGTACATATTAGTTAATACATATGTATAATAAAATTACAATGAAAATTTTGCAATGTAAGTCAATCGTTCTGGTTTTCAGTCATTTAGTTCACTTAGAAATATTTAAATTATATTAGGTTAATACAGTGAATTTTACATACATACATATATACATACATACATATAAATGTCCGAATTTCAGAAATTCGTCACATTTTCCATTTTTGATAGTGAACATTTTCATTTTCCTGATTAAAAAATCAGCTGAATTTGTATCTTGTTTTAACTATATTTTTTATTTTCTTTACAGGTAAGTGTCCGCACTTAGAGCCTTAATTTAATATTTATTTCGTGAAATATCTTTACAAATTTCGTAAGTACCATATTTAACTATCGTTATATTACAATATAAATATCGCCATAGTGAGAACGACCAACACCGTACGTCGAAAGAATGAGTGATGAAAATTTGGTAAAAATTATAAATTTTTTACTACTAACTTTAGCTTTAAGAGTCAGTGGTTAAAGAGATAAAGTTTAACCTTTTAAGTGTTGAAAATACTGGAGAAAAGTCATAAGCAGACGACACCTCTATATTAATAAAAAAGTAATAAATAGTGAAGAGGCTTAAGAGGTATGTAGAGACCGTAAAGTTCAACGCTCTGTTTTCTGCAACTACCTCGCTAGGGATAAGCAAGTGCAGTAGCAACTGATTGTAAGCGTGATGCAATTTAAGTGTTTCATTGTCACTTCGTAAAATTATTATATTTTAGTTATTTTCATTTTGTCTACTTGTAAATAAATGTATAAATATCAAAAAACCAAATCTGGCTATAAACTCTAATTTAGTACATTACATTTAGTTTAGTTTAGTTTCATTTAGTAATTCATTTCTTAATTATTATTTTCACAAGAAAAAGTACCACCTGATTTCAATTTCGCCACTTTCAAATATTGTGGAAAACGTGTTGGAATGTGCTTAATAGTTACATTAGTTTTATGTCTACAGATTAAGATTTATTATTTTTATTTATGTTCAATATATATATATATATATATATATATATATATATATATATATATATATATATATATATATATATATATATATATATATATATATACTTAGTCTGGCCATAAATACTGTTACTATTCAAAAAAAGAAAATATTACGTTTGAATTTGGAATCTGTCATTTTTATACGATTGCTTGATGTGTTTTCTTATTTTCGCGCCATTATATTGTTAAATATTTTGTAATATTAAAATGGAGTGGGGTGATAAAGAGAACCGAATCGCTGTGATTGCCTTACATAAAGTAGGTATGGAGAAAAGTGCAATTTTTAAAACCCTCCACCCGCTTGGTATTAGTCAAATGTTTGTTTACCGGGCTATTGATAGGTACAATGATACCTCCTCTGTTTGTGACAGAAAAAGATCTGGCCGTCCACGTACCGTTCGTGTGAAAAAGGTGATTAAAGCAGTTAGGGAAAGAATTCGAAGAAATCCTGTCCGTAAGCAAAAGATTTTATCTCGGGAGATGAAGATAGCTCCTAGAACCATGTCGCGTATATTAAAAGATGACTTAGGACTTGCAGCCTATAAGAGACGTACTGGTCACTTCTTAACTGATAATTTAAAGAAGAATAGGGTGGTAAAATCCAAACAACTACTTAAGCGGTACGCAAAGGGAGGTCACAAAAAAATTTTGTTTACGGATGAGAAAATTTTTACAATTGAGCAGTATTTTAATAAACAAAATGACCGTATTTATGCTGGAAGCTCTAAAGAAGCTTCGCAATTAGTAAACAGAGTACAACGTGGGCATTATCCCACTTCAGTGATTGTTTGGTGGGGTGTTAGCTATGAAGGGGTGACTGAGCCATATTTTTGTGAAAAAGGTATTAAAACGTCGGCACAAGTTTATCAAAATATCATTCTTGAGACGGTAGTTAAGTCTTTAACTAACACCATGTTCAATAACAAAGAATGGTGCTTTCAACAAGACTCGGCACCGGGTCATAGAGCTCGATCCACCCAATCTTGGTTGAAAACTAACGTTCCGGACTTTATCAGCACTGAAAACTGGCCGTCGTCAAGTCCTGACCTAAATCCATTGGATTATGATTTATGGTCAGTTTTAGAGAGTAAGGCTTGCTCTAAACGCCATGATAATTTGGAGTGCCTAAAACGATCCATACGGTTGGCAGTGAAGAATTTTCCTGTAGAAAGAGTTCGTGCTGCTATTGATAACTGGCCTCAACGTTTAAAAGACTGTATTGCAGCCAATGGGGACCACTTCGAATAAACATTGTATATTTTTAATAGTTATATATTGATGTATTAAACTAACTCACTATGAAAGGAATAAATGTTACGTATAAAAAAAAATCGTGCTTTTCTTTATAACAATATTTATGGCAAGACTAAGTATATATATATATATATATGTATATATATATATATATATATATATATATATATATATATATATATATATATATATATATATATATATATATATATATATATATATATATATATATATATATATATATATATATATATATATATATATATATATATATATATATAGTTCTGATCACAGGTGAAGTAGATATAGAAACGCTTAAAGTGATGTAGCCTTCTTTAATAAATGAACTGTCATAGAAAACACACAATTCGACCCCAACTAAGTAGTTCCTGAGATTAGTGTGACTAGCCAAACCAATAAAACTCTACTATATTATAATGTTAAGTTTCAATTAGATAATTTACGAGTGAATTTTTAACCTTAAATGTTAACTAAGGTTGACCATCTCGTTTCTATCCACAGCACGATATATTTTAAAATATATTTATACAATGTTTTTATTAATATTTACTAAATTTTATTTATATTTATACATTAAAAAAACCTATTAATAAATGTTTGATCAATATTTTAAACATACACTATGTTTAAAATAATGTTTAATTAAAGGGATATGTAGTCGCCATTTAATCTATACATATGGATGTAAAACAGGTCATCTTTAACGCATAAACTGCCCATTAAAGGTCGTGTTTACTTAACCTTATTGTAAAGAGTAAACCGATTAAATTTATTTGCATTGAAGATACACGTATTCAAACGGATGTGGGGAATCCGCATTCTTGTAATTTGCTATCCTGATATATGAGTATATATATATATATATATATATATATATATATATATATATATATATATATATATATATATATATATATATATATATATATATATATATATATATATATATATATATATATATATATATATATATATATATATATATATATATATATATATATATATATATATATATATATATATATATATATATATATATATATATATATATATATATATATATACTCTGGATGAGTGATGAAAAGATAGTATATCTTTTACCACTAACTCTAGGTTCAAGAGTCAGTGGTGACATAATGATATTTTGACTATAAAAAAATAAAATATAATGTAGATACGTATTAAGACATAACGACACTTTTTTTTTTATATTATTTAAAAATTGTTAATATATTTAAAAATTGTTTATTTTGTATTAATTAGTTCTGGTAAGAGTGTAAATGCACGGTTTGCCACTTAACAAGCAATAATGCAATAACTAGGTGGAATATAAAAAACGGAGTGTCTTAACACTAGGCCTAACTACTACTAACCTAAACAAATAGTAAAGCTATTAGATTTCAATTTCCTTATAGTTATAAGATTTTTGAAATATTTGATAGATTTGTCGCTTTAAAACAACCGTGCAGGATCAAACAGTCACGTGTCTGTAGTACAAAAGACTTAAACGAGCCTCGTTGCGACGGTTACAAATAGCAGTCATTTGACGTGCTTACATACATTCAATTTTGTAAAGCGCTTAGTCAAATATTATTTATTATTTTATTTTTACTTTATTATTTATGTTGATTTTTATTATTTTAATATATATATTTATATATGGTTATATTAAAGCTTAAAGTTTAAAAAGATTGTCAATAGCAACGAGTCTCAATTTCATGATTGTAATTCAACGTCAAATAAAACTTATACAACATAACAACTTTAAGTTTACGGCTGTGTATAATAAATTCTATACTTAATTAAAGCAGCGAAAAATATTTTTTTTCTAAGAAATTCTGATATTTAATATTAATTAAGTGTATCTAAACCGTCTTAGCGAAGAGGCGTAGCGTCTATCTGTAAACGCGACGGTTTGTGAGTTCGATTCCCACCCGGGGAAGATGGATTTTTCTATTTCAATTTTCTTCGCTCTGGAAACTAGGCAAAGCTCGGCGTCGAGTTCCGCCACTAAACACGCAATGACTCGAAAAGGGAAAGTAGGGACGGAGAAAGCAGGAACTATGCAACGGAGTGTCTTAACACTAGTGTTCCTGCAGTTCTCTTGCCTACCCTGCCGTATGCGAGGTAAAGCGAGAAAATATTAAAAAAAGTGTCTCTAAACGTGCCTGAGAAAAAATTGTTTGAGAAAACCAAACAGATTAATACGTAAATACACACCAAAATCTTATAAGGCTTTTTTTCTTTATATTTACGGATCGCTAAAACAATTTCTTTTCTAATTTTGTCAGTAAAATATTGAGCAAGTATTCCCTATTAGATGTAAACGTGAAAGTTAAGGATATAAACATTACCGATTCACACCACGGATAGTTTTCACGTCCAATATAATAGCCTTTCAAATTTTGTGCTTCGAATCTAAAGCGAACTTTCTTCTTATCTTACGAAAGTGGGCGCGATTGTATTGTTCTTATTTATTTATGTAGTAGTTGGCGTTCGTGTGTTCGTTTGCAAGGTCCTTTCGATTTTTTTATATATTACGAAGAAACTTTTAGTAAGTCGAGGGAAACCCTATCTGGTTGTGGGTTCTTACCAATCAATTGTTTTACGGTTAATATATATATATATATATATATATATATATATATATATATATATATATATATATATATATATATATATATATATATATATATATATATATATATATATATATATATATATATATATATATATTACTACTAATTCTGTAATAGTTCTAAATGCCATTTATAGATAAAATATTTTGGCATTTTTGACATTATTTTTTTCTACAAATAATAATAAAGCTATTATAACAATAATAACAACATATACATAGCTTTTTAAAAGCTATGCCATATTTTTTATGACATAGATGTTAAGTAATATTATGATATACTCACTGTCAAGGTCACATAACATAGTCAAAGTTAAGCATGATGTTAAGACACTCCGTACTTCCGGCGTTCTGCATAACTTTTAATACATTACAGATATTAGAGTTGACACAATAAATTAAAGTAAATAATATTACGCTTCCGAGCCGCTCGAACCCCTGCAACCATCTTTCAACAAATCACAAATAAAACTTATTAAAAACTTACTAAAAACTTACTTAAAACTTACTGCAATTTTCTGTTACAAATATGGTAAACAGAAAACACAATTAACTTATAAATGGCCATAAATCCAAATTACAACAATACAATGTAAATTTTTAATTTACATTAAAACAAAATAATATATGAGGAATGCTAAAGGAAAAAAATATTCATCCTCTCTTCGGTCTCGTCCTTGAGCGCTTAAACTTTCATCTTATTACACAATTGTGTGATGACTCATTTAAGTGCATCTCATTTAATATATTTACATGTGAACTTTTATTTTAGAGGACCGTTGTGGCGCAGAGGCGCAACATCTGGCCGTAACGTGACGATTTCTGGGTTCGATTCCCAGTCGAAGAAGATGGATTTTCCTATTTCTATTTTCTTCGCTCTGGCAAACTAGGCAAAGCGTACCGTTGAGTTCCGCCCTCTGGCTCAACACGCAATGGCTTGGAAAGGCGGAAAGCGGGGATGGATCAAGCAGGGACTTAAGCAACTGAGTGTAACAATAGGTTCCCACAGTTCCTACAGTTCCCTCTGCCTACCCTACCATGTGCAGGATGAAGCGTGAAGCTACAAAAAAAGCTTTCATTTGACGTGCCGATTGTACTTAGTAATCGTTCTTCACGCTTCCCGCTCCTAGCTGGATAGGTAAGAGGGAACTACAGGAATCCTGGCAACTTAGTGTTAAGACACTCTGTTCTTATATTTCCGCCTTACTAGGCATTATGTGTTGAATAGCGGAACTCAACGCCGCGCTTTTTGCCGTACCCAAGAAAGTGAAAATATTTAATTTTCCCTGTGACCCTGCGTCATAATGCATTGAGTTATTGTTATATACACAATTATTTTATCATAATTGTGGCTATCATGGTACAGTGGACAACATCAGACTGTAATCAGACGTTTACGGCTTCGATGTCTATTCGATAGTAATGAATTTTCGTTTCTCCATTATAAGACAGTTCGAGACTCAACGCCACGCTATGTCAACCAGAGCGACTAAATAAAAAATAGTATTAAGTTAAATAATTCCTCTGAGTAGGAATCGAACTAACAACTATCGCGTTTATTGTTAGGCTGTTATTGCTGTCTTTATATAACTCGATTGCCTTAATAGTTACATTTAATTACAAAAACATATAATAAAAAAACTTTGCGTAATTTGACGCTAAAAGCTATTCCTATATTTCGCATAATATTACATAAATGTAAACTAGGGCAGTGAATAAATTAAATATTAATTATATTTCTAGAATATAAAACTCTTAATAAATATAATTCAATGTTCATTTAGTAGGTTCGTTAAAAATTTAACACATTAAATTATTTTTTATCTGTACCCAAAAGCAAATCTAAAATCTCAACAATTTACAAATGCTGTATATTATAGAAATTATGCAAAAAAAAATATACGATTTAAATTGAAATTAAGGAGGTTTTATATATATTTATGTACTTTTTACGTATTATTCGGTATACCGGTTTTTGTAAATCTCATTTCGTGAGCTATTTTCAATTTTAAGCTAAATTTGTGTTTTTTATATAGATTTCTCATTATTACTCATATAGATTACATATTAATATATCCGACATATAAAGATTTTATTTTTTTTTAGCTTCACGCTTTATCCCGCACATGGCAGGGTAGTCAGAGGGAACTGCAGGAACATACGAACCCGACACTCCGTTACTTAGTCCCTGCTTACTTCGTCTTCGCTTTCCGCCGTTTTCGAGGCATTGCGTGTTGAGTGGCGGAACTCAACGCCGCGCTTTTCATTAGTTACCAGAGCGAAGAAAACGGAAATAGAAAAATCCGTCTTCCCCGACTGGGGATCGAACCCAGAAACCGTCGCGTTGCAGCTAGACGTTGCGCCTCTGCACCACGACGGTCCTCACACATATAAAGTTACAAAGCATATACTATGAATTATTGTTGCTTGTTGACGGTACGTTTTTTAAAATTGGCAATACTGTGTCACACGTCTCCCAACTGAGGGTAGTAGAGGGTTATTGAAGTCACATATACAATACTATGTAAATTTATATTTAAATATCAAATAAATGATAAAGCTGCTTAATCTAAATATGTTGTGGTCAAAAACCAATAAAATACAGAAGAATGCGCCTAATTTACGTCTTTTCGCGCCTTACTGGCATACAGTTTTCATATTCATATTTATATATTTTAAACTGGGTCAAGATTGTTAACTGTTCCATGCAAATAAATGTTACATAAAAATGTTTCATAATGACTCTAGGGACTTGGCAGTGTATACAGTACATGTAAGTGACTTTAAACTATCATACATACATATGCAACGTACAACTTGCTTTGTCTTATGAGTTAAAATATAAACATAGAATATATCTGTACTACTTTTTTTTTCTTTTTAATACGAATAAGGATTATGTTTCTCTAATTCTTTACACATTGAATACAGTCCAGCTTCATCAATTTATATTGTTTCTTTATTATTGTTGTACCATAAATATCTTGTATAGGTACTTGTTACATAATTCGTGATATGGAAGAGCGGAGTTTCCTGGCACAGGCTTTTCATATGCTTAAAAGGAGACTTCAACAAATTTATATATAAGTACAAACTTGTTAACGTAAATAAAGAATTTTTATTTTTATTATTTTTATCATATTCCAAAGAATGTATAATATTTTATTATTTACTTAAGTTCCATACAAAATTATAACATCTATGAGAAGAATCGTTGACACCTATGGTAGTATGTTATACATAATTTATTAGTTTAAAATGTTTTAAATTCTTTATTTATATAGACATTTTACACTCCTTTAGATATTCCAAATTTCTTGGTACTTCGTTCATATGAATATTTCTTGCAGAAACAATTTTCATTGGGTAGGTTCAACGACATGTTCGGTGCTTTATCTGATGTAAATTATCAATGAACGGTAAAGTTTGTTTAACCGCAGTGACAATTTGGAAATATCACAGAGTTGAATGTGACAGAAATGATATTTACCATATTTACTATATACACATATAAATGAAAAATTGTTAAATATACGATGATAGTAAAATATTCCTAATTATAGCTTTTATTTCGTTGAATATTCATCCGCCATTATGAAATTTCATACTAACCAAACTTTTTTTTAACTACATTGTTGTATTAGGTGATCGTAGTGAATTTTCATTTGTGCCTTATATTTTTTAAGGCAACCGTAAGGCAGCTAATTTAAAAACATATTAGGTGCTCCACCTTTAGTTCGAATCATGCAAACTTAAATAATTGCTTATAGAAAAGAACCTAGTACTAGCGAAACGATAATTAATAATTTTAATTAATCATTGGTCAATAAATATTATGCTAACAATTATTACAGCGCCATTACTAGTACGCTATCACCAAATTGAAATGATGCGATACATCATTTCAGAGAAGTCCTTATATATTTAATTAAATAACATAATATGTTTCTAATTTAGTTTCTTTAGATTATGTAAGACTAGCTTCGTCTTCACTCGTTCAAATGATAATACTAATTGTTGTTTATAACTCATAGCATATTAAGCAGGTACAGTGGGCTTTATCGAAACAATTAGACTTAGGTAAGCTTAGTAAGGTTTTTTTACTAGGCTGTAACTTCTTGAGATTTTTATATGTAATCAAACATTATATATATATATATATATATATATATATATATATATATATATATATATATATATATATATATATATATATATATATATATATATATATATATATATATATATATATATATATATATATATATATATATATATATATATATATATATATATATATATATATATATATATATATATATATATATATATATATATATATATATATATATATATATATATATATATATATCCCGCACATGGCAGGTTAGGAAGAGGGAACTGCAGACACTCCGTTAAGACACTCCGTTGCTTAGTCCCTGCTTCTCCGTCCCCGCTTTCCGCCTTTGCCAGAGCGAAGAAAATGGAAATAGAAAAATCCATCTTCTCCGACTGGGGATCGAACCCAGAAACCGTCGCGTTACAGGCAGACTTTACGCGTCTGCGCCACGACGGTCCTCATTTAATATAATAAAAAATATATATAGATTAAGCTTGCATTGCTGTTTATAGATTTACAAGCTAATTTTATTTTACTGCATGATCATTTGACACTTCTACTCTGTGTAAAATGCTTGTCATGTGTCGTCCAATTAGCAAAATTTTTACTTTATATACTCGGGTGGTCGGGACCGAGATGCTGAAACTTGAAAGTTCATAGTATAGTATGCAAAACGCTATATCTTTGATAATATTAAATTGTTAATTGAAATTAATATTATATTATAAGTAGAAATTATTGTATATGTTTATATTAAAATATGAAAGATGGTACGGACGACGATTTCACATAGCGTATGTGTATATATATACGTCTAGAATATATGTATATGTATATGTGTATGTATGTATCTACATACATACATGTAGATATACACATATATTTTATGATATAATGGCAGATGTACCTATAAATTTAACATAAAACAAAAACAATGTATATAATAAAGACACAACCTTCTCCGGTTTTGGTCAAAACCTCATGTTAATGACAAAGATTTAAATTAGGTCAATGTATAAATAATTAACTATCGGCCGGTAGCTTTGTTGTCACCTGTTTAGTTCGATATTACAAATATAAAAGCGCCATCAAGTTAATAAAATATTTAAAAATGATTTATTAAAGCAGTTTCTGTTTAAAAGTAAAAAAGAAACTTAATTGATAATGTAGTAAGATAATAGAAAGAAAATTCCGTTGACACTTAAGAATTGACATTATATTAGAGGAAGGTCACGTATAGAAGATGAGGTACCTGGAACAGGAGCAGATGAGGATTAGGATGGATCTGGTCCTCATTGGTCCACTCCTGTTCCAGGTATCTAGGTTGATGACAGTGGACAAGACGAAGCGTTATGCAGGGACCGTAGCTTTTGACTACCTCTGTATACATTTTCTTAGTGGCATTTAAACTTGCAACCACTATGAGCAGTTCAAGGCAGGCGAGTCCAAATTTTACTAGAATAAAAAGAATTATTATTATATACATAAATATACATAATTACATAAAGAAATATGTTGATAAGCATACAATAGCAGATGCAAATATTTTAAAGGTACCTTTCACAATCAAAGATATTTCTTACACAACCGTAGCGCTAAAATTCGGTCACTCGTTTTTTTATGACTGGCTGGCTTCACCAAGTATGAAAACGATTCTTTTTTACCTAAGCTTTTTTTGACTGATAGTACGAAAATGTCTATAGTTTGGTGTCTGCCTTGATTAATATACATGAAATATTAAATAACTTTTATTTTTAGTGAATTTGAACTACTTTAACTTAATCTTTCACATTCCAATATTCAAAAAAATGAATTAATTTGTTATTGCGATAAAGGCTGTCGTGATGTAGTGGCACCGTGTGTGTCGCAACGATTGTAGGTTCCATTTTCACTCGGGGATAATGAGTACTTGTAACTAACAGGCCTCTGCGTACTCCGCTAATTTGCAAGTGAAGCTATAGATAAAATCAAAATAATTTTTGGGAACATCTGGTTTCATATATCTTATTGAGTAATTACCATTAAATTCTTTGTTCAAAAGTAAGTAAATAATAATAATAATAATAATTAAATGATGTTTCTAAAATAAACTGATGGTTAATGCTGTCCACTAGATAAAGGCTGATAGTTTAAACAGTTCAGATCTAATCACTAGATAGTTATATAAAACCTGTAAACAACAAAATGTGTTGTTTATCTGTGAGGCAAGGAGCATTTTGCCTATCTAAGACTTTATCAGCAACTAGTGAAGCCAGCCTTAACTAGCGTTTTATTTCTGTTTGATAATAGTGCCACTACTGATATACGAGGGCGACCTTCTCATTGAACTTTAAAATAAAACAAAACACAACAACAAATATTTAAAAGCCCGAGTTATTAATTACAAAACATATGTAGCACATTAATTAGCATATATTTCAATTTAACTAACAATAAAAAAAATCATATGTCAAATTAGCATACACTATGATTGATCCTTATGAGTTAGCTCGATGATGAGATAAATCTGTGGGACATCTCAATTCTACCTCTAGTCAAGGTGAATCGGTTAATTAATGTATGAAGCTATTATTTATGTGGACGTTTCCTACCGACCCTTCCTGGATATAGTCAGGATTTGCATCCGCGTGATGTCATGGTATCAAGTACCATTGTCTTTCAAGGCCGTATCGTTGAAGGATATGTGGTTAATTACTTGTAATTTTGTTAATATTTTGGCACCATGGATTAGAGATGGTTGGATGATTGTTCTTAATTGGTTATAGTAAAAATTATATATAATGTACATTCATTTAAACCTGTAGTAGGTCCACTATGATACTTGTTTAACCTTCTTTCTAATGTATATTACTCTTTATATCTGTTACAATCTGTAATATTATATTTCGAAAAAATCAGTGTTGAGGGCCGTCGTGGCGCAGTGGCGTAAGCATCTACCTGTAAACGCGACGGTTTTGAGGGTTCGATTCCCACTCGGGTAAGATGGATTTTTCTATTTCTATTATCTTCACTTTGGAAACTAGACAAAAGCGCGGCGTTGAGTTCCGTCACTCAACACGCAATGCCTCGAAAAAGGCGGAAAGTGGGGACGGAGAACGCAGGAACTAAGCAACGAAGTGTCTTAACACTAGGTTCATACGGTTCCTGCAGTTCCCTCTGCCTACCCTGCAGTAAGCGGGATAAAGCGTGAAGCTATAAAAAAAAGAAAAAATCAGTAATACTTTAAAAAAAACAATCTAAAACATAACTTATCAGTCACAATATTTTTCCTGATTTTTGTGTTTTAAAAAATTATTTGTAAAAGAAGTTAATCATATCAATTCATCGTCAAAGTTATTGTTATTACTTTAAGCTTCATATACATGGTAGACAGATATAACCAAATGCTAAGGCACTTAGTTAATATTCCGAGTAGGAATCGAACCCACAATCGTTCATATAAGTCACTAGTAGTTTTAAAGGCACTACAGCTGGTTTATGTTATCATTACAAAATATTCACTCGCATCGGTATCTGTTGTCATATTCAACAACGTTAAGGAAGCGTCAATTTTCACTATCCTGTGATATTCATTCACTTCACAGCGACTAGTAATAACATAACAATTTGCGCTAAGTTTTCTTTTTTTGTCTTCGAGATTTATCCCGTTTATAGTTCCAGGTGGGCAGAGGGAACCACAGGAACCGTTAGAACCTAGTGATCCCACGGTTCCTGCGCCTTGTGTTCACTTCGTTCTCCGCTTTCCGCCTATTTGAGGCACAGTGTGTTGAATGGCGAAACTCAACGCTGAGTATTAATTATTATTTAAAATATCTGAAGTGCTGTTGCATTTCGCTTAAAATATATTTGCCGTAAAATATTGTCAATTTATCTTACGACTCATTAGTATTGACACAAGGAAATAAATACAGTTGAAGCAAGCGCATTTGTAATATTTAACAAATGGAGCTTTACATACTGATATTTATTAAAGAACATATTCTCTTATCGATATCGATTGTGTTATATTTAATATATAAGTTATATCGATTTATCTGCTTTATCGATTTATATGGGATAAGAATAATCACATCTTTTGAATTAACTGAACATATAATTTAAAAAGTTGAATTTACTTAAATATCTATTAATTATCATACGCTAAGAAGTTACTAAACAATTATATCTACAATAGTATATACATAGAAAGGCTTGTAAGTTATAATTAAATAAATCGATGATTTAATCGAATATTACTAAACAATTAACACACAGAGTATAAAGCTTAAGTTTGCAATGAATCGGATAATAAATCAGATCTGTCCAATTACCAGGATAAAGACTCGGCCATTTGTTACGTAACTTTTTTATCGTAATTTATTACAATTGCCGTTATTTATGAGATGCGTGTTAAAAGATGCGACAGTCGCGGATGTGAAGCAAACATTTATATAGGGGTCATACTTCATGCCTTGCTGTTAGGTAAATTTATTTGCAACTTTAGAATATTATTATTATTAATATTATTATTTTATTTTCTTTTTTTTTGCATCACGCTTTATTACGCATATATCAGGGTAGGCAGAGAGAACTTAGTGTTAAAACACTCCGTTGCCAGCATTTCGCTTTTTTGAGACATTGCGTGTTGAGTGGCGGTCGATTTTATTATCTTTATACAAATTTCGGAAAACGCAAGCAATTCTTCAAAGTCGTTGACGATTCAGTAATCACACCAGTCTGTATTTTTCATCCCTTACTTCATAGATCTTGATTATTTAGAACGTCGAAATTGAGTTTTCATTAGGCTAATGAAAATTGCTTAGTTGCTGTGATATTAAAAGTCCACAAAACAACCGTGTCTGTAGCTACAATAAATTACGTTGCAAAGATTACCGTAATGAAATATAGTATAAGCCTCCCTTGATAAATCGATATATAATAAAAGAAAAATAAATTTCAATTTGTACCAAGAGTTCCGGAGATTAGTAAAAATATGACAACATTACGTGATAAGTAACAATTTGTACACTTATTCCATATATGGAATTATTTTGTTGAAGAAAAAACTCGTGGTAACGGTAACAAGCTTGTATGAAAATAAAAAATTGCTTAACTGTCACTTTTATGTACTTGTATGTTAATCTATATATTTATTAATTTGTCAGATTCATACATTTACAAAGCTATTTCACAGAATCTCTTTTGAATGATTATAAATACGGTAAGCTACTAATATACCATACTTTATAAATTCTTATATCCCGTACATATATACGTATAACATATATACATATAACATACATATATATAATCGATTCATTCAAAGTAAACGATAAGCAATCTTCGTAAAGTCTCCATGCAACAAGTTGGTTGACCGTTTGTATAGTGACCTTTATTTTCACTTCCTTTACTTCCAAGGGCATATTGTCTTTATCTCATATAATAATATTCGATGATCATTTATTTATATGACGACTGCATTGCAAGCACATAATGCAATTTTGATTTGTTTGCTATGTAATTGTTTTTTTTACTTTGTTTTACTTTTTATATATGTATGTCTTATTATATGAAGATCTTTGAACCCTTTTAACGGACGTTGAACGAAGTAGTGTGAAATTTAACATACTTACAGTTTATATGGTAAAAGTCTAAATTTTTAGGCGTATTTCACGCGATAAGGGTTTTTTCTTATGTTTTTATATATATTTGTCATATTGGTGATAGATTAAAAATTAATTAAATGCTTACTACTAATTCTACGCTCACTAGTACATGTTTCCCACGCTTTAGTAGCTTGATTAACTATAAAGTGAAAAGTGGCTTCACGCTTTTTTTATTGCTAAATTATTTTTTTTTTTGAAAAAAAAAAATCAACTTATTCCGACGTTTCAAAGTCGGTCAAATCACTCTCAATAATTCCGTTACAAAGATTAAAAAGAAATAAAAAAAATGTTAAAAACATATATTTTTCATATAAAGATTTTTTTTTACTTCGCACGTACACGGGTACGCAGAGAGAACGTAGAACCCATTGGAACCTAGTGTTAAGACACTGCGTTTCCTGCTTTCCGCCTTATTCGAGGCATTGCGTGATGAGTGCTTATCACTGTATTTTCTTTTACTTGCACTTAATATGACTTACTATATTATAATTTGTTATCAATCTCATGTTCAAACAGAAATATTATGTTCTAATTTGCGGAATTCACCTCTTGAAATAAATCATTAAATGGACCCTACAATTAATGCAAATTTATAACAGACACTTTTATTACAAATTTAATTAAAAATAATTTAAAAGTGAACTGCGACGAATTTGTCCTTTTATCGTGAATTTCTTTGATTACGATTAATTCGCCTAATACAAATTGTTTTTTCACAAGACGAATGAAATCGGTAAAGATTATCTGACTTTTAATGACCAGGTTATTTTTTTTAATATAAATACAAACACCTGAAAAAAAGAATGAAAATACAA
Organism: Dione vanillae; assembly: GCA_037178615.1. NCBI lineage: Eukaryota > Metazoa > Arthropoda > Insecta > Lepidoptera > Nymphalidae > Dione > Dione vanillae. The sequence goes on from JAZFAU010000270.1 coordinate 655,233, forward strand.
ATATATAACGTTCTTAACAATTTCAGTACATTCTACGGATTACAAAAACAAATATAGATACTTAAAAGACAATACAAGGAAAACTTAAAATGTTAGCTTTAAGCGTAGCTAACTGTACATAAACAAGTATGTATTAAACTGAAGCTTTAATAATATTTCGCTCGGACTTCTGAGAAGAGACAGCGAGTGTCCTTTTGTGCAACGGTCGACGGCCTCCCGTTTAGTTTGCGCATATCGTTATTAATCTATGCCTTTTTATTTTTTTTTCTTTCAGCATTTTGTACAGGGTTGGCGGTAAAATGCGAAAGAAGATATATTTTAAATTTATATATTTATAATATTTTTATACTATTATACTTAAAGAAAGAATGATTGAAATATATAGCTAAATCAAATTTTGTTATTATTTTCACTAATTATTGACCTAAGTTCTACTACGAATGGTAAATTTTGTTAGAATCTTTGCAATTGGCAACCCTAAACAACGTCATAATTCGTATTAATCATTAAGACCGGTAAGCAGATATTAAATTCATATTTCAAACAACCGACCACCATTGAACAAGAGAATCGCGTGTCCAAAGCAATCGATCGACATTTTTGTTTTGAAAAATATTATTGTTTGATTAAAATATTGTTAATATTTATATCTTCTTTTAGGAAGCGTGTCTTAATGAAAATTTTTGGGCAAAAGATACTTTAAGGTCATTAGCAGAAGTTGAAAACTGTGATGGTTATAGGATCGTAGTGTAGCATCGGTAAAATACACTAATAATATACACTATAAATGCCACAGGCTTAGGTTCTTGACCAGGGGGAAAGTTTTTATTTTTCTCCCTTTGGTAACAAGACAAAGCGCAACGTTGTATCACTTAATATATCTAAAATCTGAAACGGGGGACGAAGTGTCTTAATACTAGATTTTCTTAATGTCCTCTGGAATAGAAAGAAAACATAAAAAAAAGCTGATGTTAACGATGATAATGATAATTGTGAAAGGTCTGATTATATACCCTGGGACGAATATGAAATAATATTAAATATTATTTATTTTTCACGTATTTTTCCAAAATTATAATATTATAAATATAATTATAAATTCATACTTTTGTGTAAAAAAGATTACTTGGTCAAGAGATGTCTAGTGTATGATTATTGATTACCTAAAGCAATCATATACTAGCAACAATTTATTTATTAAAAAAATAATTAAGTTACATAAATATTCGGCTTTTAGTTAAGATTGAGAAATAGGAAGACATTGTTGAAATTGTTATTTTTATATTTTTCTCAACTACCCCCTATTTGGTAGGGTGTGCAAGGAGCTGAAAAAATAATAAAAATATTTGTGAAATGCAAATAGTTATATGAAATATCATAGAATACAAATATTTATATGAAATAACATAATGTATTTTTGTTACAGTTTCACCATGGAAGCGACGCGACAAGTGTCGGCCCACTGGCTCTCAGCTATAGTCCTTCTCTGCTCATTTTGTTCCACATATTCTTTTAATGATAAGGTAAGTCAAGTGTTTTTAAATCTTCTATGCCATTTGCAATATTAAATTAAGCTTTTTATTAAAAAAAAATTGAAATAATAATTAACTACGAAATAATTTAAGTATAATTTATCAAGCCATTGTGGTACAGTGGAACAAACTGTTCAACAAAACTGGAAGTGAACAAAAGTGGAAGGCAAAGCGCGGCGTTGAGTTCCGCCACTCAACACGCAATGCCTCGAAAACGGCGGAAAGTGGGGACGGAGTAAGCAGGGACTAAGTAACGGAGTGTCTTAACACTAGGTTCATATGGTTCCTGCAGTTCCCTCTGCCTACCCTGCCATGTGCGGGATAAAGCGTGAAGCTAAAAAAAAAATGTAGAAAACTAATTGGTTTAATCTCCACTGCAGTATGACAAAGTGCAGTTGAGTTCCGCAACTTAAGAAATATATAGATGTGTCTCAAATCCGAAAGAAAAGTGGAGAATATAGCGTATTTAAATTAGGTTCTCTTAACCTAACTTATCCCTTCGTATGCTTAAAGTGAATGTCATGCAATGCGGTGACTATAACTGGCACTAAAAACAATGCATTCAGAAAAATAATTTAAAAGAAACCGCACGTAAATTAATTTATTACTACAACTGTTTCATGAATGTGTATTTTGCGAAATTACTTTTTAAATCCAATAAATATTGTTATCCTTTCAATTAAAGCCGTTTTGTTTCTTTATTGTTGTTAGGGATACGTTATGTTTAATTAAGAAGTTATTTTGACGTTACCAAAGGTTGTTAAAAATACTTCAAATTTTTTTTAATTACTATGTTAATATTCTAAAATGCATTGTTAATTTTAAATGAAACTCTTTTGCAGGGTTACTTGTGTGTTATATATTTTTTGGTTAAATATAAGGTATGAAATATATTCAAAGATATGATTAGGATTCTTCTATATTGGTTTGTACATTGTACGTGCTAAGTTCGTCGACGATTATACGAAATTTACTTATACAATTTATACATATAGTTAGGGAGTATAAAGTTAGGGAGGGTTAAGACACTCAGTCCCCTACTTTTCCGCACAATCGTCCAGACAAAGTGGGAAACTAGAGTAATACACTCTTTTGTCTGGGAATCGAACCCACAATCGTCACATTTATAGCCACACACTATGCCGCTGCGCCACGACTATATACTGTATCTATAATAATAATATATTAGAATTAACATTGTAATAGATATATGAAAATATTCCAAATATATTTTTATATAAAAATATAAATTTAATAGACTTTAGCATAATATAATCATGAACAGGTGGTTTCGTCAGACACGCCTTTCATAATGGACCGGTCGAGCGGTTTGCCGTAATTTGGTAACCGTGACGTCACACAACCTGTTGAAAAAAATGCAACGGCGCTTACAAACTGTAGCAGTTATGAAACAGAAAGCAAAGAATGTACAGTTTGTATAGATTGTAAGAGAACAGGTGTCAACATTTGCTTTTTTAATGAATTTAGTCGTTTAAATATCGGTTGTACCGGAAATTATGCCAAGATATTTGCATTTAGGAAAGTAATTAATAGATGTAGATTTTTTTGGATATAAGACTCCAAGCTTCGGTTTTTAAATAGATTCAGAACAGATAAAGATAAAGTTTTGTCGAGAGCTTCTGCTTACAAGCACAAAACGTTCCTTGTTGAACTTTTTGTGGAACTTAAGGCAGCTTTTTCCATTAAGTGCTTTCCATAACCATCATGTTTAAAGTCCGAAGCTGTCATTTATGTAACCCAATATACCCACAGTCAAAATTACCTTTGATACTTAGATTGTGTCAAGCCTCATACAAAGCTCGCATACAAGGACGTATATTATCCATGTATACATCTTGTATCGAAGTAATGTTAACTAAAGCCGCATAGTCATTAAAAATATATAACATAATATATCATAATAATTTGATTAATTTAAAGCTCAATTGATGTAATGAATGAGATTTATTAGCGCTCGTCGATCTACTGCCACAAGTGTCAAAATATAAATCACGTTAGGTTACGTGAAGCCTATAAATCTTATTACGGCGATCGCATCTAATTACGTTTGTGTTTTTGTTAATGTATGTGCGTCTGTGTATGTAGAAGAATGGCAGCTAGTTCATTTTTTTTCTAGCTTCACGCTTTATTCCGTAGCAGGATAGGTTGGGATAATCTAAGTTCTTAACACTTTGTTCTCCGTTTTCTGTCCTCTTACGAGCCATTTACGTTAAGTTAGTTTATTGCGTTTGTTAAGTGGCGGCACTCACTCTACTTTGTTACCCAAGCGGAAAAATTACAATATTTTACTCACGCATCCGGATTAGTCGAAACGACAAGTTAAAATTTAAAAATTACAATTCGAGTTATAAACACAAAGATAATTAATATAAAATTGTAAAATAAGTAGAGAAAAAAGCATTTAAAAGCATTTTAAAAAAAATATTAAAATATAACATAGCTAGCTATATTAGGACAGGCTATGACATCGTCATGGTCATACAAGATTGTCAATTTAAGATGATTTAGCACGTAATTAAACTTTAAATCTCATCACTACTGTCACATGACACTTCATATGACAGTCATTAAAATAATTATAGTAATTTTCAACTTCACGTTGTACATCTCGAAGAAGATAGTGCTAGTGACACTATCTTGTATCCTGTAGGAAAAGACTATATGTCCTAAAGTATGTATTATAAGAATTATATTTAGATACTTAATATTCATAGTAAAAGTTAAGAAAGAATAAAGTCAAATGTCACTGAGGATCTTCACTCCACTCCGCTACCACGTAATATCACTTTCAAGCGTTACTTTAGGCGCGATATCTTTTGACCCTAATAGAATAGAGCCTAATTTCATGACATTTCGTAATAGCTTAATTTAGTGCTTTATTGTATCAGAGTGTGTTAAAACAAATCATGGCTTTGAACAGGAATCGAACCCACAATCATGACGCTAATAGACGGATGCCAATGTTTAGTCTAATATCTATTTAAATAAAGCAATAAATAATCTTTTTCGTGTGGTTATTTTATCCTCAACCTACCTTTTATAGATTATAACATATGCCACAGATTATAGAAACGAAGACATTTTAAAATTACTTTGTTATTTAAATCACATTCAAATGGAATTTCGATTACACGAGATGAATATAAAGTAATATTCAAATATTGTGCCTCAAATAGTTCAGTCACATTGTGCACAGAGTATTAATAAAACAAAACTATAATTAAATAAAAAGATACTTCACCCTATTTCATAAATAAATAGGGAACCTGATATTCCTGGTTGGGGGAACCTCATGATCCCCAGTGTAAGGAGCAATAGGTTCTCTTCAAACATAGAGGGAACCTAAAGTTTGGTTTTGTTGCCTTGTTTCAAAAACATTGCGTGTTGAATGGCGGAATTTGACACTGTTCCACGATTTATTATTGATTATATAAGTTTACTGTGACTTGACAGTTGTGGGTTTGATTTTTACTTGAGGAAATGAATTATATTATTTTCATTCCTTCTCAATTAATTTTTCTATTTTTAAAATAAAAAAAGGGAAAAAAATTATATTTAATTGGTTTAATATATCTGGTACATAAAATTAAGTTATAATTTTTTTATTACAACACTTTTTATCTTTTGTGTTATTCATCATTGTTGATTTTGTTCAAGCTTATTAAACTTCGAAACTAAATAAGAAACCTGAAATGCCTCGAAGGCGGAAAGCGGGGACGGAAAAAGGGACTAAGCAACGGAGTGTCGTAACACTAGGTTCCCACGGTGTCCCTGCAGTTCCCTCTGCCTACCCTGCTATGAGCGGGATAAAGCGTGAAGCTAAAAAAAATGAAGTAAAGATGAAATATAAATATTATAGGCATTAGAGATAAATTAGTATGCACGAATATTTTTCCGTCGTGGCGCAGAGGCGTAAGCGTCTGCCTATAAACGCGACGGTTTGCGGGTTCGATTCCCACTCGGAGAAGATGGATTTCTCTATTTTCATTTTCTTTACTCTGGCAACTAGGCAAAGTGTGGCGTTGAGTTCCGCCACTCAACACGCAATGCCTCGAAAAAGGAAAGTGGGGACAGAGAAAGCAGGGACTAAGCAACGGAGTGTCAACACTAGTTTCGTATGGTTCCTGCAGTTCTCTCTGCCTACCCTGCCGTGTGCGGGATAAAGCGTGAAGCTATAAAAAAAATAAAGAAAATAATATTTTTCTAGTAAGAAGATCGCAATTCATTACGATATAGTGCTATAATTCGTAAATGTTAAAAGTAATCGCAACGCTATAATTTAAGAACAGAACAGAAAAGAAAGCTATAAAACTAAATTGTGTATAAAATCAAATATTATGATTATGATAAATCAATTTTTACACTTTTACATAGGACCGTGAAATAAGTTCATTGTAAGTTTCTCTTTTATAACAAATATTGATTGATACCTTATACAAGAACAAGAAATGTTGAGTCTTGAAATATAAAAAAACGCTTTATCTTTACTAAAACTTAATTTCTATACCATTTTCTAAAATATAAAGTACAGATTAATTCATATTTACTAATTAATACTATGTAATTCCCCTAGAGATACAATGATTGTAGGACGATGATCAGAATAAACACAAACATAAGTCTACACTACAAACACTATGTATGTATTATTATTAATCTGCCATATCAGGAATTTTATAAATTTTTTTTAGCCTCACGCTTTATCCCGCACATGGCAGGGAACTGCAGGAACCATACGAACCTAGTGTTAAGACACTCCGTTGCTTAGTCCCTGCTTCCTCAGTCCCCGCTTTCCGCCGTTTTCGAGGCATTGCGAGGCGTTGCGTTGTTGATATTTTATATAGTATCTGATTTTACAATTCATCGACTAGATGTATTATATAAATTCGTTATTTTTTACAATATGACCACGAACCAACGACATATTAACACATTTTACTATTTTTATATATATTTATCTTCAAATTAACGATGTCATAAATATATTGAGTACACATTTCCCTATTATACTTATATTATTTATATTATTATATGTTGTATTCTCTCTTCTATGCCTGGTGGTGACCGGAAAGAGATCACTCACTTAGCGACCGTCTTAAATACCGTCTCATGTGATTAGCAACGCCATATATGAAGTTCTCTCTCTCTCTCTCTCTCTCTCTCTCTCTCTCTCTCTCTATATATATATATATATATATATATATATATATATATATATATATATATATATATATATATATATATATATATATATATATATATATATATATATATATATATATATATATATATATATATATATATATCGATGTACAATAAAAATGTTTTACTTATCATATTTACTCACGCACAAGGATAAAAAATATCTTAAACATAATTCGAATCCACAATGCTCTATAACCGTTAGACTAACTAACAACTCTGCCAAAAGGTCAATCAAAAGCCAGTTTAATTTAAGTTCACAGTGATTTTCATTATTGATAAGGTTCCATATTAAATTGTCTATTTCTTCACTGTCTGTGCTTTGTTACTCTGTGATAAATCAAGTCTATTGTGCACGTGGTTACATAACGCATACCAAGTACTATTTACTGTTTGATTGTTTTCGATTGCTAATCATATATAACATAATATATATATGTATATAACATAATATATATGAACATAACATAATATATCTTTTGGTTACGTAGATATTTCAAGATTATTATCAAAATTTGTTTAAAATTTTTAGTAAAGTATTTAAAGATTTAAATACAAGAAATATAAAAAAACTTACTCAAAGAAAAATTTTATCTTTTTTGCATTATAAATTCATTTCTTATTTATTTATATTATATTGTTATATATAGTTTTAATATTTCTTAAATACTGTTAATAAATATATATGAATTGTATTTTATGAAGGTCTATAAAAAACCTCTATGTCTGTAACGTGGGTTTGAATCCCGCTAATACAAGTAAGGCATGATTCAAAAATACTACAAAATAAATACATATATTTATGTATATGATGATGCTATTGAATAATAAATAGCAATAATTAAATGTCAAAATAATTTCTGAAATGTCACGAGTGATTCGATTCTAAATAATCGATTATTTTTGCATAAGAATTCGAGTAAATCTTTTGTCATTAGAAATTTGACCTATTTAGTGGGACGTACTTAATATCTCGTTTACATTTATAAGGATTCCAGATATTTAAGTAGGATTTCGATATATTTAACTTTTAAATTATTTTTTAATATTAAAAATCTATTGTTCCACACTAAAAAATTAGGTTTAGAATGTTGTGTACAGTACGTTTGTGGGCAGAGTGTTTAAGTAGTTCCTAAGAGGCGGGATTGCAGGTTCAAATCCCGCTAATTCAAGAATGTTTCATTTACTATACATATAAGCATATTTTAGTTACTACTTAAATGAAAATCTTAGTTTATTTTATTAATAATAATACTTTATTGTACACCATGTATAAATATACAAAAAAGGAGCATACATAGAGAAGTAATAATGTACGGCAGGCGACCTTATCGCTATAAGCGATCTCTGCCAGGCAACCTTAGATAATAGTATTCAAAAAACGGTAGGATGTGTACTTGCTTAGTTTAAACATCCACATACATAGACATACATAAACTCATACCTAAATAAATACGTAAATAATAATAATTATTAATAAACATACTTATAACATAACGTTTAACAACGTCCCTAAAGATACAGCGAATTCTCTTTTAATTATACATATATGTATATTTTTTGTGCTTCATATATATATATATATATATATATATATATATATATATATATATATATATATATATATATATATATATATATATATATATATATATATATATATATATATATATATATATATATATATATATATATATTCAGAATTACAATCTCCTGTTAAAGAATATAACAGTTTTTGAATTTTGTTAATAATTAGGAAAAGTAGTAAACAAAATTTTCATAATAAAAAAAAACACATCAAGACAAAATCATAATGAATTATTACCCTGTTTATATTCGTAGAAAATTTAAATAGAGTTCATTTGTCTTGGTATGCGTCATAGAACTAAAATCAGTTTACTGACCCAACGTGACCAGAACCGTTGTGACAATCAATCTATTTGAGGAAAACAAATGTTGAACTAAATTTAGAAAATGTAGATTGATAGATAAAATATTTTGAAGTAAATTTTTCGATTTATTTTTTTTTTTTGCTGTATTCACCGAAATATACGATATTTACCCCGAAAATCCCTAATTTTAGGGGGCAAATATCGTGTGAATATAGTTTATTTTATTATTGATATAAATTTAATAAAAATTAAGATACTGAGCAGTTATAGGGTAGAAAATATAATACAAAGAGGAAATGGATGATGGGTCCTGAACACTAGGTTTCTACTGTTCCTTCTGTCTGCCCTGTAACGACGATAAAGCGTTAAGCTAAACAAAAAACTTAAAACGTTTACCATAGATTTCTATTATAATCACATTTTTTTAAAAAAGTCTCATTCATATATTTATATATATTCATATATGTTTCTCTAACATATACATATATATGTAGAAATATTCATAAAATAATTCGTTTAATTTCTACAGCACTTCTATTAAAATATACAAATTCTACAATCTATTTATATTGAATTTTGAACCGTTAGTCGTAAACATTGTGTGATTGATTATAACAAGAGTTAGCACTCCGTTTAAGCTTTAAATTTAATATGAAATTAATTTAATTATATTTTTATCTCATTTATTCTCAAGTTCCATTAAGTAAATGATTTTGTTTTTCTAGCAAATCCTTTTTTATCTTAAATAAATGGTTCTTTTAATCTTAGGCGATATTTAAAAATAACTATTTATTTTCCTCCAGTATTTATTTTAAATGTGTACGTATATAATAAAATAATTTATGTTTATATATTGTTGTTATTATTATGAAAATAAGTTATAACAGTGTTGTATACATCAAATGTTACAAGTATTAAAGAAATATTATTGGAAGCCTTAAAACTTATTTATTACATAGACTTTAATGGCAACTTTATTTTAAGTCTGTATTATTCTAATTAGCCTAAAAATAATTGCATTGAAAAATGTAAACATAGATAAATAATAACCAATTTACCCAAGATATTTTTTTGGTTATTTCGTCATCGCGTGGCAATCGTAAAACTGTTAAATAGTTGGGGGTTCGATCCCCACTCAAGATAATGAGTTATTTTCATTTTTTGTCATGCTTTTCTTGAATTCTGTTTTCTTTTTCTGTTATGTTTGAAAACCTAGTGTGTACAATATGTGTTTTCAGGCAAATAGAAGGTGAAAGGTTTCAAAAATACTTGCTAATTTTTATATTTAGTATTTATAACGATATTTTTTTAAGTTCTTACACCTAAATACAGTCTTTTTTTATTTTATTATATATTTGTATACTTCTAAGAAACTATATAATATGATGAATCATAAATATAATCTAAAAGCTTTTAGGATGAGGTGATGTTATGAACTTTACAACTGTAGGTTGATGACATAAGAAGGAAACAAGCCAAGAGGTTCAAGGAATTTTCACACAAGCATCACAAATATTAAGAAATTAATATAATAAATCATAGATCAACGAGAAAATTTGACTAACTTAAATTTAATAGCACTCATAAAGTTAACTAAAAATTTAGCTTGTGAAGATTTATAAAAGAAAAAGTGATTTAATTCACTATCGAAAATATATAAGTACCTTATTTATTTGTACACTGTGGTAGCGGGGCACAGTGTTTGATCCTACTGTAAACGCGATGGTTATAGGTTCGATGCCCACTTGAGGACAGAGAATTATTTAGTTTCCTTGCTCTGGTAACAAAACAACGCGTGGCGGAGCCCAACGGTATTGTGTAAGTCTAATGTAACGAATCGAGTTGTAATATTTTCACTTCTCTTCGCTCTGGCAACAGGGCAAATCGCGGCGTTGAGTTTCACCACTTAACACGGCGGATAAGGCGGAGAGCAGGGAACAGAGTGTCTTAACACTAGGTTCCTATGGTTCCTGCGGTCTCCTCCGCCTATACTGCCATGAGCGGGTTAAAGCGTGAAGTAAAAAAAATCTCCGATATTATTATAAATTATAAAAGTAGTTATGTCTGGAAAGAAATGAATTAGAATGAAGCATATATAAAATTAAATCGAGGACTGTCGTGGCGCAGAGGCGCAACGTCTGCCTGTAACGCGACGGTTTCTGGTTTGGACGGTTCGATCCCCAGTCGGGGAAGATGGATTTTTCTATTTCCATTTTCTGTGCTCTGGCAAACTAGGCAAAGCGCGGCGTTGAGTTCCGCCAATCAGCACGCAATGCCTCGAAAAAAGTGGAAATTGGGGACGGGGAAAGCAGGGACTAAGCAACGGAGTGTCAACACTAGGTTCCCACGGTCCCTGCAGTTCCCTCTGCATACCCTGCCATGTGCGGGAAAAAGCGTGAAGCTAAAAAATATTACTAGAAATTATATAAATATATATTAAGAAATTGTAAACGTATTGACCTCAACCGAAACCGTGTTCTATAATAGTCGTGTCATCAATAATTTTAATTATCACATATTTCAAGAATAAAACCGCAAATTTTATGCAGAAATATAATTGGCCAATTTCACATCCTGGTTGTTCTCAGAAGTTGACGTGTTTCCCTTTGACATGAGATCATATACTTTTTCACCTTTAAGGAAAGATATATAAACTATATGTCATTCAGATTTTTTTAATAATATATAATTTATTATAATATATATTTTGTATTTATATGTAATTTTTGATGTTTGTGGTTCATAAATAAAAATGCTGAGTACTTGTACTCGTATGTAGTACAAATATACTTATGAGCAACTTGCTTAGTTGTAGTTTACTTCTAAGAGACAATTAACATAGCAAAAGAAACGTTAGTATATATTTTGTTATGATCAGTAGTCATTATTAGTGTCATAATTGATATAACTAATAAGAAACTAAAATAATTGTAACTCTAAAAGGAGAAGGGCTAATAGTCTTTAGTGTTATATTTAAAAAAAGGTAAAATTCTACAAATATTGCGTTTACGAAATCAGAGTTAGCAAAACTTATGTCAGAACTGCTTTCACCCGAATAATATTTTCACAATACCGCCGGCGTGTTTTATAATAATTTAAAACAAAATAAATGATTTTAAAATATTTATCTATTGAAAAGGAGAAGATATTATTATAAAATAACTACATATATGATTTATGCCAAAGATTAAAATCATAAGTGGATGAGTACCTCATTCGACATTACCCCCCGACAACCTTTTCGAGATCGGTTATCGAGATTGATATGACGTTTGGTTTAAGGACATACATACAAATATACATATACTTATGGCATTTAGTACTCGTGCTTCGAAAGCTTAATAAATTTTCATAATTAATTGTTACCTATTTTCAAGCTTTATTAGCTTTTCTAAATTTTTTTTGTTTTGGAGTCTGTTCATATAGAATTTATTCTGTGATTTGCCAATATTCGCTCTCTACCAACTACTTATGCAACGAAAGGTGCATTATTAAGTTTATAATAACGATTATTTGAGAGCCTAATCTATTGTCAGGTGCTGGTATAGCATCTGACCGTAAACTGGGTTCAACTGGGTTCAATTTCCATACAGGGTAAATTAATTATTTTCATTTTATCGCTGCAGTGAGACAAAATCTGTTTGAAAATTCAAAACGTACAAGTATTATTTAAAATTTTAATGGCAAGCAGAAAGTAGAGTGTTTAGACACTAAAAAAATAAGTTATAATACAATATCTGTTCAATTTTGTTATACTATAATAGTATAATCTAGATAGAAAGTAATGTATATAGGTTTGTAAATAGTTGTTTAAGGTCATTACGAAATAAAACACTGTACGTTTTTAAATTAAATTAAAAAATACACGTATAATGACCAAGTCGTGAATGCTTATTAACTAGATCATATATAGGCTATTGTGTTACAAGCCAATAGTTATCTCAAATTAATTCTACATTTCACAGGTCGAGACCTACTTATTTTGAAATATAATATTGAATAATATCAATTACGTAACGGCCATTTTTCATTATGTGCACTAATTCGATTAGCGAGGACAAATTGGTACAGTACAGCCTGCGTCTAATTTTGAACGCGGTAGATGCAAGTTCGATCCCATTTTGCGGTATTTATTTTAATTTCCTCATTCAACCAATGTAGTGTCTTGACACTAGTGTACCTTAAAGGATAAAATAAAAATTCATAATTAATTCGAAACTTTAGTTCTTTTCTTTTTACGATTTTATGTTTGTGTATGAATCAAGAAATAGATAGATTTTTCCTTATCTTTAATTAACTATTATTCGAATTCACAGTCATAATAATTAATTTAAAACATTGTTTTGTTAAATCAATTTTTGTGAAATTTAGTAATTAACTTCTTTTATTAGCTAATGAATGAACGAATTAATTAAATTACCGGTGAGTCAGGGCGTCTGTAATAAGTTTGCAAAATACAGTGTTACCAACATAATGTAATTTTATTTTAAAAACAAAACAATATAATATATTTATATAATGCGTTTACAACATAAAACAAAATCTTCATACTAAGAGGTATAAGAGATATATTATGTATGTATTATCAAAATTAGGGTTAGAAATAAATACAATTATAAAAAATATAAGCAAAGCGCTAAATCTTAAACATCACACAAGTAAAGCCAAAAGCAAAGCACTAGTACATTATAATTAAAACTTAACAAAAGTAAAATACTACTTCCTTTGGTCATTTATATAATAAATATTAATGTTATGAAATAGCGGCGTTATTGATTAAATGTATTACTTTAGATCAATTTTGAACCCTAACCCGGCACTACTTAGGTTTACGTCGCGCACCGCTGCTCGCCCTTGCGATAAGGCCGAGAGAAGTTTATGACAGATTTGCGGTCACAGATAATTTATTTAATTTATTTTAAATTATTTGGTGATAGTCAGTCAGTCGCACGGCAAGTTTTTTATTAACACTTTAAATTGAAGCTTATGAAATGTAATCGCACATTTACTATACTAATCTGATAATTGTTAATTTTTTTTCTTTCTTAATTTTTATCTTTTTGATATTGGCTTAAGTATTTTATATAATTTGTTTAGTGAACGTCTAGATGGCTCTCAAGAGGTGTATAGGGTTCAATTTCCGCTTTATACGAAATCTTTGCACATTTCGAAAGTAAAAAATATATTATTATGTGGGTCGAAAATAAATGTTTTCAAAAAAATTATTTCTTTGGGCGTTTATTTATAGTAGATTTTATGAATGTTACTAAAATATTAATAGAGACCACTTAACACGTAGTATAGTAGGAAAACGCTTTATATACGCTTTTTACAACACGATTTTTTGAGCTTTTCTGTAGGGAGCTAGCTATAAGAGGTTTAATTTTATATATTACTTCTAAATTGTATGCTCTTTTTGTGCAAATGAGTAAAAAATTAATTATTTAAACAATTACTGCAGTATTTTTTGCTATTTTACAAATCCTTGAATTATTATAAGTAGTACCAGTCACTGTTACACACTACACTGTGTCTAATTTGACCTAAATGGTACATATCCGTGACATTTAACTTTTACTTAAATTGTTGTATATTTGGTGTTAATATTTGTATAGGTAATCGAATAAGATCAATACTACTGCACTCTATGGTGCTGCTGATTCTCTTGATTCTCTCTCTCTTCCTCTCTTTTGACCATAGATACGATGTTGCACGATTACTACTTTGAGTAGATATTCTAAAAAGATTACTCTATGCTTAAACCTAGCGTGATATAAAATTCATGTTTTAATTAAAGATTATTATATATATATATATATATATATATATATATATATATATATATATATATATATATATATATATATATATATATATATATATATATATATATATATATATATATATATATATATATATATATATATATATATATATATATATATATATATATATATATAAGCGTGAAGCTAATATATATATATTAGCTTCACGCTTTATCCCGCACATGGCAGGGTAGACAGGGGGAACTGCAGGAACCATACGAACCTAGTGTTAAGACACTCCGTTGCTTTAGTCCCTGCTCATTTCCGTCCCCGCTTTCCGCCTTTTCGAGGCATTGCGTGTTAAGTGGCGGAACTCATCGCCGCGCTTTGCCTAGTTGCCAGAGCGAAGAAAATGGAAATAGAAAAATATACCGTGCTTTTATTTACGAGTGTAATTGATTTAGCCGATTGGACTAAAACTTATTCAATACTGGCAACAATTACATAATTTATGACCCTCGAGTCAATTAACAGATTGATATCGATCTACATAACATCAATATACATAATCGATACTTTATTGGACCAAGTGTCCAAAGGTTCAAATTTCTTTAACATATTGTATTTTTATATATATCTTTATATAATACAATGTTGTTCATTTCCAAGTATGAGATATGTTTTTTCTGTTTATTAAATAAGTTTAACATACAATTTTGATCCAAGAGAAATCACGCGGGACAGAGGAAGCAGGGCCTAAGTAACGGAGTGTCTTAACACTAAGTTCATATGGTTCGTGCAGCTCCCTCTGCCTACCCTGCTATGTGCGGGATGAAGCGTGAAGCTAAAAAAAAGAAATCACTTCACAATTACTAGAATTAAGTGTGACACATGAAGTATTTCAATGTCTGAAGTAAATTTAGGCTATTGATTTATATATAACAATTAACATAACGTTAAAGCGCTTAGTTTTAGTTCCTTTAAGTTAAAATATATTTATATATAAATTTAATTTTTATATGAATATTAGATTTTCATCAACATTCGTAACTAGAGGTTGCGTATTAATAAACCATGAATTGGAGCGAAACGTGTTACTTGAGTGTTTCCCCAGATTGCCAAGCGTGCATAGAGGCTATGTAATTCTATAAATTAATGGAGTTTTATAAGTATTGCCATATCGTGATTTCCTTATATTAATATTGTACGGTGAAAAATAATTGCCAACGAATGTATGTTAATTTTTTTTTTTAGCTTCACGCATTATCCCGCACATGGTAGGGTAGGCAGAGGGAACTGCAGGGACCTTGGAAACCTAGTGTTAAGATACTCCGTTGCTTAGTCCCTGCTTTCTCCGTCCCCGCTTTCCGCCTTTTTCGAGGCATTGCGTGATGAGTGGCGGAACTCAACGCCGCGCTTTGCCTAGTTTGCCAGAGCGAAAAAAATGGAAATAGAAAAATCCATCTTCCCCGACTGGGGATCGAACCCAGAAACAGTCGCGTTACAGGCAGACGTTACGCCTCTGCGCCACCACGGTCCTGTTAAAAAAATGTATAAGAATTTTCTTATTACTTTGTAAGTTTCTACTGCATTTATTATGTGAATAATGAGATACATCACTTATTTACCAGTTTTCGTCAAAATAGAGATTGCGTCTCGAATACTTAATATTGGAACCCAATATTCAACTGTCTTTTTTTCTGCCTACCTGACAAAGCATAAAGCGTTTACTTGCTCTTTTAAAGTGTGAGGTAATCTCAAGAAATAAAAAATTGAAAATGGAGTGTCTTAATATGTTAAAATACT
This sequence comes from Dione vanillae, assembly GCA_037178615.1. NCBI lineage: Eukaryota > Metazoa > Arthropoda > Insecta > Lepidoptera > Nymphalidae > Dione > Dione vanillae. The sequence goes on from JAZFAU010000270.1 coordinate 671,451, forward strand.
TACATCATTTCCATTGGCTTATTCATCTAAGCACAAAGCTAGAACAATTGGATTTGTGTAACACCATTGTATTATATTCATTAAGATAATTGTTACTGTTACAACGGTTTTATAATATAATATTATTTCTGAATTTAATATATATTATAAAGAAATCTAGATGAAAGTCAATTCCTCCGAGTGAGAATCAAACTTCCAACTACCTTGATATTTTCAGACGATATTCCACTACGCTTGTGCCTAATAATACCCATTGATATAATGCTAGATTTATCTATTTCCATTTTCTTGCTCTGGCAACTAGGCAAAACGCGTTGCTGAGTTCCGTCACTCAACACGCAAGACAGAAAAAGGGGACGGAAGTAGGGACTAAGCAACGGAGTGTATGCATTAGGTTCCTATGGTTCTTGCAGTTCCGTCTACCTTTTTACCCTGCCATGTTCGGGATAAAGCGTGAAGACATAAAAAAAATAGTAAATTATATATAAGAATTTATTTATTTATTCATTAGTTAATTATTTTTTATCTGTAGCTATCTCAAATAAAAGTCTTACGCTACTAATACATAAAATATATCGATATTCTAGTACAATACATTACACCGATTATGACAAAGCACAGATACAGTAAATAATTACGCAAACCTATTTCATTTCATTGGAAACCTTCGGATTTGCTCTTGGACTGGATTAGATGTTTGTCATTCACCATCGATTCGGTATTTTAAAAGTGGCTGTACTGCACGTTGGCTGCATAGCAATAACGTTAATGGCTAATTGTTTTATTTTAGTTTGAATTTTTAACGCTTTTATTGTGATAATTATATCTTTGTGGGTCAATTTGAAACAACGCCACAAATTCTTTAAAAATCTATATTTCTTTAAAGCTCTTCGTGGCTTTGGAAAAGAAGTTAACGAGTATCTAGACTTAGGTTACGTAAAAAATAGCAATATATGATTCCTATAACCATCTAGATAAATTGATTAAGCATTAAAAACCAGGAAATAATACTTTATTTACTTTAAAAATAAACATTAAGAACTTAACGAAATAATTTATAGACACTTAAAAGTGGGAATCGAACCCATAACTATCGAGTTTATAGTTACATCCATAACCAAATTATGCGTCATGACAGTGTCTACACGTTCATTGACAAACACACCTTTGTACATACATATTACATATATGCTCTACAGGTATATGCATATATTTTGTAAATTGGTCTTGTCTTCCGGATTAAATGGCCAACTCTCGATTTACTCAAAGTAATGGTGAATTCCAATATGTATTTTTACAGCTTTGATCAAATATCAATGTTTTTGAAAGTAATTGACATATATTTTACTTAAGTCATTAAAACTTTAGTCATATTTTATGTAAGCGGATACATGCTTTTTCAGCTTTCACCCTTGTCTAGAATTCCAATAGAAACTCAACTTATTTCAAAATATTATTTTTATTAGTAAAATAATGATACCGAAATTCCAAGGTTAAGCTTTAGCTAATAAAACAAAAGACGCACTATGTGTTTTATACACCACCATTGTGGCGCAATGGAACAGTCTCCTCACTGTCGTAAACGTAAATGTCTGTGGATTCGATTCCCAAAAGATCTAAAGGCATTAATTTTAGTGAACCAGCAGTAAATTAATTAAATATGTCAACAATTTCTTTGACTTTGACTCATTTTCTTTTAAAGATAAAATACGCTTCTGTTTTAAATTTCAGTACATAATACACAATATATCTAATTCGGACGGAGAACAGAGTGCCATGACACCAATTTCTCTCTTCCTATTTTATTATAACTGGTAGTTAAAAAAAAACAATCACGTCGTTAAAACTCATATACATACATATATTTATTTAAGAGAGCTACGGATAAAATTATATGTCAAGTGATATCCTGTACATAAGAAAGTTGTCGGCTTACATCAACAGGATGCATTCTCTTTAGAAGAAATCATTTAACGACCAATATATATTAAGCTGCTAAATTGAGGGTTATTATGGAAAATATAAACATGTTTTTAATCTTCAAGTGAGATTCATCATTTAGCAGAATAAAAGCAGTCGTAATATAATTCAAATTAAATTTAAGTGTAATGACGATCGGATTGTTGACTTCTCGTTTGAGATCATTTTAGGTTCGATCTTTATTTAGGTTTAAAAAAATATATTACTATAGTTTCCTTACTTTGGTAAATAAAAAAGTTACGCCATTCAATAATGGAGAAGAAAGTGACAAGCGGAGTGTCTTAAGTCTTAGTTCTCATTACCTACGTGAAATATGTGCTATATGCGTAGTACAGACTGCAACAAAAAAATAACTATGTTTGAATTATAAGTTAAAGGACTCATTAAATATTTTTAAATATATAATGTAAATGATTATCATACTTGTACGTTTTAAATAAACATTATAAATGTGGGTAATAAATAAGCTGGAAAAAAGGGATAATAAAGCTGGAAAAGATTGTAGCCTTATAACATTCAGTGTTTGACCTCTCTCCTTCAAGGACCTCCACGATTGTGAAAATAAAAATGTTGTTTGTCTGTTCTCCATTCAACGTGACATTGGCGAAGTGAATTGTGCTCAACTGGCACGCTCGGAACGCCATAGATAAAGAGAAGAAGAAGAAATAAAAATGTTTTAAATATATAAAATCTTATAAATATTAAAATTTATAATAAATTGTGATATTTAATCAATATACTGGTTTAAAGGTAAATGTTAAACGAGACACTTGTATTTATATTTCATATTGTAGAACCAGAAAATAAACAAAAACCAAACCAATACCAACCGCCATTGTAACTCGAGCTATACGCTGAAATAAAGTGCAAATTACTAAAATATCAATTTCTCTTTCATCCTTTACATATCTCTAAAGATTTTGACTTTTTTAAAAAAGAGTGATGGGATATTATTCGACCATTTTTTTTCTAAATATAATCATTTGGATTATTGAAATTCGAACCTATATCTATTTCAATACAAATTAGTCAGATATCCCAACTACTACGTGCATAACTATAATACATTAGCAGTATGTTACACAAAATTGTGAACACTTAAAGAGGTCTTTTTAAACTGGTCGTGCACTACAGTGACGGATCCTTTCGAATGTCCATGGAAAATAACGAAAGGGCAAAGACCTGTTTTTTTTTTTTTATTTGAATACGTATACTTTTTTCGCAATAAGGTGCAAAATCGTGACGAAGGAAATAAAAATACAAATATATCCGACGGAATTTAATATGCTTTACTGCATATAATATTGTGTTTGTTTATTTTAAATGTTGCACAGCTGTATCGCTATATAGTTTTTTAAAATTTCATTAAAAATTTCTTTGTTCGTTCAATTTAAAATTAATGACCACTCAATATTTTTTTTACTTGCAACATTTTTAAAATATTCATAAATGAATGTACACACTGAATTAAATGCAATGTTCATACAACCTTACATAATACGTATTAGAATAATCTCAAGCACAGTGTATCCATTAAATACATAAACGCATTGTTTCAACTGACGTGTGTATAACAGATGTTTGTCTCACCTTGGCTCTTAGACTCGCCTGAGCAGAAACTGATAAAACTAAACCCTGACACAAATAACGGGAACAAAAAACAATACACTTCCCGTTTCCGTATGTCGTGAACTTGTCAAAACTGTCAATAGCTTTCTTTTATATGCTTACATGGCCATGAGTTGAGAGTATACAGCCTAATCAACATAAATTGTGTGATATTATCTGTTTAAATTCATTTAAATAATGCAGTTAATTAGTTGCGTTGTAAATGATGGGTTAAAATTTTTTTGGGCCTATATTTTAGATATATTTTTTATTTTATAAATATGAAATGATGATTCGATTTATATACTAAGACTTATTAATATTTGTGATTAATAAATAATGTAATATTTACCAAAAAGTATATAGAACACTATAATAAAGACATATCTATATATATACATATATATAAAAAACTTACTAAATCAATTTAAACGAACTCCCAACGGTTTCTAAACGGTTAGTGTAAATTAACATTCGTTTCACACACAAGCTGTTCACACCCAATGTCAGTGCCTGTCACAACTATGCGTTCGCATGTAATGTTAATTATTTTTCACTATCGAAATTGTATGTATAAGGTCATATTTGTATATAAAATAATTTTACCATATTTACCAGCCAATGAAAATGGTAACCCTTATTCTCTAATTTTGTTATTTTATGTCTATATAATTCACTTATCATCACTCCTAGATAATAAAGATATAGATGCAAACATATTATTGAAATATTTAAGTATCAAAATCATCTTAATTTAGCTTAAATAATTGAATTTTGTTTTTTTATGTTGTAAAAAGATAAACTGAAATATAATGTAGAAATAATTAAGACGTGTATTTAGCGTATAAGCTACTACTGTAATAATATAATTAGCCAATTTACATTTGCAACGTACTCCTAAGTAACATACAACTCTTGACATGATGTTTTGAACTAGAGTTAATGGTGCATTCAAAATAGTGTCATCATTGCATAGAACATGTGTTTTTACTACTTTATCTGTGTCACTGGGTAAAGGGCGAGCGTAGGTAGAGACTACAGATAACGAATGCATTGTCAATAATATCGAAAATATATAGAAAAGTTATTAAAGTTTTTCTTCTAACATTCGAAGCCATTGTGGATTAGCCACATAGCACCTGGTTGTTTGACAATGGTAATAGGTTCGATCCCACTAGGAAGAGTGTATAATTTTCACACTATATCTTGAAAATTTGCGGAAGGTAAAAAATTGATTGTTTTGACATTACGTCTTTGATACGTGATGCTGAAAAAAAATTATATTATATAAAACAAACTACTCTATAAAGCTTAAAATATAGTTTTTTAATATATATTTTATCAATATTGTGTTGGATTTTATAAGATGCAGTTCATAAATTTGTCTCAAAATAAAATTAATTAAAATATTATTTAATTATATATATTTGTATGTATAATATAATTGTCGTTACATACAGTAAAATATGGGTTTCTTTTTCAATATTACCTGACACATTGTAAAAGCAATTACAGTACTGCACCGTTACTTAAGTTTCTTCAAGAACTCATTGCAAAATTCAGTCGGAAGTAATAATTTAAGAGAGAATCATCTGAACGACATTCGACATGACAACAAGTTACATTCACGAAACATTTTATGTGAAATAAAATTTGTAAATCGTGCAATATATATTATAATAAAATTACACTACTTTTGGTTTATGGCTTTAAGTATTTCTGTATGTAAAGCACGACGCGTCGACTAGCACTTATTCAGATATAAAATAAGTTCCCCAATGGTAAGAGATAAACATCTCCATAAAACCTAGAACGGAGAACAGAGTGACGTAACACTTCTTTCTGCATATTGCCTATAGGTACATTATAACTACTAGACCGAGAAGAGCAGAAATTATTACAATCAGTATTATACTTAATTTAAACCTATGATTAACCTTAAACAAAGAAATGTATGAAGCCATTTATAAGAAGAAGTGAAATACACAAAAAATAATACAAAATATTTAGTGATGTTGTCTTATCCTGTATCTTCAATTGACATTTTAAGAACCCGGATGGGCTTTAACAATATATTATACATTGGACTGTTATTCGTGTAAGAGACGAGACAAAATAAAATGGATAGTTGTAAGGAGTAATCATAATTGGCATATGATTTTTATTATGTATGTACAAACAAAGCGGAAATTTTGAATTAAAATCTGTTTATTTAAAAAATAATATTATACAAATGACCACAAATTATGTTAAAAAATACAATTTTTGTTGGTTTAAAGAAGTTACGAAATAAGAATAATAGTTAATTTTATAAAGCGTCACGTGAATACAACAAGCACGTGTTGAATATTTCATTGGTAAAAACATGATATAAAAAAATATTTAATCTGTTTTCAAAACGAAGTTTTCACGTTTTAATTATAATATTTTTGGGTATAAAATAAATACGAACGCATTATATTAAATTATTATAGATATTTTTTAAGAGTTAGAATTCTCCGTAAGCACTTCTTGTATCAGGTTCTCGTGGTCTAGAAATTATCTTGAATAGGCGTTCTCCCTTACTTCAGTCACGCAACAACAGTGACATAACGTTCCTTCCCGCTTCCGAGACCGCCATGTTGGATTGCGTCACAAGTTGCACAAATTATGTATTTGCACAGATTGCCAATTAATTTAGCCACTTCCAAGATATAGATAAATAATATTTGATTTTAATTGGTTATCAATTTATGAATTATTTGTTTTGTATTCATAAAATTTACATGAAAATTAATAGGAATATAAGATCTAATATTGATTTTTAATTTTATACATCTTCCGCACTACGCGGTTGGTAGGCTGAGCCTAGCGAAATATTAAAACATTATTATTAAATTGTTAAATGGCGGGATTTTAAATGCCACACTTAGTCTCAACAAGATCAACAGCTAGTAAAATATTAGTACTCCGTAAATTTAACACATATATAGATATACATATGTATATTTTATTTAAATCCATCGCTCTCACATGTCAATCAAAAACAAGTAATCCAAGAATAAACGTCAACCCTTATTTAGTATTCGAAAGTCCGGTTATAATTCTGTATTGTACTACACATACAGTCCGTCTCTTCGTTTCGTCACGATCGAAGCCGTGACCTTTGGTTGTTAGGCTTTTGTAACAGTTGTCAAAACTTTAATATTTAATTATTTATTGATATATGAATGATTAATGGTATTAAATTATTTTTTAGTCAGCACCATTGTATGTCATTGTGTCATGTCTACTTTATTTAATGTAGCTTAAACATGAGGTGTTTTTATAATTATAAAATGTGCAAATCACTTTAAATAAATTAAATTTGAACTTTATGCATGAATATTGAAATGGCTGTATAGCAGTTTAACATTATTTTTTTTTAAACTATTTCAGTTTGTTTTAATTGCACCGTGTATATTCCAGCTAAAAATTTTAGTAGTGAGATATAGTTTTTTTAAGTGTTAATCTACACTAAGGGTAGCAAAATAATTATTAACGGTATCATTTTCATCATGGAAACTGTCCAAATGACGCGGGTTCAAGTCCAGCTTTGTTCAAATTTTTATGTTTTCTCAGAATATAGAGTGACATATGTCACATATATGGCATCTAATGTTTTACGACGTCAATGCATACAAAAGGAACTGTATATTTAGTTTTAATTTAAAAGCTTCTAAATTAGGGAAATTGGATTCATACCATAGCTCGGAATGTTTAGAAATATGTACCCATAGTAAGAGGTAAACCATCTATTAATTGCGTTTACAAGCCAATGTATTTTTCCACCATCATTATTATAGATAAATACGAAAAACGATCACAGCAATGTTGTCATATTTTTATTATTGTGTTAAAACGCAAGTTGTGTTTAAGCACTTCCTACTTCATTATAGATTTATTAATATCTTGGTATTAACTTGTAAATAACGCAGAATATAATAAATACTGAGTTTACTTCCTGCTCGCGTAGGCGACATTATATGCACATCTTTTATGTAAAAATATGATTTAACTATAGGTTTTCAAATCACATCTACGTATTTAAATATTATTATTAAAAGGCGTACTATCTTAATGTAAAATAAAGAATGATAAAAAAGTTATAACTGGACGTAAAAATGCTATGTCAAATATATTAAGAAATATATCTTCATATGTTTTGTACGTCTTATGAATATTTTCACAACAAAAAATTAACAAAACGACTTTTCTTTTAAATTAATTTAATAATCATTTCTCTCTTTATTTAAAAGCTTTGACGTAATAACGAACGAGTCACTCAATAAAAATAAAATGACATAAACATATAATCGTAAAGTAGTGTTCGATTATTGTTATATCATCGAATGTGTGTCAGTGGTCTAACGCTGGTGCTGCTTCCACCGTATACACTTTCATTCTCTACCCATTTATTACTTTCGTTTTCGCTGCAGTCGTGACGTCACGTAATCCGCCTTAATCGTTGTGCAATTATCCGGTTGTGGGAAATGTTAATGCATGTTTTTGAGTTTACGGTATATTATTTTTATTAACTGATCTAGTTTAGAGTAAAGGTGATTTAGGTTGAGTGGTGATGGATGGGTGACCGGGTTAGGCGTTTATAATTTATTTTCTTTACTTAAATAAACATGTTAATTGATTAATTTTGTAAATATTTTATTTATTTAAATCATTTTTAATTATAAATTTTTAAAGACAAAAGCGGTTGGAGTATACTTTAAAAAAAATATCGAAACACGCGTAGAACATATACTTATCTCAAGCGTATTCGGACAGAGATTCTATGTAATTGAATTAAATGACAATAATCACTTAAGATTGTTTCAAAGTAGTTCCCTTTCAATATAGGCCTATATATATACAACAGCTCTGACTGACATAATTTTATTGCTCTTATAGTCTTATTTATCTAAAACAACCCGCTTTTTAAAAGAGATTCCTGAATTTTCAAAAATTATAACATAAAATCATATGAACACTTATGAAATTTGGTACACATGCTTTGCAATCCTTAATATACTCAAATATAATCCAATTCCAAAGAAGAGCATTTACTGGGAAAACGACCGTGAAAGATATTTCGACCAAGGTTCGCTCCTGTAATGATTTTTTGCTATGAGTTCTAAAAATGTTACTCCAGGAACCGTTTTGATCGTTCGATATATATTTTTATAAAGTCGTTTCAATAAGCTTTGTAATTACAAGTTTAAATATGTAAATTGTTAAAAGACGTCAGTTATAAATAACGCTTAATCATTACATTTTCGATTGCATATCACATTATTTTTGACATTTGAACCGGAAGACCGTCTGTCGATTTACATAATCACTTTCTATGGTGTATTGTGCATTAATAAAACGTCTTAATAAACTTTAAAGATATTGCCACATGTTCATAAGATGATATCGAGGACCGTCGTGGCGCAGAGGCACAACGTCTGCCTGTAACGCGACGGTTTCTGGGTTCGATCCCCAGTCGGGGAAGATGGATTTTACTATTTCCATTTTCTTCGCTATGGCAACTAAGGCAAAGCGCGACGTTGAGTTCCGCCACTCAACACGCAATGCCTCGAAAACGGCGGAAAGTGGGGACGAAGTAAGCAGGGACATAGTAACGGAGTGTCTTAACACTAGGTTCTAATAGTTCCTGCAGTTCCCTCTGCCTACTATAGTAGCCTATACTAGTACTATAGTAGTACTATACTAGCCTGCCATATACGGGATAAAAGCGTGAAGCTAAAAGAATTATTTAGAAGGATAGGATAAACATTTTTTATGAGTTTATTGAATACATATTAAATTAACAATATACTAAATTTATAAGTTTTAAAAAATTATAGTAAAGTAAAGTTAAATTACTGCATGTGATATATTATACGATATACTTTTAACGTCTCAAATATCCAATTTAAAATTATAAAACGTGGCGAAGGCCAGCTTTTAGCTACTTTCAATTTTAAGTTCAAAGTGACGATAATGAAACAAAATTATCACCACTTACAAAGTTAACATTCTAAAACAATAAAAATATATGAACGCTTCTTACGTTTCTGTAATTGTGTAAGAATAACACATTAATTGTTTTAAATTTATTAAAATTTAAAACAATTAATGTGTTGAATTTTCAAGTTTTTAAAATTATAGTTTACATATATGCTATTTTAATATAAATACATACACATATACTTTGTTGCTCGGAAATAATACTATAATATCTTTTATTTTTTTATAAATGTCATATTATAAGAAATAAAAACAATATACTATACATACTGTTTTTATACATTTTTCAGTAATTAAATAATGATGTTACTGTAAGGATTTATCCAAAAAATAATTAAGAGCTTAATTTCCATTCAGGAGACTAATTACTTTATTTTCTGTTTTTCCTTATATATTAACTAAATTTACTTAATGTAGTTGTTGTATAATAAAAGAGATTTTATAAACAACAAATGGAAAGCGGAGATTTCTCTTAAAAGAACACACCTTTTACACTATAAACAGCACAACTATGCTCGACAAATATCTTCAAAATATTATACATAAACAAATTGATTATTTATTTTACTATTTTTTTTATATCTTCACGCTTTATTCCGCACATTGCACGGTAGGCATAAGGAACTGTAGGAACTATAGGAACCTAGTGTTAAGACACTCCGTTGCTTAGTCCCTGCATTCTGCCTTTTTCGAGGCATTGCGTGTTGAGTGGCGGAACTAAACGCCGTGCTTTGCCTAGTTTCCAGAGCCTAGAAAATGGAAATAGAAAAATCCATCTTCTTTGAGTGGGAATCAAACCCACAAACCGTCGCGTTTACAGGTAGACGCTACGCCTCCGCGCCACGACAATTTATTTTATCTGCATAAATAATGTGTTCTGAGATCAAAGCTTAATGAAAATGTCACTCAAATCGGTATCGTAACAATTGAAAGTCGTCGTGTGTACATAATAATTGAATAAAACAATTTGTACGTAAAGATTTTTTTGTAACATTTTTGTAAATATTTAAGAGAAAGCTAATAAATTTAGTGAAATAACTATATGAAATTTAAAAATAAATATATAAAATATATATAAATTCAATTATTGTGTAATTAGTGTTAAAATACACATCAAATGCTGTCCTTGCTAGAAATCGTAAAACGGTAAAAAGTCGTTAAAAGGTAAAAACTAATATAATCAATAACTATTTTGTTTTTTTTTTAGCTTCACGCTTTATCCCGCACATGGCAGGGTAGGCAGAGGGAACAGCAGGAACTATTGGAACCTAGTGTTAAGACACTCCGTTGCTTAGGCCCTGCTTTCTCCGTCCCCGCTTTCAATAACTTTTATTCAATAGCTTTTTTCAATAACTTATATTTAAATAATATATTTACTAACTTATAATTGCAAACAAAGAAATAATAAAGTAAAATGTTACAGCTATTCTTATTATCAAGGATATGAAAAATGCTTAAAAACACGTGAACCGTTACTGGCATGCAAATATTGCACTTTGTTTAACATTCCAACACTAATGCAATGTGCAGGTGTATACAAACTTGATTGTGACTGTGGCTTATCTTACATTGGTCAAACAAAGAGAAGCATCGGTGTTAGGGTGAAAGAGCACATCTCAGATATCAAGAATGGGCGTGTATTAAAGTCAGCTGTGTGTGAGCACTCCTTGAACAAGCCTAACCATTACATCAGGTTTGATAAACCTCATATACTCGCTAGGGAAAATAAATATATTCCTAGAATGATCCGCGAGGCTATTGAAATACAAAAACATCCTAATTTCAATAGAGAAGACGGTTGGAAGCTTTCTACCACTTGGGATCCACTTATAAAAATTTTAAAATCCCAAACACACCACACCAGAGGGCAGGATACAGTCAGCTCATTCTGCAGGAATCCAGGGCAGTACGCGAGGCAACTCAGGAACCGTTGGCGGTAGTTTGATATAATAATTGTATCAAATGACAGACGAATGCCACCTCAGTCTACCCGTGACCACGGACTACTGCAAAGTGTTCGAAACGTCGGGTTTCACTAAAAAATGATAATATACGCGATAAATCCGGTTAAATTGTTTTATTTAAAACTAATGCAATGTTCTGTGTCGATGCACTTAACTGCATTTAGCTGAAAGTTCAAACGATATTTTATTAAAGTTACATTCATATACCTTTCGGGTTATACTGTAAAATCGTAGAAAATAAAATAATTTTGACAATATCATAGCCTTACATAAAATACAACACTATGACTATAGGGCATAGGTTCTTACTATGGTATAATACTCGGGAAATAAAAATATTCTTAATTTTTAATATACATAGTGCTGTATCGCTTGAAGACCCTTATAGCGCCGAGGCACAGATTCTGCTAGTAAACGTGACGGTTTGTGGGTTTGATTCCCACTAGGGGAACATGTATTTTTTTATTCCCGTTTTCTTTGCTCTCAACATGCAATGCCTTGAAACGACAGAAAGTTGAAAATGGAGTGTCTTAACACTGAGTTCCCACGGTTCCTGCAGTTCCTTCTGCCTACCTTGCTATGGGTAGGATAAAGCGTGTAAAAAATAAATTGTTACCTTTATCTATTTAATAAATAATATTTTTATGCTTATGCTTATGTTACTATCTAGCATGCAAATATTGCACTTTGATAATTGATCATGATATTCTGTATCCACATAAAGAAAGTTAACCTTATTAATATTTCCTTAATGAAGACCGTCGTGGCGCAGAGGCGTAAGCGACTGCCTGTAAATTCGACGATTTGTGGGTTCGGTTCCCACTCAGGGAAGATTAGGCAAAGCGCGTCGTTGAGTTCCGCCACTCAACACGCAATGCCTCGAAAAAAAGCGGAAAGCGGGGACGGAGAAAGCAGGGACTAAGCAACGGTGTGTCTTAACACTAGGTTCGTATGGTTCCAGCAGTGCCCTCTGCCTACCCTGCGTGAAGCTATAAAAAAAATCCTTAAATGCGCTTTTATTTGCTTCAGTATTTAACAATTTTAATTGGAAAAGAGCATAAAAATCCTTACAAATCATTTTCATTTCATATGTCTACATCTGATGTTTAAATTTAAATAAAATTGATATGTAGAAAAAGCTTCCTCACAATGATACTCTTATAGAGTAATGAATCTAAAAGTTTAGGATTTTTACTTATATTTTATTTATTTTGCTCTATGGGACACAAATATTTTAATTATTATTAGTAATTAAAAAACACAAAAGCTTAAAGATTTTTGTGAAGACAGACTCAAGCAAGCAATGTTGTTGTTCCTTAAGTCAGTATATAACTAAATGTCCAAAAGAAAACTACGCTTTATAATCTGTTGCCATATCATACCGTTTTAGATACATAACAAAAATGTAATTAGCGGATATTAACACAAATAGATCTAAGCTATATGTAGCTCTAGTTCTACATAAGGGTGTATTTAATAACTTCTTTTTACTACTAAGCGATTGAATATCCGGCGTGCGATTTTTTGTGTTCTTTTGAGACTTTGATATGGTTATACTTGAGCAATCAAGCAATAGATAGCAATTACTACTATAATTATCGTAGAATATTATAAATTAAACGTGAATTCCTAAAGGATTTTTACTTATTTAAGGGATATTTCTAAAAATGTTACTTGCTAAAATTATTAGCGTTTTTGTTATTTACTGCAGTGCCATAATTTTCAAACGGATTCTTTGAGTTTTCTTAAATATATTATTTGCTATGATAGTACAATAACATTCTAATATTTAATATATTGTACTAATAATAACTTATTGATTTGCTTTATGAAACATGTCACCTCTTATGTCACCATAAAAGTATTTAGACTTATATTTTTCATATTATATATTTTTATTGCATTATTGTATCATATTAGCCAAAATCACCATTAAAACTATCAATCTCGTAATAATCGATAGATGAACGAATTTTCCCACCAACGCATTACAAAACCGGTGCGTTTCTGGAGCAAGGTCACAAGATGGCGGCCAACTTAAGATGGAGGCACATCGTGTGTCAGTTGCTGTCAAACGAGCAAAGACGTAATACTTCGCAGCCTAATAATACATTAATATATGATTTATCGTAATATTATACTTTGGCCACATTTAAATAATTTTAAGCTCAATTTAAATGTTATATCTCTAATCGCGGTATTGATGTTAGATATATTAATAAGTCGTTTCTTAATATTTATTTATAAATTTATATTTATATAATCTATGTAATATTTAATAGCACTTGTTGCATATCGCAACATATTATGAGTCACATACATTTACGTATTTACATATTTTAGAATTAAGAATACAGATAAATATAAAAATGAAGTCAAGAAACTACCAAATCTATGATGTAAAAGTTTTGTAACATTCAAGGTTATAGGAATGGCGGACGTTCAAATTACAGGGTGTGTGTGAAAAAACTTGTAGTATTAGCAATATAAAGACGTTGAAAATTATATACGTAAATTGGTTACGAAATATAACATTTATTTAAAAATTTTAGATGTAGATTATTTTATGATTTTGACAATAAGCACGACGATTGTAGATTCGGTTTCCACTCGAGGTACATTTAAAGTTGAAGCGCGTTAAACATATAAAAATTATTTTTAAATTTTGATTACTTTTGTTTCGGTTTAAATATAAATAAGATATTAATCTGTTTTTGTAGTCACTTTTAGGAGCAATTCAAGCGCGACAATATTTAAATGTGGTTAAAGTAAATATATGCATACATATATGCAACATACGTACATTTAATGTGTAAAATTCATTCATTATTTTAAAACTATTTAAAATGTCTAACAAAATGATCTGAACAACAAATACAAGTGCTTCGGTATAATATGACCACGGTTTACTTACACTTTCGTCAAACAACGGATTTGTAAAACCAAGGCCGAGCTTATGTTACTATCGCCTTCTATATATCAATTATTACTGTAATCTATAAACGTGAGTCGGAATTTGTTAATTAAGAATTTATTTCCTTCATTTAATCGATAGCAACGAGTTATGTAAGTTTAAAAATAAACACATGATGTAGAATAATTTATTCAATTTGGTAACGCATATATAATTTTATATTAATTTTAGATATATAAAAATATTCCAGAGTAGGTAAAACTGGAAAATAGTTAATTGTAAGATCGATTAAAAAAAAGTAACTTCGTAGTAAATATACGCCATAACCAATTCATGTTTTCTTTAACGAAACTAACCAAATCTAAGACCATCGTGGTGCAGGCACAGAGTATGACTAACATGCCTGTTGCTGGTTCAAGTCTCGCTGATGGGAATAAGTTGTTTAATTTCCTCTGTAACAAGATATATGTCGCTCGGCGGTGAGTTTCGTAAAGGGTTTCCTCTGCTTATCCTGCTTTATGTTAAAATTGAAAATGTAAAAAAACTAACACCTTATACCAAAAATACAACATGATATATTCCCTACGTTTTTTATAAGCTCACTTCCGGTTTGTCGCGAAATAATTAAGGTCATTTAAATTTCATGGCTCAGTCATTGTTTTCTATTTTGACCCCTATGTACAGTGTACGTGGTCGTGTTAAAGAAACGTCATTACAAAGTTAATATTACAAGCGAGATAATATAGCTGAATCCAATCGAAGACAAGGTAATATATACCAATTTATTGGAATGTTTCACAGACACGGTAGCTACAGTGATACATATAATATTACACTGTGTTCTTTAAATATTTATGAAATTATTACAATAATTAATAAATTTTACAATTACATTTTATTCGACCGTCGTTGCACACGCGTAGCGCCTGCCTGTAAACGCGACGATTTCTGGGTCCAATTCCTATTTAGAGAAGATGGATTTTTTATTTCCATTTCCTTCGCTCTGGCAACTAGGCAAAGCGCGAAGCTTAGTTCCGCCACTCAATACGCAATGCCTCGAAAATGGCGGAGAGCAGGGAAGAAGCAACGGAGTGTCTTAACACTAGTTAGCTATTAATATTTAACATTAGGGCAGCCAAAAGCTAGTATTGCATAAAATGTACTTTATAAAAAGCCCTACTTCACGCAATTTCTTTGACTGTCAAATGATTACGTATTGGATTGAATTATATAGTATAGATTACCTAATTTCCCGTTTAAACTAGAATTACTCTAAGATATTCTGGTGTGTAAGAAAGTTCTTACGTAATTTATTGTTCAAACATTATTCTATATGTAATATAGAGAACCTTGCAACAGTAACGTAGTACAATTTTCTTCGAGTGGGAATCGAACTCGCAACCGTCATCTCTATAGAAAGATGCTATTGCCGCTGCTCTACGAAGGCTCCTAAATAACTATCTTGTACTATATGTAATGTCAGTACTTTTTTGTAATACTTGACCTACATTAATATAGATAAGGTAAATGGAGGTTTATATTGTATAAGTTGTATGGAGATGAAAGATCTTCAAACTAATTGATGTCACCAAATACATATTAAAATAAAACTGTAATTTTGTTCATTTTTGAAACTATTTCTTTGTTTTCCACTAGAATAAACAAAATTCTTAATATGTTTGTATGATTATCAAGTAAACGCTTCAAATTCGCAACGTTTCATGTTTTAAATGAAATGAATATATATAAAGCAATTATTTAATTTATTGTGAATCAGTTGTGTAACTAAATCGCATAAAATTTTATAAACTATTTTCTGTCTCGGATCTGTTAGATAATATGTCAGTTTTGTCAGTATTACATCTTGTTACACTGACAACGCTTTGTTCTTTCCAACAGTTCTTTAAAACAATACAGCTATGTATATGCGATTCTATTCTACTCCATTCACTTATGGGAATGTGGAACTTGTGACCTATAAAGGCCGCAGTAGATATTTTTTTTGTATAAATTTAAACTTTATCTTTAAAGACAAAAAGTGTGTTTTTCTTTGATTCTTTATACTCGTTATACTGTATAGGTTACTTTTGTACGTAATAAGTGTTGTACCCTTTAATAAAATCATAGCAGTTTTATTATGTAATTATGTTAGGAGGACCGTCGTGGCCCAGAGGCGGAGCGTCTACCTGTAAACGCACGGGGTGTGGGCTCGATTCCCACTCGGGAAAGATGTATTTTTCTATTTCCGTTTTCTTCACTCTGGCAACTAGGCAAAGCGGAGCGTTGAGATCCGCCACTCAACACGCAATGCCTCGAAAAGGGCGGAAAGCGGGGAAGGAGAAAGCAGGGACTAAGCGGCAGAGTGTCTTAACACTAGGTTCACACACAGTTCCCTTCGCTCACCCTGCCATGTGCGTGCCTGCATCTGCTTTATTCTTTTATTTTTTTAAATTTAATTTATTTAAACCATAACAAAATTATGAAATAGATAAACAAAATTGTCGAATGAGTGTGGAATTTGATTGCGTGACTCTGAACAAGACACAAGTAGACGTGGCTCAGTAGTTTCAAAATGAGTCACGGAAAGGAAGGTCGTGTGTAGAAAGCTTTAGAATTCGGAGTTGAACTAAGATTGACATGCTGATAAATAATAAAAATAATTTATATATGTAATAAAATTATTATGAAAATTATTTTTTAAATTCATATATAACTTTTATTCTATGACAATTCTATGACATTGTCGCTTACTGTATATGTTTATTATATATACATATTATTTGTATATATTGTTTATATATCAATAGATTAAAGCAGTTTCAGAGTAAAGCGATATCACTGGTATTTTGGTTATATTCTAGTGATAAACTCGTTTCCTAATGATTAAAGCTACCTAATACCGACCAAGTGACCTAAGGTGAATGCTAAGAACATGCACTAAAATCGTGCTGCATGCAATCTAAAAAGGGCAAAGGTTAGCTCCACTTCACTTCCTGTCAGAAATTTTGTAATTTGCTTCCGTTATTTGTTCCTATCGTAACATTTAATATGTATACAGAATCTATCGAATATTTTATTTAAAAAAAAAAAGAAAAAATCTTAACATCGCTAAGTAGATAGTCTTCTTTTACAACAAAAGTATGAACTTCTGGGTTGTAACTTCTACGAACTTCTATATTCTTTGTATTCTAAAGGAACTCAACGCCGCGCTTTGCCTTATTGCAAGGGCCAAGGAAATGAACATAGTTTAGAATTTCGAGTGGTAATCGAATCCACAGACCGTCGCGGTTACAGTCAAACGCTGTCGCCTGACGCCTCTGTGCCACGACATATTTTTTTAAGGAAATTAACATATCATTTTCCGTTTCTTTGCATCCCCCTTTGTTCTTATGTCTTTACATGTCAATCTGGGGAGGCCACCTAGTTAGCTTTATAAGCTACAATTGTAGGGGTTTAATTTTGATTGCACCCTACAAATATGTTACAAAAATATAAGCATATATTTTCTCCGCCTAAAATAATTACTTTTTCTCTTTTTAAAGGACAATAGATTAAGAAATGCATGTAAAATAAATAATAATTTTTAATCAGGAAGTGATAATTACAACATACCTCACAGAGGTGAAATAGCTTTCTTTAAGCCTACTAAAACTCGTTACGTTACATAATAACTAGATCAGTTATCGAGGCCACCCACTAATACTACATGTATAGAATAAATAGCAAATTATAACACGCATTTATAGCTATTATTCAAATGGGAATAAGCACTATAATTTCATAAACATATATGGCAATGTGATGTACTGCTTGATTTATTGTATTGATGTATTTACAAGCAAATATACTATTTAAGCTTCAGGTATTTGGTGCTATATTAGCATAATTACTCATATTTTGTTTGTATACTTCTTACAGCTTATATTTACAAAGCTTGTCATCCTTATATACTTCCGGCGCTAGGAATGTCAATGATGAACTTTATTAAGCCACTTTTTGCACTTAAAATAAGGTTGTTTAAAGGTGAACCAGAGTATGGCTTTTATAAAATTAAGATTATGTATCTGTAACAATAAATCAAGCTTAATAACTTATTTTTAAAGCTATTTATCGTAAAAATGGTTAAGTAAGAAAACTTTCAAAATTTGGCGTCAACTTGTATCAAAAAGATCTTCCATCTTTCTTTGTCCCAGTTTTGCTTGGTACCTTTTACGCAAAAAGCTTACAGCATTTTTTTGGATAATGCGCTAATTTATAGGTGTTAATTTATAAAAACGTTATTTTGTATTCGCATTGTAAATAAACATCTTCTTTTTTTATATTTAAGAATAAAACTTTAACCCAAACATTAGAAATAGTATCTAGTACTATTTGTAATGTTTAGGTTGTAATACAAGTATTGAATGTGTCTATTATACAAAAAAATCAGTTTTAAAACATCTGGAATTATTTATTATCTACATGATTTCAATTAACCACCATTCGACAATTATATATAGTACTGATAACCGAAGCCAAGGCTTTCGGGTCCATCGATGACATTTCGACGAAGTCGCACCGATGCGGATGTAATGGAATAATATATTGAACTTGTTTAAGCAATTAAAAATAGTAAATAATGAAATAAAAATTGTTAACTAAAACTGTTGTTTTATATATTATAGAACTGTAATATTAAATATAATTAAAAAATATCATGATCAACTGATCCTAGAAACTTATTGCGATAATTAATTGAAATTAATTATGCGTTTCTTATTATCATTTTAAATTTTTTGTATTTGTTACAGATACACGAACACATGACTTCAGATGAGCTACGGAGCGTCTTCCACGTAGAGCACCATAGTAATGTACCAAAATACCACTTAGTCCACCTCACACACCACCTTTCTAGGCGGAATGTTGCAGCATCACACCCCTTGAACTCCCACAACCAGATACCCAGCAGTGGAAAGGTGCCACATGAGAAGATTACTAATCCAGCGCCATCACTTCTCAATGACCAGATGTACGTCAAAGCTAGAAAACATATCAAGGATGTTGACATCATAGGTGATCTAAATAATACAGTGAATTTGCAATTTAGCGTTTCAAGTTCTAGTGATAGTGTAAGTGATGGTGACAAGGAGCATGCTGTGGAAGATCAGGAGGATGATGTACATAGAATAGAATTGGAAGCTTTCGGAAAACAGCTTAAGTTGGTGCTAAGGAAGCAAGAGGGTCTGGTGAAGAAAGATGGTCTGAAAATGTGGCGGGCGTTGACAAACGAGTCGTTACCTCACGGGGTCGACTACGAGGAGATGGAAACTGTAAGTAATTTAAAGTATCATTTTTCATGTAACATGTGGTTGAGGTAGCACTGTTATACTAGATTAAAGAGTAAAGATATCCGAAATTTATTCACTTAAAATAATAAATTCCGTCTCTGTAAATTTTGTGAATCAATGGTTTAAATATTTTAAAAAACAGTATAATTATCCACAATACTTAAATAGTAAAATTTTTCTATTATCTAGTAGTTATATGTTTAAAATTACAAATACTATTCTTCATTCAAATAGACGATTGTGTGCGTCATTTTTTGATAACATTACATTTTAATACACGTAAGATGTGTACACTCAGACTTTTATAGGATTTTTTTAATTTGGATGTGATGACTTGACGTTACAAGTTAGTGCTTACTTAAAACCCATCCAACACTGGATTTGCTTCGAAAGACTTCAAACATCTACGGTGTAAATGTTTATATTTGTTTTGCACATCACAATTGCGTCACGAAAGTTTTAGATAGTAATCTAATTAATATCTCACGAGAAGATATCGTTCTGTCAATGTTGTTAAGCATTTCTTTGATTATATCTCTCAGGCTTTAAAATTCACATGATTTTCTAACATCCAACCGACATCACATAAAAACTAATTTCGCTTTTAAAAGAATTGGAAACCTATATTCCCATATAGTACATATATAACCCATATTCAATAGAGAAAAGTGAAATTGTCTAAGAAACGATACTACAATTGATTTCATTTGTTTTTTTTTTTTTAATATAAGATTCATTCTCTACCTAATTCTTATGAACGTAGGAGTTAATTTGATATGAATTATATAGTCTATGTTGGTAGTTAGTAGTAGTTATACGCGATTGTTCTGGAGGCATGCAAAAAATTACTCGTATGTCGGGTGAAAGCGCTTCTTTTTCCCACGTTGCCTTATCTAATACAGATATTTAGTCAAGTAATGCGTAATTGTTACATTTACCTGTAATTAATTATATACTACGATACATTTATATATCGTTTGACATTTTTCCTTTCCTTGTCCACGTCTCTGTCACTGTCACTGTCATTGTTTGACATTTTCCTGCGCAAATTCCAAATTTGAAATTTGAAGGAATTTCTTGCACTCGAAACAACATAATTAAAGAGAAAAATAAATGGTAAATTAAATTAATTATTTGACTTATTTAGAATAAAATTGGTTGACTTTGAGAAGAAGAAGAAGAATTTATCAAGAAAATGACATAAATAATACATTTTTCTATGTTTTGTAAGTTAGTATTGTACTACTATAGATGTACTGTAGTCTCAACTACGCCTAGACTACACTCAAACCTATGAAAATTTCAAAGGAATACTAAGTTATTCAGTAGAGGTCAGTTTCTAATTAAAATTGCGGATATTACAGTTAATAAACAACAAAAAAAGTAGGATCGATTCATTTATCCCAACATTACTTACAATATTGCAATTTTATGTATTTTTTTCTAAAGTTACATAGTTATCAGTTCAAAAATCATAAGAATATCAAGATTACTTATCCCCTGGCTGGCAAATGTAGTGTAATAAGGTTTTTGGCGAAATTTTTTAAATATGTTTATTATGAACGTCACTATCACGTTAGTCATTCATCTTTACGTTTTTTCCTGCATAGTAGGGTAGGCAAGGGAAAGCTAGTATGAGTTTCTGACTTTTTGCCTCTTTACTTACACATTTCTTGGTGAGCTAGAAATGATGTGGTAATTGTAGTAATTGCTAAATGTACTAATGTTATTATTCTTTAATTACTAATTACTAGTATTAATTATTTGGCTCGCCAACGCATAGACACGTCCGCTCACAGTAACGGCTCTAATCGACTGACCCCCCACTACACCGGCAGCCTACCACGTCCGGTACGACGTGACGTATGCGCTCGAGACAAATGTATAACTACATATACTACATCCCTTCCTTGTTTTAATTTAATTTAATTTTATATATTATAATATATCTTACTATCTGATGAGTGCGCATGTATAAATAATATTTCCATACTTTTACTGATTTATTTTATTTATTTACTAAATGACCATACATTAATCAATATAATTCAATTATTACTTGATCAAAACTTTTGTTGTTGAATCACTAATACTATTTAACTATCTTTACTGACATCTTTATTATGATCTGTTTTTTTTTCGAGTATATATCCTTTTTCTTTCTTATTTCTTTTATTTATTTATTTATTTTATTCCTTCTCATTATCATCGTTTTTATCATCCCCTTCGTCATTAACTACACTCCATTGACCCTCGATTTTCTTAAGGTGCACAACATTCCTTCTTAAAACTTGTCCTGTTATATCATTCCTCACCTCGATATCTCCTCCTGTGCTTTTTTCTACGGTGTGAGGGGTGGGGTTGTAATTTGAACTTAATTTATTTTCCTTAACCATATTCTTGAGATATACTTTATCCCCAGGCATTAAGTCACATTCTTTTGCTTTTCGTTTCTTGTCCGCGTATTCTTTTCCCGATTGTTTCCTTTCTTTATCTGTATCCCTAATATCTGTGTCTTCTAGTTGCCGATTGATGTCACCAAACATAGGTATTTTATCACGAAATTGCCTCTTGAAAAATAGCTCCGACGGAGATTTTCCTGTCACACTGTGTGGTGTACTATTGTACATAGTTAGGTATTCTTCCAGAGCTGCTCTCCAATCACTTTTCTCAATCTGACTTATTTTTAAACGTTTTAATATATCTCTATTTTGGCGCTCTACTTCACCGTTTTGTTGAGGCCAATACGGTATAGTGTTAAATAAATATATGTTTCTATCCTTACAAAATTGCTTAAACTCGTCACTTTTAAATTGTTTGCCGTTATCAGCTGTAATAGTTTTCGGATTCCCAAGGCGGCTAAATATGTCTTTTAAATTTTTTATTATATCTGTACTGCTAATTTTCCGTGTAATTTTAATTTCCTTGTACCTACTAAAATAATCCACTGCAACCAATATGTAATCTCCGCTCGGTAATGGTCCCATCAAGTCTATCGCTATATCTACCCAAGGCTCATGTGGTAGATCTCTCCTCTTAAGATTGTTTGGTGGATTTGGGCCAGAAACTAAGGTACACCCTTTGCAGGATTTTACCAATTTTTCAGTATCTCTATCGTATCGTGGCCACCAAACTTTTGACCTCAGTCTCGCCTTCATAAGAACAATACCGGGATGACCCTCGTGAGCTGCCATTAGAACTTGATTTCGTAGCTTATTAGGAATAACAATTTTTGTGCCTCTTAACAAAAGACCTTCATAAAAACAAAGTTCATTTTGAAATAATTTATAGTTTTTTACTTCATCATGCCATTTATTACTGTATATACCTTCTTTGACCTTCTGAATCTCTTGATCTTCTTTTGAACATTTTATTATCTCGTCTAAAGATACTGCACTTGGTTTTACTACTTCAACAATCTGATGTATGTAATCTTCTGTTTCATTAACAGATGTTTCCTCTAATTCACATAATCTAGATAAAGAATCAGCAATGTTTTCCTTTCCCGGTTTATATACAACCTTGAATTCGTATGCCTGAAGCCGTAAAATCCATCGTTCTATTCTGGCGCATGGTTTTGACTTTGGACCAAATATGACTTCAAGTGGCTTATGATCGGTTACTAGCTCGAATTCTTTACCATACAGAAAAACGTGGAAGTGTTCCACAGCCCAGACTAATGCCAAGGCTTCTTTTTCTGTTTGACAGTATCGTCGTTCACAATCTGTCAAAGTCTTGTGTCCATATGCGATGATCCGAGATCCGCTGGAGTCCATCTGTACCAAGACACCCCCCAAGGCTACTGGGCTGGCATCGGCTATTACCAATGTTCGATCTTTAACGTCGTAGTAACCTAAGGTAGGAATGGTAGACAGGGCTGACTTTAATTCCTGAAATGCAGTGTCTTGCTTTGGTCCCCACATTTTTTCAATTTCCGATGATTTCCCTTGCTTGTTCCGTAGCAATTCTTTCAAAGGTTCGGTTTTTGTTGCTAAATGGGGGATCCACTTTCCAACAAAGTTTATAAGACCCAAGAAGCTCTGAAGCTCACCTATATTTATAGGTGGACGAAATCCTTGAATACTAGACACATATTTCTGTAAAGGCCTGATTCCCTTTTGTGAGAATTCATGTCCAAGAAATTGTATCTCTGTCTTTCCAATTAAACATTTGTCTTTTCTCAACACTACATCATTTTCTTCTAAAGTCTTTAAAACTCTCCCTAATCTTCGATCGTGTTCTTCTTTGTCCTTTCCAAATATGAGGATGTCATCAATAAAATTTATACAGCCCTCGCATTTCAAAAGTATGCGTTCTAAGGTTTTTTGAAACACTTCAGGAGCACACGTTATTCCAAACATTAAACGTTTGTATCTAAAGAGCCCTTTATTTGTAATAAAAGTGGTAATATGGCGGGAATCAGGATGCAATTCCAACTGATGGAATGCATCCTTAATGTCCAGCTTACTAAATAATTTAGCGTTTCGCATCTTTGGTAATATCGTATCAATCGTGGGTAGAGGATGATTCTCACGCAATATTGCCTTATTGGCTCGTCTCATATCTACACATATTCTAATTTCCCCATTGTCCTTTAAAACCGGTACAATAGGAGATACCCACTTAGAGGACTTATCAACTTCTTCGATAATATCTTTGTCAATTAATTCTTTAATTTTGTCATTTACTTTTTCTTCAAGAGGTATAGGGATTCTCCGGTATGGTTGTGAAACTGGCTGTACATTGTCATCAATAGTTATGTTTACTTGTATATTTTTAAATTTTGGAAATGCCTTGGTTTCTATTTCATTTATGTCTAATCCAATTTTGAGTACTCCTATTTTCATGGCTGTTTCCCTGCCTAGTAAATTTTTCGTCCCATCTTGTATAATATAAAAAGTTGCATGTTCTGTCCTGTCCGCTATCTTGACATCTGCCTCAAAAGATCCCATTACTTTTAGAGGATCTCTACTTCCGTATCCATAAAAAGTTTTACTCGCCTTGTGTCTTTGATTAATTATTTTTATTCGGTTGTCTTTCATAGTTTGCCATGTTTTACTTGTGATCAAATTACATTTGCATCCAGAATCCACTAACATTTTCACCTGTACACCTCCTATCTCACATTCTAATTCGCTTTCCTCGTCTATCTTGAATACATAGTGTAAATCATCTCCATTTTTCTTTAATCTTCTTGACTCGTCTGTATCATCAGGAGTTGTTCTTTTGAATTTCTTTTTATCTGTGCTATGAATACTCATCTCATTCTGCCTTTTTATTGGTAACTTGGTTCTACAGTACTGTCTAAAGTGTCCTTTCAATCCACATTTCAAACAATTTTTCTCCCTCGCCGGGCATCTGCTATCTCGAGAATTGTGATTTCTATTCCCGCATCTACTGCATACTGATTTATCTATTTGATATCTATTACTCCTATTGTCTCCTTTTTGTAATTTAAAGTCTACTTTGTTAATTTCTTGGTTTTTACTTTGACCATCTTCAAAATGTTCTAGTTGTCGATTTACTGCTTCCAGAGCATTTGCCTCCGCGATTATCTTGTCTAGTGTCATAGAATCCCCAGTTTGTAATATTTTCTTTCTTAATTCTACCGAAGAACATTTCTCAGTTATCTGATCAATGATTTGGTCATCCTTATCTTTAAATTGACACTTATTTGCTTGTTGTCTAAGGCGAACCAAAAATTTGTCAAATTTTTCATTTTCTTGTTTAATGAGGCGAAACAAATGACGCTCATACACCTTGCTTTGTTTTGGTGCGAAGTAAGCATCAAGCTTCTCTATAGCCGTCTCAAAAACATCTGAATTGTCTGTGGCCGATACATTTGCATCAGGTATATTATAAAATATTTCTTGCAACTCTAAACCCCCAAAGTGTAATAAACTTGCTCGTTTCTTCTCACTATTGTCGATGCCAGAAGCATCGAGGTAGATAAAAAGTGCACGCTTCCAACGCTCCCATCTGATACAAACCGACGATGGTTCACCTTCACAGTCGAACTTCTCAAGTGTGAGATGGGACATAATGGTGAACCCAAACCTGAAACCACCCGTTTTTGATTGTTTTGGTAAACATATACTGTGTCTCTGAATTCCATAGACCATGTTGTCAATTAAATGACCAGTATCATTATACTGCTACGAAATAACTGTATAGATATTTCGTTTATTTGTTATTTTAATGACCAGTTATACCGTCTCTGCATTATGATAATGCCCTTATCAATTTAATGATCAGTACCTTTGTACTGTTAAACAATATTATATATACTTTCTTGTCAATTTAATGACCAGGCGGCAACCCTGCTTAAACCTCCCAGATGACACCTTTTGTTCATTAGAATTTTTAACATTAATATGTAACTACACAATAAAAATTTTAAATGCATTTATCCTATTCAATCATGAGCCACCGCATTCCGGTTCTATGACTCATCACACACCTGTGGTAAATCTTAATGTAAACAACAGTAAAACTAATGCTTTACTAGTATCTTTTAATATGTATTAGTAATGAATTTGGATTTAAACACTGATTGGATTTAAAACAAACGACTAAACTAATTGCATTTATTTTTTTTTATATATATGTATATGTAAATAATAAATTAAATTTATTACGTTTATTAATAATTATATTTAATAGTACTAAATTGTAATAAAATGAATAAAAATATTATATGTATTTACCTTACTTCTTCTTTCTTTCTTATTTTTTTTTTTAGTCCTCGTCGCCAAAATGTAGTAATTGCTAAATGTACTAATGTTATTATTCTTTAATTACTAATTACTAGTATTAATTATTTGGCTCGCCAACGCATAGACACGTCCGCTCACAGTAACGGCTCTAATCGACTGACCCCCCACTACACCGGCAGCCTACCACGTCCGGTACGACGTGACGTATGCGCTCGAGACAAATGTATAACTACATATACTACAGTAATATTTACAGGAGTTGTAACCACTTCACCACGGAGTCTTCAATCAGCGTCAACATGCGTCAATCATTTTTTACTTGTGACTATATATGGTCTATATATAAGATTTGTTTAATCCTCAATATTAATAACAAACGTGTCTGTTGGGAGTGGACCAACTGAGACATAAAAACAACATATATAAAAAAGAACAATTTGTTTTTAACAATCAAATGAAAACAGATTTACAATGTAAATCTCTTAGGCATTTTAATTTTGAATACATTATGATAAAGTTTTATTTACCTCACCTACTTGTAAGGTAATAAAAATATTGCTTAAAACGATAACAACCTTTTTATCTTTACCTTCTTTAATATTTAAATTGTAAAATATTTCGGAAGAAGATTAGCTTTGTTTTTTTTTGAAATTCGTATTCTCTAACGTGAGGTTACAACAATCGAGCTTGAGTGAGACACTTTACCACTGGCTCAGGATGGTCTCTATGTAATATAATATATAACTTTAACAACATACACTATCTTATGTGTATATATATATATATATATATATATATATATATATATATATATATATATATATATATATATATATATATATATATATATATATATATATATATATATATATATATATATATATATATATATATCTTATAGTATGTACATATATATCTTATGTTCGGTATTAATATATTAGAATCAATTTTGTGTAGTTAGTTTATGTTATCAAAATTATTAAAATGATACGTAACAGTTAATAATAGTTAAGTCTATTTCTATATTACTTTTTTATTATTTATTTTTAAATGAATCAATTTAAAATGCAAAGTGGATATCCTTGGTCCAGTGAGTATATTCCTTTGTAGATTGTATGTATATACGGTATATGTTTATATGAAAGATTTATAATTTATGTTATAATTATATTAACTATAACATATAGGAGAAGTAGTTATTTTTACTTAATAAAATCTTCTCGTTTTATGTTGTATATAATAAATAATAAGTGTTTCCAATTCCACACCATTGTTGCAACCCTTTTTTCTTACAACTCTCGCGTTTACAATCAATGTAGCGCAATTGTCCTATTTATTACATTACATACATATATACAGAGACCAGTTGTTTAGCTCATTTGAGTAGTTACTAAATATATATACACTTAATACACTAAATAAGCATAGAGGTCTGCCTGTAAACGCGACGGTTTATGGGTTCGATTTCCACTTGAAAAAGATGGATTTCCATTTCCATTTTCTTAAATATATACTTTATTTATTCGTAATCAACCGTGGCACAAGAGCCTAACGTCTGACCTTACTTTTGAGAATTATTTAATTTCCTTGCTACGCTATTGTGTAAACAAGTCTATTGTAAGCAATCGAGTTATAATACTTTCATTTATCCGGTAAGATGGATTTTTCTAATTCCATTTTCTTCACTCTGGCAACTTGATAAAGTTCGGCGATGAGTTCCGCCTCTCAACCTACCCTGCCTACCCTGCTATGTGCAGAATAAAGCGTGTAGTTAAAA
Source organism: Dione vanillae (assembly GCA_037178615.1). Taxonomy (NCBI): domain Eukaryota; kingdom Metazoa; phylum Arthropoda; class Insecta; order Lepidoptera; family Nymphalidae; genus Dione; species Dione vanillae. The sequence continues at coordinate 699,767 of JAZFAU010000270.1, forward strand.
ATAAACTAAGCATTAACAATTCTATACTATTAGCGACATGAGTGGTTTGAGATTTAAAATTGTATATCTAAATAATGTAATTTGCATGCGTGTTGAATCTACGTGCAAGTGCGTAGTACGGTTATGGTTATGTAAAATTCGTGTAACAACGAATACAATAATCTACATTTAAATATGTATATAGGTATCTCTACATATAGCACTTATATACGATGACTAAGTAACGGCTGGTAATTTTGAATTCTTAGTGATTATGTACCAGAAATTGGACGGAAAATGGAAAACGGAGTGTCTTAACACTAACATTCTTTGTCTTTATGTGGGATTACATTTGTAGAAGTGTTTTATTATTATTATTATATATTGATTCATACATACATATATGACGAAAAGTCAAAATAAAAAGGTTTTATTTTAATGGAAAAACGTAACAAACAACAAAGTGATCCTTCCTATAAAAGCAAAAATTACTTTGTTGTCATTATTTAGTGTGTAAAGACTATTCTTCTCTAGATTATATATAAGAGCTGAAAATAATTCATATAAGGTGTTGGTAAAAATTCAAAACCAAATAATTTTTTAAGCATATCCCAAAATAACACATTACAGACTCATATCTATAGTTAATTTCAAACAAAATTAGTTAATTTTCGAAACTACTTTACGTTGAAATAGAGTTTTATTTGCATTTGATTTATAGTCTCATAGCTTTTGATATTATAGATTTACATATTCCTTTAATTATTAACTGACAATCTTAGTACTAAGCTTCATCTTGTTTAAGAATTCTCTACAATTCCGCGACAAAGTGCAACAGTGCAATTTGTTAAAACAACTTTTATTCAGTATTCGTAATATAGTAACCTTAACTTTGTGAACGTTTAAGTATTTTCGCATACAACCTTACTATGAAGGTCGCAGTGAGTTTTATAGCATGCGTGCGTAGGATTTAAGTTTTTAACACGGCTATGTCAAAATTTTCTATTGCCACTTCTGTTTAGTGTTTCATCTATCATACTAGAACTATTTTCGGACTTCGAATGGGTTGTTCTTTTTTTGCTTATTTATTTCAATCGCTTTAATATCATGGCCAATTTTGTCTTCTTTAAATTCAGTGAAACTTTATAAAATTAATAAATTACTAATGTCCTATTTTGTAGGCAGATGTATTACTAGCTTCGAATTAGGTGGTAAAGTATAAAATACGTAAATATAATTTGTTCTTTACGTTATATTAATTTTGGGTTTGGTTTGACCAGGTAAATATATAAATCTATTACTATCATGTATATTACCAACGTTGTCTTTCTACGCTATGGTTGCGTCATTTAAAGAGCCATCGATTCTAGCTAGAGAATTTTCTGTCGGCCAACGTAAACAGTATATGTAGATGGTAAAACACCTAGTGTTAAAACATTTCATTTCCCACTTCAAATACAATATACAAAAAAATGGAGAAATCTGATCCTGCAACCTTCTCGTCTACAGCCAGACACTTTTACTGCACCACGAAGTCGTCGTGGTGCAGTAAAAGTGTCTGGCAGTAATAATTGTTAATAATTATTTTTAATACTTTGACTAATGCGCAAGCTAATTATTATAGAACCTACAGCAAAAATAGTTATGTAGTCACGTTGTTAATGTTTTTCTCATATTATAATAGTTTACTGTCACATTACCTGGTACGTGCACGTGTATTACAAATAGAAGATGACTTAAACGATTTCAATATATTTCTATATTAAATTTGAATAAATTTACATAAAAGCCTGTTGCTATAGAAAATATAATAAACTTGATACAAAATTTATTTTTTAAGTAATCCTTTTTTTTAGGCTTCACGCTTTTTCACGCGTTTAGTAGGGTAGGCGGAGGAAACCGCAGGAATCGTGGGAGCATAGTGTTGAGACACTCCGCTTCCCGCTTTCTGTCTTTCGGCGCATTCTGTGTTGAGTGGCGGATCTTTTAGCTTGCTTAGTTGCCAAAGCAAAGAAAATGGACATAAAATAATTCAACCTCCCCGAGTGGGAATTGAACTCACAGGCAATCACATTCACAGGCAGACGCTACGTCTCTGCACGACGGTGCTTATGAGATAATAATACTTTTGTAACGGAATTATTGTATTTTTTCTAAGGAAAATCGATGGTTTGTGAAAATACTACGAGTGCTATACGCGATTAATCTCGTAAAAGAATCTTAATTAAAGTCTCGAAAATTTTATTTTGTTACATTATTTTTATGGTCGTCTGATAATTGCTTTAGTGTTGTTATTACTTACTTATTTTTATTTATTTAGCCAATTAGGGTTTTATTAAATCTTTCTTCATACGTTTATTACGTTCTTTGAAAATGACTTCTGATGTCAAAATTAGTAAACATAAAATTTTATTATATTTTAAAGTTACAATTCACACATTCTGCGTTATAAAATTATAATTGAAGCTTAGAATTCAAATTTACAACAGAGATCGATTTAAATGGTTACTAATTGAATTAAAAAATAACCCAAAAGAGCAACTGCATAAAAACTAAAATAAATTTTATGTACTTGCATATAAACCCAGCTAATAATAATTGGCCAAATAGTTTTTATGAGCAAGATGGATATTTTCATTTCCATTTTCTTCGCTTCGACAAACAGGCACAGCGTTGAGTTTCACCACTCAACACGCAATGCCTCGAAAAAGGCGGAAAGCAGAGAACGGAGTGTCTTAACACTAGGTTCCCACGATTTCTGCAGCTCCCTCTGCCTTTCTTACTATAAGCGAAATAAAGCTAAAAAAAGAATTATTCTATTTATTTGTGTATATTTTTGTATGGTTACATGTATATGTCATATTTAGTAGCATCTTAGGGACTGAGGGACACAGCGTCGTTCAAAATCGCCACTCAACGCGCAATGTCTCGACAAATGGCTTAAAAATGGAAAACCTAGTATCTTAACCTAAGGTTCCCATTACCAATTTATTTACATTGTACAAAAATCATTTTATATATAAGTCGAACTGGAACCAACTCTGCGTTTAATTAGGCACCACACCATATATACTTCTATCTTAAAACCATATAAATAAAAAACTAAGAAACTATTGGAATTTTAATATTAAGAGAAACATCAAAATATTTAGATATTTATTAATACATTAAATGACCATAGAATTATTGAATGAATGACACTATTACCAATCAATAGTAATGGAATTTGGTGACTTGTGAACACTTTAAGCAAATATTCCCACGACGTGACTCATATACAACTATATCCGAAATGTAAGCGGGAAAGGCGTAGCCTTCGACCAGCGTTCACCTTCCGTTTTAAATTTTAATTATATTTCAACTAATTAACTGTTACTAAAAAAGAAACGTTCCTTTCTAAAATGGAAAGGATGTATAAAAAATAGTGCATATTGCTTTGTTTCAGTTTTCAAGGAGCTATATCATATTATATGTACTATATTTCCGGCACATTGACATAAATAAAAATGTTCAATATTGAGAATATAATATTATATGTTATATTATATAGGTACGTACTGCAATAAATATTATTGATAAGTATTGAATATATTAACATAGTTTAATATGCCACTCGTTAATAGCAGGGATAGGTTTCTGCTAGCGATGTTGTCGTCTACGACAACAAAGGCCAAATATTTTTTTATTTCTTTATTTATACAACAAATGTAATAAACTTTTAAAAATAAAAATTATAAATATTTGGATACCTATAAAACAATAAATAAGTATGTATATTTTTTAGCTTACATTAAGTTGGTATCAATAATGACTATCAATATGAAAACATATAATTGCGAAATTCACCGCTTAATCACAGAACTAATAAATCATCTACTGAAAAGTAAACCTGACTGCATCAATTCTATAACAATATTAATATGACATGAACAAGAATTAAATTCTGTTAAGAATAATACTGAATACAAAAAAGTTTCTTTTTTTGCACATTACGAGTACAAGAAGATTAACGGTTTGATCCAAATTTGTTAATAATTTAATTCTTTACCAAAAAGCTCTCTAAAATAGACGTAGGACCAAGCTTAACCCATGACTCATTAACTCTTCTAGTTTATAAAGACCCTTCCTAACACTAGTCCCAGTATTTCTAGTTTGTATGATTTGTTTATATGCATATGTAAATATTATTATAGCTTAGGACAGTCGTGGCGTCTGCCTGTAAACGCGACGGTTTTGTAGGTTCGAATCACACTCAAGGCAGATGGAATTTTTACTCTAGAAACTAGGCAAAGCACGGCGTTGACTCAACAAGCAATGCCTCGAAAAAGGCGGAAAGCAAAGACGGAGAAAGGGAGGGAGGGGAGTATCTTAATACTAGGTTCCTATGGTTCCTGCAGTTTCCTCTGCCTACCCTGCCATGTTCGGGATAAAGCGTGAAGACGAAGAAGAAGCGTGACGAAGAAAAATAAATCAATTTATCAAATATACATATATTTTATATGTTATAGTTTTTATTCGGTATTACCTTAAGCAAAGGTTATCAAAATTTTATTACTTCTAGGTCGTTGGTGCAGTCCAAAATACACAGCATTTCCATTCATTACACGACTTTTCCTTAATAAGTCAGGAGGGTCCGGCATTGCATCGATGCCAATTTAATGGTATTTCTTCATTATGCGAATGCAGCCTTCACTGGACTTCCGGTCATTGTTGAAAATTGTTAAGGCATGTACATACGTATAGGTGCGATCTGATCTGACAGAAGTTTGATTGTTATAAATATATTAAAATTTCGACCTGGTAGAATATAACTCTATATATAGAAAATTATTTATAAATAATTTCTTGGAATTAGTTATTTTCTTCTACTCCTAATTTCTTTTATTGATAGTACGTTTTCTTTGCTTACGGTCTATATTAGAGATATACTGTAAAGCTGTTTTATAAAAGTTTATTTTGAACATCCTTAAAAGATTCTCCTACTTACTTATTTTAAATTTCCATACAGAATTTTAATATGATAAAAGTCCTTTCAAATCGAAAAACGTTATATCTTATTAGTCATCACTGGATTCTTTCAGCTTATCCTGCTATAAGCGTTATAAGTCGTAAAACTTTAAAACAAATGACATCAGCTCATAAAATTTGTATGGCTGAAAGCATATTCTGGCAATAGTCCGGAATAATCTTAAGTAAAGGACAATGTAGAAAACTAGTATTTCCTATAGATTTTCAATAGAATAAAGAAAATTTTTGTAATTAACAATATTCATTCACAATGTAGTGTATACCTTTACACTCGGGACATGACGGTCAAACGTATTCCTTCCATGCACTTCGCCGGCTAATTAGTAATGCAATTGGAGCAGAATAACGAACAATTGAATTTTTGTCCTATTTATTATTATGATATAAGAACATGTTTGTGCTAATATATTTCATTATATATACATTGATTGACATACAATGATTGTTATTTTATTTAAGAAATTAAATATTACAAAAACCAAACGTGAAATTGTACCTTTTTTCACTTAAAATAATAATACTAAGGAGTATGATTACAGAGTAACACGTCTATTTTGGGGCATTGACTTAATATGGCTATAAACACGATAGTTGTGGATTCGACTCCCCTTTGAAGAAATATTTTTTTTCTCTCTATAGTGAGACAAAGTACATTGATCATCATAAGTTGGAAAGTGGAGTGTCTCTACTCTAGGCTCTTTTTGACTAACCAACAGTATTGATAAAGGTTGAGGATGAAAAAAAATATTATTAACCATATTTTCAAATACAACTGACATAAGCTCCATATCCAATTAAAAACCATTAAAAAAGACGCATATTTTTTATAATAGGTTATTTCTATAGAAAGTTAAATTATTTTGACATCGATTAATTTCATTGTTTTGTTTTTTTTTTTTAATACATCTTACTGTTGTTACTATTCATATTATGTTACCGGAAGCTTATCATGAATATATTTTCATATTTTAACTTATATGCTCATTAGTTATGTAAGTAGAGCAAACTAACAAAGAGCGCCTTCGAGTTTCGGTATCAATGCCAAACAATAATTTCTTAACCTTGACCTGCCCTTACCTAGATTTTATCACGAATTTTTATAATTTTACAAGAAATGACAAAAAATACACTTATTGTTTTTATATTGTGTATAATCTATTATTACACACCAATGCATTTGACACCTGTCAAAATTTAGCATTTAGGTTTTGTCTACAAGTTATATGTCAATCTGTCATTCAATAATAGAAGAGGTACTGCAAGACCGATTGAGAGAAGTTCAAAAGTTCTTATGAAAAACGAAGACTCTAATAAATAAAACATATTTTGTTACAAAAAATTATAAAAAATCGCTATGTTACAAGATAACTTTCATGTAGTGTGAAAGTTGGAAAATATAATCACTTTAACGCTGCACATTGTCTGATAAATGAAACGGCGTTTAATTTTCGCGTACCCTATTATTTTTATTTATTTTTAATATTATTTTCCACCTCATTAAAATTGTTTTATATTAAAATTGGATAAATTAACAATGCAAAAGCCAATTTTTAATTATTCTAACGTAGGTATGTAAGAGATGCAGGATGATGGTGTAACGTCATGAAAGTATTACGAGGTGTAAAGTGTAAACAAAATAGTCTGTAGTGACGGACGATAATTGCAAATATGAGCGTTAGAATGTATCAACATTGTATTTAATCGATTAACAACTTAAATGCGAATTTATTCGTTTCTGCGTCACATTTTTATTATAATAAAACAATAAAATTACATAAATTATTGTTTATTTCAAGAATATAGCTTTATAAGAGATTGTCATGAGGACTGTCGTGGCGCAGAAGCATCTGCCTGTAAACGCAACGGTTTGCGGGTTCCCCACTCAGGGAAGATGGATTTTCTATTTCCATTTTCTTCACTCTGGAAACTAGGCAAAGCGTGGTGTTGAGTTCCGCCCCACGCAATTCCTCGAAAAAGGCGAAAAGTGGGGACGGAAAAAGCAGGAACTAAGCAACGGAGTGTCTTAACACTAGGTTCACTTGGTACCTGCAGTTCCCCCTGCCTACCCTACAATATGCGGGTTAAAGCGTGAAACTAAAATAAAAATATAACAAGAGATTGTACTATATGTGAATATTGTAAGCAAAAATTATGTCTTAATAAATAATTATTCATTTTGATACCTAAATATCAATAAAGATATTTACCAATCTTACAAATCCGAAGAATTTGTTAGGTCGAACACGTTAATGTCTTTGATATTCATTTGTCTTATTTATATATATATATATATATATATATATATATATATATATATATATATATATATATATATATATATATATATATATATATATATATATATATATATATATATATATATATATATATATATATATATATATATATATATATATATATATATATATATATATATATATATATATATATATATATATATATATATATATATATTATATTCTCCAAAAAACAACGCACGTATAAAATTCGATATTAAATGGGTGCAGCGTACAATAAAGTGACTTGCCTTAAAACTCAAACTTAATAAGCAAAATAAAAAAATCTTGATGTAGAGATGAAGAAGCAAACAATAATAAAATACTTAAAGAAAACATATAAAAATTTGAACGCAACGGGACTCGAACCCGCGCCCTCCTGCGAACCGTGCAGGCGCTCTCACCACTGAGCCATGCGTTCTACATCACGCCGCGTTGAAATTCTTATATGCTTTTATACAACTTATATCGTTGTTAGCATCTCTGTAGGGAGATTTTTACAAATTTCCGCTACCCAAAGACCATTACAAAGAACAATCGTTTGGCGAGAGAGAATGCTATTTATTAAATATTTTTGATGATTTTTAAAGTGTTAATCCACACTGAGGATAGAAAAAATACTTAAAGAAAACATATAAAAATTTGAACGCAGCGGGACTCGAACCCGCGCCCTCCTGCGAACCGTGCAGGCGCTCTCACTCTATTAACACTACCCACTGTTCCTACAGTTCCCTCTGCCTACCCGGCCATGTGCGGGATAAGATAATAATAGATATGGATAGATAATGTAGTATGTTTCATATAGATGTACAGAGAGAATGTAGTGTTGGCTCTACGTAGTAGTATTATCCTCGAATTATGTCTCTCCGTTTATCAACGAACTCTCAATGTATAATCCCAGCTTATACTTTATCGTTCTTTCTTCATCCGAAAGCTATTTTTTTATTCCCATGCGCCCATTTTATATTATCTTATATCTTTAATTAACATATTTTACATACTCTGTGCAGGATGACAGCGAGGAAATTGGAGATATCTACCAAGATGACGAAAACGGAGCAGCTCTTCTCATTAGAAGACATCCAAAGCATGGAAAACTTGTGGTGGTAAGTGTCTATAAATTATAAACATCTAACATAATATCTCCGAACTAAGTTATTATCACATAGCGAATTTGATTCTTAGTAACGTTTTAATTTTAATGTAGCTTTTGAAATTTTCCATACTGGCAACACAAAGCATGGCGTTTAATTGAACCTCTGAATATATTATCTTAAAATATAATTTGTTTTGTGTAGTACAACATTTAAACGATAACTCACTTTATACTTCCACTATGTATATATTTGCATAGATGTCTTTTGCTTTGCGCTCTGATGAAATCTTATATAAGATTTTACATTTAAGCAATATGGCAGCTTTTCTATTACATCTAAATGAAGCATTACAAGCTTCGTGGAGAAGGACTTTTTTTTGGTCACACGACCTTGACAGGTCAAATAGTTTGAACTTCAGCAATAAAATATATTCTAAGTAGCGTTTTCCCAATAAAATTTACATATAAACTGCCTTACAACACTGTATCTGCAAAGAATGTGTATAAATAAAATAGTTATTCCATTAAAAAAATTAGAATCAAATTTCTATTTATTATTGAGAAAAAACAACATTTTTTTTATTAATTTTATATATCCACATATATATTTATATATTAAGTATTGTTTTTCTCTTTTAATATATTTTTTACTTTTTTTAATGCTTACACTTTAAACAAAAATGATAAGAACTTAAGTAAGTACTTTCTTCGTTGATTAAAAGATAGTAGTTAATATCGCATAAAGCACTATGACGTCACGGAGAGTTTGCACGAAGAGGTTATTGACAGTGGACAAGACGAAAAATGTATCGCAGCGTTTTCCGTCCTCTCTGGCTACCTCACTAGAGATAAAGTGTGAAGCTAAATAATAAATAATAATTATTTACGTCCAGAAACAAATATATAGAAATATAGTCATCATATTATACATAAATATTTATTATTTCAAGTGTCTTAAGAGTCCTGGGATAACCCAACGTGGTCACGTATGACTCGAACGCGATATGATATGACATTGGCACGTGCTTAGCTGAGCTTTTGTAGCGAGGACAAAACTTTAATGCATAAAAGTAAAATATATATATTTCAAAGTATATAATATGTATTGTATATATAAAATGTTTACATTTTATGTGTATCTATTTTGTACAGCTTATCTTCTCTTATTAATGAAAGTACAAGTGACAGTTTGTAATTTCAAAATAATTTGTGTTTTTTTTTATTGTACTAGAGTTATTCAAGCTTACGTAAAGCAAAACGTTTTTGTTATTATGATTTATGGATTTTCTAATCTCATTGTCCAAGTGACGAGTACGTAGAAATTAGCTGTAGCTTTTAATATATTTATATCAAATTAGGTAATAAACTTTTTACTATTTTTTAATAATAAATTAAAAAACGTTATCTCGCACATAGCACGATACGCTAAGGGAATCCTAGTGTTAAGACACTTTGTTCCCAGCTTTCCGCCTTTCGAGATATTGCGTTTTTAGTGGCGGAACTCAACGGCGCACTTGCCTAGTTGCCAGAGAAAATTGAAACACAGACAGACGATGGACCTCTGACCACGACGGTCTTCACTATTTCTCATAATAGATAATTAGATCATTTGGAGATAAAGTTAAAATGTAAAATTTACGGTACAGCGAGCCATGATAAATACAAAAAATTGTACCAAATGAATTATATTTCATTTTCTCAAACTTGTAAGACATTTTATGATGTTGAGTTCCGCCACTTGCCCGGTGTCTTTAAATCTGTGGGAACACGGAGATATAAATAGTTCAATAAGATGTTGCCAGCATTAAAAAAACCTGATATTAAAACTGGAATATTTACATGTCGATAGTTACCGCATAATATATAGGAGCACTATAAAATTACTAATATTTTAAAATTAATTAACGTATTATATTATTGTGAGTCTGTTATTCGTCTCGTTTATTTGCAATTTTAAATCAACGCTTCATATGTCTTGATTTATAACGACTAGTTTTAATTTTATTTTCTATACTTAGTTTGTATTCTAGATTCCGTAAATATAATTACGTAACATGTGTTGATTTCGTAGTATTTTTGGTAGATATTTGTTACAATTTAGATTAATTATTATCGAAATACTAAATGACTTATGACGAATTTCGTCATATGCAAAAATTTTATCGATTTCATTAGAATGTAACGAAAGAAATTTAAACAATTTCAAATATGTCATAATTTTTTTAATTTAGTGTATAAACAAAATGTAATTAACTTTATTTTTAACTTTTTATCAAATATCTGAAGCAAACATTTTGAACTTTTTTTTATAAATGTTACGAGGACGGAGGCGGTTGAAGTTTTGGCCCACTTATAGTTGTAGTAATAATGTGTAGGACAATTGCACAACTCTTATATTTTTTAATAGCAAAGTACACTAAATCAAGAAAAAACCACATACACACACATACTGCCATATAATTTACACTTTAGTATGAAGCGACATACACCTAGCTAGGCAACGCTTATACCCTGCGTCAACAAATCCGCTAGTAATATATTAGTAAAGAAATGTAATTGAAATATTAAAAATCTTCAAGTACTATCGGATAGCGGTAGCGTGAACTTGAGAATAGGGAACTTCCTCAAAATACATGTGGTGACACCTTAAGTAATACTTACCTTATGCAACTGCTAAACTTATCACTTCCTCAGCCTACTATCCCAATATTAGTTGCCTTGTCATTCCACATAACAGTAATCTCACGAGCCAGTCCAAATATTTATATTATATTACTTTTTTAGGAGATATAATTTATTTTCCACGTTTTCCTCATAACATAATTTCTATTGCACTCGAAATTTGGGTTTCAAATAATAAGTGATCCTGAAATATTTATCATAAATATTTCAGTTTAGAAGCTTCCAATAATATCTTGGTCGAGAACTACTTTAACATAACTAACAATCACCAGTCCACTAAAAGATTTTACACAATATTTGACAGCCGTTGTGGATTGCGTTTACAATTAAATACGTAATTCGATATGCAAAAGGAAATCCCGATTGACTCGGTCATTAACGTTGATTATAGGAAATCGACAACTAGTGAACGTTGCTTGCTAAATATTAGCTGTTAAGCCTATGTGTAACCAATTTTTTTAACACTCCTCGCTTTCCGCAAAGAGTGGCAGGTTTTGCCACTGCCACTTTGTCTGATCTAAACAGCGAGGAAAATGACATGTAAACTCTTCGGCTTTGTAATCTTTATGAAGCATAGATTCACCCTATTCTCTATCTCACCTTATAAATTTAGACTTGCATCAATGCTGGTTATTAGTAGTACAACTCGATGCTTTACGTTATTTATTCAAATAGAAGAACATATATACCTAAATAAATTTCAGAGCTTCACCCAACGTTTACATTTGGACTTTTAGATAAAGCTTAGCTAATTATAAGATAGGGAATATACAAAATAAAGCCAGGGTCGGTTTTCTTTGCTAAACATAATTTCAAAGGTACCTCACGCTTTACTTCAAACAATGTAAACGTACAATCAGTCAAACAATAGACTTGCAAGTAGACTAAGGTCGATTGCGCACAATTGACGGGAAAATATTCTCAGACATCACTTATCATATCATATGTATAAGAGTATGTATAATGTTGGTTTAAGCATTTTATCTTGTATTTATTTTTGTAATTTCGTATATGAAGTACGTCGTTTTCTTCATGCGCCATGCAAAGAAGAAAATAAAACTTGTTTATTATTAAAAACGCATGTAATTATTAATTTGGTTTATATTTTGACTGATATTGTAAACAAGTTCTTCGTATGACTTTGTTTCCATATTTAAATAACCAGAAGCACTTTTATGATTTTTAAATTTTTAATGCCACAATACCACTACAATACACACATTCCTACAGATATGCTAACAATGCAACAACTTGTATAATGCCTCTAAGAATTTCGACTCAGCGTGATGAAGAACGCATGCATGGCTTAGTGGCCAAAGCTTTTACGGTTTGCAATAGGTGCAGGTCATATCTTGCTGCGTTAATATTTTTATATGTTTTTTGTTAAGTATTTAATAGCTTTTATTTATTACACTTCCCTGATTTTCAAGGAAATTCAAAACATTAAGTACAGTAAACTACATTCAAACGATAAATGTGACATAATATGTCCTTTGATAAACGAGCCGCTAGTTCCTTAGATTAGTAGTACAGTAAGAACAATTTCACTTACCGTATCTGCATAAAAAATGGCATCATATATTTAAATATATATATATTTTTTAAATCCATCTTCCCCGATTGGGAACCCAGAAACAAACGTCGCGTTACAGGCAGACCACGATAATACGACGGCATAAAGTTTCCTGACAATTTTAACAAACATATTATGGTTATTGTTTTTTCTTGTTAAGAGAAATATTCGTTTCCCTTTTTCATTTAAACACTACTATTTAGTAGTAAAATATATTACTATCATATTGTTTATAATTTTCATATGATACACATAATAATATTTATAAAATTAACTGTAACAGGAAGGATCGATCGGCCATGACCTAGTGATACGACCCATTCCAGACTCCATAACGGCGCCTGATGATGAATTGTTCATGGACCCCAGAAGTATGAGCGACATGGTTTCCATAGATACCGGCCTTCCTCTTGGTAAGCTTTTTGTAATAATCATATTTTATTATATTCTGTTACACGAATTTCTCGTCGTAAAAAATCATTTGTTATATAATTTTCGCCACTATACAGAAATTCAGTAACGAAATATATTTTTACATAAATATGAACAAAAATTAAAAATAATTTCAACATAAATAATTTAATTAAGCTACAATTTGTTAAAAAAACAAGTTTTGCAATTTTAATTTTAATTTTTTCGCACATACCAATTAATCTTGTTATTTGTCTTCCGCGAAGACATGTAATATATGAGACCCGGTAGTACTTGGAAGAGACCGTTGGCATAAGTTCCAACAATAAAGTTATAAAACGATAACTTGCTTTAAGTAATTCTTCTTCTTCTTTAGAGCCAGTTGAGCACAATTCACTTCGCTAACGTTAAATGGAGAACATTCTTAAGTAATTCAATAATTCGTATTTAGATGACTCTTATTAAAATTCTTTGGCTTAGAGTATTTTTATGAAATATTAATTATAATTATATTTAACTTTATTAAATTTATTGCATATTTATACATAAATATATAAAATTAATATTTTTATAATTTATTATATTAACATATTATTCAAATGAAATTATAACAACTTCAACACGTGTGTACGAATTAAAGGAAGTAGAGAATTCCCTAGTGGCAAAAACTGTCACTAAGCTAAATAACTAAGGGTTTGGTTCAATTTTTAAAAACTCTAATTTCAGCAATATTTGTATTAATAATGTTTATTTTTCATGATGGTGTTAGACAGTGCAGTTTTAAGCTCTGTCACACAGATTAACTCAGCATTACTAAATTTGAACATGAACTGTCTATGAATATAGAATAATGTACTACAGTAATATATTAAGCTTTATGTCATAAGTGAGTGAGTCGATATAAAATGATTGGCAAAGTTTCGTAGTAATTAAAAAATTACTAAATATGCATACTTATCAAAATATTTGTATATAAATCGCAGCTTTCGTCCATCAATTACTACTGAATATTTATGGCTTTAAAATTTCGCATTTTTTATATTTGTTAACTTCCCATGTAGATAATAGTATAATATTTAAACAATTTAATATGTATTTATTTAAATCATATAAATATGTTAAATCGAATGACATAAGCATCACGTGCATTAAATATAGCAGGTACCTTTTGATATTAGCACTGCATTTAAGAGAGTTCATTATATTATTATTGTATGTTACATAGCCACATAGATATTATAAGTACGTAAATCACCTAAATATGATTTAAATACACATATAAAGATATATCTTTCACTTGTCAACTCACACGTATTATCGACACCATGATGGAATGTCAATAAATTAATTTTAAAACAGATTATATAAATATTATATATTTTTTTTAGTGAGAAGAAGAAAAATTGAACAAAAACAACTACAACAGGCTCTAAGAGGCGCCGGACACGTTATCATCAAACGAGACCCGGCACAAGGTGACCATTTGAGTGATTATGGTAAGATATCTACCGATTTCTATCGAAATATTTAATTTGAAATTATAATAAGTTTAAAAAACTTCTGAAAAAAATATTTTTTTTTATTTTTCTAATATATATTATATTTACATCCCCTTCTACATAACTGATATGTAATGAACTTGCGCCTGAATTTTCGGAGAAACTTTGTATTTTTTGTCGAGATTGTATTTATGTACACATTGTCGTAGGCCCTTACATCTAAGTTCTCATATATATCAAAATGACACTAATTAATTCACTTAATATATCAACAATCTCAGAATACGTCGTATTGCCCATAAAAATATATTGAAAATACACAAAAGTTAAAAATTTAAAAAAAAAAAGTTATGAAGATACTTATAAGTAAAAATGCTTCAAATAAAATAAAATTGCTTAACATATATTGTTATATTCATTTGTGTACCTAAAGTATTGTCATGTTATAAAAAAAATAAAACATTACCTCAAATTTGTAGCCACATTTTTAATATTTAATTATATTTCTAGACGAGTCTCTGTCAAAACCTATGACCTTTTTTATTGCCATAAATAATGTATAAATAAGATTTATATGTTTAATTTCCCGCCCATATTTATTCATTTATAATATATAATCTATACTGTTTTGTTTTTATACTCTTGTATAATTAAATAGGTACAAATTAATTATTTTACTAACTTAATTTTATAATATATTTACTTTATATATCCACAACATTTAAACTGATTCTCTTTACATATAGTATATAATTTTAATGCCTCTTAGAATTCACAATTCGTGACTATTAAGAGATTGCGACAACCTTTAGAATCATTTTAAATCTTTGTACGACGTGATAGGCTATGAGTAGCAAATTCTTGTAAAAGATAAGTAACATTACTATGTATTAATAAAAAAATAAAAAATAAATATACATTTTTTTTACCCGAGTGGGAACATAACGATAAAGAACCCACAACCCTCAGACAGGCCTTGCATCGCTGCGACACGAAGATCTCTAAGTAATCTTATTATTATTTACGTTTTACGAATATATAGAGGTAAGCGTCTGTCTGCCTGTAAACGCGACGGTTTGAGGGTTCGATTCCCACTCGGGGAAGATGGATTTTTCTATTTCTATTTTCTTCGCCTTGGCAACTAGGCAAAGCGCGGCGTTGAGTCCCGCCACTCAACACGCAATGCCTCGAAAAAGGCGGAAAGTGGGGACGGAGAAAGCAGGAACTAAGCAACGGAGTGTCTTAACACTAGGTCCAAATGGTTCCTACAGTTCCCTCTGCCTACCCTACAATATGCGGGATAAAGCGTAAAGCTAGAGATTCTTAAAGCTCTACATATATATCTCAAATATATGTTATATGCAAAATATTACAGGTTTTCTTTTAAACGTCTTTTGACCCGTATCAATGTGACATTTATATAAAACTAACGTAAATGTACCGGATACATAAATAAATAGTGACAGTGGAACATTTACTTAATCACATTTGCCTATTAAATATATATAGATCAGTGACCCTACATTTCGAACATCTTATTTAATTTAGAGTATTATATGATGTGATAAAGTACGATATACATATGTAACATAAATTTATATATTTTTTTCTTTTTGTTGTCAGGTTATTTCTGTATGTTATTGTAGAATGTAGTTCATTTTTTTTATTTTTAATTTTTTTTATTTTTTTTAAGTTCGTCAGGCTTTCCTGACGCACCCTCATATACGTACGTTCAGATTTGTCATAATATATAATAACTTTAAAGAATATTAATGTTTAAAGAATAATATAATAATAATTAGTTATATATAGATATTTTATTTATATTAGTTACATATACATTTTTTTATTATAATTTGAACGTAGTGGTATTTGAACCCATATCTCTTGCAAACCGTGCAAGCGATCTCACCACTGAGTCATGCGTTTTTTATCACGCCACGTCGAAACCTTTATATGCTTTATACAATTTATTTCGTTGTTAGCATCTCTGTAACGTTATGAAGACTATTTCGAATAACAATCGTTTCCGAGATAATCTTTTCTTAGTGTGGATTAACACCTAATTCATAAATATATTTATTAGCTATTTCTATTTCAACATAGGACCGAAGCTCTGAGTAAAAGCTAGTATATTTTTTAAATTACTATGCTATGCTATGGTGAATCCAGTTTCCCAATGAATATTAAGATTATTAACAGATCGATTTCATGTTCCAATTAATTTTAAAAACAATTGTTAATTTATTCATATTTTGAACATGAATAAATTCATAAAACTGCTCGTGTTACTCTTACAACGAAAAAAGCAGGGAAATTTTTTTACGGATATAATGGCGTGTTGTGTAACTTGTTCTATATAACGTCTTTTTCAAAGGAATATTATTAATTAGTAACTTCTGATACAAGGTTACTTACAACTAATTTTTATTTTAACTAAAGCCCGTATGCTTTTTAAGTAAGTTCTAGGTAAATATGTCAAAATAAATTATTAAAACAATTTATAATAAAGGGTATATATGTATCAGATCAAACGGACGGTCAGAGGACCGTCTTGGCGCAGAGGCGTAACGTCTGCCTATAAACGCGACGGTTTGTGGGTTCGAATCTCATTTAGGGAAGACGGGTCTTTTCATTTCCATTTTCTTCGCTATAGTAACTGCGTGGTGTTAAGTTCCATCACTCAACACACAATGCCTGGAAAGAAGGTGGAAATCGGAACATGAAGTCTTAGTCTTAACACTAGGTTCCCACGGTTCCTACGGTTCTCCCTGCCTAAACCACTATGAGCGAGACAAAATTAACAAAAAAAGAAGGCTGTATAAGTTCAATACTAAAATATATGAAGTTGAAAAAAGTAAAATAATTACTCTACTAACTATTTATATTTATTTTAAATCATTGCAACAATTATTTAAAGATGTTATTTTCTTAAAGGTGCTTGTCTAAAATAAAGTCAAAATTCAACCAAATAAGGAAGTAAAAAGATAATGACAAAAATATACTTCAAGCGATATGCGATGTATTC
Organism: Dione vanillae; assembly: GCA_037178615.1. Lineage (NCBI taxonomy): Eukaryota > Metazoa > Arthropoda > Insecta > Lepidoptera > Nymphalidae > Dione > Dione vanillae. The sequence continues at coordinate 717,360 of JAZFAU010000270.1, forward strand.
TTGTCATTTGATAAAAATTGCTTAGAGAGATCTTTATTACCGGTCTCTGGGAGGTCATAAGGTCGGTCCGGTGTTGCGTCACCCACATTATGTATGCGAGATATTTAAGTATCATTCATTAATCTTTTATTCGAGAAAAGTCAGGTGGGGAAACTTATTCAATTTTATTAATGAACTACCTACCTAGTGTGTGAGTCATTTGAGGTTGCAATGGTATTAAGTTACTTTAGTACTAACGAAACTAGTTTACCTTAGTTCATATTTTATTAGTGGCCGATTGATCTAACTTAATTTAACTTTAGATAATTGTATATATATAGAACATTGAACGTCAGGCAGAGGGTACTGTAAGTAGAAGAAACGTAGTGTTAAGACACTTCCCACTTTTTAAGGCATAGCATGTTGAGTGGTGGAACTCAACGCGGCGCTTATTGTCAGAGAGAAGAAAATGAAAACGACCATTCACCTCAAGTGAGAATCGAATGACTGCCTCTTTTATATTTTTTAGATTACAAATATATTGTAGTTATTTTATTTCAACAAATGACGCAATAATTCACAATTATTATTTATGGTATAAAATTACGACAGTTAATTGAATTTATAAGATATCGTGTTTTATTTTAATTAAAAAAATAAAAGACTAACGCTAATAAATTTTCCTTTTGATACGTAACATTTATATGAATAGAGTATTTATATTGATCCGTGAAATTTATACAAAAATGACAGAAATAACAATTCTGAAACGATTTGTTTGAATTGAATTCGGTTTTGAGGTTATTTCTAAATGAAGGTTTAATCTGGAAACTAACTAGTTCGTGGCGGAGTTCCGCCACTCAACACGCAATACCTCGAGAAAACGTGGAAAGCGGGGACGGAGAACGCAGGGAATAAGCAACGGAGTGTATTAGCACTAAGTTCACATGATTCCTGCAGTTCCCTCTGTCTACACTGCAATATGCGGGATAAAACGTGAAGCTATAAAAAAAGAATGTTTCATTAGTTATTACTAATGACATTTAACATTTATATGTATTACTAAGGGTATAGTATATCGGTCATAATATATCAATATTTTTTTATATATTAAGATGACAAGTTCTTGACAATCAGTCTTATAGTACATGCATAATATCATATCGTGTTGATAGAATTTGAAGAAATACTAAATTGAGCTAATCTTTGTTCAGTTTAGAATTTGTTCTAAGCCTACTAAGTACACCGTATCTGTGAATAAAAATACAAATACACGTGGTAATATCACGTGTTTTAAAGCACTTTCCATAAATTAAACATTCAATGGCATTTACTAACATTATTATTTTAAAATATGTTAGCAATATGATATTTAATGAAAAGATTATTATAATTAGTTGTTGCCATTATGTTAAATCGATTATACGTTTTATAAACAGGAGGAAGATTTTAAATTGTCTCCATGTAATTCTGTTATATAAAAGATCTCTCGATATAGTCTTTCTTATTTTTATTTTAAATATAATCGCATAAAATCGATTAAATAAAGATTATAAATCTATCTCATGATTAAAGATGCTATCAAGTTAAATTTCTATGTTTTAACGTTTTACTTGAAATACGATATTGGATATTATGTTACTTTTAAAACAAGGAAAAATATAGTTAATAAATAATAATAAGGGTATATAAACACTTCATTATAAATAAAAAAATATTGAACATAGTAAATGTTCAATAATTTTTGAAAAATGTCATTCGTTATGCAGGAGCCATATTTAATTTTAAATTTTTATGTATCCACTTTGAAGAATATTTAGTATTTAATTATTATTTTTTATTTAAATTACATTACATTTATTTATAAGACATATATAATGAATGATTCTGAAATGCTAATTAAAACAAAAAAGTGTAAAGCCTCCAAAAAAACATATGATTATTACATTTTTTTAATATTATTATTAGGTTAAATCTCCCGCTAATAAAATAAAATGCCTAGAAAATTGAAATATTGAAAAAAAAAACCAATGGCATATTTGAAAAATAATTAAAAGTAATTTATATGTATTGGTTCTTGAAGCAAGATCAAATTACAAAAATTTTAGTAAAACTAAAAATCATATTAACATATTATATGTGTTTGTTAATAATACGAAATCTACATAACGACACCGGTACTTTAATCTACCTAGTGAAAACTGGAAACAAGGAGGCTCGATTGTATAAAAACATTGTAAATTTTATAAATATAATAATAAATTAGTATTATATTTTTAAAAACATCTTAAATTATTTATTCTTATTATTATTTTTAATTTTTCGAATAAAAGTATGTAATTAATTTTTTTTATTCTGTGGGATTCTTTTTTCTTAATTTCCCTTCCTATCAATACTTACTAAGAGTATTAAACTACTTCACGCACTATGATAGTGTTCGGTACCAATTAGGGATAGTAAAAAATATATCTAAATTCTCTAGCGTATCTAACGTTAATAGTGTATACAAAGATATATACAGTTGAGTTATCTTTATTGTTTACTAGCAAAACATCCTAACTTCGCACGGATATATATAATTTTTTAAATCATTTTGGAATATATAGACATTTTACCCCCTTGTTCCCTCATTTTACCATAAAAAATAACCTATACTGTTTCTGGGCTTAAGGTCTCTCCATTTTAAAATTCCTCAAAATCGATCAAGTCATAGTCTTTAAATTTATTCAAAACAAAACAAACAAATAAAGACATATACAAATATTTCTTATTTATAATATTAGCATAAATTAGTATATAACATTGTCCTTTTACATATATTAAATATTTTGTATATACTCTTTATTCAAGCCTTCATGGAACCAGACCACATAGGCAAAAGATTCAGGCGGAAAAGATCCACCGAGTCCCATAGCAGACAGAAACGAGAGGCGCCATATGTGATATACCCAGAAATTCTTGTTATCGTTGACTATGATGGTTACAGGTAAGTACAATATATATATATTTATTAATATACACTATTTTAATAATCATTTTAAATATTATTATCATCTTCTGGATTAAGTCTTTTTATTTTAGGAATGAAATGGTAAATTTATTAATCTAAAGTATGAAGTATTTTATCTAAATTCATCAAAATAAAAATGAATATACGTATATATTTTACATATATAATAGTCTTCCAATATAAATAACAAAAAAAAATAATAATAGAATATTTTAAATGCTAAGGAATAATAGTCTATCTACGAGTACATTGTGTCAACTCGTTCGGATACGCTGCGAGAATATCAAACTTAACAAATTTTAATATTTTATTATATTTTGTATATTTGTTTGAATAGAAATAATTTGAGCCTATACCTAGCCAAATATATAATACGCTAGATCTGCCCCAATTTTAATGTATTTAAAAAAATTAATAAAACAATAAATACAGATAAAAATAAAATATTGTTTATTACTACTATACCCATTAAAATATTACACTTTATTCCACAACAGATTGCACGGAGGTGATAATTTGCAAATAAAGAGATACTTTGTATCATTCTGGAATGGAGTTGATCTGAGGTATAAGCTGCTGAAAGGACCTAGAATAAGGATATCTATTGCCGGTATTATTATATCTCGGGTAAGTGTTATATATTACTTTTTTATACAATTTAGAGCAGCCTAGTGTCAAAACTCACTCTTCTCTTCTTTATGTCTGAATTTGAGGCGTGGTAGAACTCATTGTTATACTTACGTCATGTTACAGCGGAGAATAAGAAGTAATTAATTTAATGGAATAGTAAAAAGAAAAACTAAAAAAATACTATGCAAAATTGCATTTGAAATTTATTTAGAATTTATTGTTTTTATTAATACGTATGTAAATTAGTTTTATTTATAAAATTCACTTTAAAAATTAAACTTATAGATAACTGCGCGTAAGTTTATTTTTTCTTCAATTAATCTTTAAATTGTTGTTACTGTAATAACGTATAATATAGGTATTTTTGTTAATCAAAATTGAAAAATACCAATAAAAATATTATCATAAACAAAGTTAATGGAAAAATTGAATCGTACGTCAAATTTTATTTATCTAGAAAAAAAATACGGAACCTCTTATTTTCTCGTAAAACGTGGAATTATTCAAATTGTGTATATTTTTTTGTATTTTTAATCTGCAAATGACTAATGTACGGTGCAGACATGTTTATTTGCGCAAAAATATTTTTATAGTCTATAAACTTTGGAAACCAATCAAACAACTTAAAGTATTCCTAAAATAATATTTAAATGAGACTTTTACGATTTTTACATATTTATGATGAAATAACAATTCCTTAATTAGCTATTGTGTACTATTCGGTTGACGCAAGCTTAAAATTAACCATTTCATCTGTCTCTATACAGTGTTCGTCGAGAAAGTTCTTCTTTGACTTAGGATAACCTTCTAAAACTGCATCAAGCATGTCCAAACAAATTCTCTTGCGTTTTCTTAAATGTTAAATCAATAACATAAATAAAGCCATTTTATGAATATTTAGGTGAAGTTTATAAAATCAAAATATATATAAAGTTACGTCGGTATATATGTATACATGTACATACATATATGTTTATATGTGTATACATATGGAAATGGACAAGGTGGGCAAAGCGAAGCTAGGTTATGAAGATTAAAATTATAAAAGCCATAAAATATATGTAACTGGGTGACGGAACTTAACCTCGTGCTTTGTAACAGAACCGAGGAAATAAAGCAAATAGTTTACATGGTTACATAGGCTCATATGTACTATGAAATACCAATACGGCATAATAAAGCTTACAATAAAATATGATTTTAGATTCACTAAATATATTAAACGTTTTTATTATTATTCATGCACTACCCTTATATTTAATGTGTAACCTGTTGACAAATATTCTAGTTTTGCCATTTCCAGTTTGTTTCAAGAGAGCAATACTACTCTTAGTCATGCAATTTAAATTAATACAAATATTTTTAATACCTCATTGAACTTAAATAACTCAACTCTCTTTTTAACCAGACGATAGCACTTATTTAGTTATTTTATTTCATTTTTTTGTTGTAAAAGGGAAAAAACAAAGTGATTCTATGCTAACTCTCCCGTCACGAGGCATCTTAAAAATATTCATAATTTAATGCGACCTACCTGTATTCTTTATAAACACGTTCGTGTTCGTTTAAAATAAGTTTTTTGTCGTCGACGCTAATCACTTCAGTAGTATTATGGAGATCACGTAATTTGTTTTCGAGTTTGTCAATTTTATCTTTTAATTCGTCGATCTGTGTTCTTGTAGAATCATTTGTAGGTGCGGATGTGAGATTTTTAAGATTCGTCTCGGCTTTTTTTAATTCGATTTTTTTTTCATTTAATGTATTTGTTAGACTTCCTATTTTTGTGTCGTAATCTGTAAAAAAATACATTATTACATGTAAAATGTTATACTATTATTTAAATATTAATATTTTACTTACTTCAAATAAGTGAAATATATCTAACAAGCATAATATAACATAACTATAACAAAACCTATAACATAACTATAACAAAACTTTACGTCCTTACGGTCAATTACTTATAAGTTTTGTTTATTTAATATAATAAACCGATTAGGTTACCTTCATTATCGTTAGCATCGTCCACATCATCTGTTTGTAAAGCAGCGTATACTTTTTGCTTTCCGTAAAGTTTACATCGTATTTTGCCAGCTTCACTCAATGCATCAAGTGCTTTCTGAACTGCATTTTTAGTATATGTACCTCTTAAATTGACTGTTACATCAGCACAAGAATATGGCCTATTTGTTTCAGTTAAATACTTAAATACTGAATCACTAGCCATTTTAAATTAATAATAAAATAAATTATAACCTCACTATGTATCGACGCGGCAAGTTAAAGTTGGCGCGCTTTTTCTTTCTCTGTTCAATAACACAGTGTAGTAATGTATACAGCCAAAAAAGTGCGTTACCTATTAGTTAAGATTAGCTTAGATTTAGTCAGCAATATATACATAAATATATTCAAGATAAATTATATCATTTAAAATAATCAATAAATACACCAATTAGAAAATAAATTAAATTAATTTGTAAAAAATTTTTAGTTTTAAAATTTTCAAAAAAAAAGTTACACAACACTATCCATAATTAATTTATTTATCTTAAACTGTTGTGATTGACTTATAAAAATTAAAATTATATTAATTATTTCTTAGCTAAAACATTTTCACAATTCTTTTAAATTATAAACGAATAGTTGAAAAATAAAATAGATGAAAGAATATTGGTAAAACCAGATTTGGTTGTTAACAAAAAATGGAATTAATTTGTATAAATTAGCAACACCTGCAATATTAATGAGAAATGGCGTTACGTTTGAATCATACCAGATATTTACTAAAATTGAGTTTTATTGGAAATCGATTTTATAATTATAAATCTTTATATTTTTATTTTGCCATTTGCTATGACTAAAATAGATTTATTATTATTGAATATACAATACGATGGTTCATTATTGTGGTAGTTGCTTTGTTCTGACAGATTAATAATACTCATACATATTATAATATAATTTGTAATTTAAATAGGAGTCGAACTGTTTTGTCGCAATTTATTTTGAAATAAGTAAGATAAGGTTTATTTTGCGTATGGAATAATAAAATAATAATATTTATAATATTATTGACATTGTGTATTTATTATGTCGAATTTTAATAGCTTTTTTGTTTTCGACGACGATTTTTTACTGGCTGAAAGTCTTGGTTCAATCTCGTCCAATGCAATACAAAATTGTCTTTAATGTGATGGATAATGATGCGGTTACAAGAAATTTGCGCAGGTTGGCGTATATTGGCCAATTGGCACAAATTTCAATAGTTCAAGGTTAGGGCTGTTTAAAGTAAAGATCACGTTTGATATTTACCTTCGAAACGTGAGTCAACTATCATACCTAAAATATGTTTGTACGAAAACTACTTATTATAAACCATTTCATCCAATTATGTTAATTGCGCTTGATTTTTATTTATTATGTATACTTGATTGGTAGTCGCGGATAGTTTGCAAATGTCACCGGTGGGACGACTTTCAGTCAAATTTTGTGTGAAGATGTAATATTTATTTCATTTATACCTACTTCAATTTTATATTTGAAAGAACCTAGAAAACTAATAATAGTTAAACTGTACTTCTTATCACTTTAGAATTCTGACGTTTATTTAGACTTATTTCTCTTTATATTTTTTGACACTTATTATTTTAACGATTCCGAATTTGGATAAAATTTCCACAATTATGTTATAAGCTTACCACCATAGAACAAACGCAAACAGACACATTTCCAATTTACAAGTAAAATAAATTAATAAGTAACATAACATAGTAGTTTCTTTATTTTTACCAAATGCTTATTTACAATTACAATTTATATATGTTATGTTTTTTTTTTTAATTCTATTTACAATTTCAGGGTCGAGATGCGACACCATATCTAGAAAGGAACCGTGTAGGACGTGATGCGATAGACTCAGCTGCAGCGCTTACTGATATGGGCAAATATCTCTTCAGAGAGAGAAGGCTGCCCGTGTATGATATAGCTGTTGCTATAACTAAGTAAGTTAGCTTAAGCGATTATCAATTAAATATAGGGAAAAATCTTTTGAAACTTTTAAATACACAATTTTCCTATAAAAAAATTGGTTATTCAAAAGTCAATGTCATTATTCGCAAGTAATTTTTTCCTAAAATCAGTTTTGTACCTGCAATAAACATTTAAATAAATTCAGGTAAATTATGAGTATATCCAATACTGTGTAATCCTCATAACAACAGTAATATTTTGTTGCGAAATTTAGTTTTGACTAAAGTATTTATTTTAAAGCCATAATTAAATAAATAATACAAAGTAATAAGTGTTACTAATATATAAATTTGTCTACTTAGTTCAGTAATTTCATAAGGACAAATTTGTACAGTGGTAAGTATAATAATTTTCATTATTTGTATTTGGCGCCATTATACAATTTTAAAATTTCAAGTATAATTTATTATTTATATAATTTATTATATATAATAATTATTATATTATTATGAAGTGATTAAAGTTTAAAAATTTTACATAATCAAATTCAAATAATAAGCTTTTATGTGCTGAATGATCAATGAAGATACCAAAACTAATTTCAACAGGTATGACATGTGCCGACGGCGTAAGGGTGGTCGCTGTACTAAAGGCACCGCTGGTAATTTATTTAAAAAAAAACCTCTAAAAGGTCGCGAGTGGTGTTGACATACTCAGCATTAACAGAGGCTTTCGAGTGAAATAATTCGGCTTGATTTAATTTTAATGTTTGCGGTACGGGATTTGGTAATGGCGCTGAATGTTACATCATAGACATTGTCTATGATTTTGACATTTGGTTTCGGTTACGGGAAGTAACGATACATTATAATCGTTATTAATATGATAATAATAAGTATCAAGTATATCACGATGTGTAGCGGAAGCCCTGAAAAATAGAAGTAATATGTTACGAAGTATTTTATTCAGGTGTTTATTTCAATGACTTTCAGACTAGACATGTGCAGAAGACAGTATGCAAACGATGCGTGCAATAGAGGGACTGCAGGTAGGCGTGTCTATAATTGTACTCCCTAGCACGCCTTTTGTCATCTACTTAGTCCCTCACCCTGTATATGATGTTTCTCTGGAATCACATTCCTTTGCCTTGATCCTGGTATCCGTGATCATAAGCACTTTGTGAATAATCTACCTTCTCATATCTTTCACACCATGTATATAGAACAGGAGCTCTCTACTCTATGTAGTTTAGTCATCGTATAATCTATCATGTAGAACACAAAATCATAAACCTCAAATCTGTCTGGAGACCTTCAATTGTATACGAGTCATATGCCCAACCAACCAATGGATACTTTCGTAAAGCATGTGATGGATTTCTTACTTATCAACATAAAACAACCATAGTATTTAAAGTTTTACTTTAATATATTACCGCTCATATTTTCGATATGTTTATACTTTATTACAACACAATGATTGGCTTTTCGAGCCGAACCTTTCAAAAGGCCTTTAGTACATCTTCTCACATTAACAAGAAAGTTGCGTAAGGTCAGAGGACCAGTCGGCCCTACCTTACTTAAATGACACGAGGACATCGTAAAATAAACTAACCTGCCTATTACGTATCTACGAAACTCTGCTGTTAAAGACGTACATTAATATTCAATTCGATCAATTAAGTCATTTAAGGAAATTGCATGAGGCTTTATTATAAGTGTAAAAGATACCATAGACTATAAAATTTGTATTATGTTTTTGTGTACACTGTCCTAATATAATGTTATAGTTTAGTTTATTATTATTATTATTATTTTCAAATACTAATTTCCTAAATAAGGCATTCGCGTTTATAACTAACAGCATGGGTACCCTTAATTTTCTAACTCATAAATGCTTTGCTTGGGCAATTTTTCTAAGTCACACCAACGTCTCATGTGAGTACCAACCTTCTCTTACCTGTTCCGAGTCATACTGTAGATCACGTTCAATGTAAGTAATTGCTTCATTTAATTCTATAGACAATTGTTTATCCGTCTTTTTTAAATTATTTTTTGCTGTAAAACGGTGAATGTTATATAATGTATTCACAAATAGGATTCGCGTACGTCGGAGGCGCATGCGTGGTGAACAAACGATTAGAAAAAGTCAACTCAGTTGCTATTATTGAAGACACTGGTGGTTTTTCTGGTATCATTGTTGCCGCTCACGAAGTTGGTCATTTGTAAGTTTTCCAAATAAAGATGTTTTTTTTTAAATATATACTTATAATTATATAAAAAAAATTACAATTTCATCAAAATTCACTAACTCACTAAAATATTCATAGTTAATTATTAAAATTTCAATACCTAACAAAATGCTTTTTAAAATTTGAAACGACATACAACTGTAACTGCAAATATAGATTTTAATACCATTTTAGGTTAGGAGCAGTACACGACGGTAGTCCCCCACCCTCATATTTAGGAGGTCCAGGAGCAGAGAAATGTAGATGGGAAGACGGATTTATTATGTCAGATTTAAGACACACAGAAAAGGGCTTTAGATGGTCTCCCTGCAGCGTGCAGAGCTTCCATCACTTTTTAAAGTATGATTTATTATATTAATATTGGCCTTTATTTAAAGCATAGTTCTAGCTAGCTTTTAAAAGTTGGTAAAATTATAAAACAAGTAATAAAAATAGTAAATAATTAATTTTTTGTTCAAAATAAGCCACCATTTTTCAAGTAATAAAGCAGCAAAGAGAAATCTTAGTATTTCAGTTATTTTTTTGAATAAAAATTGACAACGTTTAATAATATTTTTGTAGTAGATACCTTTACGTCATCCATATTCAATAATGACAACCTCTCGCATTACACAGCACGTATAATAATTGTGAAATGGGAAAAGTGACCCTGTGTAAACATTTAATAATAATAATAATAATAATAAACTTTATTACATTTAAACAAAAGTTTTGGTACAATTTTGTTAACAATAGGCTAATAATTAGGTAACAATAAAAATAAAAGATATCCTCTGTATCCAGACTAGTTTCCTGTATTCTGGTATACAGCGCCAATCCTCTCATAAAAATTTTTTTTACAATTTAATAATTCTTAAATATTTTTTTGTATACAACCAATGAAATGAAATAATTTACCCTATAAATATTTTTAATGACGACCGCGTTGGCAGATGCACCTGTATATCAATCTTTAGTCTCATTTTTAGTGTCCCACACTGGACGCCATATTTACAGAACATTTTCTTTAACCACATTTAATTGTATTTAAATTTCAGTGGCGACACAGCAACTTGCCTGTACAATTCACCTCATGAGGATGATTCTCTACCAAGAGTATTGCCGGGTAGGCTACTTACTTTAGACGCTCAATGTCGGAAAGATAGAGGAACTAGGTAAATGTTTTTTTTACTTTTACAATATGTTATTATTTTTTGGGGCTGCTATACATACACTACAATTAATCGGTTACAAAAAAGAATAAATTATTCACAAGACTATATACGTGTCACAGACGTGATAAAATTCAGTAATGTATTTTAATTTAATCTGCACTTTAACTGCATAAAAAGCTTGAAATATGCATGCAAATATGCGTAAAGAAAAGTTCATAATACCCACGAAAACTGACAGAATATGCTATATTAAATAGCTATTTTGTTTTATAAATATTATTTAGTTATATTTAAGTTTATCCTTGATAAATACTCCTCATATGCTTTATTGTATTATGTATTTATCTTTTTCATTTGTTTTTTTTTTATTCATTGATAGATGTTAGTCGATACAGTAACATATAACGTTATTTAACATTTTTGTAAACATTAAAAATCAAGTATTGCTCTAAATGTTCAATGGTAAGATTGTCTTAGATCATTGAAAATATTTTTATATGTCGAAAATGATCCCTTCACATTGACTAAGGTAACTGTGCAGTATTTGAACTTGGGTGCCATGTTAGCGCTTATGTTTTCTGGCATCTAACTTCCCACTTTATCTCTAGATCTTAGTCAAAATATGCTATTAGCCTTGAAAATGGCTTAAATTGCAATTGCATATTAACCGGTCCCTACTTATTACTCTATCCAAACACATTTAAATGATATAAAATCATTTGGGTTTACCGAGGGTTTTTATTAAATATATATATATATATATATATATATATATATATATATATATATATATATATATATATATATATATATATATATATATATATATATATATATATATATATATATATATATATATATATATATATATATATATATATATATATATATATATATATATATATATATATATATATATATATATATATATATATATATATATATATATATATATATATATATATATATATATATATATATTTAGCTTCACGCTTTATCCCGCATAAGGCAGGGTAGGCAGAGGGAACTGCAGGGACCGTGGGAACCTAGTGTTAAGACACTCCGTTGCTTAGTCCCTGCTTTCTCCGTCCCCGCTTTCCGCCGTTTTCGAGGCATTGCGTGTTGAGTGGCGGAACTCAACGCCGCGCTTTGCCTAGTTTTACCAGAGCGAAGAAAATGGAAATAGAATAATCCATCTTCTCCGACTGGGGATCGAACCCAGTAACCGTCGCGTTACAGGCAGACGTTGCGCCTCTGCGCCTCGACGGTCCTCTAACATACAATAATATATTTTCAATTAATAATTGTTTTTGTCCAGCGCCTGTTTCAAGGACGAGCGGGTGTGCGCGCAACTGTTCTGCTTCGACGCAGCAAGCGGATACTGCGTGGCGTACCGACCCGCGGCGGAGGGCTCGCCCTGCGGGGACGGACAGGTAACCACTACCGCGTGTTGCAGGATAGGGTAGGATGAAACCAATGTGTCAAGATTTCTCTGCTCTCCAATTAAATTCGGGATTATGTACTGTGTTAAGAACAAATCCAACTATGTCGGAGCAAAATGAGAAGTAATAACTGTATACAATCCGAGTGGAAGACAATCTCTTACTACCATTGAACTTATAAACTGCAGAAGGAACTACAGGAACCATACGAACTTAGTGTTAAGATACTCCGTTGCTTAGTCCCTGCTTTCCCCGTCCCCGCTTTCTGCCGTTTTCTATGCATTGCGTGTTGAGTGGCGGAACTCAACGCCGCGCTTTGCCTAGTTTCCAGAGCGAAGAAAATGGAAATAGAAAAATCCATTTTCCTCGAGTAGGAATCGAACCCTCAAATCGTCGAGTTTACAGACAGATGCTTACGCCTCAGCGCCACGACGGTCCTCAATATTTCGTTTAGTTATTAATATTTATATTGATTAATATCATAGTCATAGTGAACTGATTGAGTATTGATGGTGTTAACTCTGGTGAACAAAAGTGGAAATAAATCCAACATATTTATTTACTAAGTTAAAAGAATAAAAAATTTATCATTACAAAGATAAACATTAGAGATTTTAAGTGATGACAATTCCAGATTTTCTTAATTCCTAATAATTTCTCAATAATAAATGTCATGTAAAGGTAAATAGTATATATATATAAAACATTTCAAATTCCAGTACTGTATAAACGGTCGGTGTATAACCGAGCACGAGAACATAATCCCGGACTACTCGCAGCACACGCCGAGCTACGTGCGACCGGAAACTAGTCCGTTCTACGGAAATATTACGAGGTAATATATTTATTACATTCCTAATATATTATTTTGGTAATATATTACTTTGGTAATATTTTGTATAATTTAGTACAATACATACTATAATTAGTTTTCACTATAATTATAACATCACAATGCTGACACGAAAGTCGAGATACACTCACAATTAGTCTCGGGTGTGCCAGTTTGTGTAGATAGACGTATGAAAGATGAATAACATGCATTCTAATATATTTTTATAAACGTACACACAGTACTGAAGCAACCACTCAGCCATACATAGCTAGTACACCAGCACCAGAAACAAACAAGCCAAACTATTATCATTACCAAAAGAAAAACGATTACACGACGACAACAAAACCCACTAACGTGAACCCCTACAATTATTACTCGTACACGACCAAACAGACAGAACAACAGGAAAAATCGACAGAGGCCTCGATATCAACCCATCAACCCACATCAAAGTTCTCCACCACCAAAAACCCGTACGATTTCAATGACTTCGACACAAAAGCACCCAAATTGGAGACGAAACGGGTTCACCAAAACAAAGACGAAACCGATTACTTCGGACGAAGCACGACGAAGAGTCCTTTCCCCGACAAAGGAATCAAGTCGGTATTCAAAATTGGAACCTACTACTCTCAAGCGAAGTCCTCAGACAACTCCATTAGACCTGACGCGAACTCCCAACAAGTCCAAATAGAGCCGGCCAGATTAGTTTTCTCGTATCACAGAAACTTGACGTCGGGCGACATTATAAGAACATAACGTGTGCCAAAATTTTGGTAAGGAATTGGATCTATCGTCTCATGGTCTTCTGCTAATCTTGTATTTATATCTATATCATGCATTCCTTTCAGCCATTCGTCTTTATTGCATACTCGTAAGCATCGAAAGCCAACTCTACCAACATATTCAGTGTACATACGCTGTGACGTCATAATCATATTCTAGAACATTCCTTATCCTTCACGACATACAAATTCAAGCATTAGAACAATAGAAACGCTTCATTTTACAAACTATTAGAACTAGAGTTATCTTCTTTTCTAAAGCATTGTCAATATTCTTTTAATTATATCATTTTAATATTACTAAATATTACCGGCGTAATAAATGGTAATCTTATGTTACAGTAGCCGCCATTAGTGAATTGAGCGGAGAAACACTGAAGACTGTTCGCTGGAAGTACTACCTATGTCATGTACTGGGACCAGCCTTAATACATTACAGATTGTGAAACGTGCACTCCTCAAACATATATTACTTCAATTACTGACTGTATAATTGTTCTTTTAATATTATTAATATATGTAATTTTTAATAAAATTTTAATATTAATCTTTGAAAATCACAAAGAGATTCTTTAAATTATATTTATCATATACTATTTTACTTACAAAACAAAATATTATGTTATAATAATAATTATACAAACGGTAATATTTTATATACAGCGGGTAATCAAAGGGATGTGCCACAAGTTGTGTGAAGAATGTGTCTAAGAACAATACAGGCACTGTTCTGTGAGTGATATTACAATGTGATTGTGTAAATGAACTATAAGTACATTAGTTTACAAACATCGATCAAAATGAGACATACCTCTCAATTTGACGTTGAATACTGTAATTTTTAGTCTATATCTTTTTTTTTAAGTGGTTGTAAAATAATTTTGTTTTAGGATTACATAAACTGCCACAAGTGCCTTTTTAATTAAGAACATAACTCAATAATTCATTTTAATTGCACTTTGAAATACTCGCCTTTAATATGATTTTGTTTAGTAAAAAATATAATTGTACCAAGTCCTTGTTTGTTCTTTTTATGTATTATATTATTTTATATAGTGACTGGATCGCATCTTTTAAGAAAATATTTTTTATCTTTATTTTTAGTTTCTTTATCTTACTTTAAGTCTGTTTTAAATTTCGAAATTTATTTATGTAATATAGATATTAAAATTTAAAAGTTACCATAGATTAAAAAATAATTTGGCAGTTTAGTTTTAATAGGGAAACAGTGAACTTACAACTTTGACATCACTTGCCTTTATAGCTATTTATTTTATGCCAATTATTTATATATGAACAAATGTTTTCTCCTAAATTGTCTAAATTTTAAGAAAAAAATATAAACGAAGAAATATGTATATTGACTTTTATTTTCTTTCCCGACACCCAATTTCATACAACGAATATACACTAAAAACATTGCCCAATACAAAAAAAACAATATAATAAATTAATATAACTAGCTAACAGCTTTTTCAAATAATATTATAATGTTTCTCAAATCTGAATAATTTTTACTTATAAATAAGAAAGATTCTGGCTTGTAACTATTAAAACAATTAACACCTTTTTTTATCAATTTTAAAGTATATTTAATTTTCAATTTCTTTTTTATGACTGTATACTGTTTATTATTAAATTATCATTTGGTTAAATATATTTGTCTTTGAGAGTTATAACATCATTTTGAGCATTACAATGAAATAATAGTTTAAAATGTGCACTTTTCCTTATAATTAATTAGATTTTACTTGCAAGGGACTTGCTGTTACATTTTTGGCTAGAAGTTTTGCAAACATTCCCACTGATAAAATAAACATTAATCCTGCTGGCATAAACTTTCGGCTGTTGTAATATCTGGAATAAAAAAGAAACTTATTAAGTATTAAAATCTTATATCAGTAATTTCAAGTATTTTGTCATATTGTTAGCATTTTGTTAACTGCAACACAATATATTATGGTCAATATAGACTAGTTAAAGAATAATCATCTCTTGAGGACCGTCGTGGCGCAGAGGCGCAACGTCTGCCTGTAACGCGACGGTTACTGGGTTCGATCCCCAGTCGGAGAAGATGGATTTTTCTATTTTCATTTTCTTCGCTCTGGCAAACTAGGCAAAGCGCGGCGTTGAGTTCCGCCACTCAACACGCAATGCCTCGAAACGGCGGAAAGCGGGGACGGAGAAAGTAGGGACCAAGCAACGGAGTGTCTTAACACTAGGTTCCCACGATCCCTGCAGTTCCCTCTGCCTACCCTGCCTTGTGCGGGATAAAGCGTGAAGCTAAAACAAAAAAAAATGCTTGGAAGGTTCCCAGGAACCAGATAATAAATGAATATGTATAAATTTTTTTACCACAAGGTTCCCAAGGGATTTTCACTTCACAAGTACCTTGTGAACCATTGTATTATTAGACACTCTATACCCTGCCTTCTGCCTGTTTGGAGTATTGCCTGTTGCCAAATGAAAAAGAATGGAAATGAAAATCCATCATCCCTGAGTGGGGATCAAACCCACAAACTGTGGCCTTTACAGGCAGTTGCTGCACCTCTGCACTACTGAGGTCTTAAAATATATTTAAAAATTATTTATAACTTATATATTAACATATTCTAAGTCAATCTACCTATATATAATCATGCAGTCATACATTTTTAGGGCATGACCTTATTATATCAAAATTATATCACATGTGATGAAAAGTTAAAAAGTGATAAAATATTATATATAAAATTGTAGTACATATAACATTAAAATAAATCTAAGAACATTAATCAAGCTACAAATGAAGCACTTTTAAATAACAATGATATTTATAAATTTTATTTATTACCTGTATCCCATAAGGCCTCCCAAGGAAGTAGTAGTTCCTAGCATCAATGTATAATTAGAGGGATCCTGGCTTAATTGGTATGCACCCACTCCTGTAATGTTATATATTTAAAATTATTCACATATTTCTTACAATTCAATGGATATATGTATATATTTACTTACAGAATATTTATGTAGTAAAAAGGTTAAATACAGTAAGTTTATACAATAAACATTAATAAGATAAAAAGTATTCAATAAAAGTTATATTCTCACCTAAGATTGATCCAAATATTATACCTGCTCCTAGTGATGGTATAGAACCTAAAGAATATAAAAAAGAGTTAATATATTTAATGAAAAAAAAAGTAACATATTAATCTATCTGTAGCTGTTATATACCAATCTCCTATCTCAAATAAGAATTCAAAAAACTTATTTTTCTGATGACCAAGAAGCATATAAGTGTAAATGTTGGTCATAGTGTTAGAAACAAGTATTATTATAATTAATACTTATAAATCTGGTTTATAAAGTGCTTAATTATACAAAAGAGCAACAATCTACTTCTGTTATTATTCTATCTCTCCCATGCAACATAATCCACAATTTTAAAGGCTAGAGTCCATTCTTCTACCTATTAAAGAAGATTATTGAGGAAAATTCGAGAAGTTTTGTTCGATAATTAAGAACTTTTGATACTCCTATCTTATCAACAAAATTTTCACCAACTTATTGATATTATTTTTGGCTGGTTAAGTTCTAAAATTCAAAGAAATTTTAATTTAAAAATAATTAATCTATAATTGTCTTGAACTTTCAATTACTTTATATTTCAATTTTTTTTTCATTGATATTCAAAAATTGTAACCTGCTTTAGCATAGCCCATAATGCCACCAGCTGCAACAGTAGCCGCATATGCAAAACTCAAAATATCAACGCCCATTTTTTGTTGTTTTTTTTTTAAACTAAATAAACACGTTATGTACTTTTGCAATAAAATCACTATCTGTAATTTGCAATTGCAATGACAATGTCATAAAAAGATCTTTTGCCAATGTGACAGAACCACAGAATACATTTACACAAGGCTTTACTTTAGACTTATGTAATCTATTTATTTAAAAAAATATTTGCAGCAATTAAAAATTTATTTTTAGTTATATACTTTATTAATCATAATAGAAACAGTTTATAAAAAATTAAAGGATAAGTACTGTCATTTTTATTAAAATATCTTTAAATAGTGTTAAAGAGTAAAAAAATTGTCAATCATACGAAATTGATTTAAAGATATTTTCAAGTGAGTTATTGAGTAGAGTATTGATTATGAATGATATCAAAATGGTTCTCCAATTTGACTCTATCTATATACGTTTTTACTTAGCTTTGTTTTTAAAATGTTGGCTGATCACCCCAAAATCATTTGTTTAATTACTTCTTGCCCTAATCTCAAGAACATTGTTATGTTTTTTTAATAGAAGGAAATTTTCGTGTACTTGTCGATAACTTTAAGGTTGATCGTTAATTTAATGGATTATATATTTTTGAAGGTTAATTAAATAAATAAATATATAAATATATATAAATGACTGTTACTTACTAATACTAATAATATTAGTAAAATTAGAAAACAGTCCTAAGTACATTTATAGAAATATTTATTCGTAATCAATGCGTTCGTCATAAAACGTGACAATTGACATTCGTGAAGTAAGATAAATAAACTTGTCTGATTTACCGTTAAAGATAATGTGAAATTTGAACTATGAGCAAACTGTAGAAGTACTTGAAAATAGAAATTTCCTTTTGATAATTATATGACAATAAATAAAGATTTTCTTTAAAATTAGGGGTGTAGTATTTTGCAATTATTAGAAAATATCTAATATATATTACAAATGTTAGTACAAGCAGTCAGTAGAAGATGTTTTCAAAACAGATTAGTAAAATTTATAATATTGAATTTCTTCTTTAAGACTAAATCGCAAATATGAACTTGTGAGATAACTTTCAAACTTTCTGTTTCCGGTCTAAAGGTTTATTTTCTTTACTTCTGACAGCTGACACTACCCTCTCTTCTAAGTTCTGACAGCTTTACTTCATACAAGTTACTCAAAAACCTTTTCTTCTTTCTTAAATAAATTTAAAGTTATTTAACAAAATTCCACTCACACTTTCAATGAAGCCCTAAATTGCTAATCATTCAAAATGCGTCACTGAGTACTATACCTTTTCCTGCAAATCTACATGATAGTACAAAATTTCGTCATGATTTACAAAAGTACGTCATATCTATTTCACACAGCGTGATATATCATATATACACATATCTGTACAAGGCTACTGAAGTGAGAGGAACTTAGTTTATCATCGACGCCGGCTGTGATCGAACGTTTAATTTTTCTGACCAAAAAATCTAAAGTACTTTTCATTTTTTAAATAATAGAAGTAATCAGTGGTTAAAAATTACATTACAATGTTGAAGAGCGCTTCGAAAGTGACAATAAATACTGGGAATGTTTTAAATCTTATAGACATCAAGAAAAAAGCTGGACAGAATGTGACAGAAGAGGTTAGTAATTATATTTTTTTACATATAAAGTAATTGGAAATATTTAAAAAAAATACTAATCTTAATAATTAATCAATTATAATGTTACACTAAATGTAATTTTCTGTTTATACTTTTTTGTATATTTCCCACTTAGGTAAATCATGCAACAAATTCACACAACAATCAATTATTATTATTTACATATAGACAATGTATAATAAAGGTTTATTAGATTTTGCATTCATTATTATGGACTAATCTGTCAATAAAAGTCTATTGTACAAATCTCATAAAGTTTTATTAAGTCTTAAAGCATCTTTTTATGTTATTTTTATTTGTATAGTATATGTGCATTACATAATACAATATAGAAATATATAACCACATATTAAAAGCTTTACTGATTTGTTTATATGAAAATATTGAATAAGCTTTTTAGGTGCACAAATTTCCATTTTAGTATTTAAATATTTTTTTTAATTGACATAATTTATTACATTTTAAAATTAATATGAAAGTTTATAATTATAACTGTTGGTTTTTAACAAAAAGAAAACCTATTATTGCAAATAAGGCTTATACTACATTTTGTAATGTCATTAAAATTAATATTGAAGTAAATTGCTAAATTTTTTATATCTTTTATTTTTCTTACAATAATTGTGGCCTTGTTCTGATTTCTTTTAAGTTTTAAATTTAACAAATTTCTAGTTTTATTTAGTAAGATAAAATTCTATTTAATATTAAATCTAATTGTATTAATAATATCAGTAATAGCAAATAAATCTTATTATTTAAAAACCAAACAAATGGTATGATGTCCTTTAAAAAAACATATTTTTGTACTTAAAATAAACATAAGGAATTATTTTACTTAGTTTTAATTTAAATATATTTTTTAAGAATGATACAATGCATTATGTATGTGTTATATTAGTGGTTTGGATTTAAGGACAGCTTAATAGTAGTCATTTTGTTACAAGTATAATTCAGATATCCCTTCATAAGAAAGTAATCTATTAAATCAATTAAATACAGCAATAAATTGTAATTAAGATGTGGCCAAAATCTGTAAGGTAAAAATTGATACTTAAAATTTTCTTTCAAGCAAGTGGTATTTTATAGGAGAATAAAACATAATAGATGAAAGAAATAAAAATAAACATTTCTCAGTAACTTTATCAAAAGTCTTTATTAATTAGGATGTTTAATTGGTCTATTAATGTTGATTGTTTAATTAATTCCAACCATACATTTTCTATAAATAGTCTTGTAACATGGGTATTGCAGTGGATTATTGCAACTATATAATAAAATAAGATTCTGCCGTTTTAGATAAGCAGATCATTTTTTATATATATTTTAAAAGAGACAAAATTTCTGTTATCAAATATAACAGCTTTGCCAGTTAAGTCATTGTATCAATTTGCATTCCCACAGTGAGTAGGGATCGAATCGATAGTCTTCACCATACACAATAGTTGTTTACTTTATAAATGAATAATATGAAAATCTTGAATACGAGAATCTTCATATTTTTAAATCTTGTTCATACTTAGACAACAAAAAGTAAAAACAATTTCTATATAGTATTCACTGTTCACAACAAAATTCAAAAAGGAACCTTAAAAGCTTTCAGCTTGCAAGGATTGATAGAAACTCTTGATAATTCTTAGTCAAATTTTTTAAACTTAATTTGGCCTTTGCCAAACAATATCAAAGATCTATAGAAATGTATGTAAATGTATTATCTGACTATTTAGTACGAAATATACTACTTTTGATTTGATTTTATATAACGCTTACAAATTAATATGAAGGCGTCTTTACACGTGATATCTAAAAAGGAAATAATAAGAAATCAAATCCACTGTTAGTTTCTCAAGTTCAAGCCCCGCAACGCCTCGAAAAAGGCAAATAATAGGAAATGGAGTGTATTAACACTAGGTTCCTATGGTTCCTTCTTCCTACACTGTCATATGCGGGATAAAGCGTGAAACTATAAACAGTTTTCAGTCTGTCGGTTTTCTGTGTGTCTTGTACTTTCCCTTGACTTGGAACCGATAGAATTAGCAACTCTATCACCACTTTATTTATAGTCAAATTATATTACTCGATACGCTCTAATCAATCAAAGAAGCTTGTTATAATAACTTCTATGCATTTTATTATAAATATGTAAATATTTCCGATAGCAAGTATATTAAATAACTTAAACACCATCGTTTTATTTTGATTCTTTAGTATATTTTCTGTCATTATAGTTTTTGTCGACAGCCTTAAGAACACATTAAACCGGTAACTTGTATCCCATAGTATTTGATATTGCGTCATCATGACTATGCAAGTTTTGTATATTGAAATAGTCAATATAGTTAAGTCATCGATGGAGTTATTCTATTTATATTTTATAATATATTTATGCAATGTGTGTAAGAACTAAGAATGTTAAAGCTCCTGCAATATTCAAGTAAAGTGAAAATATTAGCGAATTTCATTACTACCTAATATTACTAATTATGAGAGAACGGAGCGCCAAACACTTCAATCCCTATGTACTCTCCGGGGAGTCCTAATGGTTTTTACGTGAGGGAAACGTTAAAAGCTCCGAGAAGTTTAAAGGATCATTACGTCATTGGTAGTTATTTTTTTTATACGAATCCGAACCCTTGCAGATTATTTATAACATATTAGTTATAATATTAAAAAAAAACAATATATTAATTCTAAAATATACCATTATTATATGTTTTAATTATTATTACTATTTTCATTATACAATTTTTTTATTTACATCCCCAACCCATCTCTTTGTAAAGGACGTTAAAAAGAAAATAACGAGTTTAGTGAAAAGGTCGCCTTTTGTGGTAGTTTGTGTTTTCTTTCCGTTATGTTTTATGTGACAAACGTACAATTAATAATGTTTATATTACTATTATTTAAATGTTTTTGCTAACCCTTCTTATGCCAATTCAATCTACCCATTTTAATAAAGTTTGAGCTCAAACTTATGCTTTTACGACATTGTTCATATCCTACTTAAGTTCAATACTTATTAAAGCAAAATTTTGTTCATTTAAATCTGTCCCGAATAGTTTCTAAGATGTTATTATACATATATAGGTTTTTTAAAAGTTATATATTTTTATTTCAATGATGCTTGTATGAAAACACACCATTTGGTTTTTTAAATTATAATTAGTATAGGTATAAATAGATAATACTGATTAAATAAAAATAAACAACATATAAGAGCTAATCAATATAATAAGTTTGCCGACTATTAAAGTACTTTGCCGATTTAGACGTTTTAAATACGACGATAAATGGGAATTTTATAAACAACAAAGTTTTTTCGTAATTTATAAATAAATTACAAAAAAATACATTACAATCTAATCTATGTACTTTATTTTTCATTTTCATTTGAAATTATAGCATAGAGTGGTAATTTTTAATTTTTCCAATTTTAAGCTCTACATCCTATGATTTATAATTATGAAAATGGTACGAAATATTCCGTACTATTCGCACTTGAGTCATTTTTTTAGTGGATAAGACACTCTTGCATGTATGAAAAAAGTACGTCTTTAGATTATATGACCCAGAATATCTTGTATATTATTGTTACCTCACTTAATTAATCATATTAAAAAAATCCCTATTATAATCAATTTATAATACTTTTTCACTATCAACTTTGACTCATTTACTATGTGTAAAAATATATTTAAATTTGTATATATTTCACGATTACTACCAGATTTATCTCTTTATGTCAACACCCCGGTTGTTTATCTTATATTATTTAATTAATTAATTCAATTAAATAATTTTACACACTTCCAGCTATCGGAAAGCATCAAACTAACTCTATCAGAATGGAGTAATCAGAACAATCACATCCAAAATGGTACAGCACATGCAAACGATTCAGATTATATGGTTGTATCGACGTCTAACAATGAAGTTGTAAACATAACTAGGCCTCACGATGACGTACAAAACAAAATGGCGGAGGAAGAAAGGAAAAATCTAAAAATTGGAGTCAAAATATTTATTAATGAAGACAGCACGACGGCTTTGAAGGAGTGCTTAGAAAATGGTAATTATTTTTTTTTTATTATATAAGAATCAATATTTAAAAATGGTCAAATCAATTCATTTGTTTAACGAATAATTTTGATATGGTATCTTGTGCAAAAAGTGTTTATTTTATCTTTGGCCCTTGAAACGTTTTATATGCTTAAAGAGATTATGGTATCTGTGAAGCGTGATCGAAGCAGTGTGTGATATGGTCTTAGCACCCTATCTTTTAAAAAATTAAAGTTTTTTATAGATAATAAAACATCTACGTTAAATGTAAATGTTGACAATATTTTGCACATGTTAAGTGTTAAATAATTAAAATTATAACAACTATTTGTGTTTTTTAGAGTTATATATAAATTTAAAAAAAAAAGTTGTAAATACTTAAAATCTTAATAAGGAAGTAGAGAAACAGACAAGGGACTGATAAGATAATTTCAACTAATAGATATGATTAGATAACATGTCGCGATATTCAATAGCTAAATTGTCAAAACAAAAAGAGGCCGATTTGAAACACCCATCGCAGTAGAAGAAAAATATTTTGAATATATCAAGCACTCGATTCTTATAATACTAAACAGTGTTAGCTTACGAAGGTTACGGTCGTCGAATATAGATTAAAAAGATTCTTATCTATTTATTCTGTTGCGTTATCTATGTCTGTTCTAAAATTACAACGTAATAAAATTATGTCATTAAAATATTTATGTTATCTGTCTAATCTCTGGATCACATAATTGAAATATAGTTTTTAAGACACTTTCTAAGACATTCCTTTTTCCGCGAATCTTGCGTTTTTTCGCTCTTATTTTGTCACTCTGAAAACAAAAAACACTATCTTCTAAGTGGAAATTGAACTAAAAATTGCGTTTACGCGAGCAGCTGATAGACACACTATTTACAAGCGTATTTCTAAATTGTTACACACTTCCTGTAAGTCAAGAGGTGAAGGCGTGGCGATAATAAACAAAATTAAAAAAAGATTGGTACGATGAGATCGGTCGAACTTCTTAGGAAAAACATACGTATTTAAGACGTTATTAAAGTTGAATGTCCGATACATTCAAAGAAACAAACATGAAACTGATTTTCTTTACAAAATATCCACCAAAAAGTGGCCAAAGCCAACGTTGCGCTCTCTACTTAGACCTGAAATAAATTATTTATATTTCTAAGTGGAAATCGAACCAAGAACCGTCACGTTTACAGTCAAAAGATGTGCCGCTGCGCCACGATTGCCTCTGTACGTATAGTATATGTATATAAAATATTAATTGCTTATGTGTGAGTTGCGTTCAATTTTATCCTTATAATATAAACTGCATAGTCATTCAGTATTATCGTGGTTAACAATCTATTTCTGTATTTATCATCATCTATATATGTATATAGACAATATTTATTTATGTATATGTTAGTCTATATATACATATATATTTAAATGTGTATATTTACATAATATTAATTATACATTTACTTGATTTCATATTTTATTCGCTATGACCAAATCGAGGTCCATAACATTTGCTAATACATTTTTTTATATTGAAATTAAATGAAATCTTAATAATTAAATAAAGTCTTAAACAGTTCAAATTAATAAATCTTCATTTTAAAAATATTTTTAACATGTTTATGGATGGACTATTATTTTTTCGTTCTGGTTAGACGACTGCGCAGCGTTAACTTCCGCCAGTCAACGACTATTGTCTAGAATTCGGTTGGCAAGCAGAGAAAAATGTGCCTCTACATTTATTTTAGCTTCACGCTTTTATCCCGCACATGGCAGGGTAGGCAGAGGGAACTGCAGGAACCGCGGAATCTAGTGTTAAGACACTCCGTTGTTTAGTCCCTGCTTTTTTCCGTCCCCGCTTTCCGCCGTTTTCAAGGCATTACGTGTTGAGTGGCGGGACTCAACGCCGCGCTTTTGCTTTGTTGCCAGAGCGAAAAAATGGAATGGAAAAAATAGAAAAATCCATCTTCCCCGACTGGGAATCGTACCCAGAAACCGTCGCGTTACAGGCAGACATTACGCCTCTGCGCCACGACGGTCCTACCCTATATAAAGCGTGGTATTGAAAAAAAATCATATTAGAAAATGATAAACGTATATAACGTTGCGTTTCTTTAAAAGAGCACTTCTACCTGTTGCGTACTTGACCTTATTGATCCAAACGATTCCAATTATTTATATACGATATGATTAATTGATGTAATCTATATGCATACAAAGTTAACGAGTTCCAGTTAGAGAATAAACCCTTTGCAATAAATAAATATAAAGGAATATACGAAACTTTTAATGATAGGAAAGTGGCACGATATGTATTTTTTTTCAACTTTTGGTCCATATAATATTATGTGTTAGAGTTTTTAAGGAAAGCTTAAAGTTTAAGCGAAAGTTACTACAATAATAATATAAATTAACAATTTAAAACCTAATAAATTGGTCTACATAAACATATTAATACAAATAGCTTGGATTGCAAATATACACTGTACGAAACGGCAGGGTAAACAGAGGAAATTTACTTCACTAATTTGATAAATATTATTATTTTATTTCATTATTTCTTTCAGTTTTCACAGCTCTACGCACAGAGCACATAGAGAATGTTATATTGTCATACAATCCGGATATTTCATTGCGCGACGAAGCTAAAGACGAAGCGAAAGTGAACAGTGCATTTACAAAGGCGTCTCCCATATCCCTGCCAAATGATGTTGGTATGTATAATAATTTTATTTAGCTTCACGCTTTATCCCGCTCATAGCAGGATAAACAGAGGGAAACGTAGGAAGCGTGAAGACATTCTGTCCCAAATTTCCTCCTTTTGAGGCATTGCGTGTTGAGTGGCGAAAATCAACGCCGCGCTTTGCCTAGTTGCCAGAGCGAAGGAAATAAAATAATTCAACCTTCGAGTTGGAATTGAACCCACAAACCGTAACGCTTACTCCCTTTTATCCTATCCCTCCATGCAGAATACAGCTTGAAGCTGTAAATTATTAATAAAATTATTGAATAATAATAAATAATCGTTAAAATTGATTGTTGTTGTAAAGTAAACATGTGAAGGGCGTCAGTGGACCATAGAAAAACCTTGATCTATATTGCACGTCGCATTACGTCGGTTTTTTGACGTCACGTTGTTGTAATTAGCAATATTTTGTCGATAATAGGAACTAGCACTATTTTAGAATATTTTTTATAGCTTTACGCTTTATCCCGCACATGGCAGGGTCGGCAGAAGGAACAGCAGGAGCCATAGGAACCTAGTGTTAAGGCACTCCGTTGCTTAGTCCCTGCTTTCTCCGTCCCGGCTTTTCGCCTTTTTCGAGGCATTGCGTGTTGAGTGGCGGAACTCTGCGCCACAACGGTCCTCAGTCCTATGTATATATTATTTATTTTAATTTGTTTCTCTTAATATTTTCAGTTCGCATGTCCAGTACGGAAATGGAGCCGGACACCGAGGCGGACGCGCGCAAGTGTGAAGCGATACTTCCCGGGATAAAAGTTTTGTGGGCGGTACTCGAAGATTATGTTAAAGAAGGTTAGTTTTTGTTAATATATATATATATATATATATATATATATATATATATATATATATATATATATATATATATATATATATATATATATATATATATATATATATATAGGATATACCTAATAGTAGGGTAGGTATAAGTCTGCAGTGGGGTAGTCAAAAACTACTCTCAATCGGATAGACGCTGTTTTATTTTAGGTAGGGTAGGTTTTTAACGCTATACTGTATATAGTAGGGTAGGTAGAGGGAATCTAGTTTTTTGTCACCCCTTTCTCCGCTTTCCAGTTTTCTATGCAATTTATTTTTGAAAGGGAAATCTATATAATGTTTTATTTTGTTACGAGAGGGAAAAAACTGAAAATAATTTTTTTTTTTTCGAGTAAGAATCTAAGTCATAATTTGGTGTACTTATAGTATACGTCATGATGACATAAGTGTTTTTATATATATATATATATATATATATATATATATATATATATATATATATATATATATATATATATATATATATATATATATATATATATATATATATATATATATATATATATATATATATATATATATATATATATATATATATATATATATATATATATATATATATAATCTAACTCATATAAGGACAGACACATAAACATCTTTTAATTGTATTAAAATTTATCTTGATATTCACTCAAATAGGTTTTCATTCATTTTAATGTCAATACGCTATAAGTTTGCCCTTTATCATTATCTCTAGGTTGCCATCTTTATGATAAATAATAATATTAAATTATATTAAATATGAGGACCGTCGTGGCGCAGAGGCGCAACGTCTGCCTGTAACGCGACGGTTTCTGGGTTCGATCCCCAGTCGGAGAAGATGGATTTTTATATTTCCATTTTCTTCGCTCTGGCAAACTAGGTAAAGCGCAACGTGACGTCACAAAACAACAATGCCTCGAAAAAGGCGGAAAGCGGGGACGGAGAAAGCAGGGATTAAACAACGGAGTGTCTTAACACTAGGTTCCCACGGTCCCTGCAGTTCCCTCTGCCTACCCTGCCATGTGCGGGATAAAGCGTGAAGCTAAAAAAAAATTAAATTATCTAAAGTGACTAGGCGCTATCGTAATCGTAACCATGGGGGTAAAGTATGACAGATTACTGTATTGAGTTGGGGCTTTTATCAATAAAATTGTAAAGTAATTGTCGAATTGCATTTTTTTATCTGTGAATTGTTATAGATATACATTTATTAATTGCTTTCTTTTTTTTTTTTTTTTTTTTTTTTTTTTTTTTTTAGCTTCACGCTTTATCCCGCACATGGCAGGGTAGGCAGAGGGAACTGCAGGAACCATACGAACCTAGTGTTAAGACACTCCGTTACTTAGTCCCTGCTTACTCCGTCCCCACTTTCCGCCGTTTTCGAGGCATTGCGTGTCGAGTGGCGGAACTCAACGCCGCGCTTTGCCTTAGATGCCAGAGCGAAGAAAATGGAAATAGAAAAATCCATCTTCTCCGACTGGGGATCGAACCCAGTAACCGTCGCGTTACAGGCAGACGTTGCGCCTCTGCGCCACGACGGTCTTTTTTTTATTATATAATAAATGTTACATTACATTTTTACTAACGATTAATAATTTTTTTTTCTTTTCTTTTTTTTTTTAGCTAAAGCACGATTAATATTAATTCTATAAATTATGTAATAATATTATAATTAATATTTATGATAAGAATATATAGTATAAGTTAAAAATAGTACGAACCCAGTGTCTGTAGTGTCAATTACATTAAAAAAACAAACGTTGTATTACTTCCAATAAACAAGTAGGATTGCATATACGTACATATATGACTTTAATTTTATTTATATGTACCATAAACACCAACGCCTCTTTCTTTACACATTAGAATCTTTCATGACTCAATAGTAGAGAAGAATAAAAGAAAATCAGCTTCATTTGTTTTTTTAAATGCTTTATACAACTTGGTTAAGTTTATTGTAAAATTAGTGATCTCTGTTGACATTTGGAAAGAACTTATTTTCCAAAGTATGAGATTGATAAAACATTAATAAACGCGACAGTTTGTGAGTTCGATTCCCACTCGGGGAATATGTATTTTTTCTATTTTCATTTTCTTTGCACTGGAAACTTGGCAAAGCGCGGCGTTGAGTTTCGCCACTCAATACGCAATACCTGGAAAAACGTGGAAAGCGGGGACTGAGAAAGCAGGGACTAAGCAACATAGTGTCTTAACACTAGGTGCCTATGGTTCCTGCAGTTCCCTCTGTCTACCCTACCATGTGCGGGATAAAGTGTGAAGACAACAAAAAATAATAACGGCAATATTGACAAAAAAAATTATAACTACAAGCTTGGCAGGCCATGATGTGTCCCTAGGACCTGATTGGACAGCCTTGGTCTACGTCCGTTATAAATTCGAACTTTATCGTTCACGTGTAACACTCATTGTACTCCGCTTTTGTAGATCCTCTTCACAGAGCACTCCCTTACTCTATCTTCTTCATCTCAAACGGCAATTTTTGCTCATATTTTTCTTCAGGCGCTAGTTATACTCGCGACAAAAATGTTGAAACCGCAGTTTCAAATCGCGCTGTTCATAAAAACAATGAAAAAATATTTAACGAAATAGTTCTTCACAAAATCTTTTGCCAAATTTATCATTCTTTGCAATACTAACAACGTAGTAAGTTGTAAAAATCATATAAAAATTTCGACGCAACGATAAAGAACGCATAGCTTAGAGGTCAGAGCGGTTGGACAGTTTCCATAAGGCGCGAGTTCTAATCCGACTGCTTTTGATATCTATATGTTTTCTTTGAGTATAATAATATCATTTTCATATCTTGGCGGAATGTGCACGAACTGAAAGCTTAAGAAAATTTTTTTTTTTTTAAAAAATCATTTGAATTTTAAAAATGTTGGTATATTTAATAGCATACTAGTAAATCCTTTTATTATAGAAGCTAAATTTTTCTTTAGTGAAATTACTAAGCTGTGTAAATAGTATGTAAGTTTTTTGTGTGATACGATAGGTTTGGCATAATCTTTAGAGAAAAAAGAAAGATCAAATTTAATAGAATAAGAAACAAAAGTGGCAGAGGCGCAGAGGCGCAACGTCTGCCTGTAACGCGACGGTTACTGGGTTCGATCCCCAGTCGGAGAAGATGGATTTTTCTATTTCCATTTTCTTCGCTCTGGCAACTAAGGCAAAGCGCGGCGTTGAGTTCCGCCACTCAACACGCAATGCCTCAAAAACGGCGGAAAGTGGGGACGGAGTAAGCAGGGACTAAGTAACGGAGTGTCTTAACACTAGGTTCATATGGTTCCTGCAGTTCCCTCTGCCTACCCTGCCATGTGCGGGATAAAGCGTGAAGCTAAAAAAAAAAAGAAAAAAAAAACAAAAAAAAGTAAATAAACAATATAATTTTATATCGCGACAGTTTGAGGGTTCGATCCCATTCGGGGAAGACGGATTTTTTTATTTCCATTTTCTTCGCTCTGGAAACTAGGCAAAGAGCGGCGTTGAGTTCCGCCACTCAACAAGCAATGCCTCGAATAAGGCGGAAAACGGGGACGGAGAAAGCAGGGACTAAGCAACAGAGTGTCTTACCACTAGTTTTCTATGATTCCTGCAGTTCCCTCTGCCTACCCTGCAATATGCGGGATAAAGCTAAAAAAATATTATTTTGCCTCCAGGTCGCGTGCAACAGCTGGGCGTGGCTGACGTGGGCGGTGGTTGTCTATACAAACTCCACGCGTGGGCCCACATCAAGCCCAGCATCGCCCAGATCAACTTGGCCTCGTGCTGCGTGGTCCCGCCGGCGCTGCACACCTTCTGTAAGAACAACGATGTGCAACTTCTGACCCATGGGGATCCGCCTGGTATGTATTTTTTGTTTATTTATTCATTTTTCATATGTTTTTGAGAGTTATTATTAGTTAGAGTATATATCTTCGAAATTGTCTTCGTTTATTTTAGTTTTATATTTACTTGATAATCTAGATGACTTGATTTAGTAACATAAATCGTAATTTAATTATTAAGTAATTGCATTATATTTATAGCATTACATTAGCAAGCCATCCTGGCTTGGCACAGATAGATATTAATTTTTAAATAGATTTGCCATGTATAGGGTACATTTTACGATCTTCTGGGGCTGGGGAAAGTGTTGCCATTTCATTTAAGGTCGCTCAATTTATTAAAATCAGTTAGTTTTTAAGTATAGTTCCTTTTAGTATAGATATCAATTTTATTCCAGATTTCCTATCACTGGCAGCCATTAAAACCTTGTCGGAAGCTGGCATTGGCTGTGATAACCTCGACTGGTGTGCCCGGTACCAGGTTCATATAAAATGTAGGGGAGTCCTAGCACTCAAAGGATATGTATGCAAAGCGACACTTGGAAAGAAATAAATTATATTTGTATGTGTTTAATTATTTACAGTAACGTGATATATTATTGCCTTATTTGTTAAGCTTTATGAGATCCAATCTGTGTTTTGGCTTTAAATTTATACGAATTTGGTATTTAAATTTGTATAATTTAAAAGTTTACACGAATAATCATTGATGTTATAATTAATATTAAATATATATATATATATATTTTTAAATTATTGTAAAATGAAAAAATAAAGAAAAAAAAATATCGAAACTTATTAAAATAATAAAATACGAATGTTTATTTATCTATTTTAACTATTTCTATGATATTCAGTATTATTTCGTTAAAATATTAGATTGGATCTCAATTTAACTCCCTGTGAATTTAAAGTACTTAAAAAAGTTTTTTACAAGTACTTACCCTTAATGTGCATCGGTTTATAGTTTAAAAAAAATAAATTACAATAAGTATTTGATTTTACATTCCCCGCGTTTTTTAATCTGTGACGAAAATATACAATATGGCGTCGCTTTCATAAATTATGTAATATGCAATGAACTTGAGATAAATTTAAAAATATTGTAATATTATTAAATTATCATTATTAATTTTATTGTTCTACGTAGTTCATTAAAAAAATTATCAATTAAGTACCCGACTTTAAATCAATTAGTATATATGGACTTAAATAAAAATTATGCATCTGAACTTACATCATCTGTCCTTTTAAAAGTCGGTTAAAAATATTTTTTTAATCAATTTTTTTCGGAAAGTGTGCTTAAAAAATCTATTTTTATATTAAATTCTGTAATTTGTACTTCAATATGATTTTATTGAATTGACATTGTTAAAGTATAACCTATAAATAAACATTTCATTATTTTAAATTATTTTTAGACAAAAAATATAATTCTTATTCCTATTATGTTAGAAACACGCTGTATACAAATACAAAAAGGCTTTTTTTGTGTGGCCATTTATAATAATGTTTACTTAAAATACAAAATTATTATTATTTTTTGGAAGAGATCTGACTGTTAGTAATTCTCGCAAAATTTTGACAACAGACTTACATTTATATCGATAAAACGTTTTTTGCAATGATATAAAATCGATTAATTAAATTATATCGATTTTATATTTTAACGTTTTGAAAAATTGTGAAAATTTAAAGCTTAATTAAAATGATCTAGTATTTAGTGTTTCCAATAAAATTGTATAATTTAAGATGTAACTCAACAATGTTGAAATTAAAGTATATAACATGATATTTTTTTTATTTCATTTATTATTTGGTCTCCAAAAGTTACTTTATCCTTATTTAGGTACCGCTCTTTTAAAGGGGAAATACCTATATAAGAAATTTGAATATTTTGTTCTAAGAGCAAACCTATAACCAAAACGTAATTTGTATCAACAGGTACTTTAAATATTATTTGTGGTGTTGCTCTATTCCTATTGCATTGTAAACGGAGAGTTTTAAGTGTCACGACACTCCACTTTTCGTGTTAATTTCTAGTATTGAGAATTTAACAAGTGGCAATAGAATATTACATTTACTGGATGGATGAACGAAGGTAAAAATTATCATTTTGCCGAGTTAATCGTTAATTGATTGCCGACTCTTTCACGACTTTATCATAATATATTTGCACAATTTATATTATTCTAAAATAATTAAGCATTCAAATGTTAACGTAATAACAACTGCGAAATTTCGTTACTTATACTGAATTTGTATGTAGATGCAAATTATTGAAATAGACAATATATATATTATAATCTTTTTTATATAAAAAGTTGTGTTTTTTGCCGCATAACTCTTACCTCGTAGACCACCCTCCTCTCACATAAGTCAATTAATATTCCAAACGACGAAATGAAGCGAATAACTCTTACGTATAGTGTGTATGAAATAAAAAGGGGTTAGCAGGATACCGGATATCGCCTTCCGCGGCGACCCTTCGTTTCCGGTGAATTTTTATGCATCACATTTTACGCATTTTTATCGAATCAGCTGCGAAATATATATATTTTATTTCTTATAATCTAATTTGATTTTCTAATTGTAGAATTTTAAATTGGTGGTTATTAATAAAATATTATTGTATG
Organism: Dione vanillae; assembly: GCA_037178615.1. Classification (NCBI taxonomy): domain Eukaryota; kingdom Metazoa; phylum Arthropoda; class Insecta; order Lepidoptera; family Nymphalidae; genus Dione; species Dione vanillae. Next base: position 750,944 of record JAZFAU010000270.1, read on the forward strand.
GTCAAAATATATGTTAATGGTAAAAGAATTTAATATCTAGATTCAGTTTGTTTTTTTTTATTTTATATTTAGAATAAATTGTCTAATAATGTTAACTTTTTTTATTTATATTTTATATTACCTTTTATTAGGTATATTTCACTCCATAAGGTACTCCCGATTTTTTGAAAATTAAAAGCCTGTAAGGCTTACAAATTTTCAAAAAATCGAGGTTCAGTGCTATTTAAATAAAGAACATAAAATATTTTAAGTATTAATATTAAATTTGATTAATAGATGATTATTTCACATAGGTATATTTAAGATTAATTGATATAGGTACATACATACATATCTTCACTTGAGTCTCCAGCGGGGTAGTCAGGTATATCTTCGTAGCGGATTCGGCTGCATACTTTCTAACGGAGTATCTTAACACTAGGTTCCCACGGTTCCTGCGATTCCCTATGCCTACCCTGCTGTAAGCGGGATAAAGCGTGAAGCTAAAAAAGAAATGTAATTTATTTAGACGAAGTATAATTAAATTATTATTAACGTAAAAAAAGGTGCCAAAGTTCGTACCAGCACATTACATCATTAGTTTTGTTTCTAGCCCAAAATTTAAGAAATTTCATGAATATTTGTATTTATTGTAAAGTATGTATTTAAAATCTGTATAATTAAATCTCTCTAAAAATAGCATTTTGGTCGTTCAAAACGCACAGCGTCCATAAACGCCTGTGATCCTTCCAACCGTAAGAGTCAAGGAAGAAACTAAGGACTAAAAAACCAATGGTGAATAAAATCGAATTAAAGTTTTAATGTTTCTATTTTGTATTCTATTACAAATTATTTCCCTAAAAAATAGATTAGATTTTGAATAGATTAAATAAGTAGATTCACGAATTAGCAGTCATTTTAAATTTCGTATGTTGTCTCTGTTACGATTATTTACCGATTTAGGAATATCTTAGATACTTTTTGTTATTAATCATAATAATAATTGATTTTTAAATTTTAACAGTCAACAATTTCAAGGTTTCACGCTTTATCCCGCATATTGCAACGTAGGCAGAAGGAACTGCAGGGAACAGGGGAGGGAAGATGGATTTTTCTATTTCCATTTTCTTCGCTCTGGCAAACTAGGCAAAGCGCGGCGTTGATTTCCGCCACTCAACACGCAATGCCTCGAAAAAGGTGGAAAGCGATGACGGAGAAAGCAGGGAATAAGGACAACGGAGTGTCTTAACACTAAGTTCATACGGTTCCTGCAGTTCTCTCTGCCTACCCTGCCATGTGCGGGATAAAGCGTGAAGCTAAAAAAAAATTCAAGGTGGTCTAATTAACCGGATTATTTAATAGAAACCCGATGTTTCGAATATTTTGCAGAAGGCTGTGGCTCGGGTAGACTACCCGAGACCAGCCGGCATTTGCTTTGCCTGTCAGATGATATAATTACTACATCAAACTACCGCCAACTATTGACTACATCCTGCCCTTTGGTGTGGTAGGTTTGGAATTTCAAAGTTTGCGCAATCTCATAAAACTTCCAACCATCGTCTCTATGGAGATTGAGATATTTTAGTATTTCAACAGCCTTGCGTATCATTCTGGGAAAATATCTGTTTATGTATATGAGGTTTATCAAACCTACTTATTGTTTTCTGTATATCTACAAATATCCTGTAATAATTATATAACGATCCTGTTTTATTTAACAGGTATAATAATTCATCTTTAATAACTTAAAATTGATGAATTTAACGGCAAAAATATAAAGAATTTTTATAGACTTGTTGTATTTTTGTTATTAATTTTATCGTTTGACTGGAAAGCTTACACACTCAATATTAAGTCACATTTCTGCTTGTTACGGTACACTGTACGTACCTACAGGTACTAACATAAGTTGGTACATATTTTATCTTATTTCTTAACGATACATTAGAAAAATTTATTATTTATAATATCGTTATAATTGACCTAAAAGACAGCATATGTTGTACCCTTAGCTGGAATAACTAAGAAGTAATATCATTTCATTACGTAAAGAACGTCAATTACTGGATTTTTGAAGATATCCAGTCTGTTGGAAAGAACTGGGTTGTATTAGATTTTTTATTTACTAAAACATCTGCGATTGTCGTCCACAATGTAACGGAAAAGCCGGGAATGCTGTGCAATCGCATCTATAGCCTCTTCCGCCGCTTCCCATATGACGGCGCAGGGCACGTCATCTCTACGGAGCGCACTTTGAGATAGATATGTTGCACATCATGAGTGATGACTGATTAAACTAGACTAGACTATCTAAACTAACCAAACTAGAGCGAAGTAACAATAATAATTATGTGGTAATTGGAGGAAAATTGTGGCGCAGAGGAGTAGCGTCTGCCTGTAAACGCAACGGTTCGTGGGTTCGATTCCCACTTGGCGAAGATGAACTTTTTTATTTCCATTTTCATTGCTCTGGTTACTAGGCAAGGCCCGGCGTTGAGTTCCACCACTCAACAAACAATGCCTAGAAAAAAGGCGGAAAGCAGTGAACGGAGTGCCTTAACACTAGGTTCCTTTCGGTTCCCTCTATGCGGAATAAAGTGTGAAGCTATAAAAAAATATGTAATTGTCCCACGAGAATATTTCGAACCTTAATCGTCCTATATATTTGTTTACAAAAAATTTTGTTGTTGATTACAGAATTTAGTATATGTGAGGTAATCAAATTATCGAAGGTTGCACAATAGAGAGCTGTGTGGAAAGCGGGAAATTGTGCGGAGACAATTTTGGCGAGATCTGCGCACGCTTCACTGTCATGGAGGAGCGTCAGAAAAAACATTATAATGTTATCTGTATTAATAATTCTATAGTATTTTAAGAATGTTTAGTGATAAATTTAAATAATTATTCATCATTTATACTGAATTAATATTATAATTTTTAATTTTTATGTTTGCTTACGTTTTCATTACTGTTGACCTTCAGAGGACAAATAAAATGTTGATTTTTTTAGTGTTTATGTATTGAAGGCTAGAACCCGCTACCCGTAAATCTGACGAATAAGGAGGTTTTGGAGCAGTGGGACAGAGTCTGGGGCGAGATACAGTCGTAACTTTGTGGTATGAATTAGTTTCATTTGTACGATATTTTATTACACAGCGCGGCGTTAAGTTCCGCCAACAGCACTCTACACGTAATGTCTTGATTATCTGAATGTTTCAGTACTAAATAGGTACTTTCTATTTGCCTTTAACTATTCGTTAGTTATGACAAATATGAAATGTGATCTGTATAAACTTTATTATTTATTTTGATTTATAATTATATTAATACAGTTATGTAAAGGTACATTTATAATACATTTACTTCTTGAGTATACGAGTATATCTGCATATGGTAAAATATTTACGAGAGTAGTCAAAAATCAAAAAAGGCATACACGCACTACAGGTTCACTTTGAAAGGATTTCACGAAATTCCAACGAGAACCTAAAAATATCGAGATTTTACGATTACACTCCATACAAATAAAGTTACACTATACAGCCTGTACCTTATAAAACATCAAGCTGTATGAAACCTGCGATCAACAGAATCAGGAAGTTATCCTCCATATCGCTTTCTTTATATTAAAAATATTAAACAACCAAGCATTCTAAAATACAATCCGTACAAGCCCTGAACGAGCATGAGCTTTAGAGCGCGTGTATCCATCACCGTGAAATTGTCGCACTCTTGCTTTCTCGTGACGTGACGTGAGGCGTCCTTTCGCTTTAATTGTTCGATCATTATTGTCATTGCCGAGGTGGCTGACCTGCTAGTTGTTACTGTTGGAATCCGTTCACATATGGTTACCGCTATTATTATATTTTTAGTGCGTTTATTTCGATATAGAATTAGGTTTTGTAGGATAATAATTTCACTTATAGACTTACTTTGTTTACAATATGGAATTTAAGTTCCATATCATAACCAAGTGAAGAATTATGGTCTCACAATACTTAGACGTCCGCGTTTGTTAGCTGAGTAAGTGTTAAGCACTTCTCCTATCATTCAAGTGTGACCAATACTTCTTCCCTCAAGAGAATAAATAAATCTGCTTATTCTTGATTACGCTGACGTCTGTTATTAATTATTTAAATGCGAAATACGCTTTATAATAGGGCTTACGAAAGTTTGAACACGAATCTCATTTAATAGCTTAGTTTAATAGCTATTTCAACTAACCGTCTTGTGTCTTGTATCCATAGCAATAGGTCTTGTATTGTAGCAATACTAGGCATTTCAAACAGCCATACTAAATTTCCTATCCAATGGTCCTTTCAAAGGTTTTCCAATTAGAGCTTGTATGAAAAGTTGGAATTACAATGAGAATTTCTCCAAATATTTTTAGGAATGAAAGGAGTACAATATAATATTCATGTAACTATATTTTTCATGAAAGAAAATAATTACATTGTATATATCATTTACAATAATAGATTGCCTAATTTTAAAGATGAAAATTTACAATGTGATTTTGTGTGATATTTCGAAACCCAATTCAGTATATTTAGCGTATACTTAACTTTAATATATTTAATATTTAAATATACTACATACCATATAAGGAGGCGGAAAACGTCGTACTTCCAGTTAAATTAAAAATCTCATGACAAATGTTTAAGGAAAATTTTTAAAATCGTAATATAAAACGAGGAAATGGAATATTCAAATTAACTATTATCTGTATCTGGACGTAATATCATAAATAACTACTACCTCTGCCAACACTATAAAAACACAAAAAATAATTAGGTACAATCATATTTTATTTACCATTAAAGAAAATATAGATATATTTAAGTGTTTTCTTAGTTTAAAACTTATTTTCAATTTACAAACTAATAAATATAAAACTCATTTGCCAACTTGCTGTCGTTCGACTTGCTAGAACACTCGTCTTTGACTTTATCAGGTCAAGAAGAAACATTATATATTCCATACCGTACTATTCCTTAGTATTTTAAGATAATATACCATTAGAGATTTTTTTTTTATAGCTTCACGCTTTGTCCCGCACATGGCAGGGTAGGCAGAGGGAACTGCAGGAACCATACGAACCTAGTGTTAAGACACTCCGTTGCTTAATCCCTGCTTTTTTCCGTCCCCGCTTTCCGCCTTTTTCGAGGCATTGCGTGTTGGGTAGCGGAACTCAACGCCGCGCTTTGCCTACTTACCAGAGCGAAGAAAATGGAAATAGAAAAATCCATCTTCCTCGAGTGGGAATCGAACCCAGAAACCGTCGCGTTTACAGGCAGACGCTTACGCCTCTGCGCCACAACGGTCTCATTATATTTAGAGATTGTATACTGTAAATATATTAATCTATTTAATAATGTAATAAATCCCGGTAGAAACAACGTGTCTGTATTAGTAGATAAAGAAAACCCAACTTGGCCCAAAATGAGTATGAGTAATATGGAAATTGATTTTAAATAGTTTCCTAAATAGTTCCTCTTTAGTTTAGTGGAGAGCATGTAATTTAATTATATTACTTCAAGCAACATTGTCGATTTCATTAAAGACTTTGTTTCAGTTTCGAAATTATACACAGTTCTTTTTCTTCTTCCTAGTTGCAGGACCATACAGCAAAGTATTGCTGCGACCAATAATGATCTATTGTGATTGATTTCTGCAAAGAATTGCAGTATTTAAATTACATATGGTAGAGTCTGCTATCTTGCTATATAAATGTTCTTTATTGCTACTCAGGTGATCATCATCATTGGCTGTCCATCACTTTAAAGGTCCGAGCCTCTAAAACTGCTCTGTTCCACTTCCAAATGCTTAGGTCAAAAGACTGGAGGTCTTTGATATCTCTATTTAACCATGTGAATTTGGTCCGCCATTTTTACGCTGGAAATCTGGCGTTCATACGCTATGGCACTCTGCTAGTTTCTATGCGTTGCATGTGACCAAGCCAGTACATTATGTGGATACATAGGTAGGTTTGTCTTACTACTGTCCCACTGTACTATTATTATATCAATTTATACATAAATCTTGATTGTTTTTGCTATATATATACATTTTAAATAAATAAGAAATACTAGATACGTGATTTTGGACATCGCGTCGAATATCTATTTAATTCACTTTCAATATCAATATGATTAAATCACTTTCACATTCATCACAATTTGTCTAAGGCAGAGAAAAACGATTAAAACACATATTTGTAGTACATTTCATACAAAACAAGTTCATGCAAAATAAACTTTTATAACTTCCTTTACAGACGAACAATTACCTAACGTTCTTGTTCAACAAATATAAATCTGGCACCAAATTTAATTTCTACTCTGTATATTAAAGCAGTTTAAGATATTAGTGTTTTTTATATCTTTTGCACTTTTCTGCGCTCCTGCTGCAGATTTAATATAAATTATACTGCTTTCAGTCTTACGTATAATATTGTTAACAAAGTTATCTGTAACTTTTTTGCGCTATAAATAATTATTATTTATTATTATTCACTATCAGGTGCTCCATTTAAATCATATGTTTATATTTAAACGTGGCTTCATTAAACTTGTAGTAAGATTATGTCCATGCATTGAGCGGCGAATGATGATTACAACAACTTACAATAAGTCTTAAGCTAACAACAATCTTTTATAATTGTAATTTATGAGACACAACTCACACTTAAGTTTGCGTTGCGTGCATTTAAGTTTCATCTACTTACTCATTTTGCATGAAATTAATTACAGTAAGTTAAGTTAAGTTTGTAATGGTCTTTTTTGGGATATATCTTAATTTTTTGATTTTTTTCATTCATAGTAAGACCGTACTATAAATTCCAATTTATGGCCCATTTTCATACAAAATGCAAGAACATATACTCTTGGATTGCGTTGACTTAGAATTTCGATTATTTCTGTGGTATTTGATATTAATTTCAGTTTAGTTCTTTTTCGTGATTTGGGGTAAATTGTCTTGACAGACCGACAGATGAAAAACAAAATGATTGATTGAAGTAATATTTTGGATATAAACGCCTCAAAATTATAATAAACATTGTGTATTTAAATTAATTAAATGGGTCCGACGGTCTGAGCCAAATGAGACATTACTAAACGTCTCTTATACTTTAACCATGGTTCTTAATAGTGAAACAAATTAACTTTCAATGACTGATAAATATTTCGAAAAACATATTAAAATGTCATTTAGTTGGCAGGAAAAATTTACGAAAAGCTTCATTTTACACATTGAAATGGTTTGTAAGTAGTGTCGTAAGCAATATATTTTTATGTGTTTACGTGACTAAACAGGTAACAATAAAATAGTCATACTCGTGTAGTACATACGGACATAGCGTAAATTTTACACTCCGATATAGTTAGGCGAAGCAAGATATCCGGATACACTCATTCCATCGTGTGATTATTATAAAAAGAAAAGTACAATCCGCGAATATGTAAAAAATATATAACTTGCGATCTATCTTAGTAGATGATGATGGTGATGATGATGAATGTTGTATTTTAATTATTTACTAGGTAAGTATTTAGGTGCTAGATGTAGAAAGGCAATTTAACTAAGAAGATTTTATTGGACTATCGGAATTAACATTTGTATACTTAGAAATGTTTACTTTTAGAACAGTTGTTTTTAAATGTAGACGGAACTGCAGGAAACGTGGTAAGTGCTAGTGTTAAAAAACTTCCTGCTTTCTTTTACCTAGTTGTCTGAGCGAAGAAAAAGGAAATTAAAAATCCTCGAGTGGAAATCGAACCCACAAACCGTCGCTTTTACAGGCAGACGCTACACGTCTACACTACGATCGCGACGGTCTTCTTACCACCACCATTTAAAACTTTTATTTCTTGATAACATCAAGAATTTGAATATTCTATAGTATTTTATTAATTATTAATAAATATTCTTTATTTATTATTATAATTTTGAGCCTATAGACTGCAGAATGTAAGCCTCTCTACCTGTATTGTACTATTTTGCATCTGTTGTTTATACGCTAGAAATCATTAGACATATGGCAGACGTACCCAGTCATTTAATTCAGCTCTTTGGAGGGCGTCTAGCCTTTCATATGTAAGTGCGAAAATTATAATATTATAATATATATTTAGGTATATGAGATAAAAGTACTTAAGACTTTTCGTAATTGAATTTGCCATCGCACAACTGAGCCCATGGGTGCCACTACAGGTGAAAACGTGTAGAATGTTTATTTATTGTATATCATAATCATGATGTTATCTGGGGCGTGTTCGTTTTACACTCGTCTCCATCTGCCGCGACCGATCTTTGTTGCGAAAGTAACATTACAGTACTGTCAGCGAGATTTCTTTGAATCTTTAGTTCAAGTGAAAACTGTTATGCTTAGTAGTATGTGAGAAGGTATGGTGAATATAAGTGATTGTAGCACGTTTAAATCTCGTTTTGTACCTAAATAATTTCACGCTTTTTCTCGCAATAATCTGGACAGAAGGAAACTATTTAACACTCCGTGCTGTATATTTCATATTTTTTGAGTTCAATGCGAGTAGAGTGGCGCTACAGCCGATTTGTAAAACTATAAGAGATCATAGAAATCATGTTTACGGTAATGATTGTTTTCAGGAATTTCGACGGCTGCCGTATATAGCTAATATATAAAAGTCAACATACATTATATTTTAAGACTTCATTCTAAATTATATATTATGTAGGTAACTTTTGTGTTTTGTTACTTGATTATTTGATAATAATTAGTTTTATTTATTCATAGATTACGTACGGCGGTTACATTGTCCGATGGAATGCAACGTTAATGTTAAACAATTGATTGTAACAAGCACAGTAGAAGGGAAAACCCTGACAGTTCAACTAAGCTGTTGCTGCTACTAGGTAGCCCTCACTGGGCTGAATCACGAAAAGCACAATGACGAAAAAATATATGTAATATTACTAGAGAATGACTAGAAGTGTGTACCGTACTTATATAATACAGCACAAGTCAGCGACGACTTAGGTTATATACTAGGGGTAGACTATAGGTTTTAGAGTACGTGTCTGCAGAATAAACAGATTACAGATATATATTTATTCAAATAATTAATATTAGGTACCTAATACGAACTTGTATATAATCAGGCATATCACTCAGACTTTTTGAATGAATCACATAAGCTAATATAAAATATTGCAGCACTTCTCGGAATAATAGAAGAACTTTTTGATGCAAAATTGTTTGAAAATAATGTTATAACTTAGTAATATGGTTCACAAAGATTATGGAAAATAATAATATAATAGTTCAAAATGTACTTAGCCCTGACTTTATAATCCTATCCTATATTTGTGTCAAAATATGATTAAACATGTACATTAACTATTTTTGATGGTTTTTAAAGTGTTAATCCACACTGAGGATAGAAAAAATACTTAAAGAAAACATATAAAAATTTGAACGCAGCGGGACTCGAACCCGCGCCCTCCTGCGAACCGTGCAGGCGCTCTCACCACAGAGCATGCGTTCTCAGTGGTGAGAGCGCCTGCACGGTTCGCAGGAGGGCGCGGGTTCGAGTCCCGCTGCGTTCAAATTTTTATATGTTTTCTTTAAGTATGTAGGTACATTAACTTTTATAAAGGCCATCTTCTTGTTACAGCTCACCGTAAGAATTTCAAAATCTTGGACAGATTAAAAGCTTTTACTTAGACCTTTTCATAATTTGGTAGTTTAGCTGATCTTCTATGCTTAGGGATGTGCGATGTTCTTGATCTTTATGGAAGATGATGATATCACTTTCATCAATTTCTAAAATTTAAGCACATATAGCCTAGATCCTGTCCAGATCCTGTATAGGTTATACCTACAACAAAATATGTTTTATTTAATTTTGTCTGACACATCTGAAAATGTGCATTTACAAACTAAATACCAAATGGAAAAAAATTGAAAAACTTCTGTTTATAGGTACATCCTAACTACATCATTTTTTCTTAAAAATATTAGATGTTATGTTATAATATAGAAGATACCAATTCTTTAAAGGTATACAATTCAATTATCATAATAATTTTATTAATAAAGCTCATGTATATGAGCCTCATGCACTTATCAAATGTGACTGTAAAATATGGTTATCTACTTTTGCATTTAGCGGTAGATTCGGTAGATTTTTCCTACTTAATAAATTACCCAAAGATTGTTTTAATACCTATTACTGACAAATTAAGTGCCATACGTAAAATAAAAGTACTATATAGGTATTTCTTATGTTTTACACTTTGTTGTTTCAGTGCTGCCGCCATTTCTTGCGCTTGAACTGTGTTGTGATTAAAATATAACACAGCATGAATACTTTTCCTCTATTGCGCAGATATTCATATAATTTAAGTCTAATTCTCATTTATCTCAGAAATTTTAGAGTACTCTGTATCTTAGTGTCTCAAACAAGGCAATTTTATGTCAAATTTAAAAAAAAATCAAAATGCTTTCAAGGAATCATCATTTGATCATTATAAGTTTAAATTTCGATTAGATAGGTATATTGAAAAATTATAATTTATGTTTCTAAAGTATTAATGTGTTTTAAAATATCTCACGTTATAGTAGGTATTTTATAATCGACATGTATTAATTGGCTAGTTTTTTTCTTTAATACTAACATAACTATAAACAAGATAAAAAAATATGCATCTTCGATAATTATTGTTGCATATAAAACTAAACTCGAGAGAAAAACACAATATTTATTGAGTGCACTTCGACGATAAATAACATAAAAACCGCTATGTAAAAGTGATATCCTCCTACCTAAATATATCTGGGATGGACCAAAAATGGCCACGTCTCTCAGTCCAAAATAGATGTAAACAGCATTCTATCTCTGTTTAGTAGATATTTAAATAGTATGTAAGAAAGAGACGAGAACAAGATGCAGTTTCACAGCTAATCAAACGTGTCCACTGTCCCGGTGCGCTCGCGCATCTCGCGCCGAAATTATCTCTATAAGAGCCTTTTTATATTTTTTTGTATAAAAAATTAATTATGAAAGCTGTATTGATTAGAAATGTTTTTTTAGAAGTAAATTAAGATAAAAAAGTTATAGTTAAAGCTTATTTATCTAGTAGGAAGAAATTTTGTTACATCTAAGATAAATTTGAATTAAAATATGACTTATGATCTACAATATAAAGTTTAATTTTCCCTGACATTATCTATTAGGACTTAAGTTGTACTGCATTTGTTGAAATTCAATGAGACCAGTATGAAGTCACCTGTTATACTATCGTTTTCCTTTTCTTATTATTGCCTGTTTAGTTAAGTAAGAAAGAGTAGCATATATTCTCGATACATACCCAAGAACTTATGCATACATTTGTTGAGTCAACAGGTTTTGCCAGATGTAGTAAACAGTTTATTTAGAGCTTTTATAAGTATTCTGATATAATTTAATTTTATTTTTTTTAAACAATTTAGTTATATTTTTGTAAAACATAATATATCGCATAATATATTAAAATTAACCATTGATATATATTTTTTAAACTATATAAAACAGATTAAACAAGCTTGAAAATAAAGTTCAAAGTAAGTATAATTTTTAAAATAATAAACATAAGTGCATTTTTTATTTTTCATTAGAATATATGTTTAATAAGATACTGGTTGATAGAAGATAGAAAGAAGGTATAATTTTGTAAATGTTAACTATAGAAATAATAATTAGATAAAATATTTAACGTTACAAATGTTGACCGCACCTGGATCTACAGTCCGTCCGCTCAGAGGTGCGCGTGCGCACCAGTCGATCGTGCAGCCCGCCGGCGCGAGGTGATCTGCGTACACACATAATATATAAACATATATAAAATCTCGGAAACTTTTTAAATCATATAAAGCTTTAACATTCACGTGATAGTGTATTTGTGTTTAAAATTTTTTGTGATAACAATTTACATATATATATAGTATACAGTGTAGTGACAGGTTGCGGTTGAAATACATTTCGTATTTAAACAGATAATACGTGTACGAATTTTTGTATTGTGCAGTGGAACTCTAATTTTGGTCATATATTAATTGGTAAGGTCCATTTGTTTTGTTACTTTATCAAAATTATTTATGATAATTATATTTTACTTACAAATATCGTTATCGCACGTATTAATATCAATATATGAAGAATGTATTGCTTTAAATTACATACACTAATTTATTTTCTTTGAATTGATTATAATTTAAATAAAACACACATGTAATACTCTTTATAAATATAAATTAATTGAAAAGTAGGTACAAAATATACAGATGATATGACAAGATATAAAAATATATAATTTTAAGACGGTTTTCTTTGGCCATTCGTTTCTAAATATATATTTTTTATCTCAAAGCTATCGCAATAAAGCTTCGGCCGGAAAAGAGTTTCTGAAGGGAAAAATTTACTAGGAATGACTACAAATATAATTGTAGCAATGATTAAAATAAAAACTTCACTAAACATGTGCTACGGCTTTGTGAATTAATAAAATAAATGTATTCAACCTTCCGACCTCCAGTTTAATATTTATACGAAAACACGAGGTTGAACAAACTTGAAATGCTATAAGAAATTTTAGAATAACTACAATATATATTGTTTAGTTTAAATAAAATGACAAATTGAATTGATACAAATAATATGTACAGATAGTGAGTATCGACGTAGAGCACAGGCCACACGACATTTTGCCATAAACTTAATAAAATAAATGATTTCAGAATCTCATTATTATGAGGGCCTCATATTAGGTTTCCTCATTAAGTCTAGGGCCTGTAAGGGGCCCCATATGCCTTTATGATAAGAGACTTGTCTTTTAAGGAGTTGGTGTTAGATTTTGTAGAATTGTTCGCGACTTATAAATTATGCAATTTTCGAATCGTCCAAAGCGGAGATACCTACATAGTTAAATCTACTGTGATATTTTTTTTATTTAAATTCTGTGGTAATTTAGTTAGAAGGTTTAAAATATAATTTTGCATTATTTTCTTCGTATATTTATATATTTTTTGTGAGCTATTATGTTTTGTATAATATAGAGAGCACTATATATTGGCTAGCGGAACTAAACGTCGGCTCGGTTTACCTATACTAGGAAAACAGTTATATCACTCACCGAGAAATGTTTTGAAAATTAGACAGTAAGCGAAGAACAGTGTCTTAACACCAGATTCCTCCTGTGAACTCCACTAAGTGTGAAGTACTTTTTTTAGCATATAAAGCTATTTTTTTCAAAATTGTTTTAAACTGAGTACTACTTTAGATTAAATTTTAACATAATTCTGTAAAAATCTAATAGCATGGCATAAAATAAATAAAATAAAAAAAAAATAAAGTAAATTATGGATAACTTAATAGATTAATTGGATTAAACAGTGGCAACTTATTACTAGTATATTTTAAGTATCTGGAGTTGTATGACTATATTAACCAATGAGGGTTCACTGCCAAAGCTTATGTTAAATATATATATTTACGAATCGAATAGAAGAATTAAATTATTTAATGGAAATTGTGTTTTAAATGTTTTTACATTGTTTTCTTACTGTTTGGAGTTAGACGTTGGTATAAGTAAAACAATTTCGTTTCTACATGTTTTACCTACCTGTAGCCTTAGCTTTTTTATTTATATAATAAATAACATGTTCAATTAAGACTATGATGTAAAAAATTATTAGAATCTTTATTTTATAACATTATTATTGTTGATTTTTTACAATATTTTTGCAATTTTTTGGTAAAAATGTGATAATATACGTTTAATTAAGAATCGGGTTTTAAGGCGAGGCTATTTAACAAAAAGACCTCAATTAATTTAAAAAAAACTTTGATGCAAAATGATAAAATTGAATTAATTTCAATTTAAAGTCTCATACGATTTGGAAACTATAGCAATTATATTTTTAGCATTGTTACTTACAGTTAATTAGGATGGCTGAGTCTAATCTACTTGAAATATACTAAAAAAACCTAAAAAGATACAGTGGCAGGATTTGGACTGGTTCTTCTTTTACAAACTATACAAACGCTCAAGTAATTAAGTAGATAAAGTCATTTAATATTTTAGAAAATTTTTAAGTTTTTTGCATGTATTTACATTGAATACAATAAATATAGAACAAAATGGCACGGATCAAGTAGGCTTTTTTTTAAGCTGCTTGTTTTAAATTCTCACAAATGTTAACTGTTAATTGTTATTGTACATTTGCAATTTTTATAAAAGGGACTTTGATATGGTGTTTTGGAATAAAAAAGTGAAATTGATTATTAAAAGCAAAAATATTTTACAATATATATATTCATGTTTTATAAATATCTTACTTAATACTATACAAGTGCAGCAATTGTTTGATAGAACCCTCTTTTACATACATACGTAACTTCACGACTTATCCCCAGCGGGGTAGTAATAGAGAACGGAGTGCCAAACGATAATTTTATTGTATAGAATTTAAATTAATCTCAAAGTTTAATAAGGATCAAAGAATCTAATATTATTTCGTAAAATGTATATTTTAAATATGAATTTTCGTTCAGAATTACTTCTTAATTGTAATATTAAAAAAGAAACTAAGCAGAGCCCGTTTAAATATTTATATTGATTTTCTAACATATAAAATTATTTAATATATTTAGGATTTATCATATTCAATAGATATCAGTAAATAGTCGCTATTTGTTTTACCTTTACAACATATAGAATATGTACTTTACATTGAATAGTAATCAGTTGTATCTTTATTTTTTTCATAATTGGAAATTTACAGCTATTCAAGTAAATCAAGCATTTATATATATATATATATATATATATATATATATATATATATATATATATATATATATATATATATATATATATATATATATATATATATATATATATATATATATATATATATATATATATATATATATATATATATATATATATATATATATATATATATATATATATATATATATATATATATATATATAAGAAAAGGTTTCACAATTTAATACGTAATATATAAAAGAAACGGAGAATGGAGTGTTTTGACTCTATTTACCTTATTTAGCGGGAAAAAGCGTTAAATTGCTATAAAAGAGATTTTCTAGAGTAAAATGAAATATTAGTCATACTCTTACATTCTATCCTACGGAGGATGTTTTTTATTAGGTCCTCGCTAACCTAAACATTTGGCTTGTTTTAGTTGGAACGTACGGATACCTCTTATTATTATATGTTCAGATTTATAACACTGACTGACTGAAATTAGTTTAAAATATATTTAAAATACATTTCAGAAATTATTTAAACATTTTTCTGATTAAAATTAAGGATTAAAATAATTACAAGTACATAAGTTACAACTTTTACTTAAAAAAATGTCTATAATGAAGCCCATTGGGACTGTTGGAATTGTTTCCTTTGAAAAAATACTATCTGAGCTCTATTAAAAATGTATACTTTTAAGATAATACAATGTGGTGAAACTTACATTAGCATGTATGTAATATAGAATTATTACTTATTAAAATTTAATAATAACTTATTACAATTTAAGCAAAATAGTAGTCTACATGTATTTTTGTATAGGAGGATGCTTCTGCGTTGGATAGTGCACTCCTCGATATATTTAATTGATAAATGAAAAAAGTTTTATAACATTATTATTCTATTTATTTAATAATGTGAAAGGAAATAAAAAACGCTTAAGACTTATGTCATTATATTTAAATCGTGAGACGCACATGCAATGCCTCGAAAGGCGAAAATTAGGGAACGGAGTGTCTTAATACTAGGTTCTCTCGGTTCCCGCGGCCTATACCTATCCTGCTACCTATATCCATCCTGCTATGTGCGGGATAAAGCGTGAAATTAAAAAAAGAAAAGTTGTATGTATTATTGTATTAGTGTTATTCATAATTGTAACACGAATAATCCTAGTAATTGGCCCGTATTTTTTATGTCAATACAAATAATTTAAATAAATTCAATAAAAATCTATACAGATAAAAAATACTAGGACTGTGTAGCTTTTTTTAATTTTATTGTTAGTTCTGTATAATATTATGTTATCCTAATTCATTTCATCTCTATATGAGAACTAATAGTAACTTAACGTACACGTATAGTTATAGCAGTATCCACTATATGTTAGGTAAATTTATATATTGCTTTGATAGTATGTAGTTGATTAATTTCAAATATTTCTACAATTTTATTTAACTTAATACCATAATAGACTTTATTAAAGTCTTCAAAGTTATATATAGTTTATAGTATTTTAACTAGGAAAGGAACTAATATGTAGGTATTAGTTAGGTTTCTTAGTTAAGATGGTCTACTCGAGGTAACCCATTATTCTATTAGATATTTACTTTTAAATGAATTCAATCAAAATGAATTATTGCATATACAAATAAATAAATTTGTTTCACGCTTCCTATAGACTCAAGTGTCGAGTGTCTAGTGTCAAGACACTCCGTTTAGTACTTTCTCTCTTTAATAGTGAAATGTTTGTTTTGTCAAGAGTTATGTTACAAGTTCATTCTTCACAATGATATGTTCGAGATAAGTTATAACATTTTTTAACTAATTTCGAATTTTCTAAGTATTACAAGAATAAAATATATTTTCACGTTTTAATTTAAATAATAATGTAATTACGTACAAATTAAAAGTAAAAACTAGAAAAAATTAAACTATTTTATAAAAGAAATCTTAATTGGGCTTCTATTCGACTACCGGTGTTGTCGAGTCGTCCACTTTATCGATGGTAGCTGTCTAGTGTTGTGGTAGAGATTTTCGATAAGAGATAGATTGTATCGATATTACAAAAATCGAGAGTAACAAAACAATACTTAACTAATTTAATAAGATTCACACGCTTAGATATTTTGTTCTTACGCCTCTCAGTTGCATGTCTTTGCCAATTTATTCATTATAAGTGTCCATCGTGGCGCAGTAAGACAGGTTGTACTGTACACGTTGTAGGTTCAACCTAGATGATAAGTAATTTCCATTATTTAATATTACCACAAAACACATACTTAATATATAGAATATGGACATAAAGTGTAAAAATAGCGTCTTGACACTAGTTTCTCTCAATATATTTTGCTTTATTCGGAATAAAACGAGATACATATAGCCTAAGGCTAAACTTTTAAAATAATTTGAACTAAGATAAGATAATTAAATAAAGTGATATCGGCTGTCGATTTTTGCTAATTGACACTAACTTTGAGTACGCTTAATAATTATTGTTTATTAAGTAAATTGTTTTGTTCATTGATATATGATTTTATACTTGTTCTACGTATTGGAAATTTTTCAATATGTACAAGGTTTTAATGCAACCTAATTTGATATAGGTACATTGCAACTTTGATGGGTGAATGTTAAAATCTAAAGATACTAAATTTTAAGCCTATAATATAATATTTATAAAGATTTTTTTATACCTTAAAAATTAACATTAACATGAAATCACTATTTCTTAGTAGGTATAATACAAGTAGTAATTAAATGAAAAATGGTAAACAAAATGGCCTTACATTACAAATTCCTAAAATTATGTATTACCTACAAATAACCGCCATAATCATATATTTTATATATGATGATACTGCATATATGTAATATGACTATTAAGTTTAACTAAGCTATAAATTATTAGGTATAAGATTCAAAATCCAATGAATGCTTAAATCTAATTTAACTATAGCGTTTCGTAGTTATACGCTTAATGTGACAAAAGCGGACACACGTTTTTGTGACGTCACGATCGTAAATCAGTTTTAGTTATGGATAAAATAATGAACTACATGGTGGTTTTCCTTATCTGTATATGTTTGGAGCTTTATAAAAATATAAATTTTCCTTTTTCATGGAGCTTGTTCTTCTAAGAACGTAAACATATACTAAGTAAATAGCAATAAATATATAATAAACTTAATTAAGGAAAATTCTTGTTCAAGGTTTAACTTTCATTTGAAATTCTATAAAACAAAAAGTAACTATAGATATTTATATTTATTATTTATTATTTATGTTTAATGGTAAATTTTTTCATTCACTGTAAAATATTGCTAAAATAAATACGACTAATCTACCGGCAAAACGATCACAAACCATTTGGTTAAGTAGGCACTTATTCATCTCACACGATAATATCAAGCAACAGAACAGCCATAAGTCACTTGGTATCTTGTGTATATAATAAAGAATTAATGTAAACCGAATTATAACAAATTAAAGCGACACATCTTAAGTTATTTTTTAATAAAAATTAACGGTGCGTTCGTAACGCGCAGGCGCGGCGACGCGTCGCAATGCCGCCAACATTGACAGCTGTCAATCAGATTCAATATGGCTGCTCAGCCGGTTTACAAACAGGCTGCTATCTCAGATCTGATGCCAGCTATACCAGATATATTAGATTATTGAAGAAGCTGTATTTTGTAATATCGGCTTTTTGGATTATCACTGATTATTATTGTTATTTAAGTAATATTGATTGATTTATCGATTAAGCTAGAAAAGATAAAAAGCAAATCATATTATACGATAAGGCTTTAGAAAGATTTTAAATATTTTTACTTCTAGGTTAGGAATGGTTTTAGGAGTAGGTACTTAGTCTTTTATCATGTCAATCTAGAGCTTGCACAAAATATAATTATACTTTTGTAATTCATTTTAAGTAGCGAATTGGGCAAAAAAAAGGACAACTATTTAACGAAATCTGTTATTTGTAATTTAAATAATTTCCAAGTAACATTTTAAATTTATTTTTATATTCTTTTTATGACTTCTAGGACAAAAATTTTAATGGAAACAAAATTTTCCTCTTATGCAATGGATTTTTTTGGATTTTTATAAAAATATTATATATTTTTAGATTAATAAAACATATAATTAATATAAATATAAAATAGTATATTTTATTAACTACAGCAACTTGAACAGTAATACCATATATTTATATTTCTGTTAGCTAAATCTTAGTTTCTGATCTCATAATCTTAATGTATCTTGCCTTTATACTTTAAACGTATTACTGATCAAATCAAAATCGAGATATAAAAGTATTGTCAACTTTGAAATAAAAAGCTCTATATAATATAATATTTACCTACAATAGATACTTAAATAAAAAAATCCTAAACGAAAATAACAGTATTTAGTTAACTTATTTTTGTAGAGATTTGACTGAAACTGAGACAAAAATATTGAATTTAATTAAATTTCATTAATTATTTTGTATCTTACAAGGTACTTACTGATACCATTTTTTTGCTACAGGTTTGATCAAAGACAATACAAAGGAACACTAGTGATGTGATACATAATGTCGTACTGCGTCACTTTGACGCATTGGACTGGACTAGTGCAGTGAAATTGACTAACATATCGACATCGATACATAGTCGTTGGGCTATAAATGAACACACTCATGCTGACGACAGGCGGTGCAGTAGATGATCAGCCCATGGACGGGAACATGTCTTTTACTTCTTATAAGTAAGCACATTTTTTTATTATACTATTGTAAAAATATATGTTTATCTGTCGTAATAACAAACAATGTATATATATAAAAAGATAAATTTTGAAAAGCAGTATGAAAATATTGTTTCTTGCTATTAAAACAAATATATACATAGAGATTCCATTTTCTTATAAAATAATAATCCTATGCTCAGTGTTAGAATAAATATGGCACCATGATGAAATCATCAAAGGGAACCGACCGCATGCGGAATGATTTCGAATATTGTATTATTAATTGATCAAATGTTTTGTTTTTCACGAATCCCCGTGTAGAGACAAGATATCCATAACCAACGTGACATACCCATAACTGTAGGGGCAGTACCCGACTCGAATGAAGACATTTATCGAAAAAGTGCGAGTAAGAAGTTTCCAATCGTACAGAATTCGTATGATTACTTATACTTGGAAATGGCGGTCAGCTTTCGATGCATCATTAACAGCATTATCCGAATTAATTATTTATTTTTTGCTTCAAGAAACTCTAGAATTTCGATTATAAAGTAGTGAGACGAGATCCTTTTGTTTCACTCGTTAATAGTCAGAGTAGATCACGGACGCTTTGTATTTGATGTCCAATTCTGAAAAAAATAAGGGTGAATTTGGTATTACAATGTACATTTTTCATTTAACAGATTTCGAATCGGTTTTAACTTCTAACACGTTAGATTAAAAAAGTTAAATAAAATTATTTTAACAAGTACACAATTTTAATACATAATAAGACTATCTAAGACATATTAAATATATTTTTGTTATTTTATAGCTTATTTGACTTATATTACAAAAAACATGGACAGACTATTTATATGTATGTAATTATAATAATATAATAATATATAACATATAACGTTTTTTACTCATTATATAACGTTTTTTACTCATTTACAATACTATTGATTACGTAAACAAATTAATAAGATATAATATTTATTATTTGCGACCATATTACTAAATTACACTTTAAACAATAAAAGTCATAGTAAACTATGCAAATTTTGAATTATTAGTTTTATTAATATAGGAAAAATATAAATCAAACTAAATAAATTATTTTGAGAATTTAAAGTACAGATATGTGTAATGTTAGTCGTAACTTATAAGTTAAGCTTAAGTTAGAGCAGTAACATTTCGAATATGAATCGCTCGCGGGGAACTTTATTTGCGGTTTGACACTAAATTCAGTTTAATAGCTTTAAACTGCTTATAACCAACTGTCCATGGCCAATGTAAAATGAGTTCAACACCATAAACTTATTTAAAGGTCAAGATTTCAGTCAACGATGCAAATGTTTCAATTAAATTCGATACTTCAAGTAAATAAACTCAGCAATTACGGAACGCAAAAAGCCGTTGACCAATGAATTCGTCAGGCGGTTACAGTCCTCAATCGGGCACCTTTCATTAAAAAAAAAGAACCATACGCCATTTCATGTCAATTTTTGAATAATTCATCGTGCGAATGCGCGAGCGCATCGATTGATGCAAGCAAAAAGCGCGCGCTCGCTAATCTTCGCTGTCTCTCGCGTCGCTTCGGGCTCCTTCGGCTCCCAGTGTTGCCAACCGAAGCATTTATTATTCTAGTTTTTACTGTCACGCTGCGCAAGGACATAACTGGGAATGCATTTATTTGATAAATGATGTTTTTTCTAGAATCCCTAAAGCAGTGATTTTTCACATAATTTTTCGGTGTCAACGTTGAAAGATATTTTTTATTGTCCATTCACGTGGATTCAATTAAAATAGCGTTATGAATATTGTTTACGGTGTTTTTTGCTTTTAGATGTCTGCAAGCTAATGATGGATAGATTTGTTATGATGCTTATAATAATTTATTTCGCTTTATATTAGTTTCAAATATAAATATCTTAACAGAGGCGCTTGTGGAACTGATCGATATCGCTACTCTAGACTTAATGATAGATCGATCATTTAATTATTTCAAATACTTTTTTGTTTGCACAACAACATATTGAACACGAACATAGGCGTGTTGCTATTAGCGGCCAATAGCTGATAAAGCACAAAATTCATTGTCACCGGCTGTTGAGGTAATTACAAGTATCATCATGATGCTTGGAGTGCAGAAAAAATATAGTATTCGAATTTCCGAGCGTTCATCCCCCGCGCCCGCACGTCCGCCGCACCTCGACGCCGCGTCTCGACTGTACGTGATTGGTTTATTAATTAGGCGAATCATCATTGGGTTCCATTTTTAAAAATAGGCGGGATTCTTGCTGAAGCGAGTTTTCTTTTTAATTTTGGCCGGCGTAGCACGCAATTAGAGTTGCCAGGACACTTTTTGTCTTAATTCTTCATCAGACGATAAAAGTTATTTTATTATGAATTTTGTTTAACATACCCAATTAACAAGGTAATCTGTGATTAGACGTCACGGACTTTGTAATTAAGCTTCAGCCTTCATGCTCGCGTTATTTCATGTTTGTTTGTGTAACACAATGTAAAATAGTATTAAGATGTGCCTGTAATAATATATTTTATTTTATTTTAAATTCAATCTATTTAATAATGTTAAAATAAATAGATCTAGTATTAAGTCAATCTATTTTTCACTTTTCGTGGACCATTCGGGACCGAGAAAATGGAAATAATTTAAATATAACATTTAATAATTTATACATAATTAATCATTCACCTCAAATCAGTATTGAACTCGCAACCTCCGTGTTTACAAAAGAGATGTTTTTGTTAATATGATCTACAAATTGTGCAAAGTAATGTAGGTACTTGCACAATTTGTAATTATCAAATTGTAAGACAAAATTGTGAATCCAAATTGAATTGCGCGCATTTACAGCTTCTCCACGATATTCACATTTCTCCACGATAGCCTATATACTTATATATAGGCATTTGGTTTGGCGAAAATGGTTTAAGTGAACACTTTATTTTTATTTTTAATCAAAACAGTTGTCACATTAGTTACTTCCAGCCAGCTTACGTGATTGTTACGTAAGTTGTAACTATTAATAAAAATACCGGATCACGTTCAATATGGACAAGTGAATCAGATCTTGTACACAGGATGTCGTGCCATAAAAAAGGTGGCATCATTTTGCATTTCCTTTAGCATGTACTCCTTAAACGCATATAAAACTGCGATTAAAAAGTTAAGATTCGCAAAATCGAACGACGGAGTGAGGTCAACGGAAAAATAACATAAAAAACGCTGTTCGTGGTCCGTCGAGTTATGTCTCCCGGTGAATACCGTTAGGATGCCTTTGAGCCTAAAATGAAATAAAAAACCGAAAACTATTCCAATTGCCTGTATACGGAATGCGTTTTGTCTGCCATAAGCTTTGTAACGTTTTGTTTTTCTAAACGTGCTTAGACATAAAAGTTTACACTTGAAGCCGTTAAAAACTACCTCCTTCCAAATTCACAGTTTTTAACGTACTTAAACTTTTGCCAAGATATTTGAGGACTCACCAAGTACTACTCATATTATACTCTATTTATAAAGTAAATATACAATTTTATACAGTTTCCATTTTTACTTGATGGTAGCTTATATTCACTAATATCACATTATAAAATACTAAAACACATAATTTTATAGATTTTATAAAAAAATGAGTTAAGGTAGTGCTAAATTGTAAAGTTTTGTCTATTTGGTCTATTTGACATTTTAATTAAACTAAATTTGAGTGGTATGCAAAAATCTAAAGCTCCCAAGCTCTATTATACTAATCTAATCCCAAGCTTTATATATATACTAATCTAATCCCAAGCTTCTTTAACATATATAATGTACCATTATATTTTTTATTCTTTTTCAGTAAAATTAATCAAATTACATAAAAATAAAAAAATAATATAGTAAAAGAATACCATAGTTTATTAACAAAAAAAATAGTAAAATTAACTAAAAAGGCAAAAAATGCTTCACTAATAGTATACTAGAATACTTATAAGTATATGGTTTGAATAAAACACAGAGGAAGCATTTCTACGGGTAGACATGTCGGCTGACCGCTACTAAGTAAGACGGGACATAAATACTTCAAAGGCTAAACAAAATAAAAAATGAGAAAACCCCTTTAAGAGCTACCGAACTATAATTTATGGGCAGGTCCAAGGGCCATTCAAATAAAAAAAAAAGCTGTGGAGACGCAAACGGTGAAATTGGAAATAATTTTGCGATAGCATCGCTGGTAACTTTCAGTTTGCAAATTTTTATTATTTTTTTTTATTTTATTTGTGTCGTAAGTTATGGGATGTGTAGGTAAAAGCTTATTGATTTAAAGATATTTTTTTTTTCAATTGTTTTTTTATGGTAATTATTTGTTTGTACAAGAGTATATATTTTTTGTCGAATTGATTTTTTTATTTAATAAGTAACAATAATTCAAAAGAAAAGATTTTATTTTTAGATGACATTAGATTTTTTATAATTTTGGATGTGGCAAGATCCAGCCATTATCAGTATTAGCTAAAAAATTAGATCTTTTTGGAAATATTAATAAAAATTGTATTAGTTTGTAAATTTTATTTGTATGCTTCAAAATGCCTTCACGTATTATACGCAAGTATTTGTTAACGACCCCATCTATGTTAATAAAAAACGTAAAATAAACTTAATATATAGTTCTAAGGAGGATATTGGAGACAACTTTTCTAATTTTTTGGCTTTCATGTTAGCTGTATCAAAGAATGCAAGGCAGAGAACCCAGTGTTCAGACACTTTGTCGCTTTCGAGATGTTTGAATTTCTTTTTAAATTGAAAACTTTTAGAGTGGGGAAATGATCAAACCCACAACCACTGCGTTTAAAAATAAAATATTATCTTATCAGTTATATAATTAATAAAATAAGTGCACTAATATTTTATCAAACTGGACAAAGTCTATAATCATTAGGCAATATGAAATTACAAAATCGACGTGCCGTTACTGATCTACTTATTTTGCATTATCGACAAGCGCATTAGAATTAGAAAGCTGATTAAGCTAGCAATGTCTATCTGTATCAGAAATGTATATATTGATTGGCCTGTTGGTCTATAGGACAATGAGTGAATGGCTTATTTAAAAAAGATTGAACGTTTGACTTCCGTCCAGGACTCATATATAACCAGTGAATGTGTTTGTGGCAAAGACCTTAAATGTTCAACTGTACGTAGATATATAAATGCACTTTTTTTGTTCTATCTCGCTTTAATTTACTAAATTCACGTTTACATTTACTAGTAATTGTTCCATTTTTATATTCTTAATTTTCAACCAATAATGTTTTGTGATATTTAAATTTAATAATACATATTGCATTAAATGTTGCACAGTTTTCTGTTAATAATATAACTTTTTTTACATCACATCTGTACTAGATCAGTGATAGTGAGTATACATCCTTCGAATCAAATAAATAATTCATGTTTAACTCACAGATGTACAATATACTTATTAAAATAGCTATTTTATTTTTTAAGGGATGTGATGGAACGAAAAATAATATCTTGAATATTGAATTCAAAATGACCGCGTTAAATTTAATTAACGCGATTCAAGTTAATAACACCATTAGTCATCTAAAGATATTAATAAAGCGAAAATTTGTGCACTTTTAGTGGTGCTATAGAGAGGTTGATATAATTTATATTTATAATATTTATTTACTATAGTAAAGAACGATGTTAACCATAAAATTTAGGTGGAAAATTGGACGTAACACATTATTGGATATATATATATATATATATATATATATATATATATATATATATATATATATATATATATATATATATATATATATATATATATATATATATATATATATATATATATATATATATATATATATATATATATATATATATATATATATATATATATATATATATATATATGTAACAATATAGTCTTCATTAATTTAATATATTTTATATCGAAGCATTATTATTCTTATGATTTACAAACCAAGTATGAAGTACATTCATTAAAATTCACCTCAACGATACATTTCAACCTTTGACCACGAAGTGTTCATGTAACGTTCCTTTGTTTGTGTTCTCTTTATATTTTTTAATTTAAGTATATTCAAAATTAATTTATTAATAAAGCAAGGTTCTTATTTCGTGACTTAAGTATTACATAGTGTTAGTTCAAGCCTATATCTTTTTTCGTTATTAAAAGACAATATTTTACGTAGGATTATTATACTGTATGTTTTAAGCTAATTTTATTTATTTTATAAAAAAAAAATAAATATTTAATTTTATATCACTTATTTAGTATATTTATTTAACAAAACGAAGGCTGTACAAAAATCGCTGTCGCTCAGCAGCAGCCTTTCCAAACGTTTGCACGTCCGTATACTCACGAACTATCAATAACGATTTGTCAAAATCGTCAGCTGACCGCTCCGGCTTCCAAGGTTGCGTTTACGAACATATTTGTTACTACTATGACACCATTAAATTTTTATAACATTAAAATTAAATAATAAGAATTTCGTTTTGAGAACCGTCGTGGCGCAGAGGAGTAACGTCTGCAACGCAACGGTTTCTGGGTTCGATTCCCACTCGGAGAAAACAGATTTTTCAATTTCCATTTTCTTCGCTCTGACGCGTCGACTAGGCAAAGCGCGGCGTTGAGTTCCGTCACTCCACACGAAATGCCTCAAAAAAGGCGGGAAGCAGGGATTAAGCAACGGAGTGATAACAACTGTAGGTTCCCACGGTTCCTGCAGTTCCCTCTGCTTACCCTGTTATGTGCGGGATAAAGCGTGAAGCTAAAGAACAATTAAATAATATAATTTCGCTAATAACGTCTTAAATATTATATTTATTATTAATAGGACTCCGAATAAATTAATCATTCAACTAATTTTACTAATACTTTTTTAATTCCTTTTTATTTAATAATTTCGTGATTTTTAAACTAAATAGTATTATACATATTATCATAGTCAAACATATTCTAATGTGCAATCATAGATACTTACAACAGTTTGTGCTCAATTATGTATATTTATTAAATTATAATAAATAAAGGCGGAAAGCGAGGAACGGAGTGTCTTAACACTAGCCTTCCACAGTTCCTGGGGTTTCTTCTGCCTAGCCTGCTAAAAGCGGGATAAAGCGTGAACGTAAATATATAAATATAATAAATAATAATACTAATAAGCATATCTAGATTCCAATTGCTTACGCTTGCAAAGCTTGATATAAATAAAAGCACTTCAACAAAATAAATTCAAGAGCAAAGTCAATAGGCGTTGTTAGTTAACAAATGTGACAAATATCTTCTCGAAGTGAAAAAAAAGCTTTAAGTTTACGACAATTATGTATGTATGTATCGGCCCGGACCAGCACACAGCTGTGGAGCTTAATTGCTCGAACAAAAACATAACGTCGGTAAATGTAATGTAATTTTTTTTAAATGTTTCCGTAATTGTTTTCAAGCGTCAAGCTGTCGCATATAATGTGGACTTCCTCTTTATATTTTCGTATGTTATTTATAAAATAAGCTCGTTTCATTTGTGTAAAAATATTCTCGTGAAGTCTTCTGTACAAGAATTTGTTTAAATATTTATTAAATGTGGATTGTCTTATGATTTTGTTTTTAATTGATCATCGTCTTACAGGTAACTTGATAGTTCTTAGTTTGATTCCAATTTGGAGGAAAATGTATTTCTCCTACTCTGACGAAGAAGCGTGAAGAAGAAGAAAGCGCGTTTTTAGTGTTTTTCTGTAAAGAACAGAGTGTCTTAACACAAGATTATCCGTGCACTGACATGCGAAAAAAAAAGCAAAGCTTAAATAACTTCGCATTTATTGTGTGCTAAAAAAAATTTGATTTTCAATGAGATATTATAATAGAATTACACAAACGTCTCCATTATCTAGTTCTATATTGAACACATTAATAAAGTAGAAAGTTGTCTATATCTTTCTTTTCACTTGATTTTCCCGTAAAATATCAAATATGTGACAATTAAGTATAGTTAGCTATATATTTTTAGTTTC
Organism: Dione vanillae; assembly: GCA_037178615.1. Taxonomy (NCBI): domain Eukaryota; kingdom Metazoa; phylum Arthropoda; class Insecta; order Lepidoptera; family Nymphalidae; genus Dione; species Dione vanillae. The sequence goes on from JAZFAU010000270.1 coordinate 778,491, forward strand.
AATGTTTACACCGCATATAACAGTCAGAAGAGTTAGAAAGAACGAGAGAGACAGAGAGTAAAAGTAATGCCAAAAGTAACTGTTTTCGAATACAGGATATTGCGTGTTTTTACCTTTATTAGCCCGAGATACAACCTATAATCATCACGCTTACATCCGAACTCGATCGTACTTCGCTACAATGGCCTTATTTCATATACTATCAGTAAATCGTTACAAGAGATTTTGTCTAACATCGTAATATTTTGTAGAATAGAATATTTTTATATAAATACTATCGGCCTTATTCATAAAAAAGTCTTATATAACGTTTTAAGTATACTTTAGTTAACACGCTCTTTAGGCTTATAGAACGTTCGATAAATGTTTGTATTCATAAACGCTCTATAAGCCTTCTATAAGTAAAGTGTCACTAATTTGATTTAAACGTTCACAATGTTGCCACTATACTGAAGTCGGTCGACTTGTTGCCGAAAATACCAGTAAATCCACAGATGATAGGTGACACACGCATTGACATAGTATGACCACAGATAATATTACGTACAAAAATATATTGTTGGATCTGGCTTGACATATACCGGCTTAATTTACGTCGTTGTTATCACAAAAACACGAATGTTTGTTTTATTTTAGTTTATAAACTTACTTAATTTTTAAAAAATTAAGTCAAAAGAAGTAAAACGACAAAGAATTGAAAATTGTTTAGACGTGTTCAAATATTACCTATGTTCTGTGCACCTTTCTTATGTAGAATTTGTTATTAATATACTCGTTAATAACTAAATATAGATAATAAATATCGAACAAAATGTCAAATGTTATATTGTTTTGTTTACGAAACTGAAATTGACACTCTTGATGACAAGCGACTCGACGACGTCATATCAATGCTCATATAAGTATGAGCTATAATAATCAGCTGTTATATGAATCGGCCATCTTTGGACGTTAAAACACTCTTATAGTAGGGTTCTCGGTTCTATAACTTTATGATAGGTTTATAGAACTGATTGGCACTAAAATGCTGTTATGAATAACGTTTTTTGACAACTGTACTATATCGAGTCTTTAAGCGTGCTATAACTTTTTATGAATAAGGCCGTATATTTTATTTTAACATCATTTAGATTTAAGATTAATATATTATGTATAATAGAATGCAGACATACAGTTAAGTCATATTCATTATCACTGTACTATCAGTGCAAGTGTGTCGTCCTCTTATACTTGATAACAGATTTGCTTCACAGATAATGCTAATCCTTTTGAAACATGTTAATTAATGTATATATTCATTATTTATAAAATGTCATAATAAATATATTGTGGCCGACGGTCATGGGTTCGATCCTACCCGGGTAAATAAATTGTTTTTATTTTCTCATACTAATAACAAAACAAACCGCAGCGTTAAGTTCCGCCATTCGATTAGTAATATTTAGAAATCGGATGGAAAGTGAAGAGCGGAGTGCTCTGGACACTAAGCTTAAGGTCCTTTAAATAAAGGTAACCCTCTTATGTGGGGTAAGGGTAAAAATTGCTTTTAGAAAGTCTCTAGCCCCAGAATCTCTCCGTTTATCTGGATATCCAGGATAAGTCTTGAAATTACCTTTAATTACTTGTGGTATAACAAGAATTTTCTGATTATTTTCACAAATAACGATGTTTCGTTATATTCTACGTATCACCAGTGCATATATTCTGAGAAGCGGTTGTTTGCTCCCAGTATGCGATGTTGATACACTCTGACAATGCTTTGTTTCTAAAGCAACACTATTTTTACTCACGTGGACACTTCACTAATAGGTATGATAGTCAGTTCGTTATAACTCGTTTAGAGTTTATAATAATATTAGCTTTTAAATGTGGCTTCGTTCACATTTTAAAGGTAAATAACTTAAATGAAATTATAATAAAAAAGTAAACTAATAAAAAAGTACTGTGTTATATACGTATAATATAATTTGGTTAATCGAGGACTGACGTGGCATAGAAGCTGCCTGTAAATGCAATGGGTTCGATTCTCAGTCGTGGAGAATGGATTTTTTCATTCCATTTTCTTAACTCTGGCAACTGCCTGACTCTCTCTACACACAATGCTTCGAAATAAGGCGAAAAGCAGAGACCGTAGTGTCTTAACACTTTGTTCCCACGCTAGATGCGGGATAAAGCGAGTAGCTAAAAAAAAGATCAGTTCTGACACAACTATCAAAGCAGGCTCTGTGGTTAACATCGAAACGTTATTGTTAATGTAGTATATTTTATATAGTACAATATTTTTTTAAAACCCTTAGAAATGCGCAATATTCCTTAAGGCCAGTCTAATAACTTAAATTGAAGTAATAAGTAAATTTAAAAAACAACCTAATTATCCTAACTAAATCTTCACAACTAAAACAGTTAATTTAGCTAAAAAACAGTGTAATTAATAAACAGAGCCACATGTTAAATATATAGTAAATTGTGAAAATAGTGAATTTATTCAACAAATTAGTCTAAGATTTCTATGCAGACATGCAAGTGCAACTGATAAGGTATCTGATAAGCGATCTTTATCGGATGCAGTGGAGCGCGTCTACAGAAATACCTGCACTGATATATTGCATTATATGTTTATTGTATTTTAAGATTTAATTCGTGTTTAATGTTAAGTGAATTTAATTTTGGTTTATTATTTAGAGGCTATTTATTTTATTAATATGTGAGAATAACGCTTCAAGATTTGAAGATATAGATTCTCTGACAAAATATTATGCAGCATTGAATTATTGAATATCTCGAATTTAGTTTCAAGTAGAGAAAGCAGTGTCTTAACACTAGAGCCTAGTGTTAAGACACTCCTTTCTCTCCTTGCCTCCTTGTCTTCTTATATGAGTGATAGAACGCGAGAAGCTGAAAAATATATGTATATTCCATTATAATAAAGTATTATCTTATACATATTGTAAGTATAACTCTTCAATAGTAGTAATTTACATATCAGTAAACAAAGAGCTTCATAAACAAATTAACAGGCGAGAGGGGAATATAAAAACATACTACATTATTGGTATTAGTTACTACCTACAACATGGCGACTTATAATGTTATTTTAAAATTTAAAGAAAAACTAAATGGTTAAAAATATATTTGAAATATAATTAATAAGCATATTTCTGAGTAGTTGTAGTATTGATGGTCATTGCTTTCAATGAAGTAACTCTAAAATTATCGAATAAGTATCTAGTAGAGGCATAACGTCTGCCTGTAAACGCGTACGCGCGATAGTTTGTGGGTTCAATTCCCACTCGGAGTAGATGCATTTTTTATTTCTATTTTCTTTGCTCTGACAATTAGGCAAAGCGCGGCGTTGGACGGAAAAAGTAGGGACTAAGCAATGGAGTGTCTTAACACTAGGTTCCTATGGTTCCTACAGTTCCCTCTCTACCCTGCCATATGCAGAATAAAGCGTAAATAATTACATGCACACATTTTTTTTGGCTTCATACTATATCTCGCTCATAGAAGGAAGCTGTTTCCGCTTTACAGTATATTAGTGTTGATTAGCAGATCGCAACGCCGCGTTTTATCTTGTCACTGGAGAAAATCTGTCCAAATGGGAATCGAATCTGTAACAGTCGCGTTTATATTTATAATCTGTGCCGCTGCGTCATGAATACCTTAATATATATTAATATCGATTACTCATTAAAATAAATGAATCATCTCATCACATATTGCAAATTATATGAAATGTTCGGAAGTAGGAAGTCATCAAAGTGATTGTGGATGCTAAAGCTGTTAGCGGGAACGCTGACGAGGAGCCCCACAATGGGCATTGTCTTCGTGTTTGAAAATATTGCTATCACACGCTTCTGCAATCGATGATCTTTTAATTTGGTTTAGTAATTCGTGTGTATGTTAAGATTTGTGTAACATATACTAATTTAAATACATAAATTTATCATTTTTGTATATATGTATATGTATATATAATATGTTATGTCAATGTCTCTCACTCGGAAATAAATATTTTCATTTTAAGGACAAAGCGCTGCGTTGAGTTTCGTCAATCTATAAACAAATTCTCAAAAGGTGAAAAGCGAGGAATTTTAATGTGAAGTTCCCTAAAATGAGAGAATTCCTTCTACATGAGGGATAGATATATAGTGCTCAAAAAGTTGTTAATACTTACATATTTGACATCATTTAATTACATTTATTTATTTTGAATTTTTTTATAACTTCACGGTTTATCCCGCCATGTAGGGTAGGCAAAGGGAAGTGCAGGGACTAGGTTCCTATAACCTAGTGTTAAGACACTCCGTTGCTTAGTCCTTGCTTTCGCCGTCCCCGCTCTCCGCCGTTTTCGAGGCATTGCGTGTTGAGTGGTAGAACTCAACGCCGCGCTTTGCCTAGTTTGCCAGAGCGAAGAAAATGAAAATAAAAAATTCATTTTCTCCGACTAGAGATCGAACCCAGAAATCGTCGCGTTACAGGCACACGTTGTGCCTCTGCGCCACGACGATCCTATTTTGAATTTGATCTACTATTATCGATCTCGTCACAGATATTATGTCAGTTATATAACGAAGGCGATATTTTAAAGAAAATGATATTTAATAATAACTATTATTTACTTATAAATTTGAATTATAGAAAATTTAAGTAAAAAATATATTTGGAATGCACATAAGAAATGCAATTTGCAAATTTTGACAATCTTAAATGTATTTTAAAATATATATAATTAGTACGAACATTATAAAACTGAAGACTGCAATATTCGTTTTTATTTTTTTTATAATTTTTAATTACAAAATAGTTTGCTCTACAGACACTTGGTCCGTACCCTTTTTTAACATATTGATTATATTAATACATAATATATAGATTGAATATTTATCGTAATGAACATCTATAATAGTCTTTACATTTTTTTTTATATTTAATATTACTTAAAACTAAGGCTATGGCTGAAAAGCGATATTCGTTTTAAAATGATGCCAATTGAAATAGTTTATAATACTCCACCTCATCGTGTTTAGATGATGTGGAATTCTTTCTAACAACATGCCCGCGTTTATTTATGTTTACACACGAATGATGGAAAAACAATGAAATCTAGCTTAGCAATTGTTTATTTACAATCTGTATAAACAATATAGATAGAATATTTATAAAATATATAAAAGTATATATAAACTTATATAAATAAGAAAGTTTTCGAAGAGATAAGAGTTTTTTTTTTAAATTTGCTTTGTGGTATTTATGAAAAAAAATCTTATGGTGTTGTTGTTCCTTATAATAACAAAAAAAACACCCATGCTTAATACTTTTCTCAGTCACTTCTTAAGAGAGCTTCACGCTTTATCCCGCACTCAGCGGGATAGGCAGAGGGAACTGCAAGAACCACAGGAACCTAGTGTTAAGGCACACCGTTGCAGCTTTCCGCCTTTTTCGAAGGCATTATATGTTGAGTGGCGGAACTCAACGCCAGGGTGTGCCTAGTTTCCAGAGCGAAGCGAAATGGAAATAGAAAAATCTTTCTTCCCCGAATGGGAATTAAACCCGCAAATCGTCGTGTTTTCTAGCCAACATTACGCCTGTGTACCAGGGCGGTCTTCACGACAGTCGGTCAAATATTTGCCATTTTTTTTTATTTTCTATATTTCATTTTTCATATGACTCGTCTACATGCAAACTACGCCGCCTGGAAGCAGGTTTCTATGAAATATTTGTTTGTGTTTCAAACTGGACAAGTCAATATACTTAACATAATTAGTCAGTCACCCGCAACTTCGTTTGCGTGAACTTTACGACCCCTGTCGTTGTAAGTCAATTTCCACTACAGAATGAGTTTAAAGAATACTGCATTTAATACGTAGGTTCACTTCCAATGAATATTACGTTTTCAAAAATACTAAAACAAAATAAGACCATTGTAGAAGGTGGTCAGGTGACAAGCGTGATGATCGTGGGTTCATAATATTTTCCCCATAAACAAATTGCTGCAATGAGTTCCGTCAAACCGTTCTGTGGTGAAGTGGGAAGTGGAGAATGGAGAGAATTACAAATAGATTCTCTGCCTACCCTGCGATATATACGATAGATTCTTACATTTAAGCTATTATGGCTTCGACTGTAAGCCGTATCGTAATTTGGATTTTTTAGAATCTTGTATGCATTTGAGCCATCCATCCAGCGGTTATTTCCTCTGACACTCTCATAAGAAAGATAACCTAAGTTTAGTAGTTTCGGTTGCACGTCGTCAGGTAATCTATTAGTAATAGAATAACAAAATGAATAGAGTATTTGGTTATTTACTATATGCGAATTTATTAATTTTCTTGTCTGTATCTAAAATAAAAAAATAAAAACCGTCTTCGGTTTATATTAGGACATCTTTGGCTGTAAAAAAACTATAGGTATAACCTAAGACTTGTAAACCTAAATGTACTTTTAATAGAGCTTTGGCATTAATATTTGCATTACTTTAAAAATAATAAGAACATAGAAATTCCTACTCTAATATATATTTTTACTTAGTTATTAAATTATTTTGAATAAATATGCATTCATTTATTAGTTTTAATTCATTTTATTGATATTATTATCGAAATTTCTACAGATATTATATTGCAAGCAATTTTAAAAAATTATACAATTCTTCCTCAAGCGAAATTCGTAACCAACGTATAGTTACGTGGTTTTTATTATTTGTTTATCTAATTTTTTGTATAATATTTTACGTTACTAACTCCCTTACCTACTATCTACTACTTGAGCGTAGAGTGGCAGAGCTCACCAGCATGCTACCTATATAAAATTGTAAAAATAGCCTCCTACGAATAACAATCGAACCTCCAACATGAATTGAACGTTGAACGTTGCATTTACAGTTAGTAGTCAGTAAGTTGTTGTTATACCATAACGAACACAAGAAATTAATAAATTTTTCTTTAAGTCTTTCTCCAATACTGCATCTATAGAATCATTAAAAACGAGAATTTACTCACGTACATTACCTAGAATCAATTATATGTATAAAATATTTGAATATGAGAAGCAAAATATTATATTCATAAAACTTTATGAACGCTTACCTTCTTTATTGGTAATAAGTCAATAATAACTGACTTTAGTTTAGTTCATCTTGTTTTTTGCAATACTTAGGTATTACGTTGTAGTATTATGTGGGTGTGTAGAGCTAGATTATTCTATAACTTAATTTGCTTGTAACTAATATTATGTATACAAAACATTAATTAAATGATATATGTATATTTAAATTAATAACTAATAATAAATATTTTTGATTTTTAAAATGAGAAAAGAATATTTATATATTTTCTTTAACTGCTTTATTTAATAACATACAGTGAGATACTTAGTTAAGAATCTCAGTCTAATTAAGTTCTTAATTGCAGTCACTCATTTTGAGCGTGTTATCATTCATTTATGTATAGAATATATGTAGTTATAGAGAAATTTTATGCAATTTTATAAAAAATATCAAGCTTGGTTGCTAACTCAGTTCAGTCACTGAGACAACGTACAATCGGACGTACCTTCTAGTATTAATAACTGAAATTTACAATCCGTCGTGGCGCAGAGGCGCAACGTCTGCCTGTAACGCGACAGTTTTTGGATTTGATTCCCAGTCGGGGAAGATGGATTTTTCTATTTTCCATTTTCTTCGCTCTGGCAAACTAGGCAAAGCGCGGCGTTGAGTTCCGCCACTCAACACTCAATGACTCGAAAAGGCGGAAAGCGAAAGTCTTAACACTAGGTTCCCACGGTTCCTGCAGTTCTCTCTGCCTACCCTGCCATGTGTGGGATGAAGCGTGAAGCTTAAAAAAAAATTACAATTATATATATAAAAAAATTACAATTATGTATATACAGTAATGCACATTAAGTCGTCAAGCCTAATGATGCATTATTGTAATACAATATTTACCTTTAATTGATGTCTCTGAGTACTACTTATAATTTAGTCACTCATGCTTAGTTATAAAGATTGTAATAGCAGCACGTAACAGCAAGCGCCGTATTTTGTAATTATTTTTTATTATTATTTAATTGCAGAAATAACAATATATGTATTGTTTTTGTAATATATATTTTTTCAATATTTATTACATTATTATGATATTTTTCCTGAAGTTTATTTTTCAATAAGGTATTGTTTGTTTACAGTATTTATTTAATTAGTTTCAGCTATCTGACCTTTAATACTGTAATCAAGATTATTCACAACTCTATTTGATCGTGTAAAGCTTTTCCAATAGCGTCAAAATTAGAAAGAAAATTCTTCTTGAAGATTAAACTCGTATTACCGATCTAATCTTTCCATGTACAAAAATGTTGAACCTAGAACCTACCCGATAGGTTACTTTTACAACGTAAGCACTACACAACATACAAAAAATGAAAGACTAAAATAGGTTACAGCTTTGTGCAAAATAATATAGTATTAAGATGTAAGAAAATGTTAATCATCATATAGATATTTATTGAATTTTGCAAATGATAGCTTTCTTTTACCAGGAGAAAACATTGCAAAGAAAAATCAGCCACCAGACAGGCAAAGTCACCGTCGCGAACTAACCTAGACTAAAAACAATACAATTTAAAATATTTTATACATAAATATGTTTGTATAAAAAAAACTTTCAGTAAGTAAGTAAGTAAGTAAGTGAAATCGCAGCAATAATGTGTGATTCCCACAGTGGCGCCTCTTACGTCGTTCTGAGAAAACGCGGTGTCATTTACGTTGTACTTTCCTTTAAATTTGGAATCGAATCGAGTTACTCTATGTGTGGCAATGCTTACTTGTAACGTGGTAACGTTGTGTGGCCTATATTCCTAGAATGCGTAATCGTAATATGCTATTATATTATATTATTTAGAGCTATTTGCATACTAAGGAGCGTAAATATTGAAATTCTTGAACTAAGGTTTCATATACCTTGCCTCATTTATTCAAATTCATTTGTTCAAAAAAGGGTTCAAACTCCAAAATTTTTTGATAAAAATTTTCACACATTTGAGTCGTAATATTACCCTGAAATTTTTTTAAAAAAATCGGGATAGTAACAAAATAATAAAATTAAAAAAACAAACAAAGATTAGAGATTTACAGACCTTGGTCCTTTAGATTTTAATGCCTTCTTGCATAATATACAGATAAGCCAGATTAACGTAATACTCCTTAGATAATCTATGAATGAGAACTTAGCCATTTTTTTCATATTTTCAGTGAAACACTATTAGTTATTAGACATAAGCTAAGCTCCTATATCGACGATCGATTAGCGATAACGGTGGGCTTCGTCTTACATTGTTTCCTGATATCGTTTCGTTCTCGCTACTCGTGATATAGGCAAACTGACACTGGGTAGAAATTTCATATATTCTTTGAATATCGTAATTTTCCGTGTAAATGTGTCTTTTAGAAACGATAATTTGCCTTAACCAGCTGTATTTAAATTTAGTCTTGGAAATTAAAAGTTTCTCAATTTCTATATAATTATTGATCAATATGTTAAAATAAGATTTTTTATTTCAGCATGATGGATTCAGGAGGGGCAGGTATCGAATCTCCACCCACTTATCACAGAAGCTACGAACAATATGTCCAAGGGGCTGTAGAAAACAGTACTGATTCAGTCCAAGAGCAAACTAGCCCCGAACTGGTTGTTTGGTCAACCCTGCCTTATGGCTTAGATTATAGAGCACAGTACGACTATAGAAGTCCATATGATACTTCAAGAGATTATTCATCTCAACAATATGCTAGAGCTCCTTTTGCAACGAAAATGGGACAGGCCAAAGCGTTAAAGGAAGCCAGGATACGAAGACCCATGAACGCTTTCATGGTATGGGCAAAGGTGGAGCGAAAGAAGTTGGCCGATGAGAATCCGGATCTCCACAACGCTGATCTAAGTAAAATGCTAGGTAAGTGATCAATTTTCTTCATCTATCAGAATAACTGATATTGCTGTTTATATCTATATATAAGTAAACAAAAACATGATTTTAAGTTATATATAACAATATTATTTTTAGCCTTTGAAAAATAATAAATGCTCTATATAGCTTCTATATATAGCGACAGTCACAAAAAATCCTAATAGGTGATATACATTTATAAATCGAGCTTTTTCTCGCGCTTGTGGAAATACAGGCATGTATTTAAATATGAAAAAAAGTAATAACTTAACAAGACTTAGAGTGTCAGGTTATCATAAACGGGTCGAGTCAAAACAGACCCTTGACGTGAGTCAGCAAAAACAGCTAATCTTGCTGCAGATGATTTGAAATTCAAATTAGAAACGACAAGAAAAAATCTTTAGCCATGTTGAGTCTATCACGAGATATTTGTATTAACATATTGTTATTTCCTATTATATTTAACAGTTTTAAATTTATGCAGACCGTTATTGGGTTATTTTTTGGGTGTAGACGATGACAGTGAGTGTTGAAAAGGGATCTAATTTTTGATTTCATTTTATGGTTATTTTGTTATATATTTGAACTTTTTTAAATAAAGTGTTAATTTAAAGAATTAATAAAAGAACGGCGTTGAGTTCCGCCACTCAACACGCAATGCCTCGAAAAAGGCGGAAAGCGGGGACGGAGAAAGCAGGGACTAAGCAACGGAGTGTCTTAACACTATGTTCGTATAGTTCCCTGCGGTTCCCTCTGCTACCCTGCCTTGTGTGGGACAAAGCGTGAAGCTCGAATAAAAAATTTAATTTAGTTCATAATTACGACTAATAAATGGTAGTTAGACATCGTTTAGAACCTCACTCATCGCTTATTTTAATTTATGAGATAAAATATAACTGTTCACTATTAGAGTGTTTATTATAAGTATTTATATCCATCAAAGATGCAATAATGCTATTTCGAATAATAATTATAAATAAAATTATTTTAATTAACATTAAATTTCCTTTGTAATTCCTAGTATTCGAGGCATAGTGTGAGGGTAAATAAATCAAATTTCAGATCCAAAATCCACAGAAGCTACAGGTTTCGATGCAAAGTGATTAGTCACAAATGTATGGAACATGCAAACACTCGTTTAAATGAACACATGTTTAAATGATTAAATCCAAAAAATGCTCCAGGGATGCAATGCCTTATTGGCATTAAATATCTGGCTACATAGCTGTACGAACATGGTATAACCACATTATACTAACAACTCAATTAAATTGTACTGTAAGCATCGGTATGCATAAGAGACAAGCGCGAGTTAAACTTGATTAAAATATTCAATACTTGTCCGTAAAATTGTAGGCATCTGTACGCTTTGCTTAATTTGTTTTGTTGTTTAATTTAATAAATTAAATGTGTAAGGTACAGTGGAACAGTATTTGAATGTGTGATGACTGTGTTTTCGATTCCTATTCGAGGGTTAAACCACTTTATATATAGTCTAGAATATAGATAGAAAGGGAAAACGGAGAAGCTTAAAATGCAGCTTAATTGTGAAAATTAATGTGTAAATACTTAATTACTATTTTATAAACAGATACTATAGGTTCTATTTCGTATGAAATAAAATTTGTTGCTAAAGTTAACGTTTTGGTGTCTTAGATTCGTCTCAGAAACCATTTATTCAAATTATAGAAAATGCTTCAAAGAGAAACATTAAGCTTTTTATATAACGCTAATTTTAATCTGTTATGAATCCGCTGTCACTGCAATTAGGGTTCCGTTGGACAGTTAGAATGTATCATATGACTACGAGAACGAAGTCGCGGGTAAGAGCTAGCTATAAGTGTCTATAGCCAATTTACTTTGTATTATTATGATAATACTATGATAAGTGGCAGATGTAATATACAAATGTCTAAAATCATAGATAGTCCCTAACTATCAGTTAAGTCACTATTCAATATGTTAACGGAGTATTTTAACACTATCTACAATTATATATATACATAATATATAAAATAACTAAAATGGCGAGAATTAAATTGTCTTTTTCTTTTAATTAATGTAACCCACACTTAAAGCGTCTGTCGTTTTTTTTGCTTACTGAATTTTTAAATATATATCTAAGATATCCTTCACACATAATGCGTTACGAATTAATTTAAAAAACCAAAAGTTAAAAAAAAGGTACAACTGCTAAATGTCAGTTCATTTTCCTCTCTTCTAATATTATATTCTTCATACATATTGTTATAATTTATAATTACCGCGACCTTTATAACTTTCTCCGAGACATGAATTCGAAGCACTACGCAATGACTGTAATGTAAGTCGCACATTCAAACACACAAGTGTTTTGAATATTTTTAATTTCATACTAACATGCTGCTCCTAAGTTAGTAAATTGATTTTTCCTATTAAATTTATTAATAATTTATCATCAAAAATTAATAAGTTGATATATATTTTATTTATATAACCTCCACTGCAAAATATTTTCCATGAATGATTCAATCGTAATTTACTTTCATTTAATGATTACGGCTAAGCTGTTAGCTAATTTACTTTATTTTGAACATTTACATTATATATATATACATATACATATATATATATATACATATATATATATATATATATATATATATATATATATATATATATATATATATATATATATATATATATATATATATATATATATATATATATATATATATATATATATATATATATATATATATATATATATATATATATATATATATATATGAAAAAAAATTAGGCTTACTTCAAATAATATTTATTAAACTAAATGTAGTATAATATACCAGCAATGTACGCAACATTCTTTATAATATTACATAACCTTTTTTAAGATACAACACAGCATCCAGAATCCAAAGATTAGAGCATCCTATTATAACTATTAATCAGATGCATCCAATCATTTGTCACAGTGTTATTAGTTCACGTAGCGGTAACTTTTGGCTTCGACAGTCCATACGTAGATATGGCAAGTCATTATGGCGCACCGCGTGGGTGGCTGATCCTATCGCTACTAATGAAATAAGAAATATAAAAACGCTAAGTACGTTTTAGGACTTGCCGACTGTTGTTTAACATTTCTATGTGAGCAGTAGAGCCAAAATTTTAATTTGTGTCAATTTTATGCTACTTAACACACATTGTCTCTAAAAACGGAGTGTCTTAACACTACTGGTTTGTTACCTACTATAGTATACGCGATATAAAACGTTAGAGTTGAAAAAATAAATGAAAACGTACAATTTTCTCATATTCGTCTATATATTTATATATTTTCTTGCATTTTACGCCGTTGTACCGCAGTTGGACAGCATCTGCCCAAACGTGATTGTTGCAGGTTCATTATTTTTATAATAGAAACAACACTCTAAGTTTTCCTGGTCTGGTAGAGGTTTTCAACCTGTCTAAAGTCTTCTCAATGTAAAAATATTGACAATTTTTTTGTTAATTAATGTTTTAAAATAATTTTATCATAATAAGTACTTAAATAAATGTATATATCTTGAACTACACCGGATATTTAAAAATAATTCCCATAAGCTGTAAGTTTAAAACGATTAAAGTTACACCATTACATAATATCGTGTTGCGTTCTCCAATAGACATATTACAAATACTTTAACATTATGAACATTTGCTCCACAGCCTTATTCTAATTGCTTTAGGAATTTATATTGCTTGACAGGAGTTTTTCAATAAACAATTTGTATTGGTAAATTGTAAGACTATAAGTCATGCATATGAGTAATGTATGCAAGTTATCAGCCAAAATATGGAATAACCAGTAGCTGACGTGTTGGGATCCTTTGCCTTATGACATGACATACATAATATATTTACATATATACATATAGTATTTATGTAATATGTTATCTGTACTCTGCTTTTATTAGAAATTTTTGGTTAGAATTTTTGTCTTATAGTATTAGTCTAGAATCTCAAAAGAAAGGCGACGGTTGTGTATTCGATTCCTTATTCATTACTGAACTCAAACAGTAGCTCGTGGCTTCGTTTGTGTGAACTATGAAACGTAAAATCTGTTCTAAATCTATTCATCCTGTTTCAAATTTCAGTTTTCAAAGCAAAAAACCAGCTATTGTATTTTCAGCCTGCTGGTAACTATATAAAATTACTTATAAAATATATACATTCACAAACATTTTTTCGTTTTTTTTTGGCAACATGACATAGCAAAGCACCTCGTCCCTTTAGTCACTTAATTTTATACACAATTCTACTAAAAAAATATTTTATTACCTTATATATTATTTTGAAGTACAAAGTTAGTAAAAAAAAATTTACTAAATAACTTTGTACTTCAAAACATAATAAAATAGATTCTAATTTTTAAATTATAATTATCATTATTCTATTAGTTATGTAATAATTGAGTTAAACCACACAAAAAGTACTAAGTAAGGATCACAAACAGCTGTGCCTACGTGTTCTGGTGGTTTGGGATTTCCCACTTTTATAACATATATAACATAAGATTAAAAATATATAATTTATTTATGTTTTTCTATAGAAATATCAACAAAATATAAAAATTTTACGTGTAACTTCTATATCTAGATCACATGCCACTTTGACGATTTTTTATACATTTCTTAAATTACATATTATTAAATCGTTAACTATGTCTATTAAATATATAACTCTATAATATACTACTTGATATACCAGACTAGAACATCTAAATTAAAAGACTTAAAAATGGAACCTTAAGTTAAGAGTTATAAGAAAGTAAAGCCAAAAGTATAATTATTCTTAAAAGCGCTTAGACTTAAAGACTTTTAAACTGAAAAATAAAAGATATATTTTTTATACAAATTACTAATAAATTAAATTTGTCATATACGAATTATTTTAATATCGCTCTAGTAAGTGCAGTGTTGTGTTGCACCACTTAATATGTCATCGCGGAATTTAACGTCGCACTTTGTCCTAACAAAGCATAGAAATGTATCTATTTCTCTCATATATAAAAGAATAATCTTTACAAAATATTATATATAAATATAAGTATTTATAACTGCCTTATAATAAGTATAACTAGTAAACAGTCACATACAATTTTTAAAAATATATTTCTAAATAATTACAAACTACAATGTACAGAACGCCTATTAGTCTGTACAGTACTCGTAAAATTTGTAATAAAATAACAATAAACTATAGAAATAATAATGAAGATTGTAATAAATAATAAAACAGTACCATTTCAAGAAGTACAGTATAAATAAGCCGCAAATGCCTAAGTGGATGGATGACCTCAAACGAATAAAATAAATTGCTATGTACGTGTGTATGTAAAAATACTTCAAGTCATTTTCTATGTATATGTTGCACAATTATAATGTATATGTGAAAGATTTATATAAAAATGAGTGACTACATTTTTTTTAGCTTCACGCTTTATCCCGCTCATAGCAGGATAGGCTAAGGGATAGCAATCGCGCGTATCTGTTTAAGATACAAATATAAATTCCACACATAGTATTTATATGTTGAGCATATAAAGATCTCCTCCTCCCCCTCAATCCTCTTAAATATTAGCCATACCATTGTTACTAATTTAATAAGATCGTAAACATAATATGGGTGACATGAAATAATTTATTACAGTCATAGCTTTAATGCTGCAAGTTGCATAAACATAACAATGAGTATTTTATATACAAAATATATACAAATGTTATTTTTACTCTAACATTCCCCTTCTATAAAACATAAACATGATAAGGGGTTCCCCATAGTTAGTTAGTCATAAATATATATATTTATTATTATATATATTTATTGTCAATATTTGTAATTGAGGAAAAAAATGTAATAGTGTTTAAAATCATAAATGGATATATACTTTGCGTCATATAGTCGATACATACAGACATATATCACATATAGCATATAGGCAGAGGGAACTTATTATAGTGTCAAGTCACTCTAAATAGCCAAAAAGGTACGGTATGGTATAGGGTGTTGTAGTGACGTAGTATTAAATAATGAAGAAAATGAATTTCATACAAGAAATTGTATTATATATACATATTTGTATGTTTATTAAGTATAAAATTTAAACGTATTATAACGTATAATCTTTAATTGTGTGTGAAGTCCATTCATTATATGACGCGTCGTCCTTGGATTACCTTATCAATCATTCGCTCTATAATTGTAACGTGTCTCAGTATATGTTGATGTTTACCTAAGATTATATATATATATATATATATATATATATATATATATATATATATATATATATATATATATATATATATATATATATATATATATATATATATATATATATATATATATATATATATATATATATATATATATATATATATATATATATATATATATATATATATATATATATATATATCCAAAAGCCAATAAATATATTTTGCTTAGCAAAACTGTTCCAGATGTCATTATTCATCAAGGCGATACACGTAACGGCCTTGGTGTGTATCCTTCTCATTAATTGGTTAAATTGCAATCCTTGTAAGGTAGAGACGATTGCCACGATGACCACGCGCCCCATACTGAGTGCACTTAATTAAACGATTACGCTGTATGAAAATTGTATGCGGAAATCAGTTATAATGTACATTAGTTCTCATAATATATTAGAATATTTATATGCAGCAAACCGTGGCAGTAAGTTCTACAAAGGTTTTGGTATAAATTATTATATATTTAGTAGATTTTATTCGTTTATTTAAGACTAATAGTAAGTTATTCTTGTTTCTATTCGCTATTTATTTTGAAACTGTCTTAATTTTTGTGTCTTTAGTTTTTTTCGCTTGTGTCCATCTGCCTGATGCCAGGGCTAAGATACGATTTCACCTGTTCGTTTAAAAATCCACAATATATATGACGCAGTTTTCTTTGTTACAGATCACTTTTATGTGATATTATGTAAAAATTTTGAAAAATATATTTAAGCGTCTCATTAAATATGACAGGTTTATGCTTTTTACCATATCGCAGTGTACTGTATAGCATAGTACACAAAAGGAAATGATAGAACACTCCGTTCTACACTGCCGTGGAATTTAAGTAGCGGAGTTAAAGGCCGTCAAAATTAAAACGAGGACATGAAAATATTCGATAAATATTTAACAAATGATTATAATAAATCATAATTATCAGTACTAGTAGAATTTGAACCCACAGTCATCACGACAAACATACACTAATCTACTGAACCACTAGGACTTTAACTGTTTATTTACAGTGATATATTTATTAATAATTTAAAACTAATATTAAATTCATTACTTTCCGGTGTTAGTACAAAATAATCATTATATAAAAAATGTAACAAAGTAACCGATGTAAAGAATTTTCTGTCATAAATCACGGTCCTTATAAGATTATGTAATTAAATACTATCGTGTTAATAGCTTTATTTATTAGGTGTAGATATGGAGGAAATAAATATTTATGATACATTCATGTTGTTCAAAAGTTTAATAATCATACTGTATGACTGTTAAAGCGATAGTTGTCGGTTCAATTCTTAGTTGAAGAAAGGCACTAAAGTGGAGAGCGTACTGTCTTGAGTCTTGACACTATGGTGAAAGTGATGATAATTACGTTTTCATAATTTAAAAGTGCAATTAATATGTTTGTCAGTGTTACCGAAATATAATAAAATTGTATCGTGTATGTCATATGTATTATGTTATATTATAAATTAACATATATTGCAAAAGAAATTAAATAAATTGTTTTATTTTTAATTTTATATTGTTAATTTAAAATTATATATAAATATTTTATATATTAAGTAGTACAATATAGACATAAAGTTTCTACATACGTACTATTTATTTTTCTAACATACTATAGATTTCAAGTCATATATTTAACCCAGATACCTTTTACTTAAGTACAAAATGGTCAAAGTTAGGTAATTAAAACACGTAGTGGCATATCTGAGACATTTCCACCGGGTTTGGCTTATCTGTGACCGTTTTTGGCCAAAGACAACTTTTTACTCTTCACTCAATATGGCGGCCGTCAACTTATGGAAATAATCTTGATATGTGTATAACAAAACGAATAAATCATATTTTTTATCAAATATTTGGAGTTTAAATGGTATCGATCATTTTATCAATTTTTAAATGGATTCTAACATATAGTTACAAATTTTATTTTAAGTATTAATATTAACTTTATTTTGTTTTTGTTAAAATTTAATCGATTCTCAAAAATTTGACTGAACGTTAAAACTATGTCTAGATATTTCGCTGTCATAAATAAAGAGAACTAAAAGTAGACATTTTGAAAAAAAGAAACAAAAAAATTTAAGCCAGCAACTAAAACGTGCACGTAGACGTGTCAACTAGTACGAATTTTTTAGTCAAGTCAAAAAGAGCCTGGAACGCGTTCTGATCGACAAATAGCGTTTTCGAGTAATAGTATCAAAACCTAGGCAGGTAAAGCAAATTCTACGAACGTTGAACGCCGAAATCCATATAGAATAGCACGAAACCGTTCTAAGAAGTTACAAAAAGCTACCGACGGCCTCTTCAATATTCTACTCGAGTAGACTATAATAATACGATTAATTCTGTTGTCACATCAGATAACAGCCGCAAGTTTTGCGTTATCGCTCATTACATCCTTATGTCTCGATAAGTAAAGTGTAGAATCGATTGATTAATTGTAAATAAATTTGTATGACTATATAAGAAAATCTGAAATGAGGGTCATATCCACATGGGAGGTGTCCCAGAGGAAAATCATCTGCGCAAATTGATCTTCAGCCTTGTGTGTGTCGGGTGTTGTTAAAACCATACTTCATATTTATATTGGGAACTTTACTTTAGATATATATGCCAGCCTTTGTTATTTTTAACCAAAGTAAGAAATTTGGTTCAAGTCTTTTCGTTTTTTTGCAAATTACTGTCATAAATAAAATATTAAGCTAATTAAATATACTAAAATATTTTATACGCAAAAAATAATTTAATCAGTAAACCTGTAATATAAAAGCGAATAAGCCAAGTTTAGGTCAAAAGTATATATTTAGTGAATATACGTTGTATACTATATAATTTCACCATACTTCTCACATTGCAATACACGAGACAGATAGACGGCAATTAGCTACAATTACTAAATAAATACCCACGCTGTATAATTGACTCGTTAGCACAACGAGAACTGTACTATGGAAATTATATAGTACGGGTTAATATTTTAGAAACTGATCCATCGAGTAGGTAAATGTATGTACGTGTAGGTAGAGAGACAGATATAGGAAGTATAAGTTTAAGTGAAAGTTACATTAGAACAAATTATTATATATCGTACAGTAAAAACTCGATTAACCGGACTAATTGTTGTTGTAAGGCATTCGGATAATTGAAAATCCGGATAATTGAAACTGCATAAATATGAATAAAATCGTAACATAACATTATATGTTTATTAAAAACAAGTAGTACATATTAACGAAAATCATTGTTTATTTAGAAATTTTGTTGAAAATGGCGATAACACACAAGTTCCGACACGTCCATGCTTGCACAGATATGACTTGTAGGTACATTTAATTCAATTGTGCCTGTAGTCCGGATAATCGCGAATCCGTATAACTGAGGGCCGGATAATCGAGTTTCCACTGTATATGAATATTATGAAGAAGAATTCTAAATATTTTAAAAAATAAAAAAGTATTAATTATTTTTTGTGTATGCTAAGTAACAGTAACATTTTATGATAAAAATACAACTTTTTTAATTTTAAATAATAAAATAACTTTTAAATTATAACGTAATTAATAATATTAGATTACGTTGAGACGCGCTTGATTTTTGGGAATTAAAAAGTGACGCTCTAATTAGATGGAAAATAAAAATATTTGACTTTAGGACGAAATCAGGAGGCTCAGGTTCATATGTTACTAAAATAAAATAAAATTATAACGCTTTCTAAAATATTTTTAACTTTAAAAGTTAGTATTATAAATAATAAATAAAATAAAAATTAAAGAAATATATTTTTTTATTTTTAATTTATACCGAGTTGCTTAATTTTAAAAACTATGTGTTGTAAATTGAACCATGATAATAATTGTCAAATAATAACTTAACATCACGTACATTCCGATGCAGGCAATCGGTATTAAGTTGAAAATTTTAAATTTTAAAGTTGCGCACGCGCCATGAGTCACACACGCAATAGGGTCACGACTGCTCGGGCCTACTATATATCCATACCTCATGTTGCCATAAGTTTTGATTACGATGTCTACTCCACTCGGATATATTTGATAATATAATAATAAATTAATATATAATTTTTTTTATTCACACATTCATTATTTCATAGTTTTTATATTAGATATGTATATGTGGTTATAGATATACTAATGTATAAAACTTAAAGTTTTAAATATAGATTATCACAGAATTATAAACGATTTTAACAATATTTATATTTTACAATACCTTTCATGAATTAAAAAAATTAAAAATATTTTACGAAGCTGTTGTCATCTAAATAATTTAGTACAAGCTTAACATCATAGAAATTTAGCGACAGTCGATGACTAAATCAAAATAACATATATACATTTATATAATAACATTGTATTAGTAATGTTAGCCATTGTCTGCCCAATTTGTGTTCGAGTAGTAATGTGTTAAATAAATTTGAATACCCACCAAAAATGATTGACTCTTCTATCAAATTTGAATAAAATAACCATTATTTAACGAAATACGGTCAGTTGGCACGTGACATTTTTATTTATAATATTAAGTGAATACCCACATGACTATGCCAATTTAAATTTTATTTCTATGCATCAGCATACTATAATATAAATTGGTGAATTGTCAATAGTAGAATATTTTATATAACCAATGTGAGCAAGAAACGTTTAGTAAATAAAGTTAAAGTTAATTAACAATTTGAAATAAGTATCTTCACATATGTGTTTACGATAATGATATTTTAACTATACACTAGCCAAAACTACAGTAGTTTTATCATCATAATAAATTGCAGAGAGAGAAGAACCACATACTTGTTCTCCATATATATATATATATATATATATATATATATATATATATATATATATATATATATATATATATATATATATATATATATATATATATATATATATATATATATATATATATATATATATATATATATATATATATATATATATATATATATATATATATATATATATATATATATATATATATATATATATATATATATATATATATATATATATATATATATATATATATATATATATATATATATATATATATATATATATATATATATATATATATATATATATATATATATATATATATATATATATATATATATATATATATATATATATATATAAACATTTCACAAAATCGAATTTAAACCCAAAACTATTGTATAAAAGCAGCTTATACCCATCTTGAACGAGGATTTTAAAGCTTTTAGTTGTTTTTTTTTCAAATATCACGATGAACTGTCCTAACTACGTCGCCTACGCTGCGCCGCTACGAAGGTTCGAGCGTCGCATACATTATTGCTGGAAGTAGGCGAATCTATAGATATCGCCGACGACAAATTGTTATTGCGAATTAATCGATGCTACAATACTCGATTCATCGTGTGATAACTAGATTTATAGATCTCGTTAGATAACTTACACGAGTTTGTTATTTTTTTATGCATTTTATGTGTAACTAAAAGTTACGTGCACCAACCATCATAAGTACATACGTCTATCGTCACCATACCTTTCAAATATAATTATTTTTAGAAAAATAAAAATATATTTACATAAAAGTACAAAATGGTTTTTTGTTTTTTTAATCAATTTTATATTTGAACTTTAAAAATTTAAAAGAAATTTTAACGAATCGATAACAACTTTAATGTTGAAATCTTAAAAGTCATCAGTTCTTGTGTCACCCAACAGAACATCATGTGGATAGAGTCAATTGAAACCATATTTTTTATAAATTGTCAATTTAGCTGTTACAATGTCGATTAATACTGTAAAGACTTATCATAAAAGTTGTAACATCATTAATTATGAACAAAAAATAAAATTTCAATTATTTTTTAATTAAATTTGAATATTTGTCTCATGTTGTAATTATTAAGAAATTGTAATAGCTATAACTATACAGAAACCAGCAACTCTCGGAGATTGTTTGAACGTTTGTCGTCAATATAGCCATATATTTATTTCAATATACGGCTATATATTTATACGACAATATATTTTTGTTCTTTATTTATTTTTGTATTTATAGCACACGACGTTGTTTTACAAAGTTTGAATAGTAAATTATTTTTTTAATATATACTAATCTTAATTTTTTTACCTTACATATATTTTTAATATGCTTTATAGCGCATATTGCGTGTGCATATCCCACGTGTAGGACATATATTAATATCAAGACATTCATCTCCTGAAATTGCGTAACTCAACGCCGTTATAAAGCGTTACTTTAGTTAAAACTAATTTCTATATTTATTTCCTTTTAAATATTAAATATATAGTAGGTTGTTCAGTAGTTATAACGAAAACGAATTCAAATGCATCAGGTAGTAATTTGAAGTGACATAAACAATATATTAGACAGCCAAGTCGAAACGAGCAATAACAATTTATAATGTGCAAGTAGGCCAAAACTATTAAATCCTACTTTACGTCAACGTCACTTTATAGTGCGATTGTAATAACGTAAACTTTGTGACATGACAGTATGTATATTGAGAATTGCAAGAACATATAGGATTGTTTATTAGTTAGTTCTCATGGCATAGTAGTACAGCATATGACTGAAAGCTCAGTATATGTGGGTTCATACTCAACTCGGGGGAACGAATTATTTCGCATGAATTGTACCAAGAAATAAATATGGAAATTCGTTTTAACTCAAGTAACGCTTTATAACGGCGTTGAGTTCCGCAACTTCAGGAGATGAATGTCTTGATATTAATATATGTTCTACACGTGGGATATGTACACGCAATATACGCTATAGACTCAAAGCTCAGTAAGTATAGGTTCAAAGTCAATTCGGGGGAACGATCTTTTCGTATTTTTTTTCTATGATAGGGCAAAATGAGGCGTTGTGTCACTTCACTCAGCATTTAGTTTATCAAATTAGGGAGAAAAGTAAAGAACGGAGTGTTCTGACACTTTTCATACCCTATTTGATTTGCTGTATGCAAGATAAAGTGAAATTGTAAAAATATATCCATGATCTTCAAAATAACTTTTTTCGAAATAGTTCCACCCAATTGCTGGTAAGGTAAATAATTTTGTAACGCAGCTGTTACATGTATGATTTTTTTTCAAATCAATCAATATTTAAAATTTATTTTTGGAATATTTATAGTCTTAAATTATATTTGATTAGCAGTATAAGTAACTATAACAAATTTTTTACAATGATGTTATCGTACAATGTCATTTTTAAAACAGACAATTCAACTGGCACGTTCAAGATTATAAAGTATAATTAAAGATAAATTAAAGAGAAACAGATATTAATAAGTGTTCTTTTAATATATAGTTCATTAATTTTGAATATTATTTTGAACGCCTTTACCATAGCATGATATAGAACAAATTGCTTGTAAAATAAAATTACTAAAACTAAAAAAAATCACTCAGAGGACAGTCGTCAGGTGACCGTCGTGGCGCAAAGGCGTAGGATCTGCCTGTAAACGCGACGGTTTGTGCGTTCGATTCCCACTCAAGGAAGATTAATTTATTTTCATTTCTATTCTATTTTCATTTTCTTTGTTCTGGCAACTAGGCAAAGCGCAGCGTTCAGCTCCGCCACTCAACACGTAATGCCTCGAAAAAATGGTTCCTGCAGTCCCCTCTGCCTACTTTGTCATGTGCGAGATAAAAGCGTGAAGCTAATAAAAAAAAACGTTTTGTACTAGTGTTTTTTTAAATTCAGTTGCATATTTAAATGAAAACAATTGCTGATTCCGTCCTTCCATTTGATACATGCTAAGGCTCAGTAAATAGATTCAGACGTTGCACATTTAGTAATTTGCATATAAACAAAACATTGCAATTATGTATAAGTCTATTGCAAGTGGAGAATAAAAAAACATTATACAAACAAGCTTTGGCCTGCATCTTTTCTTAGTAAAATATAAGTGACCCTATCTGATTTTGTGACGTTTCAGAGTTTTCATGTTATATATGATTTATGAATTATGAACAACATATATCAAAATTAATTGTTTATTAATTGATAGTATTTTGATTGGTATTGAAATCTTAAGGTTTTGTATCTATTATAAGGTTAGGTTGCGATAAAAATATATAATTGGAAAACAAACACGAGGACCATCGTGGCGCAGAGGTTCTGCCTGTACATGGGACGGTTAGTGGGTTCCATTTCCTCTTGGGTGAGAATGGATTATTTCATTTCCATTTTCCAAGTATAAAGTTGAGTTCCGAACTCAACATGCAATGCCACTTATGGTCACTTATGGTCTTAATACTAGGTTCCCACAGTTTGTTCTGCCTACCTTGCGATATGCGGGATAAAGCGTGAAACTATATAATTTTTTTTGAAAAAAACTTTAGAGTTACTAACAGTATAGAGCTATAGTGGTCGAGAGTGTTATAAATAAAAACTAAATTTCAGGTATTACAGTTTTTGGTCATCATTAAGTAAGCACTTTAGGTTTCATAAGCCGTGTACATAGCCTACATATGTATATATATGAAGGTTCACGTCCCAATCTTACTTGCAATAAGATTTTAACCGAGGTTTTTGGTTTTCGCGATAAAGATCAACAGATTTACCGATTCTCTTCATATTTTTATATAAAAATTGCATAGAAGTTAATACCCTAGCTCACGTACGAGCGACATGAGTCAAGCAAAATAAAGTCAGTAATAATCAGACGTTCACAATCGGTAACTTATCGATTCACCGTCCGTTCGTCGACGCGTGCCAAACCGATGCTATTCGCAAACGCATACGATTAATTTATTTATTGAAATCATTACTAATATCTGCCAAGACAATGGCCCCAAATGAAAATGCGTACTCTGTTATGGCATGTCGGAATGTTAAACGAACCGGCGTGATTTCAATACGCCATTTTGCATTCGATTTTGAGGTTATTAGATGCAATCGGAATGCGTGCGGCCATGTTTGTATTCGATCGGCTTTATTCGGACCCTTTCGGTATCTGTGGCTGTTTTTGGCGGCAATTGACGTGTGTAGTTGTCAGTTGTCATACTTTTCCAAGAAAATTATCGGTCATAGGGAAAATTAAAGGTTTATTATGGTGTTAGCATAGTTATGGCGCAGTTTACGATCGTGCGTGTAAATTGTGATTAATCAACAGGCAATCGCTGCATGTTATATGAGGAAATGAGTAATTAGAGGTATGTTTTTTTAAAACTTATCAAATGCTTAAAAAATATTTTAATTGTATAAGAAAACGTGTATTTGTGTATATGTATCTGTATCTTAGTAACTGTAGTTAATTTAATTTTTAATAGTACGGCCTAATATTATCTTTTTACAAAATTGAGTTTATCTAAGGCATAGCTAAAGTTAAAAAAGTTTGTCATTGTTTTTTATATAATTGTTTTTATTTTATTTTAAATGTCATAAGTAATGTAATATACATTTTAAATAATAAAAAACGCCGAGGGATTAACAAGCGACTTTACCATGAAAATAAATGCTGTGGTGGAAAATATATTCTACAGGACAAAAGTTTATTATTCTGAGAGTTCAGTTATGTCACTCACCACTCTTCACAATCAAACATATGTAACGTAAAGAACACAGGCGAAATTGCTAGGTTCTTGAACTTAGCTGTTATGACAAAATTTAATATGACAATCCAAGGATAGCATATTTGAGTCCCACGGTTTTGTTTTTAAAAAATATTTTCTGTACTGCGGAATAACACTTAGTTATAATTCAGACTATGACGTAATTAGCCTGCAACAATTTGTAAGATTAAACCTTATTTATCAATAGTTGGCAAGTTAACTGGTAATGGTCACAAAAACTAGTTATTTCTTATTTGGCTTAATGTGAAGTTTAGGCAAGACTTCCATTAGAAGTAACGCTTTATATGGCAGTGAATAAAAATCCTTGCATACACAATTAATAAGGGCTCGAGAATTTAAATTAAAAAGTAGTTTGAGAAGTATTTAAAGTGTTTTATTTTTTCTAATTTGGTTAGAGCTTTCTCGAGTTTCACTTGGTATTACGATTTACTTAAGCGCCATCCTGGTGGCGTGGTACAGTATGTCAATACGATGTTTGTAAGTTCCCACTTCCCTCGAAGTAAGATAAACTGCATCGTTCATGCCCGCCATTTATCATACAGCATCTCAAGCTTGGACAAGAAGCAGGATGCTGTATCTAAACAAAAGTTGAAAAAAATTATTTAAATTTTCATGAAATTACTAACTAATTATTGACTTGTTGAAGTTACTTGGACAATTGGAAAAGATACATAAGATTTTAGCTCAAATTTTGTTTATTTTTAATTAATATAAGTTGATTTAAACTGTTTTTAGTATAGTTTAATATAAATTATGATATAAAATATCAATATTTATACCTTTGTACATACACATATTAAAAAAATATTTACAAAAGGCAAGTAGCCTTATTGTCACCGTCTCCACGTCAGTACTCGACATGGCGTGTACATTGTTTTAGTATAATGTTAATACTATTAATATTTAATTGCTTCAATTGACTCATACATACCTTGATGGACGTAGGGCATCGGATGTCGGGCACGTGGACGAAATCTTAATTCATCTATTCTGTTACCATTCTGATTTTTATGTGTTTTAAAGTTTTTGTTACTACTTACGTATGCTTAAAAAAACTACAAGATTTATGCATATTATATATATACATATTATATATAGTTATTAATTTTGTATCTAGTATCGAGACACTCTTTTCTTCTCTGAACGCCCAAATTAAAGACACTGTACACTCAGTCTCGTAAATCAATATTGCGTTTTGTTAAGACAAAATGTGATATAACCATAATCGTTACGTTTACGTCTCTGAAGCCTAGAAGTCCCTTTGAACCACTGTGGTCTTGTAATTATATAATAGCTACTAATTACTTATACAAAGGCGACTATGCTATATGCTATATTTTTCTATGCTATAATATGGCACATGAAATTACTTTTGGGTAAATACCCAGACTATATACTTCTTTTGATTTATGTTATTTTTCTACGTTATCCATGATTAAATTATAATATTTGTTCGATTGTATTCTGCCAAGAATTAAAATCTTCTATTAGAATAAAGCTTATTCTAATAAAGAGCTAATATTTCAAAGCTGTCACGTTATATAATGTCTACAAATGAGACTAACTTCGTTGAAAGGACTAAAGACCAATACTTGGCTAGTTGGTTGTAGTGACCTGAATGAGTAATTAACGTGATTAGATAATTAGGAAAATAGTTTTCAAAGGAAATGTCAATATTTCCTCTTTTAAACTAAATAATCTTATTCGACATGACACGATCTATAAACTGGCAAACTGTCTACTAAATTTATATAATTTAGTATAAATCTAAGCTCTGAAAATTCTGTAATGAATAAGTTTTGCATTGATAAAATTATAATTTAAATTTTCTCTATCAAGATCGAGATGATAAATCTTACTAAACGATCTATAGTTTATGTAAATAAAAACAAAGTATAATATTACTCGAAATCATTTTATACTGAAACTGAATTAAAAATATTACACAGACCATACCAAAAACAACTCAAAACTGACAAACAAAACAAAAATACGGGCATGTCAACGTTTAAGACCCAAAGAGTAATATTAAACTCTATATTCATATTGTGCAGTGGACAGGTAAACTGACAATTACAGCCTCTGTATCGTACCGCCTATTCTCAGCTGTGTGATCGCGACCGCCGGCCAATAGGGAGCGATCGTGACAACCAATGGCCGGTCGGCGCACGCGCAGAATTAAACGACCTCTATTGATTGAGATTTTGATTTTGATTTTTACGTATTTATTACATTTATTTTATGTAAAAATCATATTTGTTAATGTAAACTTGAAATAGGATAACTTTAGTAATAAATCTATTTTTGTTTCTAAAAATATCTTAGTAGATCGTGATTTTAGGTCCCATCACTAGATTTAGTTAATATTCCTTTGCTCAGTATAAAGTACTATTAAGTTCAGTCAGCCACATCTCAATCAGACTGCGACGATATTTTATTTTTTTTAATTACAGTAGTAAAAGATATATACCAGGCGGGCGAAAATACTACTTATTTCATTCTTCTTGTATACAATATATTATTTGAGGAATCGATTTTTTTTACCTTTCGCGACAAAAGATAAGATCGAGGCATGTCTTTACATTACAAAGACAGCGGCTGTCTCTAATTGTATCCAATCGATATATCGATAAAAGCGCACCCCACATGTAAATAAGGCTTTAAATATGCCGCAAATACTTGTATCATATGTAAATGTGCTTGATACAAAAATTAATCGCTTATAATATACAATTTACTTCGTATAGTGACTGTATCATAGCAGACAACAGTATATAAAATGTCGAGTAAATAATATATATATATTTTTATTTGATCATTTTTATTATATCTGCTGTAGAGCTGCTATGTTTCTGCTGATTGTAAGTTGTTTTACTCTGGCAATAGAAAGAAAATCAAATTTGAAAGAAAATGCCAAAAAAATCTTTCATGTTATATTAAATGAAGTATTTTTAGAATAACAACAAAATAAAAATATAGGTAATATGCCACTAAGTGTACCGTGTACTTATAATAAATATACATATATAAGGCTCTTGCACTAGAAACATATGATATACAGCCGAATCTACAAAGCGTGCAAAGGTGAAATTTAGCCACGTAAATAGACATATGAGTTAAAATTTGTATAGATTTAAAACATTTACAATTTGTTAAATTATTAAAGTGTAAAGAAATATATAATGCAAAAATAAACTTCTATTTTAATACTTTGAATTAATTAAGTTTATTCATAACCAGGTATAAAGGTACAGCTTATTATGCGTTTCTCGTATAGCAGAGAAGGGAGTCTACTGCTAATATATGTATGTACCTAATAATTTTCATACACATTTTCTACTGAATTCAAAAGATATTGTATATAAAATAGTAAAAAAAGGAAAGTAAAATGATGAAATCATACCCCCGAGAGGAGATAAACCCTTGACCGTCGCGTTAACAGACAGACGTCTCGTATTTACTTCAATATAATATAAATATACATTTTCATGAAACCATTAATTAGATTTACTGACGTATGTACTTTATGTTATTAGCATAGGAATAAACTTTTGATTTCCTGCTACGTCACCTTGTCGTCCATTTTGAATTGCAAATGAATTCGGTTTTTGAATTTCCGAACGCCTCTTACGTAGGAGTTTGTTGAGTTGACTTTTTAAATCTTAACATATTGATATTTATTTTGTTTTAATTTAAAATATAGAATGAAAAATATTATAAATTATGAGAAAAATATATAGGTACATATGTACCTATATCTGTAATTGTGTACAAAAAAATCTATTTTATTAAAATAACGGCAACAACAACTTCTTGTTGTTACATATATAGCTAATTTAAATTGAGATGACTGATATATAGTAAAAAGAAGTTGTTATAAAGTTTATATATATGTAATTAGTTATATAAAGTTGCAAAACATATGACTGTCGATATTTATAATGTATTCAACTGACTTATTTCACATTCAATCTTTATTATAGCATTAAGCAATCGTACGCACTCTATTAAAAATCAACCATAAATACCATGTAAGACAAAATTATATGCCTCCAATATCATTTATTCCATGAATAAAACCAGTACCGTTAAACGTGGGCGGATCATGAATGGCGATCTTTAATGAAACTTATTTATTTTGGGTTCGAAGAACTCTGCCATATATTTATGTTGGTATTACGACAATTATTCTCTAGTGTAATAGATATAGAGATCAAGTTAGTTCAATCATTTTTGAAAATAGCAATTTGGAAAGCTTTTACTAAGGCGGGGCGTAATGAAGTTGTTCTTTTGATTCTTTATTGTCAGCCGTCATGTGTCAAATTAACTGTCAGTTTAATGAGAATAGCTAAGTGTCAAATGTCTAATACTCTAATAAAAAAACATAACTATAGAACTAAGCAGAACAATTGATAAAAAAATAATAAAATTATATTATCTTCATTCTTTTTACCGTTACACTACCGTTACCATTTTGCTTCACCACACTTCACCACGTTTAGTTAAAATATTAAACGTATAGACACATTTTGCCATCGTTTGATAACAATTATAGTAATACCTAATACCTTAAGCGGAAGCGGAGCAGTTTTAACTAATACCCTGCCCTATACCACACATGTTTATAGATTTATTTTATACAAAACGTCATGAAGAAATAGAATTAAATTACATATAAAATCCTAACAAGTTACAATGTTAACTTCCTATTTCATTTACATATTACTTAATGTGTTTGTAACTTTATTATTCTCTTCCTATTATAAATGAAGAAGAAAAAAAGATTAATTACAGTAGCACAACACAATTAAGAAAATTGTGTAGACACGTCGATGATTTCTTTATAAAACTATTTGTAATATTGATATAATTATTTGAAATATTGATTATAATTGCTCCTTTACTTAGTTTTACATAAGCATCGCGTGACTTGCATCGTTCAAATGCTGATAATTATGTACATGAGATCGATATAAGTCTTGGTATTACAAGTAAATGTTCTAAATAATTTATTTACACTGAATAACGATCTAAGGAAAAGAAATATTAAAAAATAGAAATATTAAATTATTAAACAAATTTAAAGATCCTAATACTAAGATACTCTGATCTATTTATACTTTATTCCAGAATTTGAGACATTGCGTTATGACTTTACGCAAAAAGATCAACGCTGTTTCATTTTAAAGATGGAAAATAGTCAGTATTAATTTTCCCGAGTGAAAATGGAACCTCTGTTCACTTTTACAGCCATATGCTGCCATGCTTCTTAATACTAGGTTAAAATATTTTTGAATACTTTTGTAATAATCATTTCTTCTTATTTTGAACTATTTATTAAATTCTATAAAATAATTACAAATTGTTTGTTTTTTAAATCTAATCTAAATACCTGAGTATATATTATATGTAAGTATTCTTAAAATAAATCAAAATCACAGGTTAACTAAGGGTGTCAAAATAATTAATGTAGTCTAATTTATAAAAATGTACAAAGAACATAATGTTTATTAAATATGCCACTATAGTCAATTTTATTGCAGAATATTATTTAAAATTATAAAATTGCAAAAGGAGCCAGGAATAAGCAAATAAGACCGAAGTATTGAAAAACATACAACACACACAAAGCAAAAGAGTAGACCATAATGTTAAGCAATCCGTTCCTCATTTTCCTCTCTAGAATAAGAAATATTCCATGTTAAGTGGCGTAACTCAGCGCCGTATTTTAATTAATACAATACTTTGCAAAATCATCAAACCTGTAACTACCGCTATTACAGCGTTGCCCACTGTGCCATCGCCTTACAACAGCATCAAAGATAATGCCGAAACTCTTTAACAAAATATTAATTCAACACATTATGACTATAAGTTTTTGCTAGACGTAGTACACAAGACTTCCATTCATATTGATGATACGATGTCTAACACTAGTTCCTGTCAGTGCTCGGACAAAGGGCCGCCATTCACGATGCACCGCGCATTGCACACGCGTCGCGCGTCACGTCGTTTGTGGACAGATGGCCTTTACAGTCTGTAATTAACATGTCTTAATAATGATATTAATACATTATTTCTAAAATTTTTAATTGTATTTGTAAATAATGTTATTTTAATATTATACCATCACGTTGATTTATTAATAAAAAAGTGTCGCTATCGCCAAAACGGTGTAGTATAATAGTCTTATATACTTTACTGCATATAGGCTTAGTTTTACATCTTACATAATCTGTATATGGCAGGAAAGTACTTATAATTTGAATAAAAGAATAAATTTTAAATAAATTTGTGTTTCTCTATAAGGTAACTCCATAGATCGTTTTAATGCAACCTCGAACTTCTTAAATATAAAACACTTGCCGTAAAAAATGTGGCAAGGACTAAAAGATCAATAATTTAAATCCAATATGGTCTAATTAATGAATAATCACATTTTGATAGGCTTCCATTCCTGTGGATACCACCGTGCATGCGACCGCGCGCTGCATACTAAATGCACTATTATTACATCTAAGAAATGGATAATAGAATTGTAGATCCATTTGATTTACTCGATTAAATGCTTATTCATACTTTAAATTTCTCTTAAAAATTTTGTTTCAAAATAGTAAAAATAGTTATTATAGGCTTAAAAGTTGTAGAGACGAGATAGAAGTGACTTTGAAATGGCATAAAACCAATAATTGCGCTTAGCAAACATAAAATAAAAAATCCCATATATTTTTGTGTGTTGGTACTAGCGATTAAGTATTAAGGGCACCATAACACAAAAATTAATTGCAGACACTGAAATTTACGACACTGCTGACAGAAGTTAAATTTAAGATTATATTTATATAAATATTATTTAGGCATAGTAATACAAAGTTAAAAATGGAGATCGAATTCCAAATTATCCTATGCACTCTACATCATATATAGGTACCTACCTAAGAAATAACAAAGTAAGACCTCCCACAGCCTCTATTTCTCGCCACGGTAGGTATCTTACTAACTTGACGTAGTAGACCATTCGAAATAAGAAACAAATAATCAAAAGGTGATTACTTGCGATCTGTTTCTTTTTAAAGAAATCACTATTCGGCAGTTACCGTCCATATTGGTGGACATCGTCGAGCCTGCGCCTGCGCATCGCATACAAAATACGCTATTATATTGAATCTCCCTATATTCAGTCACTTTAAGTGTTAATGTGCATTTGTAAAGGAGATGGACAGTCTAATGTGGTGGTGTGAATTTATTCGTACGCATACTGAATTAAATTTACTTTTATAAGGCAAAATTGTTTAAAGAAATAAAATTAATTTTATGATAGTCTGTATAGAATTTAATCAACAAATTCATATCTTCATCCAGAAATCTTGTGGAGAATGAATTATTTCATTTTTATTTTCTTCTCTCTGGCGTCTAGGAAAGCGCGGCGTTGAGTTACGCCACTCTACGCCCCTCCAAAAGAAGGCGGCGGTTCCTTCTGTCTACTCTGCTATATGCAGGACAAAGCGTGAAGGTTTTTCTTTTTCGTACATTAATCGTTTTCTTCTTAGTATTGCTGCAGTTAAAGTTACCTAATTAGAACTTGTCATGTGTCAAATTATAACAGTATAGTTATTTTGAATTGTCAACTACCGCTGACAATTCAAGTCGTAGGCTTAAGCTCGTTTGAGATAATTATTTCAAATTTACTTCTTCCTTTTAGCGTCGTAGGTAGAAAGAGGCTTTTAATTTTTTTTTAATATTTGCACTTTAAATTATACCTGATTAAACCTACATTTGTTTTATAGGTACTTAATATTTTACGCTAAGATTTTGTAGTTACAAATCACAAACGCAACGAATTATAGAGCCGTATAAAATTGATTGATATAGCGTCGTTATCATAATAGCTGTATAATTTGGCTCAATTATACGTTACTTTGCCGTTTGACGCTAAGATATCGAATTCGATTTATCTTGAGCATTATATAAATTATATATGTTTGTTATAACGTCAATTATATGTTATATATAGAAAAAAATATAATATATAAAAGTATATATTTACGTTACTATACATATTTATCATTTAAAATACAATATTCTTGTGTTAAATTTTATAAACTACCATGATCTGCACATTGTAAAAATATTATAGAATTATATATAATAATAGTGGGGACGGAGTAAGCAGGGACTAAGTAACGGAGTGTCTTAACACTAGGTTCTTATGGTTCCTGCAGTTCCCTCTGACTACCCTGCCATGTGCGGGATAAAGCGTATAGGTACAATTCTAATTTTGATTAACAATCGTAGTATTACTAAATAATAAGAATTACTAGATATAATTTTCTTTTATACCTTATTAACTTCGTCCTCTTTAGCTACTTTAGAAAATGAGAAATGACTTGAAAAGTGGTAATTCATTAAGCGGTGTACGTTTTAAATATTTGATGAAAAAATGTGAAAAATAATAAAAAATGTAGTGATTTCTGATGGCCGTCGTCTTGTTGGCTTGTGGGTTCAATTCCTATTTCAGGGAAGATGAATATTTTTATTTCCATTTTCTTCGCTCCGGTATTAAGGCAAGTGCGACATTGAGTTTCGCCATTTAACACGCGAAGCCTCGAAAAGACTTAAACAGGAAGCGGAGGGTTTTAATCGCTCTCGAATTGAAAATATATTTTTAATAGGAATCATCTGTTCATGGTGCAACTATATCATAGTCACTATGCTTATTTTATCAATGGTTCCTGCAGTTCCCTCTGCCTACCCTGCCATATGCGGGATAAAGCGTGAAGACATTAAAAAAAATAATGTTTTGAAAAGCTCGGACAGCTATTTCAATGAAAGGGAAATGGTGAATCAGAATAAAAACATTCATTGAGTACGATTTCACCTTCTCACGGCCATATTTTAATATCGTATGTTATTGTTAACATATAACATGGACGGTAATACGACGCCTGTTTAGACTTCAAGATCAATGGTTGTAATAAGAGCGATTTGCGAATTTGTGAATGAATATCCAACATGATTTATATATAATTTATAGTATTTTAATAAGAAATAGTTAATAGGTTAAGTTATTTTTCAAAATATGTTTAGTTGACTTCTATGTTTGCGGTTATCCTCGCACAGTGGAGGATTTAGTCAAGTTCCTTGACATTAGGTTATCTGTGCTGGAAAACGAGAAAAATCTTTGTCATCTACTCATTATAGATTCAAAGACTTAATATAGGTTATAGCAGACGTATTAGTATTAATTTACTCCATCAATAATATGTGTGACGGAAACGAATTATAAATTCGTCATATATTTTTGAACGTAAAAGCTATGTTTAATATATGAAGAAGGAATTTCATCGAGGAATCGTCAAAACGTGCCACAATAAACTTATAAAAAACGGTAAGGCGAATACTATATAGGGTTGCCATGCTATAAAGTTAAAACGTATGATTATTGTTATTAATTATTTTAACTTTATATAAAATATGTTTAATTATTTGAAACGTGACAAACCAATATTTTTAGTAGTAATTGCAATTAAACACACTTGATTTCATAATAATCTTAAGCTTATTATATTGTAAAAATGTAAATGCAATATATAGTACTAGCTTCTATCTGCGATTTGGTCACTATATCCAGCTGGAATTATAATAACTAATGAGCTATTCTAATCGCTCTCTAGCCTTGTCGACTCCTGCAAAGAATGCCATTGCCACCAGGATTCTATTTAACCAACCACGTTGTGCTTCTCAGGAGAGAGAACAGAATCTGGTGTTGTTATTAAGGCCAATAATCTATGTACTCATAGTCTATTAGCAAGTACCACAATACTGAAAAAGAGCTAGTGCCTGAAGTAACTAAGACCGCAGTTTCAGTGAAACAAGCTTTTCAGTTCTATTAATTAAAAGATGATAAATTTTTCAGTAAATATGTACACATCGAATAAACGAAACAAGTAAGAATTATTTTTATTATTCGTTTTTCCAAGTTAATGCAAGCGGATTTTGTATATATTCATTATCTAAATTAATATTTCATAACAAAAAAACATATATTTGATTTGTATGCTAATGTAAGGTGACCCTACAAAGGTTTTATGCCACAAATGACCGCGCGTTCTGTGTTAAATTAACGTGCAATATTTTGCTCAAAAACGGTAGGCGTCAGGTTTCTCACTGCCGTTTCTGGGACACACGGAGCTTAAAGTAAACGAATAAATATAAAATCTGTATGTGTTTGGAAATTAAATATTT
This sequence comes from Dione vanillae, assembly GCA_037178615.1. NCBI lineage: Eukaryota > Metazoa > Arthropoda > Insecta > Lepidoptera > Nymphalidae > Dione > Dione vanillae. The sequence continues at coordinate 814,591 of JAZFAU010000270.1, forward strand.
TTAATCTACATTGTCATTCATTGTCAAATAATGTCACTGTGACATAACTCTTAGTTTTTTTAACAAGAGTTATACGAGGATAAAAAAATTGTAATAATTGCAATATATGTATTAATATAATGAGGTTTTTTCATCAAATTATTATTTTTTTATGTTAATAAAGAATCATTTTTTAACTACAGTAACTCTATATATATATATATCTTCTATTAATAAATATATAAATATATTATCATGATAAGTTTAGCAACTTCTTAATCCGTATAACAGTTGACTTTACTATATTACTATGTACATATGTATTATATACAACGGTGAACGTTCACCTTTCTCAATACTCGTCGATTAGGTACGGGCACTACGACGAGGAAATTACCTTTTCTTAATACACAGAACGTTATAATATTAAATATTATATTTTTAGTGTTCACAAATGATTAGAACTATAATTTTTAAATCTTTTAAATAAATTACATAAAGAGATTTAAATTCACAAAGTGCAATAAAGTAGCCTAGGTTTAACTTATTTTTATTGAACGCAATGTTGGCTGGTTCAATTGCTACATACAAAAGCTGTGCACAAATACAAGTTTCCTTAAAAACAAAAAATAATAAAGCGAATGAGTAGTTGGGGAAACCAATAATATTAGTGGAAATAAAGTAGAAGAATGTACTGTCAAATAAATGGATACATAATAAAACGTAAATAATAATTTCAATTATTATTTAAATATTTCACTAGAATATACCTGTTGACTCGAAGACAGACAGCTTAAAAATCTTTAACACTGGGTAATAATGTATGTGTTGCATTTAAAATCGCACGAAGTACCAAGCGAAATCGTCGGAATATATAGAATGTTGCCATTTCAAAATCGCCTTCACGCCGTTAGCATGAAGCTCAATAAATCAAGCAACAGTGTTGCCATCGTAAAAACGATGTAAAATCGACGAAGATAATTCGATCGGTTCTGTGAAGGGTTTTTGTGATTTTTAAGGCGTTATACATCATATTTTAAGAAAAAAATTGTATTTTTTAAGATTATTCAACATATTCGCAATAAATAATATACTTACAATTGTAAAATTATGACTTTAACGTTAAGGATTTCTAACATACGCTTATATTAAGCAAATTTTTATTACCATTTGAAACATGCAAATGACATTCTTGACAGCTACTAAAAAGTATCAAACAAGACGAAAGGTGAGTTACGTTCAGCCAATAAGTTTTAAGAAGCCACGCCATAACATGATCGTAAAAGCAAATCCAATGATTTTGCTGCAGTGACGTACGAATAAATTCGTCAGCACATGACATTTACATGTTTTTTCACCTTTGTGGTAGCGTTGTACCATGCGTGGTAACAAAATTTAAATTAAAATGTACCTAAACTTAAACAACTATAAAATTTTGAGCTTCATAAGGATAAATCGAGTATTTTTCTTTAATTTTGCTAAAATAAGAGGCTCAACGCCTTGCATCTTTTGTTAACGATTGTAATGTATTTAAACCAACTTGTTGTACCTACAGTGTAGTGTCTTTATAACTCCTGACGTAGCATTGCTGGTTCATACAACCTTGCTTACATGCTTTAACATAAAGATTCGTTTCGTAAGTTCTATATATTATATCCAAAACATCATATATCTAAGGTTTAAACTAACGCTTTGTAACACATGTAGCAAGTCAGCGCCATAATAGTCGTTTTTTTTTACTGAAAACGGACTTACTCTCATTAGACCAAATATCAAATGAAAAAATGTCATCGAACCCACTATATACCTTTATGATCCGAAGATCTCCACATTCTCAAAACTATTTATGTTATAACTACCGATGATACTCTAGTCGATATATTAAACATATGTCTTTGTCACAATAATTAGTCATTGGTACTTGCGTGCTGACTATTTGAACGTATGTTTTAAATTATATTGGAATATTTTACGGTCGTCCATCAAGAAGGCTGTCGGAACAGCTGTATAAAATGTTAAACTCACGAGCAGTCCCGTAACCACAAGCTACCGTTACAATTTGTGACCTAGGCCCTAGAATAACTAAAGTTTTGGACATAAATATGTAAAACACTACCACATTGAAGTACGCACATTGGTGTATAAAGTATAAGGGTAAGTTTATGGGTTCGATTTCCACTCGGGGAAAATCGGGGAAGTCATTCCTTTTTTTTCCCGGTATTGAACTCCGCCAACATAAAGAACTATAGATATATTTCTTAAACATATGTTCTGTTTTAAGTATATTTTGTTGACTCCAATCCGTTATAGTTTAAGATATATCTTACAGAAACAATATCTATATACTATATTGTATAAATAATACTGTAACATAATAATGTCCTGCTTAGCTTCTCTCGTCCAACAAGACAGGTGAATTGTATCTATTAGATCTCAATTGAAACTCTAGGCTTAGAGATAACCAAGGCGTAAGCTGTTTGATAAAGCTTCCTTAAAATCACTTCACAATTTTCATAATAATTTTCAATATACTTTTTTTAAACGTGCTGAAAGGAGTGACTTGACACTATGTCTGCTCTTCCTAATACTCAGTAAAGATAAAAAAAAATATTTTAATTTGTAGCATTTTAATTATTTTACACAACATACTTTAAATTTAAATATTATTAAGCATTTGCAATAATTTATAATAAAATCTTTAACCTAAACCTCATATTTCACCAACGTAAAAAAATAAAACCAAATTCAAACAAAACAGATAAAACAAAATCCACCAAAAAGATTATCACAATTAGTCATTCATTCAGCAATCGACGTCAGTGTGATCTGTCAGTTGTCATTTGAAATCTCAAGGACGGCTAGAGATAAGAACAATTGGTAAACATGAGCACGTGGAGATAATTGCGCCGGTCTAAGCAAACAATGTGCATTGTCTCGATCCTGGCCATTCACATTCGAAATGGACTGGACTAAGAGTGTTATTTTTGAATTAGTAAAAATTACATTAAAACGTTTCGTTTTTGCTGTCGATTTTTCTTTTTTAAATTAAATTTTTGTGGTAATAGAAATCGATATGTAAATCCTGTATTTGTTATATAGGTAACCTATGCATCGCATTTAATATATAACTTTATGAATGACCATCACGAGTTCAAATTATGTTTACGCAAATACTTGCTAATAATTAATCATACAAAATGGCAGTGTAATTTACCCAAAAAACATATAAATGAATTAAACATAAGCATGTTGTAATACAAATAGTAATATATCATAAATACATACATATATTATATACGTCATATATAAAACAAACACAATAGTAAGACGGAAATTACATTATCTCGAATATTATGTTTCCAAATCAAAAGTTCTCATGATGTGCGGACAAAGATCGCCCAGTAGTGATGCACATTCATTGCGTCTGTCAACCGATGATTTGCCGACATCGACATTCACCAGTCAAAGTCAGAAAGGAAAAGGAACTTTTGCTGACAGTGCCGTTGTACATAGTGAGGGTGTTGTATTCAAAAAATCATCTTTATATCGAAATACATTTTAATTTCGTCCTATAGTAAAATTAGCAAACCAAAAAAAATTGCCAATTCATAATTAACCTAATACCACGACACGTCCTAGATGTAGTATTGTGTAACCAGCGATACCTGACCTCTGCTACCGAAACGGTAAAATGGACCGAGAGGTCACTCAAATTCCCGCTCCCACGACCAGCTGAGCACATTTGGGCCTCTGACCCATATTCCGTATGACGTCGCCGACAACAATAGGGCATTGTTCTTTTATATTGCGAACATCAGGAGTCCCTCAAGGTGTACGGTTCATTCACTTCTAGCTTTCATTTAAATAGCTTCATTTGTTTTTCATTGTTCGAATCAGCTGTTTTCACGAGATTCCTATCTACCATTGATCGGTGAGAGGTGTAACAGTGAACTTAAGCATTGTCTCGCTTCATTCAGACGAGTATTAAATTGTATTGTCTTATATTACGCAATATAGATATCTCCCAGTAGTTTGTAGTTAGATTTAACTGTTTATTGTTAACTGTTATATCTTCATCACAGTCACGCTTTTGGGACAATTTCTTGAATGTGTAATTTGGCTTTTGGCTTTTTACAACTAGCACAACGTTTATTACTTTAATTTTGGTTACATCTGTGTAAATGCTTGCCTAATTATCTTAATAATATAATAACTAAAATGTTACTATACTAATAATAATATATGACAGTAAAATAAATTAAATATTTCCATTCTCAGCTAAAAAAAATATTAATAATAGCAAAAATTCTTAAAGGCATTTTAAAAATTCTTAAAGGCATTACATCTAACATATTTAATTTTAGCTTTAACTTTAATAATTATCTATATTAACAAAATAAAATAATAAATATATAATATATTTTTATCAATGTATATCCATAACTACGTAAGTATTTATAACGTTAGGTAACCGAATCAAATATGAAATATTTTTTTTAGTCTGTCACCGTTGTTGGTAAAACGGTAGTAGAATAAAAAGAAGGAAATGATAAATAGTTTGAGTTAATCCCTTATCGCCTCAGCCTCCCGTGCGGTCCAAATATGAGAGATGGACCCGTGTAGAGATAACAGTTCCGAGTAATGGCTTTCTAGGGTCGGGATTTGAAGAGATTACCGATTTGATTGGCATGTTTCGAAAACATTATGAAACTTACCGTGTTTTGTGATAAAATTGTACGTGTAACATGACGTAGTCATTGTTAGTAATTTTTAAGGCTTAATACTTATTTGTGATGTAATGTTATTATTAGAAATTGTATAAATATTGTTTTGTATTTTTTAAGTAAAGAAATCAAATAATTTATATATTAAATATAGATAATAAAAAAAAACAATTAAATATAAAAACGATAAGAAAATCTTCTCTAATTAAAAATTAAAAATACACAAGGTCCTCGCTATAGACACCATACGTGTCAACTGTGACAAATGAAACAAGCGTCGACCTACAGGGTATCTACTAAGTACAAAATAGTGATGTAATAGCATCGATTTTATATTAATATATATATTATTTTTACTATTACTGTAAAAATTCTTAATATTAGCATAATATATTAGTATATTTTTTCCATAGTATAATATCTACTGAAAACATAATTTTATAAAAAGTACTAAACATATATAGTGATAAATCAACAATAGATATGTTAATACTATCGATATACTTACCCATCCCTATTCCAACTATTTGTCGACGGTATCAGCACCTCGCGTATCCATCACTCGTGATAAACGTGCTACCTTATTAACTGTTGCGTTCCATCATTTACAACCCAGCTATTTATTGTGATAAATTCTATATTACGCCTCGTTATTTCGAAACAATTTTTAAATACCCTGCTAGTATGTATGTGTGTATACAATAATATGTAACTATATACCATGTATTAATATATAAACAACTGCCAATTGACGTTGGTAATTTACAGTATTAATTATAAATTAACGACGCCGCGCGTTTATTTTATGAGAATTATTTTTTATTGAGGAACTTCATCTATATTTTATATCTTTATTCTGATGTGATTCTAGGGTAGGAATCGAACCCACAACCGACGCGTTAGCAGTCAGAATATCAAACTACCTTTAGCTTAAACAAAATGCTTTAAGTTTATCTTAATTGCAACTTGCCATGTTTTTAAAATCGGCAGAGTGTAAGTAAAAGTATAGAAATAAAAAATTGATATATAAAATTTTAATAATACAGAACAAAACGGACGTAGTTTCGTGTACCTATTACACTTTCGTGCACAACATGCCTAATCTATAATATGTGAAGCATGACTTTCACAAGTTCGACCCCCGACGCGACGTTTATCTTACGATGACTGACGATATTACGAATAAAGTTTTTGTTGCTTTTATTATATAATTGGATAAAATATTAATAACAGTGCCATTGTTATGCTTAAACAGTCAAATTTGACAGTTTCATTCAAAATAATCTTTTTAGGTTTTTAATAAAAAAAAAATATTACGTTTTTTTTTTAAATGAAAAAACCAAAATTCGAGGAAAATGCTTCGGATCGGATTGAAAAAATAAAAATGTCAACAGTAATTTTACTTGTTAAATTTTCAAAACAATATTATTTGCCAGTATTTACTATGACTTGCGTGTGCTGTATCAAATGACAACTGTGGCCAAAAATAGTGTACAGAACGTCACATCGAAACGATTAACTTGATATAATATGACCTACCTCGATATACTGTTATTGAATCTCGAAATGTCCCAGTAAAATCTCTAACTATTTTCCTTACAAAGGGTCTATATAAGACTTCTTGATATTAGCGTTTCCAACCAAACATAGTCGTATATCTTTACAGATATAGATATAGTATTATGAATATCCATTTGTAATTTGTACTTTTTTTATCTCCAAATATATCGTCGTTTTTCACTTAAATATTATAATATAATAAATATTATAAATATCATAATATTGTAAATATTACATGATTTTGTTATATACAAAGTTAAATTAAAAGCAAACCAGGATACATACATACTTGTTTATAGTAAAGCTTTGAGGGCTGACTCTGAGGAAAAATTGTTACGCAGAAATGTAACCGCACGCCAACTTACTTTATTGGTACGGACAGAATAAAAAAATATTCTAGTTTTTAAAAAATAACAAGCTTATTTGAGCTTAATTTGTCATTTAGCGAATTAAAATAAATTAAGCTTATGAAATTAAATAAATATGTACCTACATATAAGTTATTTATTACGTCTTATTGTTTAATTTTTTTAAATGGCTCGTGTACTTTAATGATCGTTATATACATACAGACCAACAAAAAAATCTAAATTAAATTATTCAATATTTTTTTTTAATTGCCAGTCTTATATTAAAATGTTTGTAACTGAAAAGACCCAAAAAGTGACCTTACTCAAATTTAAATAATGAAGGCTGAATTTTATTTTAAATAACTTATTTTTCTAGTTTTTGTTTATATTATATAATGTATAAAGTCAAGAGTTTAAAAATGTTCTTATATAGTAGTTACATTGACTTTCTTAAAATTATACCAATTTTGAATTTTTCTACAACACTTTGTTGCGTAAAATGATTTTTTATGTCATGCGCCATTTTTGTGTTTACTATAGCGTTATATAAAATAATTAAATAATATTTTTAATAACAAAAAATCCTCTGATAAAATGTCAAGATTTTCCACTGAGGTCGTTATGTACAAATCACGCATATAACACATGGACTTACATAAATTAAAAATAAACTAACATATAATTAAAATTACATACTATTCATCATTCTCATTTAAATAAATAATTATGTTATGATAATATTTTAAAATACACGCTTTACCTATATATACTTTTTGTCATGATAAAATGAATTCATTATTATACGCTTATCTATATTTCTTACTTTTATTTCACTAACCAGATTTTCTCGAAAAGTTATTTATATAATTATATACCTGCATATTTTGCTCCGTTTTTCCATTTACATTTAGCATAGAAGACTCACACTCCACTTCCTATTTTTTTTAGTTTCACGCTTTATCCCGCACACAGCATTATAAGCAGAAGGACCTAAAGGAACCATCTCCGTTTCCGTTTTCCTTTTTGAGGCATTGCATGTTAAATGGCGGTACTTAACGCCGCAAATAGTGTAGTAGCCAGAGCGAAGAAAATGGCAATGAAATAATTCATTTTCCCCGAGTGGGAATCGAACCCACAATCAGTGGCGTTTACAGGCAGACGCTGCGTCTGCGCTACAACGGTCCACAATATTTCGTCATAATAATTTCTATAACAATTTGAAATGTTGACGGTATACAGAGCAATAAACTCGAGTGAAGTCAGCATAAAACGTTTATATGATTTATTATGTACTTAATACAACACGAAATATTAAAGCTCCACGCACATTTTAACAAACGTACCAATATTGTATATTATATTTTAGAAAATCTTAAATTATATTTTCTCGTATCGAATGAAAAAATTTATGAAATTTTTATACTTTTTTTGTTTAAAATAACAATTATTATGACAAAAATATATGTATTTAAAGAATTTAAATTTGAACCACCAACTTGGCCATAAAGCTTTTTTTTGTTATTTATCTTTATATATTACTATAACTATATGCTTAATGAAGCACTATAAATAAAGAGCCTAATTATAAGACCATAGGCCGGCTTACAGACGAAATTGAATTTTATATTTAGTACTGGATTTCAACCCCATACTTTATGTTAGAGTTTGGAAATGAATACAATTTATCGAACATACAACTTCTGCTTTCCAGCCAAACGCCGCCTACTTCGCCACCTAGGCTTGTATTAGCACTTGCCTCGCATATTGCAGTGTCGGGAGGCAGTTTCATAGTTAAGTTAGTTGCTGGAACCCTATTTTACACTACACTATAACAGATTAGAAAAATATAAGTATACGAAGTAAGTATAAGATTATACTTTGTTAAGTTTAAACTTACAATCGCAACACCGTTTGAAGTTCTTTCTATAAATATTACTAAAGAAAGAAAATAATGATCGCGTTAATTTTCGCCACTCACAAAATGTCTCGAAAATTGGTCAGAAAATGGAGAACAGAGTGTCTTAACACTAATTTCTCTCCGACTATCTATGTGAACTATATAAATGCTCTAGTATAATTTATATATCTTTACAAAAAATCATCGTTTAAAAAAATTAAAAGGATTTTAACAAAATAAACTTTGTATAGACGATGTACGTCCCAGACGAATGGAAAGTGTTGCTTGAAATGTACAGTTATTACTAATCTATGTGAGATATATGTAATATGCATTTGAATAGCAATGACACGTCGGTTTGGGCGGGCAGCCATATAAATTGAATATGATAAACTGTTTTTGACACTCGCTGTACAGTCGTCGAGTTAGAGGCTTTTGATATTTAATTTTAATAGCTTTTATTAATTAATTAGAGTAGGTTAATGTGTCTAATTATGATTTTTGTTTACTGTTGTAATATAAACATTTTTCTAAATTAACATTTTTCTGGATAGTAATTCAAAATCAATTAGGCTTTAGATTTGGTTTAAGTAATTGATAAATGGTCTAAAATAATGAACTTCTTAAATGAATTTCCAATTTTCTTAGGTATAGTCAGATGTAAAGGATACAGTTTAAATATTTAATAAATACAATTTTAAAAATATTAATGCATATTTAGTATAGAGGTGTAAGCGAGTATAGCTGTGCCAAGAGTATGCTCTTGGCACAGCTATACTTATAGCTTAGCTATACTTATGGGTCAGAAAAATGGCATGTAGATAATAAATATAGTTTGAGAGAGAGAAAGAGAGAGAATCACTCTGATAATATTTTAAAATCCCTGCAGAAACTGAATTAAACAAGAAACACAAGTGTAGTTACATAAAACCTTATTAAGAAAGTGTTCTTTCTCTGTACAAGTAAATATTTTAATACATTGTATTTTTAACACCGGACGTATCTCTACCCACGTCAGTTGTACGATGTTCTGTTGCATAGCTTTATAATTATAAGAAGTTATTATAATGTGACTACCGTAATGCAATGTTAAATAGATTATATATCGACGAAGGAGGTTTAATATGTAAGTATATATATAAAGATAGCAGTCTAGAGCGTTTTAAAGGATTTTCTCGACTCAATTGATTTTTGTTTTGGAACTAAGTGTCCAGACACTCTGTATTCTTTATTTTGCTTGAAATATTAGGATATTTTTAATGAAGTCTTTTTCTGAAGTCACCATGTTTTGCCAATTATTGATAAGCAACTAGAAATATTTAATATGTACGAGTCTATGAATGAATAAACATGTTTTCGTTAATAACAACTATTGATTCGGATATCAAAATACAATGTATCTAATTTTAGTCTTATGTCAATGGATTAAAGCTTATAGTTGATAAAATCTAATTTTAATGGCCAAAATATATGTATGTAAGTACGCTGTTATATTAATGACTGTACTGCGCTCGCAGATTTCATTGATACTATTTAGGGGTGTCACATAACATTGTTAATCTAATTAGTGATGTAACGAATATTCGCAGTCGCATTCACATTCGCGAATATTCGCATATTTTTACACATTCGTATTCGCAATCGCATTCGCAAAAATATCTGCGAATCTTTAGCGAATAATGAATATCAGAAAAATAAAAATTTGATGACAATAATCGTTATTAAAATTGAAATAAACGTACATAAAAATAATAACTTAGGTTAAGTTATTATTTTTATGTACACATTATCAATCTGCAGTTACATCTCATGAAACAAATTCTTTTATACAATCTAAGCAAATAAAAACAAATTTGATCTCTCTTCTAATAAAATTTTATCAATTATTATTAGACTTTTAATATTATACGTCTCATAACCATCTACTCGAAAAAAATAATGATCAATCATGATTAGCGCCACATTTAAAAAAATTACTGAATATTCCCATTCGCGAATGTTAAAAAATGACATTCGTTACGTCACTAATATTAATACATAAAGAAAATACTTTGAATCCATTTATATGAAAATTGCGAGGACAGGGGAGTATGAAATTTGGCATACTAGTTTACGTATAGAAGAAGTGCAGAAGGCTAATATGATTCAACAATAATGCCTATAAAGAACATTAAATCATTTACACTTCTGTATGGCGTCAACGAGTCCGCCACTTATTTTAATTTTGATAAATACACGTGAAAGCTTTTTTATAATTGTTACGGAAAAGCTTTTAATCTATTTTTATGTTGCCACTATAGAAACACTAAACGTGGTGTTTCTATGAGGCTACTTCGACTCTTCTTCTCGACTCTACTTTTTCCTGTATTTAGGCGGAAAGCGTAGAACGGAGATTCTTATCACTAGGTTCTCTCTACATAATCTGCTATATGCCTGCGATATAAATAGTTCAAAATATTTGAGAGTACTTGAAGATTAATAAACCAAGAAAATTCTAGACTATTTTTTTAGTATCGTGTAAAAAATTGTATTGTATTTAAATTCGCAATCATCACTGTTTAGTTTTGGAAATAATTCGTTATTTCACTTACCCCTAGAAGAAAATTTCTAAGCTTTGAGAAATCTTTACAATTAAGTTACATTCGTAATTTCAATTTTATATATCCACTATGGCTTGCAATTGAGTTATTCAATTAGAACGCTAACTATAATTAGTTAGCGTTCTAATTGAATAACTCAAGTTAATACTAACCATAACTTAGTAGCAAAATTTTGAACCAAATTGGCCATAGATTAAAATTTTTGTTAATGGTTACCCTACTCTGAATGATAAATGATCGAATAGAGTATGGGCGTACAAAAAACGTATGTAAAACGTTATACAGTTCATTCACCGTTTGACATGAGATTGTAACTGTGTGCTAGGTATTTAGTTAAATTTAAATAAATATGTCTACATTTTTACATATCGAAATTCCTAATTAATAACTAGTTATAGATTTAGTGGCAATAGTCTTCTATTTTCTTGTACCAATGTATGAAGAATTGAGTTTTTTGAGTGTTAGCTATGTGAAAAATTTTATCAAACTCAAAATATATAATACAACATATCACAATTTACTATATTCTTATTGATTTGCTTAAAATTTGAACGATTATATTAATAATAAGGCTACTTTTTGTAAGTTTAACTAAGGAACGTACGATAATTTCGAATAACTTTAGTATATATTATTAGAGACATTATATGTTTGGAAAGCTATATATAGCTGTACATATAGATATATTTCGATCGGTTTGAGACTATTGCTATATGTATATTTTATAGAATAACCCTTCCTAATAATAGTATTCACATATAAAAGATATTAAAACATAATAAGACTTATTAAAAATTTCTTAAGCCATTACGTATTACTATGCTAATAATTAAGCGGATCGTTTATCATTGATCAAATATATTAAACGATTGTCAATTCAGTAGATTAAAACGAATATTAATCTTAGTGACAACTGCCACCCACAACACTATCGAATAAACTTGGCGGGGCTTTGATTTTAGATTATTTTTCAATGTTGGTATAAACTAAGACTATTGTTAAATTAATATTTGATGTGTTGGTACTCAAATCTCTCTCTAAATCTCCTTTAAGTAGTTTATTAAATATATTTATATAATTTGACGTTTTGCTTTAAACCCTGTGTTTAGACTTGCGATTGTTTTCGCACTTATAACATATATATTTTTTATATTTTTATAGTAATATAAAAATATATATATATAGTCAAGATGTAAATATTATGTTAGGTTATTTACTTTTACAAGCAAAGCAAAAAGCAAATCGAATTCGACTTTTTATTAAAAAGATAAAAAACCAATTTTAAGTAAACAGGATATAAATTTTAATTTTTAATTAAGTCTTACTTATGCATTGAAAAAAAAAAACTAAAATATGTATATTTTTAAGAAATATTAAAAAATTATAACAATATTAGTTTTTGCAATATACACCATAGATATGCAATTACCATATTCGCGTCCGTGTGAAGACAAGTTTATTACAAAATTGTTATGCTAATAATATTATACAAATAATGTTTAATATTTTACAAAACTCAATTGCTTATTTAAAATTTTAATAATACACATTTATAATGTGTAATTACATAAGTACGTACATACATTCAAAAACGTCGGAAAAACCTACAATATTTTAGACGCACAAAACTTGTAAGTAATTATCTGCTGAATTATATTTACATATATATTACTATATGTTCTTAATGATATATATGTTTTTTGGCTGTATCCTGTACATAAAAAAAATCGTAAGTTAACTTGCGATTGAGGATTGCGGATGAGGATTGAACATTATTACATTTCTTCGTACTGTCTCATTGAAAGAAAATTGTAATGTTAGTTTTGTACAAGCACAATATAACGTAGATTAAAATTTAACTAAATTAGTTCATATTTTAATCTTTATTAATATCTTAAAATATATGATGAATAAGAAAAACAAGTATAAAGAAATAACAAAATCGCTAAATTAAAAAATGTTATCTTCATTTAAGAATCTTAATTTTTCAAGTTGTTATACTGTTTAAAACTAAATATAATTTATATTGCAATCCTAAAATCGACATGATCTCATCACGTAGTGGACAAAAACGACGAAATGTTTTTAGCATCCTGTGAGGGCGCGGTCTTAGCCACGCGTAGCGTTCTACGTGACCATGAAAACTCTACTAGGCTAGTTACATCCAACTAGGATATATATATGTCTTCATATATATGATGGTATACGTCATCTTGTTTGTAAAGTAAATTTAACACAGTTATTTCTTATAACACGCCATAGGACCTAGATAAGATTTGAGGGCTGTCGTAACGCAGTAAAAGCGACAGTTTGAGGATTCGGTTCCCACACGGGGAAGATGGATTTTTCTATTTCCATTTTCTTCGCTCTGGAAACTAGGCAAAGCGCGCAATGCCTCGAAAAAGGTGGGAAGCAGGGACGGAGAACGCAGGGACTAAGTAACGGAGTATCTTAACACTAGGTTCCACGGTTCCTGCAGTTCTCTCTGCCTACCCTGCCATGTGCGAGATAACGCGTGAAGCTACATAGATAAGGTTCCTACAATTATTTAAACCCTTTATTAATAGAGATCTGTCAATGTCATATGATATTACTGATGTTGAAGCCGTCGTGGTGCAGAGCATATCGTTTGATTAAAAGCGCGAAGGTTCTGGGTTCTATTTCCATTTGGGAAAAAATAATATGATTTCATCGCTCTAGTAACAAGAGAAAGCGTGGCATTGAGTTTCCAATCAACAATAACAAGCAATATCTTTATTTTCTTCTTTTTATTTATGGCGTTATAAGCGTGCCAGTTGAGCACAATTCAAAACAATACTTAAAAATTGTGTTAATAAATAAAAGAAAATTATACCATTACCATTTTCATTCTTCAATAAAATCTTCAATCACAGTAGCCTTTAATTTAAAGAAATATAATCAATAATTAATATAATTGTCACCAAATATACAAATAAAAAATATTACAAGAACATTTCTACCCATCTACTGTAATTGTAAAGGAAATACACAACAAGTACCTGTATCAAGATAACACGATTGGACAGCACATATCTGTTAGAATCTCTGGTTGGCTAAGCTTGCTTTCTTATATAGTTTTTATGAAACAAGTTTATAATGGAACACGTTTATAAGCTTCATGATCAAGTAAATGCTATTTTCCTACTTAAAGCAGGCCATATATGGCTTGTGATATCATTACTTCAAGCTATTCAATTAGTTGTATGATCTATTTAATATGTTACGTAATGTGATTCTTATTTATGATGATAATATTGATTGTAATTACGTGCTGGTATCGCAGTTATAGTTAATAGTTAGCAGTATAAAATATATAATAGGTACATAAGTATATATATATATATATATATATATATATATATATATATATATATATATATATATATATATATATATATATATATATATATATATATATATATATATATATATATATATATATATATATATATATATATATATATATATATATATATATATATATATATATATATATATATATATATATATATATATATATATATATATATATATATTATTTGTTAGATTATTGAAAATCATAAAAATATTTAATAAAAATAGCATTCTCTCTCGCCAAACGATTGTTCTTTGTAATGGTCTTTGGGTAGCGGAAATTTGTAAAAATCTCCCTACAGAGATGCTAACAACGAAATATGTTGTACAAAGCATATAATAATTTAAACGCAGCATGATATAGAACGCATGGCTCAGTGGTGAGAGCGCTTGCACGGTTCGCAAGAGGGCGCGGGTTCGAGTCCTTCTGCGTTAAAATTTTTATATGTTTTCTTTTAGTATCCTTATTAAGTTGTTGAAGAACAAAAAATACTTATTTTTGAAGTGAATTACAAAGAATTTAGAAATTAAATTTTCAAATAATGAATTAAGGTTACAAACAGAACACTACTTAAATGAATATACCGAATTACAGTATATATATTTTGTTTATAAACTTGTTATAAAATATATATTATCCATTAACAAATTACGTATAAGTTACAATAGTAGGTACATAATTTAAATTATAAAAAATGTACATTTAAACGATCTTGAAGCGTGACGAGAAGGTTGTATCTAAGAGTTTAGGTATAAATATTAAATATTTATAAAGTATCATGATTATCATAAAGTTGTAGGTATTTTTTAGTTTTATCCTGCATATACCAGGTTGAGACTAAATTATTAAAATAAAAACATTTTCCTCCAAAATTTCAGACAGTACAAATCAGCTTATCTGGTCTCGTTTCTTTGCTCCCATCTATTCCGTGACGTTTCTCAGTCATGATTTTCTTCTATTACAAGTTTTTCTTTTTGAAGAACTTTTTCTTATTTATATATATTGTTGAAATCAATAGATATAGGTCGTGTTTGAGCTACAATAGCCTCAATATCATATTATATATTAATTTATATATCATTAAAGTCTTATCATTTAAATCATTTAATGACTTTAATACCACCTTGAATTTAATTTTGATATAAAATATTACAAATTATTAATTTTCAAGGGTATTGTGTTAAAATTATAATATTATGCTTATATATATACTATATACCTACATCATTTATATTTAAATATATTTTTAAAAAGTACTATTTTTATGTACTCTTGCTACATATACTGAAAGTGGAGAATGGAGACTTTATACATATTACAACAGAGTTAATGTATAAAACAGTTTATATGAAAAATCTAATTAATATTTTGTACATATTTAATGTGCAAAACAGACAATTTTCTGACACTTAAATTGGAACTAGAAATGAAACGTAGTTTAAGTAACTCATTAAATGATGTCGTATTTAGTAATTCTACCATATCCTACACTGTCACAGGTACTATTCATAAATAAAACCTTTTCCTATTAATGGAGAACGAAACTTATATTCAATTTATATTTGTAAAAGGGTGTATCGTTTTCTGGTGGAACGAATTCTAATGTCACAATAAGTAAAATCACTAAAGGCGTATGAAAGGTAAGTATCGACAAAGTTGAAGAAACAAAATACTGAAGGATTTTAGATAGAAAATTAGAATATATCTCTTTATAGCGTCACGCTTTATCTCTAGCGGATAAAGCAGAGAGAATAGAGTGCCAAACGCTGCGGTCCCTACATAACTACTTCGCCTTGTCCACTGGCATTTGAAAGGCTCTCCTCGTACTTTCTACGTGACCTTCCTCCAACATCTTCGGTATTATGTTTTTGGAAAACAATCAAAATCTCCTTTTACATCTATTACCTTCATCTTCATCTTTCCCTTCATCTATCTTTTTTATCTAACGATTTGACCAAATCATCTGAGCACGTTTTCTCCGATATACTCACCGGTATCTGCTATTTTACTAAATTTATCAAAATATTATTACAAAATAATATCTCAGGTACACAGCGAAGTAAAGCAAAGCAATGAAATGAAGCACAGATACAAATACGTAACGGGTGGGTGCACACACTAATTGCGACTCGCGACCCGTGACCGACAGTTAGACGGGAGCGGTCTCGTATTCGGATACAGAGGTCGTGATAAATCGTACTTTAGATTGTATTTCTAATGTTATTTTGTATTGTTTTGCCTCAATATTTACTATATTTAGTATTACGATTAATATATTTAGAAGAAATATATATCTAAAAGATAAAATTGATCGATTGAAGACGCTATGGTAAAGATAATGCGAAAAAACCTTAACTAACTTAACTTTTTACCTTAGATGAGTCTAAGCACAAAAATCGAGAAAATTCTTATATATAATAAATATTTTTGTTTACCTTAATAGAGATAAATGAAATGCAAAGTAGAAGGCACTTGTCATCAATATATAATTAAATTATAAAATCAGCTGGTTATAATTTAAATTCGAAAAGCTACTTATAATTAAATAGCAATTACCTTTTTCTATTACAATATTATCATTAATTGTCAATAATTACTTGTTATCCATATTTTTCACATAACTATAGTATTAACCAAATATTTAATTTTGTGTTTTGGTTAAAAGTTTGTTTTCAAGAGGACCGTCGTGGAGCAGAGGCGTAGCGTCTGCCTGTAAAAGCGATGATTTGTAGGTTCGAAAATCCATCTTCCCCGATGGAAGATGGATTTTTTTTTCTTCACTCTGGCAAATAGGCAAAGAGCAGCGATGAGTTCCACCACTCAACACGCAATGCCTCGAAAAAAAGCGGAAAGCGGGGATGGGAGTGTCTTATCACTATGTTCCCACGGTTCTTGCGGTTACCTCTGCCTACGTTGCTATGTGTGGGATAAAGCGTGACGCTATTAAAAAAGTTTTGCTCACTTACCTTATAGAAAGCCGAAACAACAATAAACATATCTCAAACTCATATAACCACCAATTTTCAATCATAATTTATCAATTTATGTAAATAAATGTAAATTAGTTGCTATAAATTAACGCCTTGCCGCCCAATCCGGTTGCCCAACTGAAACGAGAAACAAAGCGATCACCGGAAGTGGTCGGTTAACGGGCAAAATTGAAAAGCCAATGGCGAGCAATATCCGTTCTGTTTTCGCAAGACGCGCTCGCGCGTTGCAGTGCGGTACGAATTTGAAATGTACTCCTAGATATTCGGATACACGGTACTGTATAATGGCCTCGGACGGGATTGGAGGAATTTGTAAAGCCAATTGTTTGTGAATTAGGTATTTACAATGGAAAATGTGAAAACAGTAATTTTGACAATAATGACGTTGGTAGAGGACTATGACGGTGCTGAAGCGGTCTGCCTGTTAACGCGATGGTTTATGAGTTCAGTTCGTCGGGGAAGATGGAAATTAGTATCCCCATTTTCTTCGCTCTGACAACTAGGCAAAGCAGGCAACACGTTATGTCTTGAAAAGGCGGAAAGCAGGGACCGGGGTGTCGGTCCCAGCGGTTCGCTCTGTCTACCCTAAGCGGGATAAAGCGTGATGCAATAAAAAAAATAACGTTTCGAAAATATATATTATTTTGGGCCTAATTTTAATACTCTTAGGGGTATAAAATAAAAATCTCTTTATTTTCCAGTTTCTACCGATGTAATTGGAGAGTTTGATCATGATAGTCAGTAGGTATTACTAGTAGAGTATCGACGTTTAACATCAACGTTGTTGTGGTCAAATCATGTGGTTTATGTACATAAAAATACCATAGATAAATTGCGTGCTAGAAAGCAAATTAGTCTAACTTGATCCCATTGAAATGCAATGTTCGTGACTTTAAGATGCGAGACTTACTATTTATTATATATTTATGATGTTTAACTAATATATAAATTGAAGGATAAATATCAAATCTAACCTTTTATTTTGTTTTTTCCAGGTAAGTTTATGGAAAACAACTATTTGTTAAAACAGGTAATTATAAACATAACTGATATTTGTATACAGCAGCTGTTCCCGGTTTGGAAATAATAAGTTATTTCACAAAAAAACTAAGGTATATGTCAGAAATGAATTCATCATGCATTGTATATAACTGCAGATATCAATCTGTGAAAAATAGTTTAGATATTTAGTATTGAAAACATCTAACTTTCGGTAGACCACAGGCGAAGTCAAAGGCGACATAAAGTAAGAGTGAACGAAAAAAAGTAATTGAACCGAAAACGAAACGCTAGATGGTGCGATAGTAGCTCCAATGGCGTACACAATTAATACCGCACTTATCTCAGCTAATTAACGATTGCAACGACCTAGAATCTTTAATGAGGTTGAGGCAAGATCCGGTCGATTCGGTTGCGCGAGCGCATCGCGAGATGTTTTACACTGTTCTGGTACATATTGCAAATGTAAAACGTATTACGTAATCTTTTGGATATTATGTAAATTTTCAATTTTATATATATTGTATGTATATCCTAAGATATACATAGATATCCATTATATACAATTAGAAAGTTCGTTAATATCGATATTAAGTACGTAAGTTAGTATCAAGTTAGTCAAATATCGATATACATAAGTGGAAAGTTAAAAAGTCTTGTTTCGAATAATATTTTTTGTTGATTTTGAAGATGAAATACTTAATAATGAAATACTATATTTTAAATAAAATAAATTTAAAACGATCATTCGCGTATATTATAATTTTTTGAGAAATTTTGCAGTTATCCGTTGTCTCGGATACACTGAAGAAATACTATTTAATTAAAAATCATAGACATTTACAGGATAATAACAAACGATAATATAACGAAGAAAAAACTACAGTTGTGCTAAGTTGTAAACATTTAAAAAAAGATTCATGACGTAATGGAAAATTACAACAGCTATGAAACCAAACGTCATTTAAAATACATTTCTCATCTATTTTACTCGACCAGTTAATTCATTAAAATCGATTCAAATAGCGATATTATATAATCAAGACGTCAATTTATTTAAAATACTAAAGGATTAAACTTAATTAGTACGCAGAGTCACGTTTATTTGCTTAAAAAAACGATTAAGATCGTCATTATTTACTTAATTATAGGTCAATCAAATACGCGGTGTTGTCGCTAACGTGTTTTTGTTTAAGCTTTTTACTCATCTCCAAATCCGTCTTGTTTAATGAATATATTCACTCGTCATTAAAGTCGCCTTAAATTAAATTGACGTCGACATCGGTGAATTGACATCATATTTAAACTATGTTGGTTTAATTTTGTTTACAGTTTATAATAGTGAATTAGTATAATACTTTGTTTTCTAGTAATGGCGTCTTCAGATCCACCCCCCCCCCCCTTATTTGTACCCGACACACTAAGTGTGAATTATTCACGTAATAAATTGAGAGCAAAGCAATCAAATATTTTTCATAGCTTATTTCATAATTTATTACGTGAATAATGTAAAGTCTTGAAATAAATTTTTCCCAACCTACGGTATGAGGTATAAATTGTTAATTTACTGAACCATTTACATGTTTTGTAAGGTGTATTTTATATTTTGGGTTTTTGCTATAGATAATTTGCATAGATAGAAAAAGAACTTATTCCTAAATTACAATATCATATTTATTTATTTATTTTCCACTTAGAATCAATAAGATGATCACTTGTGTACGTCAGATAGAGCGAACGGAGGAGTGTCAAAGGAGCCCAATTTGATAGTAAATATCGAATTGAGCCCCTCTGAAACCTACACACTCCATGACTTAAAACTAAGGTTACGAGGGTTCCAAGCGCGGCCTGTTGAGAAGAGCCCACAACAAACTCAGCCAGGTTTCCCTAAACCTATTGTGAACAAGAGCACTGAATAAATGAAATAGATACACTAAATTTTGAACATCTATTCTAATATTAAAAAGCAAATAGTTTGGTTTGACTGACAACACTAACCTCAAGAACTACATAAAGGATATATAAGAATTTTGTTGATTCGCAATTAAGATATTTTTGCTTTATGTACCACTCTTATTTATTCAAATTGACCACGCAGGCGAAGGAAAAACTAGTACATAAAAATGATTATAATCAAGTATATTATATTATACCTAAAGATTTTCCTCGACAGTGTTTTTACATACCTACGTCATATCGCTAATTACGTAGCCGTGAAACGCAAAAACACGCCATGTTCGAGTTTTTCCGTAATTCGTTACTCAGTTTCAGAAAATATATATAATAATTGTTTTCTAGAGTTATTATTTAAATATTTTGTTACTAAATGTTAGAAAAAAAATTATACATATATTTAAACTCGTCGTTCTTTGATGATTGCCAGTAACAGTCAATTTGTTAATACCGAAAGAGACGCTGTAGTGGTATGGGAATAGTGCTTAACAGTTACTGTATGCATGATATTTGTATGTGGATTTAAGCCCGGTTTAGAGCAATAGTTACTATGAATTGCTTTTATTTTTGAAGTTAAAAATGAAGTTGGAGTTAAGAATGGAAAGTCTTAGGTATCTGCTTATAAAGCTGTATGCATTTGAGGCACACCGCTTTTAAAAGTTTAAGATAAGTTCACTTAAAGAAATAATTTAATTTAAGCTATATTATAGTAGTTATTAAAATCCATCAAAAAATTCCAGTAAGTGATGATTATAATTATTATGTATATTACTCCATACAAAACACTGTTTTACAAATATAATATTTTATCTATATGTATATTATACTACTAGATTGCAAAAAAATACTACCTACATATTTTTAACGTATATACCTATATATATATATAACGTATATATATATATATATATATATATATATATATATATATATATATATATATATATATATATATATATATATATATATATATATATATATATATATATATATATATATATATATATATATATATATATATATATATATATATAGACTTAGAAGCCTAAATATACATTCCAATTTTCCTATTTGTAACTATGTATAACTTAAAACGAAACAAACTACAGCGTCCAACAGCGTCGCATCTCACATTCGAGTTCTTAATGCTGAGAATTATAATTTCAGATATTATAAAAACTATAAGCTGATTTTCTTCCGCAGATAAAGACGTCAAAAACGATGGCACGTGTTTGTTATATTAATGAGAGATACAGGTTTTGAAGTTCGGTCTAGATTTTGAATCGCAAAAACGTGTATTTATATGGTAGTGGAGACGCTAAAAGTTCTTTGTGCAAAGTTAAAACAGTATGTAAATATATTTGAAGATATAAATATTAATAAAGTATATATATATATATATATATATATATATATATATATATATATATATATATATATATATATATATATATATATATATATATATATATATATATATATATATATATATATATATATATATATATATATATATATGTGTGTGTGTGTGCATAATGATTACACCTTTACTATGTAATATAAGTAACTTCAAGTAGTAAAATACTTCCAAGTACCATAAAACGTAATCATGTCTTACGCATTTTTTATAAATTTTAAAGGATTCATTCCGCATTAAGTTGTGGCGGAAGATGGGAGACGTTTTCAAAAAAATTACAATAAAATCGGAAAACTTTTTGTAAAAACCCTCTACGAAACTACGTGTTTAAATAAAATAAGCACAACTATAATCTAAATTAACAATCAGTGTATGAATAACGACAAAAACTATTTCATAATAATTCATATTATATTAAAATTTCTTGCACAAACACAAAAAAAATTAAATCATTATCATTTTAATATTACTTAATTATACCTACTGCTATTGACGCCATTCTGGTACAATTGGTGGGTTTACTGAAACTAGTTTAAATTGGTTTTAGTTTTTTTTTGATTTTTTTTTTACCTTCTTAATGTCCTTTGATTAGTTTTATCAAGAAAAATGTAATAAAATAGTAAATAACACGCTTTTAGCTCCAGCTTCGACCCCAATAATAACTAAGTTCTAGGTTCTACGCTGACCAACTACGATGAGATGTATACAAACGACCAACTTGATTTAGTCTAGAATAAATGAAATGATTACAAAAAGAAATTTTCTATTTAAACCAATAGTTGCTGCAATTAACAATTTCAACCAAACATACTCTTTAACTTATTAATATTAACGAATATTTCCACGATTTGAAAACGTAAATGGAAAGCGGGGCACGGAGTGTCTTAACACTTTTTTCTGCAGTTTCCTCTGCCTACCCTGCTATGTGCAGGATAAAGCGTGAAAACATAAAAAAGATTTGATCCGCACTATAGCAGCACCAAAGCTACATCGATTCCATACTGATTATGCAAGTAAATTGATGAACTTTTCAAGTGATCCTCTTTGCGCACCGTAGAATGTTTATATGACGTTTGCGCTGTAAAAAAATTGCTTTCCATTGTTAAATATTATACCCAGCAGTGACCTTCCACACAGCAGTATAATGCGTGTTGCGAGACATTTCGACATACGTTCATGTACCGTAAGTTTTCCTTTTTTCGTGGGAATATCATACGTTTTCACCACACCGTACAATGAATGCGTATAGAAAATCATCATGTACATAATTCACGCATTATACGTTTTATTACAAGGCAATAAGGTACAGTTTGCATTCACCACAGTTTGATTAAAGTTGTAAATCGTAGATATGACATTAACGGTGTTTAGAGTAATAACATTCTAAGTTAGTACTTTACATAGCTAATTGCTGAATGAAGCACTTTGAACGACCTGAGTTGAGTGCTTGGAACGTTTTCTATAGCATTGCGTTATATTCGCAACGATTTTGCTATTGTATTTTTTATATTTAGATGATTTCGTGGCGATTTTTCTATGTCTACTTGATTTAAAGCTATTTAAATTTATAGATTCACGCCTCTTTCTCTTTATATTACTTGGTGGATAAAGTGTTAAGACACTCCGTTCTCCAAAATTTCTTATTAATTTAGAGATATTGTGCTTTTAATGATGTCACTTGATGCAGCGGCTTATATCTTTATCAAAACGAAGAGCAAAGATTGAACTTAGAACATAAATTAAAATAAACGTTGTAAGTTCACAATAACTTTAAAATATACAATTTTTATTTAAAATTTCATTGGATTTATTTCTTAATAAAATGTGATTTTAAGATAAAAATAATCTTTTCTACAATTTACACTATTCATTTTTATAAAGAGCTTAGACATTTGAATAGAATAATACAAAACTAAAGATGTAAACTATATATTAGCCCAAGTTTAAGGACCATCTTACTACAGATGCAGACATAACGGCGAAAAGCAGGGAACGGAGTGTCTTAACACTTCCTGCGGTTGACCATAATAAAGCGTGAATCTAAAAAAATAAATTAGCCCCACGAAATAACTATAACCCATGAATGCTAACCAATTCCATACTTCAACACTACAACGTCGTAACCTGTGACGTGTCAAATACATACCTATACAGTAAATATAATTCATTTTGCGTCAAAAACGTAGAAACTTAAAGCTCTCAACGGACGGAAGTTGCATCAGGTGGGCATTTAGTATGCCGTACAGGCGGCATCGAGGATACAGCAAAAACTTATGGAAACCGTGCTTTTGAGCTTATATTCTTATATGGATGTGATTTAGTATTAACAGTGTATACTAGCTGTTACTACTTGATTGAGATTTTAACAATTTTGCCTTTATATAGCTTAGGCACTACCTGGATAGTTTAATGATAAGAAATAGATATAACTAATGAATAAACAAAGTATTTAACACTAGGTACTTCTATACTACTACACTATCCATACTACTATATTACTAGGTTCTTCTAGGCTGTTTTACGCGTTAAATTAAAAAAAATAAGTACAAAAATTTAATTTATATTTAATAAAAGATATATGTTAGTATATATTTAAATATGTTAAACCATATGTTGATAATTTGCTAATTTAACATATAAGTAATCAATTGTTTAAAGTTATCTAATTTCTCGCTATCTCTTTCCAACACAACTTCTAATATTATTCTAAGGTGATAATACTTCTATGATGTAAGATGTTACGAGACCTATTGTGTAATTCGTACAATTAGTCTATAAAATTATTAATTATAATTATATATTAATTATTCGTAAGTATTAAATTATATTTCATTTTACTTACTGCTTCCAATTTTAACAAAATTTATTTTAAAAAGTACACATTTAACGTTTACAATCAGATGCCTTTATTAAGGTAATTTATAAATCGGGATTTAAACTCGCAAAAATTAATCAATTTCGTTATGACGTCGAGGATTTATAAAATATAAGCCTACAAATATTTTTAATTTATATAGCTGTGTGAAGCGGGAACAATAAAATATTTGATTCCCTTAATCATCGCATCCAGTATTGAAGCGTTGTTTTTCTCAATATTTTAGTTATGCATTCACTTTGTATGCAGCAGTGCACTCGTTTGACGGGCCACATTGATTGAAATATCGATTATGTTGTTATAATTAAATGATTTGATAAAAACTTAAATGAATATTTGAAATAACACTTTAATTAAGGAGGTAATTACTTATAAGTACTTGTATTTCGAGTAGCTTTGGCCTTCACTTAGCTTTTTTCACCTAAGGTTTCAAGCTTTAAACGCAACAAATATTTGTAGTCTGAACTTTATATGTAGGTATATCTTGCTTCACTCGAGTAATGTAATAGAATGGTCGTATAAATTTATATTTCTATATTTTTCGGCGATTTATTGTTAAGCAGCTGTGATAACATAATTTTGATAAATAACCAAATATTTTTTTATCTCTCGTGCTTCATTATCACAGAGTTTCCGTATAGTGTTTTTTTTCTTTCTTCTTTTATATTATAGATGTAAAAAACAGAAGTGGTTAAAGTTTAGTTAAAAGAAAACCATCAAAGCACACATTAACTATATGATTCGAGAATATTCGGACAGGAATTGTCAGTAAGCAATAATTAACATCAATCACCTAAGATCAATATAAATTTTTGTTATTTAAGATTTACCCTCTTTTAATAAGATATTCCTAACTATAGTCATTCGATGACATACTTTTTTAATATTTTTCTGTATTTTTTGGTTGAGCACGAAATTATGTGCTAAGACAATCTTTAAACCATTTCATTACAAATAGTTTTACATATTTAGAAGAAACAGATTGGTTTCGTTGAATGCGACAATATCAATAGTTAAAATTGGAGAATTCTTTTTGTAATGGTTACCATCTGGCAATGAAAGAAGGCTGTGTGTATTTTATATACGTAAGTCACTGTGATACATTACTGTACCTGCGATCACAGATAATTCAAGTATTTAAAATGCATTTTGCGACTGCTATTCATTTCCAATAGAAAACGCGGTTAAATTTAAAGATTTCTTCTACCAAAGATTTCCTCTGCTTACACTGCTACAATTAATATATATATATATATATATATATATATATATATATATATATATATATATATATATATATATATATATATATATATATATATATATATATATATATATATATATATATATATATATATATACATATATATATATATATATATATATATATATATATATATATATATATATATATATATATATATATATATATATATATATATATATATATATATATATATATATATATATATATATATATATATATATATATATATATATATATATATATATATATATATATATATATCCAGGTCGGGTTGTCACCTATGATAATATGTTTCCCAATTACAAGACACACTTGCACTGGCCCCATTACAGAATGTTGATTTTATTCATTAAATTGACCCTTTTAGTCGCGGTCAGTGTATCGTTCTCTGCGTAGAACACTGTAAATGAGGAAATTTATATAAATTTATGTACAATAAATAAAAAATGACACGATGACTTCTTTATTAAGTATTTTTTAGTCACTATATTGTTTCAGGATCTTAATAAATATTTAGAAAATTTTAGAATAAATTAACTTAGCAATTGCCTATCTTCAATTTGTTCATAGAATTTCTGTTACTTAAAAAAATTGACTCAAAATTTTCTAACAATTTATTGATATAGAGGTCCTAGAACAGAGACTGTACGCCTTGACCCGCCTGGC
Source organism: Dione vanillae (assembly GCA_037178615.1). Taxonomy (NCBI): domain Eukaryota; kingdom Metazoa; phylum Arthropoda; class Insecta; order Lepidoptera; family Nymphalidae; genus Dione; species Dione vanillae. The sequence continues at coordinate 841,244 of JAZFAU010000270.1, forward strand.
TACGGTATATTTTTACCCAATATTACAATTTGACAGGAACTCATGGTAACACAATAAAATTTCGTAACCTAATCGTGGTCTAATCTAAACAAATGTTCGAACATGACAATGATTCGGGCAAGAAGCGTTTTCCCATGCTATTGCGGTGCTATGCACAATGCAAGTTGCGCAAAAAGTTGCACCGTGTAGTTGTAGGGCTGAATTGTTATTTCTTTGCCTTTGTTGGACGGCATATACAATAATTAGATGGTTTTTGTATAGCAAATAATAATTTGTTAGGAAATAGTTGAATATGGGAAGGAACTTACTGTAGTTTTCATGCTTATGTAGGTTTAGCTGGTTAAGATTGTTTTTTTAAAACAGTAATTTTTTTTATTATATTGTCAAAGATGAGAGAAATCGGAATTCATAATTGAAATCGGAATTCATAATTGAAATAAGAGTGTTATGAGCTCACTAAAGATAGAAAAATATTCAGGAAAATTTATATAAATTAATTTAAACGCAGCGACACTGTTACAGAGATGCAGAGAGAGATGTTCTAAAAATAATATGTTTGAATTTCGTAAAAGCACATGTATCGTATATCGTATGGCAGATAATTAAACATATATTTTTATAATATATTCTCTGTTACTATATGCTAATCTAAGCTCAATGTTAATTATCTTATAAATTTTCTTTTCAATTTCCTTATAAAGTAGCCTGTTTCTAAGTATCCATTGCCAGAAATTGCTTTAAAAAATTAAATTGAATATTAAAAATAAAATATTTTTAGTAAATTGCTAAATACATGATGTGTCCTTGAGAAAAAAGACATCTAAGACTATTTCCATTAGCTTCAAGTTATTTCGCCAACATTGGGCAGTATTGAATAATTAATCACTGGTTTCTAGCTCGCTAATTAACACAAATAACGTCTAATTGTTGTGACCTCTAGAATTTAGAAAGGTCCACTATTAACGGCCCATATAGCCCGTTGTATGGGAAAAAATATTCTTATACATACATACATACATAAAAGTTATCTGATTTTCGCACGGCTTGCTTGCAACTGTATTGTATATGGGTTGGTCTTTTTAGTAATAATTTTAAATTTTAAATATACAAGCTTGAGTTTACGTTTTTTTGAAATGCCCGTTAGATTTCATTAAGTTATTATATAAAATCCATGTTTTAACAAAGATAAACGTGTGACTGTAACGATTTCATTATTTTATTTTATACAACTGTAGTATTTTATATATGAATATAATTAAATAAAAATATAACTCATGGTTATTTGTAATTATATATGTATGTAAATTTAATAAAATTCTAAGGTCATCATAGCTGTGAGCTTGATCTGTATTTGAGATCATGAATTATCGTTCCCCACTAACTAAAAAACTGTACTTTGACTTACATGTATTCTATTGTATACATTATACATATATATAAAATTTATTATAATAATACAATGCTATAATATAGCCCCATAGACTTTAATGTGAAAAGAAAATTGTTTATATATATATATATATATATATATATATATATATATATATATATATATATATATATATATATATATATATATATATATATATATATATATATATATATATATATATATATATATATATATATATATATATATATATATACATTCCTGTATAATTTAATTTTCAGTAGTAATTAATCACAGAGCTTGCACCACTTAAGCCTTGAATCTTGACTCGTTACTTAATACAAGTGACAGCTGAAATGAGAAAAATTAAAGAAGCCTTAAGAACATTACGCAAAACCCACAAGTTACGATCTTTTTGTTTCCCATTCATAATATAAATATACAAACAAGATAATGCAAAATTATAATAAAATAACAATTTGCGTATATAATATTATACATGTGTCATTTCTTGTGCTGCTAGTTAAAAGGTGCATAGTGCAGGTTCGATTCTTTCTTAATTTATATGCTGACTATATATATCATAGAATTGACTAAGTATCGTAATTTCAATATAATTAAGTTTATAATTTCAATAACTTTAAGTTTACATTTTAACATTATAGCAACCGTGATTTAAATAAATACTTGTGTTCTTATTAACTTTATCTAATGTCTTAAATATTTTTCTTTATACATATATGTATAATATAACAGTTTAGGATGTTGGTCTGTAATAGCGTTTGGTTGTAAGCATAATTTCAATTCATAGATGGAAAATGAATAATTTTTATTCCACCATCTAACTGACAAGAGTAAGCGTGACGTTTAGTTCCGCCTCGTAACACACATAGTTTCGTAAATGGCCAGAAAGCGAGAAACGGAGTAGCTTAACACTAATTTTCCTCTGCGTACCCTTCTATATAGGCTATAAGACATACGGCTTGAAGCTAAAACATATTTATAAGTATAAAAATTTGCATAATGTCAAAGTATGACAAAAAAAAACTTGACAAAAGCCCATTCATAGATATCCTGTCCAAAAAATTCACAGAAGTACAGAACACTATAGAACAATTTTATCATTACCGTTACTTTATAGTATAAAACGGTACAAACGTATAGATTTATGATTTGAAATTTTTGCACATCACGTAGATATTGCAAAATGGGCCTTTCACTTGTACATTAAAATTCATTCGACGTAAGCAGTCAATACACTCGGTCCATCATATTATATCATATCGTATAGGTATAAAAATTAAAAAATATATATTTTTTAGTTTGAGGACCGTCATGGCGCAGAGGCGCAGCGTCTGCTTGTAAACGCAAAAGCTCGTGTTGAATTCCAATTAGGGGAAGATGGATTACTGCATTTTAATTTTCTTCGCTCTAACAACTAGGAAAGCGCGACGTTGAGCTCCGCTACTCATTACGCAATGTTAAGAAAAGTGATGGCGAAAAGCGGGGAACGGAGTGTCTTAACACTAGATTGCCATGGTTCCTGCAGTTCCCTCTGCCTACCCTTCTACAAGTGGTACAAAGCATGAAGCTAAACATAATTACATTATTCTTGATTTCTTGAGGACCGTCGTGGCGTAGAGGCGCAACGTCTGCCTGTAACGCGGCTAACGCGACGGTTTCTGGGTTCGATCCCCAGTCGGGGAAGATGGATTTTTCTATTTCCATTTTCTTCGCTCTGGCAACTAAGGCAAAGCGCGGCGTTGAGTTCCGCCACTCAACACGCAATGCCTCGAATTCGGCGGAAAGTGGGGACGGAGTAAGCAGGGACTAAGTAACGGAGTGTCTTAACACTAGGTTCATATGGTTCCTGCAGTTCCCTCTGCCTACCCTGCCATGTGCGGGATAAAGCGTGAAGTTAAAAAAAAAAATCTTGATTTCTAACAGGTAAAGTAGATTGTAGTAAAATCATTTAGTGGCAATATGACGATAAAACATATACCTCTATATATATATATATATATATATATATATATATATATATATATATATATATATATATATATATATATATATATATATATATATATATATATATATATATATATATATATATATATATATATATATATATATATATATATATATAACGCATACATAAAACTAACCAAGCGCAATTTCTGTTCTTTCACCTTTGCTCTAGTTAAGTACCCACCCGCAACATTGCAGTTCAAAATGTTTCTTAAGAATAAGACTTTATTTCTTTATCCATAAGAACATTCTTTTATAAACGTTTTTTATTGAAAAATAAACTTTAAAATGCTTAGTATAAGGTTTATTTTTGCAGAAAGGAATATTGGAGGAGGGTGCAGAGCAATTTGCTCTCATATGTTAGATTTCCGCTCGAATTTTAATACCTTGAGTCAATTATTCGTAAACTTTAAACAATATTTATGGCTTTATTTTTAGATTTCACTGGCATATAAAAAATATTAGATAAAAATAATATTGCTTAAAAGAAACTTGCATATGCTTGATTTCAATAAAGCAAGTCAATATATTACAAACGCTAATGACAAAGCAAAATCTTTAAAATAACTCGCAAGTCTAGTGTACAATAATAGGCCAAAAATTGCTAGTTCAACATAAGTCTGATACATATATAGTATCTCTATCTGAAACGTATAGAGACTGTAGTACTTAAATAGATGAGGAAGTGCGTTTTGTTATAGAAAGGTAGAAACTGAATTTTTACTTACATACACCTACTAATATTATAAAAGCTGAAGAATATGTTTGGTGGAGCACCCTTTTCTTGGAAACGTTTGGACCAAATTGATCTTTTTTGTATTAGATTGTTTAATTTTTCAGGAAGGCAATACCATGTTCGAGAATCAGAATTACCTCGAATATTTAGAATGTATCAAACACTATATACAAGTCTTGATCAAAAGTTTTTATATCTAAGGTAATTTCACCTTATACACATACCAAATTACTGAGTTTAAAATACGTTTCTATTATCATTCCTATAGTAGTACAGACAGATAGGTTTATACAGTAAAAGCTGTAAAAAATCCATAAGAATACCATAAAGCTCCTTTCATCACATGCTCATCATACATTTTCACTCGTTTTTTGCCAGCAATGATCCAGTTGTAGCTTCACCGTGTGAGATTCCCACCATTGTGCCAGCTTTCTCGAATAATTATCTGTGTCGCCTATCCAAATTAGTGTAATGGTTATTAATATGATCACTATCTGTGCTTTAATTAGATTGTCCCGTTCCATCTTTTTAGGTTAATTTTTATAATAAAATTTAAATATTGCATGTATTCGTGCTTGTAGTTTTTATATTTTGCGAAATTTAAAAGAGAAATCTTCTTATTATTTCTGATTTCTTTTATTATTTTTTATACGTATATATGTTGAAATTATGTTAACTTACAAACTGTGGACATTTGTGGGCTCTACAAATAACATATATTATTTGTATACCTTTAACTATTGTAGTATATTAGACCTGTTTAATGCAAAACCTCTTTATAAATAATTAAAAGTTAATAAATAGAATTAAAGTTGTAATTTGTAGTGTCATTTTATTACAATTTTTAGCTTTATTTTCTGAATAAAATATTAAAGCAAAATGCACTCCTTTGATTGGTCGATAAAAATAGATAATTTTGTAACAAAAATTCATTCATAGCAAAATAAATACATATTTAAAAAATATAAATATGGCATTTCTCTAAAGAAATGAAACTTAGAAATTGGTTCTCAGGGTGATATGTTGACATACCTCGTTATACATGGCATTGAGTTCTGATCTTCAATACGATTAGTGTTTCAAGAAATCTCATAATATTAGGTCCTATTAATCTTCATACGCGATAAAACGAAAAACTAAAAAAAAACTTATAAGTTTATATGTTATTACATTTATAACATAAGCAAAAACTTTTAATTTTCATTCAAATACATATTGAAATAGTCTCGCAATAATATAGATTATGTTATTCTTATTCGTTATGATGACAAGCAAAAAGTATATCAATATTTAAAATCAACATATGTATAAATTAGATACGAATGTAGTTTACAAAGCGTTTAATTAAATATTATGATTTCTATCGCTAACAAAAACATTGTATTGACACAACAAATAGTTTCTTGATAACATCAAACCTATGACTCTACTCTCCTCTGCCGCATACAACAGAATATAGAAGAATCGACCATAACTCACAGTAATAAGAACGATTTTGGCTCATGCTGTACAAGATTTAGTGTAAAACACTGTGTTTTCTAATTTTAACTAGTTAATGGAACCGCCCATTGATTTCCATAACTTCATTACATCTTGGATACATTTAAAAGTAAACTCTATCTCGATGAAAATATGTTTCAATTTGTCATGAAGAGTATTAATTACTGAATTCATTAGTAGATATCCATAACGCACGAAGAAATCAAGCAAAAACAAACTCTTCCTCCTTAAAATAGAGTCGTATTTCTATTTTTTATTTAGCAGGATATTAAATTAAGCGCTTGGGTGGTGTTAAATGTTAGAAGACGGGAACATTATGATACATAGCAATTAACTGGCCACAACTATAACCATGTAATAGCTGTTTTTATAAAGTGTTATGTATTTTAATTTAATAGCGCACAATAGAGCACCGCTCTTGTAAATTAAAAACGTGTTGCAGCCAATTGGATACGTTGTTAATCTATTTGAGTTATGCGCATATGTAAAATAATATATATTTGTGTTAATTATATACAAATTATTATTATTCTAGTTATTCTTAGTGTAGAGGGGATATGTAAATAAAGATTTTATGAATATTACTAAAAAAAAACAAATAAATATATAAGTTACAAAAATGTATGTACACGTTAAAAAATTACGTTCTGTAATTAAATCTAACTTCCGTCATTTTTTTATATTTATTTTGTGCTATGGTTGTTCTAACTACTGAAGTTAGAGGGTAGTCTGTGAAGATAATATAACAAGCGCTGACAATTAATTCATACATATTCTCCGGAAAATCCTCTTATATGATCGATGAGGCATTCTTGAAGGGTTTCTTCTACCTCTATCTTCCAATCTTTTGTAGAGTAGGCTACTATTATTCTTTGATTTTTAGCTTCATCTGCATACCGCACATAGAAGGGTAAACAGAGGGAACCTAGTGTTAAAACACTTCGTTCCCCCCATACTATTATTCTTTTATTTTAGTACTAACAATTCACTTATTGAAACTATCAATTTTACATAAAAAACCAAGGATCTACAGACTCGTTTATGCTTTCTTATACACAATAATTATAGCAATAAAATCATAATTTAGTACAGTGCAATATGCATGGAGGCAGTTCCCATGACCGTAACTGTACCGTGATTGAGTTTCATATAACTTTTTCATTTAGCATTAATTAGTCAAGGTCAGTGATCTTTGACCGCTGATTCTTGCAATTTTTTTAAAAAATAAATTTTAAGGTATCTTTAAAATTTTAAAATTTCTTAAAATTCTTCTTAATTCCGTTTGACAAATGTTTTTTTTTTCAGCTCGACCATTTTAATAGGTTGTACAGTATGTGAATAAAAAACTATTTTCTACTTGCAAACTATTTAACTTTTAATAGTTCTTTTTCTATGATATATTTCTTAAAAAAATTATAGGAAATTTGTAAAACGAAAAATTACTTAAAAATATATTATAAATAAACGATTATTGTAATAAAAATAAAACATAGAAATATAAGACGATATTATACTTATGACACAAACCATACCATATAGTTAAAACTAGTGACTGAGGTGACCCTACAAGTTGGAGCCGTGACCCGCAACGCTTCCGTGTTCCCCGACCCGTGCAGGTCTAATATGGCGAGGCATGTGAGAACTTTGCTATACCGTTAATATATGCACATTATAATATGAGATTTATAGAGGTATTAATTAATTGTCATCAATATTTGTTAGAGTACTTACATATTTTTTTTTAAATTGTAAAAAAGTTCATACAATTCGCTTTATTTCATTTAGAAAGCTACAAAATAGAGAACAAATGATACTATCAAGTAAGTGGAAAGTTTGAAAATGTTATTGTTAAATGTTATTATGAAATAAAATAACATTAAAACGTGTTGGTTTTGCTTATTAATATAATGCTGAGATTTTTAATATTATAAAGCTTTTGCTTTTACCTTACTAAATAAACATGGCGTCTTATTTATAGTAAATACAAGTTTGCAATTTTTTATCTTTTACGAATGATAATTTAATAAAAAGCTGTCTAGCTTGCGATCTTTGCCTATTTTTAATGGATTACGGAAAAAAAACAAGATTATCATCTAATAAAATTCGTTATCAAAGATACTTTCACAGCATAACCGAAGCTGGCAATTATTAAAATAACAATAGTTACACAGTTTGATATCTGAATACATTACGAATGACGCAGTACATACACTCGTATAGCTAGAAAAGTATTTTTAAGAGGCGCGCGCGGCGACCCGTGACGTCGCTTCCTGTTAGGTGCTATGACCCCAAAGAAATGTTACACTATGAAGAAGTTCGCTTTTATATTTTTTTATTCGACAGGAAATTACTTGGATTTTCGGTACCCATTTAATGCTCCAGTGATATTTTAATCGATACAATTAACTATTCACTCGTATATCCTGTTATTTTGCCTAAATTTACATTTTATGTTTATTACTAAATTTATGTTTTCTTTTTTAGTTTTATTAATTTTACATAATATTGTTTCAAAATTCTGCACGGAAGAATATTTGAAACATTTATAATAACTTAGCAACATTCGTAAAGCACTTAGATGTGTCGAAATATATATACTAGGTATGTAAAATTTCCAAGAAATAATAAATAGCACTTAAATCTTCTTTATGAGCATTATTTGTTATAACTGTATTTCCTTGAACTTCCTAGAAAGGAATTATATTAGTCTAAGACTGAAATAACAACGCGGACAAATTAAAATATTTATCATTAATTAGTAAAGTCATACATAAAAGATGGCAACACTCATATAAAATAATGGAAAAGAAAGTTGACCCGACATTTCCCATACTCTGCCTCCATATTTATGACGAAACCAGAAACTATTAATCTTTCCACAGTAATTGATTTTTTTCTACAATCGCAGATCGCTTCCGTGTCACGTGTTTTTATTTATGCCATAATAGTTTTTAATTGTTCTCCGTTGAATTAATTATGTTGCCCACTTAAATAAATAAACGTATTATAATATAAATTTTACATTTATTATTATTGTTCTTGCGTTATGTTATAAACCAGTATTAACTTGTTTCAATTGGAAACGTGCATTTTTTTTTTAAATTTACATATTAAGTGAAAAAAAAATTATACTAACATCATAAAAGTTTTATAAAATTACATTTTTTGTTGTATACAATCACTAAATGTCATGAATAGGTAATATGTTTACTGCTTTTCAGTTTAAATCAAAAGATACGGGGTTGGATATATATCTATTCAAAAAAAGAAGTAGTTTTATGTTTAATTTATAAATTTTATATGTATCAAAATCAAAGAAAAAATTTACATCATTTGGTTTCCCTGAATCCCTACAGTATTTATTATATCGGTATATAAAATATGAAAATAAAATAAAAAATCCAACAAAAACTTATACTAAAATGCCATGAAAATCGTTCCTCCAAGTAATTGCGGCTCATCATCTCAGAAATATTTATTGATAATCAAAGAATTTACCGTGTAGGTATAAATGGGCTAATCAAAAAACGATAAATAAAATTACGCTGCTTTCACGACCCGACCAAAAACGTGTGACATCTGCTTAACGCTGCATTTGTACCTGCTATAAATATTGTCCAGTTAACGCAATAAATAACTTTCAATTTTAAAAAAAAAAACCTCTTGAAAACTCCTTTATAAATATGGCATAATAGCTGTGATCACAACAATTTAAAATTAAAAAAATCACACTTTCGCGCTTGAACGTAATTTCATATTTCGAACACCCACATCGCGTCAAAGAGTCGGTCCCCAACGTATATAATTAGGAAGAATGATCACGGACTTTATGCACGACAGGCGTCGAAAGGGCCGGCCGCCACGCAAATATATTACCGATTTTTCTTATAAACATAAAATATGCTCATAAAATCGTGAACCGTGCGCTTAATAATAACGTCCAACAGAATGGTCTTTATTAAAAAATATTGCAACATATTTTGCGTCAATGAATTCATTCATACATTTAGAGGTACTAATCAAAGAAATAGTATACAATTTGAATGTTGGTATTCAATTTTTAGAAAATCGACCACACGCAATCAATATTCGAGACCACAAAATTGATCGGTTTATCGATTTTAGAACGAATCGGCTCCAAATTTGAAGGCGCTCGAGGTCTCTAATTCTGTTTTCCCGCCTATAATTGACAGTGACACGCCTTCTTCCTTTTCGCTCTATCCCACGACAAGGCGCTATATCTGTCACTGTCTCGTGCTCTGTCACGTGCGAGTCGGCGTAGTGACTATTTTGACAATTATGTCATTTGCTTGTCACGGGGTGTCATTTGGGCGACGAACGATCGCCCCGTAATATGTAATTTTGTTTGAAAACGTGGAATCTTTGGGTCACTGACATTTGTTTTAGTATGGGAACATCTGTAGACTACGTCATTTTTGATAACTCCTATTAAACGTCTCGTTGTTTTTTGCGACTAACTTAGAGATAAACAAATGCAGTTCTATGTAGAAAAAATAAGATTATTTAAGCAAATAAATGTGGCTCTTTAAATATAAAAAGATTAAGAAACAATAACAGATTATAAATTAAACAACTGTACTAAGTAATATGAAGAATCTTAAACGTCATATTATAACTATGAATACTGGTATCATATTAAAACATAGTACATTTAAATTTTAAGGATATTACATGAAAACGATAATATTATTCCTTTAACATCGTGACTGAAAATTTCACGATAGAGCTCATCTCTTATTGAGACGTTAAGCTATTGAATTAAATATGAGCACTGAACTCTGCCCTTATATCTGTTATCGGTATTATACTATTGTTGTTGCAAATTAGGGACATTGTTGAAAATTATCAGATGAGATTTACAATTAAATTTCTATGTTACTATTTTCACTTTAGGCAGTCGTAGCACAGTGGTGCGGAATCTTATTATAACACGATGAATGCATGTTAATTACACTCGTAGAAACGAATTATTTTAATTTTTTCATCGGTTGTACTCAAAGAGGAACGTCTCCAAGTTAGGCAAACATCTGGCAACCTTATAAGTATATAAGGCGTGGGAATAAAAAAAATTATTCACGCATACACAGCATTTTACGTAACAGTTTGCTTACTTTCCCCACTTTTCATTGACTTTGAAGTTACATCTAACTCAGTTTCGAATAGTAATGTAAGTTTTAAGACCTAAATATCTTAAATTATGAACATAAATACTTAATGATTCATTTTACATCAGTCACATGCTACCTTCACCTAACTAGTTTACTTTATTACAAAAATAGTTTTCAAATTGATATAACGGAATCTGCCAATAAAATTTAAATATGTACAATTTACTTTTCCAACAATGTGTAGTTTTTCTTCGCTTAATTTCTTAAAAATATATACTAGAAAATATATCACACAAATCTTTAATTATCTTCAATTAGCAAAAAAGTAGGGACGTTTTTTTGTTTTCTGTTATTAATTATTAATCGAAATATATATTATAAATCGTTATATATACAAAACGATATATTTATTTTCCCATTCGTTTAGAGTAAAATAGTATTTCAAGGGCATTGATTATCACGGGTACGGCGTAGGGCGCAGTGGCGCATTCTAATGTCGCCTTTGTCTATACCGCCCGCTTCGGGGAACACGCGACGGACGAATGTACATACATACGTCGATAATATTCGGAGGATAAATGCAATTAATTATAATATATTATTTTATATATGAATGTCATTTTATATTTTTAATTTATATAAAATAATAAATAATCATTTACTATATCATATATTTTATACTAAAACAAAATCCCTTCGTGTTGTCTCTCCGAATAAGTGCCTAGATCTTTAAAACTTCACTACGTAATTTGATGGGGTTTTTCTTAGTTAACAGAATGATTTAAAATGAATAGTTATATGTATAACTAACGTAAAATATAATTAAGGAACACTTTTCTTTTATAAGGTTATATCTTTTACAAGCCCACGTTTTTTTTTTCACTTTTACAACAATAATCTCTAAAGAAAATATGTTTGTACTGTGTAATAAAAAGATGCTGCGAGTATTATATGTAAAGATATCCTGTAGTGTATTTAATATTAACGTTTGACCGGTGCGAATCCGATGCGGTATAATATGAAATTGTATCTGATTAAAGAAGAACATCTTTTTAGCAATAAATATTTTTTTTCGCCAATTACAGTTTTAGAAAATGAAGATAAGCTATATGCTTATCTTCATTTAGGTTACGTATAATTTTTTCCATTTAGGTCTTAATGTCTCGCGCAATTTCGTTTCCCATATAAAAGATCTCAACGAGATCACGTTAAAAATATTATTGGTAATTATCTAAAATTGTTTAATAGCATTTTTTATGTTAGACACATTATTTTTTGATTCTATTGGCACAATTTCTTTTTTTTTTGTATAATTTTGTATTCTTTTTTCGTATATATATTCTAATTCTATCTAAAACAAGCTTATTTTTCCTCCCTGTTTAAAAGAACAGTGATAAAGATGCTTTTGCTTGTATAAACTAGCTAATATGAGTCTAGCTATAAACATAATTCAGCCATCAAGCCAAGGCTTAATTTCCATGAATGGGATAAATTATTTTCATTTATCTAATCCAGCCAGCCACCAGCCTTTATAACCCAAAAAATATTAAAAGATACCTGTTTTTAAAATACTTTAGAGAGCGACTATCATCTTTTCGTACAAAGCACAGGTATATATCGACCACACATATAACACGGCCATATATAAGATATGTGATGACTATCAAGAACATAATGGCGTACAAATATCAAACATCAGTCGCCATATGGACATGATAATAATAACTTATAATATCGAAACGCGAAGCATGCGTGCCGCTATGCGAAAATATACTGTGCCCACTGTCCCTGGATACTAGTTGTTTAGTACTAGAAAATGATTAGAAATTAAATTTTAATAATTAATTAATTTTAATAATTAAAATGAGTTAATCATCTTTTTCTTTAGTGCACTTAAATAACCATTAATAATATATCTTTTTATAGCAATTAACTCAGTAGACTACGGCTTTTGATATTTCACACACGTTTCTTATTATCCTGCGAAAGAGAATTTTTTATATAGGTACTTGTAAATAAATATATGGCAAAAAACCTAGGCATCATTTTGAACTCAAAAGGACTAAATAATTTTTATTTTATTGCTTTGGTAAAGCGCATTGTTTACTTGCACCATTTTACTCTCAAATAAGGCTCAAAAGCTATAAACGGAGTGTCTAAACACTAGGTTGCTTCATACTACTCAGCTAAATGCATCCAGCAGTGTGATATTAAAAAACAAGACAAGACAAGACAAGACAAGACAAGTTCCAATTTCATTCCATCATAAATACAATATAGCTATATTTAAATTAATAATCATATAGTCCGGTATCTCAACAAAGGTATAGGTCGTCGTGTTACAATGGATCCTCGAGTCGGCGCGTGCTGGCGACGTGACGCACGCGCGGCGAATACCGCTCGGCTAATGAGTGTGGACGCGCCTTTATATCTTTGATATTGCTCATATGGCAGTTTGTTTGATATTTAAGTTCAAATTAAAGTTTTAGTTTAGTTAGATTAAAGTTTCAGTTATTTAGTTTAAGGTTAAAAGGCTATGGCATTGGACTTGTAGTTCCTAAGTTCGTTTCTTTTAATATTTTTAGCTGTTTCGTTTAAAAGCGATGTGAATTATAAGTAGTTTGGGTAAATTTATGTATTTTAAATTTAAAAAAAAAATATTTTGTTTGACAAATTGTTTGAGTACATAAAAGATCTATGAATCTTTCATCCTAGTAAATTTCTACCTAGCATAATATTAGTATTATCCTAACTCATACTAGTGTTGAACTAGTAACTTACTGAAGTAAACTAAAAAAAAATATGAATCTAAAGTTTAAAATGCTTATAAAGTTTTTTGATGTGAACTATTTTTTTATTGAAAAAATAATTTTGTATTCAATATTCCATTTATTAAAAAAAGGTCAAACAAGAAAAAAAACCTATAAGGCTAAATTTCATAATGTTAAACGATTCAATATTACGCACCACTTCTAGTCAAAGTAACTCTGGAACTACCTAGTAATAATGATTCCTCAAAAAATCACAATATGTGTGTGATTTCTTAATACTTAAACCAACTAGAAAAACTGAAATACTCAAAAAAAGGTATATTTAGTAATTTCTTTCATAAAGGAAATTCACCAATTTAGTGAACTTGCATTTAATGAAACACTAAATTATTGATCACAAGCTCTTAAAAACCTCAGAGAATAAAACACTTGCTTTACACATTCAAGTGGCAAAAACATTATAATGCGCAATACCTCGTCTCGTCAATTGAGGAAGAATCCAATTGAACCAATCAATATTTACGTAAACGGAAACTATTTCTTAAATGACTAGCCTTTGACAATCACTTCATTTTATGGTTTTTCTTGTAATCGAAAAAAAAGTCAACGACGTCGGGGCACGCGCGAGTCGCCGTCTGCGTACGCGCATAGAATCCCCTAACGCGACAGACAAGGACACACAAACACAGCATTAATGAGATAGAGCGAGATAAACATATGATTAATGGGCACGACCAGTAACCGAGAAATGCAGTCAAATTAGGAGAAATAAATATCGATAAGTTACTGTACGGAATACTTGATACAAGATATACGTCGAAATTGAATGAAACACGTATTCGTATATGGAATGTTACGGTTAAGGTCGCCACTATGTATTTGATGTCATTATGCTAGTTTAACGATGTCATTATCGTAGAAGTAGGGAAATATTAAATAGTAAAAGATCTTTAAACTATAATAGTTTTCGATCGTTTTACCAGATCATATCGAATAGTTTAAATCCCGCTAGGATCAAATTTGTGTATAAATTTGGTCTCGTATAAATTTTTATAGTTTTTGGAGTATTAATATATAATATAATTATATATATATTATAATATAATTATATATATATATATATATATATATGTATATATATATATATATATATATATATATATATATATATATATATATATATATATATATATATATATATATATATATATATATATATATATATATATATATATATATATATATATATATATATATATATATATATATATATATATATATATATATATATATATATATATATATATATAGATAAATACATATGCATATGTATAGGTTATGCTGACGTACAAAATGACCTAATTTATAGCCAGTTATTAAATATACTATTATGATTGTCATGATTTTTATATGGAAAAGAAAAACAGAATGTTTCCTTCGAAATACTAACTTAAACACTCATGTGCCGTACACAACACAATCGAATTTATAATAAGCGTTCATAAAAAAGTTTTTCAACAAAAACAGTGATACTTTTACTAGCAATTCCCTACGCAAAGATGTTCGCAAAGAAATAATTTTCACTTCAAAAAATATTTGTAAACATTTACAATACATACTTTAGAATATTAGACGTACCTGCCCATTTGGCCCCTAGTCAGGCATAAAACAGACCATACTATGGTCCTAGGGCGGTGTTTAGGCTAGGGCACAATACGAGCTGCAGGCATAGAATTTATGTTGCTACAAAAGTTTATTACATGTTGAAGATATGTACCTACTGGACGTGGTGGGTGGTGCAAGTTGCAAGAACACTAAGGAGTTGTGCTCTTTTTTTATAATTATTATATTATTAGTTATATACTGGATATAGTTTGATGTGTTTTTAGAATTCAATTTTTATACAATCAGTATTAAATATATTTTAATCTTAAATTATTTATTAAAATTTAACCGATCATTGCAAACAACTAAATAGTACTCTGCTCTTCATCTTTGCGCATAATATGGTGGCAAAACATTACACAGCGTTTTTTTTCCTATATTGCGAATTTGAAGATTATTTATTACCTTGACTAGAGATTGAATCCGAATCTTTGCGTTTACATTCCGATACTGACTGTCTCTCTGATAACAATCCTCACTAAAACGCGAATAATTAGTTCATAAACAGTGTTATTCGGAGAAAAACGCTTTTGATCTGGGCGTTAATAACTGTGTCACAGTTTTACACTAATACGGTTATTATCGTACTAATTTTTTTTCTTGTATATATTGCTAAATGTTATGAATAATAAATAAATAAATATAAATTTGCAATCACACTGACAAAGACCTCAAAGGTCACAAAATATAACAACATGTTTTAAAATTTAAATATTCTTTAAGCAAAATATGTAACCTTTAAATACATTATATTAAACTCTCATAATTTACACCATAAACAAAATATTTTGGTTTCCGCCAATATACGTCCCTGAGTAAAGCCTGTTTTATGGATTTCGGCAATAATTTTATTTCGCTGACCATTTCTCGGAATGCAAAATGCGACAAAAAAAAAAACAAATTGTTTATGATCGTTGAAACTTTTACGTTGGTACTACTGCACTGCAAAATAGATACTTTCTCTTGTAAATGCATAAGAAGCGTAACCAACATAACGCATCTTAAGTTTATGTGAATTGTTTATTATGTGCTTTTTTATTAAACTAGGGATTGTTTAAAAATATTCTTCAAGTAATAATTTTTTATCGAGTCATTTTGAGTTCGTACTAAGTTCGTACTTTTTCTTCGATCGTAAAAGAAATTCGTCAGAGTTTGAAAAAGGTATCGTTTGTTTGATAGCTTTAAGTTAGGCCAAAGATTTTAGTAAAGAATATGATTACTTTAAGATATCAATAATTTTATTTTATGATTTCTTAGTGCATCATTTACAACAAGAAAGATATTGAGCTCTTTTATTTTTTAATAATAGTAGGGAAATCATAAGTACCTTTTTGATATAATGTTATTTACCTTGATGTATTGTAAGAAAATATAATATATTATTTTCTTATAGTTTTATATATGTACGTACATTTAAATACAAAAACCGAATGATTATATTTAAAGTAAGCCGATAGATTAATAACTCAAGTCGATATAGTTTATTGCGAGCGTAAGATGAACAAAACAAAGCCAGTGCCACCGCAAGAAAAGCAGTTTAAAAAAACAAAACACACTTCGAGTCGAAATGCAAAAAAATGTCGCGAGAAAGAGACTGCTATATACACCGTTAAAGATAGAAAGGAATGGCAGAAATTCGAATTTAGAATGCAGCGCGTGCGCTGGACATCCGTTGCGGCAAAAAATCAGACCTGCCATCTATCGGCACCCTGTGACGTTATTTTAACTATATTTATCAAGGAAAATAACACAATTTAAAAGATTTTACATCAAATTAATACGCATCATAACTATTCCAAACATATTAACACTATATTTCGTTATTTCATATACATATATACCTTATATCTTACATAGAAAGTATTTTATTTAAATATTTACTTATACTCTTCCCAAACTTAAAAAATAAAATAAACATAGCTATCTCTAACTTACTAATGGTGTAATCTTATTAATGAATCGTCTGACCACCGCGTGTCATAACACGTTTGATTGATCGAAATCATTATACGCTATCATTAGCTCATTCTACCTTTTAATATGTCAGCTACTGGTCTATATTGTTATAGTTAAAAATAATTAAAACCTGTTTGAACATTTCGTCAGATAATGTTCTTGTTGCATTAAAAATTATATAAAAAAGTATAGTTTTTATACTATATTAATACACATGGGTGTAAAAAATTATGATCACTAGAAATTTTGGTAATTTAATATTTGATCAATACTATTCAGCTTTACTTTACTAAACTTTAAGAAATACTTATTCCTTTTAATAAAGTTACAAAATAAAAAAAATATTTATCTTTCTAACCAGTAGTATAAAATGGCTGCATACCACAGACTATAAAAAATCAAATAATGCGTATCCACGTGTTCATTTCCAAAAGCTCAATTTCTATTATATTTAAAAAAATATCCCATGAAACGTCACTTTGACGGATTTGTGTCATTTAACGAAAAGGAAAATTTGAGCCCAACAAGCTAATGACGTCATTTATTATGAAATGATAAGCTTTGATTTTTTGTATTTTTCAAAGAATTTCTTGTCTTTTACAAAGGATCAATGTGAAATGTATACGTGGACCCAATATAACAAATATCAGAAGGATATAATTGAAATGCCAATATCTCTAAGATCTACGGGTAGTCATTAACGTAACACGTTTGATTTAATCTTTAAACTATTATGTTTAGAAAAAATACTTCACAGGTGGTAGTGACTTTTAAATAAGCCAATAATGAAATTTATTTAAGCATATTTATCATCTTTTATATAATGTATCCCTACGTTTAATCTAATGTCACTTCGAACGTACGTTCAACTGATGTGCTAAATAAAAATGCAAATTACTTGTTATCCAAATTCTTTTCTTATTTAAATGACATAATTTAGTAAGTATATAATAAGTTATAATAGCGTCAGATTATAATCATGACGGAGATTCATATCAGAGATCAGATTATAATCAAACCTATAAGGTTTGATTCCCACTTAGGGGAGTAAATTATTTCTATTTCCTAGCTCTGTCTAGAATAATTGGAATAAAATGAGAAAGTGAGCATTTTAACACCGGGTTTCCGTTGTCAATAATGCTATATATGAAATATAAAAAGCCAGAAACAAAAGAAATCTTAAATTCGTATCAGCACATCATTTCAGTTTAACACAAGTTTACCTATTCAGATTTGATGCTGCAGCCTTTACGTCCGCTAAACCGTGTCATACGTAGAACCCAGAGCTCAACAACGATCATGATAAATAAAAATTGATTTGACTAAACCAAATATATAGTAATAAAAAGAACATAACTTTCTTTTTACAACAAAGCATCAACCAAATAAGGATCATATCTCTGTTCCATACAAAACATTAAGAAGCAATATACTTAGTCTATTAATATTTCTCGCTTTACACACGCGTAGGCTTTATCAACGACACTCAATAAGAGATAACACGGTGTTAGGTTTCTACACGCTACTGGTGGTCCCGTACGCAGGGACACATCATTTGTTACATACATATATATATGGAATACTAATTATGTGATATGACTTTGGCCTGATATTAAGAATATTATATTTTATTATAAGTTTACTTCTAGCAGTTGAGTAGGTACTAGGTAGCTTTTTTACTCGTTTTACAAGGGAATTAAAACTTATTTTTAATAATATTCTAGGAAAAATAAAGAGAGTCTGGTAAAAAAACTTTCGTTCTTTGGTTCCCACTCTAATTCGATTCAATACCTGTTCAATGACGTAATTCAATTCCGTTTTTAGGGAAATTAAAATAATTAATTTCTTCGAGTGAGGATCGAAATAACAACCATCGGCCGTGAGACCGTTATGTGAATTTTAGGCTCATTGCATGTTTAATATTAAATTATTTTGAAATTTGTGACTATGACACACAACGTAAAGCAAACAAATATATACTTGTGAATTAAATGACTGCAAGATATATTTCCCTTAACTGTTTTTTTTTTCTCTAAATAAAATTTAAATTGCGTACAATTTAATCAAATTAATTCAGTATAAGTAAAGCAATAATTATAAATAGTATCGACAAACCAAATATCGATAATGCGTAGCACTAACCGACGGATGAGAAGCTCTTCTCCATTTGTCAACTTGACATTTGACATCAGTCAAACAGGTTCAAGTTGTGTGCTTCAAAATTTTTTGTGCATCCACGTCGAGTCATTAAAATTTTAAACGTCAATTACTTTTATTATTAAAGTAATTTTCTTAAAATATTTTAAAAATTATATGTTTTCAAGAGTTAAATTTACTGTGTTTGATTGCAAATAAATTCACTAAAGCGTTTTGTTCTTAAGTATCGAAATTTTTAAACATTTAACTTCTGGAACAAAATATATGAGTAAACCCATATCCTCTAGTATGTGTTATGCAGAAATTATGAAAAAGTAACATATTGTGTTTAATAAAACTCTTAAAAATATTACTATTATTATTTTATATTATTCAATTAAACATTAAAAGAATTAACAAAAAATTCATCGACAAACCTCCTCTCTAAAATTACCTTACGCCAGTAGCAAGTAACGTCCCATTGATAAATATCCTTAAAGATTGTAAAAGCTCCTGATAATGCCTTCGCCAACCTTAAGCTTGCAATTGTAAAACAAATAGAGCCCTATGCTTTAGAATATAAAGTTTCAAATTTATTAAAGAAAATATGTTGTCTGTAACAGTGTATAAGGTTATTTATGGAACACTCACAGTAGGTGTTTTATAGTTATTTGATAAACACTATCGTGATTATTTAACCCGACTTTGTGACAGCTGCTGTCTATTTTGCATTCATAAAATTCTACTAATATTATGCTTGGGAATGTTATCTTGACACTGCGAGCAATGTTAATAATGATTCTTTACTCTCTCCGATATAGCTATGTGTATTTTAGCCGAGAAATTTATAGTTTTTAAAAGAAACGATTTTGCACCAATGTGTTATTTAGTTGCCCCATATCATTATTCATAGATTAATGATATAAAAAGCAATACTCAAATATTTGTTAAAAAAATATTTGTTAGAAAAATGATCGTATTTATTATTTAAAAATATGTGATTTGTAATTAAGATTTCTTTTCTTTTCTAGGTAAAAAATGGCGCTCCCTGACGCCGCAGGATCGGCGGCCATTCGTCGAGGAAGCCGAGCGACTACGTGTAATTCATATGACAGAGCACCCTAATTACAAGTACCGGCCACGACGACGAAAACAGAATAAAGCCAGACCCAACCAACCTACGGCACCTTCTAGCGCTCCACCGCCTACATCCGGCACTCTTGGGTCGCCCTACGCCACCAACAATGATTCACCAGACACACGCTTTTCACACAATCCAGGCGCTGGATTTTCTCCATATAGAACCTCGCCACTTGCTTCAGACTCATTCCAATCAAATCAATATAATGGCCACGTTCAAACTCCTGAATCGTCCCCAGCAAGATCTCCAGAACCTCAAGGAAGAAGGAGTGCCCCAGCTGAAGCTCCACTACCAACTCCTGATGCTTCACCTGTAGAAAATGAAAAAGAAAACTTCCAATATGAAGAAAGGCGAAGAGCTATTAACGCTTCGTCCATATCTGACTCGTACTCGTACAAGTCGTTTAGAACTCCAAATTCATTTTCCCCAGCACCTGTAGCAGCTATGGGAATGGCTAACGGCATGTATGTTATGTGCACTCAGAGAACGTTAGCGGAGCAAGCGCCTGTTGTAACAGGAACATTTTTCCCACCAGTGGCAACGTCTCAAGACCAACAAGCTTTAGGATCTACAGCACCTAGAGTGTCATCAGCGCCCAGTGGTCCTCTTAACACGGAATACATTCAATATCACACATACGAGCAATATGAGCAAATGTATAAGACGGAAGATCCTTATGTGTCTCATTATCCGGAACAGCCGAAAACTGAGTATGAAGAGTATAATGCTGGGGGAACTTACTTTGCCGAGGAACCACCGAATCAGCCGCAGGAAGAACAAGGAATGTTAAACTCTAGATCAGAAATACGAACTGGAACGCCTGAATCAGACGTAGATGCTAGGGAGTTTGACAAATATCTGGATTACGGTACTGAAGGTGCAATGGAACAATACAGATATGAGCAACAGCAGCAGCAACAGCAACAACAACAGCAACAACAGTATCGTCCACCATATTGCACGGAGCAATCGCCTGCCCCCGAATATTGTTCAGAAAGGATGTATCCATCTCCTTACGCTTCAGTGATATCGGGAACTCCACCCGCCGGACCGTACACGCCAGCCCCCCCTGGTCCAGATGTACGACCTGATGATGAATTTAGCGTCATTCTAGCTGGAGTTAGGCAGACCTGCTACAGCAATTGACGACATTACAAAGCTCTTAAAGTAGCCCAAAGAGTTATAAGAAATCAGTGATTTAATATTACAAAGTATATATGTCAATTATTAAAGAAATAATAAATTATGTCCAACGTGTAGGAATAAATGTGGAATTTGTTAAAAAAACGTATTTTTGTCCTTTTTATAATTATATTTTATCATCTGAGAGCTAACAATGATGGTTTCTTGCCTAAAAACCAATCTATTCGAGCAGTTCTTGCTATAGTAATAGTTCTCTACTGTATGTAACGTGGTGCTACTCGAGGTACTATAAGACGTACTGATTTAATCTGATCCTATACGAGGTATCGTTAACGTTTCCTATGTAAAAGATTATTTATTTGTAACTATTTTTGTATATTTTTAGAGCATTCTCTTAACCGAAATCTTAGTTCTTCCAATAAGGCTGTAGATATAGTGTTTTTTTATTATTATTATTATTTTTGGTCTATTATTTTACGTTGTCTGTATAAATTGTAAGAGTTTTTTTTTTTCAAGGAAAATATCTCATAGTTTTAATATAATTTGTATGAAAATATTAGTTGATTTATTCCTTAGTATACGCAATTAGATTTAGTTAAAGACACTCGCACTGCGACACTAAGTTCTTCCTGTTTATATGAAATTGATAAGGACCAATAAAAATTATATTCTTTAGCCTTGTATTTTTTTTACCTTACCTATATAAAACATATATTAATGATGTAGTAAATATTTCAAAAATCCACCATTTAATCTAAGTATATTGATTATTTACTGATGGTGCTCGTTACGATTATGGGTTCGAATCCCAGGAGGATTGATGTCGTTAAAATAAATTAATATTATGTACATACTTTGCTATAGTCATAAAATACTAGATAGAAGGGTACAATGAAACTTACATGTTACTTTTCAAATTTTATTATTAAACACATTATAATATGTAGGTACATTAAGTAGGGAATATATTACTTGCAGTCCCATGCTTTCCTTGGCGCGTGCGCCCAAGCCTCTAAGCAGTGGGGACCGAATTTCATACATATATCTATTTTATACATATAATTATAATATAAAACTAGCATAGTGATGCTGGAATACGAAGCATGCATACGAAGGACTGTGATATATTTTAAAAAGACACCCATTTGGCTCACACAAGGCTTCATTAAAATTCCAAAAATTAATTAGCATTTCATTCCATGAAAAATACACTATATGTAATAAAGTAGTTTTAATTTTAATAGATTACAATGGAAATTTTATAAAAATAATTTTGACAGAAAAGATTTTATAAGATTATGTATATAAAAACATTGAAACCCTTACATTTGCAACCACAAAAGTATTAATAGTAAGTGTACACTCTCCATCAAGAGACAGTAAAGCAATAAGCAAAATAAATGAATAATCAATTCGCACAGCGATTCTAAATTTCTTAATACGGCAATAACTTAAATTGCACGTAATTATTAGTTATACAGTAACAAAACGTATTAATCATTATAATTTCTTAAAGCATGCCTCACACGCGTCTAAATATTAGTAAGTGTGCGAGGAACATGCAAAAAGGTACAGAACATTGCAACGCATTGTAGGGCTGTCATATCAAGATATTACACTAAATTTATACAGCCTTTAAGAGATTACATAAAAATTAGTTCAATAATTTAAAGATTTTATATTAAACTCGCTAAATCTATTATATAATAATTACACTAATTACATTTTTCTTATTTACAATCAAAATAATAATATATATTTTGTTTAAACCAAATCTGTTTTAAAATGATAATATATATAGCAAAAAATAAAATATGACACTGGCAACCCAAAGCAAACCCAAATAAAATTAAAATTACTAAATTTGTTAGGCCCGAGGCGCGCATTGCCTGTAATTACAAGCCGCTGCCCGCCCCCGTGCGCGCTGCAAATATTGATGTATCGACCCTTACGGGATGTTAAAACATTGTATGTACGACTTGTATGTATATATCGTGTAGTAAAGAATTCGAACCCTTATTTCGGTAGTTCACGCCCAGTGTGAATGACCTTTTGATGGAGAATACAGGAACTAAGAAGACAAATCCTGTAAATTATAATTTTGTATGTAATTTTTTTTCTTTTTTTTTTTTTTTAGCTTCACGCTTTATCCCGCACATGGCAGGGCAGGCAGAGGGAACTGCAGGAACCATACGAATCTAGTGTTAAGACACTCCGTTACTTAGTCCCTGCTTACTCCGTCCCCGCTTTCCGCCGTTTTCGAGGCATTGCGTGTTGAGTGGCGGAACTCAACGCCGCGCTTTGCCTTAGTTGCCAGAGCGAAGTAATTTTCAAAAGTACTATGTAAATGGGAATAATAATAGATTTTATTTCGTATAAAAAATTAACAATCTAATTTTAGAAAATAATTTCAAAGGTGTAAATAACTTATTTATTATAGCTTAATAAAATGAAGTTTCTATATTAAACTTATTCTGGAGGAGAATTTTATGTATTTTTTATTTTCCCAAGATATAGATGAAACACCCAAATAGGATCCTTTAAAAGTTTATATTTTATATGTTGACAAGTTTTCTGGAAACACATTTCTGCGTGAAATATTTGGTTTAAAGCTTTCAAAATGAGAACAACAAATAATAATTCAATAGCATAAAAAATATTAATAACTTTTGACACAACATGACCAGGAACTTGGGTGTCTTAGTGTCCTGAGACATAAAGTGATTTAGACAAAAGCCGATATATTCAAAAAATATACCTACATTTTTACTTGTCTAAGACATTGCCTGTGTAAAATAACAAACTTAAAGCAGCATTTTGATCAGTGATTTAGTTTATTTTTAAGTAACGTCTTCACTAATAAAGTAATTCACCCACATTATGATTTATGCATATTATAATTCATGCTAAGTATAAGTTGTTAGCAATTTTTACGGCACAACCAAATATAAAGTGCGAAGGGGAGTTCCCCATAAATTACCAAGCGGATCTGATTTTATGTTACATTTAAATAGCGCTAAGGACGTAAAATGAAAAATTGTAAGGTCTTTCAATGTATAGTGCGTAAAATGTACGTAAATCTTACAACTAAAGGAACTTCCTTTTACTTTACTTAGAAAAAATGTTTATAATAAATTAGTAAAGAACAAGTGGAGTGAGTTAGTAAAGAATAAAGAAAGCAGGAACGGAGAAAGCAGGGACTAAGCAACGGAGTTTCTTAACACTAGGTTCCTATGGTTACTGCAGTACCCTCTGCCTACCCTGCCATGTTCGGATAAAGCGTGAAGCTAAAAAAACACAAGTGACAGATAGTGTTTTTTTAAATGAAACCCTTAAATACATAATATAAGCGGAAAAGTCAATAAGATGCACCCAAATTACGATAAATTTATAAATTACGAGCATATTCAATATTCATAGGCTAAATTATAACTTATTTTTCAAATTTGCTTCAACTGTAGCCAAGTACTGTACAACCGTCGAAGTTTTATCTTATACACATATATATGACAATAAATCTAATCTATATATCCATATATATTTATTCCGTACATACAGTTCATTAACCACAACAATATATACGATATAGCAAGGTATATAACACTACAAGAGCTTTAATAGCTAAAGGTCTAGTCAGCTATTTATTAGACCCGACTCTCATTGTCCGTCCCATTCATAAATATTTCTTGAATTGTTTATGATTTCAATACTTGCGTAATAGTAATAAATATGAAAATTACTTGAATATAACTGTGTAATTATGTATTTATTATATATATATATATATATATATATATATATATATATATATATATATATATATATATATATATATATATATATATATATATATATATATATATATATATATATATATATATATATATATATATATATATATATATATATATATATATATATATATATATATATATATATATATATATATATATATATATATATATATATATATATATATATATATATATATATATATATATTCATGAGTTGCTAGCAAAAGAGAAGGTAATAATGACTCGAAAGTGGGGAGAGGAGTTATAAAAGATCATGAAATGTTATGTAGTTAAGATTTCTCGTAAGTACAATAAATATGATATGTAGGGGGAGGGAGGTTTTAGGAGGTTAAGGAAGAATCAAAAATAGCAAAAAAGAATTACGTGGTCCATGGACGACCCCTTAATGAATGTTTCACTAGATAACTAAAAATACATATTAAGACCACCGTAGAATAGTGTTTGATTATAATGTCACCAACATAAGTTTTGGGGGTTTAATCCCCACTCGCGTAATTAAGCATACTTGATTATATGATCTATGGGTACAATAAGGAAATGTAAAACGAAATGTTTGTCACATTTTTATACCAATAGCATTATATCGTTTACATTTTAATAGGATATAATACTATTTTTATTTTTTTTAAATATATAAAAAATATATGTCAATAGTAAATGTAGTACTAAGTAATAAATTACGAAATCCCCTTTGCCTCCATTTCAAAATGATTATAAATCGTTATCATCAATATTATTTATATTTTTATTATAATTATTTATTTATATTTTTATTACGCCGATTCCAAAATATCTTTTGGAATGGACGTTTTAAATTCTTAGGTAACCTCAAAAAACTAAGAAATAACAAAATATCTTATATTAATATTTAATTACAAATACATTAACATTGTCAGTTAAAATTTCAATTAGAAAACAGTTAGTCAGTTGTTAACATATTTTCTTACATAATATCCCATTAAGAGGGGACTTAAGTTGACAAGTGGCAAGGCTGGCCAAATAGTAGAACTAAAGTAAACGAACCAAACGGCGTCAGACCAACTGGTAATAGGCATTACTGGGTCGATAAATATCCGGCGGACTGATAATAAAGGCTTCAACCAGAGAAAGCTGTGGCTAAATTATACTTTAGATTAAACACAACTACTTGAAGTTTTAAAAATTTATAAATATATGAATTTGTTTAAGTTGTCAATTAAATTCTATCGAATTCTAGTAGTAACTTCAGTTTCCAAGTGAGAGGAAAATATACTTAGCCATCCATGGATAAACAGTGAGTGTGCTGAACCCATAGTGATATAGGCAGAGGATCTCAAAGAGTATGCCTGGGTTTAACGACACAGATGTAGGTTTAAATATAGCCGTTTAAGATATAATAACCAGAGGGCAGGAGGAGGGCAGTCAGCTCATTCTGCATGTATCCAGGGCAGTACGCGAGGCAACTCGGAAACCGTTGGCGGTAGTTCGATATAATAATTATATCAAATGACAGACGAATGTCATCTCAGTCTACCCGTGACCACGGACTACTGCAAAGTGTTCAAAACGTCAGATTTCCAAAAAATTATAATATACGTGAATAATCCATTTAAATTATAAGTCCAGAACTACTGCAAAGTGTTCAATTCAATAGTTTAAAAAAAAGCACCCAAAAACATAATTTGGATGACAATCCACCTGTCATCCGTCATCTGTCATCTGTCATCCGTCACCCGTCCATAAACATTTGGCCACATTCGATACCGACATAACACTTAAATTACACTAAGCACAAACTAAGTAGCTTTAAATATCTTTAGCAGCTTGTCTGCAACTATACAACATTCCGTCTACATATGTGCACGCGACAGCCGCGGCGCGCGCAAAGACCGATGCGCCTTTGAAGATAGCGCCCGATACATTTATTACCGATACTTTGCA
Organism: Dione vanillae; assembly: GCA_037178615.1. Taxonomy (NCBI): domain Eukaryota; kingdom Metazoa; phylum Arthropoda; class Insecta; order Lepidoptera; family Nymphalidae; genus Dione; species Dione vanillae. The sequence goes on from JAZFAU010000270.1 coordinate 868,577, forward strand.
TAGCCCGGACAGTCAATGCTTACAATACGTATATAGCAGCTAATTATTTTTATTCCATATATTAAATTGTAAATATTATGTTTTTAAAAAAGCATATGAAACCCAAAACATATTGTTTCAATTTTTTGAGAAATTATTATTTTATAATTAAGCCAATTCTCATATTTAATAAATGTTAAGTTCTGAAATAAATTTATATTTATTGAAAAATGTTTATCTATACAAAACAGAGAGATTCAATACTAAGGACAGTATCTACTATAAACTGTTTATTTTTAAATCAATTATTTTTATGACATATATGTAATTGCTTAGTAAGCTTATAGGCAAAATATATTGTAAATTTATATTAATATAACGAAAGGAGAACGGAAAAAAGTTAAGCCATTAAAGCTGTTTCAATGTACTGGACGAAAAAATATATAAATCTTTTTCCCACTAATACTAAAACAAAAATAAATTCTAACAATCGCATAAGATTTTTGACATAACTCGAAAAGGCTTGGACAGCATCAGCTATGCGGTTTCGAGTATCTTTATGTACTATTTTTATATATATATATATATATATATATATATATATATATATATATATATATATATATATATATATATATATATATATATATATATATATATATATATATATATATATATATATATATATATATATATATATATATATATATATATATATATATATATATATATATATATATATATATATATATATATATATATATATATATATATATATATATATATATATATATATATATATATATATATATATTTTAAATATTCTAAATGGATAATCAATATTTATTTAGTAATTCAGTATATATTATATGTATATTCTTATATATTAGATACTCTTATATAGAATATATTAATAATATAAAGCCAACAATTAAAATTTAATTAAACAAATTGAAATTATTACAAAATTAAAAAGAGGCGAATCGGTATGGCAGAAATGCAAGGCGAATTAGCCGTATCGCGCTTATCTTGAAATCTTTTATTTGTGTATGTTTTGGAAACGTATTACAGTGCACAATGGATCGTTAATGGATTGTTTGGAATATGGGTAAAAAGGACATCTTTGATAAGGCACGTGTTTTAGACGTGGTTTTGGTACTTGGATAAGGAATAAGTTTAATAAAATTACTTACATATGTGTTTAAAAGTTATTAATTTTGTCGTTTTCGGTTGAAATTGGGTTTATTTTTTATTGTGTATATTAAATATAAAATAGGTCAAGGTAAAATAGGTAGATCACAGATATAATTAGCTTATATTTAGTCAGTAAGTCAATTGTAATCAAGTAAATTGAAATCAAATTTTTTATTCACAATTATAATAAATAAAAACCAAAATGTTAAGACACTCCGTACCCTACTTTTGAAACAATATTTTTTTTTTAGCTTCACGCTGTATCCCGCACATGGGCAGGGTAGGCAGAGGGAACTGCAGGAACCATACGAACCTAGTGTTAAGACACTCCGTTGCTTAGTCCCTGCTTTTATCCATCCCCGCTTTCCGCCATTTTCGAGGCATTGCGTGTTGAGTGGCGGAACTCAACGCCGCGATGTTAAAGTTTAGAATTCAATACCTTGCTTCAAATAAGAAAACTGGGAAATGAACTTTATTTATTTACACCCCGGGACTGCAATCGATAACCATAGCGGTTGAATTAAGATGTTCTCCACTGAGGCACGACGGACTACAAATGACGACTCTACAAACTAAATAAAACCTAATTACATATAACACTTCGTTAAATACACCTAGTATTTACCACCCGGAAGCCCGTGAGCATTTTTTCTATGTCAACATTTAAGCCATAACAAAACTAATCAGTGAAAAAGCCAACATATCTGCCGCGTCACATCCGCCTCTCCGTCCCGTCATCTCATTACCATATTTAACTTATCACTTTTTGCTGTACCTCCCGACAACTTTGTGTAACTAGAAAAAGTATAAAAAATCAAAATCTACATTTAATTTTAAACGGTTACACAATTAAACACGTTCGTGTTTAATTATAGTTATTAATATATATTTATACCTAGATATTTCCTTATAACATTTTTCAATTATTTCTAACTATTATTATTTATTGCACTGTTAGAATTTATGATTGCAGTCAAAGACACTTGCACTTTAAATATAATAAATATTCCCACCACACTAGACGAACTTATTTTAGCCGATCTCAAAAAACCAACTATGTTCATCTACAAATTCAAAACAATGACTAATATTTTACTAAAATTGATTTATTTTCTATATATTCCATCAAAATCATTAAATATTTATGTATTTAGTTAAAACATTTCATCAAAAACTTTTTAGATATATACGTTTACTACCTACTTTTAGAAGCAAACTAAAATTTTTCGTAATTCTAACGATATACATCTCAATTCAATTTATGCCGATTTAAGTTTATTTTATGATCCCTTTTTTTATATTAATTATTAATAATATTTAAAATCACATGATAATTCCAAAAATCCATAGCAAGCCGTTGCCCCAAATTCCATTACGGTGAATTTTTAAAAAGTGCATTAATAGTTAAATTTCTGTGTCTCACTACCATATTGCTTGGTTTCAGCTGTGATTTTGATTATTCACTGTCTGTCTGTCACGCAGTGATAAAACAGTTAAATGTATAAAAATATATTTAAAATAACCATACCCCAAACATTAGGCACTTAACACATCTCAACCTGTCATATTAATATTCATATATCGACATTGCATACTCATAAATAAATTACCTATTCTCAAAGAAACGTACGGACCACCCCTAACTCTACCTTTATTAACGCTTATCACGATCGAAAAATATATTATCGATATATGTAAATATTTTATGACTTCTCCATTGCTTTATGAAACCTGAAAGTGTTTTTTATAAATAACACATCCATTATTTGTATATAATTCCTAAACTTTTTTTTTGAGGACCGTTGTGGCTCAGAGACGTAGCGTCTGCCTGTAAACGCGACGGTTTGTGGATTCGATCCCCACTCTGAGAAGATGGCTTTTTCTATTTGCATTTTATTCGCTCTGGCAACTAGGCAAAGCGTGGCGTTGAGTTCCGATACTCAACATTCAATGCCTCGAAAAAATGCGGAAAGCGGAGACGGAGAAAAGCAGGAACTAAGCAACGGAGTGTCTTAACACTAGGTTGCTGTGGTTCCTGCAGTTCCCTCTGCCTACCCTGCACATTCCGCATACGGAATAAAGCGTAAAGCTAAAAAAAATTAATCTATAGCACTACAGTAATGTTCAGTACGTAATAGAATTATTAAATTCTCTTACGTATTTTGGGTATTATTTGATTAAAATTCATTTAATCAGTGTTAACCATAATGAAAGAGATATATTAAGGTGACTTAGCCTAAACATATATGGAAAAATCCAATAAAAAATTAATAAAAATAGAAAAAGTAAAAAAATAAAAGTAAAGGTACATCGGTTTGTTCTGTTGTTACCTAATAGAGTTATAAATTAAATATGAAGTTTATTTGAAATAAAATTTCAATTTCAATTTAATTTCAAATATTTTTTTTATGTATACCGCGGATGTTTAATAGTAATGGTGTAGTGAATTCAATATATAAGAACTCTATATACTATAGAGAAGAAAAAAAATATATAAGAATATATAAGAAGTCAATATGATGGTTCTAGGATATACACTGAATAATTTTTCGTTTCTCTTTTACTCGATATCCCATTTCTAGAATTCCGGCGAAAAGCTTAGAATTAAATGTTTCCACACTAAAATCTCTATCTGCACCTACTCTTCTATAAAAATTAAACAGCTTAAAGCCGAAAAAGCTGTGCTACTCAAAATTCTATTATTTCAAAACATACATTTACCTACCTATACCCACCCACCCTTTGGTGAGGCAGAATTTTGTATTTTAATTCTTTTAAAACGTTTCCATATTTTATCACATAACATTATTAGAAGAAATTCATTTTAACGTTATTAGAAGTAAGTGAAATCTATTAACGCTTATAGATAGAAGATGCAAAGCCACAGATGTGATATTAGGAGGCCAATTTTAATTTCATACTCCATAATATTTATTTGCGGCCATATATGTGAACTCACGACATTTAACTATATTTTATATAGCAATATATGAAATAAAAATAGACTGTAAAATTAAAAACGTAACACAATCAGGAAGTGTGTCGTAAGTACATTGTTTAGTGATGATGACGGCGACGGTTGACTGATTGCTGATAAAATTCTCATATTCATAATTATAGAAATGTGTTTTTTTAAGTCGCGCTTCATCCCACACATGGTAGGGTAGGCAGAGGGAACTGCAGGAACCACAGGAACCTAGTATTATAAGACACCGTTGTATAGTTCTTGCTTTCTCCGTCCCCGCTTTCTGCCTTTTTCGAGGCATTGCGTGTTAAGTGGCGGAACTCAACGCCGCGCTTTGCCTAATTTCCAGAGCGAAGAAAACGGAAATAAAAAAAACCATCCTCCTCAAGTGGGAATCGAACCTACAAACCGTCGTGCTTACAGATGGAGGCCTCTGCGCCACGACGCTCCAAAATATATGATTTTTTTTATTTTTCTGTATTTCACAAACACTTTTAATGGGACTTAATATTGAAAAGTTAACTGCCAGTACACTATTTAGAATTTACTGTGGATGCGGAAAAAATACTGTGAAGTCTACCAAAAGATCATTTTTTTGTTAAAAAATTCTGCTATATAGACACGAAAGCCTAAAATATATATATATACCGGATATATACTGGATATGAATGGCGTATTATCATTAATATAGATAAGTAAAGTAAACTAAAAAAACTCAAAATGGATAAAGAACCCAACAATGGAAATGTTACAAAAAAAGATACTGTGTAAAATTTAATTTTATGGGCCATTGATGTTTTATAGCACTTAACTTACTACCGTTTTAGACGCGATTTGTTTATATAATATAATATTGTTTTTTATAATTTTCATTGTTTTTGAAATCCAGAAGTCATAATATATTTTTGATGTTTTACATATTTGCCTTCATACATATATATGTTGGTATTAAAAATCGAAAGCGATTTCGTTTAGATTTGTTTCATCCAGTATTATTATTATTGTTGTAAATATTATCTTAGCAGCCGTATAACTTAATAACAGTCACTGTAAAATGCGTAAAAAGTACGAAAGGTATGGAAAACTAATATACAATTATGGAATGGAGCTGGAGCTTGAACACTATTGAACGAGACTAGGTCTGGAGGACACGGAGGTGGTAGGGAATCGTTATTTTTATTTAAATTTGTAGCAAAATAACGACAGGCCTTTTCGCTTATAAGCTGACAAAAAGATATTTAACATGTTTCCTGAATAAAAATCCCTACTTATATTTGTATAGATTATAATTGCTAATTTTTATACGACTATTCACTATTTCTTATCCCAAAGAATTCCTTAAGAAATGTTTCTTTAATAGAATAGATTCCGTAAGCATTCAACACCAATTACAGCGTATCCTATCAATACCCTAATAAACGCGGTGAGGTATGCCAAAGCTCTCAGCTGCGATGTTAATGGTCCAGCTCAGATTCTTGTATAGCGAGAGATAATAATCTATAGAAGACATTTAAAAAATAGCCAAAATTAATTCAATTATATGAGATAATTATATCTTTAGATATTTGTAATTGGTTATTTTTTTAGCTTCACGCTTTATCCCGCACATGGCAAGGTAGGCAGAGGGAACTGCAGGAACCATACGAACCTAGTGTTAAGACACTCCGTTGCTTAGTCCCTGCTGACTTCGTCGATTTCCGCCTTTTACGAGGCATTGCGTGTTAAGTGGTGAAACTCAACGCCGCGCTTTGCGTAGTTGCCAGAGGAAATAGATATGGAAAAATCCATCTTCCCCGACTAGGAATCGAACCCAGGAACCGTCGCGTTACAGGTAGGCGTTACGCCTCTGCGCCACGACGATCCTCAAATATGTAATTGGTTAATATACATATATTATAAATATTATCTTTTCTCTATATTCTTCTTCATCATGTCCATTATTTGTCTGTGAACTTGATGACCCGAAAATCTAAGCTTCTCCAAGATATTCTACATATTGTATTTAATAAGTAATAAAGCTAGTAAGAACGTTAGCTCCTTTACACTTTACTAACTATGCGTGTTCGATCAATATGTAGGTGCGTGAAAGTTTTAAGCCCTCTGTTAATGGCGGCTCGCAAATTCCTGCGTGGTGAAGGCTAATTTAAACTGGATGCTACAATGTACACACGCAGGAAATGTCATACTAATATATAAAGGTGATATCTTTTTAAATATAATAATAATATATGTAAATGTAAACGCGACGGTATATGGGCTTAATTTTCACGGGGGAATGATTGGTTTTTTCATTCCCATTTTTTCGTTATTGCTACTAGTAAAAGCAGAAAAGGTGAAAGGTGGAAAACTAGGAATAGAGTAGCTCAATACTATTTGGTTCCTGTGGTTCTCTCTGCTTATCCTGCCATGACGGCGATAAAGCATGAAGCCAAAAAAAATATTTATTTATTTATAACTTTTCCACTTAGAATCAATAAGATGATCACATGTGTACATCAGATAGAGCCAACTGAGGAGTGTCAGAGGAGCCAAATTCGGTTATAAGTATCGAATTGAGCCCCTCCGAAACCTACACACTCCACGACTTAAAACTAAAGTTACGATGGTTCCAAGCGCGGCCTGGTGAGAAGAGCCCACAACAAACTCAACCAGGTTTCCCAAAACCTATTGTAATCACTTCACAAACGTCATTCTCATTTGTGAGCAATTCAATAATTCCATGCCGTTTTATCATGAATGGAATCCTTTACACTATAATAGGATTTATTAATTAATTGCCGTTTTAAAAAAAAATAATTTTATTTAAGGAGAGATCAAATATTTCTTTCGGCGGTTTATTGTAGAAACGGACACAATTACATGGGAAGGAGTTACCTATTCAATAAATATAAAGTTACCCATTTAAAGTAAATAGTAGAAAAAACCTAAAAGTAAATCTAAACCTAGAATAACAACTGGCACGCTAGAAACGCCATTACCTTAAAACAGAACAGAACAGAACTTCTTCAATGTCTCATTTCAAGGAAAATACGAAGGAGACTGTCCGAAAATGGAGACTACGAATAGTAGTCTAAATAATAAATACTTGGAAGTTATTGTAAATTTGCTAATAAGATGACTAATTTACTCGTTTTAGTTTCAATCTGCTTACTCTAACTTGAGCAACTAAAGCCCCTACGTCTGTACGTGTCATTATTTTATATATTATCGCCAGCTATCAAAGATATCAGAGGCGATATCAGCGCAAGTAAATGAGGCTGGGTTGATTTATTTTGCATGTACTCACTAAACTATCTCGTATCAAAAAAACTATGAAATTTATATACAGATATTCAACCTTTGCCTATTGACCTTTATTTGGGTACACGTACACATACACACGTACATATACTCGTACAAACACGCACACACACACACACACGCATACACACACACACATACATAGCTTCAGGTTTTAATTATTAAATTCAGGTTTTAATTATTTAATAAGGTGCTATAAATGCTATTTTTGTTTTATTTTTTATAAAATTGTATAAAGGCTAGTAAATATTACAGCTTTTACCGTTAGGCACGTCATATTTTATTTATCGCAGCGCCTCATCGATATCAGATAGCGACTAAATGGAAACAAGACTTGAGTTATATTTAACAGTAGCTTACAAAATATCTATGTATGAATTCTTTGTCTAACAATGAGGAGAACATTTTCGTTTTTATTCACGTGATTTTTGCACCTTAAAACTATTAACTGTGAAAGTATATATTAAGTCGTAGATATATATTGAGTAGTGGTATCTACGAGAAAATCTAGATATAATACAAATCTCTGTTATTAATAAATTGTGAATTTAGCTTTAATAATCGTAATATGCTTACCTCGTACAAGCAGATTGTCGTCACGTTAGCAAGATTGACGCTTTTGTACATTCCTGCTAACTATGTAAAATTAGTTTAGTTACATTTTTCTTTCCTAGGATTCCATTCTGAGACTGTTTTGTATTTCAATTTTGATACGGGGGTATAGTAACTAAAAATACCTAAGCACCTACCTACCTAAGAACATTGTATTTATGATAAATTGGCTTAAATTCACTACCTCATACCCCAGGATGAAGTGTTAAGCTAAAAAGGCAATATTTTTCTCCGGGACTATATTTTTTTATATATACAAGTGGAATATTTCAATAAATTGAACATGCACCTATCGCAACACATGTAGTACATTCCATACATATTTATCGTAACCATTTATGAATAGAAAAAATGTGTTAAGCTAAATGTTACACATTCTACTATTGCTTTATTACTTTTATATTGTTAAAGTGAAGTAATATACATTTTTATCATTTAACCCGATGAATGTAGTTATAAAATAAAAATAAAAATAGTTTGCTCTTTTTACACGTTAAAAGACACCTTAAGGATGTCTGTTACGTACACATGCACTTTTATTACACCGATATGCAACTTTATTTTAATAAGAATTGTTACAACAATTCTTAAAGGCATAAAATAGAGTATAGACAGTATATATCTACTTCCTAATACGGTTTCAGATGTCGTAACTAAAATGATAAAATTATATATATATATATATATATATATATATATATATATATATATATATATATATATATATATATATATATATATATATATATATATATATATATATATATATATATATATATATATATATATATATATATATATATATATATATATATATATATATATATATATATATATATTTATATATATATCAATCAATAATTTTATTTACATATATAAATAAACCATATCATTTGTATTTTATCAATTAATAATATATGTGTATATATTACTATTATCTTTTTAACTAATCAACTAATTAATATGACTCTTAATCCGATTTTCATTTGAATTGTGCGAGATAAAGTAACCATACCAGTCTGGAGTACATGTCTTTATTAGTGTCACGCTTATCCCACACATAGCAGGCTAAAGAGAAAGGACTCAGTTTAAAAAAAAACTCAGTTCAACATAGCAAAAAGTGACGAAACTAAACGCCGCGCGTTTTGAGAGGAAATTAGTTTTAATCACTAATTGGCTCTGCATTGATCCCGCACCCACCATGCATACAGTCAATATTATTCCAACTGTACAATACGTAGCCTGTAAATAAGCTTTAAATAATATAATTGCTTAAACTTAAGCTTTCATACATACATATAAGTATTATCTATACGGTTTATCCGAGCAGTAGCCTGTCGGCTGTCGCGCTTTGTGGGACGACCGCTGGGTACGCGGACCTCTGATGTAGATACACGCTCATATACTTATAGGAAGAAGAAACAAAAAAGCTGATTTCGTTTTTAATACAATTTTAAACATAAAATTATATAGTTATGTCAAATAGAGAAAACAATGCACAGTTAATCCATATAACAATTCTGTATAGACATCCAGTTGACATTGAAACAGATAAAAAATATAAATTTGGCGCCAAAGCAAATAATATAAAAAGTCACTTTTTACAATTATATTTATATGTATCGAATTAACGTAAATAACAGCTTAATCGAATAATCGAATGTTTGTTCGTTGTACACATAAAAACTAATATCGTATACATAAGCCATGTTGGAATTTAATGTTTATTAAAACAACATATAAATCCGTCCGTGTGTTGTACAGAGATGTTGCAAACATGGTCACGTAACATCTTTATTATACACAATTTATTATTAAGATAAAAATGTTTTTATCCATAAATATTAGTAGAGGTAAAGGTAGCTTAAAAAATATATCCAATATATACCGCTGGCTATATACCGCTTGGTCGTAATTTTTTTGAACAAAATACTGTATTACGGCGTTTTGTTTAAAAAAATTGTAATGGCTTGAATTCACTTTTTGGCAGATAAAGTGTCTTGAAAATTTAATGGAAAGTGAGGACCCTTGCATCGGTTTTAATACAAAATTATATTTTTAGGCAGTCACAGTTTGGTTAAACGGAATCAGAGGTAAAGTAATTTAAACAGGTACTTAGTAAAAACATAATTGTTAATGTAATAGTTGGTTCTTTACACTTTTCAAGATAAATTTGAATGACATAAAATATATGGCACATTATATTATCATCATCACTTCCAAAGATCTGAAATATCAACTTTATCATTAACTTAGTATATTATTCAACATGACTTTAGACCTTCAGGAGATAGAAACCACACCCATTGAGCATTGCTTTAAACACGCTTAGCATCATAATTTGAATTTACTTTATTATTAAATGTTGTGGTTCAAAATAATCATTAATAAGACCGTAGCGCCACAATAGTACAGTGAAGCCTTCTTCTGTAAATATGAATATTGCTGCTTCGATTCTGACTTAACAGAGTATTTTTTCTCTCTAAATATTAGTATTGAGTTGCGTTATTTAACAAGCAATGTCTTAAAACCCATTGGACAAAAAGCGGAGAGCGTAGTGACTTAACACTAGGCATCCTCTGCCTACCCTGCTACATACAGTGCAGCATATATAAGCAAGGTTATATAATAATAAAGAGTAATAAAGTCCATGCACATTACAATAACACCGACTCATTACTAAACGGCCGACGATATCTAAATCCGGCATCTTGATTGTTCTTAATTAATTGTACTTTGATTGGTCTCGTCGGGAGATTGAGGAGGTATTAAACTGTTGATACGAGCCTGTCTTAGCATCTCGTACGATTATTTGTAATTAGCTTTGTTAACTAGCAATTGGCGGTGTGTTTGCGTGATGTTTGTTAAAATTTAAATATTTTTGGGCAATATATAGTTTTTCATTATAAAATTTATGAATCCCAAAAAAAATTAAGTTAATAGCCTTAAACTAACTTATATTATCAAATTTCAATATAGTACTACATTTACATTTTTATATTAAATGTAAAAAAAATAAATTTTTTCCAAAAAAATGCTTTTAATAGGAAAATTCTAATTTGTATAATAAGGAAGGAAAATTCACATGTTCACTTGATCATTAACGAGACACATACAGGTATATCGTTATAAAATATGAACGCTACTATCAATACCTATCGGCTAATCAGTGCGCTTTTGCGAGTATCTCCCGCTATCTGATACAAGGGCATAAAGATGCTGCGGATAGCCGTATCTCAGATGATAGCTGCGATAAATGGACGAGCCAGCCGAAATACGGCGGAATTGAACAAAAAGGTGCGCGGGCGCAGGACGGTGCTATGTAACATGGTGGCAAATGGCGATAGTAATATATTAAAATTAATACTGTTTTAGTTTTTAATTGGTTCAATATATAGGAACTATAAAAATAAAGTCATGATAGATACTGCTAATATTAAAATATAAAATATAACCTAAAATTACAAGTAAATTGGTTCTTTAATTTCAATCAACTTTAGAGAAAATTCGTTACTAAATATAGTTAAGTAATCCTCAAGTATACAAGAATAATATTAAAATAAATCTAGTAAATAGCATAACTCTTTCATGACGTCTTTACCACAAAAACAGATGAAAAAAAACGTGTGAAATTATAATGATAAACTAATTACCTCCCGCGATATTGCTTTCAAGGATTATGATACGTAAATTTTGTTTTATTCGGCTCTTGTAGGAAACAATCCCTTAGGACTGCAATACCCAGGTATCTACATATTAGTTTTTTTTTTCAGTTTTTTTTTCAATAGTGTCAGAACAGTATAATTTAAATATATTGATTTATAAACAAAAATAGATTCAAAATCATTGTCCCTTCAGCATTGTACGACCCTGGCGGTATTCGCAAAGGCTAGTGTGACACTCTTATTTAGTATCGACCGGTAGCACACGCCTGTCGCAGCCAACGTCGTCTGTAGGATTGTGGAGTTTGCATCGAGAATATACCTACTCTAGAGCTATCGAACACTTAAGTTGACTTTAAATGTATATATAAATCAATATTCTTGGAATTTTCTCAAACTGGTCATGATTTAATCGTTGCTTATATATTTCATAATGAAATTGTTACTTTGGAGATACGGGCATTGTTATGTACCTACGTACTATCTACTTTATATAAAAAGTTGTAGGTAGTATTGTTATAGTGCATTTGACATGTGCCTGAACGTTATAAATAAAGAACAGTTTTGAGAAAAAAAATATTATTACTAAGTCTGAATTTGACGAATTTCGGTACCTACTTACTACAGTAAGTAAACCTTTTATGTCTTACAAGACATAAAAGGTTTGTAGATTTTTAACTTACAACTTACAAAAACATATATTTCACTCCGTATGCTAAAAATCTATAAGCATCACAAACAAATTGACCAAAGCTTTGTACAATTTGTTAGTAACATAAATTTTTCGAGTTTCTTTTGTTTTTCTTTTACTATCCGTCGGCTCCGCTAATTACAAATAAGTATCGAAGTAGATCGAATCTACGTCCCTGCGGACCCTTCCTGAAAGATCAGCGCGCTGATCGAATGATCACTTATGCTTAGTATGGACATTATTATCTCAAAATATTTTTTAGCTTTACCTGTATCTTACGTAGGGAAAGGGAACTTGTCAATATTTATTGTCTTGTATTGGGGGTACACTCACGTTTACAATCAGACACAGTTTTGTCAATTTATTCTAAAATAATATGGACTTGAAACCTAATCATAGGCAGATAGGTAAATTAAAAGGTGATAAAAATGACAGTTGACACTAAATATAAATGTAGGAATTGTAACGTAAATCAAGTGAATATTGGAAAAAAATGCTTTTGTAAATACATATGTACACAGTATGTTTATTACCCAATAACTTCTTGTAGCATTACGCGTGCGTTAAATGCAAAATGTATATCCATGCAATTCTTTCTTTAACAATTAAACATTTTTACGAATCCTTTTACAAACGTAGAAGCTTTCGTTTATAAAACACCGCCATTATTTTATTTTATTTTTTTTTTCTTCTAATATATTTTTTACATATATTATCTATATTTATTTAAGATATTTTTGATTTTACATATCTATAACTGTGTTATACATAATCTTTTATATATATTCTCAATTAAATCCATATTATAAAGTATGAAGAGTCGGAGAAAATGGATTTTTCTATTTCTATTTTCTTCGCTCTGGCAAACTAGGCAAAGCGCGGCGTTGAGTTCAGCCACTCAACACGCAATGCCTCGAAAAATGCGGAAAGCGGGGACGGAGAAAGCAGGGACTAAGCAACGGAGTGTCTTAACACTACGTTCCCACGGTTCCTGCAGTTCTCTCTGCCTACTCTGCCATGTGCGGGATAAGCGTGAAGCTAAAAAAAACAAAAAAAAAATGAAGATATTTTATTAGCTTCATGATGTTTTAAGCAGGTCATGTAAGTACAATAGAGTAATCAAGTGATATCAAGAGACACTCTCTTACTCTCTTACCACATATATTTTGGATACTGAGTCTTCAGTAATGGAAACATGTTGCATTTTGTCCTACCAAAGTGGGCATATTTATATAATACCGAGTGAGAATTAGTAACACGACTATCGCTTGTACTTAGACTAATCTATAAGGACATAAAAGAATAATTTAATTTTTATTTGGTAATTTATATTAACTTTTTGTTAAAATACTAAGAAATTACTCAATAACTTACTTTACTTACATTTCATTTCATCTCTGGAGTCCGAATATGTCAATAATGACACATCACGTCACCAATCTATATAATATACAGATACTTAAAATTTTCACACAACGACATTGCAATGATTCCACGTCATTCTCATTTCCCAACTCTAAGCATATATCTCAAAAATTGAATGACAATTATCTAGAGGAGTGTCTTAACTCTTAAGTATGCTATACCGTAGAGTGCAAAGCTTAAAAAAATCAAGACTAAACCATTGGTAGTTTTTATTATTTTATAAAAAGGTGTCTTTTACGACGAGTTCTCAAAAAAAATTCAACATTTCTTATATCTCGACATACAATTGACGCAAAAATTTAAACGTTTAAGTTACACAATTAATGCAATATATAATAATAGTATAAATCAATAAATACTCTAAACGCTTAAAGGTCGCTGGCGTGCGCGACCACGTAAATAATTAGATAGCACTAATTAAAGTACGACTACTTAAGACTTACAGGCTGGTTTCACTTTAAATGGTATACTTCTATTTGTTAAAATGAATAATAGTCAAGTGTGAATAGCACTTTGGGTTCCGTATCAATTCTATAATAGTAAATTTTCCGCTGAGGAAAATACAAGATTTTCCTTAGTTTGTACTATAATTTTTAAACTTCTTGCCAAAGTATCTTGAAGATTGCATTACGATTTTCATAAACTACGCCAAAAACTAAAGCCAAAAGATTGACAACAAAGTGGTATAAAGGAGGGTAAATTAAAATATCTGTGATATATTTATTATAATGATGCTTATAAATTAGAAACAATATTTTTTAAAATTTATTTATAGAGCAATTTAAGATTTACAGTGGGTACACTGTACTTACGATTGATAACGACAATTACCAAATTTATTGCGTCATAGCGTCCATTTGCAAACACGACAGTTTGTAGGTTCGATTCTCACTCGGGGAAGATGGAATGTTTAATTTCGGTTTTTTTTACTCTAGCAACTAAGCAAACGCGGCATTGATTTCCGCCACTCAACACACAATGCCTCGAAAGGTGAAAAGCGGGTGTAGCTCTGCTACAAGTGGGATAAAGCGTGAATCTATAAGAAAATATTTTAAATATTCTCATTTGGTTAACTATAAATTAAGCTTTTGCTTTAGTATCAGTGAGACTGGTCGCAGACCAAAAGCGGTAGTAATGTTCAACGGCGGCTAATTCTGACTCGATACCGCCGGAGGTATTCTAGCTATCTAATTTACTGCCCGCACTTTTCTTTGACATATTTCCTTTGAATAGTAATTATTTTATTATATAAGAACTTTATGTTTATAGTAAAATATCCAGAGGAGATCGTAAAATAGTTTTAACATGACTTAATGACCACAATATTACAGGCAAGAAATATTTTATGTCAAGGCACGAAATGACAACTATAATTGTGTCGAATCATAATGAATAAATTATATTAGTAATTTGTAATATTATAATGTATCAAAATTTAAACATATATTTTTGAACTCTACATGAAGCTTATATACAAACAAGATCTCATGACGCGTGTCCATCCAGATGTCATTTTCTTCCTCATATGGACTTATCCTTAATTTATTTTGTATAACTTTTAATTCACTTAATCGAGCCATATATATCTAAGTAAATTACTTTAAACCATCACCACGGCAATGATACGGCACTTTACAGCTCCTCGGCCATTTTACAGGCCTTATAGGGACCATCTGTACTTTTATCTAATCTAATCCCTTAAGTTCATTTTGAAATACCAACTTAATGTTAATTGTAAAGCAAAACACTTAAAGTCTATTTTACAATAACAAGTTATTAATTTATAATTAAACTCTGGTGCATGTGATTGTGAACTGTGTTACTTTAAACATAAAATTGAAAATTGTTTAAATACATTATTCTTTTAAGACTTACTAAGATTTGCGATTAACAAATCGAATGTACATTTGTTTAACTTACTGTTAGAAAGATCTCACGTAGCCATGCAGATACGCTAATTTTTAGTTTTCAAGATATATAATCTATATCAAAAAGATACGTTCAAAATTAAGATAGTAGGTAACTTGTTTGTATCTCCAAACAAAGGTTTCAACCATTTCTTATATTTAAAGATTATTTTTTAGCAAAGATCCTGGACTATATACCACATAATGTGTTAAAAAAACCAAGAAATAACAAAAAAAAATTGTAAATAGAAACATTTCTTATGCAAAATTTAAGTCTACATCTTTAGCTCTACACAAATATCACATCAGCTTTTTTCTCTTTATTTAATGGAGTGGTGTAATCGTTAGAACGATGCTATTCTAACGATTACACCACTCCATTAACCTCACATATATTTTCTTATAGTTTTTTTTTTTTTTTTTTTTTTTTAGCTTCACGCTTTATCCCGCACATGGCAGGGTAGGCAGAGGGAACTGCAGGAACCATAAGAACCTAGTGTTAAGACACTCCGTTACTTAGTTCTTATAGTTCATTGTTCTTATTATGTACAATGTACAAAATAATACAATTTCTTGCCTCTGAATCTGATTTTAAAAACAGCGACACATGCTTCTTTATTTTTATTTTTTATAAAAACCACAAGTGAACACGATGCCTCTAAGACTTATTTTGGGTACATTCCATCATAACATGAATTGAATTAATCTATTCCTTTTTTGGCCGGAGCATCAGTGATCTCATTACCTAAAATATTCACTTAAAAAAAAAAACGATTTCTGCCGATCATACTGATGAATTTTAGAACAATATGAGAATACCTCTAGGATTAAGGGTTCATCAAGCTAGCTTCTGTATATTTAATGGAATTTTTGAGTTTGATTGCAATTAATTTTAAATACATAGATTCTAAATTTCTAGTACCGTATAATGACCTGACCCTAGCCTACAAAACATATGTTTGGATCATTGTCCAAAAAGCTTAAAAAAGCTACTATAGTTAATTATTGTTTATAACCGTAATCATAAGATTTTTCATCCAACTACTAAATAATTAATGCAAGTATAAAAGAAAAAAAACTATTGTTGTACTTTAACTTGTTATAAAATATTTTATAAATTATCAATATTATTATTATAAATTATCAATATTTGGATAGTATTACAGAATTAAATAACTCAAATTTCAACAAAATTATCAGCTAATTTAGGTAACAATTTCAGTTAAAAGAATATTATCACTTATAAAGGTTGTAAATTAGATTCTATAATATGTGTGTTTTGCAACAAATATACACTTTATTTTGTAGCAAGTAATTTTTAACGCGCTTTTCTAACTATTATTTTGTAATCTACTCAGAATTGTATGACATAATTTCTTTCCAAATTATGTCCTGTTCTATTAAGAGTATTTTTTTTCTTTTATAGCTTAATATTAAATAAAAAAAAAATGAGGACCGTCGTGGCGCAGAGGCGCAACGTCTGCCTGTAACGCGACGGTTACTGGGTTCGATCCCCAGTCGGAGAAGATGGATTTTTCTATTTCCATTTTCTTCGCTCTGGCATCTAAGGCAAAGCGCGGCGTTGAGTTCCGCCACTCAACACGCAATGCCTCGAAAACGGCGGAAAGTGGGGACGGAGTAAGCAGGGACTAAGTAACGGAGTGTCTTAACACTAGGTTCTTATATAGTTTCTGCAGTTCCCTCTGCCTACCCTGCCATGTGCGGGATAAAGCGTGAAGCTAAAAAAAAAAAAAAAAAAAAAAAAAAATTAAATAAAAATGAAATGTATAAATAGATTGTAACTAAAAATATTGACGTGATTTTATACACATATAATTAAAATAAGTTTTTGTAACAATTTTAAAATATTTATTATAAAATAGTCGTAATTAAATAGTCTTACCAAAATTATACTAATTAAATCTTAAAAAACTAAATTTATTTATTTCCACAGAGCCTTTGTAAATTTTTGATACTAAAACACTATTTACGAATATAGAGTTCCATATTCAAATTTTATATATATTTATTATATTAAAATATCTTACTGAAACCTAAAGAATATTTATTTATGATATTTTTATAGAGCCTTTGTTAAATTTTGGTACCAATCACGGTTAACATGTATAATAATTTTATTTAATACAATTTCCGGCGTAATATCTATCTATCATAGCCTTCGTAACACACACTAGTAATAAAAAACTAAAACACCATTTACGAATAAAGAGTTCCATACTCAAATCGTGGCCGCGACGATTAGCGTCCAAGATGGCCGCGCCCGATTTTCGGTACGATACAGATTTCAATTTCCTGCCTTTGTTATCACACTTCTGTCATCTAAAGTTTGACAAATATGTTCATTTTGACGAGTCAGACGGACGTAGCAGGTAATTTATTATTTTGAAATGATTATACAGTAGTAACTAGATAGTGTAAAATGTTTAAAGTCGTTTTAAGCTGCTACTTATACTTTTTGTTTATGTGCATTTTTTTAGGAAATCCATGGAATAATATGTTAATAATGCTTATTGTATTTAAGTACTAACTTTTTGCTTTAAATAATCATTACATGTATCTATGATGTTATACTTTCAAACGAAAATAAAACGTGTCACGTAATACATATATATTCATACTTACATAGCACTCAGTTATATCCTTTTAGAAGGAGAATGAAGCCACTAATTAAAGTTAGTTTTAATATACAATAAATTTTTTATATTTGTTTTTTATACATTGTTATGAAAAATAAAAGTAAAATATTCAAAAAGGCCATTAACAATCTCATAATAAAGTTTACGACAAAGCCTGAACAATTAATAGTATCTAATATATATGCTTGGTATATTAAAATCTGTATAGAATAAACACGTATTGACGATAACATCGACATTTTTCAATACAATTACGCTTCAGATAGACTAAAATACTTTGCCTGTCCACGGACCTAATAAAGTAGGTTTAAACTTCCAGAAGCTATCACGGAGCATGTAGGCATGTAAAGTAAAAAGCCGCCTCTTGCGTCGAAATAGCAAAATAATTGCGGCTCTCCGTCTTAAATCCAACATCATTTGTTTATTAAGGGCCACCGCGCGCCAGTTTAGCATAAAGATGCACCATGTATCACCGTGAGGCTTTAAAGATTTCTAACTATTCGACCATAGACAATTATATATAGTAAATAATTATATTATTTTAATTTTATTCGTAGGCAGCCAGCGTTTTTGTATACAAACATATTCCATAGATTAGAAAAGTATACAATAACTTTCTGTCGAACATCCTTAATGTGAATGTCAAATTTTAATGGACATTTATTAATATATACTTATTTCTGACTGATTTAATAATTTAAAGTTTAAATATCTAAAAAGCAAAAGTTTTAGTATTCTTTGTACTCGTAGAATTATTAAGAAATAACATTGCTTTTTTAAGTTATATATTTTAAGTTATATAACATTGCTTTTTTTAGTTACAGCTTATAACAAATATCTGTTTTTATAGATAGATATATAGATACAAAAACATAGATATATATATATATTTATTATTCCATTATATAATAAAACATTTAACAATTTCCCAACTAAAAGGCACCAGGCGAGATGCGCACCTCGCGTAGAGAAGTGGCCCTGTCCACTTGTCATTTGTTGCGCGCGTTCGCATAAATACAGCGACGACATTCTTTGCGACCGCCGCTCCTGGTGCCCGACAGGCTTTTCTTTGTATAAATGATATGAATAATTTTCATCTCCGCTAATAAATCTTGGTACATTAAAAACACCCAAAACTTTTGCTTTTTATATGCCGCATGTTGTCGATGTCATATTGGTTTAATAAGCGCTGCACAATTTGACAGTGTTCTTCTTTTTTTGTTGTTATTACCAGTCCTTTAGTTCCTAGTAGTTTATATGTTATTTTAAAGAATAATATATACTTTGCTTACACTAAAATATACCGTTTAGGAGTACAGTTTAACCATTATTTTGTAGTCTCCCTTCAGTTTAAGTTCAATTAGTTTTTTTAATTGATTTTTTCTTTAAGGTATAGAATGTAATGTTTTACGTAAGATAAACGTAAAAAAGATTATTCCA
This sequence comes from Dione vanillae, assembly GCA_037178615.1. Lineage (NCBI taxonomy): Eukaryota > Metazoa > Arthropoda > Insecta > Lepidoptera > Nymphalidae > Dione > Dione vanillae. The sequence goes on from JAZFAU010000270.1 coordinate 888,409, forward strand.
ATAAACGTCATAAAGTACAATACTGATACTAAATACAAAGCGTAGATACAATTGTTATAAGCAAATCTTTTAGTTGTAAATATGATATTTAGATGAATACTTAAAAAGGTTATATGGATATTTTCGTACATTTATCTACCAAACAGAATGTATCAGTCTCTTTCTCCTTCAAAATTCTAAATTTTATTACTCTAACCCTTTTTATTAGTTGAACTATCCCTTCCCTCTGTTTGTTTGACATATAAACTTCCATTAGTTGGCTGGAAGAGATTTCTTATATAAATAAGTTTAACCTTTGTCAACAAATCGTATAGTATATCATAAAAGTATATAATATAAATAGATAGGACCGTCGTGGCGCAGAGGCGTAAGCGTCTACCTGTAAACACGACAATTTGTAGGTTCTACAGTGCTCCAAATAATGTATTGGCAGTACACTTTTAAAAATTAAGTCTCATTAAAAGTGTTTGTGAAATACAGAAAAATAATAAAATATGATATTTTTTGGAGCGTCGTGACGGTTTGTAGGTTCGATTCCCACTTAGGGAGGATGGATTTATTTTATTTTCGTTTTCTTCGCTCTGGAAAGCTACGTAAAAGCGCAGCGTTGAGTTCCGCCAATCAACACGCAATATCTAGAAAAGGGCGGAAAGTGGGAACGGACAAAGCAGGGACTAAACAACGGAGTGTCTTAATACTAGATTCCACGTTTCCTGCAGTTCCCTCTGCCTACCCTGCCATGTGCGGGAGAAAAGCGTGAAGCTAAAAAAAATGAAAAAATAAATATATACTTAATATTATTACGTTTAGATACGAGGGTCAAACTGAAAGTTCTTAGAAAATCAAAAACTAAGCATTCTAGCAAGTCATTAGTTTTATTATAACTTTTCAAAACAGCGTCCATTTATATCAATACATCGCTACATTCGATGGAACCATTGAGAAAAGCCCCTTGCCCACTCGGCCTTAGGGGTCTCTTCAACGGCGTTTTGAAACGCAGCCACTCCTTCTTCGGCGTCCATAAAATGATTTCCTCGAAGTTTTTCTTTTATTTTATTGACCCAGTAATTTCACGTCTAAGGTCGCCAAATATTCGATCGTTTGCCTGGCGGTGTGCGACGAGGCATTGTCGTGATGAAAGAGGATCCTGCTGCGAGGTCGTTTCTCTCGAACTTTTTCCAAGACAAGTGGCAAACAGTTGTTAGTGTACCACTCTGCATTAACCGTTTTCTTATCCTCTAAGACAACTGTCGCGTAATGACCTGTCTTTCCGAAGAACGAAGCCAACATCTTTTTTCCAACACTTCGACCTCTCTTCACTTTAGTTGGCAACTCTTCGGAAGGAAACACCCACTGAGCAGACTGTCTTTTGGTTTCCGGATCATAACAGTAAATCCAGCTTTCGTCACCCGTTAGTATGTCGAACACAGCATTTGAGTCACCTCCGTTAAATTTTTGGATCATTTCTCGGCACCAATCAACACGGCGGAGTTTTTGAGCCTCGGTCAAATTATGCGGTTTCCAGCGGGCACAAAGCTTCCTGACCGCTAAATGTTCATGGAAGATTTTGTGCACTTGACTCATACCTATGCCTAGACTTGTCCGAATCTGCTGATAGGTCACTCTTTTGTCAGTCTCTATCATACGCCGCACAACACTGATATTATCTTCAGTCGTCAATGTAGAAGGCCGTCCCTCACGCAAATCATAGGTGAGATTAGGTCGACCACGTTTGAATTCATTAAACCAGTTGTAAACTGTGGCACGAGATGGGGCTTCATCGTGAAAAGCCAATCGAAGTCTATCATAACTTTCTTGTTGACTTATATGACATCGAAAGTCATAAAAAATCATTGCACGAAAATTTTCTCGGCTTAAATTCATTCTGACGTGCACAGACAATTTTCAATTTGCCGCCAAAAAATATATTATTTTGTATTGGCCTAGTGAACAACTGTTCGAATTACAAATTAATTATATAATTTAAACAAATATTCATATATGTCTTAAAATTTACAGAAAGTTTCTCAAAATATGACAAGTAAGATAGCATCCGGCTTTGTATTCAAATTAACATACATTTCATGACTTTATTATTAGAAAGTATTTAGTATTGAAATGGATGTTTAATTATTTAAACCAGTAAAACCTATTTGTAATGTAAAGTTCTTTATGATATTATTTTCGAACATTGAACATAAATATCAGATGTTAAATAAATAAAACCTAATTATGTACAGTATTATCTATCGCACGAAAATAAACCAATTGACATAACTCTGCTATTTTATTGTGAAAAATGGATTGCTTACAACAAAATCCTGGCCTAGCGCCGACATATATGTACCTACTTGCTACACTTTACTTACTTTTTAGATTTTTTCATTTTAACAACAACATTTGCAGTATCTATATACATTTTACAAAACATCTTTGCAAGAGGAGTACCTCTAAGCACGATTTTTCCTTCCAATCAATAAAACGATCGCCGTACGATTTACTAACAATTGTAAATGTAATGCAGCCTATATTACACGAAATGCCTCCAAGCAACCTTGCTCTCAATAAATCATTTATAAATATATATTTATCATTAATTCAAGCATCAATTTTATACTAACTAAAAGAAACTTAGTTGGTTAGTACCAAAAATCTTTATGATTATTTTACGTTTCCATACGCAAACCGTAAAATATGAAAACGTTGGATCGCAGTCTGTCTCTCTCCCTTCGTTGGTAAAGACTATTTTTGAGAAAATGGAGTAATAAGTAATTTGCCACAATGCAGTACCTACGTTTTGTAGGAAAAAGTCCAGAAATTGTAAATTTATAGGTATATCGAGAATTGTAATTTATATTTTAAGTGTTTATTTAGATAGTATATGTAAAGTTATATTTGAAACTAATTTCATATAAAATGAGTGGAGATGCCTCAAATATTAAGCATTTGTAGTTTTATATACACCATCCTGTTCACCTGTAATCACTTCACATACCTTAGATTTTGCCAATATTTTTATACTATAATGTTATAAACATACGACTATAGCGTGTTTCATGTGTTTAACTTTTATAGTTTCACGTTTTATCCTGCATAGCAGAGAAGGCAAAATATATACCTACCTATGTGCTAATGCAATACTACATAATACAAATTAGATGGTTAATAAAACTTTAATATTTCTTTTCTAATTATTAATTAATAATATTTCTTGTTTATTTAACAGTTTCTTATGTGTTTTTAATATGTAATTTTAATGGAATTGTTATTATGTCAATGCGGATTTTTTACATGTATTTGTCTTTGCTTCAAACTATATTATAGAATATGTGTATTGTAATGTTATAAATGCACGCTGAGACTACCTTTAATTAGTAGAACATTTTCCATGTTCTAGTTCAAGTTGTTATATTATTAAATGTATTATTGTATCTACTGTTGGTTGTCCTAATAAATAAATAAATAAATAATACTTTTTACACGTTTTACCCTAATCGCGAACAAAAAGTCGCCTTTTGTCTACTATTTAGGGAAAGTTAAACAATTATCTTGAATCAGGATCTAACACATAACTAGGGTGTTTACAAGCAACCGCCAATCTACTGCGAATTGAGTATACAGGATGTTTTGCTGAAACTACCTACGTTAAAAACAAATATAAATAAATTTTAGTTTTATAAATAGGATCAGTAATATAAATACTTGCTTTTGAGTGTAATCGCTTAATTTCTCTTTTTGAAATGACTATTATAACTTATACTATCTTTATTATATTTACACTAAACGTTCAACAAAATAAATATTACATTTTTAAAAACATAATAAACAAATTTGTAATTTATTTGACCTGACCACCTGAGGTCTCTTCTTTTGTCACGATTCACGGAGCACCCTATCACTTAACTCCAAAATAATATGCCTTGTTTAAACGTTTTACGAAGTCTGGATACTCCGTAACCTATTGTAAGTAGTCAACGTAAGAAATTCTTGAAATATAAAAGAAATAGGTGACAATTGTTCCTAAAAATCATAGTTCTGATTTATTTTTAAGATAAATTAATATGTATTTATGCATGTATCTATGAAAAATACTAGCCACTTGTTTATAGTTTTTATCTTAAACACAAAAATGTTATAATACTCGATGGGTGCTGTGATAACACTGATTTTGTTTTGCAATGTGTATTGCCCCATGTAATTGACTTAGGTAAGTGTAGATCAAATCAATTTTTTTTCTGATACCGTTATACGAGATATATTAAGGATTTACCAAAGACAAATTAAAAAAGCCAAATATTATTAAATGCCAAAATATTAACCAAATCCTAACAAGAAACAAAAAAGACAGAAAATGGAACATATACCTATATAATCACACTTTTATTTAACATGAGACCACATTATTGTAATGCAGAATCTCGATGGACTAATAAACAACATAGCATAAGTCACATTATTTTCTACTAAGCTTTTAAAATATATTAAAAAAAATGACAAATCGTTCATTATTATATTAGAGTCATTAACCCTAAGTAACCACACACAGCGGCAAAGTATATGGTCCTAAAGTCTCGCTAAGGATCGTGTAGCGCCATCTCTCGACTAGGCGGGGCGCGTCACGAGTGACGTCAGCTGATTGAGCGATGAACTTGCTCAACGTCGATCACGCCGTGTTATTATAGGATTATCCATTCAGATTTTGTTATACAGCCTGTTTTGGTTTTAAATTTAGATGGAAATATAGATCAAGTTTTATTTTGCGTTAAATTTTGTGTTACAAAGTTATAACGTTAATATTTATTAATACACACAAATACTCTATAAATAGATTTAATTCTAAAGGTGATGTTGAACATTTTTTTCATATATTTGAATCATTAAACGAATCAGAACCACTTTTAAATATTTAAGTAAGACTTATAAAAATGTTACTCACAGTTAATATCAATAAAATAACGATTTTAAATGTTTCTAAAACTAAATAACATTTTAATAATGCATAATGACGGAATATAAAATAATGGAATTAAAAATAAATGGATTTGTAGTTACTATACCAGAACTCGCTGTATAATTTATTAAAGGCCGTTAAGGTAGAATTTGCAAGCTCTTATTAATAATATGAAGAAAGGCGCACCGAATCTGATCGAAAACTAACAGTGGGAGTGCGCAAGTTTTAAGTATAACCCTCTGCGCAGGTTTTGCAACAGTAATTTAAATATTGTACAAACACAAAACGTATTTTCTTTATCAATATTTAATTAGATGCTTAAAAATGTAGCAGGCAAAATATATACTTACAATATAGATAAAATATAAAAATGATATAGTTGATTTTTTATAATTTGATTAACTCAATAAAAAAGAAAATCAAAATAGATAATAAAATATTTTTTAAATGGAATTGATTTAAAAGTATAAAAGTAAGTGAGTAATGATAATATATATGCTCAATTATTTTAATAAATATATTTTTAAGTAAAATTGTAGAAATATATCTATTACAATTGCCTTGCTTAGAGCTTATTTAGCCCAGGGTACACTTAAAACAAACACAGCACTCTTATACCTATCATAATACCGATATCTTAGCGCTAAGCTCGTGAAACATAAAAGTATTACCTTTAATACCTTATTCAATAATAATTCTCATACAAGATTAAGACGATACAAGACTACGCCAACGTAAATTAATATTTCATAAGTAAATTATTATAATTACTTGTGCACTTAATATCTTGTTTCGATACCTTAATGTCTATGAGAAAGTTATTGAGTACAAAATTAAATACTTGAAATTAATCATCGCTGACATATTTATATATAATATTTTGCTAAGACGTTACGTTATATAATTATGTAACTTTATTGTTAATGTATGTGTTATTAAGTAACTTGTGACTACAGAAAAAGTAAATATTATTTTTTTGTAGTAGATAATATGTAAGTTTTTAATTTTAAATTCTACCGCTTCTATTTGTGTTTACATTATACGCTTTTATATTTTGTATTGAAATGGCCACATAATTTTAAATAATATATAAATAATAAAATTATATTTTAACTTTATAAGAAACAATATAAAAAAAGAAATATTTTTTGAAATGCTCTTGGCCTCCACCTCTTATAGAATTTATATATTTATAACGCGTTGTTTTTAATCTGTGCAAGGTGCTTGGACTTTGCAGATAAAAAAATAATTATATACATATGTCAACGCAAACAAAACTATGTCAAAAATTGTTCTAAATCTCGTGTAACAACAAAAACATTACCACATTAATACTTGCGTATAAATCCATGTAAATTTTAAATAAATTAAATTACAAAATCCAACGTAATGGCTGAAAAGTAAGTTCGTCTTTTGTTACTGTCAACCTTTCTAGTTCAACAAATATTATATAAATAAACATTATTCTCGATTTTCATACCCATAAAATTAATAAATCTAAGTTGATTATTTATTTCCTTCTTGTTACTATTTCTACACCTTGAAAAGTGAATCCAAAGAACCTGTTCATTATGATCTCTATTGTTGACGTTAATTTATTTTGTTCCGCCTGAGGTTCTTATCTGTATAATAACAATTTTTTATAGCGTGACCTCTAATCTACACGTTCGCTATTTAAGCCAAAACATTTCTAAATAGAAAATTAATCTACTATTTGATTCTTTATCTCTTATTGCTTTGCTTATATGCTGAATTAATATCTCGGTAAATAGTCTTATCAGATATAACATGATTTTTACATCATGTAAAGTAGGTCATGAATTAAGTATTTCTGCTGTTAAAAAATGTCACAATATTCCGACATCCCTTACATTATTAAAATCATTTTATCACTGATATATATTTATTAATTATATTATTAGAATTATTTATGAAATATACATTTCTTTATAAAACATAAATGATTAACGAAATCTGCCAATTCTTTATATTATGTGAATGAGTATATGTCAATAGAATTGCTGGTCTAACATAGCAAATACATTATAATTCAATCCCCTCTTTATGTAAGCTTTCCCTTGAAGATAAAACTACTGTTTGATTTGACATATTTTTTATGTACTTGTGCCACTCAAAATAAAAATAAAATTAAATTCTGGTTGCACCAAAAAAGAAAACATTTCTTCTAATATATTTTTAATGTAACACAACAAAAATATATTTATGTTAATTTTACTTTTGTAATGTACTCATACTCATGGAATCTACTACAGATTGAGTTGAGACGTAAAAAAAGTGCTAATTCAACTTAAGAATTGCCAGGAAGCCACAAAATATTTTATAACTATGGCTTTGTTATGTAATAGATAAATGTAAATACAATGTGTGCCTAATTAACATAACTTATATCATATCCTGATTGCTCTCCATATAATATTAAATTAGATTTTACAAAGTTTCCTAATTAATTTTATAAATACCTTTACATATTCTTATAGAAGTGAAATAAATCCCAATAATGCCATCAACACACCAAAACATGAAGAAAAATCATCAGGAAACTGGTGGGATTCATGGATATCATCAGCAAAAACTAAGGTTTGAAATTTAAACCAACCATTAAAATTTATTAATTCTATGTTTATTTTGTGTGATACAATATATATTAAATACTTTAGCTATAATAAAACTTTAGTTAAAGTCCAAAAAAGGTGGTGGAAGGTAGGAAATAAAGAACCTTTACGCTTAGATTTAAATAAAAACTATATAGTTACCTATATATTTTTAATAAAATATTTTTATGATAGCCTTTGAGATGTGTTTAAATTGTAATTTATGCTAAAACTTTTACAGTCAGCAGAAGTATATACAATGGTCAAGAAAGATCTGGATGAAATAGGTACAGCAGTGAAAAGTGAAGCCAGTCATGTGTTCAGTTCCACATCTAATGTAATCGGCAAAACTTTGAAAGTGAGTTGCTAAATAATATTTTATTACTAATTGGTTTTACATGCATATGTTATTTTACATTTTATTTATAAATGTATAATTTTATGATGTTTTAATATATGTTGTATTTATATTGCTTTATGTAATATTTATTTTATAATATATAATTGGTGTGTAACGTGTTAAAACATTGATATTTGAAACCTCGTCTGTGTGTCTGTCTTTTACTTCGATTAATCTTAACATAAATATAAATTGTGTATTTATATATAACCTTGACCATCAACTTTTTATAGTAGATATTTATGAACAGAGCAAAAAATAAATAGATTTTAATTTTTTAAATTTACCACAAAATTTAGTCTGATATCCACCAGAAACTATACTGTAACCAGATGAATTCATGTACTTATTTAACTGGCAGTAAATGCATGATTTTTTTTACCATTGTTTTATTTAAAAATAATATTATTTTATGATGCAAAATATATGAAATATTATATTTAAAATTATTGTATTTATTATAATTTAATATTTTTATTAAAATTCTAGTATAACGTTTCAATTATTCTAAATGATATAGTAGCTTTTATTGATTTCCTCCTTCCTATAAAAAAAAAGCTTTTATTAATTTATGTGATTTTTGATTTCAGTTGGACTCTCCCGAATCAACTGCAAATGTAATGAAGAAAAGCTTGAGTACCTTTATTGGTTAGTATGACTATTCTTATAAGGTCATCATTAATAAATTGGTCATTATTATAGTACAAGTTACATCAAGTAACGAAGAGGATACTCCTTTGTTTATTTTTAAAAAATCTAATATGCTTTTCAAAATAAAATGTTGAATTGATAAAGAAATCTTCTTATGTCTAGTATACAATGCTATAAATCTAAAAACATGTCCCCCATGACCCATACATGTCTTGAATTAGTATGAAAAATATTTTGCTTTGTATGTTTTAAATCAAGGCTATATACAAAAAACTAATTCACAATTATCAATAGTTTAGCCACAAGACGTGCTGTATAACGCGTGAGGTAGTCATAATTAAATACGAATGACGTCACGACCACGTACTACAAAAAGACTATCAAATCTTGTCAAACTGCCACCTTTCATTCAAAAAAATAACCTAATGAGAAAGGGATATATGTGTTTCTCGCTCTCACAGAATGCTTGCGCTTTGTACGCTTGCATCATACTTGAGAAATGGCGTTTTATTTTGGAACAATAATTAAATTATTTATTTTGTTTGAAAAAAAATTTTTTAATTGTTGAAAATTTTACTTGTTTTATAATTTTACAAAGTTTATGAAGGCTAGTTAATACTATGATTTAAATGAAGGTCGCGGTAACATCCACACCCTGTATATAAACAATTAGCGGACGCCCGCGGCTCTGCCCGCGTAGTTGTACCTTCCCAAGAAAAACACGACCAGCAAAATGATTCCTAGGTTAATTCACAGACAGTTATCATCTGCAGGCTGCACAGATTTTCTTTCTGTGGATTGGTGATGGTGGTTCAGTAGAAATCGTAATATTTTATTTTCACCATAAATTCAAAAACAAAATCCAATTTTAATCATTCGAAGACCAAATATAATGTAAATAAACTATATTTAGTAATGAAATAATTTATTTTAATAAGGATTATTAGTGTTATTAATAATAATTTAAATAAAAAAATGATTGTTGTGCCTCACTCGGCAAAGATAGGTATAGTGTGTCCCGGACTTTTTTATAGATATTTATAAGATCTACATTTAATTAAAACATTTTATGGTTCTATCTTTTATAGTTTAGGCAGCGTACGCAAAATTAAATTTAAATTTGCTTGTTGATTAAAATTAATTTTCTTGTTGATTTTTACTGCGTCATCCAAAAAACTACCCTATTTAAACCCTATTTTTTTCCAAAATAAAATAATAGCCCATGTTACTTGTGGATAATGTAGCTTAAAAATGGTGAAATATTCCATTAGTTTTTGAGCCTATTCATTACAACCCAACAAACTTTACCTCTTTATAATATTAATATAGATATGTACAAATATGTACTAACAATACAATTATTTTGTGTAGCCATCATAGCTCAGTGAACTTGATGTACATGAATATCAAATTCGTAGGTTCAACAACCAGAGTGAATATGAACTTAGGCTTAATTATTTACATCTCCACAGTCTTGTAAGACATGAACAGTGTGGTTTTTTGCCACTCTATGCAAAATTTGAAAAAGAGATATTTTAATAAACAAAATAAACCATTTGACATTTCGTACGTTATGTACACAGGTCAAGTAAGCACAGTTCTAAACCCGGAGCCAGATGATGAAGATGACACGGAGGTGATTCTATCATCTGGTGATACTACCATGCTGTCCACATATAAGGTTAGTTTTAGTTTTATTTTTTCTTTTTACGTTTTTTAATTGGTGTATCTCAATTATTGGGCAGTCTTAAGAGATCACTTTTATGAAAATTCTAAAGTTAATATGTTTTGGTAGATTTCTTTTTTTAGCTTTATGAGAAGAGTTTTACCTAAGTTATTCTTTGACTTTTGATGCTATTTATTCTATGTACTATGAAATTGAGTGATAACCGCAATATGAACCGCATCAACCATCAGTCGATCAGGATAAGGTTTACCGGAACCACTTCATAACACGACCTTAGTAATATAATATACATAAAGAAATAAAATATATATCCACCTTTATCAGAATCACATACACATATAAAACTGTAAATTCTGTCAAATAAATGTGTAGTGTTCGTAAGAGCATAAAATCAAAGCTTCAAATAAACGTATTCAAAACAATAATTTATTTTTTGTAATTTTGTTGCCTTCCGGTTACTACAATTACGAAATTTATATTAAAGAAATATCTATTACAAAATTTATATATAGTTCATTTCATACTTAAGTTTAAATTTAAACCTACAGAAAGAACTAGAAGCTCTCCAACGCGTAGACGCCACCTACATAGTACCAGCGTACAGTCCGGAGTTCGAAGCCTGGAAGGGCAGTTTGGAGGATTCGGAGACTGTGATCACTTTGGCCTCAGTGGTGCGTCGTCTGGATTCGAACCCCATACTAAAGTCCCAGTACGACAAGCTTGTGCCGGATGCTGTGTCCCATGATGAATTTTGGGAGAGGTATGTTGACTTTTTCATTTGTTTTCAGTTTCATTTTTTATAATTTGTAACGCGTATAGTAGAGTGAAGAGATATAGAGTGTCAAAGCACTCTGTTCTCCACTTTTAACCCTAATTTTAGAAAATAACACCGCCTTTTTAGGTGATTCATCGAAAATTATTTACTTCATCGAGCGAGTCAAATTCTATTAGTGCTGTAAAATGGATTCTGTTGTTTATTGTAGTTTATATATAAATTTTGATATATAAAAGTATAAATTTAAAAGAAGTAATAATACATGCAACTTAAAGTGTAAATGAAATATACAACAGACAAGGTAAAGTTTAATACAATATAATTTTATTTCTTAAACTCAAAACAATATCACATTTATATATTAATATTAGATTGGTATAAAAGCAAAGCTCGAGTCACAAAATACTAAGAAACAGTAAAGTGCGTATTTCTATTGTGTCGTGATGAAATATTATTAGTACTAAAAAAAACGATGGCTCTTTTATACCAAATAAACCGATTTGGTTAAACATAGTAAAGACCGTCATGGCGCAGATGCGCATCATCTATCTGTGAACGCGCGTTTGTGGGTTTGATTCCCTCTCGGGAAATGGATTTTTTATTTTCTATTTTTAACTAGGCAAAGCGTGGCGTTGATTGCCGCCAATCAACACGCAATGCTTCGAAAAAGACGAAAAGCAGAGACGAAGCAACGGAGTGTCTCACTAGGTTCCTATGGTTCCAGCAGTTCCCTTCGCCTACCCTACCCTGTGCAGGATAAAGCGTGAAGCTATAAAAAAGTATATTTCAATGATTGGTTTCCAGGTACCTGTTCCGCGTGGCGCTGCTGCAGGACCGGCTGGCGGCGGCGAGCCGGCAGCGCGGCGACGCCCCGCCCGCGCCCCCCGCCGACCCCGTGCTGGCGCACCTGCCCGTGCAGCCTATTGAACAGTGAGCTTGAGATTATTGTGCTATGCTGGTTGTGCACTGAGGATAGAAAAAATACTTAAAGAAAACATATAAAATCTTACCGAACCCGCGCCCTCTTGCGAATCGTGCAAGCGCTCTCACCACTGAGCCTTGCGTTCTTCATCACGCTGTGTCGAAATTATTCTATCCTCAGTGTGGATTAACACTTTAAAGATCATAAAAATAGTTGTATTTTTTTTATAATATTATAAAGGATACTGGCAGCGTGAGTAAGTCTCTCATTATGCTTAGTAGGTTAGTTTCTGAGAAAATGTAGGTCAAAGTTTGTGTGTCTAATTTATTTTTAAAGGATTTTTTTTATATGAAGAGTGATCTCTTTCATTTTATCATATTTGATGGAAATAAAATCAACATTTTTATGAGCGTATGTAGAATTCGATCCAACTCGTAGTTTAATTACGATTTGGTGATTTTAGTATTTATTATTTTTTTTAATTTTAAAGGTTAATTTAAAAAAAGGTTTTGAAAGATAATAAACACTGTAGGGCAAAATGCAGAAAGGTGCAAAAAAAGACAATATATGAAAACAAAATAATTTACATTAAAAATCATTTTTAATGTAAATTATTTTAAATAGATCTAATCTGAATGAAGGCAATTGAATTTAATTAATTTTAAATAGAAAATATAGTAATAAGAAACACAAATAAATGCAAGTAATGTACACACAAACATAAATATATGCAAGTATTAATACACATACACTATGCAGTATACAGTGTGAAGCTACAAAGGTAAAACTATTTTTCTATAACATAAATACAAAAAAACATCCATGCCATAGTACAGGATCTCTCACTATCTATAAAATTCTATTTTTTTCCATAGAAGTCCAAAAAAGGTGCTCTCCGGGATAATACCAGAACCGGTCGAAGAGAAGGACATAGACAATGTGACTTGGGAAGACGGTAAGTAACACGTACAATGTAGAACATGTCATCAATTAATATTTTTTGTTTAAATTTCTAACCTCTAAAATTTATATTAGACTTAAAAGTTTGTGTAAAATATTTTTATTTACTAAAAAAAGGAAAAATATAACTTTGTTTTATGTATTTTTAGAATATTAAATTAATTACAAAAATATTCTTGTTTGCATTCCATCATATTATTTTATGTATTTATTTAGTATATTGTTAATTTTTTTGTTATACATACAATATTATATTATTTTGTCATATCCTGCATTTTAAGTGAAAGACAAATGAATGTACTTAAGAACTTAATTTTAATATTTAAAAAAGCGCCTATAATTTTCAATGCCTTTTTTATAGATATATGTATCAAATTTACCGTAAAATTATTATTAGTATACCGCCATTTTGATTTCGTCGTATTTTTTGTGATATCTCTTTGATATCCCTTGTTAAGATTAATTTTCCCTTTCACGCAGAAGATTTTGCAAACGATGTAGAGTTAACTGAAGAACAACAGATTCTACTTCTAGAAGAATACGAGAAGGAAATAGCTTCCAAAAAAGCACGTGATAATAAAAACAAAAATACACAAACAAATAAAAAGGACATTAACAAATTAGATAAAATTAATAAAAATGTCAAAACTCCCGTTAAAAAGACAGATGAATGTGGAAACAATATGGTGGAAGATTATTTTGGGGATAAAGAAGTTAAAGACGACGCGAGTGCTAATTCAGATGAGAGTTGGGAAAAAGAATTTGAAATTGACGAACCTGTGGAGCAAAAAGCCTGATTGTTTGCATATTTCGGCTTTTAATTAGCCGAGTAACGCCACTTGATTTGTAAAATCGATTATAAACATCGATGTCCATATAAAAATATCGAAATATCGACTGTAAATATATCTATTTTAATGGACTTTTTTTGTTTTAAAATCGGTATTCAGTAAATATTTTGGCTACATCGATTATGACGTCTTAAATCTGTTGAAATAATTATTATTGTTAGTGACATGACTGATAAATTGATGACATTTTATTTCTTTTTTTTATTATATAATCTGTGTATGTTTGTGATCTGTTCTGTTTTAATATATATTGATTAAAATATGTTAAAGATTGTTTGCTAATACTATTTTAGGATAGTATCAAAAACTGCCCTTTACAAGTGCGTTATGAAAATTAAATATAAAGCCACGAGTATAAAAGTTAATCGATTCTAAATTTATACAAATATGTTCTGATATATTTAAAACAAATGTTTAAATGATTAATGTAACATGGCAACCCTATAGCCAATAGCACAATATTAACCGTTTACCATTTACATATAATATGCCGTGTAATAATATGCTATATATATATATATATATATATATATATATATATATATATATATATATATATATATATATATATATATATATATATATATATATATATATATATATATATATATATATATATATATATATATATATATATATATATATATATATATATATATATATATATATATATATATATATATATATATATATATATATATATATATATATATATATATATATATATATATATATATATATATATATATATATATATATATATATATATATATATATATATATATATATATATATATATATATATATATATATATATATATATATATATATATATATATATATATATATATATATATATATATATATATATATATATATATATATAAATATACAATATTGCCACGCAATAAAACCCTTTTTTTAGTAAGAAAAGACTATACAAAATACTTAAAATTCCGCTTTGTAGGAAAAATTAAATAATATATTTTTATTTAGGGCGCATTTTCATTGGTCGATAGGGCCCGCATTCGGGATGCGGGAGATTTCTGTAACACATGCCATAGGGCCCGCAAAGTGTTTATCGTTTTCACTGGTCGTCAGGGCCCGCATACGGGGTGCGGGTGATTCCTATAATGCGTGCGATAAGGTCGTTATTCCGAATGTGGATATCACCCGCACACGTTTAATCGACCGAGTTATCGACCAGTGGATTTCATTGGTTGTTAGCTCGCATGCAGGTACTCCGCGCATTCGGGCTAACTACCGACTTATCGACCAATGAAAATGCGCCCTCATTAGGCTATTTTCGTTCACCATTATAAATTTCTTACGTTGAGTAAAATTTTTTTTTTAATATGAACTGTATGGCGACTTGCGGAAATAATAGATTATTACATATAAATACAGATATATAGTTAATAAGATACACATTTATAACAACAGTGTCCATAGTATAATATATATTAATAAAAAAAATAGTACATAAAAATAACAATCAACCTTTTTTGTTTTTGTGCAATACATATTAAAACATTATATTATGATGAAAGTAAACGTTAATATTCTATTTCATCTTTAAGGCTTACTCTATCATTTGAAGTAATTTTAGTTTACATGCTACAGTTACTCTGTACTTATAACATTATAACTTGTTTTTTTTTTTTAAATAAAAAGCATACATTTATTCATATAATATTATATTCAATAATCATCTAAAAATATGAACAAAATAAAATATTTTCCTAAAACATAATGAATCAAATTGATTTGGTTAAAAACAATTGTTTTTGTTTAATAATTTGAATTGTTTATTATTTATACTTTGGATATTAGCAGAAAGTTAATTAATCTTCATATAAAAATATTAAATAAATAATATAACACATATTACTATTTATATATAATTAATTATTTATAGACATCCTATTTATGTTCACAAAATTAATTATTCTTCACCTAGAGTCTATTTTTGTAGTGACATTATTGTTTATGTATACAATTGTTCCACCGATTACTTCTTTCTAATTATCAATCATTACATATGGTATATAAAACACTATATATGATTATATATTTTAATACCCTAATTTAATAATTTGTCTAAATCTTATTTATAATATAATTATTAATACAGATAAAAGTTTATTAGAGTTTTTTTCATTTATTGGGATTTAAAGTTAAAAGTCACAAAAGTGATTTCATTATTTTATTTACGCATTTAATTCCATTGTTTACTACCTTTATATATACACTGTTCTTTATTGAGAGACGTTTTCTTTTGTTATATATTATATATTATTTTTGCATAAGTATTTCAGTTAATAATGATTTATAATTTTGAATCATATTTACAATATGAGAAACCATTCCACTGTTGTTTTGTCTGTGGCTCGTTTTTATTTTATTTTTTGTTTACCCTCGAAATGACAAATGAAGTAACTAGTGTCAAAATGGCTTTACAGGACATTATTTTTTTAGTTAATAAATTAATTATTATAAATATCTAGCCCAATATTTTTTTACATTAAGTCATTAATATTTGTTAGGCCGTTTTGAAGATGACAATTTAAGGAGTTAAATTTGTTATACGTCTTATACTTTTAGTTATAATTATTTTTTAAATGATTGATTTGATTTCTAAACGTTATATAGATTACGAGTGTGATATACCCTTTATTTGGATTGATAGTATTAGATAATTTAAGAAATTATATAAGTTGTTAGCGACTATAGGAACTGCATAAAAAGTATTTATCCAGACAATACGCAATTTTTTTTAAGATATGAATATTTCGGCACCTTTTTTTATCAATTATCTATATGTGACAGCTGTCATTTGAAGTTGACATTAGATTTCGTTATGTTTGTGTAAATTATGTTAAGAATATGAATAAAGTTATTAAAAATTGTAATTGTTTTTTTTTTCAGTATTTAAAGAAACCTCACAAATTTTAGTTTTATTTTTTTTATAAAATGTCGATGCCCGGTTTATTTTCCAGCACATCTCAATATGGCCGATTACTTTTTAAATTCATTTTTTATATAAGACAATGAAATAAACAACAAAATGGTTACCTAAGCTTAACTAAAGTCGTCAACTCAGTACATAAGAACCTTAAATTAAAACAAACTTGTGATAGTTTAAAGTTTTAATTATTTTTTCCTGTTAGAGGTATGTCAGGCGGTACTTGTCCATCTAAATGCGGGTAGAATGCGCCGGGAGCCCCCATTGCTATATTTGTCGGGGAATCACCTGAACGTGGGTAGGGGTGATGAGGAGGCGCACCCATCCATTGTGGATACCAGTAGAGGCCCTGTGCAATAAGAAAATTTAAGTTTTAAATAAATTAAAAAAAAAAACATTTTTCGGTATGTTAAAGTTTTTTTAGAAGACAATCTATTTTAAATGTATTATTTAACGTTACATTAGGTTGGACAACTTAATGCGGTTAATTTTTAAACAAAAACGTAACTAAATTCAAAGTATATATATTTTGAATTACATATTTTAGGTAATATACTTTTTTAGCTAATATAGCTTCACCTTACGTCTATAAGTGTTCTTTTATTGAAGCATTGCGTGTTGAGTTGCCGGACTCAACGCCGCGCTTTGCCTAGTTGCCAGAGCGAAGAAATTGGAAATAGAAAAACTCCTCTCATGGGAATCGAACCCACAAACCGTCAGGTTTACAAGCAGACGGTACGCCTTTGCGCCACGACGGTCATCATCTCAAAACTCTTAACTGGTATTTTGTTGACATCTTCCTTTGATATTTCACATATAAAGGTTCTACTGTATTAAAATTTATAATATAATACACAAACGGAAGTGATATCTATTTTTTTTACCAAATTGAACTAAAAGTAAATTAAATAAATATATATACCTTATTATTTCCCGCGCCAGAACAAGTGTATCTGTACTCGTTGACAGTGAGCGGATCTAGATAACTAATGCCGGCGATGGAACCGTAGTTCGGTGGGAACATAAACCAGCAACCGTCCAAAGTATCTAAAAATCAAGAAAAATATAAAAGCATTTGTTTTCTTTGTTAAACAAAGATAACTTGTTAGTGGAGAACGGAGTGTCTTAACACTAGGTTCCACGGTCCCTGCGGTCTCCTCTGTCTACTCTGGTATATGCGGAACAAAGCTAGAAAAAAATCTTGTTAAATTGTTTAGGTGCTTCGATTTTCACTATGTACTCAGTCATTATGTACTGGAACTCGAATGCTGGTTTTCTTTTAGAATACCAAAAATAATTTAATTCCCCGAGTGGGAATCGAAACTACAATCACTATAAGATGCTCCAATACACCAACATATTAGTTATTTATACGATTTAAGCTTATATTGAAGCTATTTATACAATTTAAGCTTATGTTTACGTTTGTCTGTATCTGATTTTATGCACTGCCAATTATGAGTATGAAGACTGGACTGGTCGAATCTCTCAAATGTTAAAGCTAACTCGCAATTGTTTTATAGCCATACTGTTTTTTTTATAGCGTGAGCTTTATCCCGCACATAGCAGTGTAGACAGAGGGAATCACAGGAAACGCGGGAACATAGTGTTAAAACTCTCCGTTCCCTGCTCTCCACGTTTTTTCGAGAAATTGCGTATTGATACACATATCTATATACTCAAGTCAAATAATAATACTGAAATAATAATTACATGTAATGTTGGAATAATCAGGTCCTGATGGCTCAGTAGACGCGCGGTACGCTTCTGTAGTCTGTTCGAGGAAGGGCGGTATTGGGGATAGCCCTGTGCCGGGATCTCCCGGGATTATAAATGGACCTGAAAAAAATATGATGAATTACAACTAATGAGAGTCGACAACAATTAAATTTGCGGTCGAAAGTATTTATTTTCTTTGAAATGAACTACAATATAAATTTGTAATGGTTATTTTCTGGCATATACGTATAAATTTTAAATTTGAAGATTTTTCCCTTCGTTTGTATGTACTTGGTTTGTACTAGTTTCTAATTTATTATCAAATTTTATAACTCTAGGCCAATTTGATGTACTCTGCAGATTTTGATTACGTAGTAAAAAATGAAGCATAAGTACTTTGATTTCGTTGATCTTCTAAAGATTGGCTTTTCTGCTCTTTAAAAGGTTATGAGCGTGAATATTTGACATGAATATCAAATATAAATCAAGTTTGATTTTTGTGATGTTTTGAAGAAAATAATTTTGAAAGGACAGACAGACAGACAACAAAATAATATTATAAAGATTCTATTTGATGTAAGTTAATGATGAAAATAAAGTAATAGAAAATCTATAAACTATGGTTATACTTATTGAATGGTCATATAAAAAATAATTAGTAATATGATTTCAATTTCAATTAAAAGTTATCATTTTGAAATAATTGAATGGGTTATTTTATTTCTTTATTAGCAAAAAAAAGCCGCGCTTGGTTCATCCGACAGTAGAAAAATAACTATGAAAGTTATACAAATTAGTTACCTCCATAGAAATTAGTGTTATTCCACTCGCAAACATGATGGTCACAAACCAACGGTGAGTACCTTTCCTTTGTGTAAAACGAATGGCCATTTGGCAGAAACTGAAAGACGAATTGGTAATCGTTTTATAAAAGTTTCGTGTAAATATATTTAACCGATCGTTTGATTTCAAGTAAAAACTTTCTCTTACATACATTTTTTGTATATATTTTTTTTATTTTGATACAAATATCTCAATAAATGATAACAGTTAAGTCATAAAATTATTTATTTAAGTCAAAGTAACTTTTTTTATAGCTTCAAGCTCGCTCAGAGCAGGATAGGCAGAGGAACTCAACGCCGTGTTTTGCCTTGTTTCCAGAGCGAAAAAAATGGAAATAGACAAATTCATCTTCTTCGAGTGGGTATCGAACCCTCAAACCGTCGCGTTTACAAGCAGACGCTTACGCCTCTGCGCCACTAACTTATTTAATACTTAAAATTACTCACCAGTAAATAATCATAATGCCTAAATCTTATTCCCTGTATATTGAAGTCCAAAATAAAAGACCCAGATGTTATAATACAGGATACAGCGGTTAACGGCGGTAATTTATACATAATGAGACCGCATTTGACGATTGCTTTTGGCATCGTTGACACGTCCCTTATGTGCTGTAGATTTTTTTTAAATGGAAACCTACGGAACATATCAAAGTGGTGGATACGGAGTACAGAGGTACATAGTGCGTGGATACGGAGAGTTAAGTAGTAAACTCAGTTTGTTTATATAAAGTGACATTATCCATTGCTACATTTCATCTAATCAAGATGTTTACATAAGTTTAGAGACTTCTGACTGTAGCGACGCGAAGATTGTGGCTTCGACACTTTATCTGAAAAATTATGATACTTAAATTATTCAATTTCTTTCGAAAAATGTATAGTACGTAACATTCTATACGTTCCCTCTGGCTGCGAGAAACTTGCTTTTTTATTTACTTATATAAAACAAATTAAAAAAAAACTACCTAAATATACATATCCCTAAATGACACTCCAAACCATGTATATAATTGTCCATTTGGAACGCAACATTCGGATCTTCTTCCAAAAAATACTTATTATCATCCATAAAATGTAAGAAGCCAAGGAAGTGGAACCCACGATCTTTGCAGTAGGGAGTGATGCCGCGTCCCATATTGTAAATGTCGCTGTATAATTCCGATATGAAAATATAAACATTCTTGCCACAATAATATTCTGTAAAATAAAATAAATCTGTGGTAATGTTTTACTCCATTAAAGTATCTAATGTTAATTTTTATTATTTAAAGTAGAGTGCTTAAAATGACAACAAATACATTACATATTGAAAGTTATACCTATTTACTTATGCTGCACTTGTGTATTGTACCTATTTAAATTGGCATACTATCAATTATAATTTTACTAAAATAAATATTGCATACTGAACTTAGTAAAATTGACAAATAATTTGTGATTGTAATGACCGCACTTTTAGATCTAATTGGCTTTACATTTTGATGAAATTTACATGACTTTCTTATAATATGTTTGTCACTGGGTTTTCAATGATCAAGTAGGTAAGGTCTACCCCTACGACCCTTGCATCATATATTATTCTTACCATTCTCTCAAAGTACTCATTTTGCATCTATTTTCTTATACTTTCTATAATATAATATTTTTTTATAAACATATATATGATACTTATATATATTTTACCTTGACTTAAGTAAAACTCGGAGGGTACGGCTCCTCCAGATGCCGAGTTATATGTAGCCACTCTTTCATTTTTAATTGCATTGTGATTATCGTACATTGTTAACATGTTGTCTATTGCATCGTCCAATGCAATCAAAAGTACCTAAAGAATAAATTTACGACATTACATATAATATGTATTGGTAAAGAACAAAATTTCCAATAAAGCAATAATAAAATAAGAGTAGTATGTGATTAAAAATAAATCACTGGCCAATGGAGCCTAAGGAGAAACATCATACAGCTTTTTTAGCTAAATCTGCTCATCCGGGAGATTCAACAATCGATTCCACAATTACCAGGGTTACCAGTAAAGGAATTTGTTACGATAAACATATTATTAATTTGTGTCAATTAATTGTATATTTGTAAAATTTGACTAGGTAATACTAATAGACCAACCCGGTAGGGCGATGATAACACATGATGACTATGGATTATAGTGAAAACTCGTCTCAGCTTTTATCAATTTTTAAAGCAAGTATCACAGTAAGTAAAACAGCTTGAACTTTAACTGAACCAACTTAAATGACTGCTGTTTAATCTGTCTATATATTTTTTGTTTCAGCTTATTGTGATATTATGTGCGTTGTGATTGGCCTTAGACTACAAAATTTCTCTCCGGCTTTATAAAATTAAATAAATCAGAAAGATTTATTTATTTAAGATTTATTATCGATTATGGATTATTTTTCCATTAATTTTTTAAGTATTCTTTTAATTCTTTAAAGTAACAGATTACCTTTAGTTCCTTGATATGCATGTTAATAAACCTCCCGAGGTGATCGGTAGCGATGTGCACGTGCTCATTTATGATGTACTGCAAAGAAAAAAAAAACGTTCTAATTTCTTAATTGGATTTTCTTTATTTCGTCGTCAGCCAATCGCAGTCCACTGCTGGACGTAGGCCTCCCCAAGTTTGCGCCAAACATTCTGATCCTCCACAACCATCATCCAGCCTGCTCCGGCAAACCTGCGTATATCGTCGGTCCAGCGAGCCGGAAGGCGTCCTACACTACGTTTGCCAAGACGCGGTCTCCACTCCAGGACTCGTCTGCTCCAACGGCCATCGGTCCTGCGGCAGACGTGGCCGGCACATTGCCACTTCAGCTTGCTAATTTTTCGAGCTATGTCGGTCACTTTCGTTCTCTCACGGATAATTTCTTTATTTGTATATTTAATAATATGTGAAGACGAGCAAGCTATATTCAACGCATTTATTGTAAAATAATAATATGGTATGAGGACCGTAGTGACACAGAGGCATAGCGTCTATCTGTAAACGCAACGGTTTGTGTGTTCGATTTCCACTCGGGAAGATAGATTTTTCTATTTCTAATTTCTTCGCTCTGGTGACTAGGCAAAGCGCGGCGTTATCTTGCGCCACATAACACGCAATGCCTCGAAAAAAGGTGGAAAGCAGGGATTTAGACAGCAGGGACGAAGCAACGGAGTGTCTTAACACTAGGCTGCTATGGTTTCTGTGCCATGGCACCCTGCCATGTGCGCTATAAGCAAAAAGTTATAAAAAATAATAATATGGGTAAAATAAGAAATGGAAAACGTAAATTCAACCATTAACTTTGGTATTCTACGGGAGTTGTAAAGATTTTTTACTTGTTTTTTATTAAAAATAATGGAAGAACCTGATCCGGTGCCCGTTTAATTTTCATCATCTCGATCTGATAGTGGGCTAGGTGATCAAGCTTGTCCGTGGGGTCGTGGCCGTAGATTTCGTAAGCATCAATGATCATCGCCAAGGTGATGTTTTCGCTCGGCTCTTGGCAACATGGGTGACGTCGTATGTCATAAGCGTCCTTTAAAAAATAAAATTTCATTAGAAATTTACCTTTTTCGTAATAACATTAATAAACTGTCTTTAAGTTCTTCGAAAGCGGCACTATTAGAAATATTTCTTTATATTAGTTTTTAGGTATAGAATTGACAGTAGAGGTAAGTATTAATGCGCATTTCATAAATGGCGAGGGAAGTTGCACGGGTTGCAAATGAAATGCAGGGATGGTTTCTAGTTTAAGGAAGTTTGTAATCTGTACTTTCAAAAAAAAATTAACTATATGTCTGTCTGTCTTTCTTTCAAGAATATTTTACTATAAATTTTCTATTTAAATTACTTCTTAAGCCATTTTTTTTCCGTTGACATGATTTTACATATAAAATAAATAAGTAGTAAGAAACTATCGGCGAACAAGTGCAACTTAACTGATAATTATTTTTAATTTCTCGTAATGTAGTGAAGAAAAAAATTGTGAGTTTATTTTCTGAAATTATTTGAAATTTGACAACCGACTGGTAGCGGTAGCCACAAAAAATATTAAAATATAATTAATGATATTTGTACCTACAACTATATCTCTCAATAGTATCATTTTCTTAAACAGATTTAAATATCTACATAAAGAGTACGCACATATATCTATAATATGATTTACTTTAATATAATCAATAAGTTTAATTCGTAAGTTGTTAAACTTGCAACAGTACTCACCATCATTTGTAAAAGACATATTAAATAAATAAATGATAAAAAAGCCCGAGCACTGGACAAGTTCATATCGCTACACAGCACATAACAACTGCGACGTAAGACCAATTACGAGATTTTTATCAAACAATAAAAATAACATTTAAATTGTAAAATAAAAATATTTTAGGAAACTTTTCTTTTATGTTTCATATTTTGCGCATATTTAGTCCACTAAACATACAAAAAATGCTTAAGGAATACAGATAATAATTTACTATTATCATTTATTGTTATATAGGTAACAAATATATGAATATTTGTTTATATTTACTTGTAATAGTTTATATTTCTTTCTCACCTACCTCTTTTAATATAAAGTATTTCTTTTCGCCCTAAAGGTTATCTGGAAGAGATACCTACTAAACCATAAGATCGCCTTTTGTGTATTCATCATTTATATATAAATAAATAATAATTTGAACGCGCTTATCACGCCGCGTAATTCGTATGCAACTTATACTTTATACAATTTCTTTCGTTGTTAGAATCTTTGTAGAGATGTTAACAATGAAAACGTTTAGCTTAAAAATGTTATAGCTCTACTAGGTATATCTACTATTCATAAATATAAATAGCAAAGTTTAACGTCTATGTTATTTACAGGATATGAATGCAAATGAGAAGCAAATAGAACTTCTCTATTCCCCAATGTCGAATTTACCTACATATTACGTAACAAAACGTATTACCCACATATTACGTAGCAAAATGTAGTCTAAGGATCTAGATAGTTAAAATAACAGATTTAATATGACATTCGAGGCATTGCGTGTTGAGTGGCGGAACTCAAAGCCGCGCTTTGCCTAATTTTGCCAGAGCGAAGAAAATGGAAATAGAAAAATCCATCTTCCCCGACTGGGGATTAAACCAAGAAACCGTTGCGTTACAGGCAGGTGTTGCGCCTCTGCGCCACGACGTCAAGTAAAACCAGATACCCCGTAATAGTTTAAAACTAGTAATACTAAAAATGTCATATAATTAGCTCAGCGACATGCTCGCTCATATTTAGCTTATGGTAATTCAATTTTGTTTCATTTTTTAGATTAAAATAAGTTTTTTTTTCATGTCATATGATTAAGTTAGAGTATTTTAGCTCCAAATTGAAAACTTTTTTAAAATTGATTAGTATATTTCAGACGTTTTGTAATAACTTTATTATAACTGTAATTATATTTATATATACTTACTATATATAACAACATTTTACCGAGCTTTTTTCCAGATTTTTTTTCATATTAGACCTACAAATAAAGAGTCTCAATAAGTTATATTATATCCGGTTATTATAGAGGCATTGTGCCAAAGAACGAATTCGCTCATATCGATCGCTCTGCCGCGCATCTTCTCCGCGTCGAAGTCACCCAAACGACTACAACCGTGCGAGCAGCCATTGTAATAAAGAAAACCTTTTAAAATGGTCTAAACCATCCAAAATACTCATTTAGTTTTACAAAAGTGACAATAAAAAAATTAAATAATATTTGAAAAAAACAATTATCGCATATACCACAAAATGGATGCAAAAAATATTAATTCAACAATGGCTGCTCAAACCGAAGGCACGGCAAAATAATAATGTAAAGTTAATTATATCTAGTGTAGTGCAAAGAAGTCTTCCATTTATAGTAATTAATATTAGGATTAAAGTTGGTAAAATAAAAGGTAGTTTTAAAAATACAAGTCTTCCTGTTACGTCAATTTTGACATATACTTATATATATATAAATTGAGAAAAAAGTTTAATATATACGGTCAAGTAAGTTAAAAAAGAACAAAATGATCAATTTGGGACGTATCAAGATACCACCGATCAAGAATGTACTGGATGTGGCGATGCAGACTGTGAGGCAGCAGGTACCTGAAAAGCCAGGGCAACCTCCACGCCCGTCGCAAAACGTTAGATTTGCTAATATGGGTAAGTTAATTCTTAGTATTCATATTAAATATAATTTGAATTAGTATATAATTTTATCGATATAACTAATTCGTATAAGTTGTTCTTATTTTTTCTTTCATTAAAAGATGAAGATATAAATACACACTATCAATAATTTAAAATAAAAGAAGTTCTTCAATTTCTTACGTTATAGTATCACAATTTAAGGAAATTAAAATCGATTAGCGTTATGTAATATTTACTTGCCTCAGATATGGGAGAAAGCTGTGAGCTATCTACAATGAACGAAACCACTTCACCAACATATCAATCTACAAACCCTACTAATCCATTTTTGAGTGGACAACTACAGGCTGAAGACTCTTTTACCAGCTATCAGAACACTTATCCTCAGCAAGATGGAGCACCTAGGTAAGCTCTTCTCACACTATTCTTACACACATAAGTTTAAATGCAAAAAAAATATGTAAAAAAAACTAAAGGGAATTATTTCATCGTTAGGAGTCTGACATTTTTTTGTTATTCTTAGAACTCAAAGCATGCAAAGCGTAGATTTCTACGCTTCATCAGAAGAAGGTGGCTTCGAAGAAGGTGGTGGAAAGCCAGGTGCCAAGATTAACGAATTTCAAGCTGCCTGGAACGTCACTAATGCGATTCAGGTAAGCTTATAAAACCTTACAAAATACTTAACTTTTGTATTTTTTATACTATAACTTTATTTCCATTACAGGGTATGTTCGTTGTATCTTTACCCTTCGCCGTACTTCAAGGAGGATATTGGGCAATTGCTGCTATGATTGGAATCGCACATATTTGCTGCTATACAGGTAAAATCCTTGTTGAATGTCTGTATGAAGACGATCCGGTCTCAGGACAGCGCGTACGTGTACGTGACTCCTATGTCAGTATCGCAAAAGAGTGTTTTGGAAGAAAATATGGTGCAAAAGTTGTCAATATTGCTCAAATTATTGAACTTCTCATGACCTGCATTCTATACGTCGTCGTGTGTGGTGATCTAATGATTGGTACTTTTCCAGACGGCTCTATCGATACACGTTCGTGGATGATGTTGATTGGCATATTTTTGTTGCCATTAGCATTTCTAAAATCATTAAAAAGCGTCAGTATGCTGTCATTTTGGTGCACAATGAGCCATCTCATAATAAACGCCATCGTTCTCGGTTATTGTATTCTGTACATCGGTGATTGGGGTTGGTCGAAAGTGAAATGGTCTCTAGATTTTGAAAATTTCCCCATCAGCTTGGGCGTTATAGTATTTTCGTACACGTCACAAATCTTTTTACCTACTTTGGAAGGTAACATGGAGGATCGATCTCGATTTGAATGGATGTTAAATTGGTCACATATAGCTGCTGCAGCGTTCAAATCTATTTTTGGATATTTGTGCTTCTTGACATTCCAAAACGATACTCAACAAGTGATCACCAACAATTTGCGTTCAGCTGGTTTTAAGGGACTGGTCAACTTCTTTTTAGTGATCAAAGCTATACTCAGCTATCCATTACCATATTACGCTGCATGTGATTTACTGGAACGTGTCCTTTTTAGAGGAAAACCTAAAACTATATTTCCGCCAATTTATGCCTTAGACGGAGAACTAAAAGTATGGGGGCTCGCTTGGAGGCTTGGTGTTATAATGTTTACTATCCTCATGGCAATTTTTATACCACATTTTGCTATACTTATGGGTTTTATTGGCAGTTTCACTGGAACTATGTTGAGTTTTATATGGCCAGCATATTTTCATCTTAAATTAAAGGGCAATCAACTTGACACCACCACTATTGCGTACGACTATTTCATTATAGGGCTTGGCGTTCTCTTTGGAATCATTGGAATGTATGATTCGGGCTCGGCGCTTATAAAAGCTTTCAAAATTGGTCTACCGTTTTAATTTGTCATAGTAATTTAGATAATTATTATTGTTGAACTATTTTTAGATTTATGCATTTTCTTCATGTTAGCTGTGCACAGTTGCAAATTGGTTTCATTGTAATTGCAAAATATTATCTAGTCTGATCATCTGATGTGATTAAATTTTATATATATTTTAGCTATAGGTGTAAGGTTACTAGCCGTTACGTTACAATGTTCAAAATGTCTTCCAATATTATAATATAGGTTTCGTGTATATACTTGTACTAGATGTTTAAATAATATTTACAACTATTTAAAAGAATCTAATGTCTTCCAAATGATGTATTCGAAACTCTTCGACAACGAAGTCTTCCATAATATATAATCTATACACTATTATAAAATATATGAAAAACGCTTAAATTTAAGATAAACAAAAAAAGAGATATGTCAATTTTATGAAATTCTTACCATATGTTGTTTTTAAATGTTATTCATAAAAATACCTTTTGCACATTTGTTTTAAAAATATATTGTATCTGTGTGAAAAAATATTTTATTTTTAAATTTAATCTATTATCATTATTACTCTGCCAGGAAATAAAAAAAAATTGATTATCTACTAATATTTTAAATATAAGTACTCGTTGTTGATCATATGTATATCATAGAAGTAATTATAGAAATATGTACCTAAATATATGTTGTTTTATGTGTAGAGCATTGATTGCTAGGAAAATATTATAATGGAATATGAAATTAAAAAATAAGATGACAATAACAAACAGTAACTATGTATATTTATTGTTATACAAACATATCTATTTATTTTATATATATATATATATATATATATATATATATATATATATATATATATATATATATATATATATATGTATATATATATATATATATATATATATATATATATATATATATATATATATATATATATATATATATATATATATATATATATGTATGTATGTATTTAATTTAATATAATAATATGTATTTATAATTTGCAATACTGGTATCCGAATAAATAATTTACAAATATTTGTACATGCAGTACCTAGTATCGACATTTCGTTTCTTTTTCAAGAAGCTTAAAGTGATATTACGATATTTCCCCTGGAAAATGTTTTTTTTTTATACTATTTATTTAACGATATGAGTGTAATACAGTGGCTTTACACGTTTTCAATTGCTGGACTATTAAATTTTGTGTCACCCAATTCGAATTAGCACTACTTATATTAATTGTATGAGATATTATTTTTTAACATATTTCTGAACTATTTTCAAATTTTTATCAGTATCCATGATGTCTTTTTATTGATAGAATGTGAAGTATCGTACTATTTATTTTTTCTGTAATAGCAAAAAAATCCCACTACTTTATTATACTGCATATGAAACAGATTTTTAAGATATTTATTAATTGTAATTCTATATATATATATATATATATATATATATATATATATATATATATATATATATATATATATATATATATATATATATATATATATATATATATATATATATATATATATATATATATATATATATATATATATATATATATATATATATATATATATATATATATATATATATATATATATATATATATATATATATATATATATATATATATATATATATATATATATATATATATATATATATATATATATATATATATATATATATATATATATATATATATATATATATATATAATTTTTTTGTTTGTATAAAATATTTAAAAAATATCAAATAAAACACACTGTTTTCAGCAGAAGCAATATACTAGGGTAATATATAGAAAGTTACAATGGAAATCTTATTTTGCCTTTAATTGTTTTTTTTAATTATTTTAGAGAGCTGTCAGTAACAAACGTATATTCTTAAAATTATAGGTACATTCAAGCTTAGATAAATCAGACACCTTGTCAAAAGTGTCATAAACAGATAAAATAATACTTACTGGATTAATCGACTATATTTAACTAATTGATTATATATAGATTATTTATAAAAATGATATATATGCACAAATAATTTAAATTATTTATTCAGCACCTGTGTATAAATAAGAACAACACTAAAATCAAAACGACAGTCTTCCAATTAAATATAATATTTTTACAGGAATTTTAATAAATATTTATATTATGTATATTATTGTTTATATAAATGCAAAACTCATTAAATATTATTATATTTCTTTTTTAAAAAAAATATATAGATATAGATCTTAATACATTCGGCCTTTGACATGTCTTCCAATAAAAAAAAATAACTAGCCAAATATAAAAAGGAATTGATTGTTAGAAAGTTTACAAAAATATATATCTACGTGAAAATAATGGTTAAATCAACGTACTTAGCGAAAAATTCATAATTACTGTTGTTTTGAGAGCGTAGTAAAGACCCCATGTGAGGTTTCCTTACGTTACATGAAATACTTAATGCTTATTGACAATTAGAAATGTAACCGAGTGCAATAATGTTTTATAAATACTCATTACGCATAGGTATATTGCGATGGAAAGAATTCTAGGTGTGTATTTTAAATATTATAAAATGTTATTCGATGTTAACTTTCATTTATTTACCCCTTTCCCAGCTTTTTTTAATTTAAGTATATCATATTAGATATGTAATGAAAAATTCATAACTAAAACTAATTTATGTCAGAGGTCATTGAGACACTGTCTATTAGTAAGCACGATGGTTGTGGGTTTGATTCTCACTTGAAGAAATAAATTTTTCACTTTCCCGCTCTAGCAAAATAAAGGGCGAATTCGAATCAATTCCATTTAATACGCCATGTCTCGAATTAAAGCAAAAATCAAGGAACGGAACGAAAGGAAGGAAAAGGATCAGTATCTACATTATATTACTATAAATAATATAGGAAGGTAAATAAATTAAATATACAAATATTTCTTTATATATAATGATAATATATAATTATTATTATTAATTTTAAAGTGTTATTCGACATAAAAAAAACTTTTCTAATAGTAGGTATTTAAAACTGAACTATTTAGACCGAAACAGAATTTGAATTAGTGTCTCTCGAAAACTCTCCAAGCGCATTAACTACTAAGCAATACGCTCAATTTAATTAACAAATTATTTTGAAACCACAATTTGTCTTTCAGAATATAATATAAGTAATTGTTATTAAGTTTTTATCAGAAGCTATAAAACTATAATTGTAACAATTAAAGCACATATCGTAAAATGATATTGGAATTTAAATCAATAAAAGAATTTTAATTGGTAGGCAATTACATGTGGATACAATGATGGAAAAATGGAGGGTTCTATACGTGCACGCGTTTTATTTGCGTTATGCATTGGTTTTTTGCAGTTAACAGTAAGTATGAATGATAAATTAAATAAATAATATTATATAAGATGTAATTACATTTTTTATTTCTCTTTACATATATATAATATTCTATTATGTTAAAATATAATATATTTAGTAGGTATACTTAAAATAGTAAGTTTGGGTAAATAATATTGATTTAATCATTTGTAAATGGCGTATCTCTTACTTGTTATAGAAAATTCTATAAAGTCGCATAAAATATGGTTATGAACTGTTTTCCTTAAATATTTTGTAATGTTTTATTGTACTTTAAGCTATATGTGTAGGTATATATGCTGACATACCTACATACGATGGAATAAACATTTTCTTATTTATCAAATTCAGAATTTCGACACTTCAAAATTCAATAATTATATGAAATATATTAAATCTATATTAACATAAACATATATATTTTATTTAAATATTTTCTATGAAAATTTACCTACGTATTACATATTCAGAATATTCAAATAAAGACTTATTTTTTTTTTATTTTTTTCGTTAGTCTCCCTACAACATTCGTAACCATCCGTGCTGTTTGGAACCCAACGAGAATCTCACTCTGGCAATGATAATAGATGCTTTTGAAATATACGGACACGACCCTACAGATAAACTTGACAACTTATGGCTTTATCAAAACGAAATGATGAGAATCAAGACAGCTGAAGATCAGGTAGGTAGATGACAGAGAATATATTTTTTATTGTTTAAACGGATACAAAAAAGAAATAAATTGTATAAAGCATAAAAGAATTTCGACGCGCGTGATGAAGAACGTATGGCTTAGTGGTCAGAGCGATGCACGGTGTGCAAGAAGCGTGGGTTCAAATTTCATTGCGTTTAATTTTTTTGTTTTCTTTAAGTACAGATACAATTGAATACAGATGTAGAGTGGTTTTATTGTTGTGGGGTGACAGCAATTAATACTGTCTAAATATTTATTTTACATATAATAAACCATATCCATAACGGTCAATTTTATTACGTGAAAAAAAAAACGTTATTGTTTTGTAATTTAATTGTTAATATATTGATTTTTGTTAGTGTTTATTAATCAAAAGTAAGTAATAAAATTGTTTTCAATTTATCAAAGTCTATCTTTATTTTGTTATATACAACGTTTTTACGGTGTTTAACAAAGAACATAATATGTTAAGACAGTAAATCCGTGTATAATATATATTTCAATTAGAATTAATTAAAAAAAGAGGACCGAGGATCGTGGCACAGAGGCGCTACGTCTGCCTTTAACGCGACGGTTTCTGGGTTCGATCCCCAGTCGGGGAAAATGGATTTTTCTATTTCCATTTTCTTCGCTCTGGCAAACTAGGCAAAGCGCGGCGTTGAGTTCCGCCACTCAACACGCAATGCCTCGAAAAAGGCGGAAAGCGGGGACGGAGAAAGCAGGAACTAAGCAACGGAGTGTCTTAACACTAGGTTCCTACGGTCCCTGCAGTTGCCTCTGCCTACCCTGCCATGTGCGGCATAAAGCGTAAAGATAAAAAAAAATAATTAAAAAAAAGATAATTTAATATGATATTTTCTTATTCTTACAGTATCTTATAAATGAACGAGTCCACTATAGCAACTGATCATTTGGGTAGATTTATTAAATTGCATATACAAGAATTGAAGGTAAGTTTGAAACTTCTTTCACTTCACGTTTTATTCCGCGTATGTACAAACCTAATGTCCAAATACTCTGCTTTCCACTTTTCGCCAGAAATAAGTAATGACAAATTTAAATTGAGAGTCAAGGATATCATATGTGTAGCTCTTTCAAAGAGGGCGGTGTTGGTTGATAAAGACTATAAGACGATGAATTTATGTCAATCGGGGATAGACACGAGCGAGCGGATTAATCAATTAATCAATGATGAACATTTCCACATTCATCACTCGCTGTTCAGTCGAGTCACGAGATGGCCTGATGGCCGATTAGACCGTCGTATGTACCTTCTGAGCAGCCATTGATGTTAATTTTTATTCTCTAGGTACGAAACACACTCGTTTCCGTATCACTACCTACTGTTACTACTTACTATTACGCTTAACTCGAATAAATTTGCACCGTTAAGGTTATTAAAATCTATTAAAATTATCTTACAAGTGAATACGTGTGACAGTGATTTCTACAGCACACAATTTATTTGTATTGGTATTAGAATAATAATTAATAATGTACTTTAATGTAAAATACAGTAACTATACTACATCCGCATTTCGCTTGCCTTTATAAGATCACTTTGAGGTATTGAGGCGATATTAATAGTTAAAAATCTGGGCTTTTAGCCCCTTAAATCAACAGAATTATTTAATTTGTAAGAAACTCAACACATAATCCAAATTTATAGAATACTCTCCGTTGATGTAAAATTATAAAATTTGGTAAGAAGGTTTGGATTCTATTGTACAAATATGGAGAGATAAATTCGGAAAAATTACGAAAAATTATTTAAAAACTTATAGTTTATTTTACGTAAAATGTTTGCACATGCCATGCAAAATTGAATGAATCAACTTTTTATTTGAACTATTATGATGAATTGATACCAAACCCTGAGTGCGCTAAACCGACTTTGCATTTAACCGATATTTTATTTTTTCACAAATTGTATATATCCAACACATACCTATATGAAATTAAATCTATACTTTTTCTCTTTTCTACTTTTACTTTATATACAATGTTTATAAAAATGAAATTTAAATATATATAAATATGCTATTACAAAATGTTTTCAAAGGTTCTCCTAATAACCCTAGACGATGTGATCGATAACATGCTAACAATGTATGAAAACCATAACTCTATTGCTGCGGAAAGGAAAGCCACGTACACAGGAGGACCTGTTCCTATGGAGTTTTATATCAGCCAAGGTATCATTTTTTTCACCAATCGAATAATAATATTTTCGTAAATATTTTGTTTTTATATATCTGTATTTGGTTTAACGCAGTATTCTCTAGAACTACCGACTCGAAATATAATTGATTTAATTGTTAATTTATTATGAAAGCCTATGTAGGCTCAGCAACCCAATGTATCTGCTATCAAAATTTTCACTGGATCAAAAATTCTCTATATATGTTGTTGTGTATAACAACTTTTATTCATACTTATATAATTATGAAACGAAGCCAGAAGTAAAAGCTAGTTACAAATAATGTATGTATGTGTTTATTTTCAAGATCTGGTGTACTGCGAATTAGTAAACAATATTTGAGATGGTTTTATATAAAATATGTTTTTATATAAAGCTGAATAAATATTTGAATAATTTTTTGAATGATTTTAAATTATTTTTCTTACTTATGTATAAATAGATAGAGCATATTGCTAAGACATTCCGTATCCACCTGAATTCTCTCGAGGCACTGCTTGTTGCCCTTCGTCTTTCTATAAAGTAGAAATGATCATTCATATTATCAGTTAAAGATATTTGTGTCCAAAAAGTAATTTGACATATTGTTACAGAATATTACTGCGGGAAAAACGTATATCTATTCGTATCCGAGCTCTACAGTGACATATACAACATGGGCAAAGGTCTGGCGCCGTACTGCAAGGACAGATCTTTTGTATTTTTAGGTTTTCTTCATTATCACGACGAGCAGAAATATTATCTGATAGACGATCCAAGTATTTCATTTCCGACAGACAATTATTTACACGGACTTGAATGTCATATTGGTATTTGTATATTTAGGTAATGCAGTCTACAACTTATGAAATTTTTAACTAGTAAATAATATATATTTTGAATTGCTATCATATGCCCAATACTATCTATAGACTATACGTGTCTGGAAAAAACTAACGAATTAATGAAATTGATAAAACTTTTATAAGACATTACACTTGTGATTAATTTAATACGCCGAACCGAACCTACTATCACAGCGTTATCCTACTGCGCCGCGGCGGTCTTTCTTGCCTCTAAATATTCTTTATATTTATTTCTTATACATATGTTATTTTAACAGATTCCCATTTAAAAAAATACTTCAAAAAGATAGAGATGTCTCAACACTACCAAAAGCCATAGTCAAATGCGGTCTCGTTATGTACAAACTACCGCCACTGACAGCTGTTTCGTGCATCATCACGTCCGGCTCCTTTATATTAGACTTTAATATACAAGGCTTGAGATACAGGCACTATGATTTCTTATTGGTAACTATAGTTTTTTTATTTCAAATATATGAATATACCATATTATAAGTTCATTTTAGTTAAGTCTAATAAACATTGATTAAGAGAAAGATAAGTGTCAAAACACTCTGTTCTATACTTTCGGAGAGAATTTAATCTCTTTAAATTTGGATAATGGAACTCAAAATAAATCTATTCTCAAATATGACATAAATATTACATAATATACATAAGGCGTTTTGAAATTGTGCCTTCTTGTTTCTTCTTATGTAAACGAGCTTTATGCTCGTTGAAATCTTCATCACACTTGCATTCTTTGAGTTTTTGTATAGATTTTATCTATTATAAATTATAATATTTATGATTAAAAAAATTATTGACAGACTACGCCAAACGGCAATACGTACTACACAAAAGAGGCTAACACGCCGCTGGTCTGTGACCACCATGTCTGCGAATGGAACTATACGAACCATTACGGAGGTGATTATTTTTATAATGTTAAATAATTTATTTATCTTCACGCTTTATCTAGCACATGGCAGTTCCTTTTGCTTAAAGGGAACTGCAGAAACCATAGAAACCTAGTGTTAAGACACTCCGTTGCTTCGTCCCTGCTTTCCACCTTTTTCGAGTGTTGAGTGGCGAAATTCAATGCCGCCGTATGCCTAGTTGCCAGAGCGAATAAAATGGAAAAAGAAAAATCCATAATAAAGTAAACACCTTTGCACCTTATCTTTCTTTATTTTATTTTATTAATTGAGTATATGATGATTTTGTATGAGATAGTACCTTAAGTAACCTTCGCTCTTCACTTTCAGTTTAAATTCGGCATATTTTTTCTACTCAAATTTTATCTTTAATTTGACTGTCTTTTGCTTTATTTATTTTTCCTATATTGTTATTGTATACTATATTTATTTCCTGAAAATATTAGGGCCATTTTTAATCCCGGGTGACCCGGGAACTGGAATAGATCCTGTGCCACCCTACATGGAATCCACACCTAAGCCCGAAGAACCCGAAGAGGAAAATGTCACCGTACCTTGTGAGTATGTTTTTCATACTATATACTAGGTAATTAATTTTTAAATATTTTAAATGAATTACCTAGTACATAGTATGAGATTAGAATCAAGAAAAAATAATTTATAACACAAATCATCTAAGTCGTTTTGTGTTAAACGCTAAAAATAAAATATGTAGATTTATTTATTTCGCTTATCATCCATAGTCTTAGTTCTAAGTAATTATAAATATAAAAAATGTAAAGATAAGATAAAAGTTCACTATGATTAATATTGATTCTATACATTATGTTTTAATATTTATATAATGAATATTTAGGCTAAGTTAAAAAGGATACGGTCCAAGTGTCTGTAGAGCTAATTACATTTAAAAAAAACGTTTTAATTAGCTTTTTCACGTCATAGAGTGGCACTCAGAAACGCGTAGGCTACAAGGCGTTACAAAAACGTTTTCCTCAACATTTTCCACACACTATTACAGGCCGTGTCATTTCTTTTTGATTAATTACAATTTCTCATCTAAATTGTCAATTTCAGATATTCTCGAGGGATGTTTATTTATGTACCCTCCAAACTACGGTTCAATAGCAGGCAAAAGCTACTTAGATCAGGTAGAGCTGCACGACGACCGCTTTACTTGTAACGCCGCCGGGGGAAGCAAAGTAAATCTTAGTGATTTTTATAAAAATTAATCAACCTGCTTACAGCCGTCTTTATGATTGGTTAATTAATTACTTATTATTCAATTATGAGGACCGTCGTGGCGCAGAGGCGCAACGTCTGCCTGTAACGCGACGGTTTCTGGGTTTAATCCCCAGTCGGGGAAAATGGATTTTTTAAATTCCATTTTCTTCGCTCTGGTAAACTAGGCAAAGCGCAGCGTTGAGTTCCGCCACTCAACACGCAACGGCTCGAAAAAAAGGCGGAAAGCGGGGACGGAGAAACCAGGGAATAAGCAACGGAGTGCCTTAACACTACGTTCCCACGGTCCCTGCGGTTCCTTCTGCCTACCCTACCATGTGCGGGATAAAGCGTGAGGCTAAAAAAAAAAATTATTCATTTATTACAGGGTCTCTACTGGTACCCACAATGGATGGGTGCTATGCCCCATCATCCTTACCCTACTTTATCTGACAAGAAAGGCGCCTTTGAACCGCCCGGGCCTTTTTATCCGCATCAGAACTTTGAAATGAATGATGACGACACGGACAACTAGGAAATAGTAAATAATTTGTATATAATATTGTGTTTCATTTGTTTTCTTTCGTAAGTAATGTATGCTTGAGAGTGTAAAGCAAATGAAAAACCTATTATTTTTGCCAATTTGCGATAAATAATAGAATATTCTATTGAAACTTACTTATTATTTTTACCAATTTGTGATATATTCTATTAAAAATTATTCCTTTTCAAATAAATAGTTTATTCTTATTTCTCAAAATTATTATTTATTAAGTCTTATTATAATTTATAACAGAAAAGCTTGTCTTGTGAGTTTGATATAAAGTGCATCTTATTTCAGACTTAGCTCTCCAGATTAGATTAAATTTACTATGTGATGTCTACATTTTTTCTTATAAAAACAGCAATAAACATAAATATTTTTTTATTTACAAATGGCAATAAAAAATTAAACTTAACAATTTAAATTCACAAATATACATAAAATTGTATAAACTTCAGACTCTCTTTTACAGATAACTTTCCAAAAACCTTCTTTCAACTTGACTGCCCCTTGGCAAAACAAAGAATGCTGGAGTCCCAGCTTTAAGCTCAAAATATTTAGTCACCAAAATATCCCCTAAGTTCTTATTTGCATCTATAATATGCGGCATTTTATCATATCCCTCAAAATATATATTAATATTATTACATTTGTATTTATTTTCTTCATCCCAAGGTGCTGGGAACAATTGTTCTAATTGATTCATTAAGGGAACACCTTCGGGGCAACTTTTAACAAAATCAGTCATTTGATATTCTGGATATAATAGAAGTACTGGCCACATTAACACACCATTTTCTATGTGAACTATCGAGTCTTGAGCTCCCGGCAATGTAGGCTCTAGTTTGGACAGGTCTATGTCATCTTCATCGTCACAATTCGACACTTTTATACCTCTTTGTATAATGGCTTTGATAAGATCTTCTTTCTGTTCGTCCCTTTTTGCATTGAGTCTCTGCTTTTTTCTTTCATCTCGCTCTCTTATCATCTTTTTTTTCTTTGCTTTATTTAGTAATTCTGTAATTTCGTTATTAGTACTCTCTTCCAATAATTTTTCACAATGTTCAATACATGAATCATATTTTCCAGCTTCTAAAGCTGCTTTAGCTGCTCTTATTCTAGCCTTTGAATGTTTTGCGTCAAAAGACAGTGCCTTCTCACTGTCAAATAATGCAGACCGGTAATTCTTTAAATACCAATGAGCAGCTGCTCGATTGTTATACAAACTAGCATTTATTTCAGCATCACTGCATTTAACTTTAATTCCTTCTGTATATCTAAAAAATAATATTTACAAGTTCATATTTTTATGTATTAACTGTTTAATGGATTAAGGTACAGAATTAACATATATTTACCCTATTATGGCCAATCTATAATTTTTGTGTTTAAAATTAAAATTTCCATCTTCTTTGTAATTGTTTGCTAGTTCTTCTGCAGTGTTTTCATCTGGATCATATTTAAGCTTTGCCAAGCCTTCTGCTAAAGGAGATAGTTCTCCAGTTTCAGGGGTGTTTTTCATAAAAAATGGATGTTTATCCATTTCTTCCTGTAAAAATATTCAGTTTATTATTAAAAGTCTTGACAAACATAAAAAATATTAAAATTTTGTGATAACAAACAAAACCTGTGATCATACCTCCCAGTTTTCTTCTGTCCAGCCATCTGTATATGTTTTTTTTTCTAAACCATCTATAAAATCATCAAGCTCTTGATCTAATTTTTTACATAGCGCAAGTCTTTCTTCATCAGTCATAGGCACCTTTTTATTATTCTCTATATCACTCATTTTAATACAATAACCAAAACCCTAGATTATTTTCATAAAGTTTATAGATAAATGATTTCTAAATTGAAACTGCTACAAGAAATTACGTTGTTACTATCAGAAGAAAGTAAATAATTTGTTCCTTAAATTAAATTCTTATTTTACTTATAAGTTATAACAAATTGTTTTGAATTAGAACTTGAGCTAACCTAAAATGCGGACACGGTAAAAATAATAATTTGACATTTGACAGATCACAGAAGCAATAATACGGTATATATATGTCAGTATTATAAAATAGTATACTTAAATTCATAATTGCAATAATTGATATATTGTTCTTTTGTTAAACTAGCGGCATACCTTAATTACTTGTATAATTTCTTTAAATTATTTATTAAGCACAAACTGAGATGATTTTGAGAATTCAACCAAATAAAAAA
Organism: Dione vanillae; assembly: GCA_037178615.1. Lineage (NCBI taxonomy): Eukaryota > Metazoa > Arthropoda > Insecta > Lepidoptera > Nymphalidae > Dione > Dione vanillae. The sequence goes on from JAZFAU010000270.1 coordinate 927,818, forward strand.
TAAATCTACATAATACTGTCAACTATGTGTAGGTATTATTTTACTTATCTTGGCGAATAATATATTTAATTCATAGTTAAATTATTTACAATAGTGGACTACGAAATATTATAATTTTGATAGCCGTCGGGATCTAAGCGGTCACGATTCGGTAGAATCATAATAGTCACTGACAAAGTATATTATATTATTTTCCCTGATGTTACTTAATCACACATCACCCATACATACCTACGATGTCCGAGAGTTCAGGTTTTTTTAAAAAGGTTTACGCTCGCTTTTTGAAGGTCTTAATGAAAACCTCCCGTGATATATTCGGTAGAACCAAGTCCCAGTCTAGAACAGAAATATTCAGTACTAGAACAGAAATGAGAACAGTATTCCATGTGTGGCCGAACTTGGGCCCAGTAAAGTTGAAGACTACATGCCGCTGTGAAATACTATCTCAATTAACCAAATATACCCAAGTTTTTGGAAACCAACTTGGCTATATCTTCTAAATTACCACAGAACGGTCTACGTAAGTATGATTATGCTTCTGAATTTCGTGCTCAACTCAACTGGCTCCCAATCCTTTCCTTCTTGCCTACGTTCCCACTTCACTGTTCTTCCTAATCCTTCATGCTCTAGGCGGTCTTGTGTCATACCGACACTCGACGTACACCAAATTCCTGCATAAATCTTTTTCTGTATATGCCGCATCTCATTGGAACCAACTTCCCTAAAATCCTTTAAATTTAAACTGAAAAAGCATTGCTATTGAAAATAGCTGACTTAAACGCAGTTCATAGTTCATCTTTAGTTTCTATATTTATTATATATTTATTTTTATATAATTTTTTTTATATAAAAAAATTGTATGTATATATGTTTATGTATGTGTCTGTGTGTATGTGAATATGTATATGTTTACATATGTGTATATGTATGTATATTATGTATGTATGTATATTTAAGCATATATTTATAAGTATAGTGTTATGTATGTATATACTATTTTATGAATTTTTAAATATATTTTGTTTCATCTTATTTGTTGCATTGTAATCAATCTCGTTATTTGGCACTCATTCACTTCCACTGGTTGGATGGAAGAGATTTCTTTTAGAGATAAGCCCGTCGTTGTAAACATTCTTTTCATATGTAAAATTTCTTTTTATTACTTTTATGCAATAAAGAATATATATAGAACTCGAAGATACCTCATCTCTCAATGTCGGCGGTAATGGTAGGGTTATGTAACTTAGCGCTTCCAAAATGAAATTTCTTGCTTAAATAAAATTGTTCTAATATTTGTTGGAACAAACTGGTTTTATCTTTGAATCTAATCACTTATGTAAATTACAATTAGTACCTAGTATTATACTAGTACTGTTATATCGATATAAAAATCGGATTAATCGATTTCTTTTATATCGACCACACTAGTATCAGATCGGATTGACATCCCTAGTGTAGTGTATATTGTCAATTATTCTTCTTATTGTTGTGGTTATTTTTAATATTGCAATTTTATTAAGAGAAGTAATTAGTTTTTATTACATCGTTGTTATTAAACTAATTTCAAATGGCTTCAAATAGCCTATGTTGACTATTAGAATGTGTAAAAAATTAGCTAAGTAAGTTTTACGTATGTTGTGTAATTAAAATACCGGTATAGTATATAAAAACAAATCATGTCTGACGCATGGGAAGAAATTCAAGCCGTCAAGAGTAAAAGGAACAGTTTAAGAGAAAAATTAGAGAAAAGAAAAAAGGAGCGACAGAACATACTTGGTGCTACTTTAACAAGTGATAAAAGTGAAGGTTCTCCTATTTCTTCTACCAGTGGGAAAGAGCGGGTTAATGCCGTGAGTCCGGCAACTTCAAAAAATGAAAGTAAATATCCCATAGTTTTTCCGTTTATTATTTTTAAAAGTAAATTTTGTATAAATTTACAACTTTTTGTTTCCAGCACAAGTGTCTGTAGAAAAAACAAAAACAATCCCATCAGTTTCTTTGGAGGTCCGGTTACTGCAAGTATTATCAGATATGCAATTACAATTACCAGCTACTGCCAGTGCTTTAATGCCAGGTCTGGGTGATGTTGATACAGGGATTGTTGCAAGCTTATTGCAAAAGTTTGCTACACAAAAACTTATTACGTAAGTTATGTTATGCTATAATTTGAGTATATTGAGCACTTACACAATCAGTATTTTGATTATATAAAAAAAAATTCTAAGGTATAAATTGAAAATATATTATACCCAAACCCAAAATATAGGAAATAGATATAACTTTTGTTTTATATTTATTATCAACATTAACATTATCAACAAATTAATTTATAGGATAACAGAAAGAACTGAAAGCACAACAGATGCAAGTATTGAAGTAGTAAGTGCTGAGTCTGTGAGATTGGCAGCAGTACTCGCAGCTTTAATGGAAGAACAGTCAACTAGTACTAAGAGAAAAGGTATTAAATATTATATAGATACTTAAAAAGTCACCTAAAATTTTAATTCATATATATTGTCTTTAAAATTACATAAAATTGTACTTAAATTTTATTCAGAGTTACTTATTGAAATATTTTTAAGGAAGCAGTTCTGTAGAAGAAGGACCAAATCCCAAAGTCTTAAAATCTACAACAGATGAAAAGAAAACTGGTAAAGACAATACTGATATAATGGTAATTATAATTTTGACTTATCTATTTCTTATTATGTAATGAGGGTTAAATTATTAACAAAATTATATATATTTTAGTCATTATTAGCAATGCCATCGAGTCGTGAGAAAGCAGTAAAGAGAGTGGGGGAGGAGATTATGGATTTGTTGAGCAAACCTACTGCAAAGGAGAAATCACTGGCTGATAAATTTAAAAGTCAAGGAGGTAACTTTTAAATTTGTTTCCTTTTGCCTTGGTGGATTACATCAAAACAATATATTTATATAGTCTTCATTGGTAACTGTTAAGCAAGTTTTTTTTATAGCTTCTCGCCTTATCTCGCACATGGCAGGGTAGGCAGAGGGAACTGCAGGAACCATACGAACCTAGTGTTAAGACACTCTGTTGCTTAGTCCCTGCTTTCCTTCTTTTTCGAGGCATTGCGTGTTGAGTGGCGGAGCTCAATGCCGCGCTTTGCCTAGTTTCCAGAGCGAAGAAAATGGAAATAGAATCATCCATCTTCCCCGAGTGGGGATCGAACCCAGAAACCGTCGCGTTTACAGGCAGACGTTTACGCCTCTGCGCCACGACGGTCCTCAAAATAAAAACAATATAATTAAAAACAATATAATTGAACCTGAGATTAGAGTATTCAACAAAGTCTATACTTTGTTTGTAGGGATAATGATGGCAATGTTGCACGCTTGAGAAATATCATTTATTTTTTTTATAGCTTCACGCTTTATCCCGCACATGGCAGGGTAGGCAGAGGGAACTGCAGGAACCATACGAACCTAGTGTTAAGACACTTTGTTGCTTAGTCTTTCCTTTTTTTTTCCGTCCCTGCTTTCCACCTTTGAGATATCTGATCTTGTATAAATAATAAAAATCTTCAGTAAAACAGTTAATGTTTGTTATTTATAGTACAAATATTTTTCAGTTGATAAGATTGTGAATTTTGACATTTGTTTGTTCTAAATGTACTCGTCTTGTAGAGAGAAAAAAGAACAAGATAGAAAGATCACAATAAGAAAAGCATTTTAAAGTGTGTTGTGTCATTGTGATACACTAGTTTTGCTGTGTTTAAATTTTTATACTTTTTGTCTAAGTAATATTTATTTATGTTCATAAAATAAACGAATTAAATTTAAAACTTACGTCAAAGTGTATTTTTTTTTCTAATTTATTGTAATTTGTGTATCGCAGGTGCCCAAGTAATGGAGTTTTGCCCGCAAGGCACACGTGCTGAATGCGTGCGCGCGTTTAAAGCGCAAGATGGCGACAAACCAAACGCAACGTACACATGCAAAAAGCTGCACTTCAAGAAAATAATACAGAGCCACACAGACGAAACATTGGGCGACTGTTCCTTTTTGAACACATGCTTTCACATGGACAGCTGCAAATACGTCCATTATGAAGTGGACAATGCTGATCCAAATGTTACAACAAAATCAACTGCCGCAGAGTCCATACAGAAATCAACGGCCAACGGGACAAGTGTTGTTCCTAAACCTGATGGGGTCTTAACTTTAACACCTCCTCAGTGGATACAATGTGACTTAAGATATTTAGATATGACCTTTTTGGGTAAATTTGCGGTAATAATGGCGGATCCACCGTGGGATATACATATGGAACTGCCCTATGGTACTATGTCTGATGATGAAATGAGGTGTCTCGGTGTACCACAGTTACAAGATAATGGGTTAATATTTCTATGGGTGACTGGTAGAGCGATGGAGTTGGGACGTGAGTGCTTAAAACTTTGGGGTTATGAACGTGTAGATGAGCTTATTTGGGTAAAAACAAATCAGTTACAAAGAATTATAAGAACAGGACGTACGGGGCACTGGCTTAATCATGGAAAGGAGCATTGCTTAGTAGGTATGAAGGGAAACCCTGAAAACTTGAACCGAGGCCTAGATTGTGACGTCATAGTGGCTGAAGTACGCGCAACTTCACACAAACCAGACGAAATATACGGCATCATAGAGAGACTTAGCCCTGGTACCAGGAAAATTGAATTATTCGGACGTCCTCATAATGTCCAACCTAATTGGATAACACTCGGTAACCAAGTGGATGGGGTACGTTTAGTCGATCCGGAGTTAATAGCTGCATTTAAAAAGAGATATCCTGATGGAAACTGTATGGCACCACCACCTCCTGACCCTGGACTACCATAAAACAGTGTATTAAAATAGTTAGTTTACTATAAAAAAAACAAATATTTAGTGTAATTCTGTTATTTTAAATGAATTTCGAACAAGTATACAACAAATTAAAGACAGCTGTGGTTTGAATGATAATTCAAAATATGTTATCATATTTAAATGTACAGTATTTACACTTTCTTCTTTAAATATAAAGCAACTATTAATAAATTATAATGTAATATTAATTATTGAACATGTTGTATGTAATTCTCTAAAGAATAAATTTGAAAATACAGCTTGTGTTACGGTTACATTTTACTTCTGAAATAGTTTCCTATTATGATGTAGTTTAGGTTATAAATTGATATTTGTAAATAAATTATATTTTCTTTCTATTTTCAATTTTTTTTATATCAAGTGCTTACGTGATTTAAGCAATAAACATATTCTTATTAATCGCCAACACATAGTAACCGATATTGGCTATAAATGGTCACATTTGTGGTGAAATCTATAACTGTTGGAATATATATATATATATATATATATATATATATATATATATATATATATATATATATATATATATATATATATATATATATATATATATATATATATATATAACAAATAATATCAGGCATAATATATTGTGTAACGTCAACTACATATAACACAATTTAAAATTTAAGAAGATTGTTGTGTGTAAAATTAACTTATTTTAGCCCGCGGATCGTAAACACATATATATTTAATATAGATAGGAAACTATATGTCTTAAATTGAACCTTGATTATGAGCATATAAAAAAATAATAATTTCCAGGTAAATTTCAACGGCTTACATGGTTTATATATGATGTGAAAATTAAAACTTAAGGACGATGACAAATAAATCAATAATTTTACTTCAAATTTATATTTACACCACGAAAAATTTTATAAAAGATACATAGGTAAATATTAATAAAACGGTACATTCGGCGATCTTCTGCCTTTTGGTGAACTTGGGCGGGGTCTGTTTAAACCTTTCGGCGATACCATTGGTGGCTTGTCTCTAAAACATCAAAATAACATATAGTGAGATTGTTTTTTATGTCCTCATCGCTTTATCCCGCACATGGCAGGGTAGGCAGAGGGAACTGCAGGATAGGAACCTAGTGTTAAGACACTGCGTTGCTTAGTCACTGCTATCTGCCTTTTTCGAGGCATTGCGTGTTGAGTGGCGGAACTCAACGCCGCGCTTTGCCTAGCTTCCAGAACGAAGAAAATATTAATAAAACGGTAAATAGAAAATTCCATCTTCCGCGAATAGGAAATGAACGCACAAACCGTGGCGTTTACAGGTAGACGCTACGACGTAGTGAGAATTGCTTGTGAATAAATGGCGGGAACATATTTACATCATGTTTATATAGTCCTTGATGGCGCAGTGGGATAGCGTTTGACTGTAAACGTGATTGTTGTCGGTTCGATACCTATACTTGGGGTTGTGTAATATTCATTTTATCATTATGGCAGACAAAACGTGTCTTTATATTCCACCATTTAACAAGCAAGTCTTGAAAATTGGGTGGAAATTTCAATTTACTATTTAATACAGGTATATGGAATATAACGGGAATTTGAAAATAAAATATTTAACAAAATAACAGAAGTTTCCTATATTTATATTAAATAAAATTCTTGTAAATTAAATTTTCTGATTATATATGTAATCAGGAATTTTAGCCAACCTTAAATCACGATGTATACCCGGTCGCGTCCCGTTACTACTTGTTCTGGAATTAACATTTCCAATGCTTGCTTTCTCTTTAAAGGTTGTGCTATAACATATTCACGTATATTTTCAAAACGAAGTTTGGTAGGAATTAAAAAAAATATAAAATTTATACTGAATTATTTACTTAATTTGACTGACTACGAATATAAGTAACACACGCTATGATTGTAGTGTTAATCTAGTTTATAATATTGTTTATAACTTATTTATTAATTCTACTTCCATATATATGTATATGACCAGACTGTCAACGGGAATCCATTTAAAGGAAGGAAACGATTTTGTGAATTTTCCCGCTTGTGCCGAAAAGATTAAAGAGAGTACGGAATATATTAATATTTATCAATGTTTCTAGAAGTAACAGAAAAATATAAAAAAGTTCTTTTATTACTTAAAATGTTAATCGCTATGCATAGTTTATGAAATATTAAACTCCAATATACCTAAGACAAAAACAATTTAACATAATAACTACCTGTTATTTTCGATAACGTTTTTTCCATTCCTCTCATTCGCTAACATTTCACGAAGCCTTCTTTGGAACTAAAATAACCATTATCATTTGTATTATTAAGGAATAAATGCATAGTAAGTATTTTTCTATATACAGTAGAGGACGTAGACATAGGAAATGTTTGAAATTTATTAACATATCAAGAACTACAGATTAGCTTAAGAATAGCTTACAAGTAAAAATTCAAATCTAATTGTTTGTTCATTTAAATTGTTATATCCCCTTAATAATAATTAAAAAAAATAAAGTACAAATTACAAATCTTAAAATGATTGCATGACCTCAAATGAGTAAATAACCCAAGTATGCTTTCCCAATATATAACCATCATAAGAAAGGATAAAAACCTTGACATATTTTTTAATCTTTGTAGCACTACAAGTTCGTTTCTCATATTACATATATCGACAATTTTAAAATGTTTATGCATTATTCATTTTAAATCTATTCACATTGACTTTTGTTAAATAAAATACCACATATAACCTTTATACTGTTCAACATATCGCCTTGTGTAGCTAAAGGTCTTTCATCAGATCGTACAGACGGCGCTCTACGCTCTGGAGGCGCATCTCGACGAGCACCTAGAGATGCTGCCCCGATGGATCCATCTCTGGGGCCTGTCACTGTTATTTGGGAAACAAATGAATATATATATATATATATATATATATATATATATATATATATATATATATATATATATATATATATATATATATATATATATATATATATATATATATATATATATATATATATATATATATATATATATATATATATATATATATATATATATATATATATATATATATATATATAATTAGTTATCTAAGACAGCACTGTATCTGACTGTGAATAAAATAGATTTAATTTTTACTCATTCAGGGTAATTTAACACAAAATGTTTTAAAAGTTATATGGAATGTGAACAATGTAGTTTCTTAACATTATGCTCTCAATGTTTATGTAAAAAAGACTGCACCTATTTTTTTAAATGTCATATAATATTATATATAATGAGTGGAAAGATTGTTATAATATAATATTAGTAATGTATTTATTTACAAGTCATCTAATATTATTGAAAAAGACATTCATTCATACTTATTTTTTATTTGAATCAGTTATTTTTTTTTAGTAATTCCACTGATGTGGAATCAAAAATAACTACTTCGATTGTGAGGATTCAAGTGCTAACAGGTGACATTAATTTATGGTAAGTGCTTAAATATTAAGCAAGTATAATAAAATAGAAAACATAAATATAGACATATATTTATTATATTTTTATTTCTACAACTAGATCACATTTTTAAATAGGTTGTTCCTATTTAATTGAATAACTAGTTATACTTACAAGTAAGTATAAATATTTATAGCTAAATTTGTTAAACCATTTAAATTTTATTTCATAATGATAAGCTTTTCCTATAAATAAAAACAACACTTGAGGTAATACATAGATAACAAAGAATTTTCTTATTATGATACATTTTTTTGAGCTTCCTTTTTTTCTAATGTGTCTTTCTTTTCTTCAATTGCAGGTACTTCATTATTTTGCATTTGCTTTCTCAACTCAGATGGTCCGGCAAACAAAGCAGGGCTTTTTTTAGTAGCTGGTAAATAAACTTCAAATGTTTTAAAATATTTTAATATACTTTCTACATCTTCCACTTTCATATTATATTCATGAGCAATTTTAGCTGCTGTAACTTCTGTTGGATTTATTTGGTGGGAAGAAATGTAATCAATTGCCTGTCTAAGTGTTGTTCTTCCAAATGGAATTTTATCAGGTTCTTTTAAGCCAAAGTCAAAGTCCGGGACCATTGTACGGTTTTGAGGTAATGGTCGATCTACATTTTGATTTTTTATTTCTTTTGTGACATCGTCTTCAGGCCTTCCCAAGGATGTTACATAAACTTCTTTAAGCCGTTGATCAAGTGCTGTATCTTTTTTATCTAATTTTTCGTCTATGTTAGGATCGATTTCACGTACTCTCTTCAATTCTTCTATGGTAGATGGATAACTTGGTGCTACATTAGGTTTTTCTTTCGAAATCACCCGATGAGCTCTATTCTCAATATTAAAAGATTTGATTGGACGCAAAGCTTTGCTTACTAAAGCACCCATCTTAGGTGGCGTTAGCGGCTTTTATATATTTTAAATATATTTTATGACATCGTAATAAAATAAACACAAATATTTTAAAATCTCATGAGGTTATTTCAAATTTGACAGTTGTGAATTGACATATTAAAGTGTCAATAAAAGTGTCACGTTAAGAAAGTTGCCAGTATCAATTTATTTACCGAGACAACGAACATTACCCGAATGTTACCAAAAGTTGAAGCCTAGCGAAGGGACGCAAATTTTATAATTTTTTGTATGTTATGAAAGCAATTCAAGTATACATACATTGTAATCTGGAAAGTGCGTCTCTTAAAGCTGATTTTGAATCTCTTTTGTGTGCTATTTCCTCTGTTGTCGGCGTGTTAGTGGCACGAGACTGTTCCATCGTTCTAATAGGAAGAGGGCTAGGACTTCGTCCTAAGCGACGACGTTGCTTTGGTAATAACGTATCTCGAGGCCCTAAATTTAATATTTTGTAATTATTCATTTAAAAAGTTAATAATAGTGAATAAATATTTATATTTTAAATATTTGTCCATACCAGGATGGAAAACACCATACCTATATCATAACAAACAGCTGAAAGCAATATAAGTATTAATGAAACTAAAAATATACCTGAAGTAAAAGCTGTAGGTACTATTCTTATTATATTATCGCACGTTTTACGATTGCTAATGTTACTATAATGTGGCTTAATTGTAATTGAAGAATTCAAATTATGTTTTTCTGCTTCCTTGTAATGAGTACTTCTCAACAATAGATTCTAAAAATAAGCTCATAGTTTATAAAATTGTCGAACGGAATTTTGATTTACATAGCAAAAATGTTTTTATTCTGTGACATAAAAAGATACCTTAGCATCATCTAATGTTTTAGCCACTGGTGTTGTTTGATTTGATCGAAACGGACCACTAGGTATGTATCCAGAAATCTTAGCGTTATCCTTAAATAAAAAAAATAAATTATTCTAATAAGATAATAGTCATAAAAACTATGTCAATTGGAAACCACAAACTTTTAACTGCTTTGTATCTTAAATATATTAATTTCATGGTTTACAGTTAATATCTTCAACTGAAATAATAATAACTAAATTTTTGTTTCCGAAAATGATTTTTTTAGTTTTATACATAGGTATATTATGGTATACGCACATTTGCATTGACATTAGTACGTCCTTGTGGTCTGGGCGTATTGCATCTTGACGTTGACCGTAAATTGTGAGATTCACCACTGCCTCGGCGGATATTATTTGGCTCAGCAGTATGGCTAAAATTGCATAGCAGAGTGATACTCTTATATAAAATCTTATGTTTTTTATTTAAAAGTTCTAAAAACATACTATGATAATAAATACCCTTTTTGTAAAGCTTTCTGACCGTGGTTCAACTTGTCGCTCCTGTTGACGTGGTCGGTTTCGGTCGTCTTACTAGGAGCTACCTCAAAAGAAAACTGAATTTAGTTAATAAAAATCAGATGTTAAAATATTTATTTTTCGTCGTCTTATTCATGACATGTTATAAAAAAACTATATATATACTAACCATATCAAAAAAAATACAACAGGGATTAGTATGACATCTTTTGGGTGTTATTTTTGCGCAACGTACTGCCAACCACCACAACTTGTCGTTACAAGTTTTCTTACAAGGCTTACAACATAAACTATTTTTTCCATAAAGATACTATTCTTTTCAGAATCTTCACTAAAAGATATTTCTTCAGACGTTTTATTTTTAATCACGTAACCTTTTAAATGAGTTTTAGACTCTTTTGGTTCAATTGTTAAGTCACATGATGCAAGAAAGTATTCGTTGCCATTACTTTCAGATTCATTATCTAAACACATGAAAAGAAATTGAAAAATATAAAAAATATACAAAAATATGAGGATAACTTCGTTATAATATTAATTGGCAGTACGTTACACAATTTTATATGATCAAAGGTATCACTGTAAATACGTGACTAAGCCTAAATATCGAATATCTTACAAATAATAATGGTTTTTGGCAAATGGCATTAAAAGCTCGTCTTACCTTCTCTAATTCTACAAGCTTGCGGCCTTATTTGACTAGAGCTTTCCGGATGAAGCACTCTTTGCATAGGTGGGGGTGGTGACGGTAGCTTTTTGATTACCACTGGCTTATTCTTGCGAGATCTTTCAGCATAAGAATAAATTCCGTATTCATGAACTGGCAACTTATCGATATCTTGAAATGTGTTTCTCCTGGTATATAAGTTTGGATTTTTAGGTGATTTCACACAAAAATAGTCACTCAAAAGAGACCAATTTTAAAAATTCCAAATAATTTCACTTAGTTTTATTACCTGTATAAGTTTCCTTGCTTTGTCAACCAAGCCTCAAGTTCTTCAAGCCAGACCTACAAAAAATGTTTCTTACATAATAAAGAAACTCATAATACTATAGAACAAAGCCATAAATAATGTTCTTATCACCTGCTGATGTCCTATAACGGAGCCAGGTCTGCATATTCTCATCCAAGCTATAGCCTCATGAGCAGTCATACGGTAATGCTTTATTAAATAGCATCCGATCAACGAGCCAGTTCGACCTAAACCTGCCTAAATAAACGTTCAATATCTGTTTCCGTATTTTAAGCCCGTTACCGTATTGTTAGTATTAGTTATTAAATATTTGCCATAACAACGCTATTTATTGTAAAATCTTTTATATTTTTTAAGGAAAAATAAAGCTAAAGAAAAGGTAGCTAAAGTTTTTAATTGTTGTCATACAGTAATGTTATAATAATATAAATGAAATTCGCAACCTTGCAGTGGACAGCGATTGCTCCATCTGATTCTTCGCTTATTTGTAAAAATTTGAGTAATATATGTCTTGGTGGACATGATCCATCGGGAAAAAATAAGTTATAATGATTTATTCCCATATTAGTAAATCTAAAAATATTTACCCACAACAGTTAATAAAAATAATAAGTTATAATATTAGTAAAATATATAAAAAAAAACAAATAATTCTTTGAGTAACTTACACATTTCCGTCGTAAAGCCTTTTATTAAGTCTAATGACACTTCTCACATTATTTTCTAGGAAATAATCGATATACATCTCAGGCGGATGGTATAAAGCTAATCTACAATCCACAGGCCCAATGAACGCGAGAAATTTACCTATACGAAAATTAATGTTTTAACGTTTATTGAAAAAAAAATTAAAATTAGTGATTGTTATACACCATCACTTTTTAGGGGAATAAATTATTGTCATTTTGGCTATTCTACGAGAATCTCAATGTTGAGTGGAGTGCAGCGACCGATGTAACGTATCGGTCCGTCAAGGTTCAAAAAACTAGGCTCCTCACTTTGCCTTATGTTATATACGTTATAGTGTGAGAAAAATAAAAAAAATAATAATTTAGATACAAGATACCGGGTATAATCCAATTTAGATCACCTCCCTGAAGCTTATTTAATCTATCATATTCATCATAATTAAAATCTTGAAAATTGAAGAACTTTAAATCACGTGCTTTTGCTAAACCTTGCAGGCAGTCTATCAATGAAATTGTGTATATTGAATCACCATGAGTTGCGTCTTGAAATGGTCTACAAATATTATAATATTCGAATAAATTTTTAAAAAAAATTACTTATACAAATATGAACAGAAATAATAATGAAATACAGTTGTGTCGTACACCTATTAGACGATACTTGTTTTATTCACTTTTAAATAACAATTTCAACGAACTACTATATACTATATTAAAATTGAGATTTTTTTTTAAAATAAATATGTTATCGTAATTAGGGTAGTTAAATAAGAACTGAATATAGAATATTAATTAGAAGACACAATGCTTTTAATTTTATTATTATTAAGACAAATAACAGACTTCAAAGGATAATAAAGAGAATCAAGAAAGACAAAATCAAATAAAGGACTAATAAAATAATTGTAATATTTTTTTACCTGTAACTTTGTCCGTGAGTCGTCAATGGTTTTAAGGCATCTTTTGGAGTCAAACTTAAATATAACACTCCATAGCATCCTAAAAGGAAAGCAGCATTTGCTTTCTTTTTTGGATCAGTAGAAGTATAATGCACAATGCACTGTTTGTTCAAGTAAAATTGTAATTTTTCGTTGAGAATTTTACAATATTTATAAACACAACTCAAGTTTAACGGTCCAAAATCAGAATAATAATTTTCATATATTAATTCATTATCTATTGAAAAATAATGTGTGTTATTAGTATCTTTAAGTATTTTGCCTTGTCGCACTGTTGCAAAATATAACACGTTTTTAATATATTCAGTGATAAAAAAGATATCAGAAGATCGTGCCATTTATATTTATTGAATTGATATTACATTTCACATGAACTTATATTATAATAAGGTATAATAGAAAAATTTCAACGATTTATTACTTTGATAAAACATGTATAAATAAAAGTAAAAATAATCATAAATATCAAACGTTAAATTGACATTGGGAAATATTTTTTAAAATACTCGCATACTTAAATGTCACAGATGTAATCAAAAAATGAATGAGTAAATTCCATTTCTGACTGGTAACATTAATGGAAAAGTCAACTTAGAGCATAAACATGGCAACTCTAGTCTTTTTGCGGTGCGCAAGGTAAAGTGTCAAATACTTTTTGATAGAATTTAGAAAATCTAGTTTAATTTCGAGTGATCATTATAATAAATCTAGTTTAATATATTGTGCCATTATGTTGACGAGTCATTCAATCTATTTTATTCCATATTTCAGGTTTACAAAACGCTATAAACCATGGCCGATGTCGATGTGTAAGTGTTGTTTTGTTTACTTGTATTTTTACTAAAGCACTTTATTTATTCTAATGTTATTAACCATTTTTTATACTAATGCACTATTTTAAATCTTCAAAACTTATTTTTTATATAAGTAAAGCTGTTAATATAGATGTCAACATAACCTTTTAAGTATGGTATAAACTCGTGCTTTATACTCAACGCGGTACCAAATGTATATTATTATTTATCCTTCTTAATTTATTATATTTAAAAATAATGTTTCTAATGTGTGAATAACTTTAAAAAAATTTCATGTTAAACAGTGAAATTCCCAACAACCCCGTCTTGAGCGGAGGTGCTATGGACGTCAATACCGCACTTCAAGAAGTATTGAAAACGGCCTTAATCCACGGTGGACTCGTCCACGGGCTTCACGAAGCTGCCAAAGCTCTCGACAAGTAAGAACGCTTAGTTTAATTTCATTTATGAACACGTTATAAGTGACAGTTAAATGTTTCGTTATGATTGTGTATAATATTAAATTAAATACATTTTGTGTCGATTCGATTACGATTTTCTTTTGTTTTTTACAACTTAAATGTTCATTTTATTATAGGTTATTATCCTCCTATATTACCTCTTGGTCTTTATTTACTCATTTAAATGTTAAAGATTGCTAGTGATTTTAAGGCTAGAGATCTACATTTAATATTCATTTTGTATTTGTCTGTTCTAGACACATGCAAAATGGAAATATCTAATTATGTTTAAAATAGTTGGATCACCTCTTTAGCCAACATTAGAGCGTACACATAGTACCACATCACTTAATTTAAGAGATGTGGCCTCCCAAGTATGCTACAAACTTTATGAAGCTTTCAAAACATTACAAATTATTATTATGGCAATTGAATTTCTACTAGAAATTCATTCAATTACAAATTGTATGTAAAAAACAAAATGTACATGTTGTATGTAAAAAACTTTAGTAGAGAAATTAGTAAGTAGGTACATTAGCAGTAAGTGATTTATTAGTTAACATTTTATTTGACAATAGAAATTATTTTACTCAATAGGAGACAAGCTGTGCTCTGTGTTTTAGCAGAAAACTGTGATGAAGCTGCATACAAGAAACTGGTACAGGCACTCTGCAATGAGCATCAGATCCCACTTGTAAAGGTAAGATTAATATTGTAAATATAAATTTTACATCTGTATTTTTTGATAAAAACAAATGCAGTTAAATTTTATAAAGATTAGTAGAAGAAAAACTTATTTAAATTCAATATTCATGTTCATGACAATAAATTTTGTGTCATCTAAAATGTGAAGTTGATATATTCTCTCATAACCCTTCTAAATTGTTTTATTTATTTTTTTTATGTCATACATAAAAAATGTGCTCAATATTCTATAATGTAATGCTCCGCACGAGCCTCCCTGTCTCTATGGCAGAAGAGGCCTAAGGAGCAAATATTAAATGTGTGCCCCTATGGTGACCCTCATCATGATGAGTCAACTTTCCTAGCATTCAAACATTATTTTTATCATAAATACAAACTGAAATACTTATAAGGATTTAATGACAAAATTTTTATATAACTATTATGTTTGTATAGGTGGACAACAACAAGAAACTTGGTGAATGGGCTGGTTTATGTAAAATCGACAAAGACGGCAAGGCCAGGAAGATCGTCGGTTGCTCTTGTGTAGTAATCAAAGTGAGTAACCTCTTAAACTTATAAAAATAGTAAATTAAATAGTATATTTATTTTCAATAATTTTAATAAGTCACTGTTTATATGTCAGTTATAATCTATAATGATTTTTTGCGCTTAGCACGAACACTATCAATCCACTTTGGTATGCTAGTGATACATATATCAGCGCTACATTGAATTGAGTGACCCTATGGTGTCGTGCCGTTGCACAGGCAACTTTCCTATCACTCATACATGTTTTTATAAATAAAATTATATCTACATACCTTCATCAAATCCTACAGTTTAATATGAGGCATATCTAGTATGAGAATATCCATTGATTTTGTCAGTTAAAAATTTTTTATTAATGGAAACTGGATAATATAAGGTTCATTTTTTGCCTATCCGAAAATAATGTTATTATATATTTAATAAATATTAATTTGTATTTTTTCTGTTCTTTAGGACTTCGGTGAGGAGACACCAGCGCTGGATGTGCTGAAAGACTACTTGAAGTCTTCAAGCTAATCTTTAGGTGTAATGTCTACAAATAATTAATAAAAGCCAAAAAAATTTCATAGTTTTTTTATTAAATTATAAATCTTTAATATGTAGTATAAATCCTTCTACATGAAGCTAAACACATAGTTTTGCAAATTGGTCACAAATGTCCTTATGCTTAGGCCACTGCTGTACTTGGCATTCCCTAAAAATATAAAAGAAGCTTGAGTATTAATTTATTTACAGCCATTTAATATTGGCACATCATCAACCAATAACATGAATATCCATTTTATCATTATGAAGAATACAAAAATGTCTAAAACACACCATGGCAATGTGAAAATTTATAAGAATTTGTATATTTAGTTTAAAAATAAACATTCCCGCCATTAATTGTATAAATGAAGCTTGGGTACATTTAGTTATTAACAGCCATTTAATAAATATATATAAAAGCATCATTTAGCCAAAGATGAAACTCACGACTTGCAGGTACTAAAATATGTAAAATACAGTATGGCGACGCGAAAATTTATAAAAATTCGTGTATTTAGCTTAGAATAAACAATTTCCGCCATTTCTTGTAACTCACCTGCCGCAATACCACTCGGTCTTGCACCTAGAGCATTTTTTACTTAGCTTTATCACCACACTTGGCGCATTTCGCTCCACCGCTATCTAAAGCCAATGCAGCATCACTCGTATAGGATTCTAGAAGTTTCTTAGCCATGTTTCTAGAAACTTCCGACCCGTCCATTTTGAAATGTTGAAGTTGACATTTAGCAATTGATTTTGTTCGCTTGTTCACTTCTTTTAAGTATTTATCTTTAATCTAGAAAAGTAAAATTTTGATATAAATAATTATGCAACATATTAAAGAATTTAAGATGCATTTTTTGTATTTTCTATACAAATAACATCTTTTCGTCAAACATGGATATCGTAATCTCCCTTGATGCCACTATATAGACTGCAAAGGCTAAAATAAATGAACAAGAATCGTTATTTTAATGTTTTTTAAGTGTTAATCCACTGAGGATAGAAAAATACTTAAAGAAAACATAAATTTTTTTGCTCCGTTTAAAATTTTTTATACGTTTTTCTCAAGTACCTTTATAATAAGGATTAATACATTTTCAAAATAAAAAGCAATTATTAGCAACATAGCAAACGCGAAGATTTGTGGGTTCGATTGGGATTGGGTGATTGCAGATTTTTCTATTTCCATTTTCTTCGCTCTGGAAACAAGGCAAAGCGCGTCGTTAAGTTACGCCACTCAACACTCATTGCCTCGAAAAACATAACGGAGTTTCTCAACACTAGGTTCCTATAGTTCCCTCTGCCTACCCTGACATGTGCGAGATCAAGCGTGAAGACATAAAAAAATAAGTAAGGAATACAAACGTGCGGCACAATCTCAATGAGGGTGCATCCCGGGTTCTTCACGCCATTAGTTTTGTTGTGCAAGCTGGAATAGTCGCCGACGGCGAGGCGGCATAGGAACATCTTCAAATCCCCTAGCGGCGGAACTTGGTCCAACATGTCGTCCGTTAATTTTGCTTGGAGCTAGATAGTAAGTATTTAGGAATCGTGTTATTTCCAGGTCCATGATTCTTCAAAGATGCTTTTTTACCACAACTACATACCCATCTATCTCTTTTACATTTTCCCGTTCTTACGCTTAAATAATGCCAACTGAATCATATAGAGAAAATTGTAAATTTCATTCCAATTCCAACCTAATGAAATATTAGATACGATTTGGCTGAGTAAGTCGCAACTTTTCTTAATGATTTTTTTAATATTTCTTAACCTTGTTTTCTCACTTTTAATCACAAAAAAATCTAACCATGAAAAGTTTTAGGTCATTTACAATTACAGATTATAAATGACCTAAAACTTTTCATGGTTCCTAGATTCCACCACAAAAACAAACCAAACCTACAAAAACACCGAAAAACAACAAACTTCAACACAAAAATATACCGTACAAAACGCGGCACGTCGGCACTCGTCTATAGTGTAGTAGTGCTGCAGACGCGGCTCCAGCAGCAGCTGGCGCAGACACAGCCACAGCTGGGCCTCGCTGCGGTGCAGCTGCGACAGCTCCTCGGGGGAGGGCCGGGACCAACGCCCGACTGGAACACGGTACGATTACTCTTACGTGTTAAAAGTAATCAAACGGAAAAGACGACGCACTTTGCACGTAACTTAAAATTTGCTACACTTAGCAATTAATACAAGAAACTAAGCTATGTATGTCTGTCTTCACGCTTTATCTCGCACATGGCAAGGTAGGCAGAAGGAACTGCAGGAACCATAGGCATCTAGTGTTAAGACACTCCGTCACTTTGTCCCTGTTTTCTCCGTCCCCGCTCTCCGCCTTTTCGAGGCATTGCGTGTTGAGTGGCGGAAGTCAACACCGCGCTTTGCCTAGTTGCCAGAGCAAAGAAAACCAGTCGGGGAAGATGGATTTTTCTATTTCCATACAAAAATCCATCTTCCCCGACTGGTAATCGAACCCAGAAACCATCGCGTTACAGGCAGATGTTGCGCCTTTGAGCCACGACGGTGCTTAAAGATAGGAGTTCATTATGATAAATATTAATTCTATATATTATGTATTAATATTATCAATATTTATGAAAAGGACATATAGTATAAGTTAAAAACGCCCGACTGGAAGTCGGTACGATAAGTCTTATGTATTAAATGAAATCAGAAGACGTGATATTGTGTTAAATATTTCGCTAGTTTTGCTTTTAATTAAAAATTTGCTAGAATTAACAATTAATGCAAAAAACTAAAATTAGCAATTAGTGTAAAAAACAAAGTAATGTATGTATGTATTTTTAATATCGATAATAGTTTATTGTGATAACTATTAATTCCATATATCAATTGTAACATATCTAATAGAATAAGGCTTTACTTCACGGAAGTCCTTTCTTAAGCCTTTCTTAATAGTAAGAATACAATAACATAAGTAAATAATTATAAGTCAAAAAGTATACGAAAACAAAGTGTTTATAGAAAAAATAAATTTAAATAAAAAATATAGATACACCACAAACTAAGTTTCATAGAAATGATATACGCATCAAATGTAGGGTATAAGGTACAACTTACAATTAAACATTTGCAAATCGCCATTATCGTTGACCCTCCGCCAGGGCTGCAGCTGGATGAGGTGGCAGAGGACGGACGGCACGTCGTATGTTTTATATAGATTAGTAGAGATAGACGCGCCTATACCAGCCACCTCCATGTGCTCAGCTAGATAACTGAATTAAATTACACACATAATTTTAAATTGTAATCTTAAAAGCGTGACGAGAAATGCCTTAAACTTTTAGACCTAAATTACTGTATTTTATAAAATAGATATAAAATGCGGCGTTGAGTTCCGCCACTCAATACGTAATATTTTGGAAAAAGCGGAAAGCAATCACGGATATTTACAACTTCAATTCGTATCATAGAATTTGATCTTCACTCTAAGAAATGTTAAAACTTAGAGATCGTTGTGACGCAGGCCCAGTGTCTGACTGCAAACGTGATGATTGTGGATTCGATTCCCAATCATAAAAGATAATTGAAATATATATGTATAATTTTATATCTTTTTAATTTTTTTGCTTTGGTAACAAGACTAGCCACATCGTTGCCGGCAGTGTCTCGAAATCGGCACAACCTATTAAGATTTTTCTAGTATAAATTTAGCGGTAAGTAGAGTGTTGAACCAAATGAGATTATAATAATTGACAAACTTGCATTATATGCGCTCGATTTGTATGCATTACAATGCTATAACTTTTTAAGTTTTAATTACGCCGCGAATTTGATATAAATACGGCAAAAATGAAACAAAAACGTTCGTATCTGTAATTTTTTAATTCATTTTTAAGTTAATACCTCCACGTGTTTTTGAGAAAACGTTTTTGACAGACAGACAAACGAAAAGAGTTCTTTGTTTTCGTGCTGACGTACGGAACAACTAATAAATATATAAAACGACTGTGATATTTACATTTTAGTAATTATAATAACAATATATTCCATTTTCACTCACCGGACTATAGAAATGCATCTCATACTAATATCGAACTGTAGATCCTTCTTTTGGCGCTCCAATTCTTCAGGGGTTGTTTCAGATTCCAAATTTTTCACCGATAATGGTTTCAAATATCCATTGCTAAAAAGATTATAAGTTATTCAAATGTTATAAATAATTCAAATTTTAATTACAATGGACGGTCCAAAAGACTTATATAGAGCGTAGCGTTTGACGCTTCGTTCTTCCTAGCTACAAACTAGGAATAAAGCGTGGAGCTATGTATGTATATTTAGTATTACTTATATTTTAATCCCTGACATCTAGACATATATTTAAAGTATATCTTTTACTAAGCAGCCAAGCTTCAAAAATGGGTTAAGCGTAGTAAGCGTTTAAGGGATAGGAATTTATAAGTGTTATTTCTTACTTAATAAGAGCTACTAGAGCGGTAAGTTGGTCGACGGCGTAGTGAAGCAGATCAATGGCGACTTCGCTAACACACTGTGCGCCGTCTTCGTGGAATAAGACAGTTTCAAGTAAACCTACTGCCGCGGCTTCGTGGTATAGCTACAATTTATTAAAGTACATTTAAAAAGTATCGTCTTAAAATGTTAAAGAAAATTAATAATAAGAAACCTAAGATTTATATTTTTTGCTTAGTATCTCACTTATAGCGATAGATACAGCGAGATTAAGACTCTTTGTTTCTCGCTTTTTTTAAGTCGTAATCTTAAAAGCGTAACGAGAACACCATTGTTAAAACTCTTTAGGCCTAAATTACTGTATATTATAAAATAGATATAAAATAAATATAAATATAAATATTATAAAGTTGAATCGAGTAAAAATAACAACAAACATATATTTGTTACTTACTTCTTCTTCTTCTCTTTATTTATGGTGTTTATTGTTACTTAAATTTAAAGTAGTATTATACCTGAATATCGGCTTAGTAAGACAAAGAATTATTATGACAATTAAAACTCACCACCATATAAATACCAAAAGTACTCGTGGGTGCAGGCTCTAATTTCATTATTTGAGGGTAGATTTTTAGGCGCCATATTTGTATACATATAGCTTCGTGCACCAATATGGGAAGCTGAAAAATAATATGTACTTTAGATAAACTATCAACAATGCTTAAATATATGAAAAATTAAACACGTATTTATTACTTTCCCATAAGAAATCAAGGTTTCTTTAGTCATCTCTTCTTGCATAGAAGACGCTTCTAGTACAGCCTGTTGATTCAGTTTTTGCAGTCGAATATGCCAGTCAGTCCATCTGTTTATATTTTGTTGTTATTTCTCATTATTATAATATTGTAACGTATTTATAATAATTATGAATAATATTATTTATTGTACTAAATCTCAACAACATATGAACAATATCAAAAATATATATTACTCAGTATTAATGATTATAGTATAGACGTTAAAAAAACTAACGCTTGATTGCCGATGCTTTCAATCCGCCATGGCTCCATACTTTGAACAAATAAATCTAACTCGCCAACATCGAGGGCGTTAAGTGTAGCATCCTTTTCAACCATTTTATTTTTTGAATATTTTAGATGCTGAATATGTATAGCAGTTTAACAGGATAAAACAATCAGTTTATTGATGTAATATTGTCGCTAAAGTAACTTTGAATCTTTTATAATTGACCATAGACAACTGAAAAAAAACTCATAAACTATTAATAATTGCATAATTTTATTACTTATTTCAATTATCGTAAATAATTTTATAAATTTATGATTATAATATGATTCCTTAAAAATTAAATATATATATATATATATATATATATATATATATATATATATATATATATATATATATATATATATATATATATATATATATATATATATATATATATATATATATATATATATATATATATATATATATATATATATATATATATATATATATATATATATTAATAGATAATTTGTAAATTAATAAATGTTGCCATAAAAAATATAAAAATATGGCGACTACCGGAAGTCTATGGTTTCTGTCTTTCTTTCTATAATTTGACACACGTGCCGCGTGGAGTTTTGCCTCGCAGGTTGATAATTTTTTTAATATTTATCCATCTTTTAGTGTTAAATACATGATATTTAGTTAAGTAATATAGTTACAGTGTAAAAATATCAAAAAGTTAGCAGATTTCTTCAAAAGTGTAACTCCAAAAAGTGGTTAATATCCGATGCACAAATTATCAACCGCATTTTCATTTTATTTTATGTTTTTATTATCTTTGAATTGATATATATTCTTATGTGTATAATATTAACAAAACTTTCATTACTTTTTTTATCTTTATTTAGAATTTTTCACTACACAATGTTGACGATATTTCTAACCTACATGTTTGACTAATCATGCGGGCATGTATAGTACATTTGTTAACATTGGCAAATTGGTCGCTTTCAAATGTCTTGAAAAAACTAACAAATAAAAGAAATTCTACATTGTGTTTTTTTATAAACAGACCCATAATTAACATGTTTTCTTTGAGCATCATAACCTAAACAAATTGAATCGTTCATTATTGATGTTATAAATATTTTAGCACAATGAAGGCTTCAGTTGACAAAAAGGCTGCGGCCGATAAGAAGGCTCCGGCTGAGAAGAAGGTAGCGAAGGGCAAGGAGGACAGCAAGAAGCTGCCAGCGGTCCCCGAATCAGTCCTTAAGCACCGTAAACGCAGAGATGCACTAAAAGCTCGTCGCATACAGGTAACTGGTCTCAAAGCCTATATTTTTAATAGATTGTGACTTACTACTGATAAATAATATTTGAGGCACTTTAATTCACTTTAGACACTAGGTATTTTTTTTTAAACCATAATGGTATATTTATAATGTACAAAATATATATGATATGATGATTCCCAATTTAAAGGCATAGTTCATCTGACCAGGATGCTGTTAACTTCTAATCTGAATAGTTTTGATCAATTAGTTTTATTACTAGGTGTTTTGTTTTGTTTTTCATACTGGATGGTGTTCCTTATTTAGGTTACAATCAAAAGGCGTTCTGCTGCCATCAAGAAGAGGAAAGACATCTTCAAGAGGGCTGAACAATATGTTAAGGAATACCGTATCAAGGAGCGTGATGAGATCAGACTTATTAGACAGGTATTTCATTAATTTAGTTTACAAATATAATACTTATTATTGAATTTGTAAAAAAAGTTAAAATTATTAATGGTTTTTTCATGTTATTTGGTGCAGTTCAAAATATAATTCAAAATTACATCAATGAAAACATTTCTTTGTGTTTATTTAAGATATTATACAAGACAACTGCTATTAATATTTTGTTCTATTATGATTTTCAATAATAATTGTCTGATCTAAAAGTGTGTTTATATGTATTATATCAGTAAAATGAAGTTTCAAAGTAAAAATAAAAATCAAAATGCAGTTATGTAGTTGTAATGGTAAAAGTTCCTGAGAAATTATTGTTAGGCACACCAACCTTTATTTTTCATATGACAGGTTGACTGGTAAATAATGTTTTGTAGTGTTAAGCCTGTCTTTTGTACATTTTTTTTGTATTGTGTGCAATAAAGGATAAATAAATAAATTAATGGTAAAATGTGCATTTCTTAATGGATATTGTCAAATAATATACTTAATATTGGTTAATATATATAAAGAAATGACATAAATATGATCTTGAAAAAGTACATAGATTTATTTTTAACAAAAGTACACATAAGGTTTTAGTAATTAAATGCACATCTTTTAAGATTTTTTTCCAATATAAATATATTTAATTTCAATTTTTAGGCACGCAACCGAGGTAACTACTATGTTCCTGGTGAAGCCAAGCTTGCCTTTGTCATCCGTATCCGTGGTATCAACCAAGTATCACCAAAGGTTTGTAAAAGAATTATTATTTATTGATTTTTTGGATAAAGTATTGAGGATTAAGAATAAATCAATAATACATTATCACTTTAATCTCCACCACATGGTTTATATTGTAACGGCCTTATTCATAAAAAAGTCTTATAGAACGTTTTAAGCATACTTTAGTTAACACACTCTTTAGGCTTATAGAACGTTCAATAAATATTTGTATTCATAAACGCTCTATAAGCCTTCTATAACTAAAGTGTCACTAATTTGATTTATACGTTCACAATGTTGCCACTATACTGAAGTCGGTCGACTTGTTGCCGAAAATACCAGTAAATCCACAGATGACAAGTGACAAACGCATTGACATAGTATGACCACAGATAATATTACGTACAAAAATATATTATCGGATCTGGCTTGACATATACTGGCTTGATTTACGTCGTTGTTATCACAAAAACACGAATGTTTATTTTATTTTAGTTTATAAACTTACTTAATTTTTAAAAAATAAAGTCAAAAGAAGTAAAATGACAAAAAATTGAAAATTGTTTAGACTTGGACAAGTATTACCTATGTTCTCTGCACATTTCTTATGTAGAATTTATTATGAATAAACTTGTTAATAACTAAATATAGTTAATAAATATCAAACAAAATGTCAATTGTTATATTGTTTTGTTTACGAAACTGAAATTGACACTCTTGATGACAAGTGACTCGACGACGTCATCCTTGCGACACTGTGCTCTTATTTGTTGGTGCCACTCCGTGGTAGCCAAGCCAAGGTCGGAGCTCTTTTAGCTCGGCCTCCCCACGCCAAGGTGACGCTGTAGAGGCCGCAGGGCCAACAGCATACTATCCATCCGAACGAAGACGAAGACGACGACGTCATATCAATGCTCATATTAATATGAGCTATAATCAGCTGTTATATGAATCGGCCATCTTTGGACGTTAAAACACTCTTATAGTAGGGTTCTCGGTTCTATAACTTTATGATAGGTTTATAGAGCTGATTGGCACTAAAATGCTGTTATGAATAACGTTTTTTGACAACTGTACTATATCGAGTCTTTAAGCGTGCTATAACTTTTTATGAATAAGGCCGTAAATATACAAAACATAACTATAAACTTAGTCTCATATGTCTAATAACTTTTCTGTAGGTACGCAAAGTACTAAAGCTGTTCAGACTACGTCAAATCAACAATGGTGTCTTCATCAAGTTGAACAAGGCAACAGTGAACATGCTCCGTATTGCAGAACCCTACATTACATGGGGATATCCTAATTTGAAGAGTGTGCGAGAGGTGAGATGGTTTTATTTTATATATTTATTAGTAAATTCTGGACGACAGCTACTTTGTCAATAAGGACCAAACTGGATAAACCGTGAATCTAATATTTTAAGCAGTTGTATTAATAAAACATGTATTATTTATTAATAAGTCCCTTTTTTATCTTAAATAAATGAATAATTTTATGTTTTATAAATATTTTGTAATTAATAGTTAAAGCTTTATTTGTTTTCTTAAAAATATTTTAAAGTTTGGATTACTATGGCTTCTTCTTTTTGACTTTTAAACATGTTTATGAGTCAATTCAATAAATGTTGTAAATTTTCTAGCTCATCTACAAACGTGGTTTCGCCAAAGTAAAGGGCCAGCGCGTCGCCATCACCTCCAACAAGATCATTGAGGAGAAACTTGGCAAGAGCAATATCATCTGTGTTGAGGATCTCATCCATGAAATATTCACTGTGGGAGACAAGTTCAAGGTACTTTCTTATAATCAGCTATAATAATGTGACCAATAAACTAGGACTTAACCATCTATTTCAAAATCCAACTCTGGACAAATCACAGCAGAAAGTTACCTCATGTCTGTTAAGAAATGATAATTATTTTTTTAAATCTAAACAATTTTCTTTTCTTTTATGATAATGACAAGAAATAAGATTCGGATGTTCATTATAATACAGAAATTCTACTATTATTGTGAGTTTTGATTTATTTCAAAATCTCAACACATTTAGTCAAAATAATCAGTGATTCCCTAGTGAACTTGCTTTATATTTCTCCTCCATAAGTTGAAAAATTTATTAAGAAACTTTTGAGATGAGAGTATCTTGAACATAGCAAAGATAAATTTATTGGGCTTGAGAAATTTATTTAGACCTTTGTATCTTGGAAACAGCAATGTTGTATTTTACAACATTAACAACTCCAATATCCAAAGCTTATATCTCTAATAGTATTAAGTAAGAAAATAATGACCCATTTGAATACATTTTTTTTGTTTCATGTCAGGTGTTTAATTTTGTTATTTAAGATATGTCTATTGAAAGTACATCAATTTGCACAAAATACAATTTGAATTTTAAATTGATAAGAATGAATTTTTATGTTGAATCCGTCACGGTTGAATACCTCTATAAATAATAAATACTATAACTCAAATATTCAATTCATAAATACCTACTGTGTTACTTTTTTTTCAAACTTATTTAATCTTTGTCATCTTTATATTAATATTTTTGAATGTATACATTTCTTAATACTCTTATTATTTCCAGTATGCGAGCAATTTCTTATGGCCATTCAAGCTAAACAACCCAACCGGAGGATGGCGTAAGAAGACCATCCACTATGTGGATGGAGGAGACTTTGGCAACCGTGAGGACAAGATCAATGAACTCCTCAGGAGAATGGTCTAAATAAATAGATTATAATTTTACATAAAGATTTTTATTTTTATATCAAACATTTATTTTTTAGTTGGGACTTTTATAAATCCTGCTCACATCCATATTTTTTTGATGATTTGTGCAAAATAACATTTTATTTCCGATTATATCTACTTAAATCAAAAATATATTAAACTATTATTATAAAAATACAAAATAATTTTAGACAAAAAATATGTTGAGGCTTTCTCTCGACAAAGAGTAAGATTTTAGGTTACTACATCAATATAAAAGATCATTTTAGAAATGAGCTAATCATGTAAAATTATTCTACCTAATTGACTAGAAAGTGACATTATTACAAAAAATAATTAAAAATATAAAAAACATAGATATTTTATTAGACTTATTTAAATTAATAAGGGTATTAAATTTCAACATGTGAGTAATTAGGCAATTTCTATATGACTAATATGGTAATAGAAACAAATTCAAACATTTACTGTCTGATTATCCAGATGTCACTAAATATATTTTAAATTAATGAGATCTAATATATGGCTGCATGGAGTGTGTATTTTATACATAAAAAATATTTATCCTTAAAGTTATATTATAAAAAGGTAAATTAAGGTGGATAAAAAACACATGCATACTTGATATGTTGCCTCAAACCACTAGGGCACCAATGACACTCCTTTCAAAGTATCCATAGAGGCTAAGGAATTCCTCAACTGAGTTTTTTCCTATGTAGCTACTCATATCAACCACTATATTCTGAAAGTAAAAATATTTATAAATACAAAATTTCTTACAATATTATAAAAATGAAAATATTTTTTTATAGTATTTTGATATAATTACCTCAAGTATTTCAATAAACGTAGATGAAACAACAATTGGATGCTTATTTGAATAATTATCAAAGTTATATATGAAATTTGAAAAAAAGTTTCTTATTCCATGGGCTATTTGAGAATTAGTGCTTGACACCATCAGCAATGGTTCAGAAAATCCATCATTTATAATATTTATGTCTACCATTTCATTTAATATGTTCAAAAATAGGTTTTTATTGGAACATAAAAAGTCTTCTGACGATATAAGGCAGTATAGATGTTCCATTCTTGCAACATTCAAATGTCTTTTATATGATATTTTGTTTGAAAACAATTCCTTGTAGTTCTTCGGCAATGCAACATAATATGGCCACTCAACAACATCTTTGTCAGCTAGAGTAATATTAAACAGAGTCCCGTGATGGTTTCTAGCGGTTTGATATACTAATTCTTCAATAGGTTCTTTTGGTTCTTTGAGTGACTGAACATTGTTACTTGTTGAATATGTTTTTATAAAGTGTTCCACTCCTAAAAATATTATTTTGTCATGTAAAGTGGCCCATAAAGTTTTCTTTTCATTTAATGCACCTGGTATGTTGGATATTAGTTTTACATTTACATAAACATCACTCCCTATATTTTTTAAGCTCAATGGTACAACCAGTTTTAATCTTTCTATTTGTTCAGCAACCTTTATACTCACTGTATTTAGAACTTTTTTGTTAGAAGTAAATATAATATGGATTTGAACATTCCCCAATAGATTTGTTAACATATCATTAAATTTTGGTTGCAATGTTGTTGTGGTAATATTTATAAGACAACAATAACTATTGTGGTCGAAATAGTCTTTAATATCATTTGTAAGAGTAACAGAAGTTTCTTCTTTTAAAACATTTTCATAACTTTCATATACTGTGATATCATAGTGTATTATATCATCCATAACATCATGTCTATTGGACAAGGCCAAAGTGGCCAAATAATTTTCTTCCTTTTTCAAGCTTTGCACAGTTTGATTATTTGTTTCAATTTCCTCCATTATTCTGTTTAAATAATCATAATTGCTTAGCAAGTTTTCTGCCGAGCAGTATTCATTTACACTCTTAGATTCTTTGTAACATGAGTTTTGTTCAAGAGGTAAAATATACAATAACTTTGAATATGTTGTACAGATAAGTTCATCTCCACACCTAATGAAATCTTTTGGATACAATATATTAAATTGTTTAAATTTTATTTCAGTAGATGAAAATGCATTTTCAGCTTTCCATAAATTTACACCATCCGTGTAAATCAGTGCATCATCAATAACTATTAATTTATGAATAGCTGTGTTCAAGTGAACAATATGAGGGGTTTGCAATGAATTATTTAATGCAATTTTGATAACTGTTCCTGTAGTCAAACTAACAATCAAATTGAAGCAATTGTCAGTGAAAAAGTTTATGGTGCTGATTTGTGAAGGGCTTTTAAATAATTCTACTACATTTAGAGTTGAATTATTAGACTTTACATTAACCAGGAGAGCGAAAAGTGATAGTCCATCAAAACTTACGATTACAAGGACTTGGTTGTTATGAGTATCTTCATGTATTTTAAATATACCTCTCACATATTCACACTCAGTTTCAGACAATACGCGAGCACGGAATATATATTTATCTCTTTGAATGTCCTTTGGGATCATTAGTTGATCTCTAAATATTATAATAAATTTTTTACATGACTCAAATTCTGTATTCATTTTATTAACACAAAAAAATAAATTGTCACTATCTTGCTTTAAGCTGTACACTACATCCTCATGATAATCTATAACTAATATATTTTGTTCCCTTTGTTCAAAACTACCTCTTACACGTTTATGCGCAGAATGTTTAAATTTTAACCGTGTAACAAATAGAGAACCAGCGTAATCTAAGCATATTAAATAATTAGCAGATAAAATTAATTGAGCAATAGTTGATTCGGTAAAATTTATTTCGCAAGCATGATCTGGATTCTTATAATCCAATTCTTCATATAGAAATATTTGATATTTATTCCAACATGCTATTTTCCGACTCAAAACATTGTACGCTATGTTTAAATTTTCCATGAGTTTGTGAGGAAATTCGAACATCACTTTCTGATCCATTATTTTCGGTAAGATTTAATTGAAAAATTAATTAACTAAAAGCACATCACTCTGTTATTATTATTGTATTTCAATCTGGCAAAATACACATTTTTGGCGCCCTTTTGATTATTTGAATGATAGTTTGACATATTTGATACATGTCAATGTCAGATATACATTTTAAAGGCGAAACATTGACAGATTAAAAATACGAAAATTGATATTGCTTAAATTGCATTGGTACATTTGTATTCGTTATTCGATACAATGTTATGTTAAAGCTAAATAACTTAGTCGTTGAAAAAAATTAAGCAAGATTCAAATATATAATCTATATAAAATTACTTGTAATTCATTTTTACGAAGCTTTCGTACTATACGTCATATGTTATAAATTTATTATAATTGTTCTAAAACATTAGCAATTTGAATTTGCACTATGTATTCCAACGCGTATCGAGAATAGTTATTGTATACTTATTTAATATCTCAGAGATGTGTGTGTTGATTTTTTTGTCTGCCTAGATTTCTTTCTTTTTAACCTCTCTTTTATGTAATCTGAAAATAAACTGATAATTAAAATAAAAACGATTAATTTTAAATATTATATTTTAATGATCTTCAGTAACTTACATATTTACAAAAAAATATAATTTAAAATTTAACTGTCATTTAAAAAGTATGACTTTCGTTTATTTAAATGGATGGAGACAAAAAAATAAATATTTTTTATTTAAATTTTAACGGAAAAATAAGTACAGAATTTAAACAAGGAGAAATGGATATAAAAATTAATAATATTTCATTATTATTAAAAAACATTTACATTCATTGACATGCAAATAAAATTGTAAACATATATACATAAAAAAAAAACTATTTTTGGACTTAATAATGATTATTTTGTTTTCTCTTTAAAAAGCTATAAAATTTAATACCTTTAATGTGTTAAAATACAAACTGCATTTGATTTTCAAGTAATATTATAATGTTTTTACCCTGCTTTGAGTGATATAAAAGAAAAATATATTGTAAAATATATAATATAATACAAATAATTTACCCCTTGTCTAATAACCATTTGTCAAACAATTCAATTTTTCATTGCAAATTGATTATAGTAGAACTGTTATACATATTTTTTGTTGATTTATGTAACAAATACAAGTGATTATTTATTTGGTCCATAGTCGTACTATGATTTGCTCTTTTTGTGGTGTATTAGGAAATTTACATAAAAAATTTAATCTGTAAGGCGAAAATAACTGTAACGTAAATTAAAAAAAAACTGACTCAGTATTTAATTTTCAAAGAACTAAAAATTTAAGTAATTTTTTTAACATTACAAGTCCCACAATAATTAAAATTATTAAATACGTAACCGTTAACTCGACGGTTTTATTAACAACTAATTGGCACACTTTCACAATGAATCACTAGCAACACTATTACTAATACAAAATTATGAACTAAAGAGGTTTTATGTTAAAAATTAAGACTGAGCGTGAGAAGGCTTCAAATTCTACATTAACTATATACAATTTGATATGTGTCTTATTGCGGTGGATCACTGACTTTTTGCTTTATTAAAAATACTATTTGTGAAAAAAAACTGTTTTCTATTATATAAAATGAACTACAATCACGCGGCAAGTATATGCTTAATTTATTTATTAATAATCTATATGTACATTTCTCACAATCTTGAGTACTTCATAATTGCACTTTATTTGAATGCAAAAAAAAAATCAGTATTATTGCTTGGCAGTAACAAATGGCAATCATTGCTTGATAATTTGTTTCACAAAATTTGTCGTGTTATTTTATTAATAGTCTGTCAGATTTTGGAAAGTAGAAGTACTACTTCAACGTTCCATACTTATGATATACAATATTTTATTTATAACGCCAAATCATTAATTACAATATAAACTTATAAATTAGAGATAACATATTTCACTTCCTAAAAAAATACAATTTTCTTTCAATCGTCAATTTTAGAGAGCATTTACATATTTGTGTCAAACTGTCAATGGAATTATACTAAAAATCTTATATCGAAGTTGCCATTGCAAATAAAATACATTTTTTTACTAAACTCTCAAATTCGCGTTTTTTCCGCAGAGGTAGTGCCTGTGCTACTTTTTGATGTCAGGATCCATTTTTGTTTTGTCCATCGTAGAGGAGACCATACCACTTTGAGGGTATAACTTGTCTAAATGCTTCAGAGATTCATTGAGGAAATTCTGTAACAAAAAATGTGTAAGATTAACATTATATATTGATGTAGTTATTTAAAAAAATACAACTTATAATTATATTTAGCGAAGAAAATGGATATAGAAAATCCATCTTTCCCGAGTGGGGATCGAACCCTCAAACCGTCGCGATTACATGCAGAAGAGGCCTCTATGCCACGACAGTCCTCTTTATACTTAAACAATGTTCGATAGTTAATTTTCTTCACAGTCTTAAGCTTTTAGCTTGTCCGACCATAACATATTCCTAGACTTGACCATAAACACAATAAATTTAAAAGTATAATATTAACATATGCAGTGCATTATGTATGTTAATCACTATTACATAAGTTTAACCCTTTAGAGAAATGTAGTGAATCTGTGACTATTATATTATTACTTTGGGTATATTTAATTACACTGAGCTTTTACTGTTCTATTACTATAACTATAATTATACTATACTTTAACCATAACTTCATACAAAATTAAGAAAAATAAACAAAGAATCTCCAAAAAAGTTATATTGAACAAAAAAAATATAATCTCCTTTTTAACCTACGTACCTGTATAGCTGTCAAAGCTGCAACAATCGCGGGTCCGCCGAAACCGTGCGAGATTAGAGAGAAATGCGTAAGATGGCGCTGTATGGCGGGCTCCAGCAAATGCGGCGGCCGCGTGTTGCACAACGGTGATCTGTCCTGGTTCAAC
Organism: Dione vanillae; assembly: GCA_037178615.1. Lineage (NCBI taxonomy): Eukaryota > Metazoa > Arthropoda > Insecta > Lepidoptera > Nymphalidae > Dione > Dione vanillae. The sequence goes on from JAZFAU010000270.1 coordinate 960,595, forward strand.
AGGTCCATCACCTCTTTCACCACCTGATGATGGAATTATTTTTTAATAATATTCTTTTATAATGAAATTTTATTAATTATATTTGTCTTCAGAATCGTCGAGTTGAATAACTCTTTTAAATTAGCTTTATGTTATGTCACGTATATAGTATGGTAGGCGAAGAAACTTAGTGTCAAGACACTCTTTTGTCACATATATATAACACATATATAAAATGTTGAATTAAATTATATAGATATTTTTTAGAAGGATTTAATTTTTTTTATTTCTTTACTCTTTATCCCGTACATGCCAGAGCCTACTCTGCCGCCGAGGCCGAGATTTTTAGTTTCACGCTCTATCCCGCACAGGGCAGGGTAGACAGAGGGCACTGCAGGAAACATAGGAACCTAGTGTTAAGACATGCCATTTTGCTTAGTCCCTGCTTTCCGCCTTCTTCGAAGCATTGCGTGTTGAGTGGTGGAACTCAACGCCACCGTTTTTGGCTAGTTGCCAGAGCGAATAAAATGGAAATAGAAAAATTCTCTGAGTGGGAAATGAACCCACAAACCGTCGCGTTTACAGGCAATCGCTACGCCTCTGCGCCACAACGTTCCTCATTTTCATTAAAAAAGAAAACAAATAAAATTTTAACGCCGCATGATTTGAACCTGCGTCTCATAGAAACCGTCCAAGCGGCTTAATAAATCAAGCGTTGATAGAAGGAAACTTGTAAAAATCTCTGTACAGAGACGTAATAAACTGCATAAAGTGCATAATAATGTACTTGTATAATACGTAAATAATACGTTAATGCACAGTTTGAATTATTGTTTTTTTTTGAATAATTAAGACCAACGGAGCAACGGAGTGTTTTAACACAAGGTTCCTATGGTTCCTGCAGTGCCCTCTGCCTACCCTGCCATGTGCGGGATAAAGCGTCAAACTAAAAACCTCGGCTCTTAGCAACCGTCCAAGCGGATTGACCACTAAACCAAGATGATAGAACGTTGATAGAGGCATGGGTAAAAGGAAATTTAATAGGTACCTATAACGAAATATTAATAAATTGCATTTCTATTTATGTATATAGTTATACCGGAATTAAGTACAAAATGATTTCGTAGCGAATCAACCAACCTGTTTCGTAGCCTGCAACAAGTCTCTGCGGCGCCTGGCGTCGTGCTCCGCGTACTGCCGTGCCAGGTACTCGGCGAGCGCTCGCGCCGGGAACTCCGTCTCGCACACGTAGCCGAAGTCGCGTGCGAGGTGCACTGCTTCCGCTATACCGGGTAAACAGATGATATATATGTCTTATTGAATAAAAGAAAAAAAGTCAGATATGTTTACTTGTAGTTATTGTCACAATAGAGAGGCTTACTTTTGAAAAAGCAAATCGCTGAAAAGATTTTGACATATGTACTTTAATATTGAGATAGATGGAATCTTGGGAAAGGACATAAGCTACTATTTATAACAGACTCTGGAATCATCTAGGTGAGAACGCGGGATTTAATTAATTTAAGTATTTTATAATTGAAACACGACAAACAGTTTACAGAATATACTTTTTACCTAGTCATGATTCCGTACAAGGGCATGTTAAAATATGGAGTGCTGTTATTTTTTTATTTTAAATCAGTTTATTCCACGCGAAAATACCGTTGAAAAATCTCTCTATATATTTAACTTGTAGTAAGACTTATTAAGAGCCAGGAAAGTCTTTTTGTTATCTTAACGCTTCAACAGACATATACCTAACATATGTGTTATGAAGTGTATGTTTGGTAAAGCAAGCAAGCAAGAAATTATCGAGAACATTTGTGTCTAAAGTATTGCGAGTCTTTGGTGTGCGGATGGCAATCTGATATTGCGATTACGTAAGTAATTTTAAGAAAAAAATTAATGAAGAATTGATTCACTATACGTTGTAATTACATATTTTATTTTCCAAAAGAACAAACCTTCTACTAATGAGGTGAGTAGAGTAACATTAGCGGCTTTCCGTCTCCCTGCTGGAAGGTTGAGGCCAATTTTTTCTAATTTTTCCCGCAGTAATCGACCACCATTTTTGCTTTTTGCTCTGGAAAAAGGAAACATTGTTAATAAAATTAAAATCACTAGGATTAAATTTAACGTATTGATGATATTGTGCAAATTTTATAATCGCGTTTTAGATTACGTCAGGGCTGTTGACTCCATTCGTACTTAAGTAAACATAACAAATTAGATTAGTAGTATTTATGATTGTTTACATTTAAATTTACATTTTAATTTGAGTGATGAATTAGTTTTTTTTCCAGGCACCCATTACACCAATATATTGCGTGTCGTGTCATGTTACGCCTCTTGATGTTATTAAATGAACTACATATATTTCAAAATAAAAATTTTGCAGCGTGAAATTTTAATAAATACAATTGTATACATAAATATAACTGCCATTGTTAGACTGCTACTGGAGTCACGAGTAAACACTATATTATTTTGTTAGCTAGGTTTTTATCGTGACATAAAAAATTGTAGCTAACTTTGAATTATAATTGTGAAAAAACATAGTGAAAAAAACAATTGTACAGAAATATTCATAATTTTAATGGTCTACTAAAGGAATGTCGATGCTATGGTAGAAAAATTGTATAATATCTTATACACTATAATTGATTCTCATGTTCAAAAAATCAAGCTCATATCAAGCAAGCAAAAGCATTTAAATATCCTGTCTGGTTCACATCGTCCCTGATAAAATTAATTAACGAAAAGAAGAAAGTTAGGAAACTGTGCAAACGTTATAAGAATCCTAGAGATATGTTAGAGTTAGCAAGAAGCCGTAGGCGTGTCGAGAATCTACTTGAATTATGTTACAGCCGTTGCATTGCCGGAGTCGAGGATTCAATCTTTCGCGATCCCCTAAAGTTTTGGCGTTTTGTTAAAAAAACGGCATGGAGCTAAATCCGAGGTCCCATCTGAAATGTCACTAGGTAACACCACAGCCCATTCTGGTCAAGCGATTTGTAATCTTTTCGCACAGAACTTTGCGTCTGCGTATTCTTCTTCGCAGCCTTGTGTAGAATTCGTAGAGGACAGTCCAGACTTTTATTCTCAAATGTCTCTCGCTCACGTGACACTGAATGAACGTATAGTACGTCGAAAGCATTACGTTCAATAAATAAAAGCAAGTCAGCTGGTCCTGATGGCATTCCTCCCCTTTTTTTCTGAAAAACGTGTAAATTTCTCGCACTACCATTAAAAATTATTTATAACACATCCCTTCAGACTTCAACTTTTCCTACGAAGTGGAAGGAAGCTAATATTTTACCAATTCATAAAAAGAAATCAAAGAGCGATGTAAGAAACTACCGATCGATTTCAATGTTAAACGTATTATCCAAAACCTTTGAAAGTATAATTACCCCTATTTTGTCCTAATATATCAAAACTATGATTACAAGTGATCAGCATGGATTTTGCCAGCGTAAGTCAACCACTACAAATCTCACAACCTACATACAATACATTTCTGGATGCATAGATAATAAACAACAGGTTGACTCGATCTATACCGACTTCAGTAGCGCGTTTGACAAAGTTAATCATAAAATCTTAATTTACAAGCTTAGGTTGTACGGTATTCATGACCCCCTGCTATCTTGGTTCCGTTCATACTTATCTGATCGAGTACAAAGAGTTACACTCGGTGGTTACAAATCTCACGAGTTTATTGCGACCTCTGGTATTTCACAGGGATCACACACACTGTATCAAGAACAGCAAATGTTCTATCTTTGCTGACGATTTAAAGATTTACTGCCCCATAACATCCACAAATGATTGCAAATTGCTCCAAGACGATCTAAACTCCATACAAAAATGGTGTGATTTGAACTGAATGGAACTAAATGTCGATAAGTGCCAGTTTATTAAGTTTACGCGAAACAAAAATATAAGTCATCAGTATAGCTTACAGGGCAAAACGCTCGGGAAAGTTTCGGTTATTCGTGATTTAGGTCTTATGTTCGACGCCAAACTTAAATTTAACATTCACATAAATCATATTGCCACAAAGGCCTGGAAAAACTTCGGTTTTGTCAGACGTAACTGCAATGATTTTAAGACACCGGCAACTATCATAACTTTGTACAATTGCAATACGTAGCGCTTTAGAATATACGATTGTAGTATGAAATCCTCATTATAAGATTTACATTGAAAGGTTGGAACGTATACAACACAAATTTACTAAATTACTAGCTAGTAGAAGTAACAGTTGCCCTTACAAGGCCGACTATGAATCACGTTTAAAATATTTTGGACAGTGCACTCTAGAAAAACGCCGCGAAATTGCCTCTCTAATTACTCTCTATAAATTATTGAATAACCACTTGGATACAACAGATCTACTACAAGATATTAACATAGCAGTGCCACGTACTGCACCTAGACAACCTCTAAAAACAATTTTCTACTCTCGAACTTCCAAAACAAACATAGGTAAATACTCTCCGCTCAACCATCTCATAAACTTATATAATAAAGTCAACAGTGATGGCATTGATATTTTTCACGACTCGCTATCTCTTTTTCGCAAGAAATTAACGCTGGGAGCTTTATTGTGATTGTGATATCTTTACTGTTATTTTTTATTTATTTATTTATTTATTTTTTACTTACTGTTATATACTTTACTGTTATATTCTACTTAATATTGAAATCTGAAAAATTATTATCTCCAAGAAACTTATACGAGTATTGTCATAGTTTGTAATTACTGTTAGTTTTTTTTTAAATTGTTTAAATGTTCAATAATTAATAAGCGTGTTATATTGCAGTCTGTAGTATTTATTAAGTAAAGTATTGTTAAAAAAATATGTAAAACTATTGGAGATTAACGTAACTATTAATGCTGTATATACCTTTTAAGTGTTTGAAATTGTATCTGTCATTTTATCGTATTCTTATTTTAAGTGGTATATTTAAAATACTGTGGCGTATCGGTGAAATAAATAAATAAATAAATAAATAAGTAATGAATGTACGTACAAAACAGCTAAAGTAAAATTTGTATACGATAGACATGAATAAGCAAGCACCTCATAACTCATTGATATATTCAGTATAGACCTTGTTATTATTCTACCTACTTTGAAATTATGGTAAATATTTCTTTCAATATTTCCAAACAAAGTTTGCGATTGCCGTTCACCAAACAATTAAATTAATTTGCCGCCATTATTCAACTCCATTGACCAGTCAGTCTAACTATAATAAACTATTGTTATCTGTACAAAAATATATAGATGTGTCAATTAGATATTGGAAAATAAATAGACGACCGCTATACGAGTACATTGACAAGTGGTAAACGGTTAACGAACAAACAAAAGGCATATTTTATGAAATAATATGTATAGAAAAATGTGCTAATTTTTGTTAATTCTCAATACATTTTTTACTTTACAGTTTTTTAATGATATGTACAATAAACGCGTTTATTGTAATGTATTTTGTGAATAATTTTATTTCATATTTTTTATAGGTAGAGTTCGTAGCTTTTCTAAATAAGCCAAAATAATATTATATGTTTTATAACACTAACCACAATTGTGATATTTTAATATATTTGATTTAAAAAAATAGTTTATACGTTTCTTTACGGCCTTTGTGATTAGGTCGAGAGTTAAGGACTAAAAAAAATACAAAATGTCAATTATTGACAGAATACGTAGTCCTGCTACCGCCCGCTAGATTGAGCCACAGATAACATATCGATTACCGTCAAAATTGTAAGTTGTTCTTAATGATTGACGCACAGAAAGTAACATAAATCGATTTTCCTATTTTGGTCTTTATTACAACTAGTATAAGGTTTTAAATAATTGTGGTGAGAAGTTTTTTTTATACGAAGCTACCAGTATTTAGCTTCAAATACAATTTTGAAGGCTCGTTAATGAAATTGTTTTTATTAAGTGATGCCTATCTATGATATATAGAGTTACTTGTAAAGTTCCGTTGTTGGTAATATAATTTTCTTAACAACCTCGAATGGAATTTGTGGATTAAAAATTTATTTTTCTTGTTGTAAACTCGACAGTTTTTATGACCAATAAGTTAAACAACCAATAAGTAGTAACCCAATATGTTTAATAGTTAACCATTTTTATATTTGTGCCGCAATTTATTCACATCTTAAAGACAAAGGTGCACGATTTTCTTAAAAAATATAATTCATCAATTCATTTTTTTAAAAAATAAGGTACGTATATGATTTATATCTGTATAAAGAGAATTCAATCTATCAATAAATTACAATTTTAAAATCTTACACCGTTAAAGATATGGTCATTAAAATGTATAAATCGTCCCTATTACAGCTAGACGTGAATTATTCATAATAAGCTCAATTTTGCAAACCATCGTCTGGTTCGAGGTTCCCCTTCTGACGGAATGCGGCCAAATTCCTTTGGTACCGATATTACAATATAATTTCTATATAAATACTTACACAATATTAACTTCTAAGAATATCTCATGAAATTCTTTTCAATCAATAATTTGTCCTACTATATTTTTTATAAATAAGCAAAAAAAAAATACCAAAAAAATAGGTTGATAGATTTGGCAAAAAGTCGTCGTCACGTCAAAAACATATATCTCACTTTAATAAATAAAAAAACGAACATCTAAAAGTCATAAATCTTCAATAATCATTCACAAATACTATTTGTATTGATGATCAAATGAGGCTTAAAAATGCTAACAAATCAAATAATAATCATCGCAGCCAATTCTTAGCTCATTTACTCTATCGTCTCGCAAATAATCCCACGAAATGTTATCTTGTCTATGGTCACTTTTGTTCTCTGTATTTTCACACGTTGACCATCGACAAAAGAAACGAAAATCATGCGCAATGGCGGCTAACGAGCCAAACAATGATTTGAATTTGAAAACTAAATCGGATGAATCGACAGATTGGAAACTAATGGGCAAGAAATATCGAGTATCAAATACTCAGCTATCCGATTAGAAAGATTATCAATCATGTATCTATATGTCTTTGAATTCGGCACGTTAATTACGGTAGTACCGTTTACTTTATATTTTTATACGTAATTTTTTATATTTTGCATATTTAAATGTCTATATGAGGTTTTATTTATTTTTTAAACTTTATACTAACTTGTATTTTGGGGTTTTGCCCGCGTGGTCAAATAAGTCTTGGATTATATTGAAGCGATAAATTTGTTGTATATCTACTAAATAAGGAAATTTAGGTCCCCTAGATTTCCTTAACAATTTGACTATCCAACTCATTTTTTAACCGGAACCAGCAGTTTATTGGATAGATAAGTTCAATCAAACCTCTTCAGCATATAATTATTCAAAGACATCTTATCTGCTTACATGTTTATTTATACCAAAATGACCTAAGGTCATAAGTATATGTTAAAAATGAAAAAAAAAATTACATTTCTTTTATACATTTAATAATAATGAAAAAGAGGCCGACGAGGTCCAATTAAAAATAGATTGAAGTATTGTGTTGTTATACCGCTTTATATTAGTTTCTACGTCGATTGCGTAAATTCAACTCGGTAAAGATATTCTATGAGGTTCTTTATCATACAAATATATGATTACAATATACGAATACGATCGATCTGTGTTCAATTACCCGAATCAAATATTTATTGATTGATAATTAATGTATATCTCATATTGACAGGGCAATTGAAATAACGGTCCGGTGACTGGATTGTTTTGAAAAATCGTTCGTCAATCTATAGAGAAATTATTAATTACTTGTAAAGTGCATTACTTCGTTGTAATATTTGTACATTTAATACAAATGATATATAAAAATACAATTTTACGTCAACTTTATATGCGAGTCTAAATTTAAGATAGATATTGTTCAAAATCAAATTGTCTTAAAATAAAAGCTGTGTGGGATGAACTAAATGTATACGAGTACCTATTCCCATACTCGTTGGATTTTCGAGAAATCCTATTTTAGTTTCAGATGCACTATCTACGTTGCATAATTTCAATAGTATGTTATCATTTAATTTATTTTTCTTAAAAATATGTAACGTACAAACACACTTCATTTACAGTGTTTTTATAGCTAAGTTTTGATATATACATCTATATATATAAAAATGAATTGCTGTTCGTTAGTCTCGCTAAAACTCGAGAACGGCTGAACGGATTTATCTTATCTTGGTCTTGAATTATTCGTGGAGGTCTAGGGAAGGTTTAAAAGGTGAGAAAAATTCGAATAATTGCCGGGAAAATCCTCAAAACAGCATTTTTCTATTTCCCATACAAACGTTTTCTAAATAAAATGGAGAGTCAATTTGTAATTTATTACCGCTGCATAAAGTTCAAATTCGCGTGCGCGTTGAAGGATCAAATATCGCGTTCTGAAACTCAACAGAAGAAAATTGCATAGTGTCAAAATACATTTGAAAATAGATTTGACAACCAACTAATATGTCAATTCATCCTGTCGCATTTCAGAGCATGGAAAAAAGTATTACGATATTATATCTATCTTTGTGGATACGTGCGCGAGAACTTTCTTTACTTTGGTGATCCTTTGTGATAGTGACATTCCAAGTAATGTGCTTTTTTTGTGGTAGTGACACTTTATTGCTAAATAAGCGGTAAATTTTTTCACTTTGATTAATTACAATTTACGATGCCGAGGAGAAGACGACCTGACTTAGGTCGTCGTAGTCAATCAAATGTGCGAAGAGCTATCTCACGTGCTAACCGCACTGATGACCAGAGACAGACAGATCAAGAAAATAGTCGTATTGCTATGTCAGAATTGCGTTCTTTAGTGAGTGACAATGTAGGAGATAGGCTTAGAATGCAACGAGTTCGTGCACATCAAACACATCAACAGCAAGCTAGACAGAATGAAATTGAGCGAATCCGCAGACGCAGAGCTCCTGTGATTCTTGAACGAGCTGCATTCCACTATGATCCGGCAATTGATTATTGTGCCGACAAATCGGTAACAATTGGGGAAATGAAAACAATTTGTAAATATTGTAAGGCGTTAAAATACACTGGTGAATCTACTGGATTATGTTGTGCTGAAGGCAAAGTAAAATTGCCACAACTGGTCCCACCACCAGATCCTTTACGCTCTTTAGTTTCTGGGATTGGAAATGATTCTAAACACTTCTTGACCAACATTCAGAAATATAACAACTGTTTCCAGATGACATCATTTGGTGCTACACATATTATACAAGACAATTTTATGCCCACTTTCAAGGTATTATATAAGAATATTTTTTTATATTATTCAAGTTTGTACTAAAATATATATATCGAAAATAATTAATGGACACATTTTTAAAAATTACAGATACAAGGACAAATTTATCATTTACTGGGAACTCTGTTACCACTACCTGATGCAGATCATCAATTTTTACAAGTTTATTTTATGGGCAATTCAGATGCGGAAATTAATAATCGTTGTGCTCACAATCCCACAGTGAAGAGAACCATTGTCCAACAATTACAAATGTTTCTTCATCAGAATAACAATTTAGTAAACATGTTCAAAATAGCATTGGATCGGATGCCATCTGATAGCCATAATATTATTATTCGAGCTGACAAAACACCTGCCGGTGAACACACAAGGAGGTTCAATTCACCTACCATTGATGAAGTGGCTGTTGTCATTGTGGGAGAAAATTTACAATCTAGAGATATTGTGCTTCATCGTCGGAATAGTGATTTAAAACGTGTATCTGAAACACACAGGAGTTATGATGCACTACAATATCCTTTGATCTTCTGGCAGGGGGAAGATGGATACCATTTTAATATCAAAATGGTAAATCAAGTAACAGGTAAATGAATTGAACAAGATTAAATAACATTTTTAAATTCAATTCATCTAAGTAACAATGTAAACATTTATAATTTTTGATTGCAGGTGCTGAAACCAACAAAAAAGTTAGTTCTATGAATTTCTATTCATACAGACTCATGATCCGTCAAGGTGAAGTAAATCATATTTTGATGTGTCAACGACTTTTTCATCAGTTTGCAGTTGACATGTATGTCAAAATTGAGACTGAACGATTGACATACATCCGTTTGAACCAACGACGGCTACGGTCAGAGGAATACATCCATCTCCGCGATGCTATAAATGCTGATGGCAATGTGAATAATGTAGGAAGAATGACAATTTTGCCAGCTACTTATATAGGAAGCCCACGCCACATGCATGAATATGCTCAGGATGCTATGTCATATGTTAGGCATTATGGCCGCCCAGACTTATTTGTTACATTCACATGTAACCCAAAATGGTCCGAAATCGAGAAGGAATTACTACATAGCCAAACATCAGTTGATAGACATGACATAACTGCCAGAGTTTTTAAACAAAAATTAAAATCTCTCATGAATTTCTTAATAAAGCATTGCGTGTATGGCCGAGTCCGTTGTTGGATGTACTCTGTAGAATGGCAAAAGCGTGGATTGCCACATGCGCACATTTTAGTCTGGTTAGTGGACAAAATAAGGCCAGATGAGATTGATTCCATTATTTCAGCTGAAATACCAGATGAAATAGTTGACCCAAAATTGCATGCAGTAGTTACCAAACACATGATACATGGACCTTGCGGACATTTCAACTACAATTCACCCTGTATGGTCGACGGTAGGTGTTCCAAGCGATACCCAAGAGACCTGCTTGCTGAAACCATAACGGGAAATGATCATCTTCTTCTTCTTCTCTTTACTAATGGCGTTTCGAGCGTGCCAGTTGAGCACAATTCACTTCGCCAATGTCACGTCGAATGGAGAACACACAAAGGAGAATGTACGGTAAAAAGAGAGATATCATTACACAGTTGGAGGAAGTAAATCATATTTTGATGTGTCAACGCCTTTTTCATCAGTTTGCAGTTGCCATGTATGTCAAAATTGAGACTGAACGATTGACATACATCCGTTTGAACCAACGACGGCTACGGTCAGAGGAATACATCCATCTCCGCGATGCTATAAATGCTGATGGCAATGTGAATAATGTAGGAAGAATGATAATTTTGCCTGCTACTTATATCGACACCGTAATGAACCAGGATGACGTAATCAAATATCCCACTGAGTTTTTAAATTCACTGGAATTGCCTGGATTACCACCTCACAATTTGCACTTAAAAGTAGGATCAGTTGTTATCATGCTGCGTAACATTAATCAACCTCGACTATGCAATGGAACAAGACTGGCTGTGAAAAGACTAATGAATAACGTCATTGAGGCGACAATCATAAAAGGAAAATACAAAGGAGAGGATGTCTTGATCCCGCGGATACCGATGATACCAACGGACATACCATTCGATTTTAAACGCTTACAATTTCCAGTACGTCTGGCCTTTGCGATGACCATAAATAAATCGCAAGGACAGTCGTTAGAAGTTTGTGGAATCAACTTGGAGTTTCCCTGTTTCGCGCATGGACAATTATACGTCGCGTGTTCGCGCGTCGGAAAACCGTCTTCTTTGTTTATATATTCACCACAAAGCAAAACAAAAAATATAGTTAATGAGAAAGCTTTAAATTAATTAACAGACTGTATTTTAATAGTGTGTGTCTGTGAATATCAAATTTAAACTCTTTTTTCTAAGTAAGCAACATGATGTATCGAAAACTTCCTGCTTGATTTGATTTGTTTGTTTTAAAATCATTTTATACAAAAGATTTAGTTTTTTATTTATCGATGAGGCAGTACGAAGTCTGCCGGGTCAGCTAGTTGATATATATATTTTTTTATTTGATTTATACTTTACGGGCCTCGTGTCTAGGCTTTGAAAATCTCTGTAGTAATAGAAGGTCGATCCATCAATAACCCGCGGTTCATTAGTCAGTAAGAAAGTGGGATTGCGATATCACTATCGAAACTGATGTCTTAAGTTAAATTAATATGTTTATATTCAAACAATAATTAAATATTATGTTTCTACTGACATCTTGTCAATGTCTTCGAAGAAAGGAAATGTCAATAAAAGTCATTATTTTTTTTAGCTTCGCGTTTTATCTCGTTCATAGGAGATAGGCAGAGGGAACCGCAGGATATGTGGGAACCTAGTGTTAAAATACTCCTGTTCCCACTTTCCACCATTTCGGGACATTGCGTGTTAAGTGGCAAAACTCAACGCCACGTTTTGTTTATTTTCTAGAGCGAAAATGGAAATGAAGTAATCCATCTTCCCCTCATGAGAGTCGAACCTACAAACCGTTGCGTTTACAGGCTCTGCACTACGACGACCCTCATAATAATCTTTGTGTCGGTAATATTTTTTGTAAATAGTATACTAAATTTTATTTACAATCTAAGATTCGTAGCTTCGTCTTTACTTCACAATTACATTAAAGTACTTCATAGTTTAATATTTGAATATAATGTTCACAAGCAACAGTGCTAGTAGCTACCATAGAATAATAATATGTCATAGTCCGCCCACAAAACTCATGAATTATTGTAGCAATCGTTGTATAAGGCAGCAATATTATCAAGAAAAATACATCAAAAACAGGTGCCTCATGCAAATTGTTGTAACTTAGCATTTAGGGTTGCTGTAAATTATTTTTAAAAATATATATATATATATATATATATATATATATATATATATATATTATATATATATATATATATATATATATATATATATATATATATATATATATATATATATATATATATATATATATATATATATATATATATATATATATATATATATATATATATATATATATATATATATATATATATATATATATATATATATATATATATATATATATATATATATATATATATATATATATATATATATCAGATCAGATTTAGCAAATTTATAAAATGAGAACTGTTTTTACTTCTTTTGTGTAGCGCTTACATCCTAGCTATTGAGTAACTAAACTTATTTAAACCTGTACAAATTTTTGATCTCTTAAGTGGAATTTAATTTATTAATATTAAACTTATTAAATTTAAATATAAATAAATTAAATTCTTCTTACAAATATACGTACAGTATTGTTATGAATAAATAGTGTAGATTTTACGTACGTACTATATAGCTAAAGAGATTGTTTGGTTGAATCAAGTTAGCCAACTTAATATCAGAAGCCTTTTTCTTCTAAACCTCAGAACATGTATTTTTGTATTGAATATTCCATTTAATTAATAAAACTATATCCTATATTATATAAATTTGTTTGCAGGGTTACTTCGGGTATGTGTCATACAAAGCTCTTAGTCACTATTTTTGGACTACGCAAGCCGTAACTAGTCTCTATAAAAGTATATATATATATATATATATATATATATATATATATATATATATATATATATATATATATATATATATATATATATATATATATATATATATATATATATATATATATATTTTACATTTTATTATAGATAAATAAAAATAACAGCTTTACATGTTTTGTATTAAAGTATTCAATGCGAATAGGTTAGTTCTATATATTAAATAGCTACGTAAGAAATACTTAAGTATCATTTAAATTACTCTACATATTAGTCATTATGGGATGCTTTGTGACATAATTAGTTTTTTATTCGAAGTCCGGTACAATATAAATTGCTATATAAAAAGCGCGATAAGACGAAGTAATTATTGACATGTGATTTTGTTTTTGTATACTCTTTTGAGTCTTGCAAGAATAGGCTTGTGTTCAAGTATAGATTACAAACTGAAAGATATAAATAAATGTTTTGTTAAAAAAATATATTATGAAATTTAAAACGACTACCTGTGTATTGTAAAATGTTTATTCTATACATATTTTAAGTAGGATTTTTTATTTTTAATGAAATTTACTACTAGACAACCCTGTGCATATTAAATGGCAGTAGTCTTTCGTTAGTAAGAGTACTTGTGTAAGTTATAATTACACAAGCCCTTTGTTGTCATATATCGAAAGGATAAGAGATATTATTATTTAAAATATTACGTAAATATAAAATAATAGCTAAATATTACTTAGGGACCGTCGTGGCGCAGAAGCGTAAGCGTCTGTCTGAAAACGCGACGGTTTGATGGTTCGATTCCCACTCGGGGAAGATGGTTCGATTCCCACTCGGGGAAGATGGATTTTTATATTTCCATTTTCTCCACTCTGGAAACTTGGGAAAGCGCGGCGTTGAGTTCCGCCACCCAACACGCAATGCCTGGAAAAAGGCGGAAAGCGCGGACGGGAAATATCAACGTATAAACGACTTAAATCATATGTAAGCACGTTAATAGATGTACGATTTTGATGACGATGAATTCATTTAAGTTTCACATTGTATTTTAATAAACATTTTATCTACGTTTATCCGTTTACGCAAAAATCAATAGCAACAGGCATATCCTGTCATCAGTATATTAATTATTAGTTCATAATATAATATTAGAATGAGAATACCGCTCAAGTATTGAGAAGCGGAAATCAAAGCATCGACAATAAATAGCCATAGAACAAAAGTATAAAAACTTACCTCCTCAGTACTCCTCCTAATAAAGAAGCATTTAGACATTCAGGTGGTGATAATCTCCGCTGTACTTCAGCCACGGTTACTTTGTACTTGCTAGTGGACGACAGGAGAGACAGTCTACCCGGCACCGAGCAGAACACGTCGTTAGGTGCACACGTTCCCGTGCCGCCTAAACCGTCCCGCCCTTTCATTGCTATAAAATAGTTTTTATAAGAATTTTGATAGAATCAATATTTTAAATAGATTATTAATTTATATTATCCGATAAAATAAAGGAAATCTAGATTTTTTTGTAGCGTCACGCTTTATCCTGTACATGGCAGGGTAGGCAGAGGGAACTGCAGGAACCGTAAGACCTAGTGCTAAGACATTCCGTTATTTAGTTCTTTCTCCGTAAATTATTAATGTATTTAAATAAGATAGTAATAAAACTAATAATAATCCAATTCCGTGATTTACGTTATAAATAAAAAAATATAACATAAAATAGCAAATATTTATATTACATACATAATATTATGTTAATATGAAAAACTCCATGTGAAAGTAGTGAGTGTATTAAAAGACGTATAAAGTACGGGTGTTTTAAATTCCTCGTGTCGAATACCAACAATGGTTCGTAACAATTAGCACCACGCCCCAAAACATGCGCTCAGCGTGAAATCTTTTACCATTATATTTCTATGGCAGCCCTAATACAATAAACATTACTATGTCATTAGTTCTGCACCATGCTGGCTAGTTAACACCATGCTTGAAAGAAAAATGTAAAAACTTTCAATAGAAATCATTATTAGCCAGTTACAATTTATTTAAAAAATCACATTATACAAATTGAAAAACGTTTTTATGTTCAATGATTAGCTCACTTTAAAGACGATAATATATTAAAAAAAAAACAAATGAGTATTAAATAAATAAATGTATATTAAAAATAAAAAAAAAACGACATATGTTATCAGCTTATCAATCGACAATAAGCTTTTATCTAAGCAAAGTCGCATTTCATTTCCGTATCCGACCTACGCTCTTTAAAACAAATGATTGATCGATGTTTCTATTTTTTTAAATCGATTACTCGGTTGAACGAGATTGAGTTTTTTTATCTAAAAAATCGATACAGATACGTAACTGTGTGCCTAATTATTGCTTATCTAGCAGGTCATCGATGTAGTAATGACTTTTAGTCTACTCGTTTTCGTCTTTGCAATGTTTATTATTAATGGCTAATAGTATTTGTAATTACTAAGAGTCATGTCATAAAATGTAGCAAATAATTAAAAAAAAATATGTTGTTATATACATTGTGTAAAATTGAAATACTTACTTTTTAATAATGGCAGATCTGTCATGAACCCAGTCGTGTCGTCCATTGCTGCGTTCTAGAAAAAAAAATGCATTTTTAATATGGCTACAAATTCTTTCAATGTCTTCAGTTAAGTTACTTGAAGAAAAACTTGAGTGAAATATCTCGACGGGTTCGTGAGAGGGATCGTTTTAATTTACGAACTTTATTAAATTCCGATTGGCTAACGGACATATTTGCTGTCTAATATCGATACAAAAACTTTTACTAGTTAATATTGTTTAGATAAATATTAAACATTATTTTGTAAGCCATTTTTATTAAAAAATGTAAATATTACAAATAAATGTTTGTACAATATATTTTTTACGACTTTGGATATATACATTAAAGGATTTTTTTACCTGTGTTTCATCCGTGGAATGTAATGCGTGGTGTAAAGCGAGTTCGTGCTGCTCCCTAGCTCCGTACTCCGCCCGCCTGTCTCCACCATAACTAAATCCTCCGTGTGATAGCTAAAGATACGATATTTAATATAATTAATTTCCACATTTAGCAAAATGGGGATATCTAAAAGTATTTAAAATAATTGCAAAAGAGATGTTTTTCACTGGTTGTACACTCTTTTACACTGGCTGGTTACACTAGTAAGCTTTTTAATTTAAAATATGTATAAATAAAAATAAATAAATTAAAAATAAAGTAATATTAAATATAAAAAAATATAAACATAGTTCATTATGATAAATATTAATGTTATATATTATGTATTAATATTAATATAATCAATATTTATGATAAGAACATATAGTACTATATGTTAAAAAAAGGGTAGGGACCATAAAATAAAAAAAAGTATAAATTTTTAATATAAGAATAATTAAACGGCTTCACGCTATTTCCCTCATGAACCAGTATAAACAGTGAGAACCTAGTGTTATGGGACTGCGTTCTCCGCTTTCCGCCCAATATTGAAACATTTCATGTCGGGTGGCGGAACTCAACACCGCTCCTAAATCTCTGAAAGAGAAATAAATATTTCATTTACACCGAATGTAAATCGAAATAAAGAAATAAAAATGAATATAATCACATAATATTTGTTATACTTTAATTCGATTCGATTTGTTGGTCTCGACGAAAAACTTTATAGTAGAGCGGCAATTGCAAATGACGTATATGCTTATTCATAAAATGTTGCGTTAAATACATTTCAAAGTACCTATTTACTATAAAAAGTGAAAAGAAAGTGAAACAAAAAAAATTGTATAAAAAGTAATGCCTTAAAAAATTACATACATAACCATTAAACATATAACTGTTGTAGTATGAATTATAAAAAATACGTTACCAATATGTTACATACATATTAACGATATTACTTAAATAACTATAAGCAAAACATCAACTTTTCAATATGATATTTATTAAAATATCGAAATATAATAATTTTAATGGAGAATATTTCTAACATTCATAGTATTGTGTACGAAAGCGGAGTATTAGGGCTAATCTGCTAAGTTGGGCTTGGATATAATAGCTTTAGAACTTCCGGTATATCCCACATTTCTCGTTTCATTGATTGCTTCATTGTAAACTATATGACGGAGACATTAAAAGTATTAAATTTTATAGCATTATGAGTATAAAGTATAAATATTGGAAGAAAATATCGTTTTATAGGAATTGATTAAGATTAGTTATAGTAATTTGATTAAATGAATTTCAAAACAGTTTCAGTGGTGATTTTTTACTGATTTAGATGACATCAGTCAAAAAAACATAATGTAAAGTTTCTCGCTTTATTATTGTTTTATCATTTATTATTAACTGGTAATAATATAGTCAAAATTTTCTCAAGTAAGTGAAATGTAATTTCTTTTTGAGAAATAAAGTATCTATAACCGTAATATCTATTATTTTGTTATCTTCAACACGATCGATGCAACGGTCTTAAACAACTATTTGCCCTACCGCATACCTCCTCAGGAATCTCCGCATACCAACTCTACCCTCGAAATTATTATGTTATTTAAATATCTCCAAACTAAATTATTATATTGAAATTAGTTTGGCCGAGATAAAGTTCAATAATGGAATAATAATGTAGTAAAACGTCCGAGCTGGTAGACGTATTTTTAAGTACAATATACATTATAACAATATATATATATATAGATTGTAGTGTTTTTTATGTATTTTGAACTTTTATTTCAGTTAAATAAGGAATAAGAGAAGTCAATTAAAGTTTAACAAACATTAAGTCGGTTTAAATTTTGTAGCTATACCGATTTAACGGCAACAGGCGGCTCTGCGTACAAAATTAAAAAAAAGTATATCATGACATAATAATTTGTATAACTTACATGGTGTGAATGTATGGCGTCATGGTGGTCACGATGGTGGCGTAAATGTGAATGTGGCTCGTGGTGTCCGTGATGTCGAGGTAGCAGTTGCTGTGGGGCGTAGTGCTGGGCGTACTCGGGTCCTCCGCCGCCGCCTCCACTATATTCCATGCCATGGCTCTGTAGCAAATATAGATTCCATATATTATAAAAAATAGGCAAAATGCGGCGTTGAGTCCTCGAAAAAAGCGGAAAGCGGGAACGGAGAAAGCTGGGACTAAGCAAAGAAGTGTCTTAACACTAGGTTCCTATGGGATAAAGCCTGAAGTCATAAATAAAAACAAAACCCTTAGTAAGTGGGGTCGATTATGAGATATATTATAATAAAATGTATACAATATAGTCATATAGCGGGTAATCACATCTGTTGATTACTTATGATTTGTAGACAAATTATGTTATTTTAGCTTAAAACTAAAGCAAAAGCTATAAAGCGGCTATTCACACCTGCTGTTGGTGGTGCGGGCTTGCTGGATGAGCAGAGGGCGCGAAGGGCGGCGGGAAGTACGGCGGCTGAAAGTCGGCGAGCGAGGGCTGCGCGCCGCGGAACCCTCCGCCGCTGAGCCCCAGCCCGCCCCCGCCGAGGCGCTCCTAGGAACAAATTATGAAAAATTAATATGTTTTGTAAGTATCTATTGTATTTTGGAAGATAGGTAGATATATAGAATGCTCTGTGATACGTCCGAAGTCACCATTTTTGGATTTTGTATGGTAAGGTTTGAAAAATTCATGTTATATTATGAGAAAGCTATTAAAATATTAAAAAAGTAGTCATTTCGAAATATTTTTTTCTTAAAGTAGTAAATAACCTATGACAACACGTTTAACACGCGTATAACAATATATTCAAAATCCACTACGATTTTAATTAACTTCAGTAAAATATATAGTAATAATTCTCATAATCTTTTACAGTATATAATTTTTTTTTGTATATAAATTAAACATTTCAATTATAGATTTTTTTTAATTAATATGACTTATCGGGCATGTCTTTTATGCCATAATCTCAAGTTATGCTGTAAGTTCCTCTAGTAGAAATTCTCATTTGAAACTTAGTTTTGTTGTTAGTATCTCTGTAGAATGATTTTTACAAACGATCATTTAAAATAAAATGTATATTTTTTATCAAAAACACACGTTATTGTTAATGCATCCTTTAAGTACAATCGAACTAATTCAAATGTCAGACGAAATACGAGTTAATCACTAATTAGCATTAGACATTAACAAGCAATTAGGTTTGATTAATGCAATTAGCGCATAATAGTGTGATATGATAATTAGTCGAATCTTTGTTCAGGCCTTTGGTTTGCTTCTATTGTGTTGCACAAATTAAGTGTCGAATTACAATTTGGTGAGAGCTCTTCGATAAGTCGATTATTATAATCGATATGAGATAAATATGTAGTTTTTTTTTTTATTTTATGTTATTATAAATATTCTTTTGTTAGTTGGCAGAAAAAAAGTTAATTGGCATTTCTGTTTATATCTAGATAAATTGACAGTGTTAATTGACGTCGGGGGAATAATTAACTTATTTTAAATGTAAACATATAAACTTATGTACAAGAGTTAAATTTACAACTATCAGGCGTTGTGTAGGGCATATAAAATAAAAACAGCCTGATATCTATAGCTGCAGGCTTTCATTTTTCAATACAAACCAGTTATTTATATAGTTTCATAGACCAATGCGTTTTATCAAGCAAGCTTTTTAGCTTTACAATAGTTAATAAATAATTACCATTTCTCAACGAACCACGAAGTGGAAAAATACACAAACAAACAATGAGATTAAGATAATAATTTTAAGTTATAAGGTATATACATAAGTACAGCCAAAATTTTGAAATTGAGTTAAATGTTTTGTAAACTGGCAACTAAATTGAAAATGAAATACTTAAGAGGCTAAGTATAATGGTTTCGGAAATAAAATGTTATTATGATAGCACGCGATATTATGATTATATTTTTTTGTAGCTTTACAAGCTGTAATGTTGACTACGTAATGAATATTTTCATTCTTTTGCATTAAAGACACTACAGACTGACAGCGAGTGAAATCAATTTTAAAGTTTATAGCAAAAAATCTATGAAAAAATGTATGTATATAGATATACAGGCTCTACAATAATTTACATTTTATATCCAGACGAATTAGAAATGGTTTCAAGTCTACATCAATGACAATTATTTATGTAAAAAGAAGAAGTACCCGCAGACCTAAAATATTTTTCAAATTATACACAAAGTAATCACAATTTAAATAAAATATAGTTCGTACTCTAAAAACTAATACAGATAATAAATAAACAATATAAATAAATTAAATTAAATTAATAGTTGTACTTCCGTTTCATACAATTGTTCCCATTTTAGTCAATAAACTTTTTATAATATTTAATTTTTTTTTATGTTAGTAGCATTTATTTATACTGTTATATTTAGTGTTTTTAATATTATTGCTATAGGCATGTACTTTATAATCACATTAATCTGAGACAAAATCTTAAAATTACACCGTAATCGTTTCAATCATGGAATTGATAGGTTAATTTTATTAGATTACTTTCATATTTAAAGTAACTTAGATGTTTTATGAAGAACAGTTATTTAGTTTACTTTTTTATGAATTAATTAAGTAGCAATTTGATATAAGATTTATGTGTTCAATCATCAACGCCTAAATTTATATTTGAACTAACATTAAGTGTAATAGGTTGTGGTCGTATTTGGATCGATTGCCAAATATCGAATTTCCGATACTATATATTAGAAGCAAGTAGTCGTAAGACGTAACGATGTTCTGATTTCTTTATAAATATAATTTTATGATAATTGATTTGTGATGTTATTACAATATATAAAGTTAATTTGGATTAAATAATAGTATTCAATTCATTGTTTGGTTGATGCGCTTGAAGTGTGTCTTTTGGATACAAAAATTATGAAGAACAATAGTAGAAAATTGCAGTATACAAGTAAAGATTGATTTTACACAATTGAGCCATATTTGACGAATACAGCTACTAATCTAATCTATGTAACCTAGAGAAGGTTATTAAAGTAACATTAGCAGTGAGCTAATGTTACTTTAATAACCTTCTCTAGGTTTAGCTTCTTAGGTCTTTAAAAGTAAAAGAGTTTCGGTAGTGGCCGACCTAACTAAAGATTTTTGACACTCTTGCCAAAAAATAAAAAATATTATTATATAGTAAAATCGATTTTTTTCTTTTTGTCTAACGTCTGCACTTGTCAATAATTATTATAGTACGCATTTTTTATATCATTAACGTTGCGTACACCGGATGCGTGGTGAAAACTAAAACGGTTAGCTCTATGCATAACTTGTTAACAGAATGAGCTGAGAATTGTTACAGTATACAGATTTAAATTTAATTTATTATATTTGTGTTACATTTAAAATAACAAACGGTTAATAAAAATGTAAACAAATATTTTGTTAATCCTAGCATTTTATAAATTATTTAAATAAATTACTTTAATTTAGTCGTTTATTTACTAACAATAAAAAATCTTGTAGATTTTAATATAATATATTCTATAACATCGATTTAATAATCGTTTGACTTAAATTTGACAACCCAAAACTGTATCTGGTTTAGCCTGATCAGTCAGTCACTAGTTACATGACAGTGAGTAATTTTTTTCTATTGCACAGCTCACAGTTGTTTATGTGACACATATTAAATATGCCAAAAATATTACCAAAATTAATTATAATAATTAAGTGAACGTAAATTGAAAACCTGTAATTTTTATAGCTTAGTCCACTTAAAACGCTGTGTTGTAACCGTTCTGATTTTGATAAGATTTATATACTCGTAATGTCTAATGCCTGTTTGACATATTCACATTGACATACATTAGAATATAATTAATAGTACAATTTGTGACATTGCAAATATTAAACATGTTGATAACTTCGGCAAGGGTTTAAAGTAAATTCGTATGTAAGTTCGTTTGTTACTTTTAAGTTTCATTTAAATGCTTACTGATAGGTGAGCTTTTGTTATTTTTTTTAGTTTCACGTTTTATCTTGTTCATAAAAGGGTAGGCAGTCAAAATCGCAGGAACATTGGGAACTTCATGTTAATACAATCCATTCCGCGCTTTCCGTCTTTACATTGGCATTGCGTGTTGAGTGGCGGAACTCAACGTCGCGCTTTGCCTAGTTGCCAGAGCGGAGAAAATGAAAATTGAATTATCCATTCCCGATTTGGAATCAAACCCACGAACCGTCGCACTTACAGGCACACGCTGAGCCTCTGCTTTAGTATATTTAAATAAGACAGCAAATGTAGACTTTATATATACTTGTATATATAATATTCGTTAGGATGTAGATTTTAGAGCTTTCTACCGGAAGGAATTTATTAAAAAAAAAAGTTATTTTAAAAATGTCGTTTTAAAATAAATAAATATATTACATTAGATTATCAAAAAAGCTTGTGCAATCCGAAAAATGACAGGAGAAACCGTGCCTCCTCCACTAGTTGTCAAATGATTACTATTTTGCATATTTTATAATGTGTGTGAAGTTTTCTCATTAGTAAAGTGATATATATAAATAATACTTTATGTTTCGAAATTAGTTTTAATTTTTGGGTTGATTAACAAATGCTTAAGAAAATAAATAATAAATTTTAACATATATTTATAGATTGTTTGCTAAAAATATGTAATTTTTAATAGTGCTCTAAATATTGTTTTTCATAACTAAATTAATATCCATATAAACTATTAAACTGTTAAAGTTATTCTTTTATATATACGTATTTATTATAAAACTTCTAGTAGGTGCAGTTCTTGTCGCGTTAAAGGTTAGGTCACATTTCGTATAGCCGACAAGTAGAGTGCATGCTTTATCTTAATGGAACCAGTGACATAACTGACAATAAACGTAAAAGACTTGACAAGTTAATAAATTGATATAAAGTGTACTTAGTAGAATATTTAAAGAAAACATATAAAAGTTTGAACGCAGCGGGATTTGAACCCACGCCCTCTTGCGATTCCAGCAACAAACCGGGATCAAATCCAGCTGCGTTAAAATTTTATGTTTCTGAAGGGATTTTTCTAATCAGTGAGGACTAACACTTTAAAAATCATAAAAACAGTGTACTTGGTATTTTCAATGTTACTTTAATTATATATTTTTTGCTTCACGCTTTATCCTATTCATAGCAGCGTAGGCAGAGGAAACTGCAGACACCAAGGCCTTGTTGGTTGAATAGGATTTGCCTTGTTGCTGGAGAAAAAGAAAATGGAATATTCCATTCTATCCGAGTGGGAATCAAACCCACAAGCCTCGCGTTTACAAGCAGACGCTGTGGCACTGCGCCATGACGGTCCTCTGTATTTATATGTTTTATTACACATGTACATAATTAAAAATATATATTACGAGTCCAGAACTGAACTTTACTATGCTTGGTAATATGTATCACTATTATACATATACTATATATTTTTTAATGAAGTCCATCTTACTATTATAGTGCTGTCAATAGATGAATTTTATCGATATCGATACATCATTTAATTCACTGTTATACATCTAAATTAATCAATCAATATCGGAATGTGTAATAGCTCTATTACAATGCAATATATTGAAGTATGTTAGTCTCATTACCATACGAAATAGGCCAACACTATTCGTTAACACGTCAATTGATGTTCTATGATAAAGTAATGGTAGCTCTGGTTAATTTCTACAGCTTATTAGGTACTTATGGTGAAAAATGAACATTTAATATTGATAATAATTCTGTGTTAATGATAATAATATTATTTTTATTCTTTACGTAGACTCTAGAATATAGATTCTATAGTCCACATAAAGCATTAGTGATTAGAGTTACTTAACTTAGCTATTGCTGAAATAACAATTATCGTTAAAAACTTATAAGGTGTAGCTTTTTCACGCTATATCCCGCATATGTGATGATAGACAGAAAGACCCCAGTTACTAACACTCCGTTCTCCGTTCCAGATATACTTTTCGAGTGTCGAAACTTTTACCATAATAGAAAAGTAAAAACAATTTATTGTCTCGGTTGAAAATTGAACACACAGCTATCACGGTACTTTCCTAACACACCACGACGGCTTCGATACCGTATATATGTACGTATATTTGATAATTTTTAGCTTAATAGTTTCGTTGCAACTGGAAAAGTATATACGAGTTATTTAAACAAGGACCTTATTTACTAAAAGCAAAGGAATCTTAAATATTAGAAACGTTTTGTTCAGCCCATTCACTGCATTAGTTAAAAATTTTACTTACATTTTAGGAATAACATAATATTACGCCATAGAAGAGTATATTTACTTATTTTATAATATGATTCATCTACGTATAAAAATTCATTGGCATTCATCATCTCATCGTTATTATTATGATTATTTAATGGGTTATGATTCTTTAATTAATTATTTATTTGCTTTGAGTTTAAATAAATGCTTATATGTCCGTATTTATCATACAGAGATGTTATATATTTACGTTTGAATAACAAATAAGTTTATATAGAGCTTGTATACTTTGCATTGCATATTTTTAACTTCAAATTTCCGTTTTAGGAAAAACTTTTAATTTTACCGCTAAAATTGACAATTTAATAATATATGTTTGTTTTATATACACTTACTATATATATATATATATATATATATATATATATATATATATATATATATATATATATATATATATATATATATATATATATATATATATATATATATATATATATATATATATATATATATATATATATATATATATATATATATATATATATATATATATATATATATATATATATATATATATATATATATATATATATATATATATATATATATATATATATATATATATATATATATATAATTATTTATATGTCATATGTACAGGAAAATATGTAGGTAATCAAGATTGGAACTATCTCCTAACATTTCTAGGCTAGAAGCATTTTTGCTATTAGTAATAAGCTTGGATTTATTAATAATTATTTTTTTATTTTATTTATTACCTGCACCTCAATCACGCTGGATAAATCCACGTACGCCACCGCCAGTGTTTTGATATCTTCGCGGAAAATATATCAAACTTTTTAAGCACAGTTTTATCACACCATAACCACTTGTTCAATTCACTAAAGACCCAGTTCCTTCATACATTCATTGAGGCATACACGTGAAAGTTTTTAAAAAAATGTATGTATGTAAATTCTTTATCCGAATATTCGATAATTACTGGCCCCTTAAAAGGCGGACGTTTCAAGCAACGATCAGTAAGTGATTACTTCTTAAATTGCCACCTTTCGAACGAAGCTCGCGTCGACTACCGGCTACGTTGTTAACTAACAACAATTTGCTCTGATATTAAATAATCAATGGTATTATAACAATTTTGACGCACGTGTGTACCAGATTTAATGTAAAATTTTGATTATGCTATAAAATACAGTAATATTGGAGTTGAATTGGCCGAAATAATAAAATTATTGGTGAAGATTTAGTGAAATTAGCAACGATGAGTGAGTTTTTAGCGTCCTTATGTTTAGCATACAGAAAATATTATGTGTCTTATACTTTCAGGAGTATAAAGAACTCTACAAGAACATGCCAGGTGGCTAAAATCAAAGTGTGTATTTAAAAAATTAAGTAGAATAAGAATCAAACTTGTAACCATTGCATGGTCAAGAAATTCCCAATATTGCCCTCAAATCGTGTGTCTTTATTATATTTTGATTCTAATCCATTAAATCAAAAATCAACAATAATATCTTCATAAATAAAACCAATTAAGCATCGAGGAGCATTTCTAATGTTTATTAAAATTTTATTATGCAAATAACGTGATAAAATCGATTTTATACGGCGATTATAGTCGATGCTCTTGGAGATGAAAAAATGATTAAAACAAAAATCGTTTAGGCTGTGTTTTACAATGCTTTTTGTAACGGAATATTTTTTTATGAACATACTATGAGAGTAGACTGTTAATTGCTTTTTTGTCATTACTTTTGTGATACCGTTACTGTGGCTGTGCCATGACTATAATTTAATACGTAGTTTGATATTCAACACTTAATAGTACAAATATGTTTAGGAGAGGAATGTTTTAGTTCATTTGACAATATAGTGTCGCTATTTATTTAAAATTATAAGCGTCATTTGCATTTTACGTAGACTATAAAAGGTAAACTTCAAATCCCTACGCTACCTAAGGCTACATGTTACATTTCAGCCTCCCACGTTCAGTAGTTACGTCTGGTTAATAATATAATAATACACGTATTGCAAAATATAAAAGTAATGAACTATGCTTTGGATATTTACTGAAAAGGTTTATTAAAAAAATAACAATATAAAAAATTGAGTTTGTTTAAGATTTGTAAAAGTAAATCACTGATTAATTATTTTATAATACATTAATCAAACTTTAAATAATTTTCACAACATTTCACAGTTGTTTACAACATTATTTTCACTCGACCTTGCGTATTTACGATCGCGCGCGTCGCGTGCCCGCCCGAGACTGCCGAGGGCGGTGCTCCCGGGGTACTATCGAAAGGTTGACCCTTTGGGACTAGGTGGTACTATATGTTTTTTGAATTTTATATTTTGCGAGTATGTTTCTATTTACTTTTTTATACTAAAAACTATATATAAATGTATATATTATTTGTGTGTTGCGAAATGAAGCCGTCTCTGCCTAAATAAATATATTCTATACGCTACTAATAATTTTATGTATAGATTTTTGAAAAAATTACAACTAATAGATTATTTTACTTTTACTTATATTAAAAATGTTATTGTATGCATATTTTATGAAAGATATATTAAGTGAGTTAGCTCTTTATTATCGAGAACCGCTGTTAGAGTAAAACTCCACCCTAAGGCGATTACTAATTAGTAGGTACTATGAGTGCATTGCGATTGGCGATCATTCGAGTGTACAACTAACTTTACGTACAATGATCAACTTAGAAATAACATATTTGATAGTATAGTATAGTATATTGGCCTTTATTTCGATACGTTTAAGTAACATAATAGTTGGCTATATAATGCAAAATGTGCAAGTGCACTTGGTTAAGCATGAAATTGTATAATGTAACTAAGTGGTAATTGGAATACAATTATTTTTAATACTAGTCTTTTTTCTCTATATTACTTGTGTTCATTTTTATTATTTTATTCGGATTTAAGTTTATTTAATTTATTTTTATTTTTGTAACAAAATTTGATTTTGAAGCGATGATGATTTAAATATAATGGCTTAAAAGACGTCACAGAGAATATAGTAGAAAATAGTCTGCGTCTGTCGTGCTGAAAACCGTCACAAAAATTGTGTTTGTTATTGTGATAAAGAGGAAACCTTCAAGCAATCTTATGCCACAGTTAATCAGCTACTAAATTCTAATTGAAAAATAATTATAATAATAATTAATATTTATAAAAAAAATATAAATATAGAAAATACGTTAGAAATTATTAAGGTTGGAAATATTGAGTACGAAACGGTTTCCTAATTCATTCACTTTTGTTCAATATCCGCTATTTAGTCACCCTTCTGTAGATGCACAACGCCTCGGGCTATTGGGACGTATTAGATATTATATACCATATAACTAAATATATAGGGCCAAGCATAGAAAGTAATAAAATTCCCTAAGCTGGTGATGGTAGTGATCTATGAGTATATTCTAATTTTATGATGTTTCATTTTTTTCTGTATGTAATGATGTTACCCAACATAATTTCTCATTGTTTTTATTTTCAGAAAATAATTAAAGAATAATATTAATGATTTTACCTCCTATTAAAAAAATATATAAATAATTAAGCGCTGAACTGTATTTTTTTTTCAAATTAATACTTTTAAATAACTGGCCGAATGAATACAATAAAAGAAATAAAATAATAGAGAAAAAAAATTATGCCAGTTTTTAAAAGAACTCGCGCCAATTGGTTGTATCGCCCGCGGCAAGATGGCGGGGTGCCTGCATATTGCCACTTCATCTAGAAATAAGAATTCTATTTGCCTAATCACATTTAAAGTTATTGAATAAAATGTACGTATTATTATTATTTTTTATATATTAAAACAAATTTTATAATAACTGTGTTTCTTTTTTAATTGTAATTTTTAAATATTTCTGAACTTTAACACTATTTTTAACAAAATTAAAAAAAATATATATAGAGAACAATCAATTACACAGTTAAATGCAAACAGTAAAAGATAATAATGTGTTTACAACATCTGCATGTTCGGAATTCTCCAATCAGTTGTGTGTAATAAAATACGAATAGATTTCATTTAATGCTTTATAAGTTTATTAGTGGTGAACAATTTTCTGTTATAAAAATAACCTAATTCGATCTATAAACTACCTTACACTGACGTCTGTTCTTTTAGCACATCCGGTTTGAACATTTATTATCGATTTTTTCTTTTGGGCGCGTTAATTTTTGATACACACTAGAAAGAGAAGTTGTATCGGAAGTCATCAGCAGAATATTTCTCCTAAACTAAGGTTAAAGTGGACTTTTTAAAGTTGTTTTTTTAATTTCTTTAGTAATCTCAATTGCTATTAGATAGTATTAGATTATAGATAGTGAAGCAGAATAGAGCTCAGAAAGTAGAGGTAAGCGTCAATACATTTTATTTCAGAGCCTCTGGGACCGGCACGATGAATCTATGGATTCCTAGTAGCCTTTTTTTTATATTCTTTATTGCACACATAACAATTCAATTGAATACAAAAAAATACATATTAGTTTACAAAGGTGGGCTTATTTCTGAAAGAAATCTCTTCCAGCCAACCAGTGGAAGTGGGTAAGTGTCTAACAGCGGGAATGTGCAGTGCAATTGTCAAAAAAATCAGATAAAAAAAAGAATATTGGAATGAATTTGAATAAGAAAAGTATGTAGGTAATGAGCATATTTTAAAACATACACATACATATATACATACATACATACATAAATATATATACACATACATACACACATACATATATATATATAACAAACATATACATAAATACATACATATTATGCTGAATAAAACAATCAATATATAGCTAAAATAATTGCTAAAATAGTAATGCGAATGATAGGTTAGAAACTGTCTGTGAAATTTTCTTAGCATTACAATGAAAACGTATGTCCATATTTTACGAAGAAAAGAGATTCATAAATTACTTCTATATAAACACAACAGTATACAGAATTTAAATTATAATATATTAAGTTTAATGCAAAGTATTGGTTTGTCGAGATTTCGCGTTTGAATGAAAACTAATTTATATAAATAATTAAGAAAAATATAGTTATTATATATCATAAATATATTTAAAATAAACAATGTAAAGAGAAAGTCAATATCTTCGTATCTGTTATAAGTAGTCGCCGGACAATAAGTAGCGGGTCCCCAGGTCACTGGGATAATCGTGTGCGCACGTGCGCGTAGACAGATTATAGAACTTATTTAACTGCGGAATTAGAATATTGTAACTTTATAAATTATGTTTATACAAATTAAAAAGCACATTTCGTCAATTTTCTTAGTTTTTCATGGTAAAGATATAACTTACCTATAATACAATATTCAAAATCCAAAAAAACATGTTGTTAACTGGAAATTATATATTCGAAACCATTTTGAAATTAAATATTTAAAAGCAACTGATTTACTCTCTTAGATGTGGATTAATGTTACCCTTCTTTAAATCTTACTTAGACACTTTTTATTTATTAGTATATTTAAATATTAAGTAATCGTTGCCTGTCCCTCAATACCTAGAAAATGACTGAATATAAATCAAGTACTATGAAATCATTATGACGCACGTTAAAAGGTCGCATGCAAGATTTTTTGTTAAAAGTATCGGAGTTTCTCCACTATTATTGCACAATGAGTAAGCCTTTGGAATTGTAAGAGGAAAAAAGATACTTATATACTGTTTAATATATTATTAATTCCATTTTATGATATAAAATGGTACAATAATAATAATTATTTAAATTCTATAATAATAATTAAATAAATCTCAAAACTCTTCGTACTACTAATAACAAAGGTAGTCTTAAGTAATTAAATTTACTTCATAAAATTATATCTAAAGTTAGAAAAATATATGCATACATTCTCTAGATCAACAACTAGCTGACGGACACAGCTTCTGCGTATACAGATCATACTGACAGCAAGTAACAAGCGAGTTCAAAGTTCAAATTCTATATTACATTGCGCTACTGTACGAATATATCTTCTTGTATTAATATGATTCCATTAAAAACTTAACACAACTTACATTTTTATTTTCGTTGACATCAAATATATTTTATTAGTTTTTAGAATTTTGAAAGTCCACACTAAAGATAGATTTTTTAATATATTTTTATATATTTTATCTATATCCTATATGTTGCTTGATACTAATATAACAAAATGTTTATGTATATACATAAATAAATTTAAATATTTAAAAAGTAGTAAAACAAAGTAACAATGAAATAACAGTTACAATTTACTTTGTCTTAAGGTTTTATGCTGAGCTAAAGAAGAAAAAAAAATACAAATGTAAACGCAGCGGAATTTTTGATCTCGAACCATCGCAAATTAAGCCATTACGTTCTACTATTATGTACTTCAAATTTCATCAAAATAACTACAATGTTTTTTATTTTATATTATATATTTTTTTTTCAGCTTCATGATTTATTCCCCACATGGCAGGATAGGCACAGGGGACTGCAGGAACCATAGGAACTTAATGTAAAAACACTCTGTTCCCTGATTTCTGCCATTTGGGAAGCATTGCGTATTGAGCGGCGGAACTCAACGCCGCAAAGAAAATGGGAGTTGAAAGATCCATCTTCCCCCAGTGGGAATCGGAGCAACAAACCGTCTCGTTTACAGGCAGACGCTAAGATGGTTCTCTATTACAAAATTATTCCTGGGATAATTTATTTTCTAATAAGCATCTCAATCCTAAAATGTTTATCACACGAAAAAGCGCCATTTATGAAATAGTAAATATTTGATAATTTACTGTTAAATTTAGCAATACGCTAAGAGACCACTTAAAGAGTTTGAAACGTCACGTTAAAAACAAATTACAATGAAATTAAGACGATTTATCTGTTTCCTTTGCATTTCTAGAGATTCCCATTCCCCACTATAGTACTAAAGTTAAACGAAAAAAAAGTAATTACACTGGCCAATAGTGTATCCTGACATCATATGTTTGATACTATACGATAAGGCTGTTTGCAATAAACTGCTTAATTATAAAATAAAAAAAGAAAGTACAAAAGACGCCGGTGAGGTCCGTTATCTTCGTGGAAGTATGTGATTGATTCTGTAAGGCTTGGTGTGTACTGTGCTGCCAAATATACGCTGCAACTACTGCAGTTTTATAATATATTTCTAAGGAAATATATGAATGCTTTTTGTGTTTTTTTATGAAAGATTACAATTATAACCATATTGTTTATTTATTTACTACATTTTGCCTGTGACTTCCTCTGAATCATTTTTATTTTCAATTATGACGGTATATATTGATTTTTATACTCTTAAGTCCAGAAATGAGAAATTTTCCATACAAATTTTATTCCTTCATTTTTCCCCATTTTTTGGGGAGATTTTGACCATATTATCACCAAAGCTAATTAATTATCTGTAACCAAAGCTTATATACCTATTTTCATATTTTTAAGTCAAATATGACAAAATATCATATAACTTTTAATTAAATCAGACTACATTATTCTTTATATTAATCAATTTTTATTTGTATCTGTCAAATAGTATAAAAATTTTTAGCAACGTCAATCACAATATTCAAGGCTATATTTCGCTATATAGAGCGGCCCTCTGAACGTGTACCCTAAGGCCATTGTGGTCAGATGTGCTATTACGGTGATGTCTACCGCATTACCATGTAAGTGAATTTTGTTCTTACATCTCTACAAATAAGAGCAGCATTACTTTAAGCTGTATTCGCTGATTACTTCCATTTGTTACCGTATTAGGCTGACCACAAGCTAATGCTATGCCAACACGGACAAAATTATTATATTTTATAGTCATATGATACTTATTTTTGTTTAAGGGTATTCATATTAATTGTAGAGACTTAAAGAAGAAAGAAATATTTTTTTATGTCTTCACGCTTTATCTATATATTTATGTTCATGGTAGAGTAGGCAGAGGGAATTGAAAAAACCATAGGAATTTAGTGTTAAGTCACTCCGTTGCTTAGTCCCTCCTTTCTCCGTCCCTACTTTCTGCCTTATTCGAGGCATTGCGTGTTAGGTGGCTAGACTCGATGCTGCGGTTTACCTAGTTTCCAGAGCAAAGAAAATGGAAATAGAAAAATCCATCTTCCCCGAGTGGGAATCGAACACACAAACCGTCGCGTTTCACGCCTACGTGCCACGACGGTCCTCAGAAATATTTGTAATTTTTTAAAATATCATTTGAAAGTTATATATTTTAAACAAAATCTTTAACTAACTTTGTACTGAATTTTATTATGTAATAAGCCTTATTTATCGTCCATATATTGAAACAAGAGTTAATGTTAACATAAAGGAATCTAATAGCCACTGTGGTGCAGTGTCATCGTTTGAAGGTAAACGCGATAGTTGTGGGTTCCTTCCAAAAAAGAAAAAAAATAATTTGACTAAATTGGATTCCACCACTAAATGTAGAATGATATAAAATCTGACAAAACACGGAGATATAGTAAAGATTGTCATGACACTAAGCTTTAGCTTCTCGGCCTTTGTGTATAAAACGTGGGGCTGAAAAAAAAGGAATGTGAAATGGTCATTATATCAACTTTCTAAATTTTAGACCGCCTCCGACAAGTGAGTCATTTGCTGAAACAAAAAAGTGTAATTTCGCTATGCCAATTTATAATAAATATAATCTGTTAAGGAAATCTCTCGGATTCCATTCAAATTTTGTACTTAATTTTTATGAATTGTAAAATGCGTAAGTAAAAAAAGTAAATGTATAAACTAAAAATATATAATTATGTTGTAAAATGTATTTTATGCTAAAGATTATATTGGCCTACATTTTTCTAGTTCAGTTATTGAGTAACGTTGACATGCATGATTTTGGAGCAACTTTCTATACAATAGTACATAGTACAAGCTTCTCATAAAACATATTCATTTATACTAATTAACGCTTTATAAACGTGCAATAAAATTTATAATCGCCTGAAACGTTTTATAAAGGATAATGATATATACCATATACGCAATGTCTTACGAAATTTACAAAACATGTTCCATGAATTGAGATGTATGATTACTTTGACGTTAATGTGAATTCTTTCAATATAAGAAAAAGCTATGGTTATTGATATTCGTGAAAGCAACTACGTCGCTCGGTATCGTTGCAGACATATTACTCTTTTACCTTATTTCCTTTATTTTCTTTTAAATTTGTTAAAATTTAAGCAATTTTATTAGTGATTTCTTTAGTAACTTCTAGGTTAGTTACAGGCAAAACTGAGTGAAATAACGGTAAACTAAGATAAAATTGATTATGTAATTGGCCCTAAATTATGTGAGTATGGGTAAAATATATTACTTAAATATTTTACATTTAGAGTAAATGTAAAATATTTAAGTAATATATTAGACGCCATTATTGCTTAGAAGTACAATATTTGGCTATAAGCAGAACGATTTTTCGATTCGATTCCTGCTCGAAGCAATTAATTATTTTCATTTTCATCAGCTAATCCTACTAAGGTCGAGATAAATTAAGAGATTGACTTTTTTATATTAAAAATGATATTGATTAAAACCATTAACATCGGTAAATATTTAATTTCATTCGAATCTTCATTTATTTGACTTTGTCTATACATCGAATGTAGTTTAGTTAGCGAACTCAGCTTCAGGCAAAAAAAATAAATTAAGATAATCATAATAAAAACATGTAGATTGATTTAAATCTACCATTACGACTTCAATCTGATGTTAATTGTTACAACATCTAGCCAATTAGAAGATAAAATTGTGCGACACGATTTGTACTGACAATAGAGTTTTTAATTAATGCATTAAATATTATTTGAATGTAGAGCTATGAATTTATAAGTAGAGTGTAGGTAGAGTGGTGCCTGACTGCAATCCTGGTAGTAGTAGGTTCAATTTTGTAAGAATCAATTCTTTTTACCGTTCTCACAAAGCCTACAGCATTGACTTCCGCTACTTAATATTTTTTTTTACTTGACGCTTTATACTGCTGCAGAGTTGGTGGAGGGGACCTCAAGAATCATGGGGACCTAATGTTAAGACACTTTATTCTCCACTTATTCAATATGTAATGTCTCAAATATGGGCAGTGTTTTGACACTAGTTTTTTTGCCTACCATGCCGTAGGGCTATAGCGCTAATATTATAAATAATCACATAAATAAAAAAAAACATGTACATATATTAGAACTTCTACTATGATTATTGTATTTGGCTATATTCTACTTAACGATTATAACTAGAAGAAAGTCTTGTATAATTTTGTGGACAGCTTCACCATCCGGAGGACATATAAAGAAATTGATGGTAATAAAAGAGGCGAAAAAGGTGTGTGGCTCCAGCAATCGAAAAAGAGCTGTAAATAAAGTTTAAATCATGTATGTTATATAATGTATATACATTATATATGTCCGTGTGTGCGTAGTAATTCTAACTTACTGATTCATAAGTGAATGGTAAGTGAGGTAATGTAAAAGGATATAGTTACGTGCATATGTAGAAGTAATTGTCAAGAAAATGTCGGGACATGAAAGCCGTCTCCAAGCTGTCTGCTCTGAGCTTACGTTAAAGCTTACTTTGCAATAAATTATCTTAACATGTGGAAGATGCACGGATAGCTGAGGGTTCGAATTTTATTTAAAACAATTTGAGAATTATTCATGTTTGTGTATTTGTCTGCATTATATATAAAAAAATATTCCAATAATGTATTATAATTACTTATTATATGCCTTTGTCCTTGATAAGACAAAGTGCAACATTAAGTTTCACTATTTACCACACGCGGAGAATGGAGAATATAGTCACCATATTTTATAAAGTTCACATGCAAATATAAAGTTAGATTTTATCTTAAGAAAATAAAATAATAAACTGGTCACCTAAATACATTTATACGCTAACTAAAATGTATGTTATATTAGTATTAATAGATAAATGTAAAACTCAAAGCTTAGGGAAAGTCAGTACATATTTTAACATAAAACTGATTTATTACACGAGATTAAAACAATATATTTTCTACAAACCTTATCAAAATGATAACCAAATTCGCCTATCGATTTCGTAACAATGGGAATTCTAGATCACTTGTCATGTTCGGTACCATTAGTCAAAGGTCAGGTTATGCTGGTCGCCACCCACGCGTGCACGCCTATACTTTGTAATACGTTTCAAAACAGTTATTTGCTACTATTGTTTGTAGAATCGAATTCTCGTTACAATCGATTATTTTTTTCTTTTAAACTAATCGATTATAAATAAAAGGTGTATTATGCTTAATTAATACTTTATAAGTCTATTGCTACATGTTGGTGTTGTTTATAATTGAACTAAATTTTGTCTGCTTTTTTATCAATTTTACTAAAGACACATTCTAACTGATTTAAATGAAATTTCAATTATCGATTTTTGTTATAATATAATACAGTATAGACTACATAGATTCTAGATTTTAATTTTTTTCACTTGACACCTGTGTTTCCTGAAATAATTACTTTCAATAAAATTATTTTAAGTACAAATTCTTTTTGAACGAAGATAGTTTACCAAAGGCACAGTGTCTTTATTTAATTTACAACCGTACGGTCCAGGCGACAAATATCAATTTTATTTTTTTTAAAAGTGTATTATAAATAAGCAAATAAGTAACGTAAACTATTTTTATTTCTGTGAGTTATTATCGAGAAAGTAAAGTACATTTTAATCTTCTAATAGACTATCAAACGACCAGCAATAATATATGGCCAGTTCATTTTGTATACACTCCTATTGTATTTTTTACACATAGTAGGCACGTATTTGATAAATAGCTCGACAGTATCTCATCTGAGTGCTTGCTGTTACAAAAGAACTCACTTGCCGCTGGAAAATATTCGACAAACGAGTTTCGACTTATAAATATTATATACCTATTGATAATTAGTGTGTTTAATTTTAGGATTTATAAATTATGGAGCTTAATTTTATAATACTACAAATATTTAAAGATACTTAAGATACTACGATATGCGTCGGAAAAATAATATGCAATTTGTGCTTCGCAACTAATATGTACTAATACTATACTACGTGAAAAGTACTAATATTATATTAATAGTATTAGTACTTTTCACGTAACATCAATGACGTTGAAGGACATTGTCATTGATGTTACGTGTGAAGCACAAAAAGTCCTTTAGATATATATATTTGTAAAGGCTCCCATTACAGAAGTTAACGTAATAAAACTTGCCGGAGTGCTCTTTGCAATAAGTTTGGATTAACACTTTAAAAATAATAAAAATATGTCTTCAATCTTGAAGCGAAAGGAATCTATTTTTAGAATTTAGGTGAGTTCAATTTTCAATATTTGAAAATAAACTAAAATATATTAAGTTGCCATTGCATTGCAAAAAGCATTTTCTTTTATATTTTTTATCACACATTGTAACGAAAAAAAAAATTAGGAAGAAGTGTTTATTAAATTACATGTATTACTTAGTTCTTTATTAATTTGTTTTTCCAATTTCTTCTCAAAACCTTATTTTAAACAGCATAGTTTTTTTAGAAATTAACAAAAATACAAGTATAGTATAATTTACATTTTTTATTTTATTTTTATTTTTTATTTTTATTTCTTTTATTTATAATTTACATTCGTTGAAAAAGGTTAGAGCATTTTAGTGTATTGTAAGATTCTACTACTACGACAAAATTTTGACACTAACAACTACAAATATTCTGCAATTTTCGCAAAGAATTTTAAATATAAAACAAAATTTAAATATGCGTTAGGAGTTTACTTCGCGCACTAAACCCTAAGTAAACTAAGGTAAAATCTACAACTTCTCGGTCTGGCTTAATATTTTATAGCCGCCATTTTAGTATTCATTTTGGAACGAGTATGAAGTTTCAGATAGAAACTATTACAATAAAGCAAATAATAATAAACGATAAGTAAACTAAAAACGTTTATTTCTCTACCAAGTACACTGTCGAGTTGTTTGTAAAAGTGTAATTAATTACTTCTATTGTTTGATGGAAAAATATGTATTTATGTATTATATATATTTATAAAGAAATTATTTTATATATTTCATTATTATTTTATGTTTTATTTCACTTATAATTATTTTGTGTTCTTAACATAATTATTTATAATATTACTATTAATACATAGTATATAGAGGTAATTTTAATCTTAAAAAAACTCCATATCATTATTTTATCTTTTTAATTTTATATGCACGCAAAAGAAATGTCTTTTATAATTTAAATACGTGTAGATTACAACGCACATGCGTATGCGCAGCTCATGTATACTGGTTTTACGAGAGCAAAAACTGTCCCGTCAACTTACGCTTGACACATTTACTTGACCATGGTCGTTGAACCCTGACCGAAAGTCAAATTTTTTGGTTACATAAACGTTACGTTTAAGGAAAATTTATGTAAAACCTGTATGAAATGAAATATACTTGCAATAATGTAAGTAAGACTCAGAAGTTACTTTTTTATTTAAATAACGACACTTGGTTCAGAAGCTTTTGATTTTATTTTTATTTTACAATTGTTATATGTATTAACCTAATACTAAACAAGAATCTAAGAAGATCTGAGAAAAGGTTACGTTATAGTCACATTGTTTTCATAAAGAATTTATTATAAGTGTCTACTTTTTGACGCATTTTTATCCTATAAATCTAGGTTACCTACTCTACCTAATACATTCTCCGCCTACATATATGGGCGGTGAACACTTGATGACAAATCTTGACGTTTATTTTCTTTAAGATACTATGCGAGAACGTATAAAAAACATATAATACTTTGAAATGATAACACATCTAACATTCTCCGGAACTACTGGCAATTTAACAAGTATAATCACAGTATTTAACATAACTTCAAAACGGAAATTGATTTAGTGATTTCCTATGTCAACGCTTGTCCTATAATAAATTTATAGTTCTGGTACAAGGCAAAACGCAGCATTGGATTCCTTCACTCAACACGCAGTGAGCCTATAGAGAAAAATCGAGAACAGAGTGTCTTAAGAGGACCGTCGTGGCGCAGAGGCTTAGGTTCTGCCTGTAAACGCGACAGTTTGTGGGTTCGATTCCCACTCGGGGAAGATGGATTTTTCTATTTCCATATTCTTCGCTCTGGAACCTAGGCAAAGTGCGGCGTTGAGTTCCGCCACTCAACACGCAATACCTCGAAAACGGCGGAAAGCGGGGACGGATAAAGCAGGAACTAAGCAACGGAGTGTCTTAACACTAGGTTCATATGGTTTCTGCAGTTCCCTCTGCCTACCCTGCCATGTGCGGGATAAAGCTTGAAGCTACAAAAAAAAAGAGTGTCTTAACACATAGTGTTCTTCCTATTCTGTTATATGTGCGGAAAAGCGTAAGGCTATTTTTATATTTATCGTATACTCATTAGGCCGAGGGAGACAATAGTAATTAACAACCTAAACAGGTATAGAATTATTATAAAATAATATATACAGATTGGGTTATTTTAATATGACTCTCAGATTAAAACGTCATAAAAAAACATTAACATGAAATTAAATGGCTTATCTCCTTATGTGTTCAAAACTTTTATAGGCTCGTAATGGGTTTCAAGTTATTCATAGCTTTGTCATTAATTAACCGCTGACACTTATAAATTATCGATTAGTAATAAATACAATTACAATGTCGATGTACTAATTTAATTAAAATATTTTTGTTAGATACATCTACACCTTATCCGAAATTGAAGAAACGCTTAAGTAAAGTTTTGTCGTAATAAAACGATTCATTAAGATATTTTTAATGATATGCAACAGAGTTTATAGTTTCTCTTTTTGAATTTTTTTAGTGTTTATATGTATATAAACAATAGATGATTTCAGAGTGTACTTTTAAGTTAGGAAATTTACTTTCCTATTGTAGTTACTTCGCGTGTCTATTAATCAAAAGACCTTCAATATCTGTAACCGGAGATTAGAGACGGTGTTTGTCATTAGGTCACAGTCTACTCACTAATAATGAGAAATTATTTGACTCGTCTAATAAATAACAACGATGAATTCTAATCTTATCATAAATTATTACACAATCTACAAAGAAAAAGGCATTTTAAAAAATAAAATCCAAATAAAAATCAAGATATAAAATAAAATAAAATAAAATAAAGAACCATTATCTATTTAAAACGATTTTTTTAGTTTTACGCTTTATCCCGCATATTGCAGAGTAGGCAGAGAGCTGCAGGAAACAATTTGAACCTAGTGTTAAGACACCCCGTTGTTTAGTCCCTGTTTTCTTCGTCTCCGCTTTCCGCCTTTTTTGAGGCATTGCTGTTTAGCGGCGGAACTCAATGCCGCGTATTTGCCTGGTTTCCAGAGCGAAGAAAATGGAAATAGAATAACCCATCTACCCCGAGTGGGAATCGAACCTTCAAACTGTCGCATTTACAGGCAGACGCTTACACCTCTGCGCCATGACGATCCTCAAAACGATATTTATGTATATTTATTTAGTTACTTTAAAACGTTTACACTGCTGATTAATTTAAGCGTTAAGCATCAGAGATTATAATGTAAATATACGATGAAAGGTGCGTTTTTATAAATCAAGATAACATTTTATCATGATAAGCTCGTGGTCAAACACCTGACTCATCTAAATCATATACATCTGTCTTTATATATTTATGTACATTTACAATAGAAATAGATAATATTGACATTGAGATTCAAAAATTAATTAAAAAAAGTTTATTGTTTTTTTATAGATTCTTAAATATGTTATATTTTTATTACTTATGTCATTATACATATATAATGAAGTAGCAAAAAAAAGAATTATTGTAAAAAAATACATTATTTTATAACTTTCTAAAAAGGAAATTTATTGATCAAATAATATAAATAAAGATAATAAGTCCGAAGTAGGTGTGATATAACAAAGTAATACCTATAAATATTACATTGAAGAGAAAATAAGATTTTTTCGAAAAAGACGATCAATTTTACGAAACAAACCCGTTAAATAAACGACATCATACTCACAAACGAGCATACAAATTAGTTGTTGTTAACGAACGCGATTTACGATGAAATTAACCTGAATAATTGAATATATGTATATCTTTCATATATGTATATGTAATATATATATGCAACTATGAGCATATTATTTTACATATTAAGTGATTCCATTCCATTCCTACTCGGAGATATAATGTAGTCTTACACGTCCGATGAGAAAAACTATGAAAAAAAGACAATTAAGTCATATTTAATTCCACAATAAGGACGTAGCGACTATACGAACTTTTGGTTCAATTACTTAGAGTCATTACTAGAGATCAATAGACGTGGGTTCGATTCCCGCTGGATCCAATTTTTTCAAATATTTTTGATTGTTTTTAACGCTGCAAATTACGAGACAGCACGAAAATATTATTATATACTCATATTGCATAATGCATTTATCATTATTTTATTTCTACAATCAACTAAATCGCAATCTCTAACAACAACAATTAAATATGGATTACAAGGCTCTGATGAATAGGTATTTGGTAACGTGTCACTCTGACGTGCCGATATGAGCACGCCTTATCTAATCACGTCACGTTTTGTCTTGCGCCGTGTTAAGCGTGGCCGTAGCCTGATTTCGTTTGTATCGCAAAAAATATCATTGATAAGCTTTTAAATGGGAGAGCTTTATTTGTAAGATGAAGTGTGAGCTTTGTATCAATATTAAAGTAATAGGTAATTACAAAATATTGGCTATATTTAATCTGTTATAATAGATTAAAAAGATTAAGTATTAAGTATTATATATGTTTCTTAATATTTACACAATAGTATTTTCATATAAGTATTTTCTAATGATATAAAAAATAATAAGGCTGTATTCATTTTGGTTTTAAGTTTTAGTTTCTTGGCCGTCACTTAAATTAGGTAAGCTCTGTTAAAAATTAAATTCTTAAATAATTGCGCAAAATATCTTCAAATACTCTATAAGTATATCATATTTTAATTAAATAAGCGTATCCGGTGAACCCCGTTTTAGACTACTTTCTAAATAAGAAAACCAATGAGCATTATCGGTGAGGTGACGGTTAAAAAATCACATATTTGCATTACGCGTAGGTTTTGCTTGTAATGTTTTTTGGGGCGACTGTTTCATAACCAGTTTTTGTGATTCTAGTAAATTAGATAGTTTAAGATAAAGAAAATGTCATATTAATTTTATTTTGAATGGAGATTATATATCGAAGTAACGGAATCCGGGTCAATTTCGATCCCAACTATATTTTTTTACTTCAATTTATGTTTATATATATATATATATATATATATATATATATATATATATATATATATATATATATATATATATATATATATATATATATATATATATATATATATATATATATATATATATATATATATATCTATATATATATATATATATATATATATATATATATATATATATATATATATATATATATATATATATATATATATATATATATATACATACACACATATGTGCCACATGTCATAGTCTTCTGTCCACGCAAAAAGCATTAATATATAGATATAGCAAAGCAAAATAGATATTGTTGTGACAGCCTATCCATTATTAATATTTTATTGCAAGTTGACCATTGAAATAGAAAAAAATTATAATTTAAGATATTAAAATATACTTAAGGTTTCATAACGATATACGATTCGTGTCCAGATATAACTAATGATAGGAGATCCGTTACATGATAGGATCTATGCAATCTGACCTCTCGCGTGTTTACAGTGAAATGCCGCGGAAGTAATGAATAAAAATGTTTCATACATTTGGATTAATGAAAAAAATTTATTACAGACGTTCCTCGATAATATTGTTATAAAATAAGCAATTTTATTTAAAACTACAAGTTATATATTGCTATATTGGAGCAGAATAAGTAATACGTCTTAAGTAATGATGAAGTGTTTTTGCAGGGCCATTCAATAGACATGTAGAACAACTTCTAATGAATATGTTAAGTTTGATATATTTGATTATTTTACAAAATTAAACTAAAATGGGCGTCTTTTACTAATGGTTGGCAAAGAGAAACAATATGTGACGAAAATTGTTAACCTAAAAAGCATGTATAGTGTCTAAATAGTATGTGTAGTATATTAGTAACATAACAGCCATATTTCGATCACATTATATGTGTGTTATGTAAAATATTATATAAATGTGTTTTTAAGGTATGTAATTTATTTGTATATATTTATTAAGCATTATGCATTGGAATTTCAAATTAAATTGTTCTTATTTTAGTTACAACCTTTATATTCTATATTATCTGCACTCTCGCTTTATACTACTTTTACCCCTTTCACAGTTTGACGCTGGAAGAAATCTCCTGTAGATAAGTCTATTTCTGGATGTGTCTGTACTTTATATAAATGTAATGCAATAAAGGATATATGTATATTATGATTATGCGATTATGATATATATCTTTTGTTATATTCTATATGCATCTGCAATTTAACTAAGTAACTATTTAAATTAATTTTTTTTTGTAATCAGTGATTACAAACGTCCTTACAAATACGTCACATAAAAGCACATACGTCCTTATAAATATTTCATTTGTTATGATAACTAATAAATGACAACTCTTATAGGAAAAAGAGAGAGAGAGAAATTTTATGTTTTAAATGCAAATTAGAAATTTCACTGAACAATCTCCATTACGCCATTTCAATTGCAATGTGACGTTTGCGAAATAATATACTTGATTGACACATTTATTTAATAACTGAATTTGTTTTGCTAAAAATTATAAAATATCATAGGTATAATAAAATTATATATATATATATATATATATATATATATATATATATATATATATATATATATATATATATATATATATATATATATATATATATATATATAAAATATTTAGTAAAATATCTAATGAATGATTGACAATAACTAAATTTACTTACTTTGTTTTCATGACTCCCATTGCCATAATCGTCGTCAGTAACATGTAATTCACCGTTTGTTTTTTCCTTCAGCGTGTAACCGTTTAAAATTTCCCTTTCCAGTAAAACGTTTCTAGCCTCATCATTTTCACCATTCATTTTGTAATCTGTTATTATACACTCACTGTCTGGATGTCTGAGTTCTAACCTTATAGTTTTATTTGAGTCCTTATCTATACTTATGTTAATATTAGGTTGAATCATTTTATCAGAAATATAATTATCATTTGGTTCTAAATTTTTTATTTTCCTTTTCAAATTTAAATCTGTAGTTTTATCAATTAATTTAGCGTTGTTATTCGATTTGCTCGGCTGTGTAGGCAGTACATCTTGAATATAATCAACCTTTTTTCTTTTTACTAAATTTTCATTGAAAATGTCATCAACTGTTAAATTTTGCTCAGTCATGTCGAGCAGGTTGGTCATAATTTTGGTCATCTTGATTGGTACGACGAATTTAATTGGTCACATTGTGTTTCGCCGAGGGTTATCGCGGGCCATTGTCGGTTTAACACGGCGTAAATCATCGACAGATCATTATCTGTACCGATGACCGCTATTTACTTCAAATATAATCTGACCTTCGATTTTGAACACAATGCTTCTTTTAAAAGGTTTGCTTAAGCTCTTATTTCACTGGTTAGCTTATTGTTAGGCAATCGTGAACTTTTACACGATTATTGGTACCATTACGATTCGTATGAGAATTCTATTTTCTTTCCAATTGTTATCTTTATCTCTGTCTAATACGTGAGTTCATCTTCTTCTATATAATGACATTATTGCTCACTGAGCATTAATCTTCGTCCAATATTATTAGCCGTTAATAACACAGTCAAACATCACTTAAAGCTTTGAAACAAAAAACAAAACGCACAATACTTATTTATAAATTTCATAATCATAAATTATTGTATATAGCAACACTTTAAAAATATTTGACATATAATTTTTAAGAAAAGAATATTTTTAAATAAAAATAAAATCACATATCATTCACGAAACTGGCTGTTTTAAAATAAATATATTCGAAATTTAAATTTCCCGCGCGTCGGCACGTGAGCGGCGCGTCGCTC
Organism: Dione vanillae; assembly: GCA_037178615.1. Taxonomy (NCBI): domain Eukaryota; kingdom Metazoa; phylum Arthropoda; class Insecta; order Lepidoptera; family Nymphalidae; genus Dione; species Dione vanillae. Next base: position 1,005,336 of record JAZFAU010000270.1, read on the forward strand.
GAGGCTATCACATGGAGTGGGCTGCGCGCGCCAGACGTGATAAAGATGGGGATAGCAGTATAAACGAAAGATGCAGACTGAACATGTTGTAATTAAGGTCTGTATTATATCTCTTATATATTAGTTTTAATCTTTTACTCTTGGTACCTTGATATATTGTTAAATATATTAGGTTTAGTGATGGTCAAATGTTGAAAATTAAAACATGCAAAGCAATATTTGAATACGGATGCGTTTGGTTCATAGTTTTTAATAAATGCTGTTATTTTATATGATTTTTTTTAAATTGTGATTAATATAATAGCATAACAAATACTTAGACGTTATAAAAATTTTATTGTTTTATCGTAGTACTTACATCGAACTATGAATAGTAAATAAGCCTATATTAAATATTTAAATCTAGAAAAGCTTTGATTGCAAGATTTATCTTATAACTGAGCGTACACTACATAAAAAGCTTCCTCATCGTACCGCGTTGCAAATCTATAACATTATTCCTTTCATATCCAGTTTGATTGTGATTACGTGTGAGTACCAAGTGTGTAAGGCTTTGTATGTGTGTGTCTTATAATAAATAACATGCACATTTTAATAGATATTAATAATTGTAATACAAATATGATTATTTTTTATTTTAATTGTTATTTAATATTGTTAGAAAATTAAAATGTATTTATTTCGCTATAATTTTAGACATTGCATATCAAGTGGCGAAGCTACTGCGTAGAGCTCCACTGTACATTAAAATTAAATAATTCACTCTCTCTGGGAGGTATCGAATCTAAAACCATGGTAGTGTACATTCAGATGGTCTCACTACACTAGGTCATTATAGGCTCGTATTGTACATATAAAAAATAATTTAGTCGGCAATAGATTTTACTTTGATATCTTTATAAGACTTTTAAGTCATTGTAATAATTTGTCACATACCATTTAAGTTTAGTACTTTGCCCTCGATCTCAAATTTACTTAATTTGGTTGAGCAAGTAAATTAATAAAATAAAATAAAAATAATATTTAACATATATAAACTCTTATTAACTTCATAAGAATAAACTTATGTAAAATTAAGTCCAGTGTAAAGAGGTCGCACAAAGGTTAAGGGTTATTCAGCATATGAGTATAATGTAATGTTACGAAAGTATCAACATTTTGAATTTATAGTTATATTACAAATATCGATAAAAGATATTAATAAAAGCCACGTAATAAAGATAGTGTGTAAATAAATATTTTTTATATTTTAACGAATATTTGTACAAGTTTAAATATTTACAGTGTGCAGATTTAATTCTTTAATAGCACATTGTGGTCCAGTAGATTAGCGTTTGACTGTTAATATGATGTGTTCACCTTACACAGAATATCTAGAAAGTGGAGGGCGATAGTGACTTTGTTCTCCGTTTTACATTTTCGTCTTGAAAATGATTTAAAAATCTATATCAATTTAGTAGATGACTAAAACTATGTCAAAATGAAGTGTTCAAAAATCGTAAAAAAATATAGGTACATGATCTAAAATACATTTTAAATATAAATTATTTTTATAATGATTTTTGAGTTCAGTTTCACATTTAGCTTCATACATCTATTATTGTTTTTTATTATAATATAATAATTAACTATCACTGTACGTTATTTAAAGAAACTAAACCGGATACAGCAAATATATAGAAGTTCGAATGCAGCAGACAGATATCGCTCGACCTTATAAAAGAGTTCAACGAAACCGACTGCTCAAATGTACGAATCCGTTTACAATGGCACCCGTAATTGCTTTATTTATATAAATAATTGCAAACGATATATCAATATTATTGCTTTTAATATATAATGGAATTAATATTGATTCTACATATTAAAATAGTATGGTGTGGAAGTTTAAATTATAAATATTATGAAACGATGATTCTAAAAGTTATTTTTAATAAATTTAGTTGATTTATGTTTTAGATACAAATGTAAAAGTACGAAGTAAAGTTATTTTGTGAAGTATACAATTTTTGTATATTTTATTGTATTTATCAATATATACGCTCAGATTATAGTCAAAATAAAGTATACTCTACTTTATTTTTGACTGCTTTATTTGAAAATAGGTAATATTTATTTCATAGCTATTATTAATAATCGAGGGCCGTCGTGGCGCAGAGGCGAAAGCGTCTGCCTGTAAACACGACAGTTTGAGTGTTCAATTCCCACTCTTTCTTTGTTCTGGAAACTAGGCAAAGCACGGCGTTGAGTTCCACCACTCAACACGCAATGCCTCAAAAAAGGCGGAAAGTGGGGACGGAGGAAGAAGGAACTAAACAACGGAGTGCCTTAACACTAGTTTCATATGGTTCCTGCAGTTCCCTCTACCTACCCTATATGCAGGATAAAGCGTGAAGCTAAAAAAAAATACTGAAATAAGTGAACAAAATAAATTTTACGTTTCTTCTTGAATTGTCCACCGTTCAATCTTGTGTAGCATAGTTAATGAAATATTATTTAAGCTTTTTATATTTTATATGTAATAATAAGTAACAAGTGGTAAGTATTTTAGAACTTAAAATTGATCACTCGCATCACTAGCAAGAAACCCATAAACGTTGATGAGTTTAAATCTAACATTTAGAATAAAATACGTAATAAAAAATACGAATACGTATATATAGAAAATAAATAAAAATAATTTATTACGTTTTATTGCCAAAATAATGTGTACATAAAGAAGGTGTGAAAATTCTATGTCGGCCACCGTGGGTGGAGGTCGTCACCTATCGACAAGTCAACTACTACACTAGAGGGTCAACGGTATATTATGACAACAATGAATTCTCTAAGCACTTTACGCCTACAATTGTTCATAGTATTTTTATATTACTTGACATTGTTTAAATAGACATTCGAAACTGTTGCCCTGTTTAAGAATAAATAGTGACAATATTGATCCAATGTAGAATTTACTTTAAAAAGTATGTTCTTTTAGGGTTTTATAGGTAACTAATAATAATTAATAAATATTACGTGGCTTCAGTACTAATGTCAAAAAGCTAGATAGCCGGCTTGCAGGCTCCAATACAGACTAAAATTATTTATCAAATTTTTGTTACGACTCAATATTTAGTAATGGCAAATGATTACTATTAATGACACAGACGAACATATATATATTATCCTATATGTGTGCGCATATATTTTAGAAGTATCAATAACTGTTGTAATTAATTTTATTCTTGGTAAGCTCTTTAAAACACTCTCTTAGCCTAGTTTATATCGTGCTTTATTTACACTCAATGGCTAATGTAAAAATTACAGTACATAATTATTACTTATTATTAATAATTATAATTTATTACTTTTATACTAGCTTCGCCACTAAACACGCAATTCCCAGAAGCGGAGAAAGTGGGGAACGTAGTCTTTACACTAGGTTTCCATGATTCTCTCTACCTGCCCTGCCATGGAAGGAAGCCAAAACAACTGCTATATTAAAAATGTTACATATTGTGTAGGTACTCATAATAAAACACACGAGGGCAGTTGTACTGCCACCTATCGATTCTGTATCACAACTTACAATACTTTATACTACTTATATAGTTCTAAGTTTAACTTATAGATGTCACTATACAGTATCTTCTTAGCACTAAAATAATAAACTTACTATTTTTTTAAATTTATGTGATCAATAAAAATATCAATTTTGCATATTAAGACACATTACTCTTAATTTTGTATGGTATATAGTACTGTCATCTAGCGGCGAGTAGAAGTATAATATAAAAATACGTCATATCACTCACCCAGGTGGCGTTACTGTCGTTAGACACAGTCTGAAATGCGGGCACACAACGAAAAGTCATTGTCTTCACTAAATATCCTTAATTCGGTCATCAAATAGATTTCTTCTTGCAGCTTACCTGTAAAACATGAATTTGTTTGTGAACCATCATACAAATAATTAAATTAACCATACTATTACATTTAAAGACCATCATGGCACAGCGTCTGAATGTAATCGCGATTGTATGTTGCTTTAATGTATTTTTTAATTTTCTGGCTCTGGTAACAAGATATAGCACTGCGTTGAGTTCCGCTAACGTGCAATGTCATGAAAATTGAACGAAAATTAGTAACGGAAAGCTTAACTCTTACCTCTACAATATCTGAATTATACGGTATTTAAAGAAACACTCACATTCCATTGTATAATTATCAATATATGTAACAATAAGTATATTTTATAAAATATTTTTTGTATGCACGTTTTTATATTTAATTGTTAACATAACGATAGCTTAAGTGATTCAATACATTCATGCACCAAAAAATTACATTCACATACTAAAAAATATACTTACATACTTAATGTAACATATGTATGTATATTAAGGAATTTTGCTGCTAAAATCAAGATATATTATTAGCCTAAATGACTCAAGTGTGATCTAAGGAAGGCAAGAATGGGGTGCTCGATGATTTATAGACGTATAGACGAGATAATTATAGCTTATTATCATCTCAAACTGAACGCAGCGATGGATTTTTTGTTTAGTACAAGGTACGAACGAATCTTTAGTAAAAGCTTGTAAATAGAATAATATAGGTTTATGGCTAAGATGCTCTAATGGCTTCGCATATCTTGTTTAAATTTGTTATAATAAATTAAATTTTCTTGAAATTGTTTTATAAATTAATTTTATACGTTTTAATTGCAATTTTGAAAAGTTATCAAGTAAATAGACTGACAGATATGAATATTCTGTTTTACGGTAATAATTATTTTTTTTCTAATTTTCCCCTAATTTCAGGATTAGGAGAGGAAAATTAGTGTTAAGACACACTTTTTCTCACTTTCCCCTCGAATTCCGAGACTAAATTAGTTAGTCTCGGATTAGCAAAATTGAACTCCAAATTTTGCCTACCAGAACGGACAGATTAAATTCCACGAAGTGTCTTGACACTAGGTTCTCTCTGTTTGCCCTGTTACCTACGAAAAATAACGTGAAGCTATAAACATTCTTCCGTGTGAGGATTACAACCCTAACCATAACACTTACAGTCAGACCCTATGCCACTGCGCCATGACGGCTTTTTCCATATTCAAAATTATTAATAATCTCAAACAACATAAAAAGAGCACCATATAAAAATTTATTGACAGTTATTTTAAACTTGAGCACAGATTATGGCAAGATTTCTAGGCATTCGGCCCGTGCCACGCCTCGGGCAAGCGCTGGCCGGCTTTTTACGAGTAAAATATACACAATTCGAATTTAAACCATATTACAGTATATTTAAACGTATTTTACTTTGTTTACTTTTTGTCGAGTTCGCGTAAGTGTTTTATGTTTCATTGTTTTGTGCGTTCGTTTTTTCAGAGCTTTTTGAAACTTTTATAAAATTATTTTGTAGTTAATATAATAATTTATTTATTTTATTACTGTAGGCGTATGAAGGTTAGACCTACAAAAAATTTTAATTTTAAAAAACTTGAGTCTGTACGACTTGAGATTTGTATGTGACATGAATTGAACCATAATATTTTTATATTTATAGCTTCATCCCGCACAAGGCAGGGTAGGCAGAGGGAACTGCAGGAACCATACGAACCTAGTGTTAAGACACTCCGTTACTTAGTCCCTTATAGGTAAATAATAAATATATTTCGAAAAATCTAACTGTTAACTGAATCTGACCGTTGAAGATTAATTAAATATGAAGTGACAATATTTCCTTACAAGTAATGAAAAATATAAAATATATATAATATATATATAAGTAATATATATAAGTAATGAAAAATATAAATATATAAAATTAAATAGGTTACATAAGTAAATTTGATTTGGCATATTTTTACTGTTTTGCGGTGTAACGACTTAAACCACCAATCTTAAAATGTGTATCACTTTGTTGACTCATTTCATTCTTCTAAATAATTATCTATTTAATATTTCAATTAAAAAAACCTATTAATAAATTCCAACACTAATTATCAACATTCCTGCTCATACCTTGTCTGAGCTTTGGGTTTAAAATTTATGTAAAAACGGAAGTCAATAAGCGTTACAAATTACTATTAAAACATCTTCAATGTAAGATTCTTTTAAGGGAAAATAAATTGTAATATTAGAGTAATAAAGTTAAATATTTCTAGAAAGTCCGAATGCGTATTAAAAATTGGTAGCTCCGTTTATTTCAACATTCCATTCCCGCCTGCTCGTTTTTGGATCTTGTATTAAATTGCCAGTGGTTTTTTCATCTTTTTTTCGTTACGGCGAGATCAATCTGGGTAAAATATAAATGTGAAGATACCCTGGACTTACCGTACCATAGAAATATTTGGAGAATAAGTTCTGTAATATTTTATGAAATTGAAAATACATTTATTGTTAATATCTGCCAGTAATTTATTATACTGCTATATATTATGGTGCTATAGCGATTTCGCAAAAATGTTAACAGCTTAATCCTTAAAAAGCTTACACTCAGTAAACACTCAGATAAGTGAATTAAATAAAAGTAGTAAAGAACATTACCAAAATAATGCTTAAAAAAGAAATGAACAAATTTGTATGAGAATACACATAGTCATTTCGTAAATCCTTTTATTTATTTCACCCCCATGCTTTGGCTACTCTCTTGAAGCTACGTTGTTGTGTTGAGTGGTTAAATTCAATTCTGTACTTAGCATTTATATATTCGCCCCGACGAAGTCTGACGATATCTTATAACACTCAACTCTATTTCTTCATATTCTTCACATACACATAACTAGGTTTAATAAAACGTTTCGAATAACTATTTGGATTGACCGCTGTCCCATTATAAAGGTAGGTAAAAGCTGTTAAGAAACGTACAGATTTTAATCAGCGAGTAATGCAACGTCGAGGTAGGCGTGGTCGCATGATGAATGCCTCGTGCCCAAGATTGAATGTTGACGGATACGTAATATAAGTTTGTGATATGTGTACGTTAGGTTTTTTGTTATTCTAAGCTTGAAAACAATATGTACATCAACTAGCTTGTATCTACGGTTTTGTTCGCATGCATCTTAGTGATTAAAGTCATATAATCTATAGTGTAACTAAGAAGTGAACTATCCACTTCAAAAACGCTGTTAGTCGCAACAGGTACACAGTTCCTGAGCGTTCAACCAAACAAAGTTTTCAGCTTAACAATATTAGTATAGGATAAATACTAATACTATTCTTTCACTCTCTTCTCACAGTTTCTATCTCTTCTTGTATTTCCTTTATAAAATTTGAATTACTAAGACGTAGCGCCGTAGCGTCAGGCTGAATCTCAAAAAACATAGAAGCTTAATTATTATAACAAACCGTATTACGTGCCGATGTTGGCTCGTGCCGCCATTAGCTGCCTTGCAATCAGTGAACATTACGTACGAAAACTGTTACAAGATACCTTAATGTCTATCTTCAATCTGCCGAAATTACTTTCTTTTAATTTTATTTATATCTTGAAAATTATGATGTCCTACGATGAAGAATAAATTATGGTTATTTATTTTTTTATTGACACATTGTTATTTTATTCGTGTCTTAATTTTTCCAAAATTCTTTTTTTTGTGCTATTTTCAACTAAGTGTTATTGTTTTATTTAATTTTAAATGCTATTATTTACTTACTCGATTATTTATCTATTGGGATATTTAAAATAATTTAATAGGCCCATCGTGGTGCAGTGAATTCCATCCCAATATGACTAAATTATTATTTTTTTATTAGATCCGGTAAAGCCAAATATGGCGATAAGTTTTACCATTCAATAAGTAACTAGAACGGAAAGAACAAAACTTCGTGTGTCTTAATCGTATCGTATTCGCATCATGCTGTATATCGGATAGCAGAAAAATAATATAATATATAAATATAGTAACAAAGACTTATTTGAGTTCTTATTGAAAACAGTTATAGCAATTTTAAGTTCTCATCCCTTTTACGACCTTTATCCAGCATCATCGATGCTATGGCCTAAGATCCGTCAAGGTCTTTCTCCACCTTTCTTACCACTGAATCTTAAATCATGTACCTACTTTAAAACTAGCTCACTTAAACAAAGCTGTGGAAAATCTAAAAGTCATACTGTTGCTGTTACTTGCTCTTTCATTATATCAAGTATACAAAAAATAATAAGAAGGTTAATTAAGAATAATATCTTTTTTTTATGAACAATACGTGAAATGAAGTGAAATTTGTATGTATGTATTAGATAATTTGAAATAATGTGAATAATGGTCAATGATTGTAGTGTGTACAGATTCGGTTTCACTAACTATATTTATTATAATTATATTTTACATTCAAAAATTACAGGTTTCTGGTTGATCACGTTCAAAATTTTGCACTCTGCTTAGTATCTAAGTTATGCTCGTTACTCTGTACTAAAAATAATATTATCAGTTAAAAACTTGACTTTAGGACTTAAGTAAAATCTACCTATACTATCCACAAAGTTGTTGCAAGTAAAAGAGCAATTAAAGATGCATGTACTGTTAATAAATAGTAAAAAGAGAGGTCTTGCTGTAAGATAATAATAATTATAAATAATAAGTTTGTGAAAATATATATGTGTTTAATACTAAGAAAATAATTCCAGATTAGATATAGTGTCCCAGATAAAGTAATGATCAATGATTGCACAGTAGTGGGCACGAGCAGCCGCGGTGGCGGGTAACACGGTTGTAATTAACTTTACATCCGAAAATTACTGGTTTTCATCCTCATACGTTATCTTATATTACAACTTAGATTGTTTCGTATGTTTTAAAATAAAGTTGCATATTAGCAAGAAAATAATGAAGTATCGGAAGAATCTGATAGTAGGTAATAAATGTATTGTAAGTTTTTCATATTTTCAACACAATTATTCATTGCGAAAATCTCTATATAAAGTATAGCCTATACTATTTTTTATTTATATCAGTATAAATCATAATTTGCATTAAATAGACAGGATGCTATTAAAACAGCAAAATAATTATACACCTGATTACAAATTACTGTCATATATATACAATTTGTATATTGTTTTACTTTGTTGTACCTGTCGGCCATTGCATCTCAAAGGAAATTAAAAAGAAATATTACAAACGAAATGAAAAGGATTTTAAAACAACCGGTGCGATCCCATTAAGTCGCTGTCATCGCGTTGATAAGATTAAAAAAATAAAATTAGCCCCACAATAAGGCTCCTGTCAAATCGGCCATTAATTTCAAATTTTGAATTTGGAACAGAAGCGGTGCTGCCAGACTATAGAGACGACTACACGGTATTATTTATTGTAATCTTGACAAATTATTTTCTTGCAAAAGATTACTATTAATAGAATTTCATGAAATTGCCTTTAAAATTAATTCATATTACCTGAAAATATTACACGATTATTAAATAATACATTGTAATATGGTCATTTAAGAAACTCGAGCCTCTATTGTATTTTTCAATTTATCTTAGTATAGTATTTTTAAATAATTTCATAATCAATTTCATGCATTATTTACTAATGTTGTTGATATTAATAAATATAAGTTTATAACGACACATATTAGAAATAGTATTATGTGAGCTTAAATGATATTGTCATCAAAATATGTATTTTATAAAAATTAATGTGACAACATTTAAATGCCACACCCACAAATCGATTTTTTAATTACACAAACAACACGTTTAATTGCCTATTTCGTCATTCAATTCTTTAAAAGAGTAACTTATCTTTTTTTTGGTGATATTTTTTATTTTTTGTTAAAATATTAGGTAAACAATTCGTATTCGACAGAATTAAAATATTATTATATAGAAATATTATTATCATATGCATATGATGCTTTATTTTCTTTTTAATGCAAAGCTTACAAAACGTTATATATTCACCTGTTTATAACTATTGACGGAAAATATTTTTGAATAATATTTTTAATAAACATTTTTCGACTTTTTATGAATGATTTATCTCTTGTTTTATAATAATACAAAAACTTTATTTAGAATAACCATAGATTTAAACTTAACCATATATTTTGCTGTGTGAAGAAGCGGCACAGGCAAATGAGCATGTTGTTCTTTTGCAGTCTGATTTACAATCGTTGATCGTTAATGAATCATATGACTGAAATATAAATTCTTTTCTTCATGATATTTTACGAATACTATCGTTATATTGATATTATTGTAAGTATGATAAAATCTTAATATTAAAGAAATCAAGTATCTAACGTAGGTTACATGAAAATAATTTAACATTCTCATGATAGAAACATTATTAATGTTTTTTATTAACATATTTAATTTTTAATCTGAAAAAATGAAAGGAAACAATATTAACGTTTTTATTTATATTTTAAGATTATTTATTTAAAAATCCAACTCAATTTTCATACTCCAATTTCATCTACATGTAATTATGGTGTTTGTATTATAGGAACATTTAGCCATTTTTCATATTCATCTCTTTCTAAAAGCAATTTGTTACGAGCATAAAGCTATTGTACGACGATAGAAGTTATATCGCTTTTCTAACCCATAACCGGAATTTATATCTGACATTACTCATGCCCGTCCGCTTGTTTTCCTAATTAGAACTCCATTCAACCGTATCCCATTAAAACTTGACTAAATTAAAATTCAAATAACTTACTAACTAGATGTATAAATCACATAAAATAATAAAATATATTGTCCTGACTGAATGATAATTAATATAACAATACGTTCACCGAGTAATTAAAATAAACTAATTCTAAATACAAGTGCCTGTGAATGAATGAAAGGTTTTTTTTTAATTCTGGCAACATTTCTCATTCCTGGTCAGTACTGACGATCAAGTTGACGCATTCTTTTTTCAAAGTGCGACCTCGCAGCGGGTCGCTGAGCAACCGTTGAGTCTTAAATTATCTCAATTTAATTATTTTCTGCGCTCCCATTTTGATGATATTTCTGAACTTCTTTAGAAATATGCACTTATCGTAAAGTATTACAACATGTGTACACGTTTATATTTTATGTTTTGTGCACAGAAATTTGTTTAAAATTAAACTTCTTAGATTCGTAATTTGTCTATGTTTTATATAATAAAAAATAAGATCTAACTTATAGCACACTGAACAATTTCGATCTATTGAAGATTTGATAAGGTTATAATAATAAATAAAATATCACGAAATTACGAGTACACAATTTATCTATAATAGTATTCTGTATATATAAGTTTTAATCTGTTATCTAAAGGAATACCCTAAAAGAACAAATTTAACTAATTTACCATTTTTTTAGACTAGGATATTCAAGGAAAGTTGAAACTAAAGATTAGTAAAATTACATTTAATCCCCTCGTTTATCCTATACTTCATGATTTCCACAAAACACTAAAATCTTTTCTCACGCTAAGCAAAATACGAACTCTCACGAATTAGAATATTTTTTTTTTGTTTTGGCAACACTGATTGAGCAAATCGGCGCAGATAATAATAACCCGCGATTGGAATTTGGAAAAAGAATCGGATACCGCATGCACGGTAGCAGTAACGTGCAATTTAAATGTTTCGAATTTCGAACACGTCGTTTTTAATATTATGTATCCGCACGCATCTCTTATTTAGATCAAAAATGACTATTTCACTTTTTTACAATGACTTCTGTTTGGATTATGTACAAATTATATTTCTTGTGTTTTGTTACAAAGTCATGATTAACAGCGATAGGTTATGCAGTGAGGTAGTTAGTAGAAACTGTAACTGCGTTGGTTGTAGGTTCGTGAGATTATTTTTAAGTCAAATTGGATTAATTTATTTATTTTATAGGTATTCTTTTTTTTTATAATATAGGTGGCAAACGAGCTGACAGATCACCTGATGGTAAGTGAATACTGCCGCCCATGGACATTTGCAACAACAGAGGAGCTACAAAATGCGTTGCCGGCCTTTTAGATGGGAATACGCTCTTTTCTTGAAGGTCTGCAGGTCGTATCTGTCCGGAAATACCGCATGCGGCAACTCATTCCACAATTTTGTGGTGCGTGGCAGAAAATTTCTGCTAAAACGTACAGTAGTACTCTGCCAACTGTCAAGGTGGTGGGGGTGGTAGAGTTGTCGCATAGATCGATAACCGAAAGAGGCGGCAGGGATCAGCCCGAACAGTTCTTCAGAGCACTCCCCATGATATATGCGGTAGAGAATGCATAGCGAGGCTACATCTCTACGCAGTGCCAAGGAGTCGAGCCGATCAGAAATCTTTTCACAATCGACAATTCGAGTCGCTCTCCTTTGAATGCGGTCTAGAGGGAGAAGCTGGTACTGGGGAGCCCATGCCCAAAGATGTGAACAGTATTCCATGTGAGGCCGAACCTGATCCTTATAAAGTTGCAGGCGGTGAGGTGAGCCGGCGTGAAATACTGTTTCGATCTATTGAGCACACCGAGCTTCTTCGAGGCTAATTTAGCCTTACCCTCGAGATGACCACGAAACTGGACTTAACGGAATTAATTTCCAGCAGCAGTCTAAATCTTATTGTTTTTTATACTAGAGTCTCCATTTATATATTATTTAATATAAAATCCTTATGTAACGTTATGGTACTCTCATATATTTTATGTTTATGCCTTGCCTTTCAAATTCTTGTGCTATGATGTAGTTTTAAGTTATTGTATTATAATTGCAAGATATGTAATGAATGATTAATGATTATAACTATATTTATTAGGCTCAGTACAATCCCATTGCACTTGTGACTGTAATATACATTTTGTGAATAATTTGAAAAGTTCTACTCTATACAATTCATATTTCCTTAAAATTTCATTAACTAATTTTTTTGCATAAATAAAAAAAAGATTAATTAAAAGGTAAATTTCACTATCGTAGATAAAAATTCTTTACTTTTCGATGTTTTTTGTAAACATTTAGCTTTGTTCTTTCACATCGATCTGTACATGTACTGTACTAGTCCGTATATACCAAGGTAGACAGACAGTTTTGTGCAAATCAAAACACTGTATTTTAATATAGCAAAAGAATAACTGACTTTCCAGAAAAAATGAATATAATAACGGAAGAGTCGAGCAAATAAGAGATTTAGGATCATCTTGGGTAGTATAAGCTTTATGCCAGATAATTTATAAAGCAATCAAATAGCTAGGTTTTTTTGGGAATTTCAAAAGAATTTAAAAAGTCCATAACCAAAATGACGTTACTATTTTTATAATATCATTGATTCGTAGCAAGCTTGAATTTTGTTATATTACATAGAATCCTAACTATCATTTACATAGAGATAAATTAGAAAGAATATAAAATAAATTTTTACGTGAGTTAACTTTTTAGGATAATGTTTTGAAACAAGCTATGAGCTATTCTTATATCTTAAGTAATTTGTAACGTGATATTTTCCTTTAATTTTAGAGACTTACTTGATTTTTATTTTCTACCCAAAATTATTCCGTTTATAGCCAGAATTTGTTATAAAAATACGAATAAGAGTAAGACTAGTTTCAGACAAGGCGTTTATCCAAGAAGATTTAAATAATTACACGACATTACAATAATATCATTCAGATCTAGATATTATTCTACATACAGGATGTAAGAGGGACAAAAATTGTACCTCAATAAAAATGTAAGGTAAATGATTTTTAATTTTGGTTAATATTAGTAAATGTGTTTTTAGTTGATTCTTCAATATGCCGTGTTTATACATAGCAATAGCAATTTTTTAGAATACCTTCTATTTACTTTGTGTTCTCAATAGGTTTAAATTTTTTTACTTCATTGTTTTTCCACCTAATTCGAATTAATTTCTATATTTTTCTATACAGATCATATAAGAATAGAATAATATAATTATAAAAGAATCGTTTATATTTATCAATAAAGTATATAACAGCTATCTAGAACTATTCTAACAAAAAATATTTATTCTGACAACTTATCAAGTATTTCAAAAGGTAAAGAGTGTAAGATAGACTGTACCAAATTTGTAACATTTCAACAATAGAAACTCGTGGCCAGCTAATTGACTTTTAATGAAACAGTTACAATGTTTTAAATAATTTCAGGTTCAAATATTGTTTCTCCATTCTTTAAGCTCGTATATCAAAATTGACGTTTTAAAATTTAATTTTTTTTTCCTCTACCGGAAACCATGACACCTCTAGATTTACAACCATCAATTATGATAATAGACTAGTTCCTATCTCTGTCTGTTGTACGTTTGTCTCCTTCTTACATATAGTTTTACAAAGGTTTAGTTCATTGATCTTCTATATTGATGAATATACAATATATGTTTTACACCTTGTCATACATACTTGTAATTTACTACAAGATTAGCTTAAATTTAAGCTTACAGTATGTTTTCTAATAAATGTTTTTAACTCATTACTTAATAGTATTTCCATGCTTTTTATCCCGTTTAATCTATTCACATTTCACTCATGCGAACTTAACATGCAATTATCATCAGAAAACAGTAATAATTTATTTAAATATAACTATTAAACGTCAACAGGATATATCTGTTGATAACACAATGACTATGACTGTAAACGCAATTGTTGTGAGTTTGATCCTCATGCTTTGTCCTGAATATGGTTCACCCAGCATAAGCTTTATTCTGCATATACTTTATCCTATACATGCTGCAGTAAAGGCACAGTATGAACCTAGTCTCCATATATATACAAGTGTCCATCGATACGGAAAATGAAAATAGTTTAATCCTTCTAATTCGAATCCACAATATATTTTAAAAAAGTCTTTATGATGAGAAATTATGTTGTTATTGATATAAGAACATAATTTCTCATAACATATAAGTATATATATAACATATTAACAATACAAATTGTTACTTCTTTATGGCAGCAATATAATAATAATACTAAACATATTATATGCAATACTTTGCTATATTAGCCTGAGCTATGACAATTATGATATTTATTTAAAATTATGAAGTTGCAGTGGCATTACGTTGCATAAAATATTATTTCACTCTGAAGTCTAATTAAGTCAGTATATATATATGTATATCTTTGCTTTATGCTTTATCCTACATATAACAGGAACAGACAGAAGGAACTTAGTGTTTTAACACTCCGTTACCCCAAAAATGGGTAAATTTCAATTTTCAATACTGTAGCCTGTGAGTAGCTGAAATCGATTCCCAAAGCGAGGAAATTAAAATAATTCATTTCCCAACTGAAAATTGAACCCACTACCGTCATTAACATAAAAACTTCCATCTTGTACGTATTTTATGGCATTTAAACGCTAACACATGTTTATGAGTGCAGAAGAAATAAATAATAAAGGATGAATGTGTGTACAAAGGGTCAATATAATCAGTGGTGTTTGGTTCAGTAGTCGTGATAGCACGCGCCTCGTAACGCGGTTACCTCACGTATTTCATTAGTTCATGTACACCATAAGATCGTTATCGATTATACGGTAGCTTAAAACGAATCCAGCTTTTTCGTAAGTCGAGCTTTTGGTGTTTTGTTAGTACTTTTAAGTTTAAAGCGTTTTAATGTGGTTATATTTAAAGGCATTTGGCATCTATTATTGGAATAGATGATTGTGGCTTAAATATTAGTTACTTAAATGCATTTTTTTGGAGAATTTTTTCTTTACTTTAGGTAAACAACATGAAATCGATTTCTGACTACTGACAGACTGTATTTCTTAATGAATGGAAACTGGATATCTTGGTGTACAAAGACAGAAAACTACTTGAAATATAGTCTAAGACAGTGTAGAGTTCAGTGATGTCAATGTCTATAATATATATGTGTATATATATATATATATATATATATATATATATATATATATATATATATATATATATATATATATATATATATATATATATATATATATATATATATATATATATATATATATATATATATATATATATATATATATATATATATATATATATATATATATATATATATATATATATATATATATATATATATATATATATATATATATATATAAATTTACACGTTTCAGCTTTAAAATAAAAATAATCTAATACATGTTAAGCGTGAGTAAGTTCGTTTTATGTAAGTACAAGTAATTTAATAATTTTAATTAACGACATTTAGCATAATCTATTGTAATTACGAGAGCGCACGATGATGAAAAACAAGAATTTTACATTCAATTAACTATGAAATTGATTATAATTTCTAATTTATTGTGTCGGCGTCTTTATGATGTAAATGAATGAGAAAAAAAATCGTTGTAAAAAATGTATAATACTTGTATTTCTGATATCTATAGTGAGGCGCTTTTAACTAGCTTTTTAAGTTTCGCAAAGGCGACCACCCAGAACTAAAGGTTTTATATGACGCAAGACACATTCTAAGTGCTCAAGTCAAAGTCAACGTCAAAGTAAAACAATTTTATACAAAATATGAAGTACATGCTTTATTTTTTGGACGTAATACTTTAATTTACTACCAGTTCGCTAAAGTTAATGTCTCAGATCTGAGAAGAACCGGCGCAAGAAACTCAGCGGGACTTTATCCGACTTTTTCTTTGTTTTTTAATTTGCCAGATATTTACAATTTCACAATTCTAGTGACTACGATACTACTGAAGTAGACTGGAGCGAGCACAACGAGCAAGCTAATAGTTACTACTATGACCGCAGTTACAGTCGGTTACACTGAAATGTGTAATGATAAAATATTTTTAACATAATAAAGCATTTTTCAATACCAATAGTTCCTTTTTGTTAGCTCGTTCAACTAAAAAAATGCCTAAAAATTAAAAAAAATCTTATAAAAAGTTTGATTTTAATTTTTAACATATTGAACATTTCATATGCTCTTAAAAATGGGAGAGGCATTAACATGTAAAGATTATTTGTATTCAAAATTGTTCTACGTCATGCTAGAGTAGGAACCTTGAAATTTTAGAAGTGGTCTGTAATGGATGACAAAATCTAACGCTACATTTCAAATTTAATTTAAAACTTATAATAAATAAAACATAATTTAAGCAACTATGAGGCCATTGTTGCAAGTTGCGGTACATAGTGTCTGAGTTATCGGTTTGAGCGTCAGTTGGAATATTGAACGAGACTTATTTCCTTACGTTCTATTTAACCAATATGAAAGATAAAACAGGTTTATTTTAAAGAAATACAGAATTTCTAAAGCAACACACATTTACTAGACGTGTGAAGAGGAGGGAGGACCGTAGCTTTGCAGAGGCTTAGCGTCTGCCTGTAACCACGTTGGGTTGTGTGTTCGATTGTAACTTGGGGAGGACGGATTTTTTCAATTTTATTTTTTTTTCACTTCGGCAAATATGTAAAGCGCAACGTTTCGGTTCTCCATTCTACATACAATGCTCCGAAAAGGCGGAAAGCAGAGACCGGAGTGTCTTCTCACTAGGTTCCTAGGGCTCTTGCGCTTCCCTCTACCTCATATATAGCAGAAAGCTTATTATCCTGCATCTAATGTCCACTGGTTTCAATTTACTCTCAATATTTTTGGGCATCACGAGATAAGTTGTTGACTTAATTAACTCTGTTGATTTGGATGGAAATGAAATGTTTACTAAAGTACTATTTAAAGTCCAAATATTTCCAAAGTAAAAGTATTTGTCCATTTCGTTTTTTGTGTAAGGCTGTTTACGGCACGACGATATTATTATGGAAATAATAAATGTGATAATAATAAAAATTGCCGTAGATTTATAAATATAATGTTACAATCGATACAAGATTGAAGCCGTCGTATAATTTATACACATATTTTATATTAGGACATTACATATTGCATTACAGCAGTACAGTTTTAACCATACTATACCTGGAGTGTGTGTATCATCTACAATATGTGATTTTCTGTTTCTTTACTATAAAGCTCTCACTTTACTTTTGCTGAAGGAACTTGCGTGTTCTAGGTAAAGATTATATATAAGCTAACAAATTAAAAATTAATTCTAAGTTAGCTAGTCTTTATACTCTAAGAGTGCAATTCAAAACAAAAATTGTTAACAGAATAGTCATAGAGGATGAGTAAGTAATCTGCAAAGACCACGCACGTCTATTAAATAGTTATATTAGTAACTATTACTAATTATATAAAGGAATGTATAAACAAATACATTATTTGTAAATTGATTTTATATATTATATTGAAACTTAAATTTACATAGATACTGAACGTTTTTAAACTATAGTGAAACAATATCTCTTTTCTAAATTTTTTTATTAAATCTGTTACAAAACTATCTGTATTAATATAAATTGATAATCTGCTTTATTTATTTTTATATGCGTTTGTATTATTACACTTGTTAATGTTTTTTAAATCCGTCGGACATATTTCACAAATACAAGTAAATTTTGAAATCTCACAGTTATATTTTAAACTAACAACTATACTGTTTTTACCAATAGCACCAATATTACAAAAAAAAAACACTCAATCCAAATGAAATTGAACCCGCAACCACAACATATATTTAGACATCCCTAAAACACGACAGCGTGAGCTTTTTATAACTAAAATATGATTTTTCTTGCTAAGTTCCTTTAAGGTGTAATTATAAAGTTTAAAGTATAACGTCCACAAGGGACTATAATTACAGTCCTTGGTATCTTTTGAACGCGGTGATATTTCTTTACTTTCTTGTGTTTATTTTTATATGAAATATATATAATATATAGGAATATATAGGAAATATAGGAATAATATATAGGAAAATGTTTTAGGTATTATTGTACGCTTATACTTATTTACGATGTTTTCTTTTAGTAAAACGTATATTATTTTATATATTATTAACGTTATTATTTGATATATTGCTTTTAATTTTTTATATACATAAATCACTTAACACTTTAAAAAATGCTTAATTTAATGTTATAAGGTTTTTCTGTGAATTTGGTATTACATTTAAATAATTTTTGAAATTTCTTTCACAAGTTTTATAGAAATAATGAAAATATATTTATTTTAAAACATTTTCTCCTCGATAGATACAAAAATAAATAGTAAAAAAAATAAATCATTATCTTCTTCTGTTCTTAAGTAGCTTTATAAGTACAAAAAAGGTTATGTTCTTAGACCATTTAATAATACCTACGATATTTCGCATGTAGCACACACATACATAAATCATATAAAGTTGACACTCATACCTCACGATGGCACTGCATGTAAAGGTTCATGCCGTATTAGCTATCTATATTAAGGCAAAGGCAACATATCACAGAGCACAGTCTATCACATGTAAGTTTCGGCAAGTTTATGGCACACTCGCATCGTTATCGATTCGGCAACGCCCGGGGCAGCGCGTAGATCACAGAATCACGCGTATAAAATGTAATAATAATCGACCATCCCGCGGGCTTATCGGTAAACGACTGCAGGCGAAAAGGTTTTAGCTGGGGGCGAAGCGCCGCGTCGCTGGAGGCTCCGCCCCGGGCGTGCGTCATTGGCCCGCGAGCGGCGCGCGGCACCGGCCCGCCTCCCCATTGGCCACTAACCCCTGCCGGAGGGGGGACGCGACAATATTTTGACGTTTTTTACAGCGGTGGCATTTCTCATCGAAGCGATTAATTGTAATTCGCCATGGTTATTGTAGGGATAAGTGAGCAGCGTGACGCGCTATTTGTCCAGTGATTTTTACTTGTGTCAGATTTCGACGGTGGGTTTTGTTTGGATGTTTGTATATTGCATGAATGAACGTATTTTAGTGCTGTGGATCATCTGTTTACGTCAAAAGGCTCTGATCTATACGTATTCTTTGCAAAATGGTAAACTAAGGGAACAGATCGATTTCGCAACAATGGAATAGTACTGTGCAATTTTTTATTGCATTTTTTTCTTATATGAGATCAGTGGTTAAATAAAGGTGGTATGTGAAGTACAAATAGGAAAAGAGTTTCAGGTTTTATAAAAATATGTTCGTAATATTCCGTTTTCTCGTAAAAACCGTCTCGCCGGAGGCGTGCAGCTTTCGATTTGGGCACGTAGAGCTTACGTAGAGACAGTGTGTCGCCCTTGTGTCCGGGTTGCTATGACAATATGATATATTAACTATTATTTAACTAGTTTTCTTCTTGTATATAATGCTATTATTATTTTGTATAAAAATGTACTCTTTAATAATTATTTTCTTCTCTCTAGACTGAGTGTGTGTATTTCATTTTTAAATTTGTCACTGCAATACTATTCGTAATCAAAATATAAAAAATATATTTATTATACATCTTTTATTATTACTATTCTTAAATTAAAGATTTCGACGAACTTATTTAATTCCAGCTAAATTAGTTTGAACTGATTTACTTGTTAATTTATAATTTTTAATTATTTAGAATACTTAAAAATATGGATTGAAAACTTATTAAAATTATGTACTATAAATATATTAATTAGTCGGTTTGAATAATTTAAACGGATGTCATTGAAGTGATCTTTGTGTGCGTAAATTAAAAAAAATAACAGCTGTCAAAGCCTCAGACTACTAACAGCATGTGGTGGCAGAAGTGAAAACTTAAAATTTTCATATAATTTACTTTAATTAATACACAATTGTAATATTTTTGTTAAACAGCCCGAGGTGTTGGACATTTGGTTGACGCGGCTTTAAGAAATTTTACCTATAGCTTATTTATAATGGGAAAGTTTTCTACTGTTCGCAGTCTGTTATTCTTTTGAGACAGTAATTTAAATATTAAGTATTTTAAATTAACGACCAATTTTTGTTCATTTTGTATCTATGCTACGAAACTTTATTTTTGTATATACAACTAAACTACAATAACACTTTCAAGGTTTATCAATAAATATTAATCATTATATATTTTATGGTAAAATTAAATTATTTTAATACGATTGTAAAATTAAATTACTATTATTGGACATGTATTGCTGTGCCGCAGGCTGGATTATTGGTTTTTCAGTGGTTACGTATGCCTGGATTAATGTACGTAAACAGATACTTGCACACATTTGTTTAGAGATACATGTTTTTATAAGATTTCTATTCTAATTAACTGTTAACGTCAATGTTTAAGTATTGACTGTATCGTCTATAAATCCATGGCGTCCATGACGCATGATGTTTAAAAATATTTTAATATTTAGCATTTAGTATAATATATATAAAAAATATGCAATTATATATAAACTTTATGTTTAAGTGCGAAACATTTTTTCAGAAGCCATCGTAGCGCATGAGCGCAGCTTCTTATTTAAAAGTCAGTGGGGTGGCGGTGGTGGAGATTTTTGAACTAGCCTTATTATGTTTTTAATTATTTACATTTCTCTTTCCGAGTAAAACAAAGCGAAATACTTAATTCTTCTGATAAACATGCCATACTTTGTTATAAAACGAGAAGCTAGAGTAAAATAAACATATGAACCGTAGTAAATAGTTAAATATTTTGAAAATGCACAATTTCAAAATATTATATTTATATTAATATTCATTTAAAACTTACTCTAATACTTGTAACTAAATCGCTCTACAAATTATTATATATAGAAAATGTAAAGTTCTTCATTTAACAATAGTACCTAATAAATTTAATATTACGATATAATATTTTTTTTCACAAAATGTCGTTAATATACAAGGGCTAAACACAATCAACTTAACACATTAGCAGTTCATCTTCCAATGATTCACCACGGTGACCTGCATCCTATAAAAAACCTATTGAAAAAACTTTAAAAGTGACAGCTATTTGATAAATTTTCGCTTTTTTATTTCACTTTTGTCTTAGCCGACCGCATTTGTTATGGTACCGTTATTTTGAGTGGAACTAACGGATTTTAAAAATTGTCATTAAATTTAGATTATATAGATTAAATTAGATTCACATTTGGTTGCAATTTAGTTTTTGCGTCAAGTTGTCAATTTTTTGGTGTTTTGTGATTTTTTTAGTCTGTAGCTGTATTATGAGTTTTTTTTTTAATAAATGAATTTAATTGAATTCATATAGGTACATCATATAAATTGGTACTTATTTTATGTTACTTGTAATTAAATGTAAAAATAAAACAACTGTAAGTTACGACATTTTTTAAACACTTATGACTTCTTTTAAACAATATGAAATATTTTTATATTTTACACTAAACAGAATCCAGACTTGACGAGGCGTGGCGAAAACGTGATGGTTTTCTCCACCATAGCCATAGTACATGCTTATGTCATTATACATAAAATGTCTTGAAATTGTAAGGAATCGGAGTGTCGCGGTAAGCAGCTTGCAAAGCACAGCATGAAGCTAAAAAATAATATTAAAAAATAGCATATATATATATATATATATATATATATATATATATATATATATATATATATATATATATATATATATATATATATATATATATATATATATATATATATATATATATATATATATATATATATATATATATATATATATATATATATATATATATATATAATATATGAAATTGTAACCTCGTGTTTAAGAGGATACTTTCAACCAAGACATTCTTACGCTTTTTTCATAGCATTATGACATTACTGAGTTAAGTATATATAAAAAATGTTAATACCATAGATGCCAGTAATAAAGGAGACCGAAATTACCTCTACACTAATTTAGAAAATATTCGAAGCATTTGTCCGTCTATCACAATTATCGAAGAATCTACGACACGCGAGTATAATATTACTGTGTAATTTTGTTATAGGGTATACCCCTTTAAGGAAACGGGCTCTACCGGGGAGACTTTTAAAAAAAAAATTTGGCGGGCTTAAATTTATTTGGGTTTACAAAAATTAAATTTTTTTAATTTAAAAAAATTTCCAAAAGGAATTTAAAATTATTGGTTTTAATATTTGACCCCATTCCAAAAAAGGAAATTTAGGGTTTTTGGGGGCGAAACTAAACGCCGGGTTTTAAAAATGCGGAGCGGGGGTTAAGGAAGAACCCAACTATTTAGTGGGGATTTTATAACCCTATATTTATAATATTTTTAAGGGGTAAAAAAAAATTTACGAGGGTTTGCGGGAATCAAAAAAATACTTTTTGTCTACCAAATAATGTTTTTTTAGAAATTTTAAAATATCCCAAAATATTAAACGTTAGAAGCAACAACCCTTAATTTCGTCGATTAAAATTTTTAATTTTTGGGTGTAAAAAAAATTTTTGAGGTTTTCACTGGGTTTATTTTTAGGTATTAAAGCCATATAGGAGGGTTAAACTTTTAATTTTGTTTTTGGTTTTCAATTACTGCTCGTTTGGGTAAAAATTTAAGAAAGAAACATTTTTTTGCCCTTTTCTTAGGACTTTGGAAAAATTGGGGCCCAAAATTCGTTTTGGGTTTTTAAACTAAGAGGGAAAATTTGGTAAAAAAATTTAATGTAATATAACAGCAAAAAAATTAAAACAAAAAACAATAAAACCCAAAAAAGGTTTTTGGGGCTTAAAAAAGGGTTTTAATTTTAATTCCTAAATTTAATTAAAAAAAATTTTAAAAAATTATAAAATATTAAATCTTTTACAAAAAAACTGGGACACTTTAAAAAATTTAAAAAAAAGGGGAAAAACTTGGTAAAAAAATTTAAAAAAACCTCCAAAAATTAAAATGATTTGCCCACGGGGTAGGGGGAAAATTATTTGGATCCCCCCTTCAATTAAAAAAAAGCGTTTTTGTGATTATTAAAATAGATCTTTTTAGGTTTAAAATTTGATTTTAAATAATTTTTTAGGGGTTTAAAAAAAATTAATTAAGGATGTTTTTAAAATAAAATTAAAAATACCCAAAAATATATTTTATAAATATTGATAAAAAAATATATATATTTTAAAATAAAAAAAAATAAAATTATCAAATATTATATATAAAATTATTTTAAAAAAATAAAAAAATTTTTAAAAAACTGGGATGACCCGCAACTTCTTTACCCCCCTCTCGAAAAATAAAAAACCAAATCTTTTTTAAAATGTTTTTTTAAAAAAAACCAAAAATCGAATCCGAAATTTAAATTTAAAAAAAGAATATTTTTGAATAAAGCGGGAAATTTTAAGTTTAAATTTTCGTTTTACATCATGTTGCTTATTTAAAGAAAAAAAGATTTTTTCCTAAATACTGGCTATTTATAAGGTTTTTTAAATTTGGATTTTCCCAGACACACACAAAAAAATACGGGTTGTTAATTTTTTTAAAAAGCTTTCAAAATTAACTAATATTTTTTGGGTTTTGCTTTGTGGGGCGTAAATAAAAAAGAAACTTTTTCCCCGGGACCGGAACACGCGAGTAAAATTTTAAATGGGGAAGAAAAAAAATTTTTCCAAATTTGATTCCCCAAACTTCTAACGGACTGCCTTGGCGTTTTATTTTGGTCACGAAAAGGGCCCCGGAAACCGAAACGGGAAATTGGGGGAAAAAAGCGTTTTAAAAAAACGAAGGAAAAATTTTTTTGGGGTATCTTTCGGTTTCCCGCGGGTAAAGACATCTTCTCCTTTTTTTTTCCTTTTTGGAAATTGTGGGGCCTAAAAGACTTTTTTTCAAAAAATCTTTTAAACAGCCAGTCTTTTTCCTTTGCATAGTCCGAGGTTAATTAATTTAAAAAAAGGCTTTGGATAAACCTGATCCTACTTTTAAACTGAAAATTGTAAAAAAACGGTGGTAACCCAAAACCCAATTCCAGTAAATTTTAAAAAACTCAGTGGGATATTTTTTACTTTCTCCGGGTTAAAATTAGGGTTTTTCGATAAAAAGTAGCTGGCAAAATTTTTTCATTTTCCTAACTTATTAAATTCCCAAACCCGCATTTATCCCATCGGGGAAAGATGGATGTATTCTCTGACCGAAAGCCGTCGTTTGGTTCAAACGGAGGTAGGGTCAATCGTTTCGGGGCCCCATTTTGACATACATGCCCAATTTGCAAAATGGATAAAAAAGTCTTTTGACAAAATCAAAAATATTTTACTTCACCTTGACGGATTTTATCTGTATAAAATTAGAATTCAAAAGCACTAACTTTTTTGTTGGTTTCACCCCCTGAAAATAAAAAATTATAAATGTTTACATTGTTTTTAAAGATAAATTAAATTTTAAAAATGTTTTTTAAAAAAAGGGGGGGTTTTTCAATTTCATTTCCCTTTTAATTGGGATTTCCATTTTGATTTTAAAAAAGGGATCCATCTTCCCCCTGCCAGAAGACCCAAAGGTATTGTAGGGGCCATCATAACTCCGGGTGTGTTTCAGATACACGTTTTAAATCACTTTTCCCGACGATGAAGCCAAAACCCCTAGATTTTAAATTTTCCCTACAAGGGAAAAAACCCCCACTTCATCTGGTAGGGAAAAACCCTCCTTGTGTTTTCCCCGGCAGGGGGTTTTGTCAGCTCGAATAAAATTTTTTGGGCTCCCAAAAGGCATCCGACCCAATGCTATTTTGAACTTTTTTACAAAATTGGGTTATTTTTGATAAAGGGAAACTTTTGGGTAATTTTTTTCCCCCTTTTTTTTCTCTTCACTGTGGGATTGGAGCTTAACAAATTTATTGAATTAAAAAGGCCCTGAATTCCCAAAAATTGCTTTTGGTTTAAATTAAAATTGCCCCAAAAAAAAAATTTGGAAAAAATTTGTTTGGTCAGATAGGTATGGAACAATTTTCCCAGAAAAGTAAAAAATTTTGCCCTTTGTATCTGTAATTTTAAAAAATTTTGTCCATTAATTTTTTTTCCGATATTATATTTTAGTAAAAAATTGAATAATAAAAAAAATTTTCTTTTTTAATACCTTAAAAGTGGGCAAAAAAATTTGTCTTTTAAAAAGTTACCCCCCAAATAAAATTCTCTGGAAACGGGGTTGTTATTTTTTCTGAATGTTGGTAAAGAAGGTTTAGAATCTTTTTCCAACCCCCAGAAACAAAAGAGCGTAAAAGGATCTGGGGGGGGGCCCAAATTTGGGGAAAAAAATTTTAAACCTTTCCCTTTAAAGCCCCATAACCTTTTAGATTCCCCCGGGTTTTTTAAACCCCTTTACAAAAAATTTAAAAATTTGTTTTCTTTTCCCCCAAATTGTTACCGATTTGTGGGCCCCAAAATAATCAACCCGGATCATATTTGGAAAAAGCGGGCTCTTTAAAAAAACCATTTGGGGGCTTCCCCCCCGGGCGGATTCGCTCAATTTCAAAAAAATGTCTAGCTTGCGGGTTGGGTTTGTGTTTGATGTGCACGAACTCGTTGCATTCTAAGCCTATCTCCTACATTGTCACTCACTAAAGAACGCAATTCTGACATAGCAATACGACTATTTTCTTGATCTGTCTGTCTCTGGTCATCAGTGCGGTTAGCACGTGAGGTAGCTCTTCGCACATTTGATTGACTACGACGACCTAGTCAGGTCGTCTTCTCCTCGGCATCGTAAATTGTAATTAATCAAAGTGAAAAAATTTACCGCTTATTTAGCAATAAAGTGTCACTACCACAAAAAAAGCACATTACTTGGAATGTCACTATCACAAAGGATCACCAAAGTAAAGAAAGTTCTCGCGCACGTATCCACAAAGATAGATATAATATCGTAATACTTTTTTCCATGCTCTGAAATGCGACAGGATGAATTGACATATTAGTTGGTTGTCAAATCTATTTTCAAATATTATGATTGCAGTACAATGTATTTTGAGACTGTGCAATTTTCTTCTGTTGAGTTTCAGAACGCGATATTTGATCCTCCAACGCGCACGCGAATTTGAACTTTATGCAGCGGTAATAAATTACAAATTGACTCTCCATTTTATTTAGAAAACGTTTGTATGGGAAATAGAAAAATGCTGTTTTGAGGATTTTCCCGGCAATTATTCGAATTTTTCTCACCTTTTAAACCTTCCCTAGACCTCCACGAATAATTCAAGACCAAGATAAGATAAATCCGTTCAGCCGTTCTCGAGTTTTAGCGAGACTAACGAACAGCAATTCATTTTTATATATATAGATATATATATATATATATATATATATATATATATATATATATATATATATATATATATATATATATATATATATATATATATATATATATATATATATATATATATATATATATATATATATATATATATATATATATATATATATATATATATATATATAGTATATATATATATACATTAATATATTGACGGGTCTCGCTTCGAAGTGATCAGCTATGTCTGGACAGACAGACAGGACTAACTGACAACAAAGTAATCGTGAAAAACGGAATTCTCATAGTTCCGTTTCATTCGTTAGCTGCAGAATCCTAAAATAATATATTTTTTTAAGATTATTAAAATCTCTATGCCAATAACCACATAATATTTAAATTGAACCTTAAAAAAAGGATGTGAATCATACATTTTTTAAGGTTCTACCTAAATTAAATAATAATATAGCTCGTTATGTTAAACTTCCTTCTTACTTAAATCCTTATCAGCTCCAATGTACATAAAATGACGTATCCACCACATATGTACCTATATATGTCATTAACATATATATGTTACCAGCTTTTTTTTTACCTTAAGACTAAGCGCGAAAAGATTTAAAGATCCTTAAATATTTTTAAATGTATTAAATTTTTCACTAACACTACAAGCAACTTTTAAAACTTTATAAAAGATTATCAACTGTCGTGACTCATATCTCCGAAAATTGAAAAAGGAAAACGAAAGGGCCAATTTACGACGATTATCGGATTAGCCATATGATCCTTTAACCGAATTATAATAATTTCCTTTCGTGTGGTTTCTTCATAATAAATAGCTATAATTTAAAACGTTTATGTGGAAAGTAAATTGTGATTGAGTTAGGTGTTATGCGTGTATCAACAAATCTGTTATAAGAGCTTCGTCAATTTAACTAATGTTTAGCAACAAAATCTTTAGAAAATATTACTACATATATGTATATATAAATATAGAAAGACACAACGTTATTGATATTTAAGCAATTTCTTTCAGAGACGCTTTATATTACATATAGCAATGTATGAAAAGTGGCTATTGTCAAGACATTGGGTTTCCGCCCAAATTCAACTCAGCTCGAAAGTCAATGCCGTTCTTTTTAAAAAAAAAGACACTAGGTTCTTTTAGCTTGTGGTTACCCCAGGAGATGAATTGACAACCATTTCATTTACAGTCTTATACAGTACCACCATGTTACAAGGACCTAAAATACTAAACACAACAATTTGGTTTCAAGCAGTCAGCCATTCAAAAACGTAGATCGACGTCGTTGAAATTGAATAATAGGATTTTTATAATATGAAATTATATTTTCTTATCATCTTACTATATAAAACTCTCTCAAATCTTTATTGCAGCTTTATTTTTAGTCATCATTACTATTACAAGTTTAGATCTACACGTCTTTTAATGAATAGATACAGTGTTGTCTATAACTGACTTTACAGAGCACTACATGACTGATGGTTGACTATGTTTATCACTTCAAGATCCAGATATATGATATTGAACCTTTTATATAAAGTAAAAAAATAAAATAAAATAGTTTTTAAAGTTCTACTATAAGTATCTATATTTAGAAATAAAGATTTCAGTTTTTTTTTTTATTTTGAGTAGTTATACACTCAAATATATTTGGCAAAATGTATAAAAACGACGATATAATTTTAGCCAATATAGAAAAATTTTACCTTCTACTTTAAGTATAGTGTAATTAGAATCTAAAGCTTTCTCTATTTAAATAACTAATAGTTTAGTGAATTGTTTAAGTTATAGGTATGTACGTTAAAGATCAACCTGACTATAATTACGGATTCTTGATCTTCAAGAAGGAAAAACGCTATATAATCTTTCTTTAACTTTACTTTGTATGTATACAAAGGGAACTGTAGGCTAAAGGTACCTAGTGCTAAGGCACTCATTTCCTATTTTCTGCCATTGCGAGTTGAATGGCTGATCTCTGATTAATAATAATAATATAAACAATTAATTGTAATGTGTAAAAAATATATTAGTAATTATTTATAACATATAAATAATTTATTATAATATAAAAACTAATTTTTACCAAGTGAAAATATAATTTCACGCTTTTATCCCGCACATGATAGGGTAGGCAGAGGGAACCGCAGGAACCATAAGAACCTATTATCAAAACTCTCCGTTCCCAGCTTAAAAATAACTACTAATTTTAACTAATTTTAAGAAATTTTCTATTTTTTTTACAGTAACAGTTAGAATTTTGATAATATGAGCAATTGATTCAAGTCGCGAAAAAATACTTATAAATATTGATTGTAAAAAAAAACTGTATGGTGCATTTATGACTTTCACATGGGTTTTCAATAAAAAAGTAAATACAAAACGATGGAAATTAAAATACACTTACCTAGTAAGTACCTTCTGTGCACCAGAGGCCAGCCATTGCATGATATAAAATTATTAAAACGATTAGAAAAATCAATTTTTTTCTCTATATCCATAAACTACAATTTCATTATTATTCGAGGATCGTTTACACCAATTTGAGTGGAGTGCACATCACTCGGACAATTTAGGCCGATCTCTAAGACAATATAATTTGACTGATTGATCGCCGCGACGGATGCACGCGAGCGTTCCATTTCGTAAAGGTATTTCGAATCTTTTAATTTACTATGGGATTTATTGGTTGGATTTGTTTCTTGTTTAGTTAAAATGGTTATAGTGTAGTTAAATAACACAGTTATTCTGTTTCTGGGTTCGATTCCCAAATCGGGGAAGATGGATTTTTCTATTTCTATTTTCTTCGCTTTGGACTTGACTCTGGCTTTGCCTGGAATGCAAAGCGCGGCGTTCAGTTTCGCCATTCAACACGCAATGCCTTGAAAAAGGCGGAAAGTAGGGGACGAAGAAAGAAGGGATTAAGCAACGGACTGACTTAACACTAGGTTCCAATGGTTCCTGCAGTTCCCTCTGCCTACCCTGCCATGTGCGGGATAAAGCGTGAAGCTAAAAAAAAAGAAAATAACATAGTTAACAGTTGTATGTTTATATTGATATAAATATGTTTATACGTAGGTACATATTTATATCAATATACACATACAACTTAACAATGTTATTAATATAACAAGCTGTAAATAACCCAAGTTAATGCACAGGTTTATGTTTTTGTCTTTAAGGGAGGTATACTATTATTCACATTTGTACCTTATTATATGCATAACAAGTAGTTATAAAGAATCGTAGTCGTAAAGAATATGGATAGCCGGAAATACTTACCACCTATATAAGAACTGCAAGGCTAAGTTAGGTATTTTTGTTACCAAATAGTTCTGACGGTAATTTTCCATAATATATGTATAAATTTCGGTAACAGTTATATTTCATTCATCAAAACAAATTTTAATAACTGTTTCGTATATTTCATTGTTATGAACGTATTACAAAGGTATTCAAGCTTTTGCTATTTTAAATTTTTTTGTTGCTCTTTGTTAAACATATTTTTTATTATTAAATTTTAAAAAAGTTACACAGATAAAAAAACTTATCATAATACAAATAATTATATTATAAAAAAGTTAAATTCAGAAAAAAAGTAAAATTTAATGGAAGATTTTTATCTATTATGGGAATATTATAATGTTATACATCCATACCGTACGATAAATTTGAATTATGCATGAATTGTATACAAATCGACTCGGCATAATCTGTAACAGGTGCATCGATGGTTGATAAGGATGTCGAATGTCTGAGAAATGTTAAACATATACGCGAACGTTAATTTCACACAACACAAATTATATTATCTTTGTTTAAAATAATTTTGAATACTTAAAACACTCAAGTGAAAATGTTAATGTGAAATTAAAAATACTATAGGTAAACGATTTTTTAGATCGTTGTTTTTGTTGTTCTGATTTTTGTTCTCCATCTTTCTATTTTTATGTGCTTACACAATACAGATACGTTTGCATACATTTGCTATAAATTTATAAGCCAAAATATTTATTAAACAAATATGAAGCGCGTCTATTGATTTTCTGACCCCAAGAATTGACTAAAATATAGGTCTCCGCTGTAGTACGTCATAAATAAAAACAATACAATTTTCATTTAAATATTTAATACCATATCTATTTATGTTCTTATCTATATAAATTATAACGCGTATTTTTGCCATATATAAGACTGGTTTCATATTCGATGGTGAAACGTCCATTTTTATAATGTAGCTAGAATTTATAGTGCTATAGAGTTTGTATATAGCAGATTAGTTTATAATACTTGAAATATATTTTGTCTCTATATGTCAATGTATTTCACTTAATTAATGTAGTACAAAAAGAAACAAAAACGTAGATGATTTTAATGTTATAAGGCACCGTCCTGGCACGCGGGCACTGAGTTTGCCTGTAAACGCGATAGTTTATGGAAGAATGAAATATTTTCATTTTCATTGCTTTTAATAAGGCGAAGCAAGGCGTTGAGTTCCTCCACTCAAAAGGTAGACAGTGGGGAAAGGAGTGTCTACACTAAATACCCATATTATTTTATGATTCCTACGGTTCCTGCAATTCCTACAGATCGTGCGTTATACGCGGCTTCCGCGTTTCCTATGATTCCCTCTGCTCATCTTCCTTAATACGGGATCCAGCGTGAAGTTAAAAAAAGTTATAGAGCTTACTATTAAGGCGCTAGGTATGCATATAATTACATGAAATACATATATTAAAATTAAATAGTTATTTTATATACCTCAATAATTTATCCAATAACACACACTCATAGTTCAAAATCTAGTAAATATTTCACAGCTTAATCTATAAACTTAAGTAAATATATGTACATATTTTAACACAAAATATACATATTTTATTCTCATACACTCATTCAATTAAAAATTACTAATCAAATTACCGTATTTTCTTTCATTACATCACACAGTATACCCTATGCTGTACAGTATGCAGCTACAATACCTACTTGTGTAGTCACGTGTCTACCATTAGTTGAGGGCGAGTCTAAAAAACATACTCGAGGGCACGTGTCGTCTCGATACTTGATTAATTTTGACAACCAACTTTGTTAGTTGGTCGGATAACTAATTATAACAGCTGAAGCTAAAGTAAGTGGATGGAATTACAGTAGGTATAATTTTACTATTATCTACTTTTTAAGAGTATTTTTATTAGGAAAAATTATGTCAAGATCAGTATATCTACTGATCGATCTATCTATGCGAGACGGTCTTAAGTGTAATAATGTCATATTAATATGAATAAAATATATTTGTTCAAAAATTATAATAAAAAATAAATTATATAAAAATTAATAGATAATAATATAAAAAGAAGCAAAATATTTTATTCTTTTTTAAACATAAAAATAATATTCATAATAAAAAAAATAATAAATTAAATAATATAACAAAAACATAAATTCAATTATTTACTTTATATATATTTGAGGACCGTCGTGGCTCAGAGGCGTAGTGTCTGCCTGTCAACGTGACGGTTTGTGGGTTCGATTCCCACTTGGGGAAGATGGAATTTTTCTTTTCCATTTTGTTCGTCGCGTTGAGTTCCGCCACTCAACACGCAATGCCTCGAAAAAGGCGGAAGCGGGAACGAAGAAAACAGGCACTAAGCAACGTAGTGTCTTAACTACTAGGTTCACTATGGTTCCTGCAGTTCTCTCTGCCTACCTTGCAATATGAGGGATAAAGCGTGAAGCTAAAAAATGTGTGTTTTTTTATTTAACACAAAGAAAAGTAAAAATAAAAACAATATGGCGGCATGGTGCGAACACAAATGACATTTCTAACAATCTCCCGTAGAGAGCGTGCTGTGTTGCAACCGTACTTTTTTAATTGATCCAGATTTGATTGATTGTGAACTAAAGGGTTATTCGACTAAAGCATTAGCCGACTCTTAAGCATATAAAATCGTGCTTTATCACTGAACATCGAACAGAATAAGATATTTTAAAAGACTTTTTTTATTTTTTTAACATTATTAAATTAAATTGATAACTAATTTTAATAGTTTTGGGAAAAAATCAATAGGTGGTAATTCGCGGTATATCTTCGTACTCACCTACAAAAATATGTAATATATGAAATCGGATACACACAGATAAAAAATAATAAAATATTTGTACTTATGCATATGCACTGTGACATACAGATTAAACCATAAAGTAATAGATCTTTTACGCGGCGAGACGAATCCCGTCATTAGTTATATTAGATTTGTGGATGATAAAAAACCCGATAGGGTTCCGTAATTATAGTCGGTCGGTAATTTAGGGGTCTGTGACTCTAGGGTTCGCTTTGTGATATTTTTTTGCCGTTGCGATAAATATACGTTGTTATTGTTTGTTCGTTATAATATAAAATATCTATTTTTCTGTAAGTTTTATACGCGTTGTAGATAACTTGTAAATTAACATTGTTTTTTATTTGGAAAATTTTAGATTTACTAGGAGATACGTTGATTTGAGTTCCAAAAGTCTTCGTAAATGTTTCTTCCGCTTACACAACTTAAATAAAAGAAAAAATTCAAATAAAGTACTATAAAACTCAACACGACTATTTTTAAGTGACGTTTTGCTAAAGATATTTGAAATAGTAATTGTAATTTAGCCAAAATTTTGCCAAAATAATTTTACTTATTGAAAACACGTGTTTCATATGAACTTTAGCTTAGGAAAACAAATAATTCTACTACCAGATGTTTTAAATGTCCAAGGAAAGAAGAAAAAAGATATAAAATGTATCATAGCGTTCTTAAAGGAGGTCGTATTTAAAAAAAAAGTATAAAAGGTCTTTTCAAAGGTCCAGTAACATGAAAAAAAGGTTTCAAGAGTGAAATTGTCTACGGGCAGGGCCGGGTCATTTATCGTGACGGCCCGAGGCCCGTGCTTACGTTCTGCCACTCGCCCGTTGGACTATTACTGGCTTGTAAAGTATACCTTTGTTTTATCTGCTATCAGTGAACTGTAATGCTAACAGAGATGAAATTTTTACTATAATCTGTTCACTTATATCTTACTTATTTTTTACTTTCATCTTTTTTTTTATTTATTCGTTACTAAAATATTATAATCTGAATATTATGATAATTTATATTTATCTGAAATATTATGATAATTTATATCTTAGTTTTCTTTTTCTTTTTTTACTATTTTCGTGATTTTCACGTAATTATAATGTATAAACAAGTTTTTATAATGTTTGTCGCTTTATATATATGTCCGTCGTGGCGCAGAGACGTAACGTCCGCCTGTAATCGTGACGGTTTGAGGGTTCGATTCCTACACGGAGAAGATGGATTTCTGCACTCTAGACGCTAGGTAAAGTACGGCGTTAATTTCACCACTCAACACTCAATTTCATTGGAAGATAGAGCAAATTTTAGAGCAATATATAATATAAAATCACCTGGTTTTGGAATTACGCAGGAAAAACGTTTATATATATATATATATATATATATATATATATATATATATATATATATATATATATATATATATATATATATATATATATATATATATATATATATATATATATATATATATATATATATATATATATATATATATATATATATATATATATATATATATATATATATATATATATATATATATATATATATATATATATATATATATATATATATATATATATATATATATATGTATAAAACAAAATTGGATACAATCTAACATCAGTGAAGTCGTTGTTTCTCTTTCACGGAACATAGGTATTAACGATAGTAGTTTCTCTACATAAGACTAATTCAACCTCCCACATTATCTTATTTATTGTCCCCACCTGCTATCATTCAGTCGGGTATTCCAGCGATTCAATAAGGCGGTGGTTTTAAAACAAAAGCGGTGCGTAGAAAGGCCGTCGTGATGGCTGCGGGCGTACAGTCTGCCACTTCGGTAACTGCGCTACGGTTGCCACACAGATAATTTTATGCAGACTTGCCATATTGAATTCAATTTTCTTTTATAATTATGTTTTAATTCTAATTGACATTGACATTTTAAGTTTATGAGTACATAAAATTGTAAGTAATTTAATATATAATAATTAAATATTATACATTTACACATTCGTTTCAATATATTTTATTAAATGACTTATATGTGGTTAATTAGTAATAATAAAGTTATATTTTATAGGTATTATTATAAAAAATTGACCTAATTTATTTGGTCGTTGTCATTTAAAAACAAGCGAGTAAAAATTTTTACTCTATGCTAATGCTACGATGTAACGAAGAGTATGTAATAGTAATTTAAGCTTTATACTTTTAATATAATGCGCTAAAGTTTAAAATCCTATATCAAAATTAGGTAAGCTGCAGAAATAAATTGTGAAAATTACTGTAGGCGTGATTTGAATGGCAGGTGTGTGATGTACCTACGCAGTTCCCGGCTATTATTGTAGTATATAGAATGATTATAGACTACATTGTATTGGTATATAAGATATGTTAGTGAGTGCACTCCGCGATAGGCATCCGTAATGTATTAACAGCCTGATACGTGTTTACAACTTGTATATAAATATTCCTAGAGGTATAATATGTGTAAGACTTAATTAAAGATTATTTTTTATAAACTTTTTTTGTATACAATGTAAGTTTGTATTAATATTTGCTAGGAAATGGCTGGAAGAATTCTTCAAATAAAAGCAAACACGTAAGCAACATTATAACATTATTAGGAATTTTGTTTATCTTCCTGTGGTGGGTTTGGTACTTTATTTTTATTTTCGATGGTTGGTTGGTCGCAGGTGAAAAGTTACCAGTATTCAGCAGACTAGAGAGCAGCAAATGGTTAGCTCATTTTTGCCAGTAGTTTATTTTGATATAATAATTGTACCAACTGACAGACAAACAGAAATTTAGGTTGACAAGTGAAACGTGACAGGAAAACAGAAATTTAGATTTTATATTTAACTATAAAGAAGCCGTCGCCTCGTGGCGCAGAGGCACAGCGTTTGACTAAACGTACCTAACAGATCTGAGTTCGGGCTAAATGATTATAATAATGTCATTGCTCTTGTTACAAGAAAAAATGCAAAAAGAATATAGGAAACGAAATATCTTACCATTAGGTTTCTTCCCCCGGTCTACCTTGTTATATGCAGGAAATACCTTGTATCTACTTATTTTTTATTTTATGTTACATATTTAAAATACATTGAATTGTGTCGTAAATATATTTGTTTTTAACAACATTTTCTTAAACCGACATGTTTTCCTTTTCAGTACCATTTAGGATAATTGCACACACATTACATTGAATGTTTAAAGTTATTACTGTAATTGAAGGCTTACCATCGTAATCGCTTCTTTAACACTATTCATTAGCGTATTGTATACTAACTTAAATCCTTACCAGATATGTAGTACTAAAATGACATAAATGACAGTTTAACTTTTTAACTTCTACACATGGACATAATTCCTAATTAAAAAAATTAAAAAAGGGAATATTATCTCGGTCATTACTGACCAAATATATGGTACTAAACATTTATATACACTGTAATTTGTATCAAAATGATTTTTACTTAATTTATTCACCCTACGTAGCATTAAACACACATTTAAAAAACACTACGATAAAGAACTCATTTACACGCCGTATTAACCAGGAAATGGAACGTATAAAGACTTGACAAAATTTCTACTTACACAATTTTCAACTCTATTCAATACCACATAAACATAAACGAGCTTGTTAACAATTATGCGATTTTACATTAAATTCTAAGCCTTATTTCCAGCTGCATAAGACTAACGTAATTGCAAATAGTTTTGTTTATTTAGTACGATAGGCAATTTGAACAAATGTCACTTGTCACGGAGAAGGCAATTGAACTGTCAGATTTTGGAGGGAAACAATGACAACTGGCCGTTATACGGTATTAATTTACTATGGTAAATTTGGAAATGTTTATCGTTATTGTATTTCTTTTATTAAAAAAAAAATATAAATAAGTACATATATTAAGATGGAATTGCACTTGATGATGTTATAGGTGCACAATATACTTTTTCAGAGTCTAAATTATTAAACTGGTAGTTTATGTATATATATATATATATATATATATATATATATATATATATATACATAAACTACCAGTATATATATATATATATATATATATATATATATATATATATATATATATATATATATATATATATATATATATATATATATATATATATATATATATATATATATATATATATATATATATATATATATATATATATATATATATATATATATATATATATATATATATATATATATATATATATATATATATATATATATATATATATATATATATATATATATATATATATATATATATATATTGAATATGTTTTATTTTAAATTTTTTAATTATAAAAAAAATCAACTTTACTAAAAGGTTTAAACAAATGATATCGTCTTTAACATTTAATTTTTAAATTAAACGTCTATCTTTGAGTAAAACCGAGGGTCAGAACTCATTTCGCACCCAATTTCAACCGATTAAAAACAAATTTCTATCAGAATGCATTCTGCTTTAATAGGGCTGTAGTAATTTATGACGACGTTAGTTATCGATAAAAACTCTCGGTGATTTACGCGCTAATCTGTAGTAACCTTTATTCTCATGTCTTTAAATAAATTGCTTTATTCAAATATCTGTGCTTTATACACCGTTGTAATAAATTGCATTTTGTTTAATTACTTACCTACTGTTCTAATCATTTTTATTATAACATTTTTTTATTATATATTACAATAAAAAGTTTTTACTATTGTAACTAAAAAAAAATATAAAATAAAGGCGCATATTTTGACAGCACTAATTTCGCATCATTGCGTATCCGCACATTGAAAGTCCCCAAGCTGTTTGATGGCACCGGGTTTTGAATAGTTACCCCTTTTGGTACGCAATTAGGTTTGGGCGGTATAAATAGAAATATGGAGTACAATTTTAATATATGTTACAAATATTTTTATAACATGATAAGATGTATAGTTTCATGTGTGGAACTCAATAAATAACATGACAAAGAATATTTAAATATAATTTCTTTTCAATCTGGTATAATTTCTTTTTTTTTAGCTTCACGCTTTATGTCGCATGTTGCAGGGTAGGCAGAGGGCACTGCAGGGACCATATGGACCTAGTGTTAAGACACTCCGTTTCTTAGTTCCTGCTTTCTCCGTCCTCGCTTTCCGCCATTTTCGAGGCAGTGCAAGTGGCAGTGTTTTCGAGGCAATTCAACATCGCGCTATGCCTAGTTAAGAGAAGTAGAGCGAAGAAAATGTAAATAGAAAAATCCATCTTCTCCGTATGGGAATCGAACCCTTAAACGGTCGCGTTTATAGGCTGACGCTTACGCCTCTGCGCCACGACGTTTCTCTTCTCATAATCTCCTCATTCTTCAGTATGTAAATTGTGCTTATATATAAGCATATTTAATTGACAAAAAAGGTAACTGAAGCCCGTGTTTTAAAGTAAGTTTAATTTATTATTAAATAAGAAAAAAAAAATATAAGAATTATATTAAAAGCGTCAGTTAAATATAAAAAAATCAAAAGTATAACTTAATCTTATTTAAGTTTATTTTAGTTTATTTAATTAAAAGAGCTATTTCAAGGGTGAAAACTCAAAACGAACGGAATGCTCAGTTTTGGGCAGAGTTTGACACAATTTTGAACATATTTTTTTTTTTTTAGCTTCACGCTTTATCCCGCACATGGCAGGGTAGGCAGAGGGAACTGCAGGGACCGTGGGAACCTAGTGTTAAGACACTCCGTTGCTTAGTCCCTGCTTTCTCCGTCCCCGCTTTCCGCCTTTTTTCGAGGCATTGCGTGTTGAGTGGCGGAACTCATCGCCGCGCTTTGCCTAGGTGCCAGAGCGAAGAAAATGGAAATAGAAAAATCCATCTTCCCCGACTGGCAATCGAACCCAGAAACCGTCGCGTTACAGGCAGACGTTACGCCTCTGCGCCACGACGGTCCTCAATATATATCCTTGAAATAAAAAAAAAATGTAACCGCTTGATAATGGTATCTGGTTTGAATTATCTTTTGAATATTAGTTTTTAATTGTTAACATAAATAAAATATAGATCTTAAAACACGTTTAGCACAAGAAAATTGAATTATATATTTATTTGTTCACATTTTTTTACTTTGGCCTTATTTGTTATGCCTTTGTCTTGAAGTAATAAAAATACTGAAAACAATGGATGCTCCCAATGACACGCCGGCCGCGGAACAAATTCTTGCCAAGAAATATAAACATTTTTTTACCCACTAACATGTAAAAAGAATTCCCGCTATTACTAATGGAAACAAAACAGACTACTTTGTAATAATAAATATTTATATTTATTTGTAAAAGCTAAGATTGAACCATATTTTATATTATATTAATATTTTTTCCCGCCTACTGTATTAGTATTTTTTATTTTATCTGCAAACGTGATACTATTTAGTTTGGTACACAAAGTGCGTCACTAAGTACTGCCTAAACGGCAGAACTTAATTTATAATACACGCAATTTCTCGAATTTCGGAAAAAGAGTACATTGAATTTAGAAAAATCGTGAAGTATTTTTATTGTCACAATGTAATGCATTTAACAAAATAAAGAGAACTGAAGTGTTTACTGCTGTGCATTATTGAATACACTATAAACATAGAAAATGCACTTATCCATTGCTTTATAATATATGTCTGGCAATATATGAAAATAATTAAATAATATCTTCAATGTTTTCAATAAGTAGAAACCAATGTATAGAAAATTTTGAAATAAACCGAATGGTAAACTGAATTTTGGCATAAATCTAAGGAATAATTAACAAAAAATAAAATATATATATATTAGATCATAAGTGGATATATAAGATATGATATAATACCAATTACTAACGACTTCGTGAAGGTAGTCAATAGGGTTCACACGTCTCGCAAACGTAACTAATTAGGAACAGCGGACCCTAAGGCTAAGCCACGAATGCCAAAAATTTTGTACATCACGATTGAAATTCGTGATCCGCCAAAATAATTCAGGGAATGTGTTGAAGCCATTATTGTTGCTATTATTAAGCGATTTGTAAATTTATAACTTGATAATCATATGAGCTTCACAGTGGAACGAAAGTATTGGCATTTATTATCTTTTTCAAGCTTTCTCCTTAGAATATAATTATAGTGTAAACACTTTTATATTTCGATTTAGATAATTTATAAATCCTATTTTCTCAATAAATTTCTTTTAAATTTAATATATAAAAACGTATAAGTTTATATTTTGTTCTCATAAAAAGTTACAGTTTAAATTAAAAAATAATAATTGTACTTTCATTTAAAATTATTCGACCTGGGACTTAAAGTATATAAAAAACATGTTTCTTAATTAAACAGATGAATATCTTGATGTTATTCACAATAAGATATTTTTGGACGTACAAAATTTAAAGGAGAATTATCACATTTTTAAAAATTATCATAAACACCAAATCAAGTCACAAGGAACAACTAAGTATTATATTATAAAAAAGTAAGCTAAAACCCTTTTATCACAGTTTCTACTTATTCCAGAAACAATTATGTAGATTGTCTTATAACATGTTCCATACAGATATTAATTGAAGTAAGTTAAAATGATCGTACTCTGCAATTTTTTAAGTATTCGGCCACCGCAGTCTACGTACGCCCGGGGGCTGGTCGTGGCCATGGGGTCATGACTGCCGCAAGACAGAAGGATAATTAGAGCTATTATTTAAAAAGTAATATTAGCAGTGTTTTTAAGAGCTTCACTCGCATTTTTCACTTTGAATACACTAGGTGAAATAAGGTTTGCTATTTTTTAATATAAATTTAGATTTTTTATCCTTTTTATTTTACTTAATTCCTAATATACCCTTCTAGGTAGGTAAGCAAATTAATAGAACTAATTTCAAGATTGTCAGAACTGCTGTCCTCTGTTTTATGCCAAAATTCGAGACAATGTTTTTAGGCGGCAGAACTTATGGTGTGAACTATTCTTAGCCTGGAAATAAAAACATTTCTTGCCCCTGAGTGGGGATCAAACCAACACTTATTGCGTTACTTGCTATATACATTTACATATAGATCATGCTTTATATAAAATGCCTATAGAAACGTCAATGACGGTTAAAATCCACACAAGTACTTTGAATTTGACGCAGAGGCACAGTTACTGCCTGTAAAGACAACGATTTTTGGAAAAAAGCATGGTGGTGAATTTTGCCACTCAACACGCAACGTGTCGAAAGGCGGAAAGCAGAGAAACAGAGTGTCTTAACACTAGGTTCCTTTGTTTAAATAAAGATGATAATCGCACACTGTTAATTGTAGGTAGTGAAATAATAACTGGTCAATGTTCCTACTTCAATCATAATTTCCTATTAAGGCTATCTTAATTAATAATAGACAGTGCGCAATAATAATTCGCAATCTTGTTCAGACACGTAGGAATCTTGGTAGTATTTATTATATTATTTTAATATTATGTTGATTCTGTTTAGATCTTTAATTATAAT
Organism: Dione vanillae; assembly: GCA_037178615.1. NCBI lineage: Eukaryota > Metazoa > Arthropoda > Insecta > Lepidoptera > Nymphalidae > Dione > Dione vanillae. The sequence goes on from JAZFAU010000270.1 coordinate 1,046,941, forward strand.
TTTAAATTAAGTATATGTCGGTGCTAGACATATACCTAATTTAAAATTATAATTAAATTAAATTAAATTATTCTCGTACGATAGTTAATATAGAAAAGATGAACTTTACATAATTAGGTCCTATTTTTAATTAACAGCTGACATTTCTATATTTGAAAATAATATCATAAAGAACATTACATTTCAAATAGTTTTTACTGATTTGAATAATTAAACATTAATTTCAATATTAAATACTATCGAAACAATAAAATGTATTTTGTTTTGCGTCCATATATACTTACTTTACTACCGAGATTGTTAATTGAATGTACTGTTTATATGAGTTGTATACCTAACATTACGTGAATCTACTTACTTTTATGAAAGCCTATATATATATATATATATATATATATATATATATATATATATATATATATATATATATATATATATATATATATATATATATATATATATATATATATATATATATATATATATATATATATATATATATATATATATATATATATATATATATATATATATATATATATATATATATATATATATATATATATATATATATATATATATATATATATATATATATATATATATATATATATATATATATATATATATATATATATATATATATATATATATATATATATATATATATATATATATATTGTAAATAGCATGAACTCGTCACAGATGTGGTTCGTTTTGGCCTATATTTACTGCTTAGTTTGTTACAACAAATTATTTGATTTAATTAGTCTTTATTTAAAATGTAGAATATGTGCATTGTATTGAGTTTACCGCACTACCTAGTGTATCTAATCTACAATTTTGATTAAATAAAAAAATTGTGTACAGATTGGTGAAATTGAAAGCTGCAATTATTAGCTATTAGGACTAAAATTTCTTTCTAGCATCACGCTTACACTCTTTTGCTATAGTTTTTAAAATAATACTTTCTTCGACATTAGAAATTGAACCCAAAACGGTTTACAGTCAGACGTTTTGCCTGCCATGATGTAACGATAGCTTTTAGGACAATATCTAAAGTTGATTATTAATATAATAAAATGCCTATAAACACGACGGTTTGTATGCTTGATTCTCACTCAGAGAACATAAATTTCTCATATCCATATTATTGGCTCTGGCAAGTAGGCACAGCGTGGCGTTGAGTTCCGGCATTCAACACCCAATGCCTCGAAAAACGCGTAAAGCAGGGAACGTAGTGTCATAATATTAGCATTACTACGCAACAATTATTATATATTATTTTTTCAAAATAATATTTTCTTATGATATATAATATTTTATAAAACCGATGTTTGTAGAAATAAATCACGACCACTAATGCTCCGTATTACAACAAACTACAAGGTACAACTACAAATTATCATCTCAAACACAATTTCATGTAATTTTACGCTTACGTAACTATAGTTTCGCATTATTGATAAATAACTGGTTACAGTATAATGATATTATTTTATGGTTATTTATCATACCTAATGATTTATTGATAAAGTATAAAATATGTATATAATAGTTTAATATTACGTTCAGTTTCTATAAGTACTATTAATTGGCATGGGCGTGTTTATAGTCATTTTTCATTTTACGTCTCTTAGTCACTAGTTGTTATATGACATATATGTACATATGCTTCTATGACAATGTCGCTGGTTTTTAAAAATTAAAAGCATCTAACATGATTTCACATAACGTAAGCTTTAAACTTTTTTGGGGTCTTTTTTAAATTTTGTGTTTGTAAATTGTTTATTCTTCATTGTTTTACTATAATCTAAAGGGTGAGCTTTACTCTACTATGGGAGGTTAATAAAATATGTGCTTGAGAAAGTTGAAATGATTCAAATATAAAGTCAAGAAAGGTTTATTATTATAATAATCGACGTAAATGATATGAAAGAAATCAACGCGCTAATTTAATGGCTAAATTTTGAATTTACAAAGTAAGTACAATATATATATATATATATATATATATATATATATATATATATATATATATATATATATATATATATATATATATATATATATATATATATATATATATATATATATATATATATATATATATATATATATATATATATATATATATATATATATATATATATTATAATATGATTTATTGTGTATATATATATATATATATATATATATATATATATATATATATATATATATATATATATATATATATATATATGCATTATAATATAGTTATGTGAGGTGATAGAATTTAAATAGTACTATTTAATTATGAAAAATTGTAGCCAAACTTAAGGTTTCTGTTTTTCTTATGGTAATGGAACAGATGAATCTTCTAGTACAGGAAGTTTATTTGATAAATGAATTATTTATTAAACACAATAAGTAATTATGTTCCGCCACTCAACACGCAATGCCTAGTAAAAGGCGGAAAGTGGGGACGAAGAAAGCAGGAACTAAGCAACGGAGTGTCTTAACACTAGGTTCACATGGTTCCTGCAGTTCCATCTGTCTACCCTGCAATATGCGGGATAAAGCGTGAAGCTAAAAAAAAATGTGTTCTAAGTACTAGCACATCGGTAATACAATGTATTATTAGTTTATGTTTGTTCTCTCTTTCATGTTAAATTATTTCATACTATTTTGATTTTATCAATTTACTTTTGCTTTTGAGCTTGCGTTTCTTACTCCCTTTTATTTAGATTTCAAAAGTTGAAAGTTTATACGTATTATTATTATTGTACTATATTAATTCTATAAGAAAGCATTCCCGAGGACACCTTGCGTGTCTCATGAAGGAAAGATCACAAATTTCATAAATAAAGTTGGTTCCCACCACCTAACACGCAATGATTCGAACGTTGATTGGTAAGTCTGGGACAGAGTGTCTTAACACTATGTCTCGCCCTGTTCACTCTTTCATATGCGAGTAAAAGCATGCATATCTAACTTAACTAATTCTAATATTTGTAGCTAAACATTTTACTATGATTTTTTTTGCATTTATAACAATACACTTATACTTATTAGAGTATATAAATTATATATCTAAAATTATCGATTAATTTCTACCTAAAACCTAGGTGTCCAATATTTTTACCAACAAAAACCCTCATTAATCTACCTTACGCAAAACATTAAAGACTATTTCCTACCATCTCCACTTGTCTTCTTCGGCCCGAGGGTACAAAATATCGTGTATCGGGTTACTCTTATTGGTGCTGTGGTCGGGAGCCGCGGGCGCGGATATTTTCAAAATAATAATTAAGCGGATACATTTATTATGCCGCGCATATGTAATGCGATGCTAAGATACAGTATGGTCGGGTTAATCTTATGGATGTTATAATTATAGTTTATGTTAGTCTATGAATGTATGTACGCTATTCGAAACAGACGATTGTCTATGATCAGATGGAAATTGGAGAGTTGTATATGTCACAAGGACCTGTCTTTTTGACCATTGATATTCATTTATTTTTTTTTTGTTTAGCTTCACGCTTTATCTCGCATATTGCAGGGTAGGCAGAGGGAACTGCAGGAACCATATGAACCTAGTTTTAAGACACTAAGGACCGTCGTGGCGCAGAGGCGTAAGCGTCTGCCTATAAACGCGACGGTTTGTGGGTTTGATTCCCACTCGGGGAAGATGGATTTTCTTATTTCCATTTTCTTCGCTCTAGAAACTAGGTAAAGCGTGGCGTTGAGTTCCACCACTCAACACACAATGTCTAGAAAAAGGCGGAAAGTAGGGACGGAGAAAGTAGGAACTAATTTTTTATATATGAAAACAAGTCGTTATAAATATAAAAACAATCGTTATAAAGAATCGGTTCATAATTTGCATATTAGGCTGTGCTAATATATTTTTTATTTAGTGGTTAAATATGAAAATGCTGATATGTAAATATAGATAAATAGCTAATGTTCTCAATAAATACTTGTTTCTAAATCGTTTTTCATTGTCATGTAAAACAAAATAATAACACTTGTTACATAATCTAATAATATATTATATCATTAAATTTTTAAAGAAATATCGAAATGGTTAGTTCGCATCTCTGGTGATCCAAGACCTGTAATTTCCTCATTCAGCGTATCAGTTTAGGAATCTAGCGAGGAAATGCTGCCAACATCTTGAACAACATCTTGAATTTATTACTACATAGACCATATACTTATTTATTTTTTAATATATTTAGGTTAGTTTTTATTTCTATCAATACATTAAGTAATAATATTAAGTATAGTATTGTACATATACCTGTTTCTAGTAAATAAAAACTGTAACTTAACCTAGCTTTGAGTTATCTCGAATACTTAAATGTGTCAATTGTCAAACAAAAATCTGAAGCAATTCAACTTGACACGAAGAAGGCAGCTTATGTTACTTAATGCAAGTTATTTTCAGTTAATATTTCTCTTTGTCTTATGTCATCAATAGATCAATAACCACATTAGATAACTTAATTACCTCATAAGGTATAAAGGATAAAATTATAATTAAAAAATTTAAACACAAAAATATAATAGTGAAGTTACTTTTTCCCATGTAAAATTAAAACTTAAAACTTAAAACGCGTCGGAGACAATACATGCAAGTTTTACAATATTAATATTAAGCATCCTGTAGTGTTTTAACTGACGTGCAGTGCGCAGCGGTCATTACCTGGGCGGGTCGCCTCGGGCCCGTGTACTGTATGGCAACCAAGACCGAGATCTATATACTATATCAAAAATACCTTTCCTTAGCATCATCTGCTACGCCGGATATCGTAAATTCGAGTCTCATGAAGATTGCGATTACACTGATAAAAATGTCTTTGGAAGTTTTTATATGATATTAGGGCTACCATCCCCATATTGCAATATGGGGATATCTACTGATGAAAATCAAGTATTGCTGAATAAGAACTAATTACCTAATAAAAACGAACTTATTACAAAATAATTTCAACGAAATGTTAATTATTTTTGTCTTGAAAAATATTAAATAGGGAAAGGAAAAAATGTAACGTGATATGTGAATCACATCTATGTAAGAATATATTCATTCATTCATTAGATCACTGTAGCGAAGACTTTTTCGCTTCTTAAACACTTATATTGGAACCACAAAGCAGCTGACGATATTAATAGTAAAACTTCACGAGTAAACAAATAATTCAAAACCCATATAAGGGGATTTTCAGTTTGATGAAATACTTTTTTTCTGTTATTACTTATACTTGTATAAGTATATTTTACAGTTTGTTTAAAGTTTGTATTATATATAATATCTAGGCAGCTGATTTTCCAAAAATATCCTGAAGGTACAATGCAATATGAATGGAGGGATTAATTTGTCAGCACAATGAGACTACAGGCATTTGTGCCTTGTTCAGAATGCCGGCGAAAGGGAAAGGGTTACTTACCCTTTGATCACCATAGATTTATTAATATTTAGAATCGCTTATTTTACTCGTGGATTACAGTTGGTTAAAAGTAAGTAGTTGGTTAAAATTATTTGATTTTTTATATATAACATAACAATAATAAAATTAAAAATCATTACTCATACCATATCACTATATCTTATTTTGAAGTATTTTGGATATGTTTTTAAAGATTAAATATAAATTCCTTGAACAGATTATATACATATGTCATTTTATTTTTACTATAAAAAAGGTAAATATAAAATACATTTTATTTTAAATATTTTTTTAAAATATTTTTTTAACTGTTAAATGACATTATTTAAAATACACACAGATTATACAAAAAAAATCAATCATTTTGCAATTTTTACACTACAGGCACATTGCCTCTATATTTTATTTCTTAACTGTGGATTTGTAGATCTGTGGTTAGAGGCAGATTGTACATGAATAGGTAACCCTCCTGCCTTTGTTAGATCAATAGTGTTTTAAATAACAATAATACTTAGCTCGCCGTTTGTCTAACGGATAATTGAAATTTATCTTAATTTACTTAAAAAAACAAAAGATTAATAAAATTATAGCTTAAATGTAGCTTTTATCTTTACTCATCTTATTAATTACATTTTGAATTTAAAAATTGATTGGAGAAGCTTCTTGTGTATATAGCAAAGTATGGAGCCCATTCGATACACTCCATTCGAATCATTCATTCGTTCGGTGAAAATTTTCAACTATTTTTTTAATATTTAATGTCTTTATTTAAATAAGCAATTTTAGTATATTATATTTTATAACAGTTGGGAGCAGTACTTAATACTTATCATGTAAAAGTACCAAAAAGGTACAAAAGAGCAGAAATATTTATTGCTACAAACTCTCTGCCTATACAATACTAGTAAATACATCAAGAACACAAATCATAATATAATACTAAAATGTCTCCATAAGCAAAACACATCGATCGCACCGCGCGTTTCAAACAGCTTTCCGCGCTCATTACCCAACAATCAGTCTAGTAACGCGACCAAATAGCCGTGAAGTTGCTCCGAGTTGCATACGGAATATTGATAAGCTTATTTAAACCTTATTATCTTTATAATAAGGTTTGAAAACTGCTGTAGATATCTCGCTAAGTTCACTTGATGATGCATTCACACGACCAAAATTATAAGATACGCAGCTCGAGTTAAATTGAATTCAATGTTGATAGAATTTAAGTCCATTTTAGTCTGAATGGAGGTTCAATTTAAAATGTATAGTGCACTAAGATGATTGTACACGCCTGTTACCCAGACAAATGAAAATTCTAGCCGTAACGAAGTATCGTTCAGTTTGTTTATTACAAACGTTCTTAATGCCAAAAGGAACACGCTTTAGTGTTAATAGACCATCAAATTGACATTTCAATGAAATCTTGGATAAACATTTACTTTTTCAATAAATTGATTTTTTGTTAGCTTCACGCTTATATCCCGCACATGGCAGGGTAGAGGGAACTGCAAGAACCATAGGAACCTAGTGTTAAGATACTTTGTTTATTATTCCCTGCTATTTCCTGAGTGCTATTGAGTGGCGGAACTCAATGCCGCGCTTTGTCTAGGTGCCAGAGTAAAGAAAATAAAAATAGAAAAACCCATCTTCCCCGACTGGGAATCAAATCCAGAAACCGTCGCCTTACGGCCTCTGCGCCACGACGCGATTAATTGAAATATTAAGCATTTTAAATTTATTTACAGAGATTCATATTTTAGATTAATATAAGTTATTAAATTTTGACTATGACATTTTCTGTATGGTCAATAGAAAATACTTAGGTGAATGTATGAGGATATTTGACACATTCTTAACGCCCGAGATAACTCTTGAGCGCACGTACAATGGGCTACATTATAACGATTAGATTAATGTAATATAGACTATAGTCTCACTTATTAAATAACAATGTTCTTAGATTACCTCGATCAAAAAACCAACTAAATTTAATAAAAAATTAAACTGTCTTTAAAATTACATCTAATTATTCTACATGTGTAAAATGAAATCAAATTCATAACTAGTATTTCATCATCAGTAGCTTACTCAGTGGAGAAATGACTACGGTACGTCCCAATTAAAAAAAAGGGAATTTAAAAAAAAATATTCACAGATAACTGAAAAAACTATGGGCGAACATAATAAAATCTATTATTTTAATATGTTTCCATAGAGATTTCGAAGTCCCTTAGTCCTAACTTAAGGCTAACGATACCTAAGTACGCTCAGTTTGAGTAAAATAGATACAAAAATTTCTGTTCAAAAAGTACGTACAAACGCTATATTTTTGATATATTTATTTACCTGCAAATTTTGGGCAAATTTAAAATCTATTTTGAAGTGGTATTAACATAATGTATGCATCTGATTGTAAGACATACTCGTATATATTGCTCTCTTTACTTAACCGTGTTACTAACTTATTTGCCCCTATATCTTAAACTATAATAGTTTGTTAAATAGCTCGTTTATAACGCAGTTAAATGTTAAATACAACTATTTCGTGCTTGGCCACGCTCGCTTCACTATGAGGGGTGCGCTGATAACATCTTACACTTAACCTATCAATTTTACGCTCTTTGAAAATATCGAAAATGTATTTTAAGCAAAAATTGTTTCCTTAACAAGATTATATAATGCGATTTTATAGGTTGGCTTTGATTTTAAATATAATTATTGGAAGATTCTTTAAAGCTAATGACATTATTGCTTTTGCATAGACAGCTTTATATGGAGCTTGTAATACAGCTTTTTAAGCCATAACTTTATATCTTTATCCAGATAAAAAACCAAAAGTCTATTAATAGTAACAATATTTACAAAAGTAATCTTAACAGTAGCTTTAAAAAAATATAAAAAGATGACAAAACTTAACACTCAAAGCTAACCCTCAAAATAAAATAAGCTGAAGTTCATTTCCTTTATAAGAACTAACAAATTGGCGTAAATTGCGACTTCCGGTCGACCGCTCCATTTCCGCCAATACAGCCTACTTCCGGCCAGGTAGCACCACTATTTAGTTTGTTAACTTCCGTCGAAAATCTTGTTTAGCGGGAAATTGCTTGAATAAACCATTTTAAGCGTTTACAAGTCTTAAGAAGTTGTTTATAATGTTAAGATGTTATCGTGAAAATGTGAAAACTCGTGCTAAATATAAAATAAAAATATTTAATCACTTAGAATTTTAGATTAAACTTTATTATATATTATGAATGGTATAATACATACCTATATATATATATATATATATATATATATATATATATATATATATATATATATATATATATATATATATATATATATATATATATATATATATATATATATATATATATATATATATATATATATATATATATATATATATATATATATATATATATATATATATATATATATATATATATATATATATATATATATATATATATATATATATATATATATATATATATATATATATATATATATATATATATATATATATATATATATATATATATATATATATATATATATATATATATATATATATATATATATATATATATATATATATATATAGAGGACCGTCATGGCGCAGAGGCGCAACGTCTGCCTGTAACGCGACGGTTACTGGGTTCGATCCCAGTCGGAGAAGATGGATTTTTCTATTTCCATTTTCTTCGCTCTGGCATCTAAGGCAAAGCGTACATATATAAAATCCTATTAATTCTCATTCACGTTAGAGAGAAATTTTCTAACAGTGTCTCATGTCACTCTCCCCATGGAAGAATCTTTTTCTTCTTCTTTAACGAATTTCGTTTTTGATGCTGCACATATTTAGCTGGACACTTTTTACCAGCCACTTGGTAAGAAAAGACAGTATTGAATATACTTAATTTGTTCTACTACAGCTCTACCAATTCCTGTCCTGTTAAATAACTGCAATGTTATTTTAAAAAGTTTCTTATTACTTCTGATACTTAAAATCGTAATAAACTTAAAATATAAATTATATTTAATTAAAGTTTAAATAAAGTCTAAATGTAAATTATATTTAAGACAGCAACTTAACCAAATTGACTAATAAACAGATTGTATAATGCATTTAACAAAGACAAATTACCGATTATTTTCACATGCTTTCTGCCTTCTTTCGACGTATTTCGTTGAGTGGCGAAATGTAACGGAGAAATTTTCCGAAGCCGAAGAAATAAAATAGAAACGAAATAATTCATACTCCCCGAGCGGGAATAGAACTCAACCGGCAAACCGATGCGTTTACAGACGGACGCTGCGCATCTGCGCCACGATGGTCGTCAATTATTTATATTGTTAATTTATTTATTCAGTACAATTTCTAAATAGATGGTGATAACAAACTAAATATTTTCTTATTAACATAATTGTAGCTAATTAGTAAAAACATTCATCGCAATATCTTTGCCCAAGTTACTCATGACCAAATTTTATGTCGCTCAATGGACTACCCAGGGCTCTCCATTTTTTGATTAGCAGTGGACGTTTCCCGGCTGATATGATATAATACATGTATGTAGATTAGATACCTGTATAAAGTGCTCTTTTATAAATAAGATAGATTTAATCAATTGACCAAAGGTAGTAACAAAATTAAAAACTGTTGGTTTAAATTCAGTTCAAATAAAAATAATTATACATCGCAATGTAAATAAAACAAACTTACTTATCCTGATCTTGTAAAAAGTAAAAGTAAAAAAAAAACATTTTCCACTTTTATGTTTCAATTCTGAAACAAGGAAAATTCACGCACCACGATTTTTCCCGAAATAAACTCGTAGGCACAAGTAAAGTAAAGTTCAGAAAAAATAATTACAAGGGCGCTTTCACCGCAGGCTCACCCCTCCTTAGGGGGTCGCCTTAAATAATTATGACCCCCCAAACATTTACCTAACAAGATTACAGATTACCTTTCGGCTTTTCTCATTATACCTACTTCTTATTTATTTTGCTTATTAATCGAAACATTGTGATTTTGTTTTGTTTTATTTTTGTATAATTAGGGAGTCGTGTTGGCTTTTCAACTTGAATGTTACTCTATAAAGAAGTGTTTTTAAATATTTTTTTGTATTTATAAAATTGACCTTTTGTATTGTTAATTAAGTGAAAATTTAAAAGTTATTTTTTTTTCTAAAGCTTACAGAGCAGCTTAGAACGCTAAGACTCTCAAATCCACGAAAACTTAGTTGTGGCGCAGAGATGTAGCGTCTGCCTGTAAGCGCGACAGTTTAGTAGGTTCAATTCCCACTCGGCGAGGATGGATTATTTCATTATCATTTTCTTTGTTAGGCAAGCGCGACGCTTAGTACCGACACTCAACACGCAATACCTCAAAAGGCGGGAACGGAGTGTCCTAACACTAGCTTACTTCTTTTATGGTTATTGCAATTCCCGTTGCCTACTTTGCTATAATCAGGAAAAAGCGTGGATAGTTATATAGCTTATATTATGAAATCTTGTTAAACAACAAGGATAGATAATATGTAAATAACTTATACCTACTGTACTTAGTATAAACGAAATTTGTAGTAACCCTTTTAATACACATTTTCGGGAGTGTTACCTAATGAGGGATTTTGTTATCATAGTTAGTTTACTTAAATTTTAAGCTTCCGTATATACCTACTATAAATGATCTAATATGCGTACATTGAACAATATGTGTAGATTTTTGACATAGACAAAAAAACCTAGTACAGCCAGCCTAGTGTAGTGTAGTATAGTGTAATCTAGAATTAGATGTATTGCGAGTGGGAATGCGAGGCGGAAGGAATTATAAATTTAGTCTTTTATTTTATTACTCTACAATTATATAATTATTTACAAATTCTGTGGCATGGAACACTCTCTTAATACATAAATCAAAATACATTACTTATATATATATATATATATATATATATATATATATATATATATATATATATATATATATATATATATATATATATATATATATATATATATATATATATATATATATATATATATATATATATATATATATATATATATATATATATATATATATATATATATATATATATATATATATATATATATATATATATATATATATATATATATATATATATATATATACCCGTTCAACATAACTGGAGTATTTATACTAAGTAAGTATCCTTACCTACCACAAGTTTGTAGATTCAACACTTACTGCAGTGCAGTGGAAAAAGATATATTCATTATTTTATAATAGGCGGAGATAGCTTAGTGTTAAGACACTCCTAGTTGAATTTCATACATGCGTGTCTGCTTTTGAAGTAGAACTCAAGAACGATCTTCTTTCATTCATTCACCAGAGGATTCGAATAAAAAATCTATTTTCTAGAATGGGAACCGATTTCTCATTTGTTAAAGCTTTACCAGTGATTTGAGACCATCAAAGATATATTTATCACTTCTTTGAAATATACCATATTTACATTGAGATGTGGTTTAATTAAATGCTCCAAATAAAAAATAAATATAATATAATAAAAATTATAAATTACATACAAAAAAAAGACATTAAAGAAATTTGATTCTTAAATAGATAGACATAAATGAGACTGTATTTGAATGCGTAACGACTAGATAGACTTGCGCTCAAAAGTTTTCCCCTGTTCCGGCTTTCAAAGGGGAAGTGTTTGTGTGTGTGTGTTTATACGTATGCGTGTACGTGTGTATGTGTGCCACGCCCCGAGCTACGAACGCCTTCGGTGACGCCGCCGGGGGACGCGACAGATGAGAGCACATGACTATTCTGAAGATGGACCTATTTAATAATTTTGTATAAAAACACCTCGTTACTGTCGAGTGAAAGTCAAAAGCTTTTTGACTTCTCAACCGTTTTGCTAGTTGTTTTTTTTTTATTTTGTTTCTCCAGTCATTTGAAAGCTATGGGTAAAGCTGTAGCTATAATTTGTAGGTGATGATATTTAGATTATTGGATTATGCTATTTTATTCATATTTCAGTGCTTAATTAGTAAATCTCGTTTTCAGGATTATGTACGTCTTTTTCCGTTTAGTCCGTCATCGTTTACAGTAGACATAGGGCGGGCTACTGTTCACAGCCTGCGGCCTTCCTGACCAATCACAGCGCTCCGAGCTATATCTCCATCTCACTCTTATCTTCTAATCTCCTTATAAACCCATCCCTTTCACTTCCCCCGGCGAAAATCCTAGCAATAATCACTTATCGACATAAATTAAGCTATAATTTGTTGAAATTAAAGTTGCTTTTCGCTTACAAATAGTAAAGTCGCTTACATCGTTTTACGTGTACGTTTGTGTTTATTTGATATCGAGCGTCAGCGACGATTTTCAAGTTCAGATTTCCCTTTTAAATGATTGTGGACCTTATTCTTTTGCGCATTAAATCTAACACGGGGAAACGTTTTGACGAATCCTATTTAGGTGTACATTGCTGGCGTTTTCATTGTTACACTTATGAATAGTAAGCGGACAATGTATATTGAACTTTATATCTTAGAAAATAAAAACGATTTCACACCAACAGTGGCTGTTACGCAGTTTTGGAAGCGAACAGTTGAAGCGCCCGAGGCGAAAGCTATTTGCGATGACAATTTTGCAAGTCGACGAACGAAAATATGCCTTTTATTCAGTACTAGAATCGGGATTAAAGTGCTAAAACGGAATTGCTGTCAGCTTTGTCGAAATTTGTGAACGACACCTATTTATGTACCATGTGTGCATTGCTTACTGTAACTTTTTATTTTTTTTATTTATTTATTTTGCCATAATTCGTATTATATAGGGAAATTAAAGAGAATATAGAGCTTGGACACTAGTTTCTCTACTTTTTATCATGTTAAAAAGACGAAAATACTAAAAAACCTTATTTTATTACATAAAACTAGTAAATAGTGTTAGGCATAATAATTCTATAATCATTCTGATTCGTACTCGATAGTGTTATTTCAGCTCTTTTATTCGTAGTATTGAGTTATAATAATTAAGTATATAATTTTTCATTATAAATAAGCGTAAATATTATTTACGTAATATATAAATAGCTTCCAAAGAGTATAGCCAATGTTTGTCGTTTTATTGATGATAATGGTAAGTGGACACCTTCGCCCATAACATCTACAACCTAAGATGATGTGAATGCGTTCCAACTAAATCCCCCAATAACCCTCCCTTTTATGGGCTTCCGGAACTCTCTCATCTGACGGAACACAGCACCATTCACTTGCTGCTGTTTCACGACGGTATTCTGTGAGAGCGTGGTAACTACCTGCTTCGAGCCTGGCTACTGGTGTAACTATGGCTCTACCACTATAAACAGTTAAGCACTTGGGCTTATTTTTGAAGAAAACATTATATATATATATATATATATATATATATATATATATATATATATATATATATATATATATATATATATATATATATATATATATATATATATATATATATATATATATATATATATATATATATATATATATATATATATATATATATATATATATATATATATATATATATATATATATATATATATATATATATATATATATATATATATATATATATATATATATATATATATATATATATATATTTAGCTACACGCTTTATCCCACACATGGCAGGGTAGGCAGAGGGAACTGCAGGAACCATATGAACCTAGTGTTAAGACACTCCGTTGCTTAGTACAGGCTTTCTTCGTCGCTGCTTATGTATTTACTAGGTCAATATTTCTTTATTAAAACAATTAATGGATACACTTATGCTGTTAAGAAAGCAGTTTGTTTTTTATGAACAACAATAATATCGATAATTATAGGTAATAAAGTTTTAAGGCAATTCCAAATCTAGGTCGAACTCACAACAGACCGATAGTTAGAAAAATAACCTTATAAATTAAAAAAATCATGTTCTCCATCTAACTTAGTTGTTTGTAACGTAATAGTTAAGACTCTATTGAGCTGGTATATGTTGTAAAGCAATGTATTATAAATTAAGCAAGAACTAGACTACTAGTTCTTGATTAATAATTATAATAAGTATACCGTAAACTCGACGGTTTATGGGTTCGATTCCCTCTCGAGGGATAATGACAATTCAGTTCCATTTCCTTCGCTCTGGCAACTAACTAGGTAAGCGTGTCGTTGAATTTCCCTACTCAACACGCAATTCGTCAAAAAAGCGAAAAGCAGGGAACGGAGTGACTTAACTCTACGTTCCTGCAGTACCTGAGATTTTTCTATGCCTACCCTGCAACAAGCCGGATAAAGCGTGAAACTAAAAAATATATATTTATATATTGTTTGCTAATGAAAATAAAAAATAATTACGTTAGATTATCCATTTATAGAGGTTAGATGTTATATTATAGTTATAGGTAACAATTTTCTGTGGTACATTAAATTTATTGTGTATAAATAAATAAGGTATACAGATAAAGGATCCACATAGCTGAAATTGTCCAGCGTAGCTAGTTTGAATTCACATAGAGTGTGTAGGAGAGTTCTATGAAAGACTTCTCCTTAAATTCTCATTGAAGCGGGAACTACATTTTGTTATCCACGCACACAATTTTGCGGGCTCGTAAAAAAGTGCTCTGTGTTGTAAAAAGTTCCTATTTCAATAAAAATATATATTTGAAAACCTATAGCTTTTTTTGTAACAGACTCTTATATACGTGTACTCAGCGTCATGGTGATTCAGCAACCGCTAAATACTTCATTTTTAATTCGATCGATTTTTTATTATTGTGATTAATTGATGGATTTAAAGTAGGAACAACTTTAAATATTGGTACAGAGAGTTTTTTTATTGTATATAAATTATATTTAAAGCCATCAGGGAGTAGTAGGTTAACGCTTTGTCAACACGCGATATTTATAGTTCGATCCCTACTAGAGGAAAGGAATTAGTAATAATAATAATAATAAGCCCGCAGGGCAGCTTGTGGCGAGCTGTTGGGGAGTGGCGACCCCACGGACCTGAGACCTCCAGAGTGGAATTGTAATCTATCCCCCGCCTCTGGCTTGCCTTCACTGGCCGGCAGAGTGGAGCGCAAGAGCTATATGCTCGAAAGGGTGGAAGTGCTCAATCTGCGTAATAACGGGGAAACCCGCTCACGAGCTTCTCGCGATGGTGAAACCGGTGCACACCTCTCGACACCCTTAGCCGACCACGCCGATGTTGCGCCCGAGGCACTACGCCGCTTTGTGGGGGCCCATCTAGTGGGAGGCGAGTCACCGTCCGTCGACTTATCAATTTGAGACTATTGAAATGGCGGACGTCCGTTAGTCTCATGCAATAGCCCAGTACTCAGTCCATCCAAACTCCATTCCATAGTAATAATTTAGTGTTTCATATCCTCCATAGCTCCTATGCATTATCCGGTGACCATCTCTGGGCAATTACCTATGGTTACTCAGAGATGGATCCCGGGTGATGCGTCACAGTAAAATCTTTTATTTTCTCTAAGGGGCCTCTACGTGTTGGACCTGTGTCCCCACGCAAGCCTTCCAAAGGACCGGGTTCGTTTGAACCCGAGAATTGTAAAGAGAAACATAATAATAATAATAATAATAATAATAACACAGAGTGATAAATGCAGAAAATGTTATCGACAGCCGGAAACTATCCAATATATAACTGGTGCGTGTCCTTCGCTAGCGCAGACGGATTACACTTATAAGCATAATCAAATTGTACAAATTGTTCATCAAAAGTTAGCCATTACATTTCAGTTAATTCAAGATAAACCTCGGCCTTACTATCAATATGTACCAAAACCTGTACTGAAGAGCCCTAATTACATGATATATTATGATAGAGCAATTTTAACAGACAAAACAATACACTACAATAGACCTGATATAACACTTATAGACAAAATCAATAAACAAACTTACCTAATAGACATAACTATCCCTAATACTCATAATTTACAAAAATCTATTACCGATAAAATTACCAAGTATACAGAACTAAAAGAAGAAGTTAAAAGAATATGGAAAATGAACAAAGTATATATTGTACCATTGGTACTCTCCAGCACGGGAGTGATTCCAAACAATTTATTACACTATTTAAAGCTATTAAAATTACCTAAAAATCTATATATAACAATGCAAAAAGCCGCAAACTTGTAGAATTGTCAGGAAGTTTTTACAGGAAGATGTTGCTCCCCAAACAACCATCGATATTGGACCACACTTGGCCTAGTGCCCGTGGAGTTCATACTCACCAAAATTATACAATTTCGAGAAAAATTAAATCTAAAAATAATAATAATAACACTTTTTTGCACACAAGATAACAAGAAGAAATACAAATAATTAAAATAATACATATTATGTACAATGGCGGCCTTATTATAAGTGATTTCTTACAGTCAACGATTCAAAAAAATACGTAATAAAAAAAACGGGACAGTGCAAAAAAAAGCGTTACTCTAACTTCAAGATTACATGCATAGACATACACATACATACTCACATACCTACATACAATTAAATTATCAAATAATTGGAATTATTTTAGTTTCTCTATATAGACCTGACAATCTGCAACATAGTGTTCTGGCACTCTATTTTATATACCCTATAGATGATGCTTATTATCTGACTATAGGGTTCCACACCGAATTTTACATAGTTATTCTAATTTTCTATATCTAATTATTTATAAAAATAACAATAAATAAAGAAATATTAATTATACACAAAGTTCGTATCAAAAGAAAACAAACGAAGAAATCTCCGAGGAACAAACGAAAAATCCAAATTAATAAAACTGTCAGTGCGGAAAGTGACTTTAAATAACATACCCTCAATTTTTTCCCGCAACTCTTATTGCTATGGACATAAAGACCATTTTACCATGTTCCTTTAATATTTTACGTAATGTTACGTTTCTATTAAGAATTCTCAAACAATCTCCCCTAAAACATTGAGAAAAATGTAATTTGTAATAACAAGAATTGTGATTTCCCTTTGTACCTATTGAATGTATAATATATAAGGATAACGTATCTTTGAATTTGTTCTTTGTTTTTGTAAAAGTTATTTAGATTCGTTTACCGTATGTAGGTTTAATCATTTTTATGATCGAATTTCTGTTGAATGTCTTTCAAGTTATATTATGATTATGAAAAATAATATATAATAATTGGATTTAAATTCTACTTTTATTATAAGGCTAAATAGTTTGTTTGGTTGAATGTACTTATCTCAGGAACTTCAAATTGCAAAATCCCTTATGACTTAGACTGTCCATTTATCGAGAAAGGCTACAACACCGTAATGGTTTCAATGTTATAGTTTTTTGAGCACGTCACAAAAAATTTGAAACTGATTGACTGAACATTATAATTTTAAATTTCTTTAATATTTTATATGAAATTACAATTTAGATGTTTTCTGTATTAGTTGGCTCAAAAAGCAATGTCTTTACCAGTGCACAGAATAGAGAAATCTCGTGGCAATGACCTTGTGTCAGTGTTTTTCTCATTTTCGGTGCATCGGAACTCGGATGTCTTGAGCTTGCAACCGAAGCGTAAGTTTACGTTTCATTGCTCACCGAAAGTATATCTTTACGTAACCAAACATGATCCGTACTATTGCTTTAAATGCAATATATATAAACAATCTAGAATAGAACTGATTATAATTCTAGGTAGATTAATAAATAAATAAATAAATTATAAAGATTTATATTTTTATTCTCATAATTTACTTATTTCTACTCAATTTATTGACAAATCCAAAGCTTTAAATAAAATAAATTTTCCACACGAATACGCTCTACGTTCTAACATCTACGTTTTAAAATAATATTAAAAAAAGACTAAAATGTCTAGACTTTATGATGAAACTCCAGACATTTTCAGTGATTTTGTACTATTTCTCATACATGTCCATCATACAAGCTTACTAGTCCATGATAGACTGAATTGATTCTAAAATAAAGTAAAGATTTTCTGTCTTTATTTCAAAATTTCGTTGGTTGCTTGAATATTTGTCTGTGTTCTTACCACTAAAACACATTTAGAATTTTAGTAGTAAAAACACATAAATATTCTTCTTCAACTTCTAATTGGGTACATGAGTTTCGATCACTAGGTAGTAGTACCTACTCTTTATCCTACAATTGAAGCCAAAAATAACTTCTTCACAGTTTGCTTGCTTTTGATTTCCAAGCTTATTGCACGTACGTTTCATTTCATAGAGACAAAATCTTAATATAAGTTTAATATATTATAATATGTGTAGTATATTATAAATGTCTATGCCATAGTAACACAATATACCAAAATATATTCCAATTGATTACTCCCACAACCTTAAGCCGAATTCGCTACGCATTCAACAAATTCAGTTTGTAAATAAAACAGGTGATTTTTCAAAGTATGGATTCTCACAAGGATTTTAATTTCACGGCACACTCTTGAATTAACTAAATCTTGTCTTACAAAATAGAAGTTGGCCAAAAAATTGGGTAAAATTTATGATTCAATGAAAAAAACTACTTCATTTTAAATTCTTTGAACCCAATGCTAATAATATATTAACATTATGTTTATAACTATTTATATTAACTTTATATTATTTTTTTATGTATTTTATCATTTTTAATGTCCAATTTACTTACTAGTAAAAAATTTTTTGTGTCACTTAGTTGTTTTTACTTGTTATATATAGGAACTATTAAAATTTCCCTTCAACTTCACGTTATATCCCCCATAGGAACATAGTGTTAATAAACTCCATTAACCACTTTCCGCCATATTTTGGAACACTGTGATTTATTTGCCAGAGTGAGAATACAATATCTTCCTCAAGGTGGCGGATCAAACTCACAACTGTTGTATTTAACACAAGACAATATCGGTGCCTTGATTGTGCCTTGATGACTAACAATTATAATTTTGGCAATTCATAAACCATCTCAAAATCAAAACCTTCTTTCTACATTTCCTCACAAAAATGTTTAAAAAAAGTTATATACACAAAAAAATTAAAAAAAAGCTTTATTCTCAATAACCTTTACGTCTAACAAAAGAAGCTTACAAAAAGATTGCACAATTTTACCAAACACTTGCACTAACCCTTCAAAATTGCAACTTCACGCTCGATTTTATTGACATATTTGCATTGAACATATGGATGATGAAAACGTATTGTGGGAGTATCTTGTTTGTATTGCTCAATCAAGTTTGAAAGCATTTTTGTTGGATATAATACTTAAGAGGCTATTCTTTGTCGTATGTTATATTGGCAGGTAGTACGGCACCGTAGAAAATTAGAAAAAGGCACTATTTAAACATAATAATAAGTATAATAGCGTGGTAACCGTATGTGTTAAGACGTAATATAAACATCTTTTTTTTATAGCTTTAAGCTGTATGCCTGCTATACTAGTGTTAAGACACTCCGTTCTCCGCTTTTCGTAACTCGAGACTTCGATGCCTCGCTTTGCTTTGCTGCCAGAGCGAAGAAAAATATTTATTCTTTCTTGCGGGAATCGAACCTTTGTAGGTTACCCCAACCAACAACCGTCGCGGTTACAAGCCCAGTTTCTTTTTTCATCATTATTTACGTATAACTATTAACTTAATTTTTTTAATGATTACTTTCGAACGTTTTCATCTTAATTTGCCCCGCATAATTGACACGCTTATGTATGTAATTACTTTTTTCAGAAACATCATTGACATAAGATATCTTGTTCTCCACTTTCCAAACAGGATGTTTGCTTTAAAAATTCGAACGTTGCACCTTATTATATCTTTTCTTTTAAAGTTTTTTAAGACACTCCATTCTTTGCCTTTTTACTGATTAGAAATATAGCAGATTAAATAGTGGAAGTCAACTCTGAATATTATCTTCCTAGAACAAGACGTTACAGTTAAACCGTGAACTATCGTGCACTCTATATCGCCATTGCACTACTTTATCGTTTATTTTTAAACTTGGATAAATAATTGCAAATTAGTATAAAGAGAATGATTCTGTTAGCTTCACATCTTATGGCTCCCTCTGGCTACCTTTCAAGATATTGCGTGGCGTAACTCAACGCCGCGCTGTGGTCTTGTTTCGAGGGATGCACTCTTGCGTGAATCTAAAAACTTCATGCTTTATCCCGCATATTGCAGGGTAGGCCGAGGGAACTGCAGGAACCATATGAACCTAGTGTTAAGACACTCCATTGCTTAGTCCCTGCTTTCCTTGGCAGGCATTGCGTGTTGAGTGGCGAAACTTAACGCCGCGCCTTTACTTACTTTCCAGAGCGAAGAAAATGGAAATAGAAAAATCCATCTTCCCTGAGTGGGAATCGAACCCACAAACCGTCGCGTTTACTGGCAGACGCTTACGCCTCTACACCACGACGGTCCTTCAATGATTTTTATTACAATAACTTTGTTTGTAGGCCTTTTAAATAAATATATTTTAATAAAAATTGTCTTTTCAAAATGGATAATCCACTCTGAAGCTAATTATTATAAAGCTAAGGAGTTTGTTACATTGGTTGACATAATCAATGGAACAGCTGGGTTGACATCCATAAAATTTTATTCCACGTATTGCAGTGTAGGAAGAAAAAACGTCATGTTAAGATAATCTGTTTTCACTTATTTTCGTGTTGAGTGGTGTATGCTCTATGCTTTTAGGCTATATTATACAAAAAAAATTGTTTTTTGCTACAGTATTCGACTATGTGGAAGGAGAAGGTATTCATTCACCGAAAAATTCTAAATGGCAATAGTAATTTCGTACACTACTTACCTACAGTCAGCGTTACCTTGAACACCCACTAGATGACAGGGTAGTACCCGTGTGTGACCCGGATAGCTTTTATTTGTAGAGTTAAATAAAACCTCCATCTTTAATAACTCGAAGTACCCATAGGTAAAAATGAAAGTTAGATTTTGGGAAAAATAAATACAACAAATAACTAAATCACAATATAACAAATCTGACAAATAAAATATTTACCACTAACATAATACTTATTTATAACTTTTAAATATAGCCCCATCTTCACTTGTCGTCAAAGTATCACATATGTGCGAGTACCCTACAACTCCGTTAAAATATTCAACCGTCATTAGCCTCGCATTCACTGGGCGTATTGTTTCACGTGAATACCTTGTTTACACGAGTTTCTTTGCACATCCAAACGTTTCGTGTATACTAAAACTGTAAAGCTTTAAGATTCTAGTTAGTCTCGTCTATAGTATGTGACATAGAAATGTCTTGAAAGTGAAAGGTACTTTATATATAATCTATGTTTTCATTTTTTTTCATCTCTTACATTTGTGACAGTTATAAAAACAGAATACTTTTTAAGATATCATTTTTGCCCTATAGTCAACTGACGTGACGGTAACGACACGCTTCTTTGAAATATTTATAACAATTATATTATATATTATATATATATATATATATATATATATATATATATATATATATATATATATATATATATATATATATATATATATATATATATATATATATATATATATATATATATATATATATATATATATATATATATATATATATATATATATATATATATATATATATATATATATTCACGTGAGTCTAATATTAATATCCTATTTACTCAAAATATATTACTATATCTATCTTAAATATTAAGCACAGTACAAAGTAATTACCATTGTCTTGATGTATGTGTGTATATAAGTGCACGTTTCCATTGCTTGTGTTTAATCAGTCAGATAACAATTTACATATCGTACACAACATGTTCGCATTAATACTATGAACTAAACATAGGCTAAATTGTTTCATATTTAGGTAAATGCGTTTTCCATTCGTGGCTTCATCCATTTTATGGATTTTCTCAAGTTTACTATTGTAAATTATTTATATGAATAAAATGAAAAATGTGTGGGTATGTGGTAGAAATATCTTTTTATAAATAACATTTTTTATGGATTCTACTCGCATGCGGTGATTGTAGTTTTGATCTGGAAGTTGACGTAAAGACCGATATAAAATTAACCTATATACTGTACCACAATCTGTCCCATATTGTAGTGTTGGGTTCAGCAGTTCCTGACATAAGCCTGAATAAGCCGAATAACAAAAAGACAGATAAGAAAATGAAATAAAATTTATTTGACATTAGTAGACGCTTCTCCGTTGGCGTGGATGTTATGATCCTTTAAGGACTACTGTCTCCTTTCATTGAGATTTATGAAATTATTTACATGTTAGAAGTATAGTTTTCTTTTTTAAGTTAAGCTTATCTATTTTGGTTCTCTATCAGATGTTCCAGATTCTTGGTATTGTATACCAAAATATCACTGAAAAATTTAATTTTATAGAAAACATATTAAAATTTGAACGCAACGTAAAACCTTCAAAAAGGTGCAGCTACAAAATCTGATATGTATATATATGTATATTACACACACAATGATA
This sequence comes from Dione vanillae, assembly GCA_037178615.1. NCBI lineage: Eukaryota > Metazoa > Arthropoda > Insecta > Lepidoptera > Nymphalidae > Dione > Dione vanillae. Next base: position 1,069,905 of record JAZFAU010000270.1, read on the forward strand.
AACCTTGATAATTTGTATATATACGCTCAAGAAGGCTTTAGGTCTGAAACAGGATAAATGGATCAGACCTTTTTCCTCTATAAGATCACAGAGAAAACAAAACATAATTTAGGGGAGACACTTCGCGGGCACAGAGTAAACGTCCCCTTGAGTTTCCTTGGAAGGAGTCTCTTTATAGCCATCATTCAATCTGTGTGCAAGTATTAGCTAGCATGTTGACATGGTTTGGGATGCAATCGGGTGTGAACGCTGTACCATGCTAGCTTGGTATTCAAATTGTATATATATAGCTACATCAAAGGAGTAAAATAAAGTGATAAAAAGTGAAAATGGCATCTTAAAGGTAAGTTTCTTGCTCTATGCAGATGATGCAGTAATCAGTATGCGAGTTGCTGGCATCTATCACAATTATATATATATATATATATATATATATATATAATATGCTGTTGTAGCTAATGCACATATATATATATATATATATATATATATATATATATATATATATATATATATATATATATATATATATATATATATATATATATATATATATATATATATATATATATATATATATATGTGCATTAGCTACAACAGCATATTACTTACCGGTAGCAGAAGACTAAACGATGCCCTAGCTGCATTGCTGACGAGCGAACGACAGTGTAGCTGCACGTTTAGCCGTAATGAGTTAAGTGAAAATGGTAAAAAAGATATATGTAGCAAAATATTTACGGAGAGGTTAAAGAGAGTAGACGAGGTGAATAATGCAGGAACCACAGCGTTTGCCCCTCCATTCTCTCTGAATATTCTACTTAATGATTAATTAATAAATAATATATGTTTAAAGTTCAAATTCGAGATTATAAAGCAAAAGTGTAAACGTCCATCCATGTTCTACCATTACGACGACTAGAATCATCAGCTAGTATTTGAAGAGTTAACAGGATCAGAATATTGTAGAAAACAATCAATATTTCTTCTCTGGCGTCTCAGCATGGGATGTGCGTGGCGCGAAAATTATAACCTTCTTGCGATCACCGCATACAAATCAATTTGTGCTAAGGCTTAGTGTACATTTACTGTAAAGAATTATATGTTTTTTGCATGTACTCTTACTCTTGCTATAATCGTAACGAAGAATAAAAAGAAGCCCAAACTCTTAAGTTTTAATATGTAGCCTATTTAAATAACGTAAGTTTATGGATCTTAACAGAATAATCGACCGTCACCCACGTTCACGCAACATACACTGTCTTTACTTTAGTTTTTTTGAGGGTATATGAGATATCCCGTTTCACTTTTACAAAAGCTATAATTTTATATATCTGTAATATCATCATATTTTATTATATATTTTTGCTGCAATTAACAGCATAGTAATCCCAAAATTTTTCTAATGCAACGGAGGTGCCTCAAGCCCATAATGCAGGTCTCGTTCTAATTAATATATTTATAATGTAATTGTCAGTTGCACTTAAAACTTAAAAACTTATCAAAGTTAAGTGCTATATGCTCTCTGCTGTTCTATTACATATATCTAAATGTCCAGGCCATATTCTATTATAATGAAAATAAACAATAAACAAACTTTTTAATTGGTGCAGTTGAAATTTTTAAACTATTAATAACCATGTAACTAATTACTTTACGTGTCTTGTCGCGTCTTATTTTTCAATAATAATAATAATATATTATACATATAATTTTACCATATTAGGTTAATCATTACATAGTCTTAACTATATATAAGTATAGTAAAGTAAATAAATGTACAAAGAGAAAACAAAATATTTATATGTAATGCGTAAAGAAAATTCCTTTAATTTTATTATACAACTTGTCGTGAACATATGATTTAAAAACACCCCTCGTGATTTATCTAAGCATATTGTGATAGTTGCAGAGGAAAACCGTATGGCTGTAAACGCGATATCTGTGGAATCGATCCACTCTCTGGCATTGCAAAGCGGGTAATGCAAAGCGCGTCGTAAAGTTCCTCCAATCAACATGCAATTTTACGAATTATTATTATGACTGCAAGAGAGCTTTTATTCTATGTAAAGATTAAGATTTTTTATGCCTTCACGCTTTTTCACGCACACGGCAGTGTAGACAAAGGGAACAGCAGGAACCAGAGGAACCTGGTGTTAAGACACTTCGTTGCTAAGTCCCCGCTTTCCGCCTTTTTCGGGGCATTGCGTGTTGAGTGGAACTATAGGCCGCGCTTTGCCTAGTTTCCTTAGCGAAGAAAATGGAAATAGAAAAATTTAATGGGAATGGGAATCGAACCCACCAAATGTCGCGTTTCCAGGCGACCTCTGCGCCATAATTATGAAGTAATCTCTTGTAATTATCATCTCATAGTTTACACCTATATTATGGACCCATCCTTACATTCCGGAACAAGATATACTCGAAGTAGTAAAAGATGAGAACAAGATGATACAACGTGTTTAAGTATGTTATAATCGTCGATACCCGTATACTATGATAATTAAATTACAATAAGTGGGAAAAATATTTTATTTATAGCGCATCTGTTCGCACGAAACACCATTGCACGTTATAAGTTAAAATGTAATTTAAAAATGTTAAACTATGATGTTGAGGGCCAATTTCATTGGTCATGGATAAAATTTCAAGTAATAATCTAGTAGTTAATGTTGTCTACTAGATATATTTAATAGTGCAGACAGTTCTTCCTTATTTGTTAGATATTTTTATCTGAGACCTGTGAAACCAAAATTTGTTGTTTACCTACCAGACAAGGAAAATATTTACCAGTCTACCCTGCTGTGCGGGATAGCTATAGATATAATGATATACCTATGGGTACAAGGTACAATGTAGATCTAAACCTAGGCCATAGTAACTCAACTAAACTACAAAAAGTGTAAGAATAGCGTTTCAGTAAAGTTGTTAGACTTGGTGAATATTTACCTACAACAAAAAATTAAGAATCTGTAAGATAAATGTTCACTTGAACTACAATTTAAATAGCTATAAGCACTAATTATTTAATTAATATACAACAGCAAGGAAGTTAATTTATATATAGCATGTAATAACCTATATACGTCGTAATAATTTAATAATATTTGGTACCTACACATAAAATATAGTATAAGTCAATCCACGTGATGGAAGCAGATACAATTTAGGTGCAATTATTTTGCTAATAGATTACTTAATGTAGCTTTTAATGTATTAAGTAGGTACTCATCTCAAACATTTTTTTTCCAGATATAGTAGAAACTGGATTAACCGGCCCTCGGTTATACGGATTCGTCATTATGCTACAAGCCAACTGAAATAAAATTTCAAAGTCATAGGTATTTGTTTAAAAATGGCTTACATTAAATGACCAAATATTTTCAACTAAATTTCTAAATAAACATATTTTTTGTATATGTTGTTTTTAATAAAGTTTATTTTTAATTAACGTTTAATATTATGTACTTATATATGCTCAAAATACGATTACCTGATTACCACATTTCTGTTCTATAGTAAAATTGAAAATATATATTTATATATATTTCATAAATAATATATAAAAATGGACCTACTAAATTTAAACAAGTAATTATTGTAATGAATTAAATCTTAGAAGTGTAATTGCACGCATAATTTTAAGAGTGGCATGGGGCTATAATACCACAAAGTGACGTCAGTCGCAGGACCCTTGATTTCGACGCTAACATGGGGTTGCGCTTTGTCATGTCTACGTGTCTATCGTCTACGTTACATTATGATATATTTTAAGCTTAAATTTTATTTATTTAGTACTTACTTTAATTAGGAGAAAGTATTTTTTGTATAGTAAGGTTAGTAAATAGAACTACTGTTAGAATTCATGGTTTCTTAATTCCCGGCCAACTTTTGTGAAAACGCGCGTTTAGTGCCAGAACGCCAAAAAAATTATTGATCCTAAAAAGGATTTCAACAAACAACACCGATATATCCAATCGACAAACGTCTACAACGTTTATGAAAGTGATTTCATTATTATTATTACAAAACAGGCGTCATAAGGAAGAATATATGTAATAAAATAAAGAATGAAGGAATATACTTACCAAATAAGAAGATTACGATAAATTATTACTTTAATTTACTTTACGGTGTCTTGGATAAGTCACAGTACCATCCGTTTTGGAGAATATTTATACGTCCTACGTACTAATAGTTTGTATTAATGCGTTCTCCAGCCAAAAAGAGCCTTAAAAAACACGTAAAACTAAAATATTATTGTAATTAAATTACACGTTTCTGCTAACAGAGGCTGTCGTGTTCGCCTCATATTTATCAACGTAAGGTCGCGACGGGGATCCGCTTGTGACTACTACATAATGAAATATATTATAAACAAGAAAAAACCTATTAATATACTCGAACCATACAGAGTAAGCAAATATTGCGATTAAAAATAACTGCTATTTATTTTAATTTTTTCTGGTAATAATTTATGGAATGGCATAGTTCAGTGGTCAGAGTGCTTCCGAGGTTTGCAAAAGGGCGTGGGCTCAGTGTCGATTGACACTTTAAAACTCATAAAAATTATTTAAGTTTTACATCTAAATGGAAATTCTAAATTTTAAGAGAATTTTGTATCCCTTTAGCTAAAATGGCGCACCCTAATTCACGACTGGTCTCTGGCACTATTAAAATTCTATTTAAATGCGTTCCAATTGACTTCTCCAGATCAAAGTAATTCAGTATGATTCAGATGGTTCAGATGGGGTAAAGCTACCGACAAATCTTGCTACATCCGTAAAGAGGTAGCAGGGAAAGCTAAACATTGGCTGGTGGAGTGTAGGGTACTCTTGGATAGTGGTCAATACTCGCAGCGCCATGATATAGTACTAGAAATCATACGTGAAGCCGTTAGTCTTTCAGTAGCAATAGCACAGAGAAATATAACAACCAGCAAACGCTCAATAGAATTTGTGAAAGAAGATTCTTATAAAAAACCTACACAAAAGCCTTTCTTCATATTAGATTCAGCTACAGATTGGACACTTGTGATGGACACGTATGAGAAACGGTATTGAATCCCCGAGGATATTTGTGTTTCGTCATCCAGACCGGATAATTTTCTTTATTCTCGAAACCTAAAACGCGTAGTACTGGTAGAACTTACAGTTCCGTGGGAAACAAATATCCCGAAAAGTCACCACTTTAAACTTAATTAGTATTTCGGTCTTTCAAACGAACTGACCAGGAATAGGCTTAGAGTTAGCTTATACGTGGTTGAAGTAGGACGAGAGGTATAACAGCGAAATCTCACTATAGTTTACTAAAAGAGCTCGACCTGTCTAGAACTACCACAAGTCCATTTCTAGAACGCACTTCGAAGGTGGCTTTGATAGAATCGTTTAAAATTTGGTTAGGTAGTGGGAGGAGCTCGGACAGTGAAGGTGAGCGTTAATGCATTTTAAAGAGGCCATATAAACCTACACTTGCATCAGAAGTTCCTAGCGCTACTCGGAGCTCCTTTTCTTACAACACGATGTGCCCAGCACCAGCACGGTGAATCCAATGAACGCTAAGTAGTTTCTTGTCTATTATACATAATGTAATACTTCGTTGGCGTGGACTATAATGATCTTTGCCACCAATCTGTCTGAAAATTAAATCTCATATGAAAACAACGAATTTATATAGTGTTTTTTAAAGCGGGACTCGAACCCGTGCCCTCTTGCGAATCGTGCAAGTTTCCTATCCTCAGTGTGGATGAAAATCATAAAAATATTTAATAAAAATAGCATTCTCTCGCCAAATGATTGTTCTTTGTAATGGTTTTTGGGTAGCGGAAATTTGTAAAAATCTCCCTACAGAGATGCTAACAACGAAATAAGTTGTATAAAGCATATAAGAATTTGAACGCGGCGTGATGTTGAATGCTCAATGGTGAGAGCGCTTGCACGGTTCGCAAAAGGACACGGGTTCGAGTCCCGCTGCGTTCAAATTTTTATATATTCTCTTTAAGTAAATTTTAAAAGATTTAGGATATATAAAAATATAATTTATAAAAATGTCATATTTTAATATATAATTACCTAAATATATTTAGGATTTTTTACTTAATAAAAACTCATATAAAATATATAATAGCAAGAAATTGAAACTTTTCTCTTTAAAAGCTTTATTTAAAACATTAAGCTATTTTTTATTTAATGGTTTTCCCTGATAAACGAAGGTATTCTACAATTTTGTAGCCACTGAATAATAAAACGGTTTCACTGTAATGATCCCTCAGTTGATCGGCATTATGGCGTGTCAACGTGAAGATTGCTTTATGCAACATACATCTGACAATCTACTTCTACATATTGTCAATTCGAAATTCATCAAACGATTAAATAGATTTTACGTTTTGTACTTTGGTTTGGTTTCAATAGTAGAGAACATACAATAACAAATAATAGTTTGAGGACCGTCGTGGTGCGAATGTGCAGCGTGTGCTTGGAAACGTGACTATTTTTTTGAGTTTGGATCCCACTCGGGGAGAGTAGCATTTCCATAATCTCCACCCTGACATGCGGCGTTAATTTCCGCCACTCACGCAATGATTCTTTAAAAAACAGCGGAAAACAGGAGGTGTGGTAACACTAGGTTCCCACGTTACCAACGGTTCCCTCTGATATCCTGCCATACGCAGAATAAAGCGTGAAGCTAAATATAAACAAATAAATAAAACTAAAATTCAGGAAAGGTTTCACAAGAAGACTCTTTCTCTGTCTCCATTCAAAAACTCAACGATTTTTAATTTAATTATAATATAAACAGGCCAAAGTATATCCAAAAACTTGCAAAAAATAGATAGAGCATATCATAAACACACTACTCGCCAATCATTAATATAAGTGAAAACCAAATAAAAATATACACCTTTATATTGTATTCGCATTATATTACATAACGCGTTTCCTAATAACTTATTCAGAAGCACTTAATTGATGTGAGGGGTTACCTTTGTTTTGAACACCACGACAATGGCACAATCAATCACCCTTCACAATATGTCAGTGTTTACCGCATCATCATTGATAACTTCCTGTCGAAAGCTTTACAAATATGTCAGTTTAAAAAAATTCAAATGAAAGTTGATAGTACTTTTGATAAATGCTCTTTAGATAAATTATCTATGCTTTCATATAGTGAAAAAGTGGAGTCATTTCGTCTGTTTCTTCTTCTTTGTCATTATCTTTTTATTTATAGTGTTTGGCACAATTATTGTTAAGCACAATTCACTTCGCCAATGTCATGTTCAATAGAGAACACATAAAAGAAAGCGGTGTCTCTCTTTAATTTAGTCTGTAGCTCACATGTAAGCAAAAGGTATCTTGAACAGTTCTCTGCTCTCCACGAACTTGAAACAATATATAATGTGTGGAGAAATTTAGCCTTACCGAAGCGGGGAAATGAACGTAAATTATAACCCAACGCTGGAGTACACAATTTCACTCCAAAACCATCGTATTTACAGTCATGCACTGTCCTAAATGGGCCACAATGGCCTCATATTTAGAATTAATTTATTAATATAGGATATAATTAATATAATATTAAAATTACATATTTGTTTTATTATTGAAAAATAAGCTAAGGTAAACATATCAATGTCAAATTATATTATCAAAGTACAACAGTCGCGTGCGCAGTTAACGCCACCCGCTGTTCGCACCGTTTTAAGTGTTGCCAGTAAACCTGTAACGATACAATTACATTATTTTTAATATTTTTTGCTTAAGAAAAAATAAAATAATGTTAATAAAAATAAAAGTTAAATTTAAATTGACTATTTTTGTAAACTTATGTGAGTTAATTGTGTGCTATTTCAAAATCCAGTTAATAATCCGACGAGATATTTTCTCACAAAAATTTAATTTACAAATATCAATAATTACTTTACTTTTTTAAATAATTAAGATTTTAAATTATGTTGTTACTAATTAAAATTTTTTAAAAGCGTAATATTTTATATATTGTACTAAGAAAAAAGATTATTATTTACTAAATACTGAGTAAAAGAAATCTCAGTTTTTAGGTAATCTATAATAATTGTAAAATAATTCTACACTACACATCATATAACTACTACATGACAAATTTAAATACATTTTTCTATCACTTGTAATTAGATAAAATATTCATGAGGAAACAAAAAACAACAAAATGTATTAAATACTAATTGACTTACTATTTAGTAATAACCATATTATACAAATATTATTAATTAACCTACTTTGTACTGTTTACTGAATAACATAAGTAATAATTGACAGGGTAGATGTTATGAAACATCAAATTGCGTCTGACATTCTGTATTGAACGATATACGTACATAGGTACATATTGTATGTGATCGAACGTAGAACGTCGTTGGTACTTATGAAGGCCGCCTCCCAACTACTTTTTTTTTATAGCTTCATGCTTTATCCCGCACATTGCAGGGTAGGCAGAGGGAATTGCAGGAACTATATGAACCTAGTGTTAAGACACTCCGTTGCTTCGTCTCTGCTTTCTCCGTCCCCGCTTCACGAGCAGAGTGGTGGAACTCAACGCTGCGCTTTGCCTAGTTTCCAGAGTGAAGAAAATGGAAATAGAAAAATCCATCTTCCTCGAGTGGAAATCGAACCCTCAAACCGTCGCGTTTACAGGCAGAAGCTTACGCCTCAGCACCACGACGGTCCTCATATAAATATTTTAAAAAAAATATAAAATAATATATTATTATTACTAAACTACAGTTTAATAGTAGTTTATTTTATCAAAGTTAACAAATAAAAATAATTAACCCCCTCAGCAGATTTTGAACGACCATCACGATTCCAGTCAGACCCTCTCGCTGACCCTATGCGCCTGAGCCTGATGTTTTAAAAAATTACAATATAATTGAATATCATATCACAAATTACAAAAGTAAATTATTCAAGTTACTATTAAATATTAATAAAGTATTACCATGAAATATGAATGAAGCTCAAAACATATTTTTTACCCATTTTATAATTAAACTTAATAAGATTTTGAATAAAACAAGAGGTAGTCGCAGTAGCATGAGCCTGCGCGGTCGGACACCACCGCCCGCTGCGTATTTACTGCTTTATAAGTGTTGACTTACACACTGTTGCGTTGGAAGTGGAACTTAGAATGTTTATTGTATTCTTTTTATTTATAAAAAAGATCTTTTTAAAAAGGTCTTATAATAAAAACTTCAGCGTCGACATAGATTATAATTCAAATTCGAAATATTATGTGATTGGTAGAAATTAACTCTAGGCTTTATAATTTACTACTAGACGGGACGGTCTTCGCATAGATAGACATTAATATTTTGTATAATTATAATTTTGCGATATATTACCATTATAGAGGTACATTTTATCCTATTATCCTCTCATTTGATAACAAATACGATACAAATATTTTCTCTCATATTTTATATTTAATTATACATAAATAAAATTAAATGAGTTACTTTTGTCATAAATAAGATTTATTTAACTTAAAAAATATATTTTGGTTATTTATTTTAATAATTTGTTACCAGTTGCGCAGTCGGGCATCGATTGACTATTGACGAGATAGTCGTGCGTTCAATATGGAGATGAAAACTGATTTTTTTTTCACTTCCCCGTGCTGGTGAACAAAGGGCTCTCATTGCACAATATGTAAAACTTATAATTTGATTATCGGTTCTTTATGCTTAATACAGCATCCAAAAATAATGTATATATGTATATACATACATACATTCTTTTTTTTTAGCTTCACGCTTTAGCCCGCACATGGCAGGGTAGGCAGAGGGAACTGCAGGGATCGTGGGAACCTAGTGTTAAGACACTCCGTTCCGTCCCTGCTTTCTCCGTCCCCGCTTTCCGCCTTTTTCGAGGCATTGCATGTTGAGTGGCGGAACTCAACGCTGCGCTTTGCCTAGTTATCCAGAGCGAAGAAAATGGAAATAGGAAAATCCATCTTCTCCGACTGGGGATCGAACCCAGAAACCGTCGCGTTACAGGCACACGTTGCGCCTCTGCGCCACGACATTCTTTAAATATTAATATTCCTTGAACAAAGAAAAAACAATAATAATATTTAGTTTGTACAGGCTACATTAATTTCCTGTGCACATCGCCACCCTTCCAGTACATAAGGTGGTAAATAATCTCTATATTAATTACTTATATAGTATATACTGTAGGTACCTCGTGATACGAAATCCGCAATATTTGAAGAGAACCCCATTATGCATTAGGTAATGAAGGATCGTAGTAATCCTCATGCAGTAATGTAAACAGCCTCTGGCCTATAGAAGGGGATGCCCAATTTGAATCCTTGAATTTGTTTTTTGTTGCAGATTCGCAGATGCAGGGATAAAGTTTCCCACTGGGGAGAATTCGCTACATGTTCTTGCCTCCGACTTTGTCTTGATAATGGTAATGATATTCAATATTATAAAAATATCCTGATTGTACTGGAGAAGACAGTTACTTATTATTAAAATATTTTACTGTCATAATAACTTGGACAGATGTGTTAAAAATGTAAGTAAATTTAACGACATAAAATTAAAGTGGATCAAATCCCGGAACAATAGTTTTAAAATAATTCGTATCCCACTTCCCGTTTATATTTTGGTGTTGAGTGGTGGAACTTAACGCCGTAATTTGTCTTATTTGGAACGAAAGCCACAATTATGGCATTTACAACAAACGTTGTATGGCTATCTCTAATAAAATTGCTCTAAAAATAAACATATATTTATACTTACTATTTTTATAAATAACAAACAAGTATTACTCGTGTCTATACTTTTTTATGAATACTTCTACAATATCTTAGAAATAACTAATGCTTTTCTTCATACTTATAATTACAACCTACTTGTAGTGCAAAATCCGTGACATTTTCAAGGAAAAATATTCATTGTTCCAAACACCCGCTGAGCAGCAACGGGCTGGTTTTACTTACGTTAAAAATGAATGGATTTTTTAATTGGAACATATTCGCGGATCAATCGTTTTTTACTGAAGGGAGAGAAACGCCTCAAGGTGTTTGGTGCGGACGAGTAGGCATATTGGGAGACAATCTGGCCCCCTAACAATGAGTGTGCTTATATTTATATATTATATTGTAAACTGCAAGTACATATATATAGTGAGCAAAAAAGCAGCTTCGAACTTTTTCCGGCGTATAGTATACATACAGGAGAAGTTTTATATTTAGATATTCCCCAGCTTACCCTAAATTCGAATGCAACGCGTGTCAAAATCGAACCTAGAACTGTTACGTTTACAATCAGACACCATCACGCCGCGTCATGACGGCCTCAGTTTATAGAAGCCATCTACGCCTCTATGAATATTATATTAGTTAACATTATTGCATTATTACTTAGGCCACTAATGTTACTAAAAATATGATTGGTTAAAGCTTTTCTTTGCCTTGTAGTTTATATAGATAAGAGGAATAATATGTTTATCAAAAAAGAATTTTCTGGTTACCCCGATCATCCTGGAGAAGATAGTTCCTTGTTATGAAAATATTTTATTGTCACGAAACCCAAGACATACGTGTTCAAAAAGAAAGCAAATTCAACTATATCAAGTGGATTAAAATAATTTATCTTAATATCACTTACTATTTTTCTTTAACGATCGTAATGAATAATGGCTATGACAGAATAAACTTCTAATGTGGCATTCTTTCATCTCTTATATATTAGTACTATATACCTAATATTCTTTACACACCTACTAAAATAGATAAAATCTTCTATAGGATTTATAACAGTAAATACCTTTGATCCATTAAAGAAAGCTGCACTTTATGATATGATTTTAAGTAAGCTGATGCATATTAAAAAGGGTACAAAATGGTAGGCGTGAGATATCCGTTCACCTGGCGGCGATCACGACATCGTGTCGCTTACACTAACTGACTTTTAGTCAGGTCACTGATTGAATATTTGTTCGTCAAACAAATTGTGGTAGAAAGTTATAAAGATTTCTTTTTGTATTTTTTAGGTTTCCATTCTCTCTCTCTCTCTCACTTTACTTTCTCCTGTATAGTTTAGTGTGGAAAGTCGTTTTGTAAGTCTCAACTTTCGGCTACAATAGGAACGTTACATTGTGGAAGTTGATATCGCGTCTAATTAAATATAAAAATTTTAAATACTTACTCATTTTATTCTAATTTATTCCCACAAGTTACAACACTAATCGCAATTAGAATGACACACTGTCCAATAGTCTTAGAACGTTTAAAATTAGCCTGTAAAAAACAAAATCAAGTAAGACGTGTAAAATAAAAATTCCATATTAAAATGTCTAAAAATCAAAATATATAATTTTAAGATGTACTTCAACTTTATGTTTAATGGAGTTACCAAATAATAAGATGTATCTACTTCTAACCTCTACGTCTATTGTTAATGGGCCTACCAAATTTTAAGATATACACATAAGAATAGTATTCGTAGCAATGTAGGCTAGGTACATCGCGGCAGGCGGTAGGCGGGGCGGGTTATTTGTCAGCGGCTCGCGGCGATCACGACGACGCTAAAGATGCGACCACACCATAACACAACTAAGGACAAGATATAGTTTCACTACACTGGACATTTAATACTAATATAATTATATAGTTTGTTCTTCTTCTTCTTCTCTTTAATTATGGCGTTTCGAGCGTGCCAGTTGAGCACAATTCACTTCGACAATGTCACGTTGAATGGAAAACACACAAACGAGCATGTACGGTAAAAAAAAACATTTTTTTATTTATTTTCCCTGAGCTGTCATAAAATGACAGATTATAACAAGGTATGTGTTTATTTATATGTTATCATTTATAAATCCTCATATTTATATAGGTTAGATCTATTTTATTTTATTATTCAAAAGCATTTTATTTCATGCAATGTTGAGTCATTGGTAAATGTTCATTTATATAAATAAAAATAATAATATAGAAAATAATTTACAAAATAAGCAAATATTTTATTTCCTTGTCCACAAAGCAAATGTAAAATTAATGATGTCCGTGTTGTAATGAAAGCCATGTTTTTAAAAACAAGATTCAAGGAAATACGAAGTAAACGTGGTAGAGGGTTCCATCGTAAGCTTCCGGCTATCACGACGTATGACAAGATGCGGCCATAAAGATGTAAACTTATTTTTATTTAACAACAACGAAAAGAAATTAAGATTTTATATTTTAACAATTTAAATAAAATTAGTTTTGCAAATTTTTTATTTCTTTATTATTTCTTAAGTCTTTTTTTTATAAGGTGAAAATTTTTAATCTTTATTTATATTAAGAACCTACTTGAACTTTATATAATAGTAGATGCTTTTTAAAAATAGAATTTTAAATGGAAATTTATGACTAATTCTGACTCAGTTTCAACTTATACAGCCAACATATGGTTAATTATTAAATTAAATTTAAATATAATATATGTATATATATATATATATATATATATATATATATATATATATATATATATATATATATATATATATATATATATATATATATATATATATATATATATATATATATATATATATATATATATATATATATATATATATATATACATATATATATATATATATATATATATATATATATATATATATATATATATATATATATATATATATATATATATATATATATATATATATATATATATATATATATATATATATATATATATATATATATATATATATATATATATATATATATATATATATATAAAGTTAAACTATTACATATTACAATCAATGTGTAAACGTCCGTAGACGGCGCGCGACTGTCCGCTCGCGTGCCAGTAATTGCTAAGCGTTCCTTTTGAACAACTATCACGACTTTTTCGCTCCAAATATATATTTTTTTCTTTTTAAATTCTTCGCATACAGCCAGGCAATTTTGTGCGTTCGAAAATTCAAAGTATTCAGATAATCAACCTGTGATGTACATTATATAATGACGGTTAATAGTAACTTAATGGATTATATGATTTATTTAATTTGTTATGAATTTTTTGTAACTGTGGTTTTAATTTTCTTTATAGTGATCGTTTTTTCTCTTTATTAAGTGTTATAATCTTATAATAAACACTTATATACATATCATTTTTTTCTCCAATATATCATATACCTATGTAGCATAGTGATAAGAGAGAAAAGTCAAGACACTTCTTTTTTTTAATTTTTCGCTGTATTTTGAGTAGCCCAGTGTCATATTACTTTTACGTATCGTCAGAGGGAGGATTTAAAAATTTAGGACTTAAAAATCACATCAACACCTCATGTGACGGTAGCCCATAACTCACAGCACCATGGTGACCACATACTTCATAATAAATATAATGTTTACTATAAGTATTTCTTGAAGCGTAATAAATTATCCAACTAAATGTGATAAGTGGAATAACGATTATTTAAAAGTAGGATGATTTAAACTAGAGAAAATAATAAAGGGGAAACTATGATTCAAACAAATTATTATCGATTCTTGGCTAAGTAGTTAAGTCCACAAGTCGAACTTTGATAGAATTAACATAACAGAATAGAAACAAGTCTTATTTTGGTATAAAATAATATTAAAAATAACGTTTACAAAATAACGTTTACACAAAAAGGACTTAAATCTTTAATAAATAAATTTAAAGCGAGTGATTTACTTCATTCCAGGAAAGTAAGCACATATTTATATTATAAAGAGCCTGCAACATTAACAGTTATTCACATTACAATGAAACCTAAAAAAATGTAGAAATTGAACTCACAAAGGTCATTTAGGGTTTAGTACATTAAACAAATATAGTATAGCAGATATGTTTTAATTTATATGTTCCAGAATCTCCAATGACTGACCAATCAGTTGTGTATTGCAATCTAAACATATTTGACATTTGCCATTGTACTTATTGAATTGCTATAAAACTTTTACTGTGCCATACTTTATAATCTACAAATAATCACAAGTATACTATATAACTAAATGTATTTCTTTTAATCTTCAAAGAGCCCGTCAAATAGGCTATTAACAATATTATACTTAAATACGTAGTGATGTGACTGTTTAATAGGTGTGTATCGATATTGTTAATTATTTATAAAATTCCATTGCTTTTGTCTTCATTATATTATTGAGAAAGTAATAATTTCAACTGTGTAACTTTAATACATTACAAGCAAGATGGCTGAGGTTATACTTTGTCATTAATTGGAAATTTGAATTCATAATTCAATTGGTTCACATAATGTTTTAAATATAATAAAAATAAGAAATTCAAGAATTATTAGAACGCAGATATAGAATAATTTTGCGCCCGGAATGGTAATATCGATAAATTAAACAACACTCATAAAAAGCGAAGTTGGAAGAGGGCGCTAATCGGGCAGTTATTTAGATAAAGTTTAGGGGTAATTTCCATAACGTTAATCGTTGAGGGTGCACTTTTAATACCCTTATTTGGGCCGTATATATTTCTGTTATAAAACAAATGTTATATTTTTTATCATATATCTTTTACTTTTACGTAAACCTTCAGCGAGATTCAAACAAATAACTATGTTGCTCATTCTTTGTAGAGCCAGGTATGTTCTTATACGTAAGCTGTGATAATGTCAATATACGACATTTCAAACGGAATAATTCTGCACTGTATGTTAGATTATATATACATATACAAGAAAAAAAATAAAGTAAATAGAAAACAACATTAACTACTATGTCTTAGAGTATTTGGAAGGAGTAACGATGACATCAACGTTCTCTGAATGCCATTACTGAATGCCTTTTTTTTTAAATAAAAATTAAAAATACTGTCAACTACTATAATGAAACACAAATCAGTAAAAGAAGGAATATTAACAAAACACGAAATACAGTATTAAAATAAAAGCTAAACCTACCCCATGATGACAAATTAAAATCCTTCACAGGGGTGCGGTGACAAACAATGGTTTTCCTTATTTAAACTAAGCTCGCCCCCAGACGCTCAAACGACAAATTTTGCCAATCGCTTACCCACCGGGCTATACTGTAACTAAATTATCTACATATACATATATTTAGGGTTCTATTTATAGAATAAAAATATAAAAAGATATATGTTTTGACAATTTAACGATATACCCCACATATTGTGGAGTAGAAATAACTATTATGTTATATTACTTCTATTGTTCTATACTAAATAAAAATAAAATTTAAATTGTGAAAAAAAAGCATCATTTTTCTACTTTCAATATTAAATTAGGCGTAAGAAATTAAAAAGTTACTATAGTAATACTACTATACCACAGTCATATAGCTAGAATTATTCTTATTAAATTGAGAATTGAATGAATAATGAATATATTATGTAAAGAAATCTTGCATTTCTTATGTTTCCACTTATAAAAATTATTTAATAAACTTCTTTCGAGTTAAATGCACGTAATAATAATGTGATCATGACTTATGTCTTTGAGGTCATTATACATTAAAATAATAGCACAGATAAAACAAAATTTCTTTTTTTTTATTATCCAAGTCTATAATCACACGTGTTTTCTATCTAATAAATTGCCGCCAATTTGCATTTAACCTTACCATCGAGCCTAGATAATAGGTCATAATCATTGACCCGCCTGTAATTGTTGTCTAAATTATAGAAGGGCCGTAAAAATCGCTATGTCATTAGATAGATATGCAATTTTTATTTTGTACTCTTCAGTGACTTTTGTCTTTGATTTATTTAAATTATTTTTAAATAATTGTTTTATTCAAAATTAGAGATATTAATTACAAAAAATTATTTCCTCTCAAATTAAAGGAAATAAAAATGATCGTAGGTATATATTTTAAAATATTTCAATCTACTGGTGATTAGACATTATAACTGTGTATATAACATAGTATATTACTTTAAGCAAGCAACTTTTCTAAGTAACTAGGTGAAAGATAGATAATATCCTATTACACATAATGGTTAATATTAAAAAATTTTATACAAATAATGAAAATTTCAATAACAATACATAAGTTTAGCTCAAAAAAGTAAGTCTAAAAGACAGTTATTTACATTGTTTAACAAGCACATAGCAATTTCAAGTGAAAGCAGACGCCAAGATTGTGTACAATAAGAAAATAATAAATTGCTCATATAATCTAATCGACACATCTATCGACACGATGCCTTCACAAGTTTGCGTGGGCGCATAACTGGTCAAGTTTAGTTTGGCTAAGTATACCTATAGTTACCAGTGACCGCTTTTGTGTTAAATACAATGTATGTTATAATATACACTCATTTTAGACGATATAAATCTATTTACAGTAAAATAGTATAAAAAAGTGTTCGTACATTGAACTCATGTGAAAAAAATATTCAGATATTAAATAAAACACAAAACTTTTACTATTAGATTTGTTCTCTGTCCATTTGTCTGTTCAATTCAATCAATTTATTTATAAGTGTGCTTTATCAATGACTTAAACAGGGGTCAAAAGTTAAATAGATTTTGAATACTGGCACATCTAAATATCTAATCTAAGATATTGTAGTTAACTTAAAGTATATGAAATAATAAAATGACGATGTAACATAACCTGTTTGCTTGATCACGTAAATAATTATTTTTCAGTATGAAAGACATTTATCATCGACATGAAAATTGATCTCTTTAAACGACAAAACACTATAAATACTAGTTTGCGAAAATAATTCCATATGATAGGTATCAGTTGCCAAATGAAGACGTTGTAAAATCCATTAAATCCATTGTGGTGCAGTAGGAGAGTTCCAGTGCCATTATGAGGGTTATGAATTCGGACACCACTTAGAGACATATTTATAATTAAATTGTTAAAAGATGAAACGCGTTGAATTCCGATTTTGTAAACAGGTCGTCGTTCGAAGTTGGGTTCATAAATAGATTGGATTGCCACTAAGTTAATTGTGTCTACTCGAGAATTTAACATAGCTTAAAATCCTATGGATATATCCTTCCTCTTTTTCATGTCCCTCTTCTTCTCCAATCCTCTTTTTCATGTACCTCCCAACCAAAAAAACTCCAAAATATATTTATAAGTATACGTTAAGAGATATTATGTTTTACTCTTTACTTTTATTACAACCAGTACTTATCACGTCATCTGACATTAATTCTTCACTCATAGACACGTTGTAATTACTAAACCCAATAGATGTTAACATTTCCCAATGACTAGAGATGATGTCGCGTGTTAAGAAAGATTGTCCTGCTATTAAGATAAATCTAAGAACGTAACTGGCGATAGAATAATTTTTATCTTAAAAAAGGTATACTAATTGCCTTTAGAATTAACAATTAATTTACTTACAGTTTGGACTCTTGCCTTATTAAAAATTATAAATTTACTGTTTTTTCTGATATTTATACACCAACAAGCTTATCCCTGTGGCTTTACCTTCCAGTTTAATATAAATACTCAGTTCAACCGAAAATCATGTTTGACACATTAAAGGAATCAGGCATGATAATATATATAATAATCCAATTCTGTATATGGCCTAAAACTTAAGAATTCATAAGGATTGTTCGATTCAAAAATAGTTTTACAATATTTGTATACGTAATTCTTAATTTTTATTTTTGCATATTTATTACCTTTTGTGTTATTAGCAAATATCGTGTTGGCTACTCCGACAAATTTAATGAAATAAAAAAGGTTTATTAAATTGTATGAATTTAATCCTTTTCGGAATTAATACAAATATATATATTTTCTAGTTAACTCAGTGCAAACAACTACAAATTTAGTTAGTGCTTGTTCAAGTGTCGAAAAAATAGTATTTCGATAGCGAGAGATGAGATGATGATGATAGATTTATACATCAGTAGTCGTGGCGCAGAGTCGAAGCGTCTACCTATAAACGCCACGGTTTTTGGGTTTGATTTTCTTTTTCCATTTCCTTCGCTTTGGAAACTAGGCAAAGGCATCACATATCACAGGAAGGCTAAAACGTGGCCTAGTATAGTAGTAAAAGTATTGTACAAAAGATATTCAGACAGTCCACTTTTAAAACTAAGAAAGGAATAGGGAGCAATCGTATTCTATCATATGTAAAACAAAAAACAGCTTATAATAGAATTAGTTGATTTCATTATAGGTCAAGCAAAATGTCCTAAAAAGTAGATAAAATATGTAAGTATCTTTTTTGCTTCAAACCTAAACGTAGGCGTGTTAAGCAGGAAATACAAAAGGAAAACTTACACAGTTAATTCTAGAATAGTATAGGCATTGAACGACGTCAATGCTTAGGATTAGACAAAACCGTCTTAAGTTTTAAGAAACTAGGCATAAGTAAATGTGTAATCATACTTTATAAAATCTTAAGACCCGTTAAGGGACAATTATAACTAGGCATAAGTAAATGTGTAATCATACTTTATAAAATCTTAAGACCCGTTAAGGGACAATTATTTTTTTATTTACTTAAGTAATGTTTCATTTAAATGAAATATTATATTATTCCAAACATTAGATAATTATAACACTCAAGCAACATGGAGTTTTTATGATGTTTAATGTGAGTTAAAAGTTTTAAATGCGCATTGTATATGAGGACTAATCATAGGGCGGTGCGGCGCGGCGCTTAAATTTTGAATCCCGGGAAAGCAGGGTCACGCCATAATTAATGTCCGGGACAGCTATCCCGCGAACATACCCTTTTTATACTCTGACATCGTGTGAATTTTGAAGTGTTTTTCTAGATAATAAAATTAAATCATTAAAAAAATATGCCGTCCACAGATAACAAAATGCTTACTTTAAAATTAAAAAAAAAGACAAATAAAATATAAACGTACAACGATACATGATTAATCGACAAAACTCAAGTTTATTAAGGACCAATAAAAAAATTAAGTAGCCATTTGCAAATTAGCGCCTTAGACAAATAAAAACATTGGCGCCATGACACTCGCACGGCCACGAGTTGAAAGAGCGCCGCGGTGCCAGCACGTTTGTGCGCACTTAATAAATTAGAATGCCTAATCATCCCTAATTGGGATGTGTCGTGACCCATCTTAACCTCGGGTCGCCCGAACAAGAACAAAATAATGCAAACATAATAATACATAGCGTTTCGAGACCGCTCAACTCTTTTAATTTCCAAACGTTAAACTCGACGTCCGTGAACTGTAATTATCGTCGCGTTTCCGAACTTAAGTATAAGGATAGAGATATTAATAGTCGTGTGTTTGCTTTTTTCTTGATTTATTTAGTTTTATAGATATGGTAAAATTAGTGGTTGTAATGTTTTTGTGCGATCTGCTAATGGTTGTAAATGTATGTGACCGATGTTCCAAAATGTTTTTAGGGTTAATGTCTAAAACGAGCCTGTTATGATTTTATCGTCATGTGTGGTTAAAGTCGGTTCATGGAAATCGTTACGGTTTCGCAAAGTATTTCACCAAGATGATAATTTTGAAATTAGGTGATTGCTATTCTTGAAGATTTGAATCATTCAATTTATGAAATAAAATCTGTATGGTTCTAGTTCTTAAGGATAACACAATACTATTTCCAAATAAGCAAATAACAAGTAAATATTTTTTAATATTGGCATACTTGTAATATCCTAGGTACACTTGTAATTACTTCCTGTCTTGATTGACGATGGTTTTTCTATGATGCTCAACTGTTTTCAAATATATATGCTTGTTATTTGTTCATTTGGAAATAGTAAAAGAAATAATATATTTAATTTTTCTAAAATTGTGATCTTTAAAAGAGTATTTATCTTATTGACAGTAACTACTGTCTGATGCTCAACTAAACGTCTTAGAAAAGCCATAGTCGATACAAAAAACGAAGAAATTGCATGAGGACCTAGAATATTACAAGTATACCAATATTTGCTTATTGATCAGGCTGTAAGCTAGCCTATATGACCATTCTTATTCAAGTTTTATAATTAAATACTGTACTTGTCTTAAAATCCAGAAACTTTATGATACAACTAATTCTAGAAGTATTAATTTAATAATTTTATTAATATATAATCGCATTTAGTATTTGATGGCATTCACAAAAAGTTACAAACGATGTTATCACATTCACTACAACGTTTCTACCTTAAACGCGCATTTACTAAACAAAATATCTTTAAAGCTCATTCAAATGTATCGTCACGATAAATCATTTAGCATATTTCATACGATAGACAGTTGATATCGCAATTTGCATCGCACCCTCACGCGACCGCAGACCAACTACACGCTTTCCTAATTGAGCCATTTCACAGATAAGTAGATAAAACACGGAATAGGCCATACCCTAAATTATGCGTATTATTTGCATATAATAACTGGGGGGCGACATATCCTTTATGGTACCATAAAAGAGGTTATCCCTTTATAATTAACAAGCTAAAGTAAACGTTATTGCACGAGAATAAAATGTTAAATCGTTTATTTCAATGCGACATATAGGAATATATAGAAATATTGTTAAAATTGAGTTTTGTCGTGCGGTATTGGATCCCGGGGGACACGATGATGCGACAATCCCGCACTGCAAATGCCGTTATGCAGATTACGTAATGATGCTAGTTAGTTCGTTTTGATGACGCGGTTCTTTATACGTGAGACGAATTTGTTTGTGTAAGGGACATCACTATGTCGATAAGAATATATAGTAGTGTTTTAAATTCTAACTAATACTTAACACAATATTTAAATTTTTACGTTTGCTTATGATATTTCCGTATTTGTCTGTCTGTTTAAGAAAAATATTTATTTATAATTCATTGCAAAATAAAATAGTGGTAAAATTTAAATGACTTTTATGCTTAAAGAGTAGTCAAAAAGACTGATCACTCTGTTCTCCATTCTCCATCTGAACTCCAATGGAGAAAATTTTACTTATTTTTCGTTTAAATTAGGATTATAATACATAATTCCATGATAATACAATCATAATACTCCATAGTATTTAAAACACTATTTTCCTTTCATAACGTTCCTTTTATCGTCACCCTTCTTCAAATGTCAAGTGTACTTTCGACTATAATCTGTTATCGTGCTTTTGTGTATTCTTAGTTATTATGAGTATTTACATATAGGTATATATATATATATATATATATATATATATATATATATATATATATATATATATATATATATATATAATATATATATATATATATATATATATATATATATATATATATATATATATATATATATATATATATATATATATATATATATATATATATATATATATATATATATATATATATATATATATATATATATATATATATATATATATATATATATATATATATATATATATATATATATATATATATATATATATATATATATATACATAGTAATGTGAGCACATTTTTCATGTTTTTTTTCAATTTCAAAACTAAGATTTAATTTTTACTTTTAATTAGTCTATTAAAGTATAATATTATCTAACATATTATCCAGTCATATGCATCCAAATTTCAAAATCAATAATATCCTTCACAGATTCAAAATTGACTATACAGTAAAATAATTCTATAAAAATCCTTCTAGTAGTAGTATCCATTACGTTCTCACAAATATGTAGATTTTACAGTTTCCGTGGAGTTAAAAAGTACTATTCTGTTCCACAGCATAGTAAAATGTGTTGAAATTAAACCAAAAGGAGAAAAGAAATACAATTTGTGGTAATCCTAAGGTAGTGTTGCTAATATAACATAGACCACAAAATTACTAATAACGTGCAAATTTTTCGCAAGGGCCATAACGAGCTTACTATTAGCCCCAATCCCGGGAGAACTGATATTTCATTACGGCTGGGAAAGCGTGCGGAATAAAGTCCGGGATAACGTTGAGTACAAAAATCAACACAACACTACTCTTCGGGTTGTTCATTTTAAGAGTGGTATATTGGTGACACGAATTATGGATGCGGTATGTCTCTACATGTTTCATGATTTTAATGGCGATGTGAGAGTTTTGGTGAACAGATTAAAAAAAGTTGTAGAGATCCATATATTTTTACAGAAAACATTTTTAAATTAAATATAAACGTAACAAAAAACGCTATACCTGCCATAAATAAAATATTACTGTATTCTTATTAAATAATCTTTTCTTATCAAAAAGCTTTCCTCGTATAAAAAAATTATACTGGAAGAAGAAGAAGAAAATTAAAGAAGAAGTAAAAAAATATATAAAATTACTGATTCAAATTTAAAAATAATAAATAATATTTCATATCCATTTAAAAACGTATCGTCAATTCATAGGATCCCTTGGGATTATGACTGTAGGGACGTCAAGTGTCACTCAACGCGTATTGACAATACTGATTATATTCGCACTGGCGACCAACGACGCTAACCTCGAGCTTATTGCTACTTATAAATATGAAACGTAGACTGTTTATTTAAATATAAAAGTGTTACAAAATACATAGATTTTTCTTTACGCTTTATCTAGGGCGTAGCAGGGTAGGCAGTGAGAACCGTAAGAATTGTGGGAACCTAGTGTTAAGAAATTCCGTAACCCACTTTCTGCCTTTCAATGGTCTGTGTGTCAAATCTCAAAACCATGCCAGAGTGAATACACTGGGAATTAAATATATCGTCTGTGTCACAATAGTCTTCATACAAAAACTTATATTAATAAAAATAATTATTTTACTTTATTATTTACTAAAATGCCTACGACTGAAAATGGAAAAAAATAGATTCGTTCAAGTTGAAGTCGGGAAAGTTCAAAAAATACTTAAATATTGTCATTTCATACATTAATCGAATTACAGTTAAACTTCTATAATATGACCATAATTTGGGGATGCCAGGCCTGTCAAATATGTATTTCAATATAGGTTAACTAACTTTTGTTTATAACAGTAAAAATTGTATAACAAATTGTTTTCCCGATATAGATCGATTAATTTTGGTTAAGACTCCATGATATAACTTTTTTAATAGAGTTAATTTCGAGAAAGTAAATTCAGTGATTTAAGTTGTCAAAATATTCTATAAAAATTGAGAAAAAGAGTATATGTTGGAATAACAGGTTGCAAGTTTTATTAAAGAGTACAGCGTTTACTTTTTCCAGTCAACACGCAATATCTCTGTGATTTTATTTAAACTTCACGCTTTATCCTGCTCGCAGCAGGTATGCAGAAGGAATTGCAGGAACCGTGGGAACCTAGTGTTAAGACACTCTGTAACCCGGTTCCCTGTGGAAATCGAATCCACAAACCGTTGCGTTAACAGCCAGACACTGTGCCTCTGCGGCACGATTGCTTAATGTAGTTATTATTATTTTTTATTTTTTTTACTACATACATTTTCAAGTATTTACACTTAAGTTTACTTATTGATTTCTACTACACTATAAAGTGCCCACGGAGTTAATAAAAGCGGTATGGCTGTACAAATAACGTCACGTGACCCCGCCGGCGGTCACGTGGCCATAGATATGATCTTTCGCGCGCAAAATTGTCTATGCCCAGGTTTGACGCTAGACCGTTATGGCGAAATTGCTTTTTGCTCCTGACAGCGTATTAGGATGTCGCTTTAAGCATTGCGTAAATAATGTAAGTATTATCAAGACTTATAAGCTTTTATTAAATGTTGTAATTTAAATTTCTTACCTGTAAGACTGATATAAAATAATATTTTAGCCTTTAAAATATCATATAATTTTTTAAAGGCTAAAATATTATTTTATATCAGTCTTATCTTACCTTATCAAAAAGATATATTAGAGAAATTTAGTTTAGTCTGAGCTAGTTTTACAAACGTGTTATTAGTAAGAAGCATTCACACTTAAAACATATAGCAAAGAATTAATCTTCTTTATTCCTAATTACCGAGTAAGCTGTAGGCAATTCCTTGATTACCTGTGACCGATTTTTCGACTTTTTAGTATATCGCTTCAGGCCCCAGCTGTCAACGAACCAAATCGTTTATACGCGATAAAATTTATAATTATAGTGGTTACGGTCAATTAATCATGATATAATTGAGATTTCATTGAATAGAAAAGGTCAAGAGAATGTCATAACGTATGTCTACTTTTAGGTTATATCAGACATTGGAACTAAAGTAATTTCCGTTCCGTCACTTTGATGTTCGTAAGTCGTACTATATATTAATAAAAACTAGTACTAATATACATGAAAACATATATAGCTTTGTAAATAAAGGGAACTTGGTATTATGGCACTCTGTCCAACACTATCCACCAAATTTTCGAGATACGCATTTTGAATTACATACTCATTTTCCTCGATAAAGAATCAAACTCACAACCATAAGATTTGACGTTTGACAATGTGTCATTGTACCACGACGGCCTTTTTATAAAATTATCTATATTAATCCAAAAAAATATCCAATACTTAATTTAATTAAAACTTTTTTTATTATGTTATGAAAACCATTTCCCTTAAAAGTTCTTTATTTAACACATAAATGACCATATAAATATAAAAAAAAACACATAAATGTAAATATTTTTTTCTACTTTGAATACAAGCATCCATGGCTCATAATTCCGCATCTGTGGATCACTGTTTAGAAATCTTTAATCTAGATATTCAATAACATATCTCACAAATAAAACCCAATTCCACAAAAGTACTATCGAAAAACTGGCTAAATTATTATCTAAATTTAAAAGCAATTTGGGCAATAATCTTTGGCATAAATATATTTAAAAAAAAAACATAATTTAAAAAAAAGAATCTCCTCACCCTCATATTTTTAAAACAACAATTGTCATTACACCACCGTGTTATTACTGTGCACTTGATGTAAAGCCACGCGCCGCGGGCCGTCAATTTGAATAATGCTCGATTATATCGCAGGCAGTATGGCACCCGCTATAAACCGTCTTACTTCTCAACTACAATTTAGATTATAATTTCCTTTATGTATTGCGAAGATATTTTCTTTTTGATGACCAGACGTTTAATTTTGTTATATTTTGTTAAATTATATCTTCGTGCTTCCATACATATATGATATACGAGGTGTGTTCAAAAAGTATCGCGAATTTTGAATTTTCGCGTGTTACGTATATTCGAATTTCAATTTTTTTGTGGCGTTATGTTGGTACTCATGTCTCTCACTTATGCCGACAACCTCGGCCATTTTGAATGTTCACTTAATTGTTGACAGCTGCTTTGCTTGCACGTGTTTTGGATCGTCTTCGATTTTTACCCATTCAAAAAAATGGATCAAAGAACGTGTATCAAATTTTGTGTGAAAAACGAAATTAAGTGCGCGGATGCATTCCGAATGTTGACTGTGGCATACGGAGAAGCTACCTTGGACCGAAGCAACGTTTATCGGTGGTACAAAATGTTCTCAGAAGGCCGAGAAGATGTGAACGACGAAGAGCGTGCCGGACGCCCGAGCACTTCAACAACAGACGAAAAAATTAATGAAGTGGAGAAAATGGTATTGGCCAATCGTCGAATCACCATTAGAGAAGTTGCTGAGGACCTAGACATATCGATTGACTCGTGCCATTCGATTTTTATCAATGATTTGGGCATGAGACGGGTCGCCGCGAAATTCGTACCAAAATTGCTCAATTGCGACCAAAAACAGCATCGCATGAACATTGCTAATGAGATGTTGGACTCTGTCCGCGACGACCCAAATTTGCTCCAGAGGGTCATAACTGGTGACGAATCGTGGGTTTATGGTTATGACGTGGAAACCAAAGCTCAATCATCTCAATGGAAGCTGCCGCACGAACCAAGACCGAAAAAAGCGCGCCAAGTTCGGTCGAATGTGAAAGTTTTGCTGACAGTTTTCTTCGATTGCAGGGGCGTGGTGCATCATGAGTTCTTGCCACAGGGTAGAACGGTCAATAAGGTTTATTACCTGCAAGTTATGCGCAATTTGCGCGAAGCAATCCGCCAGAAACGCCCGGTTTTGTGGAAGAACAAAAATTGGCTTTTGCACCACGATAACGCCCCTGCTCACACATCGTTGCTTGTGCGCGACTTTTTGGCCAAAAACAACACACTAATGATGCCGCAGCCACCGTATTCCCCAGATCTGGCCCCCTGTGACTTTTTCTTGTTCCCTAAACTGAAGAGGCCCATGAAAGGACGACGTTATGCTACACTTGACGAGATAAAGACGGCATCGAAGGAGGAGCTGAACAAGATAAAAAAAAATGATTTTTTGAAGTGCTTCGAAGATTGGAAAAACCGTTGGCACAAGTGTATAATATCTCATGGGGATTACTTTGAAGGGGACAAAATAGATATTCATGAATAAATAAATAATTTTTGAAAAAACACAAAATTCGCAATACTTTTTGAACACACCTCGTATAGGTAGCTGAATATGTACCTTGCTTTTTAGGTGAATATTTCTTCAATAACATTATATATTGTTCAATGTTGAGAAGTATACTATGCTAAGTACAAGAAATATATAAATTTAAAATATTTAAAGGATTTATGAAGTATATATGAAATAATAAAAGTGCTTATATTTTTTTTAGGTATGTCTCACATGTAGTCATAGAAAACAGCGTCAATGACAACAAGCTCGAATTCAAAATGTTATGTGTTAATAAATTTAATACCTAATTTTGTCTTTTTTAAGCAAGGCAATTCATTCTTTCAAATAAATATTAAACTCACAACCATTGCATTTACAATTAGATATTGTCCCACTGTGCCACGATAGTTACTTATATGTAACCAACATTTTCTCCGCTTTCAGCCTTTTGAGGTATTGCTTGTTGAACGACGGAACTCAACGCTGCACTTGCTTAGTTGCCGGAGTGTAGAAAAAGGAAATGGAAAAATTGCACACAAGCCATCGCGCTTACAGCCAGACGCTGCGCCAGTCCTAGCTTTATATTTAGATGATTATTTATAGAATATTTTATTGCCTCATCCATAATATACGAATTAATCAAATGATAAACTGAGCAAACATAGCGACAGAGTTTATGGCGCCTCACATAACGACCCCAAGACACGCATGTCCTTTTCGATGCAAATATGTACTACAACTTCATACAGAAATTGTAAAAGTTTTATTTTTTGTATATATATATATATAATATATTATTTCATTATATTTAAACTATGAATTAACAGTATAAATAATAATAACCCATGCAGAAATCCCTATTGAAATAAAATCTAACATTTAGAAACATTCTAAGCCGTTTGCCAATAATATAATGTATTTTATAGCTTTTATCGTATCTAATATTGGAATGTTCACCAAAAAAAAACAAAAGGGGACGAAATTAATAAAAAATCTAAATTTTGTAACTTTTAAAATGGTTACATTACGAATTCATTTTTTTTTCTTATAACTTAAGATTGACGAAGAAGCGAGGAAATGATAATATTTTATTCCTCCATATAAGAAATAAACCTACGACCTTGGCGCTCACAGTAGCACTAGTAGTACTAAGCCAGTACGTTTTCTCTATTTTTGTAATATATTGTTGATGAAATAATACAGGTCATGAAAGCTCCAGCTTTATCTAAACTGTTAAGCTTCTATCTAGGTCTAGATTTTTTTATTCCTACTATTACAAAATTCAAAATATGAGACTGAGAGACTGAGTTAGTGGTTGAAAAACATATTTTAAACTTACCTACTTGAATATGTAAGTTTAAGCTGAAGCATTTTAAATAAATAAAATCTAATTTTCAATTTTTTTGCTTTTGTTGAAATATGTGCTTATAGATAGACAAATAGATAGAAAAGCTTTATTGCACACAAATATAAAACAAAAGAAAGTATATAAAGAAGAAAAATACATATAAAATATACAGAGGATTAGTGCAAAGGCGGTCTTATTGCAAGTAGTAATCTCCGACAGACAACTTTTGACGAAAGAAATTTTTACGTATACGGGCTAACGTAAAATGTGAACATTATATATATATATATATATATATATATATATATATATATATATATATATATATATATATATATATATATATATACATATATATACATGTATGTAAAAAATCAAAAGACATTTAATAAAACTAAAAATGTAAATCAATCTCTAAATACATTGTATATATAAATCAAGTATATTTCGACAAGTTATCACCGTTTCAAACTTATATCCATAATTATTTTCTAAATCCTAAGTGTCCGGTCGCGTCCGCGGTCGCGCACGGGCTCGCGGTTGCCTGTATAATTAGAAAATGAGAGGGTGGCGCGCACGCAGCCGCAGGCGAGTACCACTATCGGTCTGTAGATAGTGTTGTGATCGCTTTGAGGTTAAAAATTATTTATTTCTCATAATAATAAAATTTACTTATAAAAGAAACTAACTTAATGCACTTAATATAAAAATAACAAGGGGACGTTTATTAAAGTAAGAAATAATATTTAGGGTAAAGGTAAAGTCGATGCTTTATAACTTGGTATTCTTAGTAGAACTACAATATTCATTTCTTTGGAATTATGCATATTTCAAATTTGTTATTTGACTTCGTAGGTATGGTAGAGAGAACCCAGTGTTCAGACACTCTCGTTTAATATATTTTAGCTTTTCATGTTTTTAATTATTTAATATACAGGTTACCCTAGAATAAGAAAGGTTTATCGTACTGAAAACTAGATGCAGACAGATTAAATATGTTTGTAATACAAAGTTTCATTACCCCGGGTTATAAAGGAAGCGGCGATGTTCAAGATTGTGGTATCATCAAGATTAAGAGTCACATCATGAAGCTCTTCGAGCGTGTGATCAACCTAAGGCTCCGCCGAGAATGTGCTACCTCTGAGTGTCAATACAGATTTTAATCAGGATCAAGCATGAAAGATGCCATTTTTGCCTTCCGAACTCTGAGGAAGGCATACTGTGTGTTTCGTCAGCTTATCTGGTGAGCACTGCAATATGAAGGGAGCTCTGAATATTATCATAGATACGAGTATGTACCACGACTTTGTTTCTCTAGTTAGGATCGCTGTTGGCGACACAAAACCAATTTTCAGCTCTGAGTTCTTTAATATAGTCCTAGGTACTATCGGCTCACATTCAGGATCCTGATGATGTATGCCGATGACTAGTCGGCTGACTGACGCTGAAGCTCAAAATGCACGTCTGTAAGGATACGTTTGAGAACGTTGGTCTTAAACTAAAGGCGAGAGCACGGACTCGAGCACTATTAAAATTGGTTCTGAACCAGTCGGAAAAGTTCATATACCTTCATGCACGAGTCCGGAGGCATCGACCAAGATATCCCAGATAAGCGGTGCTTGGGCCGAATAGCTCGTCACTAGTGTGATCTGCGATCCCTCGGACGCCCCAGAAAGAAATGGCTCGACGTAATGACGTAGGAGATGGGAGCTAAAGGACTTAGGACTAACCACTGATGATGTTAGAGACCATGCTAAGTAGAGTCGATTACGTCTGAAAGCAGACACTGGCGAGACCAGAGAAGTTTAGCTTTAAATTTTACAATATTATATTATTTCTTTTTCTATAGGCATTTGAAGACACCAAGAATGCTATTTTGCTTAACGTTGTAAATAGCCTAAGTAAATCGTAGTAAAATTAATAAATAGTAGAGTTAGTAGTAGAACCTATGACAATTGCATAGGTATCGATCGATATCGATTTTACTTCTCCATTAAGTATTTAAATATCCCTATCGATATAATTTTACTTGCAACACTACCGCGCTATATACCGTCCACCTCAGGGCAGGTGGCAACATTCTTTATTTTCGAATTTTAATACAACGTGCAGCATTACGCCGTAATTCACATATTTTTTGTCCTTTTTCACCATATACAATATATTATATGTCCATCTCTTTCTATTCAAATTTAGACGACCTTTATAAACGTCAGATAGAAAGATTTAAACTAAAGCAGTAGTATTTATAACTTGTAATTATTATCTCTTTGTGATAAATATAATATCGTAACAAATATACTCTTTATTGTAACTCAAGGAACAGACGCAACGGTCTGGCTTAATGAAATGGTTATGAAGTTTTGTTGTAAAAAAATTAAAATCTCTTTTTGTTCTGGTACAGATAGAGATGTTGAAGATCCAACTGATCTATCTAATCTTCAAAATAGCATAAAGATAAATCCATCGTAGCGTCTACCTATTAACGTGACGGTTTGTGGATTCGATTCCCACTCGGGGAAGATGGATTTTTCTATCTCCATTTTCTTTGCCCTAGAAACTAGGTAAAGCGCGGCGTTAAGTTCCACTACTCAACAAACGCGAAACGAAAAAGGAGGAAAACGGGAACGGAGAAAGCAGAGACTAAGCAACGGAGTGTATTAACACTAGATTCCTAAGATTCCTGTATTTCCCTCTGCCTACCCTGCCGTGTGCGGCATAAGGTGTATATTGTAAATATATATACATAAACATGTATTTTGATAAAATGTTATATGTTTTATATGCATATAAACGTGTGTGGCAAGCTGTTAAGCTTTACAATAAAGTAACTTTTAAATCCTAAGCTTTTGAATGAACGTTTAAAAATTACACGTTTTTTCCCAACTAACAGAACAAGTAGAACAGACAACTTAGTGTCAATATACTCCGCTCTCCACTTTTCGCCAGAACTTATTACATGCATTAGGCAGCAAGACGCTTCCATAAATAATGTCCTTTAAATGTAAAAAAAAAATTAACTGTATTTTATTGCTTCAATGCTGTGAAAACGATATTATTGTCGTTTTAATACTATTCTGTAGATATCTATGTTTTCGATTAATATACGTAATTATTAATTGCTTACTGTCTATTAATTTCAGTCTAGTTAATGTTAGGTAACCTAGCCGGTTCTGCTGTAAAGTAATCGAAGCCGCTGCCTCAGGCCTAAATCTAAGGGGGTATCTTTTAGGATTTACTGCGTGACTATTAGAAAAGGTATAAGTATTCTTAATCTCGCTGGCTAACTAGCCGGCTGTGTAACTTCAAGCAAAATTTGGTTAATGATTTGTATTTATACATATTTTTAAGTAAATATATGAAAATAAGCCGTATATATAAAAAGTACATAAACATGAGGACCGTCGTGGCGCAGAGGTGTCAGCACCTGCCTGTAAACGCGACGGTTTGTGGGTTCGATCACTCGGGGAAGATGGATTTTTCTATTTCCATTTTCTTCGCTCTGGAAACTAGGCAAAAGCACGGCATTTCCGCCACTCAACACGCAATGCCTCGAAAATGGCGGAAAGCGGGGACGGAGAAAACAAGGACTAAACAAGTATTTACACTAGGTTCATATGGTTCCTGCAGTTCCCTCTGCCTACCCTTTCATGTGCGAGATAAAGTGTGAAGCTACATAAACATAATGTACACAAGTTGTTGTTATAGGTCTTACGTACTTGAACTTAAACCTAATTTCACGTTTAAGATTTTTTTCTTTGCATAACGAAAAAAAATTATAATCTTACAATTTGCATGACACCTTTTAAGTACGTGACTCTGACCGTGATTACCGTTAGCATGTTTCAATATAAGGTATAGCTATTCACGATATATCAAAAAACAAATTAGATGATTCCAAATAGTTTTATCGCGTAGTCCGTAATAATACTAGTAATTCTATTAAGAATATCCTTCGAAATAGTCTAACTAACAGTATAAATTGAAAAATGTACATTTACCGTTTTTAACTAGAATTATTGGATCTGAGATAAATCTAAATGTTTTTATAAGATGAGTGTCGAACTTGTATCCTAACATATAGCAGAGAAAATATTTTAACTTTATATACAAATGTAATTTCACGCTTTTTCTCGCATGTCGCTGAATGAATTAATTTTCCATAGAATTTTCAAGATTTTGTTGTGTTTTGTGTCTTCTTTTCGTATCAAGAAAATGGAATATTTTACTACCCAGAGCGAGAATCGAAGCCACGACCGTCATGCTTATATACTATATTATACGTTATGTATGTATACAACAAATTTATATAAGTTTTAAGAGTAGTTGTTTTCCCTTCTATAGCGTGATTTGATACGGTTATTTAATGGCGGGACACTAATGTGGTAACAATTTGGGTGTCAATAGAGTCCGTCATTAGCATGCCTTCGAAATATATGACATTATGACACTCGTTGTCCAGACACCTATAAAGTAGAGTAGGTGACCTATACTATATGTATTTTGGAAATATATATTGGATATAATTAAAGAAAAAACCAATCTTTTTTTATGTTTTTCTTTAAGTATTTTTCACATTATTACACTTTTACACTTTTTACATTATTATTTTAGAAAAATATAGTGTTATATGATAAAATAAGTTGTGGTGTTAAATTCTGTTGATTCGTTCCGGAGATTGTAGACAGAAATTTTGCCTATGCTTGTTGTTATTGTTGCTTTATATGAAGCATAACAGCTACTAGGTTTATGAACTTTAGTACCATGTAACCTTGTACGTTTTAGAATTTCTGCACCTTTTTCTTAGTACCAAGAAGATGGCAAAGAAAATTATAATTATTTAATAAATTAATATTTTATTTTATTAATTATATTTTAATTTTCTTTTGTAAAAATTGTGATACAGTATACTTTTTAAAGCAAACATTTTTGACATTTGGTCAAAAAAAAAAAAATTATAGAAAAACAGACGTCAAAGTAACACAAAGGTGAGTTAAGTTTAAATATTATTTCGTACATGATAAAATACTATATAAAGTGTTGTTTATAAACATACATTACTTTTGTATTTCTCAAGTATGGACACCCTTATAAATACCGAAACGGATCGCGTGACAACGCAGGTCACTTCAGTCTCAACAAAGGTTCCTATGGGAAACTAACCGTAAAGATTTCAGAAATCGACTAATGTAGTCTAAATTGTACCGCGTGTTACACTGTATTTCTTTATTATAATTTAATTTATATTTTAAATTTCACGGTGTATTTTTCCCGTATACTTATAACTGGATAATGTTTTTAGTTTTTCATCTCAACACATAGCATGTTGAGTGCCACAATTCAAAGTCGCGCTTACAACATCACTACAGCCTCAATCATCTATAATACTTAAAAGTATATTATTAAAAATTATGGAAATTTTACGTCAACCTACTACATAGCAGTTGCATATACTAATAATTACATGCTAATAATTATATTTGTAAGAAATTCAGATGAATAACGACCGTAGCGCATAAGTTCAGCGTCTACGTGTAAACGCGAAGGGTTCAATCCCCACTTAGGGAGGATGGATTATTCATTTCTTTCGCGCTGGCAACTAGGCAAAAGCGGCGTTGAGTTCCGCCACTTTACACGCAATGGCTCGAAAGAATCAAGTGAATCGATGGAATGGAGTATCTTAACACTGGCTTCTTACGCTTCCTTCAGATAGAAGGATAGGTAGATACCTACGATCATAGCAGATCGGAATAAAACGTGAAGCTAAAAAAATTCAAAAGACGCCCAACAAAAAAAAAGAAATTTTTTTTTTTAGCTTCACGCTTTATCCCGCACATGGCAGGGTAGGCAGAGGGAACTGCAGGAACTATATGAACCTAGTGTTAAGACACTCCGTTACTTAGTCCCTGCTTACTCCGTCCCCACTTTCCGCCGTTTTCGAGGCATTGCGTGTTGAGTGGCGGAACTCAACGCCGCGCTTTGCCTTAGTTGCCAGAGCGAAGAAAATGGAAATAGAAAATTCCATCTTCCCCGACTGGGGATCGAACCCAGAAACCGTCGCGTTAGCCGCGTTACAGGCAGACGTTGCGCCTCTGCGCCACGACGGTCCTCAGAAATTTTTATGTTTAATTATATAAAGTAAAAATTATTTTATCATTTCCTAATGGACATTCATTATACTCAGACATGTATCATTTTATTTTCATTTTTTATAATCATTAAAAACATTAGTCGTAAACCGCTTTGATCTACTTCCAAAAGTATATCCATATTAAAATACAATCAGTACTCGAATGATCTAGTATCATTAAGATCTACTATCGAACCTCCTTTAAAACACTTTAACTGCCTTGCATTAAAAATTAAATTTACATTATATAGTGTTACGATACGGTGTAAATGCAGCCCCTTACGAGTTGCAATTATGAGTTTTTAGGCTATCATTTAACTGAGCTAGGTTATTTGTTAATATGCACTTTTGAAATCCGTCGTGACTTTCAAGGATTCACGACTGTTGGAATTTGATGTTTTAAGTTTTTAAACAATTATATTCGTAGGTTATGTCTAAGATGCGTAGGATATTAATTCTAATTACTATATAAACTAAATATGTATACATCTATTTACTATTCAACAACATCTGACTGTCAATGTGATGATTGTGGGTTCGATCGGAGGTGTAAATTTCTATACCAAAGTGATGATGATAATCTGAGTGAGGTCACGTCAATCCAATCCAATCGGTCAATGTCTTCAATTTGGATGGGAAAAATAAAAAACTTTGTTGTTTTTTTTTTAATTTGAAAAATTAGGAAACTTGACAAAATAGTAGGTATAGTATAAATATTTTATACGTATAAAATATTTGCATCGCATAAACAATTTAATTTATTGAGTGGACTATTTATTCAATAAACAACAGTAAGCTATAAGTAAATGTAAATATAGAGTATTTTTAAATACACACATTTGTAAACACACTCGGATACGTCACACAAAATATTAAAAAATCAAATGCCTTAATAATTATTAAAACAAAAGTTATTATAGTGCGTTCTATTTTAAACTGAAAATATAATATGTCAAATAACAAATCTGATAATTTTCTGTAACATGTTAGAAGCTAAAAGCCAAGCATTAATTTGTTTATTAATGACTTTTATTATTATTATTACAATATACAAAGTACAGACTCTAGGTCCGCCTGCAGCCAAAAGTTTGCCTATAATCCAGACGACTGTAAATTTTATTTGCACACGTGGAATGAAATAATTTACTATAGATAAGATATATATCGTAGGTCTAATATCATTTTAACTAAACAAATCACAGCGTTAAGCTACTCTATCTAATTTTAATACTTAAAAAACACAGTGATCTGTGTTAGGGTTTTCCATTTTTTTCGGCATATCGTTGTCGTCCGTCCAAAGCTTAGGCTCTTTCTTTTTATGTCAAATATATAACAAATACTTATATTCATAATATAATTGTTATTATTATTTAAATTGAACGAAAAATCAGGAACTTACGTTAACGTAAATCTTAAAACCGTTTAACTTTTTTTAGCTTTTTAGGGTAGGCAGAGGGAACCGCAGGAACCACACGAACCTAGTGTTAAGACACTCCGTTGCTTAGTTACTGCTATTTCCGTCCCCGCTTTCTGCCGTTTTCGAGGTACTGCCTGTTCATTGGCGAAACTCAACGCCGCGCTTTGCCTAGTTTCCAGAATGAAGAAAATGGAAATAGAAAAATCCATCTTTCCCAAGTGGGAATCGAACCCACAAACCGTCGCGTTTACAGGCAGATGCTACGCCTCTGCGCCACAACGATCTTTTAAACATTTAAATACCTGATAATCGAAGCAAAATGTAATAGTATAGTTGTCGTTCCAACATCGCCACGTTCCCGTTAGCTATAAACAAAAATATGCAAATTAGAACTTATGACTCATAGAATAATGACAGGTTGAGCGGAACTATTCATTCGATAATGCTGTATTCACTCAATATTATAATTCTTTAACCGTTAGTTTCTTCCCATTTATCTTTTAAAAATAGTTTTAGTTTTTTTTTTGCAAACATACTAATAATTAACGTGTTTAAACGTTCAGCCGAATTGTGTTTTATTATATATAAAAAATAATAACGCAGTGATAAAAAAATAAATAGCCTCTAGATACCACAAGATTATCAGAGCCTATTAAAAGTATCTAATATGTTTTTATTACCAAACATTTATTTACAAGAATTGATTTAATAATAAGTGATCATTGTAAAACGCTGAGTATATTATACTCTCTAGGCTTTGCAGTATCTCTTTTCGAAAACAAGATGTACGTAAGAAATTTTATCATTATGTAGCTAGCGTGACTCCAAAGCTAGTGCTACCATCTTTTGTCGAATGGAATAGAAATATCTATTTATATATTTTAATTCTGGGTGCTATAGAGGTGTCATCTTGTAGTGAATAGATTCTTACGAAAGCTAGTAACTTCTTATTTTAATTTATAAATAAATTTTACAAACTCAAATTTAAATCTTTAATTGTATATTGAATTAGAAAAATATACATCAAAATTATTGTCATTTGTTTATATATAGTCAATATTTTTTTTAAGAATACATCTGTGGAGCAATCTGACAGCTGTCATTGCTTTCGGCGTTATTTAGCATTATATTTCGCATGTCATCCCATTACAAAAGTTAAAGTTTGATTTAAAAAGTTATAAGATATTAATACACAAATATGGCTTTACTAGATTTTTGTCGTTTAGATGAGAAAATCAGTTACAAACCAACTGATTCTCTTGTATCTATGAATGATGATGTTCTTGGATATACACAAAATTTCAATAATTGTGCTCAGCTTGCTTCACCACCGTTTGCAAACGTAAGTAATGGTTATTTTGCGGAGAAAAAGATAATTGTTTATATTTTTTACATATTTTATTATTTTCTTCTTATTTATTTTTCTAGCCAGTTGAAACTCTAGCGCAATTTAACACTAAAGACGAGACCGGCCGTCAGATCAAGATTGAATTTGATCACGGAACTACAACACTAGGATTTAGATACAAAGTAAGTTATTATTTTCGACTATGAGTTATACAATATAATATATAAAAAAATACTTGCATTAAACGAAGAAATTTAAATGAAAGTTAATTTACTAAACAACAAACACAATACAATTGTTTTTACAATACAGTTTATATTTGTAGGGAGGTGTGCTTCTCGCGGTAGACTCTAGGGCCACAGGTGGCCAGTTCATTGGTTCCCAATCCATGAAGAAGATTGTGGAAATCAATGATTATTTGCTTGGTAAGTTGCTGTTAAAAAACCAAACAACAAACTTAAATAGTTTATATATATAGTTTATATGTATTGCGTCTATAGTGAATGTGAATTACCACTTAAAGTGGTTATGTCATATATATCATATTAAATGCAAGATAGAAGCTAAATATAATTAAAAACTTATTGGAGACTGGAAAATTTTAATATGTTAAGGTACCCTCGCTGGTGGTGCTGCCGACTGTGTGTACTGGGACAGAGTTCTAGCAAAGCAATGCAGATTGTATGAACTGAGAAACCGTGAGCGCATTTCTGTAGCTGCTGCCAGCAAGCTTATGGCTAACATGGTCTATAATTATAAAGGCATGGGACTTAGTATGGGAATGATGCTTGCTGGAATTGATAAAAGAGTGAGTATATGCAATTTTATTTTTATTATATATTAAATTGTATGGTGAAGAACCAAGTATCTTAATACTAATAAAATTAAATTATATGACTTTTTACGAGTATTAAGATACTTAGGGCTTTAAGGTTTTATATTGTATTACTTAATAAGCCTTTAATTGTTTAAACTTTAGCTTTATTTATATTCAAGGAAACATTATCTATAGAAAAAACAATTATTTCTCAGGGTGCTCAGCTATACTACGTAGACAGTGAAGGTACTCGCACACCTGGTAAGGTGTTCTCAGTGGGCTCCGGATCTGTTTATGCTTTTGGTGTATTGGACTCTGGATATAGCTGGGACTTAGAAGATGCTGAAGCACAAGGTTTGATTTTTATTTATATTAAATTTGTGTCTGGCCTTGTTATATACATAGAGCTATAATGATAAATCCAAAGCAGAAAATAAATTATGTTAAATATAGTGATCTCAGGACAAAACTGATTTGATTTAAAAATTTTGATTTGTGTAGGATTGTTTATTTGTTGAAGAAAGTCTATAAGCAAACTGGCATCAATTGTGACTGTAACACACAACTCTTTATTATTTCTATTTATCTATATACACAGGTAAAGTCAGTATAAAAAATAAATATTAGATTTGTTATTATATTTAACACTTCTATATCTACTAGTTGTTATTTTTGACTGCATTATTCACATGGTTAAATTAACATAATAAAGGTTTTAGTGTCTTCTATATCAGATTGTCTTTTTTATTGCATTGGCTGATAAATTTGAACCAAGAAACAGCTTGACTACTTTTACACAAATAAGAAAAAAATGGACTTTTTTCACAATTTTGACAGCACATACAAATAAAAAACAAAATTCCAAAACCCTGCGAAATCCCGCTTCTTTTCACAGATCTCAACAAAACAAAATATGTATAAATAAATGTAATAAATATATAGTTTTGTTTGATAAATTACCAATATATTTTGCAACAGAACTCGGTCGTCGCGCCATCTACCATGCGACCCATCGTGACGCGTACTCCGGTGGTATCGTGCGAGTGTACCACATCAGTGACAAGGGCTGGGTCAACATCTCCAACGAGGACTGCTCGGACTTACACTACAAGTATCAGGCTGAGAAGGGGATTAAAGATGAATAATTGTAATTTTAATTAATAAATAATACTTATGTATGGTTATGTTTTATTTTTGGTTGATGAATTTGAAAGTGGAATATTTTTTTTATTATATTAATCTATGTAATTAAGTGCTGGTGAATGGTCAAGAAGCTGATGCTTATTATAAGATTGTTATAAATCGTTTTTAAATTTTTTTTTGCGGGCTCTTACTCGTAATATAGAGCACAAACTACTTACTTAAGTTTAGTTAGCTGACCAAATCGAAAGTGCTTGCAATAATCTAATATTAGAGTTTTGATTTTAATTGAAAACAGTATTGAGAATTCGTGTACTTCTTCCAAGAAGTTCACAACATGTTAGTTAAATTTTTTTAGAAGCCTTAGGCATTATAATTATTTGATAAAAAGAAATTTGCACAATTAATAAAACTATGTTTGATATTTATATGGTACTTCGTTTCTACTGCTTAGAAATTGCGTGAATATCACAGTAAAGGTTTATTTGCTAAAAATGTAATGCACATTTCATTATAATATACTATATATTAATAATATAATAATATATTTCATTATAACAAGTAGATAATATTAATAAGTG
Source organism: Dione vanillae (assembly GCA_037178615.1). NCBI lineage: Eukaryota > Metazoa > Arthropoda > Insecta > Lepidoptera > Nymphalidae > Dione > Dione vanillae. Next base: position 1,110,029 of record JAZFAU010000270.1, read on the forward strand.
TTTAGCTTGTTTCATATTTTATATACCTAAAGGATAATCAATTGTAAGCGGATATAAAACATATAGCAGAGACTACAGTATGTAATTATGGATTTAAAATGGTGTATGAAGTGGTTAATCTTATTACCAGTGATTGTTATAAGCAGATTCAACTGTAAACAGAGTTGTGCATTACAGTGTATTATATTCTGATATTGAAATAATTTCTTATTACAAAATATACTCTGATTATAGTTAATATTGTACTTTTATTGAACTCATGAATGATGGAACTTTTTAATAACAAAAAATTAAAATACATTATAACACTATATGTTTTAGGAATTAATTTCTTTTTATTTATTAAGAAGTAATTAATAAAATAAATAGACTAGTGAGTTAGGCTTTCAACAACAAAAATTAAACACTAAAATTAAAACAAAAACACAATCAAATAATACTAATTAAATCTTAATTAAATAAGTCTTAAGGTTTCTTGTCTTTGTCTTCATCTATTTTAACAATTTCTTCAAAAGATTCTTCAAGCTCCCATTCCTTCAGAGGCACTTCAGTTAATTTATAGAATTTGCCATGTTTTCCAATGCCTGTAAAAATAATGTTAGAAATGGAGGACATTTTATTCCATTCTATATAATATATATGTAAAAATTCAAAATATTAGTTTATTGATTTTATTTTTAAAAAATTTTTCTTTGATTTTTCTAAGAAATAAGCTTTGGGTACTTTACATTTATAAAAACCCTTAAATAGATGCTATAAACGGCATACTTAGCTTATAAAAATACTGACCTCCTTGAAACTTCTTAATACCATTATTTAAATCATCTATAGCATAACCTAATAGACTCTGCATAACAGCTTCATCTCTCATACTTTCTTCACTGTTAGGGTTGAGCTGTGAATTTACAGCGGCTAATTTGTCCATCATGAGGGCATTTTGTGGAAATTTAATTATAGATTTGGCCAATTTTATTGATTCACCAAGAGCTATAATGCAAAAAGAATGTAATAATTATAATTGTAAATAAGTTACTTGTTCCATAACTAACAATGTATATATAGATTCATATTATATTTCATAATATAAATATTAATATTAATACAAAAGTTTAATTTTATGTTTACCAGTGCCAGTGGTAGTTAATTTGCAAGCTAAGCCAATAACATTGGCCTCTGCACCAGATATAGGCCGACCTGTCATTAGCAAGTCTAGGGCTCGAGAAAGACCAATTAAGGCTGTTAGACGTCTCCCTCCAAACAGACTTTGTGGTGCACCTTTAAAAACAAAATAAATTATGTAATTTTGTAAGATAATTATAATTTAATATTAAAAATTAATAAAAATAAGCATAGGACCTGACATATTACCTCTCATTACATATTCAATAATTCAATTCTCTCATTGCTACGTAGGTAATATAATAACATTTATTTACTTAATTATGCTGTTATCTGTCACTATGCCAGAAATATTAGAAATAACTAAATACATACCAAATCGTCTTCCAAGACAGCCTAACACTGCTGTGTCCTCTATAACTCGTAAATCACAAGCAAGTGCCAATTCAAATCCTTCTCCCACAGCATATCCTGTCACTGCAGCTATTGTAGGTTTATCACATAGTGGTCTTCGCAAAAGTCTTGACTATAAAGAATATAATATGAAATATGTTTCATAGAATACCAAAAAAAATTATATAAATATATTACTTACAGCAGCATCAACTAAAGTCTGGTAGCCCTTTTCTGCAACTTCATCCATATCAAATCCTGAACAAAAGCTGCCACCTTCACCATTGAACACTAGCACTTTTGCCTCATTATCTTTATCAAAAGTGTTAATAGCCTCTGCCATTTCTCTAAGGGTAGCTTCATCGAGGCTGTTGCGAGTACTTTGACGATCAATATTCAAAGTAGTGACTGCTCCATATTTTTCCACAACAATATCTATGATAGAAAATAATGATAGCTGTATATACATCAGACAAATTTTATTAGGGCTAAGGTTAACCTTAACGGTACATTCATGTAATATATAAAAGTAATTAAGTACGGATTATTATATTAAAAATTACTTACTCTTTTTAATCTCTTCAACATTCTTGGGTTCTTCTTTTTGTGCATCACTTTTAGAAGACGCAAGTCTTACAGTATTTATTCTGGTAAATGAAAAATTGCTAAATGAAACACATTTTCTAATTAAGCTTCGCATTTTTTAAAGCGTAGAAAATATTCTATTTCTATACTTTCTATAAAGTCCGGCTAAAATGTGCAGGTTATGTTTATCTTTAACAGCTATTCGAATCAATTCAGACAAAAAGGTTGAAACAAAAAATAAAGTTATTTAATATTTTTTTATTTTTAAAAAACTAAATTTAGGGGTCAATTTGTAATTAATAATGAAATATATTATTATGTATATAATTTTACTACATAATTTACATAAAGCTGAAGTATAAATACTTTGATACGTTTTATGCTCTGTGGACATAGATAGAAATACATATTATCTATATGTTACAATGTCAAAAAACAAATATCATTTTGATTTCAACACTTCGCAAATGGGCAAAGTTTTCTAGACAAATTCGCTCGCGACACGTGTACTTGTTATATTTAATTTTGTTTGTATCACGACTACCGAATGAAGTTCAAAATAGTTAGAACTCGAGTTTGTGTCTTTTACGAATAAACACTAGTATTCAGTAAATTCGCAAATATGACTGAATTTAAGGACTGGTACAATAGTGTACCCTTTTTTACTCGTTATTGGCTGACATTCACATTAGGTTTAAGTATTATTGGAAGATTTGGGATTATTAGTTATTATTACTTCATCTTGGACTATTATCCATTTATACACCAATTTCAGGTATGTTATTTTGTTATATATCTTGTTATTGCACATTATTGGATTTGAAAATCAGAAAGCTAATGTCATCTTGAAAGCTGTTTTATTTTATAAAAAAATGTTTAATATTTGAGGTCATGAATATATTGACTGAATTGTTATCTTAATTTTTATATTATAATTATGAATTGTGTGAGTATACTTATATTGAGTGGGTGTCTATTAGCTTAATTTTACAATGATAATATGTAGTTTTGCTTTCAATTATTTTTTAATCTATATTTTTGTGTAGTTTATAGATAGTATTTAATAACATAACAGCATAATGACATATTTGTTTATCATTCTTTTTTTTAAATAGAAATAAAACTAAATGATACTCAATATTTATTAAACAAATAAAAAGCTTTTGGTTTTGTATTTTTTCAAGTCTCTCATAACATAATAACAAGTCAAAGAACATAAGAGATTAATACTAGTTATATATTGCAGATATGGCGACCAATCACAGCTTTATTCTATTATCCAATAGGCCCTTCAACAGGATTTCATTTCTTGATAAACTGTTACTTCCTCTACAATTATTCACAAAGATTAGAATCTGGCATGTTTGCCGGGAAACCTGCTGATTACTTCTATATGTTGTTATTCAATTGGGTTTGCTGCGTTGCTATTGGACTTTTAGTGGGTTTACCAGTGAGTATTTTCATTAAATTTTTTAACTATGGTATATTTGTTGTAAATTTTTATTTGTATGACGCAATTGTTGATGTAAAAATAAAACATGTTAAAGTATCATAATGATAAGAATCTACCTTGCATTCCTTTTATTTGCTATGTGGGCCCAAGCCTATTACATTGTACGTCATTGGAGGGAAAGGTGTTCAGAGCACTCAAAGACCTCTCACCTCCACTGTACAAGCTTGTATCTCCCAATCTACTTCATTGTACAAGCTTGTATCTCCCAATCTACCTATCTAACCAAATTTGTCCAATGTCACCTTCAAAGTACATTCTGGATAGGCAGAGAGCTTAGACAACAATCTTAATGTGGTCTTGATGACAAAATTCTTATATCTGCAAGGTCTTTATACTCTTTCTGAAATGTATAGGAATAGTAGGTTTTTTAAAAAAGTTTTGTATCAGAACTATTGACTGTATGCTAGCTTTGTTTCTCTGATATTTTGCTTCGAACAATCTTATTACTTGATATATTACATTGAAGGACTCTACATGAAATTTTTTTGATGATGTGCACAATATTATTACAGTGCCTAAACAATTTTAATAATAGGCTGAAAGTTACTGTCCTTATCACTTTTTAACAATTCAAAATTCACTTGAGTCTGCATTTATGAATAGGCTCCCAGAATATTCATAATTTCAATGTATATTATGAAAAAAGCAAGGTGCTAGAAATGAAATGCTAGTGCTGCAGTCTAATATCAATTGCTATTGTCACAAAATAATGGTGAATTTGAAAATAACTTAAAAATTATTATCTGATTTTTCTTATACCTGACACAACTTTAGCTAACCAATGGTAAAGATTTGACGTTTAAAAAATCTGGCAAAATATCATAGTGCTAAGAGTCTCTAATAGTACCTAATACTTTACCCACTAGTGCTTAGCTGTTCCCATTTTCTGCTTACAAATGACAAATTACAATCTTTTTAATATGACAAAACATTTATTTTTCAGATTCTAATGGACCCTATGGTACTGTCTGTACTATATGTGTGGTGTCAACTCAACAAAGATGTAATTGTATCATTTTGGTTTGGCACTCGCTTCAAAGCCATGTATCTGCCGTGGGTGTTACTTGCATTTAACTTAGTTATTAGTGGAGGGTAAGTCAATAATAAATATATTATTTCTTATATAAAAATTAGTATATTATTTATGTATTATGTTAGTAACTATGAATGGTACTTCATATTGGTATATGAATTTAATGTCTTAAATATGTATTTTTAGTTAGTCTTACAGTAAATTTAAATAAAATTAATAGTACAGGTTAGTTGATAAACAAATTAAATTGCTACACCCTTAATTTTTAATGTTTATTTAAAACTATGATCTGTAGTTTTAATTATTCTTATTTGTTTAGTGGTGTTATGGAGCTCCTTGGTATCCTGATTGGTCACTTGTCATTCTTCCTTATGTTCAAATATCCACAAGAGTTTGGTGGCCCAGCGCTCTTGTCACCTCCTAATTTCATGTGAGTAAAAATTATTGTAGCCATACTTACTAATAACTATAATAATGTTTTTAAAATTATTTTAAAAAAGTGTAAATATTGTTTAAAAATTGTTGTAATTTTTAAAATCTAAATATGTTTTTTATTCTTGTATTTAGGTTTTGAGCGTATATTTGTATTTAGGTTTTAATAATACTTATTAAAACGAGCTAATTGCGTTACAGAAAACAAATCTTCCCCGAAACTCGGTATGTAGGTGGATTCGGTACCGCACCACAAACTAGGGCGCCGACGGGCGCGAGGCCTGCTGGAGGGTCAATGTTCGGACACAATTGGGGAAGAGGACAAACACTGGGAGGAAATTGAATGACCAAAAATAATAATTAATTGAGACTTGTTTATCTTTAATTTAACTTTAACTTCATTTGTCATAATTGTAATAAAAAAATTAATAAAATATTTTTGGCATTGGTTATTATACTGACATTAATGAAAAAGCGGGAATTGATTTTTCTTTTTCTTGTCTCTGATCAATATTTTTTAGGCTATGGTTGCGTTACGTTATGTCTACACTTTTTGATGTGCATTGTAAAATATATTTTAAAGTTTTTTTTCAAAATTGTGTGTTCAAATAAATAAATGAAATGTGTTTAAAGGATATGTATAGATCTAATCGTAAGGCGAAAATAGAAATGCTCAACGAAAAAGTACGGGAAAGGATTTTAGTGTGGTCTTATTAAAAATTACCGTTTTTGTCATTATGATAATATTTTACTTCCTGATATATTTTTTGTACTTCGTATTGGTGTGTTGTCTGGTTTGAAAAATAAGTGGATATTAGTTGTATATAAATAGAATATATTTTGGCGGTTTTACCACTGTTAGACAAGTTTTTGTTAATAAACTATGTTGGATAGAAAAAATAAACTTTATATTACGAACTGCTCTATTTATTTGTAAAAAAAATTGTGGCATAATAAATTTATGATATTTAAATTTTTTAGCGCAAACATATTGCTAGTAAAAGGTAAAGTTCAAAAATTTATAAACCAAATAAGTACAATTAGTTCTTAATTGTACCTACTCCAGTAAAATACGCCACTTTTTTCTAAATTACTATGACTAGGTATACTATGTAATCACAGACTATACGTTTTATTTGATGTTTTAATATATTAGGAAAATAACGGTTCAAATGGACTAAATATTTTTATTTGTCTAAAAATTATAACTATTATTTTTATGTATGATTGTACGATATTTTCATTGCATTTAAACAATTATACAAATACTAATTTGTATTTTTTAATCTAAGCTAATATTTTATTTACGTAAAGTCAAACCTGTGTAATCATTTGCCATTTTTTAAATTAATATTATTTTGGCATTGAAACTCAATAATTGTAAACTTTAATTTAAACATTACATATTAACAGAAGCATATTATTTTCCTATTTACATTAGTTTAATGTTAACAATAAAAAATAAAGGTTTACAGTATTTTATTTTGCTTAATGTCTTACCATTAAAATACAATCAACCCACATTTTAATTTGTTGCTGTTCGACTTAATCAGTCTTAATAAACGCTTTCGGCTCTTCAACTCTTACGGTGTCAAACGTTACTTGGTATGCCTATAAAAAATTGGCCTATTTTAGAATTTTTTTCTAGAACAAATAAATAGAAGGGAGTAAACTAAGCTTAACACCCCTAAGTTCAAAGATAATAGATATAGTAATTTACTTCGGTTTTTAAGCATGATTTTCATATCTAAATCAATATAAACGCAATAAATGTAGGCTTATTTCTGACTAAAGGAAGAGCTCTTTTTACGATTCCGTTCCTTAAAAGTAAAAAAGAGGACCTTATAGAAAGACGAACATAGATTACATGCGAGGTAATGTCTAATATGCAAACCTAAAGGTTATTTTGCCCTTACAAATTTACTTCCTGTTGACTCATACTACAGAGAAGGACAAAAAGTCTGCAAATTAAGTTTGTCAATAACTTTTTTTCATGATTCATTAATACGCCATAAAGTAACAGAAAATTCCTACAAAAGGTTTTTTAAATATATGCATATTGTAATCCAATGCAAGATATATTATTTAAATCAAGCTTAAGAAACGTCGTATTCAAGAATCGGACTGCTCTTATGCTTAAATTAAATATTGTATTGTGTGTATATAACTATGGTATATATTTAACTTGATTTTACATATATATTGCATTATTTCGTCGCTTCGCTATATTTTTATTCCTTTCACCCATTCCCACTGGTTGGCAGGAAGAAATCTGTTAGCGATAAGTCCACTTTTACAAGCATATTCATAAGTAAGTATCTACTAGGTTGTGTTTTTGTAAAATTAAATATAATAATTAATAAGACATATATGTACACTCATAATATCCCTAAAAATTTTGTATATTTCGTTCAGTAATTATAAAAGGGCGGCACAGAAACTCTGAATGGATAAATTTTTCCAACAGAGGTGAATTCTGTCTCCGTTATTAATCTCTACTTGTGTGAAATCTTTAACGTGGATAGTCTTCGAAGACTAGAAAAATGTCGTTTATTTCTTTCTGTGACTGAAAATCAATAGATTTTTCTTTGTAATATGGCTATCTCTATCTTGCCATCAATATGAAGAAAACGAAAGTGATCGTGGTGGGTGAATAAAGCAAAATAAATGAAAGAGTAGTATTTCCAATGGTAACATTGTTTAGGGCACATACCTTGGATACATTTAATACAGGAGGCCGCAAGCAGATCTATCTATCTTAAGAAGCTCAATAAAATATTAAAGGCTATGCAGATTCCTGCTATAGTATGATGACAGAAAAGTATCCCCTGTGCTGCTTGCCATACAAATTATTCTTTCTATATTTTATGGCTGTATATTACATCTTTGGCTACATAACAAAAATTAAAATTCAAGGGAAAGACTGCATTTGTAGAGCAAAATAGGAAAATAAAGAACTCAACACTGAATTTTAGTAAAATAAAACTAAGTATTAATTACTCAATTACTTTACTAATATAAATATCTATACATCTCAATGGTGCTTTTCTTTCTCATCATGCTTGCCATATTCCTTTTCCCAAAGAGCAATAAATTCCTTTTTCCGTTCCTCCCTGCGTTTGAAATATTCTGGGTATTGAGCCTTTTCCAGAGGATGCCAATAGTCAAGGACCCAGTCAGGGGGTGTGACTACACGCTCATGAGCTACACCTCCAACACTGGTGGCAACTGAAATTAATATACAGTATGTATTTATTTTTTTAATATCTTTTTTTTTGTGCCCAATTATATTTTATATTTGTATTAAAAACAAATTATTTTAAATATTAGCAAGTATATCTCAGATATGCAAACATAAATGTTAATATTTTTTTATTTATTGTTTTATATTTTGCAAAACATCTTAATTTAAAATATAACATTAGTTAAAATGTTTAATAATAGTTAATGATAATAATATTTTTTAAATAAAATATTAGAGCATATCTTCTATTCTCTTAAATACAAAAATAAACATTTCTATATGACACCTCTTAATTATTAATGAGTATTTATTTAATATATATACTTACATTTCTTTGGAATTGGATGTTGGGTAAGGAAAAGTTCCTCTTCTCCATCTTTAAGCAGCTTCTGTGCTAAACGAGGGTCTGCAACTTTAGCATTCTTGTCAAAACGTTCTCTAAGCAAAACAGCTTGATAACGGTAAACATGGCTGTAAATTTAAATATAATATGTCATATTAAAAATATTGTGAAATTAAAACAAATAATTCCTATTTATTACTAATTTTGACTAGTATACTTTTTTTTTATATTGCATTTAAGTTGAATTTGTTATACACTCAACTACGCAGATAAATATTATATACATAATTTCTATATATTAAAATCAAAAGACTAATAAGCTACTGAATATAATTAATTAAAAAAAATAAACCTTATAATAATATTCAAAGTAATAAATTTTCAAATTTAAGCAGTTTTTGGATAATAAAACATAACAAAATATAAAAATATCTGAAAAATAAAAGGTTATTTGTTAAAAACAATAGGTTACGTAATTTCATATTAAAGGCTTCAATATATTTTTTAAATTTAATTTACTTACCGTCTATCATAGAACGCTTCTAAATTACGTAAAGCTCTTTTATAAAGGCTGCAAACCCTTTGAGAATGAGTTTTTATTCCGAGAGGAAGGGCCATTTTCGATATTGTTTACATTTGACAGATAGCATTGACGTCTGACAACCTAGATTTACAAATTACCAGTTCAATCTCAGATACATATACCAAATTAAAAATTACACAGTAAATTTGAGTTTATATCTAGATAGACTTATGTATAGTAGTATGTAATTTTATGTTTATAGTTTTACACTAGGGCTACTTATTAAGCTATGAGCATAGATAAAACCTTTTAAATAAAATTATTAGTACATTTTTTATTTAATAAGTTTGAAAATGTGATTAGATACAAAAAAGAACCAAGAAAGTTAACGTTTATGTCAAAAATGTTCTATATTAATACAAAAATAAAACCATGTCGAAATATAAATAACGCATTACCTTAAAACAGAATATACATAATCTCATATAATATTATATTTGTAGTAGTACTACATTGGATAATAAAATTCACTTAAGTAAATATAAATTACAAAAGAAATGAATAATTAAAAAAGTATGTTATATTAAAAAAATGTGCTTTAGACTGTGTAAATTAGAATTCTACTTATTTTATTTATTCCTGTTATTTTTTATCATAAAATTTATTAACACTTAATATTATCGCTATATTATGGTATTTAGATGTAAGTAAGAAGGTAAAAGTGAGGTTCATAGCAATGAAGCTTGGATATTTTAGTTGTGGAATTTTAAACATGCCTATCATCAGTCGTACGCCGGACCGAAACAAGCAATATACGGTATGACCAAAGCTCAAAAAAAGCTCTGGAATAGCGATGGACGTAGGTTCAATTAAAATCTGATTTTAGTGAATTCTTTTCATTTCTTAACTCTGGTACACAAAATAGGATATTTAATTTCAACTCTCAACTAATAAAACACAATTTTTTACATTACAATACAAACACATTATATTTATTATTTTATTCGTATTATTTTTATTAATTATAGTAATATTTAATAGCGTACATAAGCTCAACTTCACGCTCTATCCCTAGCGGGGATATTTATGTACTTTAACTAGAGTCTGTTTTATGCTAATATTATAGAAACACTTAAAACTGTAAACCTTGAATCGAAACTCCAGCTTATTTGTTACGAGGTCAGAGATGTGTTTAGTGCGAGATGCAATCTCCAAGTAATTATGTATATTCAAAATTTAAAAAACGTCTCGGTTTTTCAATAGATTCGTTAAACAACAAAGTTAGAGGAATATAATTAATACATTTCATAATACCATTGTAGTATATTATGATATGTATAATTTATGGGGTACTGCGTTTTAAAACACTCAAAATAATGCAATGGATATATAGTACTAAAAAATTTTTAAAATATATTATATTATCTAGGTTCTTAAAATATATTAAAAAATATGTACTAAACAGGATTTAAGATTTTGTAAATTGAACCTGGTTTATTTTATGATAAACAAGCTCCGCTAGATAGTTTCTGATAGATAAAAACAGTGTAAATATTTATAATATTTCTTTATATAGATTCCACTGACAAGTAAGACAAGTAAAAAGCTATTTACAAATTGTGTCACTATTACTTGCATTTAATGTAAAAAAGGCTTGAATAAGAATGGAGAATGACAAATAATAATAAATATAGGTGACGAATTTCACTTTTTAATATCGATTCGAAAACAAAAATACCATAACGTTACGTTATAAAATGCAAACCAAAACGTACTCGATTGTATTGAGGTCGAAGAAAGTTAGAAAAAAGGACGGACAGACAGATGCTAGAACCGGTCTTCTGTAAAGTTACACTTCTATATGGAATGTTCAAATATTTTCATTTTAATAAACCAATTAAAACTGTATATAAATAAGTATTTAATAGTAGAGCTTATTGTTATAATTTTTTCAGTTTCCTTAGAAAGTATGAGCTAGCTCACCTGACATAGTGGTGGCGACCTACTCTTCCTACGCGTCAGTGTTGAACCGACACTCGCAGCGGTGGTACCATTACCATCGTTGAATTATAGATCAAGTTACTTAAATCATTTATTATCTTATTTATAATATTTACAGTGAACTTGTGTAGATTTTGGATTTTTGCAATCAGATCGAGATTTGTGTGGTCTTTTGTTTTTGGTAAGTGTTAAAAAATATTATTTAACTACTTTTATTTAAAATAAACAATTAAATAATAAAATATATATTATATAATTTATAGGTACATTTTTATTTTTTATATATCTAAGTGGTTTTCTTTTAAATATTGAATATTGTTAATGAGCTTATTATCTCCTAACGAGATTTAAGTATTTAATTACACCTGTGCCTTCCTAGCAAACTTTACATCGACTCCTATTCAACAAATATAGAGTGATTGGTAATAATATTAGTATTTATAATATATTATTGTGATAAATTACTTTGTACATAAAGATATGAAGTACATTTGTTTTATTAGGACGTGATGATAAATTCCATTAATAATATACATTTATGCTATAACTCTACAACTAATGCCAAATCAAGGCAATATTACTTATTTACACTTATTTACATATTTCATTAGATTTAACAAAAGACGTAAATACCTACAAAAGTAATATAACTTTCAAAGAAATTTAAAATATGAAATTATGAAATTATGGTTTTATTTGTAGTAAAATTTTTCTTGCAGTGTATTTAGAATGTAACGTTGTCCATTTCGACTTTTCTCCAAACACAAAATTTCTAATCGGTGTCGATTTCATTTAAAATGTGCTGTTGAAAGCATAAAAACAGCTTCCGCTCCATATCACAATAAGTGAAGAAGTGCGGTTGCTTTAAGATAAAAAATATTTTCTTTTATTTAACACGCCACGTTATGTGGGACAGGCAGTGGCGATCACAGGATGTTTATTTTTTTATCCCGCGCTTTATCCCGCATGAAGCAGGGTAGACGGAGAAGCAATCGTAGGAACCTAGTGTTAAGACACTCCTTTCGTTGCTTTGTACATTCGAGGCAAACCAAAATGAAAACGAAATAATCCATAGTCCCCAAGTGGGGATTGAACCTACAAAATGTCGCACCAATGTCTTCTGCATCTTGCTGATGACGACGGCCCTCGATGGTTGTTTCAAGGATAATATAAATAATTACATTGTTTATATTAGTAGAATTAAAACCTATATTAATTAATTTATTAATGCAATTTCTTACACTCATTACCAGACAAATCACGGCGTTGAATTCCGACACTGTTTCGAAAAATACTCAATTTCTCGAGAATTGTGTGGAAAGTGGAGAACGGAGCAACATTGTTGGTTCCTGTCTACCTTGCCACTTGCAGGTTAACGTGAAGCAATATATAAAATATAACCGTTTATCTTTATCGTTTATAAAATATAACTTCTGTTTTTGCAAAATATATTAAAAGCATAAAGCTTCATTTAAATTTTAAAGGAGGAAGCGAAGGTAGGCATTTGTTTGTAATAATTTTGTTTGGTACCTAAGCTAAACTCGAACAGTTACTTAATTTCCTACTTCCTAGGTCATAAGTTGTATAATTTAATTTTAAAGTGAAAGTCAAAGTTAAAAACCCTTGCCTTTACAGTGCAATTACCTCAGTTTCCGAATCCAAGGCTCTTCTTATATATCGGAATTGATAATGTTGTGAAACAGGATACGAGTGCGAAGGTCTTAAAGCTTTACTTAAAATAATTTAAAAGTAATATTCAACATTTGGTCTCAAAAAATCTTCACTTTTGACGCTTTTGTTGCTTTACTTGGTATTAACTTTTGTTAATGTTAATACCAAGACGGGGACGGAGTAAGCAGGGACTAAGCAACGGAGGGTCTTATCACTAGGTTCCCACGGTCCCTGCAGTTCCCTCTGCCTACCCTGCCACGTACGGGATAAAGCGTAAAGCTAAAAAAAAAACTTTTGTTAATAATCCATTTAGTCAAAAACTAGAATTTAAGTGTCATAAATAAGTGGGTAAATATTTACGTAAAAGTATGACAATTTAAAATAATAATTTAGTAACTAGGTCTGACCGAAAGCCGAGATAAAGTCGAAAGTGAAACTTAAGTTTCATTATGACCAAACATGATTTTATTATGAGAAGTAGGTTGCAATAATAATATAAAACGACTTAATAAAATGTACCGACTTACTACTGTCTGTCTGAAATTAGTTATCATAATATTAGTTAGGTACTGTTCTTTGAAAGTTTTTACTGGGTTTTTCCACTGTTGACATTATTCTTCGAAGGTTGCCAGTATTACTTGTAAACAAAAATAGCAAAAAATCAATACCTCGTAAAAAAGTAGATCGCCATGAGTATTGAGAGATTTCGCTTGTACACATAATGTCTATTTTGAAGTGAAGGGATCTAATGTACTACTTAATTTTTCACAGTTCTTATATCACACTTTGTTCGACAAAGCAAGAAAAACTGTGTTATACTTACCTTCACATTGTTTTACGCTGTAGGTATATCACAAAAATAAGAGTAGGCAGAGTAAACTCATGATCAGGACAGTCCATTCTCCACGTCTCTATCTATGTCTATGGCTTTCTGTCTCTCTGCTTTTTGTTATATTATTTTTGTCATGACTACTAACAAATTTACCTAATTCTAAGATTTCTATATAGCCTGAAACAAGGCGGTAGATAAAAGCATATTTGAAGTATTTCTTTACATGATACTTGTCTATACTATCATGATCTTGAGTTAGGACGACGAAAAAAGATGATTGAGAAAAGAAAGAAAAGTTTTAAGCACCAACTTTTTTCATTTCATAAACGTAAAATGTCATACTATAAAAATCTTTTTAATCCGTCAGCCTCTGCCACTGTCATAACTTACTACCTTCGTAATTAAATTGTCACTCGTTTAGGAGCATTGGATTTCATGGCACCTATGTACATCTTTACATTAATGTGTACGTGCTAATTGCTTTATACTATTTTGACCTTTATTATTTTAACGTTACATGTTAAGTTGGCTTGTGTATTATTGTACCTAGATTACAACAGCATCTGGTATCATTTATTAGCTACTTGTCAAGGCTTGTACTGTTTGTTTTTGTATTCGTATTTGCACATATTTCAATTAGTATGCTATATGCTAATATAAATAATATGTTCGTTTCGTTTAAAAATATTATAATCCTTTAATACCACATATATCGATAGATTTAACATTTTTACATTGATTATTTCTAATATATACTGTCGAAGTATTGTTAACTAATGCCTAATGTAATAATTAATAGATTTTGGTAAAAATTTCTAAGTAAGGTATGTATATATGACAAAAACTAATCATCACAATATAGTACAGTTGAGGACCGTCGTGGCGCAGTGGCGTAAGCGTCTGCCTGTGAACGCAACGGTTTGTGGGTTTGATTCCCACTCGGGGAAGATGGATTTTTCTATTTCCATTTTCTTCGCTCTGGAAACTAGGCAAAGCGCGGTGTTGAGTTTCGCCACTAAACATGCAATGACTCGAAAAAGGATGAAAGCAGCAACGGAGTCTCTTAACACTAGGTTCGTATGGTTCCTGCAGGTGCAGTTCCCTCTGCCCTGCCATGTGCGGGATAAAGCGTAAGCTCCAAAAAACTTAATACAGTATTATATTATTTGTAATTATTTAATACAAAATGTCCGTAAAATTTGCTAATTTACAATTTATACATCCTGTTGATCGACACTAAGAAGATTCGAAAATCTCGATATGCTAGGTTGGCTAGCACTTGACCGGTTTCTAATTTAAAGGTGGATAGGTAAAAGAGCGTGGTAACCGGATTATACACTGGCTTTTTTAATTTTCATAAATTTTGTGTCATTTGCATGACAATATAACTAAGTAGTCTATACTATTTTAAACGAGTGTTTGAGATATAGGCAGACATATACATACATACAACCATACATAGCATACTGATTAAAATTGAATATACAATAATAATTAATAATAAGCGTTACATATGTTGTTAAATTTATAACATCACAATTGTTATTAAATTTTATGAAGAATTTCAGGAAAGTAAATACAATCGTGTTTTTAGTCTTTTAAAAAAAACTCCAGTACCAAAATCTGTCTGGAGGAAAAGAGATCTATCTAAAGATATAAAAACTGTTTATTTCCAATACTATTACGTAATAAGTTAATAAATAATAAACAAATGTTCTGATTTACATTTATATTATAACAAATACATGGTAGACAAGTTCATGAGATGAAATTTTCGGACTTATAAAGAACTTTAAATCTTATTTTAAATCTAAAAAACTTGTTTTATACTTAATCTAAGGACCGTCTGCCTGTAACGCGACGGTTACTGGGTTCGATTCATTTTCTTCGCTCTGGCAAAAAGGCAAAGCGCGGCGTTGAGTTCCGCCACTCAACACGCAATGCCCCGAAAACGGCGGAAAAGTGGGGATGGAGTAAGCAGGGACTAAGTAACGGAGTGTCTTAACACTAGGTTCTTATGGTTCCTGCAGTTCCCTCTGCCTACCCTGCCCTGTGCGGGATAAAGCGTGAAGCTGAAAAAAAAAAAAAACTTAATCTAATATTGGACTCCACCCAATTCGATTTGTCAATACATAATTTGAAAACGGATGGCGTAGTCTTTTTTTTTTGTTATTTAAGTAAATTATGAAATAAATAGAAAAGCAAATTTAAGTTGTTATTTTTCTTTATAGAACATACACATTATTTTATAGAAATACTATGTAATGTTATCGTGTAAGTAAATATAAATCTTGTTTGACTAGATTCAATAGAGAAATGGGTCAACGTCGTTTCCGCCTAGATGTGATACAACGTGTTCAATACACTGGTCCCCTGTTCTGCTTGTTCTAGACAAAAAGATATATCGTGGAACATTTCTTACACTATCTAAACAAAGATAAAATTTGAATTTAAATTTAAAAACCATATATAGTTGTAAATAATTCGTTGATTTTTTCGTTCTTCACACTCGCAATGTCTATCATTGTTAGTGCTAATTGAACACTTCACTTCGCTAATATTTTATATTTCTTAATATTATCATGTTAGTGTCAACTAAAAGATATGTATTAGATTCGTAAATTGAACGCAGCCGTTTATTTGTGCTGTAATATCTTTATTTTCTCTTTTTTTGTACTGTTAGTTTGATTATAAGTAATTAAAACCTATGTTTATTTTTTTATTTTGAACGAAAAAATGCCTCAGGCTTCTTAGTTTGAAAGCCAAATTTTTATTTGTATTTGGTATATGAATAAAAATTACAATCACATTATGTTTAGACATTGTTAAAACTTTAGTTAGTGTGTTAACTAGAACGTAACAGATTGTCGTTTGAGTTTTATGCGTTAACCGTGAAATTTTATACGTTAGCAAATTTACTAAGTAATCATATTTAACGTTTTGCTTAATTTTGTCTCTGCAAAATGCCTTTATAATCATTCTGAGTCTGTGCTTATTATTTTTTTAATTTTATTTAAAATTAAAAAAAAAAATATATTCTCTTCTAAAGTTTCCATTGTATGTAAACTTTTTATTCTGATAATTCTAAAAGAAAAAAGTAACATAAAAAAGCTATATATAGAACTATGCCATTAAAATGCGCAATGTTTACCATAATTGTAACTAGTGTAGATGCCAACACAAATACATAAACGTGTGAAATTTTTAAATTGAGTAATTATTTGCTACGCCGACTTGTTACAACTACACAACTTAAAAATGAATTAGAAATCTTTTATCTGTATCTATGTTTACTTTATTATAGAGCACTATACAAGTTGTGAAAAAAAAACTATAGTTATTTATGATCAAACTAGTAGAACACTATCGGCCACTCGCCTTTATAACATGACAACGGCTTATGTAAATTTTTTGAATTTTCATAAAGTTTTCCTTAGTTTAGTTGTTTTAGCGTTATTTGAAGTATTAAAAGACGCTCGACATTATTCATTATTAATGACTTCAAGAAACTGACACTTATGACTGATGAGCCTACTTGACTCACACGTTTAATAATAATACGAACCTAGTATGAGTTCATCATTATCCTATCTTCATCAGTTAAGACGACTTTTTGTGTTTTTTTTTATTTTCACATATCTCTTCCAGCTTACTGATGCATGGAAATAAAATAAAACGCATGACGTCTGGTGATTTAGTTGTTACTTATTTTGAAGATTGACGTTGCTTGATATGTGCTGGGACCTACCACTGGGCTTTCTCTAATTAGACTGATAAAATAATTTTATTAATATATTATATTTTTGGCTAGTTGAGTATAGTATCATCGCTTAAAGCCGTTATTCTATCATAGCAATTACATTATGTCTGTGTCGGTCATCCGTCAGCATGGAATTTTAAACGTTTTGTCTGTGTCTGTTTCTAAAAGTGTTTATATATTATAATTTACATAACTTATGTAATGTAATGTAACATTACAGTACAAAAAATAGGTGTTATTTGTGAACGCATTTAAAAATATGAATGGTGGTATGTGTATAAAAAATATCAATAAATTTAAATTACTAATAAACGAGTGTCAAACTAGTTATATTCTATAAAGTATTTCGGTAACTTGTTTTTTTTTTAGGGTTATTTACCTCTAAAGATAAAGCATAGCCTTGTTAGATAGTTAGGATTTCGTGCTGACTAATAACTTAAAAGTAATAAAAATATTTATATCTGTCTGACAAAACTCTTAGAAGACAGATTTTTTAATAAATGCATGCAAGCAATCGTGTGCGTTATAGTGTTAGCAGTTGGATCAAAATATATTGATTAAGTTAGTATAGATAGGTATAGTAGTTAGGTAGTTAGTTAGTTACGTGTCGTACTTTTACAATATGTAATAATTAATATGTGTATGTGTATCACAGAAAAAGAAACGTTACGAATTTTCACAAATTAAAAGTTGTCTTGTAGATACAACTTTTATTAGGTGTACTCTTGACTTATAATTTTAAAATCTGTATGCAATTCTTAGTGTGCTAATCCGAATAAACGCCTAACTTAAGTAAGCGCCGATTCCGATTAAGCGCCTAACTTATTAGGCGCTTAATCGGATTAGCACACTGAGAATTGAGAGAGAAGAGAGTTATATGTATTTAAACTTAACTAAGTTTTACAAATATAGGTATAAATCTAAAAATATAGTAAAAAAAACGCCTTCAGAATTTGACTTTCGCTTAGGTTCTTTAGCTCTAAATAGATAATTAAATTTACGTATATATTCACATAGCTTATGTAGAAGTTGTTTATACACATATCTATTTTGAAAAATAACAGATTGCAGCTACAAGTAAGTGCATAACGGAATGAATCACCGTTCGCCCTCATTCTACATCGATGGCGCAGACTTTCCCCGCTATAATACGACCAAAATCAAGTATTACACGCTTCTAGGTCCAATAAATCTTATTTTTCTTTATTATAGTAATTCAAAAGAATACTGTTGTCCGAAGGTAACGATGTTGTGAAATATTTATAGATAGGCATAGACAGGTTTAGTATTGTATTGCTTTTAGTTTTAGAATTAATTCGAATGTAACATAACAAAAAACTGAGGAACGTTGTGGCGTACAAGCAAATGTAAACGCGACGGTTTAATAAAAAAAAAAAATAAAAATAAAAATAAACTTTATTGACTTAAGCATTACATTATAAACAAGTTGCAAGGGCCCCTGTACTAGGTGCAAACCCGTATTACTGGGTGCCCCGCTCATCCACCAAGACAACTAGAAAGTCAACAATGACTTTGTTACACAAATTTATACTTAGTAATATTTTAATATAAAAAAAAGTGAACAATTTTACAACTAAGTGTGTGTGTGTGCGAGCGTGTGTGTGTGTGTGTGTATATGTGTGTGTGTGTGTGTGTGTGTGTGTGTATGTGTGTGTATGTGTGTGTGTGCACTTAAACATATATAATTTTATTATAATTGTGAAAAGTTTAGATTACTTATTAATTTTTCAGTTTCATCATAATTATACGTGAGTAATGTTTCAGTTAAAACACTCTTTACTTTGGTCTTTGTCAGTCTATAGAAGTCAAGTCTACTGTTTAGTTTATTATATAGGTATGACGATTGATAATTGTACTGCATTTTCTTAAATTTTGTTTTACTAGTAGGAATAGGACAGACATATTTACGTCTACGGTTTTGAGTATGAGTGGGAACAAAAGGTAAATGTTGATGGATTTTAAGTATACAATTTAATATATATATTTGACGAGTAGTCAGTAATTTGTACTCATTGTGTAAATCAAACGTTGGAAAAAGGTACGGTTTGAAAAACATTACTTTTATGAGAGACCTCTGCGCCCTTTCTAAAGTTATTAAATGCGTTTTAGCCGCACCTCCCCATACAGGGATACAGTAGCTCAATATAGATTGGGCTAGTGCTTTGTAGGTGGTAATAAGAGTGGCCTCGCTTGCAACGTGTCTAAGTTTTTTGAAAATCCAAGTCATTTTTCTTATCTTGTCAACGATACTCTCAATATGAGGTCTCCAGGTGAGATGCTGGTCAATAATTACACCAAGATATTTTAACTTATCTGTTTTCAATATGTTATCACAAGAGCAAGTGTTAAAATTAGGATAATTACAGTTATGAACTTTCAGATTAAAGTGGGAGTCGGGTTGTGTAGTTTTTCGGATTGAAAAAGTTATATATTTAGTTTTACTTATATTTAGTGTTAAAAGGTTGGACCTTAACCAGCAAGAAATTCGATGAATTCCCGACTCAGCCATAGAATGAAGCTCGTCCCAAGATTTTGCATTGAAGATGAGGGCAGTATCATCAGCGTACGTGTATATTTTACAGTTTTGAACGTTATAATTACAGAGATCGTTTACATATATTAGGAACAGGGTAGGTCCTAAAACGCTTCCCTGTGGAACACCATAACTGACACTTGAGGGCTGGCTCACATATTCATTCAACTTTAATATTTGCTGACGGTCGGTTAAGTAGTCTGAGAGAAGTGCATGTGGCAATCCTCTTATACCAAAATTATCTAACTTTTCAAGAAGGATGGGAATGGACACGGTGTCGAAAGCTTTGGCCAAGTCAAGGAACACTCCAGCGCATTTGTTACCAGAATCCAATTGATTGCTTATTTCGTTCGTTAGTGCTAGAACTGCGTCTTCAGTGGAAATGCTATTTCTAAAGCCAAATTGGTTTGAAGACAGCAGATTATTATTGGTGAGATATTGTTTTAGGCGATTGTTAATTAATTTTTCAAAAATTTTAGCTAGTACGGAAATTACAGAAATCGGCCTGTAGCTATCGACATCACTCCCATCCCCACTCTTATATATTGGAGTTACAATAGCCTGTTTGAAAGGTTTAGGAAAACAACCATTTGTGAAACAAAGATTATAGATGTGGCACAAGATTGGTATAAGAGTGTGCCTGGCCATTTTAATAAATGAAGTAGGAATATTGTCCCACCCAGGAGCAGAGTTACTAGAAAGACTATTTATAATCGTATCTACTTCATTAGGGTCGGTATGGAGAAGAACAAAGGAGTTTTTATAAGTGAATGTTACTGACTTACTACTGTGAGAAGAGGGCGGGGTCGAAGCTTTAAGTTTTTTAGCCAAATTCCCACCCATATTAGAAAAATGTTCATTGACAAGGTTAGCCGATTGTACAGGGGATGTCGAAAGATTGATAAGTTTATGTATATGCTCAGTTTTATTCTTACAAATATAACATATTGATTTAATAGATTTCCAAAGTGTTTTAGAATTTTGAGCGCTTTCCAGTTTATTTTTTTCATAGCTTGTTTTTAGTTTTATAACGAGTTTATGACAAAAATTTCTATACCGAGTGTAAGTTATTTTTAATATCTGATTATCAGGATTCCTTTTTAGTTTTAAATGGAGTTTATCACGTGTCCTAAGGCAACGCAAAACACCAGGGGTCATCCAAGGCTGTAGGTGACGTTTTCTGTTAGGTATCGTAATTGTTCTTTTGTTATTATTAAATGCTACGGTTATTCTACTTGTCAACGTTTTGGTAGCGATTGTCGGATCCTCAATAGTCAATATATCCGAAAGTTTGTTTTTTATATCATTAAATGCTGATATGTAATCAATAATAACTTTTGTTTTAAATAAAACTTGGTTTTGCTTGTATGATAGATTTAAAAGAACCGTTGAATGATCAGTAGGAGCGTTATTAAGTACAATTGATTTGGCAGATTTGGTAGTTTTCAGCATCATATGATCATAACACATTTTGTGGCGAGTAGGTAACCTATGAGCTGGTAAAATTCCGTGAAACGCGAGTGTATTTAAATAATTAGGGCAGCTTGGGTCAATACTATCATGTTTAATGTCTATATTAATATCGCCCGTTAGAATAATGTTCTTGAAATTATCGAATCGCTGAAGTAAAGTTTGAAGTGAAAAAATAAAGTCATCCGTATTTCTTATAGAAGGTGTACGATATATACCTATTATTACCGTGTCCGGAAGCGTTAGCACTAGACAAGAAGAATTTTTTATACAAGGTTCCGATACGTTACAATTTAGATTCTTATTTACATACATGATTACTCCATCACAGCGGTTTAAAATATTTTTGGTAAAATACGAGTTATAATTGCTATTTAGAGTAGGTATAGGTTTATCATTCGATAAATGACACTCTGTCATAACAAGTATATCACATTCAATTTTTAATGATTTTAGTGTTACTAGAAAAGTGTCGAAATTTTTATAAATACTCCTTATATTTTGTGTCAGGATAGTGAGGTGATTAGTTTTAATAATATGGTTATAACATTCGTCAGGGTTACACGTTAAAGCCTGGGCAATTTGAAAATTGTCTATATCTGTACTTGTTTGCAGCGTGTTATCCATTATTATATAAGGTTGTATTGTCAAACAATAAATAACATTGATGAGAGATTTGTAAATTTAAGCTTACAGTTAATTGAATATAGCACGTATAATATATGGAAAGTAACACAAGGAATCCAATAAAATCTAAATAACTTTCACATAACAAACTTATTAAAACGAAATAGGTGTGTAGCATTGTAGTATGAGTGTGTGAACGACTTGAGTAGTTGCATTTATGATGTGCATAGTGATACGAGTTAGTGTACATGAGTAGTATTTGTAATATTAAGTGTGTAATTAAACTTACAATTATTTTGGAATAGGAAAGTACGGTAGAGTATATATAAGAAAGTAAGTAAGTTTCTAGCGTAACTAGTCATTTGTTAGATTCATACATACTCCTAATTTGTGATTCACTTATAATTTTTATAATTGGAGAGTTTTCATCCTTCCTCACTAACACATCACCAATGGCTGTCCAGCAAAAAGTATAATTGTTTGTTCTGCTGAATTCTCTGGCTAAGAAAAACAATCTATTACCCTTTTGGGTTAGGTGATCTGATAGAAAAACCGGTGAATTGTGGCTCGTTAACCCCAAATGTTGTGCATTTAGCTTATTAGTTTTGTTTTGATTGTTATACTTTTTAGTGGCTTTCATTATATTCGTTTTCTGTATGTATGAACACAGTTCCAGAATTATAGGTTTTTTATCTCCTTTGTTGGACGATCTATAGATATCTTTGATGTCATTTGATTCGAGTTTAATATTCAGGGTATTCGATAATTTGGTAACCATATCGATAAGCGAGGTTTTTGTTTCACCGTTTCATTTGGGAACATTTTTAATCTCTAGTGAGCATTTACGTTGGGATTTTTGTAAACCTTCAATTTGGTTTTCTAAGATTTGTATGTATTCTTTATCCTTCTGTTTTTCGCGTTCCAAAATTTCCATTGCTTTTCTCATATCTTCGTATTGGGAGGACAAAAACGACAGTGAATCTTCAATAATTTTTAAGGAAGCCGTGAGTTGCGCCCTTTCTCTATTCTGTTCGCTCATCCAAGAAGATAACATATCCTTAATGTCGTTCTTAAACTCAGAAAATTCAAAAAGAATCTCTTCTGAGCGCTTACGCTTTATACGGGTGTTTACAAAACTAGTCTTCGGTGTAAATTCTTCGCTAACTTCGATCTGACGTAAATTAGATTCGGAACTAGACTTTTCAGGAGTTCGTAACATTTTATTATAGGTTACTTATGTAGCGTTGACGTTAGGCACTCGCAAAGTACCAGGACCGCAGAGGACTATGGTAGTAGCTTGCGTTAACAATATGTAGGGAAGGTCCGAGTACCAGGCGCAACCGCCCACAGTGTTGATGATTGGTCACTGGGCGGGTCTAACTAACACTCACCACTTCTTGGGCGGAGTAAGGAGGAGGGGCTAGTTGACAAGGATGGCTTCTTACCAGGCTGACAGTACTCCTGCGCAACCGTTAATAACTTATATGAACTCCTGCGCAATTATGTGCTCCTAATATTTTAACGGAATTTTTGAACACTTTTTAATAAAAATATATTTAAATAAAAATCAAAAAACACACGGTATGCACGTCTACACTCGGCAGTGGTCCGGGGGGAAGAGGTTTGTGGGTTTGATTCTCGCTTGGAAAAGATAGACCTTTTATTTCCAATTTCTTCGCTGTGCCAACTTATTGAGGCGTAGTGTTGAGCTCAACTACTCAATACACAATGCTTCAAAAAGGCGGAAAGCGAGGAACAGAGTATCTTATAGCTGTGTTCCTATGGTTCCTGCAGCTCGCCCAACCTATCTGACTGTATGCGGGAGAGAGAAAAACAAATATTAACGTATTTTTTTGTCATTCATATTGTCACTATAAGCCTTTTGAGTTTGAAATTAGGAAATTAGGAAAAGAATTAAGATATATTTAGATTAACTTATAAACTAGACTAAGTTATAGTCTAACTATATCTTAATATTTTTAATATTACTATAATAACTAGTATTATACTCTATGGAATGATACAATTTTAATTCATCAAAATGAAATGAAATAAAATCTTTATAATACTACTACTGATAACAAACATGTATCTTTAAAATTATATTCTATAAATGATAGCTTAGATATATAGGTATATATATACTAGTATACCTATATACTATGTTATATAATACAGTAGCGGCGAGTATAATACTTTTAAAAGTACGCTTGTGGCGAAAAAATGTAAGAAAAATAAGTTTAATCTAATTAAACCAAGATAATTTAATTATTGAGTTTGCTTTCTTTAAGATTACCAAAAAGTAAAGGACGAAGTCCCATCGGTAGATAATAATATCATAATCTTAAGTAATATATACTCCACCGTGACGCGGTGCTACATTTGTTATTATTGTGTGATGCTTGTGAATTCGGTCTCCCTTATATAAATTTATATTTATTTCCCATTATCATTGAATTATTTTTCGTTTCTTTGGTTATATTCGGGATATGCCTTGAAGTCGAAAAACTATAAATGTCTGTTAATATTGTTGTATCACTATAATAAAAAAGTAATACAATTGTCTTAATTGAAATTTTTGGACGAATGTAAGTCGTGCTGGTAATCAACACCTTAACAATTGAACTGAAACATAGAGCAGCTATGTACCGTTCGTTCTTTAATTATGTTAAATACAGAATCTGCTGAGTAACATATAGATCAGTATCAGAAAATAATCCAATATTCTACATATAAGACTGCTACATATTGACGTTTATACTATTCATGGTGTAATAATAGAGATGCCAGACTAGAAGTTGTTATACGAGCGTCCTCAATTTCTCATATAAATCGTTACTCAATTCGCCTTGAACTGTCGTGGTAATCGAAAGAAAAAGTTACAAAATATTGTCAAGTGACGCAAAATTTTTAACTGTTTCGAAATTAATTTTAATTATAAATTATTGATCATTAAAAAGAATATGTTCGTCATATGATTTTAAAATTTTGAATTGATCTCATATTTTGGAGTCAGTCTGTCAGTCAAACTAGAAAACAGAAATTTCTTAAAACTTAATTCTAGGTTCCTTTAGCGTGGCATGCCATAAGGAGTAAAAAACTAAAAATTATTTAATTTATTTTTTTAAAAACCAATATTAGGGCCGTGTTTATTACTTTATGATGCCTACACAAACACCTAAAACAAAAAGCTACCGCAAGGTAGCTTTTTGTATTGGGCTTGTGTTTTTTTTATCTAATATATGTGTACATCCCACATGGTGATCAGTATAGTGTACCAAAGTTTGTCAGAAATACAAATAAACAGGTATACATTGGACCGACATATAGTTGTTCGCTAGATTCGCGCCAGTTCTAAGCAATATTTAATAAAAAAAATAAAACATTAGAAAGGACTCAATGACGTTATATATCGCTGAATTCTAAAAATATGTAAAAAGACATAGATATATATATACAAATGTACTAGAAGATAACATTGCATTATCCACTAGTTACACGACAAGGATTAGAAAGGCTTACAATACTATTAATGTTTGACGCTGCACATAAATCAGGTTTCTGTAACAGGTGAGATCTTCCACTTTGAGACAGAACACGAATAAATCTTCTTAAGCTATTCCTTCCTGGTACGTTGTATATTGTTACCGAGTAGAAATAATGTATTTTGATACCAAACACAAATAAAATGAAGTAATTAATGAACATTTATACTAAAATACATACTCTGGCTGGACTTTTATAGTAAACTTTGGCTAATAAGTTTTGCCTCACGTTATCTGAGTAAAGGGACTAACTTTTATCCCTTCATTTGGATGTTAATTTCAACCTATTATTAATTTCGTCTTCTAAACATGTGTCAGTCAAATGTATTAACAAGTAACATAGTAACATGTTATGTTAGATGACCGTCGTGGCGCAGAGGCTTAGGTTCGGTCTGTAGGCGCGACTGTTTGTGGGTTCGATTCCCAATCGGGGAAGATGTATTTTTCTATTTCCATGTTCTTCGCTCTGAAAACTAGGCAAGTGCGGCGTTGAGTTCCGCCACTCAACTCGCAATACCTCGAAAATGGCGAAAAGCGGGGACGGAAAAAACAGGAACTAAGCAACGGAGTGTCTTAACACTACGCTCATATGGTTCCTGCAGTTCCCTCTGCCTAGCCTGCAATGTGCGGGATAAAGCGTGAAGCTAAAAAAAAAATAAAAAACAAATAACATGTTATATTTCATATGAATTAGATAGATCTCTTGTCTCTTAATTTTAATATGGAATTGATATCAAAAATAAATACAAAAGGAACATAGTTGACAATAAAACCGTTTTATACTGTTAATAAAAATTATAATGATACTTTTTTATATAAAGTGACCATATTCAGCTTCAGAATATAACCTTCGATAACTTTATTTTGTTCTTGTCTTCTTGATTATATTTCAAGTTAGTAAAGTATTATAATGTAATGGAATGCCTTGCTTCCTAGAAAGCCCATTTAAATTTATTGAAGCGACGTGAAGTTCGTTTAATACTTTAATCGAGTAAACAT
Organism: Dione vanillae; assembly: GCA_037178615.1. Lineage (NCBI taxonomy): Eukaryota > Metazoa > Arthropoda > Insecta > Lepidoptera > Nymphalidae > Dione > Dione vanillae. The sequence continues at coordinate 1,136,673 of JAZFAU010000270.1, forward strand.
CTACGTGACAGTATAATCAGCACGCATCGAATGTCACTAAAGTCACTGAGGATTGATTAAATATTTTCTTACAAAAAATACACAGTTCTGCCTTCATTTTATAATAAAAAAATTATTCGGCATAGTCTGATATACATTTTAGACCAAATACATTTTCACAGTTAATTATGACGTCAACATTTTATATATATTTTTATGGTTTCACGCTGCATGCTGCATATAGTAGGATACGCAAGAAGACAAAACAGGCAGTTTCCCTCTTCCTGCCTTTCGAGATATTGCGTGTTGAGTGGTGGGACAATTTGAGTCCCACCACTCTACTGCTTTGTCCCTATACCAGAGAAATGATAATAATTATTTCTCCCCAAATAAGAATCGAACCAACAACCCGTTGCACTTATTAGACGCTATGCGACTGCGCCACGACGGCATAGAATTTTTCTAACATTGTCGAATTATAGCTAAAGTTAAAATCTTTAAATACAAAATTGTTTAAAACAAGCGACACAGTCATTTATTACGTACGTAATGTTTAACAAGTGACCATCATTACGTAGCGAATAATTCTCCTTTTTCCGGGTACATTAACCGTAAATTGTTTATTGTAATAGAGCCTTTAACACGTTTAATAGCTACCAATATAGCCCGAAAGCTATTATACATTGATTGATTTATTGAACTTATTGTTTTGCGACATTTTATTGTTTTACAAGGCTTGTTGACGTACGTTTTTTTTATTAATCAACTATAATATAGTTTTTAAGTTTTTTAAATCGATATAATCGTAGCATAGATTAAAATTATTTGGATACTTTAATTATTTTTTTGTTTTATGTAAACCAAGAAAATACATATTAATACATATATAAGTTTCCATTCTGTATTTCCTAGTATTGAACAAATAATTTCTCTTGTTCACTTATGATTTAAAAATAAAATATAATCTCCGTAGAAATCAAACGTCACAGCCCTCTTTAATACCTTCGTGTCACGACGGCATCCATTATAATGTCAGTTACTCGTTTTCAGTGTAATCGTTAAATAATAAAAATGCATCTCATATATAGTTAGGTACATTTCTATTTAAATACGTGCCAGTATTATGTGGTTACTTGGTACTATAAAATCTGTATAATAAAACAAACCTATTAGATATACTTTTGTTACTGACTTATGCAAAATATTTTGGATTCACTTGACGTTTCACAATTAGTTATAGTTAAATTGTCTATAATATTAGTTAAAGTTAAATATTTTATTGACACAACGTGTTGAAAAATAATAAAGATTTACCTTTATTTTTACGGTTTACAACACTAAAATTAAAAATAAAAGCAAATAATTTATCAATTAAATAACTACATTAATTAAGAATAACAAAAAAATATTATTAATATTTAAAATATCTATTTTATATTTTATACGTAATTATTTACAAGCTATCCTGTAGGATGGTTGCGATTCGGGAATAACGGTCCGGGCATTGACCGCAACAGCTCCAATTTTTTATAATGACGGCTGTTCGTCTTCAGATAACTCTACAAGAACTTAATAACCTTCGCAGTATTGCGATGAGAGGTTAAAAACATAATTAACTGTAAATACATAAATAGCTTATTACAGACGCTTGAGGTAAATTTTACTTATTTTCTAGATATAAAATAAAAAAGTCCGTATATCAGTAATACATCAAAAATTGGTAGGATTTTCCTATTAATTCTTGATGAATTACTAATATACTTATACGGGTAGTTAAATAATAATTCTGTCAGTCGATACTAGATGCGATGGTTATAGGTTAGAACTGTAGGAGAAAGGTTATAAGCTATTTATGATATTAATCTTCAACTGCATTGTGAAAGTTACTGCTAAGATACTGTAGGGAGATATTGTGGCAATTGTATAAAAAATAAATCAAATGACATTTAAATTATTTCAAACAATAGCATAAAATAAGCAGAAACTCTAAGAAAATAGATTAAATATCTTTGGATTGTATACAATATATATAATCACATACAATACAATTCATTTGAAAGTCATGTCAAGTTCAGGCCGAGCTTCAAACACAATCAGGCGTGAAAAGAATTTTAAGTGCCATTTAAACTTACGCATGAATTTATATTACTGTATTTTTCTTTAGCTATCATAACATTGAGAATACCATGGCATAATGAAGACAACTATAAATAACGAGTTTATTTAAATAAAGCTCGAGAAAACTAATCAATGGAAATATAAGAAATAGATAAATAACTTTAGAATTAGATAAATAAGTCTTTTAAGATGGCGTCAAAGCGCTTTGACTGTTCAATGCTCAATGACAATGTTAGTAATCAATAATGTATTTAACGATGCTTAAAAATATGAATAGATATGCTAATTGTTGTTAGCTCTATATGAGTATTAAGATATAAGCGTTTATGGTTACTTTTTTGCATTTTGTGTGAAAATCACGGCGTAAATTTAGAGTTATGAAATTTAGCAATAAATTAAAACTTATAGTACAGACAAAGATAAAATTAGAAAATTGAAAATTTATAAGAAATTTATTCCAAAAAGAGAACCATTACAAAGTTATACTATAGTTTATACGACAGCAATTTTAAATCGTAAATTTAATAAATATAAAATTAGAGGAAAGTCTTAAATTTTGTCAGTTTATAAATTTAACACAGAAATAAATCGTTACCAACTTGTAATTGTAATCATTTTTATAAAAAATATGATTAATGTGATCGCTAATTTAAGATTTTTATTAGATTGCTTCCAGTCAACTTATCTATAATCGTGAATGGTACGGAACCTTCAGTGCCTCAAGTTATTACTCGCACTTGCCCGATATTATTTTATTTGCATTCTTTCAGCACTTGCCTTAAATTCTTGTAGACTTGGGAGAACTACCAGTTGGAATTAAACATTATGTTTGTATTGGATAGTTAATATTTCGAAAAAGGTTATATGTAGGATTTAATATAGCGTTTTTTTTGACAATCGTAATCCATAGTTGATGGTTATAGTTGCTTTGAACTTAGAATATATAGTCTGTCATACAAGTTTCATACAAGTCTCCATGCAGGCGAAGCCGCAGACTGAAGCTAGTTAGATACAAAAGGTATATTAATTATACAAATATATATAACATTATGTCCAGCACACACATGTACTAAATGCATAATTCAATAAGAATTTGAATGTGACAGGCACAGGTCTTACATTCAATGAGTATTGATAATGAATTCGGGAGCCAACTTTGAAATGGTGCATTGACCGGGTGGATCGTTTTTTATTCTTTTTGGTTACGAAGTATACGTAATACGTGTATGTGTATATAACATACATAAGATTACTGTCTTTTTAAGATTATTATCTCCAAAAACAGGTTCACCTAATTTCCGTCTGTCAGTTCGTCTGTCAATCAGTCAAGAACAGAAAAGATGTATCAAGCTGAAATCAATATGAAATAATTAGGTTTATAGTCGCTTAGAGCGCAGTAAAAACTAATTTTTAATTATGAATTTGACAAATGCTGTATATTTGATAAATAGAGAATGGAATTTTTAAGTTTATTTTATAACAACTGAGTGAGATTTTGTTAATATTTGCAATATGTATTCTCGTTAACTTTCTCGATGTGTCATTTTAGTACCATTGATAAATAATAACATATTTAAACGATTTTATGAAATTTGCTTTAATTAAGTTAGTAAGGTATAAGAAAAAACTTTTAAAGTCACAAAAATTTAGATAAGCGTCTTTAAAATATTTTATACAAAAAATATAAAACCAATATAATATTTACCACTAATGAAAGCTTGATCGATGATCGTTGCTTATAGTACGTACAAAAAGATAATAACTAACTAATAGGGTGATATTTGTTATAAGTAATAGGTACTGTGACATTTTGAAAGTGATTAAGTTACAAGTATCTTGTTTTTTTGACTATGATCGACTACGGATTTACGGGATGAAGAATATAAAAACTAATCTATTTTGCGACATTCAAACGCTAAGAAAAGAAAAAAGTGTAAAAAGGCATATTATAATCAAAAGGCGTACCTATTATATTACATATTATTATCGAAGTAAATGCTCTATAAATAAAAATGTATGTGTACAATGTATTGAAACATTTAAAGATAAGGGACTTAGGATTCTTAGATCATAAACTACACTCAGCATCCTATAATCATTGTACAGACGGACATACATACAAGGTAACATTTTTATATATAGATTTTCATTATATAACGAAGTTAAAAGGGCAACAGCCTAAAGTACCATGGAGTACCTTCCGTAATATTTCGGGAGCTAACGGTGGGAAGGAGCATCGACCGAGCAGTCCGACTTGCTTTGAGTTTATTGCGTGACGTGCCGTCCCGAATTTTCTTAACGAAATGTGATCCAGTAAGTTGTTAACTATTCACTTTTATACTTTATTGACTCTTATATTATTCTAACAGCTTATAAAGTATGTTATTAGGCAGTTGAATTTCTTAAGTTGGTTCTATTGACACTCTTTTTTTAATATTCATATATCTTAACTTATACGCCCCGAAGACAATTTAATTTTTATTAAAAGTTTTGTTACAGTATGGTAACTATTATATCTAAGCAGACCTAATTATTTATAGACGGTGTGAAAATTCTTTAAGAAACATAGATATATAAAAGTTTTTAGTATGTCAAAATTCAAAAATAAATTGTTTATAGGTTTTACATACAATTTTCCGTTATTATTCTCGGATTTCAAACGATATGAAAAAATTTCAATATCATTATATATCTTTTAAACGCTTTATATATGCGAGAAAAAAATATTTTGAAATGTTTTGGATTTAAATATATTGTGTATTTTATTTAATAGATTTGTTATATTTTTTGTTAAGGAGTCCAATTACATAAAAAATATACTGTAAACTTAATATGAACTTGATGACTTTTCATTTTCGACGCATCGCTTTGCATTTCTGAGTTGACTTTGAAGTTACTACAGAGCTTAACAGAATCACTAGTTACTGTATGTCTATCACCAAAAATAGAAGCCAAAAGTAGGCTCCATTATAGTATACCTCATTTAATATGAATCACTTGTAAAATCACGAAAGCTTGATATATCTTTAAAACTTTCACTGCAATTTCGCGAATCATATCTATTTAATTTGCCCACTTAATATGTCAAAATGTAGAGCTGCTGGGTCTTAATATTCTGGTACTAATATTTCTAACAATTTCTTTTGCGGAAGAAAGTTTTAAAGTAACAACTCCCTGACTTATCGTGCTTTACGTGTATATTATGTAGGGCAGTTCAAATTTCATAATAATTATTTTACTGTACCATATTATATTACAATATTTGTTTACACATTGTTATCGTTCTAAATACTTTTATTACTATTATGGACTATTTACATAAATTTAGACGTATCAGTGCACTTGTGAAACGGCTTTAGACTGGTTATTATGCCTTCATCCACTCATACATCTCACACACACACACTACAATATATATATATATATATATATATATATATATATATATATATATATATATATATATATATATATATATATATATATATATATATATATATATATATATATATATATATATATATATATATATATATATATATATATATATATATATTATATGTTATATATATTAGAAATACATTTGTATAGACTTGTTGAAAGTTACTTTTTTATAATAAGTACTCTTACCTATTGGAATTTCCTTAAATAAAATATAACGACGAAAGCGTATCATGATATAGTATCATACTGCCAGGCACATAACCAAATAAAATACATTATATCTATTATATTCTTCACACAGAAAGAAGCTTTACAATGTAAGTTGTATGGATATTGTGAAACGTGTTTCCACTTACATTTCAAGAGAAGAAAGCATTTAAATAAATTATTATAGTCAAAATACTATTGTACTTAAGTGTATTAAAGTTAACAAAACATTTTATGTTAGAATTTAAACAAACAATGTAGATACAAATTATTTGACCTTCAAATCTGCACATTCTAAACTTTCACTCGCCTTTCACGTTACAGTAAAAGTGATAAACTTTGACAATGCTTATTTTTGAATGCCAATTTCGCTTTCGTTTCATGACTAATATACCTACTATTAAGCACTTGCTACGTGTTCGAATTGTACCATTATTATTTTTTATTTATTCTATTTATATATTATTTATTACACATATACATAATAATAATGTTACCAAGTAAATGGCTGCCGATGTCGATTTCTTTTAGTCTTTGTAAGTCTTATTTTGCTATTAGGTATGTAAAGTCGATGTGTTAATAAATATATGTGGTTGGAAGAATAATATTGATACTAATAAAAATACAAAAATTGCATAGCCATATTAAGATAAGATCTCAGCTGGTCAAATACATACTTTATAATTAGTTGTATTATAATCATATTAAAAAATCTGAATAAAGAACATTAGTGTACGACATTAGAAATTTTATGTATTTTTTAATGAATAAACATGAATTTTAGATGAGATTTATTTTTAGATATTATCTGTACTACGTATGTCATATATGTTAAACAGTTTGCAAAGAGACGCGTTTGGTGCCTCTATAAATATTTATTATGGATATTCCCAATACGTGCGAGCAAATATTCACTATTGTGGTTTTTAGTTCATATATATGTTAAAAAAAGCAAAATATGAAGAAAATATTTATTACTTAACTTTAGCTTAGAAGAAATAAAAATAAAGAAATAATTGAATACTACACATATAATATAATTATTTAATTTTTTTAAGATTAACTATTAAACTCTACACAACGACAAACAAACAATTATATTACGCCAATTCGTGGCGCCAAACATAAGAATTGGTCAGGGTGCAGGTGTTTCCGAGGGATGCAGGTTCGGATTCCGTTATGCTACGTACCTAATAATATTCCCTAATATTATGTACGTCATTGTTATGTGACCTAAAACGTGTATATATTTACAAAGTAATCCAAGCATAAATGGAATTTTATCATTGATAGTAAGTTATAGTGTTCCTAACAGTGTGTTTCCTTAACGGCATTTGCGTAATGCTTGAGGCAGTCATGTTATTACATAAGTATGATGGGCGACTCACGAAGTGGGTCAATAGATTATGGTATAAGATCATGTTGAAATTTTAAGTAAGAATCGATTCATATTTTCTAACTGGCCTAAATTTCCATGGTGGTTTGAAAGTTAGCAAAATTACGAAAATGTATGTTTGGATATTGCAATAATGTATACGTGTAACGAGAATTTCGATAAAATTAATACAAAAAATATGTAATCTTTGTTGCAGATAAATAAAATGGCGACCTCCGTCCTTCAGCCAGAAGAATGCAGACGTGAACACGAGCCCTTACCAGATACACCAAGACTTACAGATGATGAAAGAATTGCAATTTTGGAATCCAAGGAACGAGAAACTGGTGATCTTCCACCTGAACTCCGAGAAAGGGCCAGGTTGGATGTTAGAGAGGAACCAGCTATACGAGATCATGCGCTTGCGCAGATGCGGCACTTCATAGAGAAACATCCAGCCATCAAGAAATGCAGGACCGGTAAGTTTCATAAAGTTTTATATGTAAACTACTTCTAAAGAATAAAATACTAAGTTGTTGCAATTAACAGTTTGTTTTCTTGAATTATAAAACATGCTTGTTATGGTCATTTTCAATTAATATTAGCAATTGAATTTTTGTCATCATTGTCAATTAAATTTATTGTGTTTATTTAATTTTTTTTTTCGTAAATCTTTATATACAACAGAAAGTAAAGAAATAATTACTCATTTAAATAACTATAAATATGTATGAACATAGTATGACATGCGTAATACATACGTATAAGTTTTTAAACATCATTAGTACATTACAAATAAAACACACATAAAATAAAAAATAATAGTTTTTTTTTTTTGTTTTTTTTTTTTTTTTTTTTTTTTTTTTTTTTTTTAGCTTCACGCTTTATCCCGCACATGGCAGGGTAGGCAGAGGGAACTGCAGGAACCATAAGAACCTAGTGTTAAGACACTCCGTTACTTAGTCCCTGCTTACTCCGTCCCCACTTTCGAGGCATTGCGTGTTGAGTGGCGGAACTCAACGCCGCACTTTGCCTTGGATGCCAGAGCGAAGAAAATGGAAATAGAAAAATCCATCTTCTCCGACTGGGGATCGAACCCAGTAACCGTCGCGTTACAGGCAGACGTTGCGCCTCTGCGCCACGACGGTCCTCAAAAATAATAGTGATCATTTACTAAATCATCGCCATGTACTAAATTGCGCATTTTATTAAGTATTTTTCTATAACCTAATATATAATTTATGCCGTATTAACAGATGCACCTTTTCTACTTCGTTTCCTTCGCACAAAGAAATATTCCATACCGCAAGCGTGTTCTATGTTGGAGAGATATCTGACCATCCGGCAAATGTATCCTCAATGGTTCCAAAAACTTGATCCCCTGGATCCTAAAATAGCTGCTGTTATTGATGCAGGATACTTATTGCCACTTCCTAAGAGGGATACTGAAGGACGAAGAGTCGTCTTATCTTGTATGGGTACGTTTTTAATTGTTTTATAATTTTACTGTTTAATTGATTTTTTATGAATATTTGTTAAACAGTACCTAATTTAAATTTGAGATTAGTAAGAGACTATCGACTACAATATTTAAAAGTTAGTAATGTTAATTTGTAAGTAATCAATAGTTATTTTTTTTAAATAAATATTGGGCAACAGAAAAGATATCATATCGCTGCAAGGCATAAATTACACAGTATTTGGACAATATTAAGTCCTGAAGACAATATATATTTTAATCCTGTGCTATGTTTTAGGACGTTTCGACCCCCATATGTTTGATAGTTGTATAATGGCCCGTGTACATTCAATGATAGTAGAACTGTTGCTGGATGAACCTCGTTCCCAACTACTGGGATACACTCATGTGAACGATGAAGCCGGCATGCAAATGCCACATGTCAGTCTGTGGTCACTCACTGACGTACGAGTTATGTTGAATTGCATACAGGTATAATATAGCGATATACCTAGTACTTTGATATTAGACAAAAAAATGATAAAATGGAGAACGGCGTGTCTTAACACTAGATTCCTTCTGTCTATATACGGGTAATGGCGTAAAGCCATTTATTTATTTTTATTTTATAATAAAAGATAAAATATGACAAATCGAGTGCAGAAAGTATGCGTTTCATGTCTTCTATATTGTATTTGATAACAATGTGCAAAAAAGAAAATGGTTTTTTTATCGCTAGGTCGGCCAATTTAGAAGAAACATGTTGATGTTACTTTTAAACTATTCATATATTATAAAAAGAAGAGGAGCGTCGTGGTGCAGAGGCGTAAGTGTCTCCCTGTAAACGCAACGTGTTTGTGGGTTCGATTCCCACTCGGGGAAGATGGTTTTTTCTATTTCCATTATTCTTCGCTCTGGAAACTAGGCAAAGCGCAGCGTTGAGTTCCGCCACTCAACCACACACACAAAATGGCGAAAAGCGGAGACGGAGGAAGCAGGAACTAAGCGACGACGTGTCAACACTAGGTTCATATTTATTAATTATTTTATTCCCTCTGCCTACCCCGTCATGTGCGGGATAAATCTTGACGCTAAAAAGAAGAAAGAAAAGAAAAATAAAAAAATATAAAAAGAAGAAATATAAAGAGTTTCTTACGTATTTTTTTTTTCGAAGATTATAACATCTCTTCTATGTACAAATATTCATAACTCTATATAAAGTTATCGTCTTGCAGAATTCCACACCCATGCGTCACAAGCGTACACACTTTGTCAACATACCGCACTATGGCGTCAAGTTCTTCGAGTTTGCAGTATCATTGCTCAGCGATAAACTAAAGGATCGTGTTATGGTAATAAACAAATATTACATTATATGAATCACATCTTTAACATTTATCTAAACATGAATGTAAGACTTAAAAATACATGATTATATATTCTAATTTCTATTAGCATCGTAGTTATAAATATTCATCAACATTTGATATTGCCGCCTTACTATTAGGATTCGTAGGCGCATCAAGTTCTAAATAGGGTTGCCAGTTGTAAATATACATATTTTTTTAATTGGTGTCGATTATTCTAGATTTTATGGTGATTTTTACGGATCGTGTAAAAATAAAATTGTTAAAATAATAAAAAATAAACTGTGTTAAAATTGTTCCTATTCTTTCAGTTCCATCGTACAGCGGAAGATCTTACTAAATATGTAGACCCTGCTATATTGCCTAAAGAATATGGCGGTACCGTTCCACTAAAAGACATGATTGATGAACTAAAACGTAAGCTACTGAAACACCGGGAAGACTTACTTGCTTTGGACGACATGAGTATTGACTTATACGCTCTTGAAAAAAATGATCTTACTCAGGATATACATTCTACCGCGGGATCATTCAGGAAATTAGAATTAGACTAGATATTAACTACGATTTATTTGTTTAAGTTATATTTTAAATACTCAGGCTAATATTTTGCTTTGTATGAACATTAAAAATAAATAATCGATAATATAAATAAAATCTTCATATGCAAATAACATTTTGTGATAGATCTCATAATTTCGTATAGCGTTTTGTTACTATTTTTATGTACAGTAGAATGATATTAAGGACGATAAATGGAAGAGTGTTTTTATTTTTTTTTTAATTTTAAAATGTAACTACTACGTAACTTTAAATAAAATAGTAGGCAGTGGCAGCCGTCGGTGGAGTCACGTTACCATTCTGATGAGTATATCGTTGTAAATATATATTACAATGATTTCTTATGATAATTTTTGTTAGCATTATATAGCAGTGTGATTTGCATGACAACCTGACTGCTGCTTTAAAATTATACGTTATAATATGTAATTCTGCGACTAGCTTTCTAAGCAGAGAAATATGACTTTACAAGAATGGTAATTGTAGGATTCCGTTGCGTGGAACGCTATTATAATAACTATTGTAAATGATTTTAATAAAGATGATTTAGTAAACGGTATTTTATTTCTTATTAACACAAAATCACTATAGAACGTGATAATAGATTTCTTAGTAAATAGCATGTTTTTAATACATGATTTCTAGCCCCAACATTATAATTTATAATTACCTTGATAAAAATCTATTTTCTCTTTAAAAACCATAACAAACTCTAACTATATAATAAACTTCAAATATCATAATTAACTCTTTTAAGAACCTATTTTTATTAGAAAAACAAAAAAAGCATCTAAAGAATAATAAAACACTATAAAAAAATCAAATATATTTATTAAGATAATAAGAATTTTACTTTACAAAAAACAAAAAAAATTACAGGTTCTACTATAATCTACTTTTGTATGTACCAACAAAGTCTTTTAAGTTTTTGAACGATAAGCTACCACAGACTATAGAGTAACCTTGAATATGCTAACTAAAATGTTACTAACTTCACCGTAGTTTTTCCCGCAGTTTGGCGTCCACCGATTGATAAAAGAATTTTAACTCAAATTTCCTATGTATTTAGATCAATAAGACATTTACTTATCTTTATTATTTGTTTTCTAGTGATGTTTTTGTAAAGTTATTATGTTATTTCCGTGATTACTTTGTTTGGGTTATCCTGCTGTGGTGATTTTTGTAAACATCGGGAACACAGGCCCCACGTCTATGACTTCTTGTACGTATTTTAGCCATTATCGGTATACTTTACCAAAAATTGTACTACGCATGCAAAATTGAGTGTTTATATATATATGTAGATTGTTAAGCCGTAGCTTAACCTCGAAATATAGCTGTGTTTATTTGGAATGAGAAGCTTAACGTAATCGAATTGTGGTTGGTAAGTTACAATACAATACATTGAGTCTAGAAGGCAACTACGAGAGCATTGGTGTTGTTCAAAACAAATATGTCTTTACCTTGTGGACTTGACAGAGTCTTTATTAGATTATGATTAAGTATATACACGTCACAAATTATGTTATGATTTAAAGTATGGTAAATGTTTATACACAGTATTTGTCAATATTTGGGAAAGAAAGCAATTTCATTTTTAAGTTCTTTGACTATCGTTATGTTGTTGACCTGAAGGGATTTATAAAAGTAGAAGTTATAATTGTTGATGACTCTTCTGTGATGAATTACTTTTAGTAAAATACTTGAATTTGCTATGGTTACCTTTGATGGGAAGCCTTAACAATAACTTCAATTTTTCACTTACATATAATATTCTAGATTGAGTCCATCTATATATGTGATTTAAAACATTGTTAGAACATTTTTAAATATATTTGTAAATGTGACCCACTTATTTTTCTTTTTATAAGAGACAGAGATTTTACGCCTTTTTATACAATTATTTAAAACATTATTAGCAAAATTCCAACAGTAAATAGTGATATCCTCAGAGCTTAAGAATTCCAATCCTCTCAGACACAAGATTGTAGCTGACTTTTAGAGGAGACTTGGTATGCATGCTTGCTTGTCTGTAATATGACAAATATATTTTAAGTAAATTAAATACTATAAAATTTTAATTACATCATGTCTTTCAGATATTCTAATTCAGCACAAATCATCCAATCATTTTGCTAGATTGATTTAAAAAAAACAGTACATATATAATAGTTGCTACATTTTTATTTACTTTACTTTTATGGATCCATCACAAATAAAATATTAAGAAATTAAGAATCACAATAATTATACTAAATATATAATTTTAACTGCTATATTTTTCATTTAATTGTTTGGAATTGAACTTTTTCCGAAAAAATTGAATATGTTAACTTTTTATATAGATCTTGTGAGGTAAATGTTGGGATATTTTTGCTAAACATAATATATTACTATATAGGTTACAAGAAAATTGGCATATCCTTTATGCATAGAAAAATGTTGATGATGAAAACCTATATGTAAGAATTTCAAAAGAATAATGTGTTTTAGAACTTTCTATCATTGAATCTAAAAATGGGAAATCAATGATGGGACTAATATGACCTTATTTTTGTAGATGCTGTGTATCTTGTCCCTATCATGGTGAAAAACATTTAAAAAGACAGCTATTTTTACATTCTTCATTTACTTGATCTCTTTGAGTTCAACATCATATGCTCTAGATATTTTAATATTATTATAAAAAAATACAAGATTCCATAGTTAAATAGTCATTTTTGCCATTTCATATTCTAAATCTTTAGATGATCTATTGAGTCCCACATTAGATGTTTCAAGCATTCACTTTTTATATATATGGTGGAAAATACTCATCAAGCTGAAAAAAATGATAAGGAGCTTTAGTTAAGTACATATATTAGTATTTAGCTGGTCCGTCTCAGTATTCAACATCAATTTTTTTGTAAGTCTGAAAGGCTTAATAGCTGTACAATAAAAAAACATTTTAGTCAAATCCAATCAAGGAGTAAGAAAATCCATTGTTTACAATGTACATCAATGTGAATATAATTTATATATTATATTTATTTTATTATTTATTTTCTTATAAAGAATAAATTGTATACTTCTGTATAAGCTATGGCAAAAATACATAGTTATTTTCAAAGAAAGAGATGTCCGGGCACCGTCATCCCTAATATTGTTTTGTGAAACTACTTTTTTATGGGACTTATGTTTCTTTCTTAGGGACTAGCTAGGTTGGATAGAGAAAATCCTTTCATATTGGATGGAACACTTATAAATGACGGTTACTAGGTTTTATATAACACAATTAACTAGTAGTCAGAGTTGTCACAAACATAAGAATCTGTTAAAGGTTCATACACAAAACTAATTAGTTTTCATAAGGAAGTTTATGTCACAATATATCTTGTTATTATATAATTAACATGAGTTAATCATCAAACTTTGGGGAAAAGAATATACACATATATACACATACACATATATATGTTAAATTTTTCAATGTTTTAAGTATATCATTGATTAAAATTAATATAAGCTTAAAACACTTATTTTATTATTAAATGTCAGCATTTTATTAAATTTACGATATTTACTTGTATGTTGTCTCACAAATCTTTAAATATTTTACTAATTATATATTTTACTAATTTATTTTTATTTTGCTACTTAGTGTTGTTTGAGAATAAGCAAAGTTATTGCTTTTTTAATATTTCTGTTGCCAAAATAAAATAATATAATGTTATTTTTAGCAAAAACTTTTAGCTGATTTCAAATTTATACCAATCTATATAACATTATTCAAACTGAAACATAAAAATTTATAATTATTTTAATTTCTATAGTATAGATTTCAATTTTTATAGTATAAAAAGAAAATTCCAATATAATAAGCAATTTTGCTTGATATCAACTTCAAGAAAAAGATTGCAGAAATATTAAAAAAGGTGCTTGTTGTGAAGTAATGTTCATGTTAATTTCTACTTTTCGGTTTGGAAATTTATGTGTGAAAGTTTGCATAGCATAATTGTAAAGTCATATTAAAGTTTTTATTAGAAATATTTTTTATTTCTAATTTTTAGTTGTTATTTAACTTTGTTTGTATCAACTGTAACTAAGTATTAAGAGAACTCTTCTAAATATTATAAAAAACAGAAATTCAAATCCCAGATAACACCTGCATTAAGTTTGATTTGATAATATAAAGGAGATGTCCTATATATAACATTTATATGAAATCATAATTTAAAGTTGTTAAACTGTGACACATTATATAAAATGTATAATCAAAATTCTTTTCAACATTTTAATATATAATTAAACATGGTTAACCACCTTAAAAAACTCCTCCTTTTGAAGTTGGTTAAAATTTAAAAAGCCATGTTAAATATGTGGTAGCAAATAGTATTGTTGTTTCTAGTAAAATCAATGTTTATTTGAAAGGATGTTGTGATTTATTATGTACATTATATTTGCATTTAATATGTACATTGAATTTTAATTATTTTTAAACCATTTTTTTTACTTGTGACCGGTCATTGGGATTTAAATTGATATTGTGCTTAATATCTTTAATCTTGGAGGGCTTTTGTATTTTGTGTAAGTACTGTTCATTCCTTTTTTAATTGTATATTCTTTGCTTAGATTGGCAGCATGGCGGAAATAGTGTACCCGCAAGGCTGCCGCCCAATCACCGATGACCTTGGACCAGACGAACTCGTTCGAAGACTTAAGGTACAGTAAGGGAATTGTATAATAAAATGAAATATTCGCCAAAAAGATTCGACCTAATGAAATTTGAAGTAGAGCCTAAAGCTCAGGTTTTCAATTTCCCTTCTTTTGTAGGTTAGGTGTATATTCAAATTCCGCCTGTAAAAAAATACATTTGGATAGAGGACCGTCGTGGCGCAGAGGCGCAACGTCTGCCTGTAACGCGACAGTTTCTGGGTTCGATCCCCAGTCGGGGAAGATGGATTTTTCTATTTCCATTTTCTTCGCTCTGGCAACTAAGGCAAAGCGCGGCGTTGAGTTGAGCCACTCAACATGCAATGCCTCGAAAAACGGCGGAAAGCGGGGACGAAGTAAGCAGGGACTAAGTAACGGAGTGTCTTAACACTAGGTTCGTATGGTTCCTGCAGTTCCCTTCTGCCTACCCTGATAAAAGCGTGAAGCTAAAAAAAAAAAATAGTGGACATCTGTTGGATGACAGAGCTTAACACTGCGATTTCTATAGTTAGACAGGGAAAATAAAGAACAAAATTTTATATGTAATAATGCTATTACAACAATTTGAAATTTATCAATTGTCTTTTTCAAGTGTTATGTGACTCAAAATATATTGTGTAATATGAGCTTCTGACATACTGATGTATACAAATAATACAGCTTGTTTTTGTTTAAGTAAATTAACTCCTGAGGTTAAAAAAAATTCTATGACAATCTAAATTGAATCAGCTATAGTCGTCTATACACCCTTATTTACATATTTATTAACTACTGCCCTATTCTTCGATTGCGTAGTCTTTACTACTTTTTTCTACGTACTTTTATTTACAAGCTATTGTGATTGAGGTATTCCAGCTTGTAGGCAAAGAGTACTTAGTGTCTAGATATTTCGTCCTCCATCTATCTTCTAATTGAAATATTTCATTCGACCAATAGTTCCGAACTAAGATAGCTACTAAGATAGTTGTATGTAAACTAAAACAAAAATATCATATTTTGTTACTTTTTCCTTGACCCTAAATTAACAATTTAAAAAGATACTTTAGACTTTTTTGCTATTTTATTAAAGTATAGATATTTTTTGTTCTATTAATTTAGTTTTTAAACATTTTTACCAATTTTACGATCGATATTGAAATATAGCAACTACATACATATTGCTGTTTAATAAATTTTGAGTTATTAAAATTAACAAGAACTACAGCTGTGACGTTAATTCCTTTACTGTTTTAAATTGCCTAGCATTTAACTAACTCAAATAACTATTATTTATGCCGATTTGAATTATATATTAGATTACCTTATGCATATAGCTTATATGTTATTATAAATTGTGTCTATAAGTTATAACATTTTAAACTGGCTTCAACCCAGACTTCCAAATTTAATAGGGACTAAAACGCGTCTTAAACGAAAAATATATTAAGCGAGAAACGGAAACCAAAAGAAAAAACACGTAATATGTTCAATTTACTATAAAGAAAGCTATAACATAATTTTATAATATATTTATAATTACGCTATTATAAGCATTCACTTGTTTTGCTTTGGTACTTCTTTGAATGAAAGAAAATAATATCGTTTTCGCATAGTAGTTAATAATGCCAGGGCGTTTGGCGAATCCGCATGTGGCTTGTCTTCGTCTTCATCATTACTTATACCCACTTCGTCATCAATAAAAGAATATTCAGAAAAATAGTACTGTGTCACGTTTTTTGTTTTCATATGACATTAAACGTTTAGAAATAACGCTGAAACTTGCTTTCTTGCAAAATTTTTTAATTCCTTCCCCAGCCGCTATAATATTTAGAGTTGTGAATGATATAGACAGTTACTCTTCATTCTATGAATAATAGATTTAAATATTAGTCATATTTCATTTATTATTCATTTAAATAATAATGTAATCAATATGAAATTTCAAATTGTTTGACGAAAGTGGTTTCCTTATACTGGAACTTTTGGTCCTCATACATCAATGAGCTATTATTGTTAATTCTGTATGAAAAAAAAACTTCTTTTAATTGACTAGATTTAACTCTGAAATTAAATAGATGGACATTTTTGGATCTGTTTTTGATATGAAAATATCAATTAAACAAATATTCATAGAGAATAAATATTAGGTTTCAAGACCAAAGTTATAATAGTTCATGGCACATGAGCATGCGGTGTAAAATAAGAAAGTTTTCTAATATGCATGTAAGCATAGACTCATTATTTTAAATCTTTACTTTAGGTGAACAAGATGTTAAAATTTTTCTTTGTTGATATCGATCGTTGCACATTCAATTGCGTTGGCAAACGTACAAGTCTCACCGTCTTCTCACGTCGGGAAGAATCATCTTGTCAGTTTGCTGCGCCCTCACAGGCTTCATCTCAGATTTTAAGGCATCTTTATTTATAATTTTTTTACGTCATTGGGAATTTAGTGATAAATAGAAATAACATATATCTTTTTCTATCTCTATTATTAAGTTGTACGCTGCCTTTTTTGCAAAAATATGACTGTAAATAAGCTTTTTATCATGAAGCCGAAGCTCTTTTTAGAGATCCGTGATATAAATGTTAATAACGTCATCTTTAGTTAATGTATTATATTTTAATAATTAAAAACGTATGTTGTTATTATAAAAAAAATTCTAATTATAATTTAATTTATTTTACTTTAAAAACATATAACTTTTCGTTGCTATATATTAAAAAGAATGTTTAAGGCATTCGTAGTCCCATCGGGGTGGCTCGGCACATTTCAATTACATCTGGGCTATTAGAGTAGGTACGCTCGACTCGGCAACATCCTTCGAGATTTGACGTGGTATTTGTTCCCTTTTTTGCTATGTTTCTTTCTATTAACTTTCTCATCAGATTTAGATCTATTATGAAGAACTAATTAGTAATAATTTTGGTTATGCTGTGTGTCAAGTAAAATATTAAAAAAAAAACAAAAAGAAATATAATTAATTTGTGATTAATTTTTATATTTCATTTCATCGAGCGATTTAATAATAAACTGAGGAAGTGGCATAAATATTATGCCCCACAATTTTTTACAAGGATTCACGACAAAAGAACATATGGTTGACCCATTTTTATTATCTTGTGTTCAATGCACAATGCAGTGGAGAACAGGGAGTATTTTATTTTTAGAATGACTGTTTTGCTTATAAATTTTACATATAAGCTTGAATTTCGTATAACAAATACTTAGGTATTAGTTTATAGGTATCATTTTATTTGACTTCTGCCCGCAGCTTTGCTTTCGTAGCGATTTAATTTAGTCATGAGATATTCTTTAGGTTAAAACATAGCATACATCTTCAAAAATTAGCAATAAAATAAATTGGGGCTCTTGATTTTGATTGATACATGCATATTAGAAAATCAAGAGCCCCAATAAAATCGATTAATATACAAATTATATGATTCTATAATTGGGAATATTTTATACAAGCTTTTAAACTTCAAACAGATTTGTTTGAAGTTTGACTTTTCGAATTTTTTGAGCATTCAGGCTTGCTCTCTTCAAAAATCAAAACTTCTCTGCACAATTTTAAGATTCTCATTTCTACTTTTATCTTTTCTCGTTTTATTATGTCTCAACGTATGTCAGTCATTTAGTTTATTATGTACATTTCACATAACTAACCATTAAGGTAAAAAAAGTTGACTAACTAACAAACTATACAATGCGAATAACTCAATTTTGTGTAATCAAGTCTTAAGGAAATACATTTCCGTGTCGCATGCTACAATTCAACATTTAAATATCACATTGAAGACCTTTTAAATAATAATGTATTGAATAAAACATTATTGGATTAAAACAATATAAATATTAGTAAGTTTGACATTGACTATTGGAAAAATCTTATAAAAACCGTTTCAGTTACACCTCCGCCCATCGTTTTCAATTTTACGTAAGCTTGGATGGCGGAATGCAACGCGCCATATTTTATATATTATATTAAAATTGGGTTTAATCACAGTGTTTTCTATGTAAACATTACTCTGAGCGGGAATCGAACCGGAATGTTATGTAACCATTACATACATTACGAAAATAAAATTATAGTATGAAATAAAAGCAATCACACATATATAGGTATGTATACAAATGTACTACCTGTATACCTTGATACGTTCAATATCGTTAAAATTGGATACCTCAGTGAATGTTTTTATTGAATATAAAGGCAAAATGTTCAAAAGAATTTTATAAAATAAGTTATCGGAATCACGTTGCTTTTTATGCTAAGCGACACGTAAACAGCGGTGGAAGTTTTTAATTTTCACTTCGCAAAATATGTTACTTAAAATGCACGTGTCGTTCCCCTCTTAGATTATTAGAACTTGAGACTGTTGTGTACATAATGGTCATGGGTTCGATTGCTTTTGAGGCATTTGATTTATTTACATAAAAGTTTAGTAGGCAACGTGGAGCTTAGTTTAGCTAACAAATGGCCTGAAAGTAGAGAATGAAATCAACACTATATATGTTTTCTCTAGAAAAAAAAAATTTAAAACATATTAAGTAGTTCAAAATTTATAAAATTATAGGAAATACACAATTGTTTAGGCATAAACAAAAGCATTTTGTTAAAAAGCTTACTGTTATCGAATAAAGTAAGCAATAGGTACATATAACGTCGAATACTTTGAAAAATTGTCCTGGTATATTTTTATCTTATCTATAATTACACGATAGTATAATCGATATATTATGTTTTTAATACGTTAGTTATTGTTACTTTTAGCTATTTGTTTTTACTTTTGTTAGTTTTATAGTAAAATAAGGATTTTATTTGGTCACTATTTTAGAGGAGACCATCGTGGCGTAGTAGGATAGCATCTGCTCACACAGTGGTTGTAGGTTCATTATCTATTTATAACGTCAAATAACTAGAGCAAGTGAATGTTAATAATCCTAAGTAATAGGTTTTTTCATAAGGCAATAGCAAATTAGAATTTATTAGAGTTGTTTAAAACTGTGAATATATAGGTACGGTTATACAAGCCTGCAGGGAAAAAGATATTTAACAAATATAGTGACTTTTCTATATTATGATATCGACCCTTATTAATTTTTATTTAATTATATATATATATATATATATATATATATATATATATATATATATATATATATATATATATATATATATATATATATATATATATATATATATATATATATATATATATATATATATATATATATATATATATTGAGATTTTATACCTAAGACATATGTATATAATATTTAGTTATACACATTTTTTGGTGCAGTTGGGACTTTGCACTCAATAGGTGTGCAATAGGTGTGGGTTCAAATATCAGTCAACGGGAAGTCAGATTAGACAACAAGCATCGCGGCGGTGTCATCCACCCACACAATGTAACTAAATAGGTGTCACGTAGTAATGTGGTTATGCCATTCTTATGTTTAAATTTAGTCGAATTCCTAAACTAAAATAGTCCCAATTAATTTTAGAGTACATTATATAATATTTCTAACTCTATACATGTATAATTAAAAAAAAAGCACTTAAATCCTAATGTTATTACGGTCATATCTTCGTAGGTAATTGAAAGTTTATATAAATATATAAACCATTTTTTTATGAAATAATGATTACCTAGGTCCTAATAGTATATAAATTTATTTAATTCGCTTATCAGCCATAGCCTTAGTTATAAGTAATAGTAAATATAAGAGTTCATTATGATTAATATTGATTCCATATATTATGTATTAATATTATAATTATTTATGATAAGAACATATAGTATAAATTAAAAATAGGGCACGGACCAAGTGTCTGTAGTGTCAATTATATTACAAAAAAATCCATTATTCATTGGAGAAAAATCATTTGTTTTTGCTCTTTTACTAATGAGATATTCACATTATAAAGGATTAGATCCTATATATAATATTTTTTTATTATGTAAAAAAAATAAGAACAATAGTTGTAACATGATACTTAAAACGCGTGGTTGTCTCGCTAGTGACTTAATATATAATTTGTTGCCAATTACCGTTTAATTAACATTAAAAAGCAATTACTGGAAAATATTTCGAGTTATTGTACGGTGCTTTATTGTTTTGTATACGCGCTTGAATTATGAACAATTATTTTGAATACTGCCTGAGTGCTCTAGAAATTTAAACGTAGTACATACCTATTTGTACAGTGTACAACACAGCAAGTGTGTAAAAAACATTTTTTGATATTATTAAATAAGTATATTATAAAATAAGTATATTATATATTTAGTATTTATACTTAAAACCCAGGGTTGAGTTCTGTCACTATCTTTGATGTGTGCGAAGGGGTTTAAGACACACACCTGAGAGTACAGGCGGTAATATTAAAAGTTGTAATAGACGTAAATGTTACACTGACGGTAAGGACGTATGTACAAGTGTATATATTTTATATAGTACCTACGTAGCTTTAATGGCTAAGTAATTAGGGCGAAATAGAGGCTGGTTCAAATCTCAAAAATTTGATTTTTTATTTGGAACGTGTACATGTGTATAATACTTTGAATTACTCTGTGAAGTTTCTAACATATGTAGGACGCTTGCATTCTGTAAATAGATATATATTTTTTAATTTTTGAAAACATATTTTTTTTTGTCTAGGTCAAATTTTTATATACCTACTTGTTTGTATTATATGTTTCTCGCTCATTTTATACTAATGAATATAGCCACTTTGCACACATTACTAGAATATTGAAATATTCTTTGGATGTGACATATTTAATTTACTTTATAAAAAAGAAATCAATAAATTTAGCTTAAATATAGCATTTTTATCCTTTGTCTGTGCACGCTATCAAAGGAAATTGTGAAAGCTCCGCTATTTAATAAGTTCTGACTTACAAGAATTTTCTTGCTTTATTTCTTTTACAGTACGTTTATTTGCTATATAAAAGTTATGAAGCTTTTGAGCTTTGTATCCCTGTGACGTAATATTTTCTAACTAAATTGCATAATGAGTGGTTATAAAAATTATATTTTCTTCTATTTTATTACGTAACAACATTAGCACATACATGTCTAATTTTACGTTGTGTCGTTGTTGTTGTATATGTATAAATATTAGTTAGTTGATTCATCAATGGTATATAAAGATTTTGTTAAATATATTTATAGGATACGGTATCAGATACTTAGTATATACCCTCTGTTAGCATTTACCCTGTGCTTTCCTCGGTTTAAGGTAATTGAGTTGCTCACACACACCCACAGTCTTTTTGGATATATATGTTTATATACATGACAGAGAAAAAAATCAAACGAGATTATTTTTACTCACTAATCGCGGAATATTACAATTCAGATATATTACCTTAACTTACATATATAGGTATCATGTATTATTTCAATGATAAATATTATTTTCGATCTTATGCATCCAACAGCTTGTCCATATCTTATAAAAACTTCATTGATTTTTAATAATATTTATTATTTAAATATGGTATTTATACCTTTATTATAATATAAAAATATTTTCTCTTGTGTCTTAGGCCTTAGCACACACTCTCCAGGGTCTCGGCCAAGATGAAGGCATGTACCAGCAGTACATTCCGCTCGCCCTCCACCTTGCAGATGAGTTCTTTCTCACCCACTCCTCACGAGATGTCCAATTGCTCATCGCGTGTTGTATCGCTGATGTCCTCAGAGTATATGCCCCAGAAGCACCTTATAAGGATCAAGAACAGGTGAATATGATGGTTTTTTTATTTTTAGCTTAATCTATTATACTTAACTATTACAAGTACTATAAATATGTATATATTATCATAATTTGTGGTTTATTTACGCGTAATAGAAAAGAAATCGTAATCATAAAGTGAAGCGAATGGCTTGTCATATTTGTAAATTTCTTTAAATTGAAATAGAAATAACATTAATAAGTATTTATTTTATGTAAAGTAAGCGACTAAGAGAAATTTTATATCTCTAACTAAAACTATGTACTGCTAATGTCTATAATGTAAAACGTTTGTGTATTCTGTATTATACATTTATAAGTGAGGTAATATAATACAATGTTGTTTCATTATTATTAGTCGGGAAATTGAAATGCTAACACACTCCTTTATATATACATATTTATTTTTTACTGTTAGAATATGTTTACTCACACAATTACTTAGGTTACAACTTAACTTATGCCAGTTCTTTACATATACATCTCAATGTTGTTTACAAATAATTTAGCGTGAAAGCTTAGGTAATGAGGGCGTCGTGGTGTAGATAGACAATGTCTAAGTGTCAACTAGACGGTTGTGGGTTCGATTCCTACTTGAAATTATTATTATTTCCCGGTTTTGACAACATAAGTAGTATACGACAAAAATTTAAAAAAAAATTAATAAAAAAGACGAGAACGGACAAATGGTGTTTTAATATTTTTTTTACTGTTAGAATATCTTTACTCACACAATTACTTAAGTTACAACGTAACTTTTGCCAGAACTTGACAAATACATCCGCCGCACTCGTATCTTTTTAATATGGCCAACGTTTTCTATGACAGTAAAAACTACTATTTATACTATTTAATATTAAGAAATTAAACAGAAATATAAATATTATTACATTTAGTTAGTAATCTTCGTAAAAATTATAAAGAAATCAGCCATTTAAAAATTAAAAAAAATGTAATACACATAAATGAATACCAACACTTCCCACATGATTTCCTTCATTCATATGATTGCTACAGTTTCCTGTTATATTATTTATTTATATATGATTCTTTATTTTGACCTAAGTTTTAGTGTGATTTTAAATATTAAATAAATGATTGATGATGATTTTATTTATTAAAACTATTTTTTTGGCTAAAAGTCCTTGTAATTTTTGTTACGAATATTTTTGTTTTAAAGCTGTGATATTTTTTCAGCATATTTATATAATGATCTTAAAGTTGTAGAATTTTTATTTTATTTATTTAAGATAATAAATAAAATGAATTATATTGTAGGTAAAAACAATATTCTTGTTTCTCATCAACCAACTGCAAGGTCTCCGAGACCCAAAGGATCCAGCATTCAAGCGATATTTCTACCTATTAGAGAACTTGGCCTATGTGAAATCGTTTAATATGTGCTTCGAACTCGAAGATTGCCAAGAGATATTTTGCGCACTCTTCTCCCTCATGTTTAAAATTGTCAAGTAAGTGTATTGAATTTGTTCTGATTTATTAGTTGAGCTTTTTTGTGTGCTTTTTTTGATATAGGCAAGAAATCGTGTTCTGGTGATTTGGCGTTGCCATATTTCTTATTTTCTCTTAGTTGTACGTCTTTTTAACTTTATTAGTTAAATTTATCATTTGAAACACATATACCGACCAAATATACAGTTTAGGTTGTATACGCTAGATTTGTCTATGAATTGCTTGATCTCTATGGAAGAGTGCATTCAAATACCGCTAATTTTAGTATTTTTATAGAATACCTACGTAATAAAAGAGTATAAGTATGAATAACAATATTGTAGCGATATGCAGCACATAAAAATCTTCTTTTTGTTTTCAATTTGTACTCATTTAGACAAATAAATTTGTGTTAGGTTAGTTAATAATTAGCTATTAAGGTTAAGTTGAACTCATTACGATTTTTAGTCCGCTTTTTATAGAACATGACTGTGTTAACAAAAAAGTGTAATTTCTTATTATAATTATAATATATTATTTTTTATTAGCATATGGTAATGTTTTTACATATAAATTTGCAAGCGGTACAGCTTATCAAATTATTGTTTACAAATAATTTAGCGTGAATCCTTAGGTAATGAGGGCGTCGTAGTATGTATGTAGTATGACAATGTCTAAGTGTAAAGTCGATTGTGGGTTCGATTCCTACTGGAAACTATTTTTATTTCACTGTTGTGACGATACGTGTAGCATACGATAAAATATAAATAAATAATTAATAAAAAGACAGTAAAAAAGAGGAGTTCGGATGAAGTGGCTATTTAAAAAAAAGGCCCCGCTTTATCTGACAGGACAGTTAATTCGAACCTCAACTATCATATGTTGAAAAAAAAAACAGAACTGTAGTATAACGACGGAAAAATATTAATTAAATAGTTAAAACGCTCGTTGGGAAATTTAATCACATTTCTCAACAATCGATTCATTATATAATTTATGTCCATTGCGTGATATTTATGATGCCTTTTTATATTGTATATTATTGTTGTAAAAATATACAGAGACATACATAACTAATAGATTAACATAAATTTATCAGACTGTGGCGAAACAAGTTCTAATTTACATTAGTGAGAATACTTTGATCCGTCCTCAGTTTGTTTAGGCGTCGTTTTGCATACTGAAAATCTAAATTTTAAGGTAGAGATATAAATTAAAAGCGATGTTTCAAAATTTTTACGCTTTTTGTGGTGCTGTCCTGACTTTGTTAAACCTTGACTTACTTAGGTATACAAATATGCAATTATGAATAAATATCCAATAAGAAAAATATCCAATATTTTTTCTGCAAAAATTCTACAAGGCAGTTTATATATCATAAAGTTTATGTACTTCAAGCAGAGATTAAATATTGTGATGTGGCACAAATATTACTATAATTTGTCATGAATAAAAAATAACCTTTATTTAATATTCAGAATATTTGTTTCGTGTTTTGTATAGACTCCACTGACAAAAGAAATAAAATCTACATTAGAAGTAGCCAAGCTTATCTACAGAGCTTGGCTATCAGAAATATATTTATATAAAAACATTTAAAATCTAGGTTTTCTTTATTAATCCTTTAACATTTATTAAAAGTTATTTATTAAAAAATGGTACGTTAACAATTGGTTAAAGTTACTGCAAGTTTATTTTTCATTAATAGGTAACTATGACCGCATTTTGTTTGTGTAGTATGTTTTTAAATTATAATAAATATAAGTACATCAGGTATCTTTAACATTTTACCAGATTTTTCTCGGGTAAGGTTTAACTTAACCTTCAAAAAGGCGTCATGGTGTCGAATCGACCGCATTTGAAACGTTTTGTTTAGATCACCTAATAATTTTGCAAAAACTTTTTCTTGCCCTGAACCCTCTTCTAAGTAATAGGTAACTATAAAAATAATGTGCCATATATAGCTGTCACGTATTGTACTAACAGCTTTTCTTTTAGTCGCGGTATAGTCATCGGTTTTGACTATTTTGACTAAAGTGAATATTATTTTTATATAATTTTTAATAACATGACTTGAAGCGTAATAGCGAATCTAAGATAATCGCTTTATTACATGCAGAAGATAAAAAAGGCGAATCAGAACTCACCGATGAAGGGTCTGATCATCTTTTTAAAATAGAGAATTGCAAAATTTAACAGATAACCCTTATTTCATATAAATGCTTCAAGGGGTTTAATAAAGTAAGAAAATATTTTGAAGTAAGATTGTGGTGTTTGTGGAAATGATGTGGGTATGCACAGTACTCGGCAAGCTTAAAATTTGTTTTTCTGCGTAAAGATTTTATTGAAGAAATTGTCACTCAAGTTAATGAATTTAAAGAAATAAAGATTCATTTCGTACAGCCTTTGTACGCCGCCTTCACGATTGTAAGACTAAGGGTACCGTTGAATGTGTAGTTTGGTTTACAGTTTGATATGATATGAGCCAAGTTATAGAATTTTTATATGCTACAACTGTATCCGTAAAAAGAATAAAATTTCTTCTTAACTTGAGTATCTTGCCGGGCTATGGACAAAGCTGCACCAATATGTGGTATTTTGGAAAAGTTTACTGCGAGCTGCTTATTGTGTATAAGTTACCTTATTCAATTGTACATGATGTTGTACTCGATGAGATGATGGTAGGTTGTAGGAAAAATAACCTTTCAAACAATTATTTGCTGGTAGATGAGGTTAATTTTAATATTTAGAATTTAGAACATTATGCAAGTAAGTAGCCGGATGGCCTGTTTACGCTGAGAAACGCTGCAATAGGCATTGTGAGAAGATTGATTGCACCAATTTTGGACACAGGTCGAAAATATAACCATTGTTAACCATTAAATCCGTCATGACACAAAGGTGCAGCGTCTACCCGTAAACGCATTGTCGGTTCGATTCCTATTCGGAAGGAATAGATATTTTAATTTACATTTTCTTCGCTCTGGCATCTAGGCAAGCGCGGCGTTAAGTTCCGCCATTCAGCACAAAATACCTCGAAAAAGACGAAAAGCAGGTACGGAGTGTCTTTACACTAGGCTTTACACTAGGTTTCCACGGTTCCTGCGGTTCGTATGTATCTGCACGTATCTCCATTTCAATATCTCCATCCTTCACACATAAATGTATCTGATACAGCAAATGGGTCTGTTGTAATATTATTAGTACTTTATTGTGCAACAGAAATAGAGGAAAGCACGAATGAAAACAGTACTCGATTATTGTGACGTACTACAATAAATGGAGACTAGTCTCGGTGAAGTTGATAAAAATGATAGATGTACTTCGACTTCGAGTTTATAATATGTACTCAGATTATACAAAAAAACAAAAGATGGCTGTTGACGTTCTTTCCTCTTTTAGATATTTCTGAAATCAATACTATGGTAATAATGTAGTGGGAAAATGGAGTATTAATTAAAGAAGGAAGAATTATTTATGAGCTTCAGGGATTGAATGGACGAAATGAGACGAAGAGCATTACACAGGATTATTCCAATGGTGATTAGTAGTGACGACAGAAATGAAGTAGTTCAATTTATAGGGGAACCTATAAAATTTTAACTCGGCATATAGGAGGCAATCAAAGATAACGCACATTTTGTCT
Source organism: Dione vanillae (assembly GCA_037178615.1). Lineage (NCBI taxonomy): Eukaryota > Metazoa > Arthropoda > Insecta > Lepidoptera > Nymphalidae > Dione > Dione vanillae. The sequence continues at coordinate 1,164,704 of JAZFAU010000270.1, forward strand.
AAGAAAAATTTGCAAAGAAATTGTTTGCAATTAATATTATTATCATGAACACACTGTTGACGAAACAAACTAGTCAATATGTAGGAAGTACTTTGTGTTTACTATTTTTTTTTATTGAATCATTTTGATTTTTAATTGTTAAAGACTCTTTTGCAAATTGTTAGATATCCAAATACTTTGCAACATCGTGTTGTCATGTCATCATGTCTTTTATTATATTCCATTATGATGTAATGATTATGTAAGCTTATTGTTAAATTGTAAACCAATCGAAGCAAAACTTTGACTGTCTAATTATCGTTTACACTCTTTTATTATTTATTATATTTAATACTAAAATTAATGGGACAAACTTAATTTCAGCATTGCTTGGAATCGTGTATAGACTACAGCGTCATATTCACTACATATATTCTTTAGTGTTAAAACTGAAAACCTCACTTTGTCTTACTAAAGCGGGGAAATTAAACACGTAATTCATTCGATAATTAAAAAAAATAATATATATTTTCTAAAGAAACTAACTGCAGACTTTTTCATAGATATAGTTTGTGTTTTTAAAACAAATACTTTTGTAATGTAAAATACTTTTGTAATGGTAAATTTATTACATTTAATTTACTCATCAATCCATTTAGTTTCAGAACATCAACGAAAAATGTATTAAATGATATGCAATATAATACAGTACGTTCATATCGAAACATTTCGAAAACTCGATTAATATTTAAGTACAGTCGACTGCTGCAGTCAATAATTGCGTTTTTATTGATGTTGTAGCATACGAGCTCTTTATACTTGTATAAAGTAATCTTTAGTGTATATTACTTATGATGTTATTATGTAAAAAATGTATGAGTTTTGTGTAAATACTGTTTTTTAATAATAATTTCTTATATATATATATATATATATATATATATATATATATATATATATATATATATATATATATATATATATATATATATATATATATATATATATATATATATATATATATATATATATATATATATATATATATATATATATATATATATATATATATATATATATATATATATATATATATATATATATATATATATATATATATATATATATATATATATATATATATATATATATATATATATATATATATATATATATATATATATATATATATATATATATATATATATATATATATATATATATATATATATATATATATATATATATATATATATATATATATATATATTTATTGACTTTAATGTAGCACTATTGGTAGGTTATCCACGATGTGATAGTTGTTGATTCGATTCCTAGATAGGGAAACGTTCATGTTTAGGTAATTAAGCTTAAGCATGGTCGGGTGTTCGGTTCCATCAACCAACATACAAAGTGATTGTAGGTTGAAAAATAAAGTGTTTTAAAAGATCGGTACCCATTTTATATCTATGAAGTGAAACCTAGAAATATTGCTTTAATATAATAAGCATAGTTAATTTATCAATCAATCGACAGCTTCCAAAATAATCGTATTAGAAAATATAGTGACATATAGTAAAATAAAGGAACGGAAAAGGTTTTATATCTTCTAATTTAATAGAGAGACTGATTTTTTAAACATATCATATTTTTATTTCGAAATTATATTATTATTTTGCATTGTTGCTTCGTTTTATTTACGTAATAAAATACCGCAACGGCGTAAAGATGTCATGGCAGTGTCTATAGTATACGTTAAATTATAATGAGTGTAACAATTAAAAATTGATCGTCAAAATAATCGTCGAAAAGGTGCTTACACTCGCTAGAGCTGTGCTTACATACTTTATACTTGTCTTATTATTTTACGTGCGCTATTAGCCTTCATGCATACTAATATTAGCGGTATTAAACATTTGAGTATTTATTTATTAACTTTTACATAATATGCTATGCTCTTATGAAAAGCTTTGGAAGCTTTTTTACGAATTTGATGAAGATTTTTCTATCTACCATCTACATATTGACGTCAAGGCATATTACTTACATTTATTTTTAATTTTTTAGTACGGAACACTCATCTAAAGTGAAATCGTTCATGCTTGACGTTCTCTGTCCACTCATAACGGAATCAGATGTCGTTTCTAATGAACTTTTGAACGTGATTCTTGTAAACCTAGTGGATCCTAATAAACGCGATCACAAGCACGCGTATGCGCTGGCCAAGGAACTGATTGTAAAGACCAGTGAGACGTTGGAGCCATACATACAGGCAGTAAGTTCTGCTATTTTATTTAGAATTTACTAAGTTACTTGTGCTAATTGTATGAAGAATATTTAATTACATTTAAATTAAAAGTATTTTAGATTTATATTTAAAGTTTTTAGTGTAAGGGAATATGTTTTGTCGAATTTGTATTTTGTAATTTGACCTAGAATATTTTTTCAATGGACTTGAATATACTAACTTGATATACTATTAAATTTCCAGTTCTTTAATCATGTCATCATTCTGGGAAAAGAAGAAAAGAATCTTTTAATATTCTCAAAAGTATATGAATTAATATATGAACTGAATCAATGCTGTCCATCAGTGTTACTGTCAGTGCTACCACAATTAGAATGTAAATTGAAGTCAGCTCATTTCCAAGAGCGTTTAAGTGCAGTGGCTTTACTTGCTAGGATGTTCTCGGAGCCAGGGTCCGATTTAGCAAAACAGTATCCAGCGTTGTGGCGGGCCTTCCTCGGCCGTTTCAACGATATATCCGTGCAGATCAGAATTAAATGTGTCCAATACTGTATGCACTTCCTCGTGCATCATCCAGATCTGAGAAAAGATATAACGGAAACGTTGAAAATGCGACAGCACGACGCTCACGAGCAAGTACGCTACGAGGTCGTAATGGCAATTATAGCAACCGCTCAGAGAGATTTCCAAGCGGTTGCAGAGTCAGAGGATCTCCTCCATTTTGTAAGAGAAAGGACACTCGATAAGAAGTTTAAAATCCGTAAAGAAGCAATGTCTGGACTAGCTATGATATATAAAAAGTTCTTAACAGAAGAAAGTGTTCCGCCGGCGACAGAAAAGGCAGTGCAGTGGATCAAAGATAAAATCCTTCACGGATATTATATGACGGCTTTAGAAGACCGCCTACTAGTAGAGAGATTGTTAAACACGTCTCTGGTACCGTATACGTTATCGCCTCAAGTGAGGATGAAGAAATTGTTCTATCTAATGTCGAATGTCGATGATAATGCAACGAAAGCGTTTATAGAGTTGCAGAAGCATCAGTTGGCAGTTCGTCGTTCTGTGGCTGAATGGATTGAGTTACACAGAAAGCCTCCAACCCCGGCAGTCCAAAAAGAGATGATAGCCAAAGTGCTACACATAAGTTCCAAATTTTTACCCGAATCGGTAAAAGCCCAAGAGTTCTTAAATAAATTTTCTAATCACATGAAAAAGGCACCGGAATTGTTACAAGGAATGGAGACCATTTTGAATCCTAATGTCAGCTGTGAAGTGTGTGTTCGTACAACTGTAAGTTTCTATGAAAAAATCTTACATTGCACTGACAAAAAATAAGATAATTAACAAGTGATTTATAAGTTAGTAAAACATTATTAAATAATTTTTGTTTTCAGTCAAATGTATTAAAAAAGCTCGGCCAACCAGTAATGACAAATCTGTACTACAACACAGTGAAGATGCTTCTAGAACGAGTTAGCTCTGTAATGGTGGATCATGACTCCTTACTAATACTTGTTGGTTACGTGGAAGGGTCTGTGAAGGGCACTGATCCGTCTATTGCTGAGGAGTGCGGTAAGTGCACTGTACTTTGGTACTTAGTATATTTTTACGGCCTCATATACTATTATTGCTATATATAATAGCAGAATAGGAACCTAGTGTCAAAAGTTGATCTTTAAAGTGAATTAAAAAAAAATGATTCGTTTAAAGCTGAAACTTTTAGCCATGATGTATGTTGCCAAATATTGTCCCATTGCACTTAATTATTATTGGCTTTGACCTTGGTATAATATGACTATATATACATATAAATTTCCCTCTTAAATTAGTCTGTATGTATTATTCACATAATCTATGTTTGATTCATAACTCTAAAATAATTCAATCATTCATCTTACAAAAACTTACCAAGCAGAAAAATTGTTTAGATAGATAACATTTTACTAAATTGAAGAACAGATTATAATAACAAAATACTTTTAGTTGCATAGATGATGTCCAAAAATAATTTGATATTTTTTAACTGTACCCCCTATTTTAAAGGCATTGACATAAAGAAAGCAGCGGAACGTGGTCTCAAGTTGTTAGTGATGCTCTCGTTTGTATTTCCCGCACACTTCTTGCATGAGGACGTGTTGAACAGATTGACTTCCTTACTAGAGATGGACGACGAGACCGTGGCACCCCATATATTGGCCGCCTTGACTTTCCTAGGGAAATATAGGCCATTGAGTAAGTTTTTTTGTTGTATTTAATTTTTTTTATGTTATATGCTGGCAAACGAGCAGAAGGCCCTTCTGCTCGTTAGCCTGATGTTAAGTGGTCACCTTCACCATACCATCCACAACCTAAGAAGATGTGAATGCGTTGCCAACTAAATCCCCTAATCAATCAATCCCCCTTCATGGGCTTCCAGAACTCTCACTCACCTAACGAAACACAGCACCATTTATATTCTTCTGTTTCACGGCGGTATTCTGTGAGAGCGTGCTAATTACCCGGTTCGGGCCTGGCCTTTTTGACCTACTGGTGTTGGTGTAATTTGGCTTTACCCCTTGTAAAGTTACTTGTTTATGTTAGTAACTAACTGTATTGTATTAATTTGAATAATTCTATTCATTATAAATAATGTTTTTTATAGGTGAGGCTTGTCCGGCGTTATTCCCAAAACTTATAACTCTATGTAAAGCGTATGCTGAAGTTGGTACACCTAAACAAGCTAAAAACGCTGTCAGGTATGCGAATAAAATAAATTGTTATATTTACATTCTATTTGTAATGGGGTACCTTACTTAGTTTTTATGTCTATTAATCGTAATCATATTATACAGATAAAGTTGTGTTAAAGAAAGTGCACTTGTGCATCTTAAATTTTACAATTTAGGCCAAAATAATAATCTGTTACTTGGTGATCGATTGCATTTTATATATTTTAAATTTTTAAAATTATGACTTTTACTTTAATTATATATCATTATAAATATAAGAATGTTAATGTATTGAACCTTCTAATTGTATTTCAATAATACAAGTTATAAGTTGTCACAAGTCATCAAGTACACCATAATGGCACTGAGTGCTCGCCTTTTTTATTACAAAAATATCTTTTACATCTGCTATTCTAATTTTACAAAGTAACCTATAACCGTATCTTTCATTTTTGTTTATTTTCCTTAGATGTCTATTCGTAAACGTGCCAGACCAACGTACGGCCATCTTCACGGAGATCCTGGACACTCTAAAGAGTACACTGAGTCCACATTCAGAGCATTATCGTACGGCCATTGTGACACTGGGACACATCGCTCACAACCTACCTGATAACTTCCCAGTGCATATAAAGAATATTGTGTCTAGAAAGGTGAGCTTTTTTGTATCTTTTCTTTTCTTGTCCCCTCTATCCTGCTACTTGTGGGATGCAATGAGAAATATGTAGCTTAAAAAGTTACGTTTAGTTAGTTGAGGACCGTCGTGGCGCCTACCCTGCCATGTGCGGGATAAAGCGTGAAGCTAAAAAAAAAAAAAGTTATTAACCGTAGAGTTTCGCGCCGGCTTTTACTAGCAGGACTGCCTCCTAAGCTGGTTCTTAATTGAAATAAGAGGCGGGACTTAAAATTAGTCAAATTAGGAAGCTTTTTTCATTCACTTTGAGAATATGCGTACGAAGCTGTGCTCCACTTTTAAGTTTCTAAGACATCACATTAAACATCGATAAGTGTTCTTCATCTTTTGATTGTGTCGTGACAAAAGAATCGTTTTGATTGTAAATTTAATTTTATATATAAAAGATAACTTACCTGTCATTGTATTCACCTAAACTAAAACGATTAATATCATATTATATGATCTACAGATTTCCTTGATAAATGGATTATTCTTACACAAAAAGATTCATTCAATATTTGTCATATAGTGTATATCCTTCTTTAAATACATTCTTTTTCTCTAAAATAGATTGTAAAAGAATTACTAGTACGCGAAGGCGGCGGTGGTTCCAACGCACCAGAAGGTGACTGGTGTGATGAGGAAGAGCTCCCTGAAGAAACTCGGTGCAAACTAGAAGGTCTCAAATGTATGGCTCGCTGGTTACTCGGATTGAAGAAGGACGAGCTATCCGCTCAGAAAACGTTTAGGATGTTGAACGCGTTTATTGTTCACAAGGGAGATTTGTTGCAGGTGACTTTTTACACTTGTATAAATATAAATACAATACAATATATTTTAATTTATTAAAAAATAAATATTTATTTTTTCTTCTTTTTGATTTCTTCTTTTTAATTTTCTTCTTTTTGGCATCAAATATTATGTTACGATTTTTTTATGTCTTCACTTTATCTCACAAACAGCAGGGTAGGCAGAGAGAACTGCATGAAACATAGAAACCTAGTGTTAAGACACTCTGGTTCCTTAGTCCCTGCTTTTTCCGTCCCAGCTTTCCGTCTTTCTCATATTTATAATTTCCTTTTTTTGACATAATGAATATTTATTATATTACTCAAGATTATGATATATTATCAGTATAGATGTTAGATGATTTATACAATCAAAAATGTTTACTATAACTGTCCCTACATACCCACAATAAAATTGCTTAACTTATATTTTATCTATAAACAGCAAAAACAAGTGTCAAAAGCGGAAATGGCGCACCTCCGGCTGGCCGCGGGCGCCGCCATGCTCAAGATCTGCGAGCAGAAGGGCGTCGGGGACCAGTTCACGGCAGACCAGTTCTATAACTTGTCACATTTGATGGTGGTATGTGCTTTTTTTAATTTGTCACTATGATAATAAATATCACAGTAAAATGTTACATTAAACCAAAAAAAATACTAAAGGTTGTTACAAAGCTTTTTGTTGGCTTATCCCATTTTCCCTAAACATAGGATTATAATAAAAATGTTAAAAGATGAAATAATTATTTTATTAGGTACAGTAGCAATATACTTAATGTTTAATAAATTAACACAAATAGTTCGGTATGCACTAATACTAGCGCGTCCTGTAGAACTCTGAGTGCATTTGAACTAGTATTGTGCGTCCTTGAAAATACTGAGTGCACTGGTACCGGTGGTTTCTTTAGTGGTGAATCGATCTGCTTGGTTTTTACTATAAGCATGATTAGAGACCGTGAATGATAGTTATGTATGTTAATAATTATTATGATCTATATTAACTTTTTAAAATTCAGATAAAATTTTTGTGTTTTAGGATGAAGTGCCTCAAGTACGAGAAGGATTTGCAGCAAAATTACATAAAGGATTATCAAAGGTACGTGTATGTTTTTTTAGCTTTCATACGTAATTTAATATACTTACAAAGTTTATTTTTAATAGAATGAAGTAATTTGTCAAAACATTCTGTTCATTTGTTATGATTTGTAATGTTATATATTTACATATATAGCAAATTTGATAGCAGATTTAACTATTGATATGTATATATACATATATAGCCAAAGAGTTTGCTCAGCGGATTCTAATATTTTCTTACATTGATGAGTGAAAATTGTCTTAATAGAAAGATAATATCTTTATAATAAGTACATTACAAATTAATAAAATATAAATACTATTTGTGTGTACCAGAAGCTACTCTAACCACTCAAATAATTTCATAGACTATTTCACAGTTTTGTTCCCTCACTATAGTATAGCAGTTAAAATAATCGCCACCTTAAAAGCAACTAGTCCTACACCATTCTAATTTTGTTCCCAGGTAATATATTGTCCCCAGGTATACATATACAGGGTGGCTATCACCGCGAACTTAATTTAAAACATCGTGTAAACTACTTTTTATAAACTCCGCAAAGTTATAAAATAAGTAAAATATACAAAAATAAAAAAAAAATCAAACAAAATAAATTATTAAATTATTGTTCCAAAATAAAACGCTATTTGTGTGACGCAAGCGTACATAATCGTGTCAGAGCGGTAAAGAGATATTTTCCTTTCTAATTCTGTTTTTTCAATGAAAGGTGACAACGTTTAATAGTATATTTGTAGTACGAGATCTATACATCATTAGTATTTTATGATCTCACAAAATGGGAAAATCCTTCTCCAATCCTCAACTATTGATAATTGTTTACTACTTTTTTGAATATAGCCTTGAAATATTTTCCTCTTTAAATGGTTTTGATAATATATAAATAAATTGTGTGTCCGCAGGGCATCCCCAACAAGTGCCTGCCGCTGGACTTCATGGGCATGTACGCGCTGGCGGGGCGCGAGCCCGACCGGCGCGTGCGCGGGCTTGTGCGCCAGTACATGCTGGCCGACGTCGTGCGCCGCCGCGAGTACGTGCGCAACATCACCATCGGCACCAAGGGTGAGCAACGGAGTGTCTTATCACTAGGTTCCAATGGTTCCCGCGGTTCCCTCTGCCTATTCTGTCATGAGCGGGATAAAGCGTGAAGCTAAAGAGAGAAAGAACGATAGACGTGTGAAATGAGGACCGTCGCGTTTGCTTGTAAACGCGACGGTTTGTGGATTTGATTTCTGTGAGGGGAAGATGAATTTTTGATTTTCATTTTCTTCGCTCTGGTGGACTTACAAGTCAAAGCGCGGCATTTAGTTTTGCCACTCAACGCGTAAAGCCTCTGATAATGCAAATAACTGCATTTCAGTTGTTTGCGTCTGTAGGGATATCTTTACAAATTTTCACTGCCCAAAGACTATGTTTTAATACTATTTTTACATGTTTCGTTTAATTACTTCCATCTATCCTTAATATGAATTACCGTATAAGTAAGTAATCGTTGTGGGCGCAGTGGAGCGCGCGGTGTCGCAGCTGCCGCACATCCTGCCCGACTACATGATGGTGTTCGCGGTGCCGGTGCTGGCGCACGACCCCGCCTTCACCGCCTACGACAACGTCGCGCAGCTCAAGGTACACACTGGTCGTTTTAACTTTCAATTCAACTATTAATATTTGTTTGTTTAAGTGTATTTTAATGTGTTTTAATCAAATTAGTAAATTAAATATTTACACTTGCAACATTACAATATGCGACGTTACGGTCTTCACTTGACATATTAAAAAACAGAAATCACAGACAATATCATCGGTGTCTTTCTATTGACACTGTAGATCAAGATCGAAGAATCGGCTGTTGATAGGTGTTGTTGGCTACCAATTTAGCGTTTTCTATAATTGTTAACGTTGAAGCGCTTGTGATAGTACTTATGGAACAGAAACGAAGCGTTTGGTTTTTGGCTAAGGCCTCAGATATTTTCGCAAATTTATGTCATAAACAACAACATTTCAATTTGCATTTCAACAAACATCTAAAGTTTTTTTTTTTTTCAAAATTAATTTATTTTTATTAACTGCTAAACTTTATTACAGATGGTAAAACAATGCCTCTGGTTTGTTCTGGAGCCTCTCATCACACGCAACGATTTCTACTGCTATGGCTTCTATAAGAGTTTGGTGGAACGTATGAAGAACCACAAGGATGCCCTCAACGAGACGGACGATGCCGTTAATTATGTAAGTTGTGAATAATAAAGTTTTTTAACGAGTTAACTCACCTCTTGGAAATCATCCAAGCGAGCAAGCAAGCCGCATTATTATTCCGGACTTCATTGAAATGCTTATGCGACGACTATCTAAATATTTTTTTGTTCTAAATGCGGACTAATATTTAATAGAAACATTGAAATAGTGTTTAAGTTTAACACTTTATAAACATATATTGCTTGCATTCTTTTATGTATTTAGCATAGAAATGTGCCGACTTTGGCCGAATAGTCGACTAGTTTTTTTTTAACTTCACGCTTTATCCCGCATATTGCAGGGAAGGCAGAGGGAACTGCAGGAACTACATGAACCTATTCTTAAGATACTCCGTCGCTTAGTTCCTCAATCTACTAGTTGATTGTAAAAAAGCCGACTAATTGACTAACGACCTTATTCATAAAAAAGTCTTATAGAACGTTTTAAGCATACTTTAGTTTAAACGCTCTTTAAGCTTATAGAACGTTCGATAAATGTGTGTATTCATAAACGCTCTATAAACCTATAACTAAACCTATAACTAAAGTGTCGTTTATATGAGTTATAAGTTCACAATGCTGCCACTACACTGAAGTCGGTCGACTCGTTGCCGAAAATACGAGTTTATCCACATATAATTAGTTACAAACGCATCGACTTAGTATGATCACAGATAATATTATGTATAAAAATATATTGTTGGATCTGGCTTGACATATACCAGCTTGATTGTACGTGGACAAGTATTACCTGTATATTTTTTTTTAGCTTCACGCTTTATCCCGCACATGGCAAGGTAGGCAGAGGGATCTGCAAGGATCGTGGGAACTTAGTGTTAAGACCGTTGCTTAGTCCCTGCTTTCTCCGTCCCCATGTGTATTTTAAAAATAAAATTATTAAATTTCGCTCGACGACGCCAACGTCTGATCGCAGTAAACACCTGGATCACCTGGATCACCTAATCACGCCCCAGAACCTCTAGATCGTAGAGATTTTTAAATTAATACGTATGAGGGTAATAAGAAATGTTGCCGTTAATTATTAAAACTATCATTTTGTAAAATTCTCGTCATCCAAAGTAAACTCGTCGCTTATACTTCGCACTTTTCTTATGTAGAATTTATTATTAATAAACTTGTTAATAATTAAATATATTTAATAAATATCGAACAAAATGGCGATTGTTATATTGTTTTGTTTACGAAACTGAAATTGACACTCTTGATGACAAGCGACTTGACGACGTCATATCAATGCTCATATTAGTATGAGCTATAATCAGCTGTTATATGAATCGGCCATCTTTGGACGTTATAACACTTATAGCAGGGTTTTCGGTTCTATAACTTTATGGTTCTCGATTCTATAACATTAAAATACTGTTATGAATAAAGTTTTTTGACAACCGTGCTACAGCGAGCCTTTAAACGTGCTATAACTTTTTATGAATAAGGCCGTAAGTCTACAAATAGCGTAGTGTTGTGTTTGTGAAAAATGGCAATTATATTTTCATTAGTGTGGTGATATCAACCATATACCACCACTTTGACAAACAAGTCAATGGTAATTGTCAAATTTATCAAAATGGCCAGTATTATGAGAAATTTAAGGGACTATATACGAGGGTTAAACTGAAAGTTCTTAGAAAATCAAAAACTAAGCATTCTAGCAAGTTATTAGTTTTATTAAAACTTTTCAAAATAGCGTCCATTTACATCAATACATCGCTGCATTCGATGGAACCATTGAGAAAAGCACCTTGCCCACTCGGCCTTAGGGGTCTCTTCAACGGCGTTTTGAAACACAGCCACTGCTTCTTCGGCGTCCATAAAATGTTTTCCTCGAAGTTTTTCTTTTATTTTCGGGAATAAATAAAAATCGCAGGGTGTGATGTCGGGGTTATAAGGCGGGTGACCCAGTAATTCCACGTCTAAGGTCGCCAAATAGTCGATCGTTTGCCTGGCGGTGTGCGACGAGGCATTGTCGTGATGAAGGAGGATCCTGCTGCGAGGTCGTTTCTCTCCAACTTTTTCCAAGACAAGTGGCAAACAGTTGTTAGTGTACCACTCTGCATTAACCGTTTTCTGATCCTCTAAGACAACTGTCGCGTAATGACCTGTCTTTCCGAAGAACGAGGCCACCATCTTTTTTCCAACACTTCGACCTCTCTTCACTTTAGTTGGCAACTCTTCGGAAGGAAACACCCACTGAGCAGACTGTCTTTTGGTTTCGGGATCATAACAGTAAATCCAGCTTTTGTCACCCGTTAGTATGTCGAACACAGCATTTGAGTCACCTCCGTTAAATTTTTGGATCATTTCTCGGCACCAATCAACACGGCGGAGTTTTTGAGCCTCGGTCAAATTATGCGGTATCCAGCGGGCACAAAGCTTCCTGACCGCTAAATGTTCATGGAGGATTTTGTGCACTTGACTCATACCTATGCCTAGACTTGTCCGAATCTGCTGATAGGTCACTCTTTTGTCAGCCTCTATCATACGCCGCACAACACAGATATTATCTTCAGTCGTCGCTGTAGAAGGCCGTCCCTCACGCAAATCATCGGTGAGATTAGTTCGACCACGTTTGAATTCATTAAACCAGTTGTAAACTGTGGCACGAGATGGGGCTTCATCGTGAAAAGCCAATCGAAGTCTATCATAACTTTCTTGTTGACTTATATGACATCGAAAGTCATAAAAAATCATTGCACGAAAATTTTCTCGGCTTAAAGTCATTCTGACGTGCACAAACAATTTTCAATTTGCCGCCAAATCGTAAAACAAATGACAAATGAATAAAATGTATACTCAATATTATTGGTAAAGAGTTCTATTTTCAAAATTTGATTTTATTTTTTTAATATAATGCTTTTAAGTTGCCAGTTCTAAAAACTTTCAGTTTGACCCTCGTATTCTGAGTCAATTCATTTGAATCAATTCATTTGAAGTTTTTGTGTGTACCTATACTGAAAATCTTATATAGATAGAAATTTTACAACCATTAATCATGCGAAAGTGAATGTATTGCTTAGAAAATTTATAATATAATTCAACAAATTATATCTAAATTGTTATCCAAAATATTCTAATTGAATTAATTGTCATAATAATAAACTTTTTTTTTATTTATTTTTTGCTTTTTGTCGTGAAAATTTGCTTTGCAACTTTTCAAATTTCCTACATATCGGATAGACAAACGGACTTAATTAACATTTAGTTCGCTTCCTTTACAAGTCTTGATATTATGTAGACAGTGTGCCTTTTTTGTAAGTGAGAAAATGAAAATAATTGGAATAAAATCAGCACACTATAATATATAATGAAAATTGAACTCGCAACCATAGGGTTGGCACTAGTGCCTTAGTCTGTTTCACTGTACCATACTAAGCCCACCCTTTATATTGTATAAGAATATAATAATTAGTTATTACTATTGACTGCAACAGAAACTCTGGGCCACGTGCGACCTGGCGATGTCGGTGATATGGGCGCGCTCGGGCAACTTCGAGCTGCGGGAGTTCCCCTCCGACGCGCGCATCCCCACCATGTACTTCGCGCCGCAGCCGGAGTTCTTCGTCAACACGCGCGTGTTCCTGCCGCCCGAGCTGCAGGTTTGTGTAATAGTAACAATATAGTACAGTAATAATTACAGTTTTATAATTAGGTTAGCTTAAATTAATAATTCAAAAAATTAAAATGTGTTAAAGTACTTTTAGTGCACTTGTAATAGAGTATAATATTAGACTTATATAATTTTTTTTAGTTAACTATTGACGCCAGAAATTTCTTTAAAAATAAAACTTTCTTTATATATGATTTCTTGTTTAAAATAGCTATAGCTTCAAAATCACGAACAAATAACTTAAAAAATTATATGCAGTCATTATCTAAAAGAATATCTATTATTGTACATCATTAATAATAATTTGATCGGACAGAAAACTCTTACATAGCACGATATATGTAAAATTTAGTATATTTAATATATTTGAAAACATTTTTAACACACAGTTCCAACCGAAGCGCAACGCAACGGGAACAGAAACGACAAACGCGCGCGGCAAGAAGCGCACTCGCCCCGCGGACCAAATCGAGAACACTAATGATGTTGAGGTGAGAATTATATTAAATATAACATTATTATTATTACTAAGGGGTTTTTCAATTTTGGCTTGTTACGAACACACACGTAAAGAAAGTTGAGAATGAGAGGAGGCTATCCGTAAACGCGACTGCTTGTGCGTGCGACTCCCACTCGGGGAAGATGGATTTTTCAATTTTCCATTTTCTTCGCTCTGGAAACTAGGCAAAGCGCGGCGTTGAATTCCGCCACTCAACACGCAATGCCTCGAAAACGGATGAAAGCTGAAACGAAGAAAACAGGGACTAATCAAAGGAGTACCTTAAGACCAGGTTTTTATGGTGCCTGCAGTTCCCCCTGCTTACCCTGCCATGTGCGGGATAAAGCGTGAAGACATAAAACAATTATTATTTAGGACTGAGGGCCAACGTGACGCAAAGGCGCAACGTCTGCATGTGAATGCGGCGATGCGTAGGTTCGATTCCCATGAGGGGAAATTGTTTTTTTTTTTTCATTTTCTTCGCTCTGGCAAGCAGGCAAGCGCGGCGTTGAGTTCCGTCGCTTAACACGCAATACCTCGATAGGCGGAAAGCAGGGAACGGTGTGTGATAATAGGTTTCAACTGTTCCAGCGGTTCTCAGCCTACCGTAAAGTGCTATGGGTTTCTAAATATGGTACTAAGGGACGCAATACCCGATTGTAACCTCAATGGTTGCGTTTCGATTCCTATAAGGGAAGAACGAATAAAATACTAAAGTGCATTCTCATTTTGAAACTAATAAATAAAATTATAGTTTACTAATACTCTTATATTTCACACTTTTTATTTGTATATTTATTAAAAAATATACACAAAAATAGAAAATCCGGAGAAATTTTAATATATATTTAATTATGAATTAATAATTAATATAAATGTGCTTAATTGTGAGTGTGTAAAAAATGTTCACAATTAATATAAATGTGCTTAATGTGTTGTTTTCCTCTCGATAGTTACGTATAACAAGGAACAGTTAATTTATTTTTAATTTTTTAAAAAAGTGTTTTATCTTATGTACACAAAGTTTAATTAAAATTGTGTCTTCTAAATACAATTTTTGTATGAAGTTCTATATTTTATCACTTTGTATTGTATTTTTATGTGATATATTTGAAATTGAAACTTATTTGAGTATGTATGTCATACTTACACTCATATCCAATGTTTTTGAAATAGGTTAACAACGTATTTTTAAGGGGACATGTATAATATATATATAAACTAGGGAAAAATATTAGCAACTTTTATTTATTTATCATTAGTAAAATATTATAAGTAAAATATATCGGCTGAGTTGTTCTTTTCATTAAGAGAGTTATTGGGATAGAGGTGAATGTTCTAAATCGCTTCATACCCAATATTTACATTTAATCTAATTTCAGCCAATCGTTGCTCGATCTGGAAGTATCGATGCTAAGGTAAACACGATATGAATAGAAATTCCAAAATTTTATACATATACATAGATTTTTGATTATTATTTTCATTTAGCAAGTAGTTTATTTGGCGAGAAATAAATTTTGAAAATGCTCTTTTATTTTTGAATTGTTTAGTGTTGTGTTTATGTTAGCATTTGATGAAACTACCATTGCCATTGTAATCAAAAATAAATAAAAGAATTGATTATCTATGGTCGGTTCCAAAGTAAAAAAATAATACAAATATAAGAGATATTTATTTATTTATTCTATAAATACAATATAATATGGTGTTGGTAGTTATTAAAAAAATTGTTTGTGATGCTGCAATATAATTTTTTTTGTAGATTATAAATAATTTACAATTATTTAATTTTTCATATATTTTGCTTTATGATTTGAAAAACTTAGAATTTGCATGTTCTCATATAAGTGATATAAAAAAAATATTATTTAATAAAAAAATCTTATTTTTCTTATTATGCATGTACTACTATAAAATAAAAATTTTGCGCTGAAAATATATTTTAAAAGCCTACTTATAAATACCTATAAATAAAAATGGGTAAATAAAAATTAATAACTAGTGACATTTATTTATATTTATATTTCACTTAAAAAATATAACCTAAAACTAACTTAAATGTGTCTATTTATGTTTTTACAGCCTTCAGAAGCATCAGACACGCAAATACTTCTACCGGGAATCGAACAGCCACCAGAGACAGAGCTAGAGGAGCCGCAAGCCAAGCGCGTCCTCAGTGATTGAATGCACTGTGCTGACGGGATGTATTCCACAACACACGACTCGTCTTGTCAAATTGACAGCTGTCACTGTCAACGTCAACTTTCATTTGTCACGTAGGTTTCATTTGCATTATGTTAAAATATGTTTTTAAGTTATGCCCGACTGTTATTCTTAACAACTGAGTTTAATTTTCTCAGTATTATAAATAATAATATTTTTGTGTTTTTTCTTTTTAAATAATCTAAAAAGGCATTATCTATTTTTTTTCTGGTAGTTTTTGTATGTATGTATTAAAATGCTCATATTTGTAGAATACATCCCCTTACAAAGTTCCTAAGGCACAGGCATAATCCAGTCAGGTAACATTACGCTTAAACCAATTAAGACTGGTTATTTATACCCTGAAGTGACCCTAATATGAGAAAACTCTTACCTGCAATAAATAATACGTTACTACGGTAACTTGATGAAATATTTTTCTTTTTTAAATACTGCTCTTTAATATAGCATATACATTAAATTCTTCAATATCGTATGTTGCAAGTAAATATCAATTATGTTTTCTTTTATTATTGTATGTTTGACCTTTACTATTTCGATTATTATTTATATATTTCTATCTATAACTATTTGTCTGAGAAAAAAAACAGATCCTTGTTTTATCGACTATTCATCGACTTTGCTATTGAATAATGATTATCGATTAAATTTGTAGCATCCACTAGTTGTAACGTCTAATATTCAATTAAACTGTGTTGTGATGCCATTTTGGATATACATTGGTCAATAATTGATCTTTACTTGTCGATTGAGAATAATCTTAATAGGTTTTGTAATCCCTATCTATAGCAATGTCTTCTTGTAAACCTTAAGGTTTGATACAGTTTGCCTTTGTTAAATCTTTATGCTTCAATTATTATTGGGACCGTTTTAGGACGAAACTATTTAATTTAACCAGCTTAAATTATGTGAAAATAATATATATTTTTAAATGATTTCTATAATAATAATTTCAATTGTGACGAATCTCCTAAAAAGGTCCTATCGATGTTAACGTGCGATGTGTTTTGGCAATTTTGTTATAATCCTCACTTATTTATGAACTTTTACTTTTGGTCAGAATCGATTTTAACATCGATTTTTATTTTTCTTTTAATTATTTTCTTATAAAATAATTATTTTTATCTATTCATTTTAATTTTATTTTTCAAATATCTAAGTGTGGATTATATAGCCGCTCTCGCAAAAATATATGAGGAGAACAGTGTATTATAGAATTTGATTGTAAGTTAACGATACAATGTTTGTTCACTCGTTGTTTTTAGTTATAATTTAATTTTTGGCTGGTCGATTATTTTTTTTATTTTTAAATCTCATCCTCGAAGAATTTGTCTAGGATATATGTACGAATACACACGATTAATATTTTTAATCTGTGGTCAATGGCGTATAAATAATACGAGTTGGTAATATTTTGGAAACTGTTTTGTGTAAATTATGATACCTTTATGTGTACTCTGTAATTTAAACATGGTTTGCTTGTACGAAGTATGTTTAATGACACAAACTAGTTTTGTAAATGATGGCGGACATCGGGTTGAATAAAAAATTGCTGTGAAAAATATTTTCCTTTTGTTGGATGTAGAAAATTCTTAAACTATAAAACCTTTTTTTAAATTTAAGTTACTTTTGAACTAATTATTCAATTTTTATTATCTGCATCACTCAGTCTATTTTTAAATAGTACGTATATATGACAATAACATATATTATAAATGATTTGATGACCTTAAAAATCCTTGTATTGTTATGATACAAAAACGCGATGTCCGCAGTAGAAGGTGATAAGTAACGTTTTTATTTTGTGTCGTATGATTTAAGTGTACCAAAAACTCGGAGAGCCCCCGCTCGCGCCCGCAGTGATTCTATGTAGTTATGTATTAAATAAATAATAAATACATACACTGTGCTTGTTTATTCACCCATATGTATACAGCCTTATATGCCTATATATGTATCTCTCTTAGCTGACATAGCTTCTGATGTAGGATTAGTTCCTAATATCTGGTAGAATTAGTATTTTTAAATGAAATAAATTATTTCTATTATTAAATTTACAAAATGAATGTTTCTATTTACGTCAATATTATGACTATCTATATTATAATAATATAATAATATAGCCTTTATTTCCGAACTTTTTGACATTTTACATTTTTTAAAATTAAAATTTACATTTCACTACAAAAAGTCTCTCAGTTCGGTGTGCCTTATGGCAAAGGCCTCCTCCAACTCTTTCCACTGCTTTCTGTCAGCCGCCACTCTTTAGGTCCCCAAAGTGATTTTCAGGTCGTCCTCCCATCTTCTCTTTTTACGAACTTGACCCCTACTGCCATCCCTTGGGTACCAGATTGTCACCTGTTTGCTCCATTTCTTCTTTTTACATCTATCTATATTACTTTAGTTAATTACATGCCATTACATATATATGACACATATTTATAAATTTTCAGAGCATGAACCACCCTAACTGCTACTTATAGTTTAATGAATTTAATCGCGAATAAATTTAAATAAATCGAAATTTTCACACAGAAGGACAAAATAGTTTCTTTAGTGCTTTTTTCGTTTGAGATGCGAATGTCTAAAAATAAAGTTTAATTTAGTAAAAAAAATTAAGTAAAATGTAGCACACATTGTTTATAACATCACTTATGGTTACTTTACTCCAATAGATATTATGATATAACCTCTAAGTAAGATAAATAGGTAAAAAGAAAATAAAAATATATAATAATATTAAATTCTAATCATGTTTATTATCTGGCTTGGTGACTTCATCTGAACGCGTGATGGCAATGTCTTCATCTCGTATGTGAACCGGCGGTCGTATCTCAGGGTCTATGTCTCTCATTGCTTCTATAAGTTCTGCTGTAGTCTTGTACGACGATATTGTGTGTTTTACGAAGTCCCTGGATATAAGGTATGATTATTTTAATATATTTTAAAAATGCTATGTTAAATATGTTTATAAATATAATTCAAATTTGACAGCCGCGAGCTTTTTGAATACTGAAATTTTTAAACGCTTGAGATAGTTTAATTTAAGCCATCACAAGTGGCTATGTAAAAGTAAAAATATTAACTAAATTTTATAAATTGTGGATCGATAATTATAACGTATTAGTAATCTAGTAGTGTAAGCTGGGTTAATATTATATTGTAATATACAAAAGCTTTCAAACTTTATTATATATGTGAGGACCGTCGTGGCGCAGAGGTGTAGCGTCTGCCTGTAAACGCGACGATTTATGGGTTCGATTCCCACTCGGGAAGATGGATTTTTCTATTTCCATCTTCTTCGCTCTGGAAACTAGGAAACGCGCGGCGTTGAGTTCCGCCACTCAACACGCAATGCCTCGAAAGCGGCGGAAAGCGGGGGCAAAGAAAGTAGGGACTAAGCAACGGAGTGTCTTAACACTAGGTTCGTATGTTTCCTGCAGTTCCCTCTGCCTACCATGCCATGTGCGGGATAAAGCGTGAAGCTAATATATATATATTAGCTTCACGTGTATTACAATTAACTATCATACTCTATCTTTTGATTCAGTTCTGCCACTTTGTTAAGAAATTTGAACATTATGTCCACTGTTATTTTGAACAAAATAATAATTTTAACACACAAACCTAAAATAAAAAGCTTTAATAAAGACGGCAGGTTGAAATTCATGACCGCAACGCTCGGGGCCAAAACTCATTACGCCCATCAAACGATTGTGTTGCACAGCTGGTGCTCCCGCGTCGAACTGTAAGTTCATATTATTTAAAGGATCTAACCTAATTTATTTAAAGAATCCGTCGTGACGCAACGGTAAGGCCTCGTGACTTAATGATGCTACAGGTACAACTTTTCCCGCCCTAGATGGGCTACTGTGAGACAATGATCCTGAATATGCAAGCTGTGGAAGGTCCGAATACCTTCGGGGAAATCCCAGAGTACTTTAAAATTTTCACCGAGGCGTCATAGAATAATGTTCAACCTCATAATTATATTTATAATCTTACGGCATTTCATGGAGGTGAAGAGGCAGTGTCGAGAGAGGACTGCATCGATGAGTCCCACAGTACGAACCACTTCATTGCTTGGGTGGTTTGCGATAAAGGCAATTCCCAGCGTTAAAAAAAAGAAGGCCTCGTGACCGTTCTTGCGATTGTGGGTTCCAATCCTACACGAAAAGAAGTAATCATTTCATATCCTTGCTTTAGCTGGCCCAATATGCAATGTCTCAGGATTTGGCGTCGTCAAGTGTTTTAACACTATCGACATTCAATGATGTAAAATTTTTATGTATATAATACGTTATGGTTGAATACATTTCCCATTCGGGATTGTAAATTATTTTCATTACATCATTTTAGTAAAGGAGTACAAAAATATTAAAGGTATGCTAAACTTCCTAGCTGTCGTTTAAATACTCTGCGGATTAGACAACTATGGGCACGGGTTCATCTCCACTTTTCCATCTTGTCTATGTTCTTCTTGTTTTTAATCAAATTAGCTAATAAAATACAGCATTGCATGCATTACAACTATTATATGTCTTTTCTCACTTAATACTATTTTATATCAGAAAATAAATATATTT
The DNA here is from genome assembly GCA_037178615.1 of Dione vanillae. Classification (NCBI taxonomy): domain Eukaryota; kingdom Metazoa; phylum Arthropoda; class Insecta; order Lepidoptera; family Nymphalidae; genus Dione; species Dione vanillae. The sequence goes on from JAZFAU010000270.1 coordinate 1,185,366, forward strand.
TTAAGAAGTTCAGAAAGCAAATCGATATATAATTATTGTCTTGTTACATTAAATTTAGGTTTTGGTTATTAAGTAAATTGATTAGTTATTATATAGATACTTAATTGTATGGTATTATTTTGTTTATTTTATAATATAAAATGAGGACAATATTACTTTCAATAATTAGAACATTACCAAACATGCGTCTCTAGTTCCATTCCTTAACGATGCACAGAAGAAGTCAGGTGTGAACATAAAGCCGTTAACCAACTGGTATGCGTCGGTGCAATAGTTGCGCGTGCGCACTTTAAGTCGCGCAGACATGAGGTCAGGAGTGTGGTCCCGGAATACAGTGTCTGAACCCTGATTAGTAAATAACATGTATAAAAAGAAAATTTAATGAGATTAAATTATCGGTACTTTTTTTATGTCTTCACGCTTAATCCTACACATGGCAGGGTAGGCAGAGGGTAGGCGGAGCGAAGAAAATGGAAATAGAAAAATCTAACTTCCCCGAGTGGGAATCGAACCCACAAACGGTCGCGTTTACAGCCAGACGCCTCTGCGCCACGACGGTCCTCAATAAAGTATATATAAAGGATAAAATTTCAAAAATATAATTTCAAATCAAAACAAGAGAAATTATAAAATACTTACACGAGTAGCGCCCCAGCCAGTGACAGAGATAAAGCTTTGTGCGTACGGTTCCTTGGTGCCGTCGTATATTTTTATCAAGTTAACATGTGGTTGAAACTCTAAAAGTTTAAATCATCAGAAATATATTTATTTTCTATTTTTGATCCCCACGCAAACTAGTTAATATTCGATAGAGAATGGAGTTTTGACACTTTGTACTCAAATTTAGTCAAGTTAAACCTAGTCACTGTTATTTAACGTTATTCAAACCTAGTCACTGGTATTCAACGCCTCTCTTTGTTTGCTGCTATCTGGTGGTGGTGGTGCTGGTGCGTGGTATTAATCAAAATTTGTGTAATCTGACTGCTTATGTAAAGATGGAAAAGGTATAAGTATATAAATATATTTTTCAAATTATAAAAAGTTTAACGCTCGATTAGATTGCGTAGGGATTTTCGTTACACCAATTTTAAAATAGTCTTTTTTAGCTTTTCTCGATCATTATTTATTTATAAAACCTTTTTTTAGCTTCACGCTGCATCTTGCTATGTGAGGGTTGCAGCGTAAATATAGAGGCTGCAGGAACTCGATTTTAAAACACTCCGTTACCAACTATCCTCTTTTCGAAGTTTTGCATGTTAAATAGCGGAACTCGATGTCTTAGTTTGCCTAGTTGCCAGAACGAGGAAGATAAATGTAATCTAGTCTAACAAACCGTCGCATTTGCAGGCTGACGTTGCGCTTATGCGCCACGACAGCTGTTATTTACAAATTTCTTAGTGTAAAATCACTAAAATTACGTATATAAAATACTTAATATGATTAACCACAAGTATATGATCAGTGCACATTATTCTCCGGCATATAATCATTTTAACCATATACCAATCTATAAAAATTATAAATATATTAAAAAAAATATATATACTACCCAAATTTTCAACAAGTTTCAACAAAGCTATATCCGCGTGGGGTACAGGTTCTTCTTCGAACTTCGGATGTCTTACTGCTCCTGCCACATCGACTAACGTGCCCCCTTCATGTGGATGGGCGCTACCCACTCTTACTTTTACATACTGTCCCAATGTCTTCATTGGAGCAACGTGGAGAACGCTAGTTAAAAATATAATTAATAAGGACCGTTGTGGCGCAGAGGTGTAGTCCTATTTTAGTTCGAATCCAGAATTATTAAAGACCTAGGTAGAGGAAAGTCACCAAATATGGAATAGTATCCTAATATGGAATTCCTTCATTTCTCTAAGACTATAAGTATGAAACGCAACACTCGAACATATATTTTTTCTATTTAGTCTACTAACTATCGCATTCACACCATCGAAACAGTTGCGCGAATGTTTCACGTATGGTAAGTGTGTTTTGATTTGTTATGTGCAATAAATTTTAAAAGTAAGTAATAAATAAGTATTACCAACTATTATGTTTGTATATATAAGTGTCAAAATATATTTAGTATATCGATATAAGGTTTATTTCACCATTTTGTGATCTTTTGTCACTAAAATGTTGTGACTTGACAAAATATTTAGAAGAGTTTGAAATAGTATAAAAATCCAAATATGGACAGTCGTCGGTGTCTAATTATGGAATATTCCATAATTCGATTTTAATATTTTATATGATAGATAATTGATATTATTTCTTTATACTATATATGGAATGACTGTTTTTAGAATGTCCACTTCACAATCAACCAAACGAAAAACCTGGAGTGAACAAAAATTGACACAAGCTACAAAATTCGTCCGGGAAAAGAAAATGGGGTATTTGAAAGCGGCACAGTATTTTCAAGTGCTTAGGAGAACTTTATTACATCTCTGCCAAAAAGATGAACAGTCTCCAGAAGTAGCAGCGGCTACTGCATTAGGAAGAAAAACTATCTTGGGCTCCGAACTAGAATATGGATGATAGTGAAGAACAAGACTTTGAGGAACTAGGCGCTATCCAGTTTAATGGAGATAGTGAACATGATGAGTTGATGGACCACATGTCTCCTGACTCTTTTGATGCAGAATGTATTTTCTGTTCAAGACTTTTTCCCATAAAAGTGGAGAAAGCTGGATTAAAAGCTTGATGTGTAGGCTCTGGGTACATTATGATTGTGCTGATCCAAAGTTTGATACTTGGATCTGTAACTTTTGCAAGTAATTGTATTACGTTTTTCATTTATCACAAGATATTAGATATTAATGACCATTTTGTTATTGTTATGTTGATTTATACTTATATTCCATATTTGGGGTCCTATTCCATATTTGGTTACTCATTTGTGATTTTGTTTTTTGTGTTAGATTTTAATTTGATAATTAATATATTTGGTTAAAGACTGTTAATTACTTCTCACAAATGTATGCCTGGTCAGTAAAAACATTAAACTAACCAAATTTATGTAAAGTTTTTTTTATATATCCCAGAAACAAAATGGTATTCCATATTTGGTGACTTTCCTCTATAGATTTATTATTTAAGATATTTCCAAATTTGGGTAGGTAATGTAAATATAATTTGTTGTCATAAAATGTTTTAAATAAAAAGACATAAATAAGATAAATCTCTTAAAAATGACAATAGCTTACTAATTGAGACAGTGTGCAGCAGTTAGAATCCAATTTACGTCAACAATGGTGCCAGCACACCACAGCCTCCCATTAATTATAATAGCAGCTATATAAGGATAGTTTAGTGTGTCTGTGGTAACATTTCCTCCGCGGATTCGCAAGGCGTTCTTATTCAAATTTGTGTTGAAATCGTTACGTATCCGTAGAGCTTTTTTATCGCTGTGATGTCGACGACGCGTGTCAACAAATTTTGTCTTAGGCTCATCGTAGTTGAAGTCCACTTTAAATTTCACTTGTAAAAAAAGTTAAATGTTAATTTACTTGATATGCATTGTTTTCTGTGATAATATAAAATATTCTTCTCCTCTTTAGTTACGACAATATAAATATTAATTAATCTATTTTAATAATTAAAGCAAGAACAGAGAAAGAAGGGACTAAGCAACAAAGCAACTAAGTTCCTATGGTTCCTGCAGTTCCCTCTGCCTACCCTGCTATTTGTGGGGTAAAGCGTGAAAACATATAAAAATCAATGAATTCCCCATGTTTCAAGTTAATTTTCTAGATATTTACCGTATATTGGTAGGATTTTAAAATATTGACTTCAATAATTAATAAATGTCTTACCAACTGATGGAATATTACTGTCGACGTACACAAACGCAGTATGTGAATAAAAATAAACCCAATAGGCTATTGTGAATGTAACCAACAACGGTTGCATTATTTTCTTGTTCAATAATGTTTCTATGAAATAAAGATTTTATGTTTGAATACGCACATAAAATAATAAATAATAATATATATATGTAAGTGTTATTACCTATATATATACCTATGTGATTGCAAAACGTACAACTTTTATACCAACCTAAGTTAAGCTTATAAAATGTATTTTTAATCTTTACAAAAAAGTGGTACCAAGCGCGCCGTTGAGTTCCGCCACTCAACACGCAATGCCTCGAAAAAGGGGAAAGCGGGGACGGAGAAAGCAGGGACTAAGCAACGGTATGTCTTAACACTAGGTTCCCACGGTTCCTGCGGTTCCCTCTGCCTACTCTGCCATGTGCGGGATAAAGCGTGAAGCCAATAAAAAAAAAGTGGTGTAAAATAACAGACATCTTTTTTCTCCTATTTTATACATTATAGAATTTTAATAATCTTTAGTAATGGTGCTGTTTTAATTTTTTTAATGTGCATGTGTTTAAGATATTAAACAAATAGACGTCCTGGCGTTGAGGACCATCGTGGCTCAGAGGCGTAGCGTCTGCCTGTAAACGCTATGGTTTAGCGACACGATTTTTCTATTTCCGTTTTCTTCGCTCTGGTACCTAGGCAAAGCGGGGCGTTAAGTTCCGCACGTAATGCCTCGAAAAAGTAGGAATGCAGCGAACGGAGTGTCTTAACACTAGGTTTCTATGGTACCTGTGGTTCCCTCTGCCTATTATACCAGATGTGGGTTAAAGCGTGAAGCTAAAAAATGTTGAGATAAAAAATACAGCCAAATAAGAAAATATACTTGAAACTAAGTATTTTTATATAGGTGACAGGCAGCTTTGATTCAAAAATGAGAAAGTTATGTATCTCTTTCCGGCTCTCACAGTGTAGCGTACGTTTCAAGTATGAACTTGACAAATGGCGTTTTATTATGGAGTTATAATTTAATTATTTATTTTGTTAACTTTTAAAAATATTAGGTTTTATAATTTTGCCTACTTTAAAAAGGCTAGTTAATACTATGCTTTAAAAGTAATATAAAGAATTAAAATTAGGCTTACGTTATTTTATATACAAGTTAAACCTTTCAATACACTGAATTTATTATTTACGAATAAATATTTAAACGATATAGCAGTAACCCAGCCGCCACCGCCACGTTATCACCGCCATCTGTTAGATTTTCATGGAACAACAAATTATTATAACTTCTGAGATAATAAACAAATATTTAATATTGAAAAATATATAGTACTTTTAATATGTTTTTCATACATTTTATAGCACATTAAAATAATAATTGCCAAATTTTCAAAAAGGCGAGAGTTGTTAAGGGAAAACACAAGTAAAGGAATATAAATTATTTAATGGCTCAACTTATACCTAATAATACCACATTTTGCTTTTGTCAATATCACAAAAGGGAAATCAACAAAAAGGACACAATATTAAAATATTTATGAAATATGAATAAAACAATTTCGACTATCACAGTACGAACTAGATTACCCATTGCACAGATACAAAAATGAAGCATTTCCGCCATTTTCAAATTATAAACATTAAAAAAAAATACAAAGCGCGGTTATAAACTTTTTTTATGATGCCATAACTATTTTATAGAACAAGTTAATTTAATTTTTTTATAATTTCTTTTCATTATATACAAACATATTAATAAAAACGGAAATTCTGTTTGTATTTGAATATCCAGAAAACAATGAAGACGACAAAAAAATTACATAATTAAATTTAGCTACCAATTAATAAGATATTTATTATTTGAATTAATTGTATACATATTAAAAATCATTGTATTGTAAGGTTTTATAGGTTTGCTAAAATAATTAAAAAAAAAAACAGGAAAATAACAACAAACAATCACATTTTACATACATAATCGAATTCATAGATACAAAAAAATATAGATATATTTTTTTTTTCTAAAACTATCATCTACTTTATTTATGAAAAATAAACATTTGAAAAAGATATTAAAAAAAATATAGCGTTAAGTAAGAATCGTACAAAAATTTTTTTTAATTATAAGAAAATATTATATTTATCATTTAAGACCATTTAATGGCCAACAAAATTAATATTAATATAAAAATGTATGTTTAAATATATGTTTAATTACTTAGCAATACACATATCTTTAATTTCGGCTCCTGTAATTGTATCTTGTGTATTAGATTTTTTTTCTACATACTTAATGAAAAGCCTGTTTAGTAGCCAAGTTAGTTATGTAAACATTAATGAAACTAGAGAAAGTTCAATTCTTATATAAAGCTTAAAATAACCACTTTTAGTAAGTCTGCATGAATTACAAAGAAAAAGGTTTCAATGTCTGTACACAAAGATTAAGTGTAACATGGACTTCAGATATTTGTGATGTCGTATATTATGGAATCACTAAAATATTAATCCAATTTAAGTAAGAACGTTCTAGAAGAATCTAGAAGTAGTACAGAAGCTATTATAAAAAAAGCGTCGTAAAATTTTTATATAACAATATGCACGAACTAATTTTCATTAAAAATTGACATAAAAGTATCACAAATCGTCTACGTATTGGCTAATCACAGTCTACTCATTTCCTTGCCATTCTCAGCATCTTTCCGTTTTTCTTTCTGTCTTCCATCCAAGATGGCGTAGATCTCCTCAACACTCCTATCCTTAGTTTCTGGCACGTACATAATTGTGTAAAATGTTCCAGCGAAGCACACCATAGAGAACATTATGAATACCCAATGAATGCCCAGTAATTTTAAGAGAGGGTCAAATGCTTTTGTTTGTAAAAAGTCGCTCAAAGCATCGACGCTGCTCACGAATGATGTGACCATACCTCGATGCTGAAAATAAAACAAAAAAAAAATTAGTACAATAGTTTTCAGTTTTTAATATTTCTTGATAATAAATATAGTGTCATAGTTTATGATGAATTGTGATTTTACAATGTCATTTGTGGGAGCACTGATAAGACGTCAACAGATATGCTGAATCAAGCCCCCCCTGTCAACAATTGCTTATCAGACATGAAATCTAGAAAAGATTTCATTCATTGAAATTTGATTCATTCATATTTTATATTTAAAGACGCAGTAATGTGAGACGTATTTTAGTATAGTTTTTATTAGGTATTTTCATTTATCGTTTAAAATTTGTATTTGAAATTATAACGTAACATGTACATGTGGGGATACTAAGACATATGAGGCCTTTATTCTATCCATCTAATTTATTTGTAGGTAATATATAAATCAAGGTGACTATTTATTTATAGCACTTTATGACTCATGGAACACAAGACACATATTAAATCTCATAATAACATTGGAATAAAAAATAATTATATAATTCTAATCATTATACAATAATTGTTTTAATAGCTTTAACTTCGCAATAAATATTTTTTACGTACTAACTGCGCCTGCAAATGTGTTTTTGTGGAAAAGTTTCAGCCTATTCACTTTTCTAAAATTCAATTTTTTAATATTTTATACAATATTTTTTTTAACCAATATATATATTTTTAATATAGGTATATCGTCTTATGCCTCTTAGTGTTACGGGAAGTTTACCATACCAGTTAGTAAAATCTATATTGGAATCGGCTAAGCCATTGTTGAGATTAGAGGACATAAAAACAAAATCAGATAAAATATAGAGGGAGAATAATACTTTTTTGCATACACTTCCTATGTACAGACAGTGGTCAGCTAGTTTTTATACGTTTAACTATGTTGTTCTAAGGCAAAGTGCGGCGTTGAGTTCCGCCACTTAACACGCAATGCCTCTAAAACGGCGGAAAGCGGGGACGGAGTAAGCAGGGACTAAGCAACGGAGTGTCTTAACACTAGGTTCGTATGGTTCCTGCAGTTCCCTCTCAGGGTAGGCCCCTGCCATGTGCGGGATAAAGCGTGAAGCTAAAAAAAAAAAAACTATGTTGTTGTTGCTTGATCTACTTGTGCCCTATATAGTTATCCTATAACGAGTTATGAAGAAAAGAATGAATTATGACACCTAGTTTGATTATTTTGAGATAAAGATTAGATAATAATTTTCATGATCAATCAAAAATAGGCAAAAGATAAGTTTTTCACTCTATCATCGTGCCTTACCATGATTTAGTGATAATTGCGAAATCTAGTGTCACTAGATGGTATCTTACAAGTGGATATGTTATTTGTAAGATTTAATAATCGATAATAACTTGAAAAATTATTTATTTTTTCTCCGCTCTAGTGAGACCATGTTTAGCGCCGAGTGTAGGCACTAACATATGAAAGCATGAATTCGGGCGAGGTTGTATTAATTTCGCTAGCGAAAATATTGCTTACAAAAGTATATAATTAACTTAATTACAGCTTAATTCTCTCATGTAATTTGTAGAACACACATACACAAACACACATGCACACATGTTGATCCTATAAGAGTTACCTTAATAAATTACAAAACACTTACTTGGAAGGAAAACAATTCCGACGTGATAACATAAGGCACGGGCTGGTATCCCGCGGCATCCGCAAAGATACAGAGACACATGGCGACTACGGGCAACCATCCCGGTAGCCAAGCCCCTAGCGATGTCGCGAAGAACCATCCGCCCAACGCCAACATTGATAATCCTGTGGCGAACGAGGTGACCGCTAGCAACCACTAGTGAAAAGAAATTAAATTAAATACTTTAGTACATAATATTCTATTAATGGGTTAGTTATATATTTCATCGCGAATTACTATATTATACATATAGAACATATATCATAAGTCTTAAAGGCAGAAATAATCTTGTCTCAAGACACTATGCTCTCTGCTCTCTGCTTTCTGCCTTAATAAAAAGCAATCTATTGAGCAATGAATGTAAACTTTATATTTAGTCATACAACGAGAGGAATTCAAGTACTAAGTACAGTACAATACGGGAATGTAAGCATCACAATGGCCTCGAAAATATACAGTTTCTGTTATTAATTTTACTCGCTCTTTTGAAGTGAAAAGAGCTCATTGATCATTATCGTACATAAAAAATAAAAATATCTTTATCTTCTTCACGTTTTTTACCCTATATAGGAGTGTTTGTTTTTTTTTTTTTATAATATAGGTGGCAAACGAGCAGACAGATCACCTGATGGTAAGTGAATACTGCCGCCCATAGACATTTGCAACAACAGAGGAGCTACAAAATGCGTTGCCGCCTTTTAAATGGGAATACGCTCTTTTCTTGAAGGTCTGCAGGTCGTAAAAAAAATCTGTAGAATTACGAAAGGTAGAATGGAAGGCGTATGCCTTCCAATTATTTCTCAACTGTCGAGATTGACGCCGCGTTTTGCTTAAGGAGGAAAATAAATAATTAATTTCGTGAAGAATGTGGAAATCGAACTTACTATCCTTGCGTTAACAGTCAGACGTAGCGACTATTTTGTCGCTACGGACTCTGAAAACGTATAAAAGATAGGGGAATCTGAAAAGACTGTACAAAATTATAACATACCTTTCTTCCAGTTTTCTCAACAATACAACTTGCTACAATTGATCCTAAAAGCTGTATGGCACCAACAACAATCGTCTGCTTATTGGGGCTTAACTTTAAGCTGATTGATTCTGAAGCTCGTTCAAATATAGAGCCCGCGTACATCAGTACTACAAGATATCCACAAGTTTCTTGAGATAACATAACATTTACTGCGATCCTGAAGGCTTTGAATGTTGTTTTATCTTGTACTAGAAGAAAAATAAAATATTTCATTAGTTTTGTGAATAGCAATGCAAAATCACACAAATAAATATCAGAGGGAGCAGATATTTACTAATGCTCTTCCACGAAGCTTTCTCAATACTCTTAGCGTACTCTTCTTCTTTTTCCATTATCTGAACTTCTTCTTCAAGGTTTTTGTCATCAGGTGTTGTGTTTCGCAGCCATGCAAGAGCCTTTCTAGCTTCCTAGACAAAAAAATCGAGTGCTAAGCAATAATATTCATTTAATTCAATTATTATTACTGGATATAAATAACTATTATTTCATTGAGTTGGCTATTAAGCTGTAATCAACGTGAAGTATCTGTAGTCTATATTTTATTGTGGCGGCTTAATTTTAGTGTGAGGCGGCTCGCCTCGTTTACTTTAGCTACTTTCATAGTATTATGTCTTACGGTATCATACTATGGGGTAATGCAGCCGGTGTTAAATCAATTTTTGTTTTGCAGAAGCGAGCTATTCGTGCAATCTATAATCTAGGACCTAAAGATTCTTTACAGTACAGTACGGGAATGTAAGCATCTAAAGATTCTTTAAGGCAAAAATTTAAAGAAATAAATATATTGACCGTTGCATCTCAATATATCTTTGTAAATGTCATGTACGTTAAAAAGAATATTAATGATTTTGAGATTGATCGGTGATTCACATAATATGTATACTATAAATAGGCTTAAACTTACAGCGCCTATAACTAGATTGCAACGAGTCCGCAATTCTTTCATGGGGTAATGTGTACTCTTTTACAATAGGATCCCAGAAAACGTCCAACAATGCTCTATATCACAATTTAAAAGAATTGTGAAAAGACGTTTGTGTGTTAAAGGTTATTACCTGATTAATGATTTTTTAAATGACAACACACCTTGGGAATGAGATGCTCGCTCCAGTTTGTTTCAAATGTGTCATTATCAAAATGAATTAATGTAACAATATCAAAAAAAAAAAAGAAAAGTCCCGCTGAGTTTCTTCCGCCGGTTCTTCTCAGGTCTGAGGCATTAACTTTAGTGAACCGGTGGTAGTGTTTTTGACGTTCAAAAAATGAATCATGTATTCTCATTTTGAATAAAATTATTTTAATTTGAATTTGAATTTGTGTCAACGCAAAGTATTCGGTCTGTAACACTATGTCGGTTAGTAGTGCGTTACTAGGCTTACATGATAATTTAGAGGAGACACGAATTGTTTGAGTTGATCTTACTTTTGAAAAAATATAAAAAATATACATATAGAATATTTTTTCTTTAACACAAATAATAGTCTAAGTTAAATCATCTTAACTACAAATTTGAAAGACGAATTGTTTTTCTTACTAGATACGAACACATACTTATATGTACTTGTAAAATATATAAAATTGGATTGAGGACCGTCGTGGCGCAGAGGCGCAACGTCTGCCTGTAACGCGACGGTCTCTGGGTTCGATTCCCAATTGGAGAAGATGGATTTTTCTATTTCCATTTTCTTCACTCTGGCAAATTAGGCAAAGCGCGGTGTTGAGTTCCGCCACTCAACACGCGATGGTTCAAAAAAGGCGGAAAGCGGGGACGGAGAAAGTAGGGACTAAGCAACGGAGTGTCTTAACACTAAGTTCCCACGGTCCCTGCAGTTCCCTCTGCTTACCTTGCCATGTGCGGGATAAAACGTAAAGCTAAAAAAAAATTTGAATGAACTTTATTTACACATTTTACGTTACTTTAAAAAAGAAAGATGGAACTAACGTCACTTCACTCTAAATCAGTCTGTCTGTTTTTAAAAACAAGTACAATAGTAGTGGGAATTTATGACAAATAACAATAAAAAACTTTAAGTTTACGTCAGTGTGTTGCAACTATATGTATAAGCCGTTTATTCCAAGCTTAGGCCTAGTTATGAAATTTGACAAGAAATTATAATTTATTAATATAAAAAACGAAACATCCCAAAAAGGGGAATTTACAGAGTAGGTGTACTTTAAAAAAAAAGCCGTATAAACTTATTTATTTTAAACATTTCATACATAATAAGCGCACAGCACTGTAAATTTTAATTTGTCAATTTTTATAATTTGCATGTTTCGTTTCTCAGTGCGCCAGTAAAGCTCGTACCTGACTGATAATATTTTCCTTATTTTGGACTAGAATGACCGGCTTAATGCTGAAATCGAGTAACAGTTTTGCTTCCATAACGTGTTTACATCCTTGTTGATTTCTTGGAAAACATTCGACTATCGATTCCAGTTTTGTTTTATTAATTCATGTAATTTAAATATAAGATATAATTATGGGTTAAAGAACAAAATAAAATATTAGATAATAAAAAAATAGATAAGATGAAAATATTTTATAAAAAATAATATGAAATAAATAAATAAATAAAATAAAAGAAAAAATAGTATCATCATTGCGTATTATTTGTGAAGGTATAATTAGTAATAATTAGAGGGGCGAGCTTTTGACTAAAAAATTTACTTTTTGTTTCGTATTAAAGATTTCCAAAGGCGATAATTGATTAAACAAGTTTTACAAGTTAGCTAATTCGATTTGCAAGGGAAACATTCGCGTGCGTTTTTTGTCAGACTCAAAAATCTTTTAAAACGAAGCGCAAGTGTGAGGTAACCCACTAGTTATATTAAATAATGTACCTACAATAGAATTACATACATTACATACTAAAAATACTTAAACTTTGACTAAAAGCTTTTGACACTAGATTATGGCAATAATAGACAATACTTTAACTATATATAATCTTAACTCACATAATCATATTGCAAGCATATTTAATTTGTATTACAAAGATTAAAATAAAATAAAACATATTTCCGCGATTGTAGAATAATTGGTATCCAATTAAGTTATGCGTCAATAATGAAGTGTTGCCATAGTAACGAGCTTAACACGTCAATGGGAAAATTTTAAGCTTTTGCTATCTCGAGCTTATTGTAAAGATTTTTTTAAAATATTTTTCTTTATTGCACCTATAGAAAGACATAACATATTTCCTTATATAATATTAATATAACGTAACGTTTGTTTTAGTTAATTTATAACTTGTTTATTATGAAATTGTATAAGTTGCGGAGCTTTTTTAAAATTATTACATGTAAAATATTAATATCATAGAAGCAAAATACTTATACTTTGTTAAAGTAATTATACCTTAAAGAAACCAATCTTACCAGCAGTTTTCCTTGCTTGACTAGAAAAACAGGTGTTTCAGGCATAGCCATGAAAACTAAAAGGTGGAATACTGGTATGACTGTACAGAGCCACATGACAGCGTTGAACGAGAACACGTCGCCTGCCACGTACACTACGAGGTAGCCGAAGTTTTGGGACAGGATGAACAGAGATCCGAGAGCACCACGAATTTTGTCTGACGCTACCTAAAAGTTAATATGAAAAATATATAAAAATGTAATACTTTTACACTGCAATAAGATTTAGATTTTATAATTTTATTCCCATCACTATTGAAAGTAGGCCTCCAGCATCGATTGCTCTTGTTCTGGTCTTAGGCAAACTATAAAGAGATGTAAGTAAAACACAACTTTGAACTAACTAAGGTGGTCCAAAGGCCTTTTTCTCACTTTCACACCGTTTCACAATAGCGTAGGACATATATGTTCTGTATCATATGTAGGTATATGATATAGTAGGTACTATATCATATACCTACATATGATATCCTGTTCATATTCAAGACATTTTTATAAGAAGTTGCTGAAGTCAACAGTTCCTTTGTTTTTTGAAGATATTGTAATAATTTATGACAAGAGTAAACCTTATGTCAATACGTGTCGTCAATATTTTTAGTTAACAACAAAGAAGTGAAATTTACCTCTTTCAAATATAAGGGTGTAACAACATAGCAGCCTGCGCATGCGAGTCCAGCGACCGCACGAGACGCTATAAGCGCCCATGGTCGCAGAGAAAACATAATGATGACCCAGCTGATCTGTTGACACGTAATTTATTTCATATAAAATACGTTATAAAAGAAATATGATATATTTTAATAGCTTCACTATATTTTCCGCCTGAAACTGTTATAGTTTGATATCTAGCACTCAGTGCTAAGACACTCCGTTTTAAGTTGTTGACAAAGCGTGTTAAGTGATAGGATTCGACGCCCCGCTGTCTTATCAGGGCAAGGAAAAGAAAATAAAAATGAGATTAAACCTAGAACCATTTACGTAAATATTTACAGTGTGACTGTACTATTGCACCACTATAGTATCAACAAATGATTTTTATAATCAATATTTAAACTTAGTCAATTAAACTTACATTTAAGCATAGTATTGAATATTCATAAAGATTAAAAAAAATAGTTAAAATTTAAAATAATTAGCCTTATTTTATTTTCATAGAATTTATTAACAGTAATCTGTTAATGAAATCTTTATCCCACCTCACTATCTTAAGCATATTGCAGTACGATTTTATACTCGATATTCCGGTCTAGAGTCGTAGTAGTAAACTTTTTAGGGCCTTAGGTAATAAAGTTCCATATAAACGTTCCTTGTTAGATAAATAACAAAGTAATTTCATAGATCTCAGACAGAAATATGTAATGGAAAAAATATCAGACTTTAATTGGTAGCTTTCTATCAGAAATTTTATCCCTAAATCTTTAAAATTGGTCCTTAAAATTGATTTTTACGAAGTAATTTGATGTTAGTTGTAATTTAGGCCGGCTTATACTGTATTATTTATTATTACTATAGACTTAAATTATCTATATAAACGTCGTAATAATCAATGCTAAGTCTCATTCAATAAAAATGTCAAAACATAAAATATATCTTAAACGTTTTTGTTTGCAATTAAACAACACTAACCAAAGATTAAACTGCAGTCGTATGTACTAGAAGCGTGAATTATATATAGTTATTTTCTAGTGGAGAGCGGCTGTTACTGCCCGTTCGTACTTGATGTTGTGACATTCATAATGTGCGAGATCATAAATGGAAGTGGAATGTTGGGAAAAATATTCCACATGTTTTTTTACTGAGATTCGATTTCGAGCATAACATTCGTTTTAATATTACTGTTATTGACAAGTGATATTTATTTACTTATCCATTTATATAAAACACCTAATTGCCTTATTTAAACTATAGTTACCTATATTTTATAAATGAATGAAATGAATGATCATAACTTTCCGGGAAAATGCAGCGGGATTTGAACTCGTGTCTCTTGAAAACTGTCCAAGTAATTTGTTTTGAACGCTTTTTATGCTTGGTGGTTAGAGCCTTATACGGTTTCTAAGAGAGATATAACTTAAAAAACCACAGAAAATATAAAATATCTGTTAAACAGAATTCTTACAGTTGACCTTCGATTTCGTCCTTTAGCCAATTAAAGGAAGAAACAAAAGGTCATACATGAGAAACATTGCGAGGAAAAATATTAAAGTACCTATACCACATACTGACCTTCACTTGGTGAAGGCTCGATTAAAATACAATTCTAACGATAAACATATCAGTTGTGATACAAATAAAATATATTTAACACAGCTTCTAACTATAAGCACGTCGGTGGTGGCTTCGGTTCCATTTGGGGGAAATAGATTAGTTCCATGTGTAAGAGGCTAAAGTGCGGCGTTGAGTTCGGCTACTCAACTTTCGTTGTAGCGCACGGCATCCAAAAATTAATTAATTTATTAACGTCTTAATGTCAAATACAAATTATATGCCAAAATATTCCAAGATAAAGAACCTATTTAATAATAACAATAAGAACAATGTTTATTTCATCAAAGAATAGTTGTAATATATTAAAAATGATATTAATTTTAAATGGATAAACACTTAGTACGCTACAACAGTTTTTTGGGGTACTGTCCTCTTAGATAGGCTATAGAATAACCTGTAATAAAGAGAAACAGTGCTGCATCCCATGGGTTTTATTTATTCTACAGTATCAAAAAAACTTACAACAAGCATTAAAGATGTCAACATAGTTGTGATTTTCCTTCCCCACCGATCTGCCAGATCTCCAACCATGAAGCCGCAAAATATAGGGGGGAAGAAAGTAACAGACGCCATCCAGGATATAGTTTCATCTGTAATGGGTTCCGGAGCTGGTCCGCCTTCTGCTTGCAGGATAGGCGTCATCGGCGACTGCCAGCCCATTAGCATGCCGAAGTTTAAGACTGGTAGTGTTACTGTAAATAAAGTGTGAAAATATATGTTTTTGTTGAATTATTCTATAAATTTATTTATTTTAAATTTAATTTAGTCAATTCTAAGTATGCAATTTCATTAGGCCTTTATGGGACAGAATAAGCGATGAACGTGGGTTTTACTTAATTTCTCTAACTTTGAACAAAACACAGTGTTTAGAAATTCCATTCTCCGCTTTCCAAATTCGGGACGTCGAGTTTTGAATGACAGACCTCAACACTTTTGGCAAACAACAATTCCGTTATTATTACTAATTCCGTGTACAATAATGCAGTAAGCTATAAAGAAGTCTTTATTTTTCTATACATAGCTTGATATCTTGAACAGATTAAAGTCAATATATTAATAAACCAGCATTTATGTGTAAGTCAATGATAAATGTCATGGAATAGTTCACAAAGGGATTCTTATAAATGTAAGAGTATAATAACTAGTCTATTTTTAAATACGCATGTACATATGTTTGTTCATTTGAATCCATGACCTCCGACTTAGAAGTTATGACCATAATAAATAACCAATAAGATATATTAATTCGAATTGAAAAAAGATTCTTTATTTTTGTATAAGCTTTTTGTTAAACATAACCCCTAGCTTTGACCTTTAAATTATAATACTGTTGTTTTTTTATATATCAATGACCAAATATATGAATATTTAACATAATATAAGTTCAACCAAAGTTAAATTAACTGAAAAACATAAAAAAAATCAACTAAAATCTTATTTATTGAAACTGCAAATTATTTCGTCCGTAAGTCCACACGCATTCGAAAGTGGGAAGAGAATCTATCAGCTATAACAGCTTTCTAGTAACCGTATATGCCATGAGTGTATTATTTACGCAACATGTGACAAGGTTCTCAACAAGACTCATACAAACTTATTCTATAAGTGTATATGTTTTATTATAATATAATATGTCTAAAATTATATGAAATATATTAAAAAAAGGTCACAGTGTGATGTAGCAGAAATCGAACCTGCACCTCTTAGATCCTGTCCATTCCAAAGTACGGAGGGAAAAGATTTTAAAGCCTTGCACGTTCCAATTTTTACACGTTTTCTTTATATTTTTCTTACGACTTTATTTAGTTGAGTGCGCAATCTCAGAAACTATGAGATTGAAAAGTTTTTGATCTATTTAATACATATACAACGAGGTAGGCAAAACATACACACATACATTCATATCTTCACACTTTACCCCTAGCGGGTTAGTCAGAGAGAATGGAGCGCCAAGGCTAAGTTATTTTTAACTATATAGTGTTAATATTCTATGCCCACTGTACCTGTATCATAACTCATATATAATTCTTAGTTATTTCAATTTGACCTTGGGGACGAAGTTTTAGATAAAAGCTTGAATAAAAAGTAATTAAATGTGTTTATAGATTGTAATCAAGATTTCAAATATTTCTTTAATTAATAGCAAAGACTTTTAAAAAAATTGTTTACCATTTTAATAACATTCAGTTGCTTAAATTCGTGCAAGGGTTCCGTATCACATTTTATAATGAAGCTTATTTTGATATACTCTAAAATATCACACTTTTTTAATAATTGTCTTTGATTTTTATTATTTTCTTTATTTTATACAATTAACATTAAAATTGTATATAGTATTTGACAACGTTGAATGTCCTAATACATGAATTAGTAGGATACATTTATAATGATTTAATATTCATTATGCTAGCATAGCTAAGCTCTAAGCTCTTAAATACGGCTAGTTATACAAATATTGATTGGTTTGAAGGCAATCGGCTTTTATAGACGTTGAATATATATATATATATATATATATATATATATATATATATATATATATATATATATATATATATATATATATATATATATATATATATATATATATATATATATATATATATATATATATATATATATATATATATATATATATATATATATATATATATATATATATATATATATATATATATATATTCAACTGGAGGTGAGGCTGTATCTGATAACACTGTGTTGTACAACAACGTTGTTGTATTTTAAGATAAATGAACTTTAACATACAAGTCAATTAAAAGGTTCGGGCTTAGAAAGCCTTTTTTTGCTACGATATCATTTAATTTGTATCGAATAGATATATTTAAGAAATTGAGCAAAAGCTACTAATAAATGAAAAATTACAGTAAGTAAAGCATGAGGACCATCGTGGCGCAGAAGCGTAACGTCTGCCTGTAAATGTGACGGTGTGTGGGTTCGATTCCCACCCGGAAGGAATGTTTTAACACTAGGTTAATATGGTTCCTGCAGTTCCCTCTGCCTACCCTGCTATGTGCGAGGTAAAGTGTTAAGAAATGAAAAAAAACTTGTATTATGTTAATACATCACTTAATGCGCGATGAACGGTCCATTAATGTAAGTATAACGAAATATACAATCTTTTTTCAATTCTTTCTTTATACAGTACAAGTAAAAAGTCGTTAATAATACTAATATTTGAAAGACCGTTTTATAAACAACGGTAACGGTCACACTATTAAATATTTAGTATAGAAATTAAAGAATAGAGTAACAAAATTTAAATATTAATATATTGCCTAGAAGTCGTTATGTTTATTTCAGGGTTCCGTGCTTCAAATGCAAGAAAGATAACTACTTTAGTATTAGTTTGTTATCGTTATCGTAAAATCGCGTGAAAGTGTAAAGTATGAATAGATCTGTGTAGCTCAAGGAAATTAGTAACTACTGTAATACAGTAATTAGTACTAGTTGTTACTACAAATTGGTAACAATTAGCAACTACAGTGTACTTCCCTTTGACGTAGAGGTGTGAAGTTTATCAACAATTTGGTATATAACGGAATAAAACTATTATAAATTTTATTTATGTGACTCGTTTTATATAAAATAAGTACCAGCTAATCTAAGTTTTTCAAGTTATACAACTTTTACTTCGCGTAGACTTAGAATTACGAAATTAGTACGGAACTGTAATTTGTATATTAACGTCACTATTATATATTTTAAGACTAATAAACAAGAATACTGATATAAAGATGCCATTTTTTACAACTAAACGTATATATTATTGCGAAATAGCTGTCTAACTAGTAGTAGACAGCCGTTTCTTTATATTATTTTATTTATGAGGCCGTCATGGCGGCAAAACGTCTAAAAAATACAATGTTTATGCCTCTGAGAACGCTATGAGCATTTTGACGCAAAAATAAAAATTTATTTACTTTATTTTCTTATATATTCAACCTCTTTATTATATAAATGACATAAATCAGATGACTGATTTATGTTATTTATAGAGTTGTCATTAGTATATTGCAAGTGGCGACATTTTGTTCTTCAGCGTATTTTTCTGTTATTAAATTATTTATTTTTATTTATTTTTGTATAAATATTAATTTTTTAAATAAATATACGTACTAAATATAATTTGTTTATTGTTAATACTTTGAAATGTACTAAGAAAAAATACTAACGAGCCTATTAAATATACGCGTTGAAGTAACGATTTCGAATAAAAAATAACTTTTGAGTTATTAACATACTAAAATTATTTTATGCTGATTTTGTATTGGAAATAATGTGTCCAAAAATAGGTAAATGTATACCGGCTTGATGGAACTTGGTATATAATTAAGAGCTTTAAGCTTTCACAATAAAAATCACCCTAAAGAGCGAGAACAAAAGTTTGTTCAAATAGTTAAAGGAATGTATAGTAAACGTTTATAGTATCTAGTTTACAAGACTTTTTTTAATTTATGTCTATGTCTTAATTTCTTTTTTCAAAATTACAAGGGAGTGCTGGTCTACTGCGCGTAGGGAAACGTTAAATAAGCATCTAAGTGAACTCAGTGAAAGGATATGAGCGTTTCTTTGTGAAACGTAACGGGTAAACGTTGAATTATAATTATAAAATTTTGCAAGAAATAGTAACATAGACTACTGTACAAATCAAGGTAAAAAGCTGCAAGCTTATAATTAACCTGTCTATCATAAAAAGAAATCATTTAGAAAGCTATATCTGTAGCTTATATCAATAAATACAAAATATGTACAAACGCCCGCATATTTAAGTTAATCTAGTCTACTTTTATAAGTTTACTTTTAGTTTATCAAGAAAGAACACGAAAAGCCTCGGTCAGCATACTTTAAAATATTTACAAATCAATGAGAGTATTTTAATAAACAACTTAAAAAAATATTTAAAAATATTAGGATGTGATTTTGTTCTATTGCTTTTATTATCTGTATCTAATCTATATCTATCTATTTGTCTATCTATCAATCAATGTAAGGAATTTACACATTGTGAGGAAATCATATAACACTATTTTTTCCATTGTCACCCTCTATAAAGATAATCAGATGATTAACTTGACATTTTGTACACATGTTCGGATTTAATGACAATGCAAAATTTTCTGACATGTAACCTCGGTAACGAAAATATACTTTGGAGCAACATTTCTACTAATTTCTAGTACCTAATATATAAATTTTGAACATTTTCGCCTACATTTCTTGTTTATATTCTGAGCGCTTTACTACTAAGTTGTACCTTTTCATAAAGCTATGTTGAAGCTTAATAAGTTTATTACAACTAATTTACGTTGTTAGATTACGAATTTTTCCTATTGCTAGATAATAATGACAAAAAAATCTCACTATAACTTATAAAATATTGAAACGGACCACGCACTACCACAAAATGTTCGAAACGTCGGGTTTTCAAATAATTTCAATATACGTGATTAATCCGTTTAAATGATTTTATTTAAAATGTAGAAAAATCACGAAAATTTTATTGCATTTTAAACATATTGTTTTAAATATATAAGCATAAACAACGAGTTTAAATTACTAAGCGCGTGTTAACACTACAAGAGAAACAAGTAATCAATTGCATTGGTATATTTAGCTGACGTGCAGAGACCCGTTTCCATGGCAGTGACTCAGGAACCAGTTCGCTGAGGTCATGATCCCATGTCCCATGTCAAGTGGGGGTATTTAAATAAGAAAGTTAAGTACAAATATATTATTTATAATGAAAAGAATAATTACTTTACATTTATTTCACTGTAAATGATACATTAAAAAAAATAATAAAGCACACTTTTAATTTTGTCTTTATGACCTTTGGAAAGTGTTTTGAAAATCTTTAAATGTCATAAAATACTTTAATATATATGTTTATATTCAGATAGTACATATTTAACAAGATCAAAGAGTTTTTAGAGATTTTTACATACTATATTTTTTCACCAACCCGCTTTTCGACATATTTAAAACGGTACCAAAAGTAAAATTTTTGGCCAATTACTCATCTCTCTAATGGTGATTATTTGTCATTGCGTTAAAAAACCCATAAAATTGTTTAATCAGTAATTTTATCGTTATAGCTGATTAGCAAAAATTAATCTCTAATATTTATTGTAAAATGAGCTTTAATATCTTAAGACAAAATCTATTAAAAGTTAATTAGTAATTAGTACTAACGAATTTAAATTTAAATTAAGAAATATTTGATTTACATTTTCGTATACGTAATACGTAAAAGAGCATTTTTCAATTTTTTTTTTAATTTTTTATCTGGATTCGATATGTTCTTGTCAAATTTGCGATAGAAAATGTATAACATATTAACGTCTTTACATAGCATATACAATGACTATTGAAATATATTTTGAAATTAGGCTATATTACATAATAGTTAAACGACAACGAATTCATATTAACATATTCTTATTGTTCTTGATGTTGCATCAGCATACGTTTAGTACTAACGCTTAAACTGCCTTTACCAAATGACACTAGATGGAACTGGTTATGTATACAGAGTATAATAAAAATAGATAAATTGTTTTTTTTTATTTTTTATAGCTTCACGCTTTATCCCGCACATGGCAGGGTAGGCAGAGGGAACTGCAGGAACCATACGAATCTAGTGTTAAGAAACTCCATTGCTTAGTCCCTGCTTTTTTTCCGTCCCTGCTTTCCGCCTTTTTCGAGGCATTGCGTGTTGAGTGGCGGATCTCAACGCCGCGCTTTCCCTAGTTGCCAGAGCGAAGAAAATGGAAATAGAAAAATCCATCTTCCTCGAGTGGAAATCGAACCCAGCAACCTTCGCGTTTACAAACAGACGCTTACGCCTCCGCGCCACGGCGGTCCTCAAATTAATTTTAATTGTTAATAAAGACTTGATTTACAAATTTTATTTTTTTTTCAAATTTTATTTATTATTTTTCATCGAATCGATGTCCTCTAGCTTAGTAAGAGAGTATAACACAAAATAAATTGTATAAACCATACAAGATTTTCGAAACAAGGTGATGAAGATGCATGGCTTAATGGTTAGAGCGCTTGGAAAGTTTTGGCGAATCGCAGGTTCAAATCCTGCTGCGTTAAAATGTTATATGTATTAAGTATTTTTCTATCCTTACTGTGGATTGACACTATAAATTACAATAATCTTAAATATTTTATTCTGCTAAATAGGATTGAACTCTTTTAATAATATTTTTCTTTAGTTATACTGGCAAATTAGTTGCTGTGTCTGGAAGCTTGGGCCTTAATAACCGGTGTTTTACGTTAAATATAAAGCTTAAACAATTTTGTAATAGTAGTTAACTCTTAGACAAGTCAACCCACATTAAAAATATTTGTTTTTACTGTATGAAAATTGTGCAAAGAATCTGTCCATACCTATACGCATTTCTTAAAATCATAAAATAAGAATATATTTAACGAAACTAATGGGTAAATAATATAGTATATGTTCCACCTATTAACTAAGATACGCTAAGTTAACAAGTAATTCATAAATAAGTCATTTCTAAGAAAACTTTAAACCTGTTTGCGTCATAGTTGTCTATTTTCAGACGCCAGTTACAATTAACCTGCAATACAACCTACCTTTAGTTAACAAATTATTAAGAATAATAATGTACACGACAATAACACGTTTTCAATAGAAATAAATACGATAATCGAATGAACGTTTAATAAAGTGACTGTATCGACGTTTTGTCATGAGTCATGGGATATTTAATTATTTCTATAATAATGACTATTCCTCCACTTATTTTCCTGTATAATTTATACGTGAATGACAACTTAATGATAAAGTTGCTACGCGCCTGAAAAGAAATAATGGGTTCAAATTTTATTTATTCAAAAACAGTGTCACCTGTTAATAATAATTTACTTTATATTATTTATTTTCTTAGAATTTATTTAACAGCCATGGATACAAAGTCCTTTAAGGTTTTTAAAATATTTAAAAATAAAATAATATTTTGTTTTGAAATAAAGGTCAAATTAGTTAATTGATTTACTATATTTTATCTTTATACGTAAGAATCCAATATAAAATTAAAAACGAAATAATTTAAATGACCTAAGTGATTTAAAATTAATAGTCATTTAATGATTTTTTATATATAAACATCTTTTTCATATCACTTAGTTTGAAATATTAGTTTCGTGTGCAACTTTATCTCTATAATTTTTTAAAACTTGCATAACTAATCCATACTAAAAAGTATAAAAATTGTCTTTGATTTTTTTACTTTTTCCGTGTTTGTACATGGGGACTTTCCATATGAAGCAAATTAGTTTATATTATATGACTACATATATATAAAAATATCATAAAAATATCAATAATAATTACACTGGAATGCTTCACAATTATATTAGATTTATAAGAATATACAAATATATTTTTTTATTTTTTTTAGATTCACGCTTTATTCCGTACATGACAGGGTAGACAAAGGAAACTGTAGGAACCTTGGTAACCTAGTGTCAAGACACTCCGTTACTTAGTCCCTGCTTACTCCGTCCCCGCTTTCCGCCTTTTTCGAGGCATTGCGTGTTGAGTGGCGTAACTCAACGTCGCGCTTTGCCTAGTTGCCAGAGCGAAGAAAATAGAAATAATTACTTACCCATTAGTGCCATAAAGAACTGATTGGCGATACCGCCGTGTTGGAAGTGTGCGAACCATCGCAGGGGAGATAGAGCGAGCATAGTGACTGTTACAAGGTGTTAGACACTCATGACCTCGATTTAAATAATCTGTAACAACATAATATATTTTCATAATATATAAGTGACATAAAAGTATTTAAAAATTTATTTATATATTTTTTTATGCAGCGCAGAGTAGAACTCTCTCTCACTCAACTTTTAAATTTGATCTGAAAATGTCTTAACCTAAGGCTATTTTTTCTCAACACCACAGTTTTTTTTATTAATTTAATTATTTAAATTATTCATAAATATAAAAATTACTATTTTATACCAAAAATTTATTACCATTTATTAATAAAAAGTGTTATATAAAAGAAAATTGCGCTGGCGTTGAGTTGCGCGTAGCACACACTTACTTACGTAGACTAAGTACTTACTTACACTTAGAACAGAGATTGTAAAAATTAAAATATTAATCTCAGTCAATAAACGAGTGCCAATTCTCGTGTACACAACAGCGTCAAGATATAATCATATAAAAAAAAAAATATCTATATTTTTCTCAACCTATTTCATATATAAAGTTAAATTACTATAGCGATTCGTCCGCTCGCCCGCTTGGTCGGATGTTATGATTTTACTATAATATGATATAATATTCTTATATACTGCACAGTGTATATTTTAATTTATATATTTTTTTGTTTATAAACCGAATGAAGTAAAAGTAGCACTGAAGGTAAGGGAACTTTACAAAAATGCTGCAGCGAAAACTGCATTTAAATCTGTTAAGCCGTTGAACTCGCAGAAAAACAAAAAATTCAAAAACCTGTTATATATTATAAATGATTGTACTATAATGATATTAGTACCTTTTTGAATAGAGACAACGATTAGTTATATTTTTGTATATTGTATATTATATAAATAAATATATATAATGACTTTTATTTGCTTTACCTACTATAACATTAAATTACGCGTGAGATAGGGTTCAAGGTTTTGTAAAACAAAACAAAGTATGGACGCAGGTCAAAAACTTGTAGATCGTGTTACGCGGTATTTAGAAACAGACACTTGCCAAATTGATAATTTAATAATATGTTCTTGAAGTGATCGACTTCTTGCGTTGCGTTTGATGATAACTTATCTTAAGTGTCTTGTCAATTTTTTCATTTTATGGCAACACTTATTTCAAGTTGAGTTTTACTTGATGTTACAGATAAGGCTTAAACTGTATTATTGTGTATATCGTGATAGACAGAGAGATTTTAGTGTTAAGACACTCCGTTTCCCACTTTCTGCCCTATTTGCAGGATGTTGAGTGATGGATTGGGAGTGAACGTTGTGATCTATAAATATATTGCCAGAAGATGAAAAAGAAATATGAAAATGAAACGCTTTGGTAATTCTTTAAATGAAAATTCAACCCATAGCCGTTACGTTTTTAGGCCTATTAATAATAACACTCACTGTACTAAAGTATACTTAATAAACCAAATACTAGAAAATTAATATGTCCAGTTTTAATATGCTTAAATGGTTAATTAATTTAAAAATTTTATATTTAAGTAAAGGCTGCAAGATCTCTTAATTATGTGTATAATTCTAGTTGCAATAAAAAATAATGTAAACGTAATAGTTTCATACTTATGTTGGTCTGATTAATATATTAATAAGGAATTATCGTAATTTATAAAACAAGCAAATATAAAAAATTAAGGCAATTTTGTTTTTATTTAGTCATTTTAGAGCAATATAGTGAAGGATAGTTCTGTTACTGTTCAATTTTATTCACATTTTGTATCTTAATATTTACGGAATTACATGAAGAGGCAGTGAAGAGAGAATCAATATAGAATTACATAGTAAAATCAGGTGATTAAAAAATACACAATTATATGACAAATTCTAAAATAAAAAAATCGTTTAATTTATTAACACTATTATTAAACTTCAAATAATGTTATCTCAAACGCTAAGAGTTATATTAACCCAAAAAACAACCTAAGGATAAACAATTAAATTTGAATTTCATTCTATTCTTTTTTTAACTAGCGTACTAATTTTTTCCCACTTTATTATATATATACTATGTGAAATATACATAATATAAAAAAATTATAGTTCGTAAAAAGCGAACAAAAATCAATGGCCAGTTTTGAAAGTAGGTAATTTAAGAATTGATAAAGCTGTATCATATAACCGGTTTGTATGAATGTCCGGGTTAATGAAGCTATTCTTATGGAATTTTTTGCATGATATGGCGAGAGAAATTGTGATAAAGAAGAATGAGCACTATATAAAGTTGTAAACGGATCTACTGAAATTTCCAAGGAATTCTCTAAAATATTTTGTATTTTTCCTAAGATAAATTATGTACTATTCCCATAAGTATAACTTAGGTATTGAGTAGCACAATATCCACTTCAATCTTTTTAAATTAGCCTGACATTGTAAAAATATTTATTGTAAACATATAAAAAGATAAACTGAAAGTTTACAGGCACATATCTCCAGAATAATTTACTGGACGAAAGTTAATGTGTAACACTAGTTATACTATAATGAATATGAAAGTCCCATCAGAGATTAGTTTTGGTAGAAATGTCACATTTACTTTATTAACTGAGTTATTCTACAATTGATGTGTTATATAATATATCTATAACTACCTATATATATTTGTTAGAGACCATCGAGGCGTAGAGGCACAGAGTCTGCCTGTAAACGTAACAGTGCATGAAGGATCGATTATTATTTTTCCATTTCCTTTACATAAAGCGCGGCGTGGAGTTCCGTTACTGAACACGCATTGCTTTGAATGGCGGAAAGCGGAGAATGGAGTGTCTTATCACTAGATTCCCGCAGTCTCCTTTCCTTACCCTGCTATGACAAGCATAAAATGTGATATTAAATAAATAAATAAATATATTTGTTGCAAAACGAAATTCACCTTTGAACTCTAGCAAATAATTAAATTCATATTTTTTGTATGACGTCGCCTGCCTTAATATTAACATAAGCTAATTAATCTTGAATTTTATATCCTGTGTAATAAAAATTCCACGTATTAAGTATGCCGAAAAGGAACAATACAAATAATTGCGTCAGTCTTACATTAACTATAGACATGTTGTAAATGATTTGAATTTAAATAACTATCATGTATATAAGGAGTACTTATCACTTGCATCAATATATAAGAAGATTTATAAAAAAAATCTTAAGTATTATAATTAAAAATAAAATACATTGAAGTAATTGTAAAAAGTATACATATGAAACTTTAACAGAGTAAAATAACCTTCTTCTGTAGCTTTAAGCTAGTGGTTTACCACTAGTGGACATCGAACCCATGACCATAGTGCTATGTTGTAGTAAGTCAATACGGTACAATAGCCTCTAAAATTAAATGAAATCAAAGAAAAAATATCATAATCAAAAATATAAACATAATTTTGAACCCACTATAACACTTAACTTATTTATATTACCATCACAGTATAAGATTTATATTACCATTGGAAAATTTATATTTAGTTTTCCAATGTATATTTAACTCTATTAACTGCCACAAGTAATTTATATAAATCGTTTATTATATATAAATTCAGCATATAGCGTATACTAATTGATTCTATGACTATCAAGGATATATAATAATAGTTTTGTTTTTTATTCTTTATTTTAATTATTTTATTTTTTTATTTAACGTCATTACTAAATACTTTTATAATATGTAAGTAATAAAATAAAATTCTGTTATTGTTTGTTGTGGTCATGACAATATGTTTGACATTAGTGATTTTTTTTGATAAGCCTATATTTTGATAACTCGAAACGCCATTAATAAAAAGAAGAAGAAGAAGTATATTTTGATATTGTAACTACTTCGGATTTTTTTTCGTCAGTAATATGTCAGGTACGACGTTGTATATTTACACCAGATGGTGGGCGTATGTTCAAAACCATAGTACAATAATTTCAGTAAATTAGGTACGCTTCACTCTTTATATAGTTAATTTAATCTGTATTCTATGTAGGGTTCACAAATATATAATATACTTTAATATAATACTTTTTTTTTACATTAAATTAAATCAATAAAGAATTTACTTGATTAGACACCTCTCTCTCAAGCACTTTATTATAATTTTATTTAATTATAGCTCGTAAAAGTTACCATAAAGTATAAAAGAAGGTCTTTTTTCTGACAAGGCAAATGGTGGCATTGAGTTTTATCTATTAGCATGCAATATTTAGAAATCAGGTGGAAAATGAAAGTAAAGATTGAAAAATATATTTTTTTACATACAAATTCTATAAAATTTTAATTCAAGCAACAAGCCTTTCTATGGTTTGATTTATTGTTTTCATTCAATCGACATTATCCGCATCGCCGTGTTTAGATGCATTTCGAACCGTTCTATAATTGTACAATCAAAGAATGCTTTACTTCAAGTCAATATTTTTGCAATTCACTGTAAATAATATTTGAAATGGCAAAGTTAAATAAACATGAGTATTTATATATTATTATGGCAATAGAATATAAGGTTCTTTATAATATGTAAAGTTACGTTTTTATTTTCATAATTTATGTATAGCTAGACGATTACAGATGGTCATAGTTAGAATGACGTTTGTGAAGTGATCACAATAGGTTTAGGGAAACCTGGTTGAGTTTGTTGTGGGCTCTTCTCACCAGGCCGCGTTTGGAATCCTCGTAACTTTAGTTTTAAGTCGTGGAGTGTGTATGTTTCAGAGTGGCTCAATTCGATATTTATTATCAAATTGAGCTCCTCTGACACTCCTCCGTTCGCTCTATCTGACGTACACATGTGACCATATTAATAATTCTAAGTGGAAAAGTTATAAATAAATAAACAAAAAATATTTTATATATAATACCATATCGCGAAGATAGCTTTAACCAAATTTCCTTTTTCCCAATTTTTATAATAAAAAGTAGCCTATTCTATTTCATGGGGCTTAAAGTGACCATTTCAAACGTAATAGTAGTGTAGTTTTTAAGTTTATTAAATACAAAGAAAAAAACGAACAAACAAATCTTTTCTCTTTATATCGTTGTTATAGTTGGAATATTAAGGGAAATTGCGAAGATAAAATTGTACTTTTATAATACTTATTTATTACAATACATAAAATATATATTTTTTCCATTTAATAATACGTATTTTGTGTGAAGATTTTCAATAGTTAAATCTCTATATAAATGACTTTATTATTTAATATCTAGGTTTAAGTGAACCTACATTCGCTGAAAAGATATCTACCATTTATTTTTATTAATATTTCTTCCAAGATTACTTCAAGTAACATATATAATATGCTACTTCTGAGAACGTTCGTGACAATCTCGTCCCCATATCACACTCCGTTATAACAGTTCCATTGACACACGTCCCACTATTAACGTCGCTATTATTTTTTGTAATTAAGTATTTAATCTCATTTATCGACATTTTTAGCACAAAAATACCCGATTTGTTATTTAGTTTTAAGATATTCTGGAACACCTAGATTTTCATCACATATTCCATATATATTTTATTTATTATTTTCTTTATTATATATTGTATAAAGAAGATGTACTAAAGGCGGCCTTAACTTTTAAAGCAATCTCTCCCACCCAGCCTTGTCGTGTGGGAGAATTATTATGTCAGTCGACAAATTAATAATGTATTAGAAAAATATACATAAATAAATATATAAACTATGCGTGTTTATGCATGTATATGCATTACTTATATACTTAATATAAATTATATACATACAAACACGTACAACCAATAAAAACAAAATTAAATAATATAAATATTGTTTATAGCTTTAAATGTAGCTTCTTCTTAATTAAGTAAGCTAAATTATAATAAATGCAAATATATTGACAAAATAACAAAAACAGAAAGATGAATATTATAAAATTGAGTCGGAGTAGTTAGCATTTAGTAAAAAATATATGAAGCGCGCTTAAATACCTTGTGAAAGGGACCTAATGCACCCAAGAAGGTCATTCTGAAGCTTGATTCGTGCAACTACAAATAAGCCATACATGAAGCCAAAGTTCATCATATTGGAAAGCTTCTAAGATGCCTGCCGTCTTTCTTATATTTTAGCCAGTATTTTAGCTTTTATGTATTTTACGACAGGTATTTCAATGTTATTAAATCAACTATACCCTATTTGCTTCCTAATTCCTGTCTCTATTGTATTTAATAATATATAAGTGTTTAACTTCATTTCAACTGTTTAATTTTTTAAGACAACTATAGTTACAATAAATCCCTAGCTTTTTTAACTACATTGTCACCACTGATATAAGCACAGTGGTGGAACACAGCACTGATTTGAGGACCTTGGACATATATATGTAATTAATTAGTGATTCATTACTTATAGTATATTTATATATACAATAAATAACATACCTCGATACATTTTTGAATATAAAATTATGTTAGTGGAATATATTATTGATAAAAGTAATTTAGCAATAACTCAATGAATGACCTAAGAGAAAAACATGTTTAAATAAATTCTCGAAATTCAAAAATACAGTATATTTAGCACTTCAGTGCGAAAACATATCGATTTTTAACAAAAATGTTGTAGTATTAAATACTAATACTTTATTTCAAACTAGCGTCCCGCCCTGGCTTCGCACAGGTGCAATGGTGATACTAAATATACTACATGACCTGTCTTTATATAAAATGTTCACAGGTTTTTTGCCATTAAACAATACAAATATCTATAAATAACTGACCATGTGAAATTCACCTCATTAGAAAATAAAAATAAGCTGCATACTTCTACTAGCATATGCGTTACACATAAACTTTCCTCTTAAATCACTCTATGTATAAAAACAAACTGCATCAAAACCCATCGTCTAGTTTTTAAGATCTAAGCATACTGGACAGGCATCGGGAAATAGTAAATTCGAAACATTATACCAAAACAGCAATATATATGATTTTTTCTCATTTAAATCGAGCCAGCACTTTTAAAGTTACGACCATAGTTACGTCATACAACGACAGTCCATATTTATAGTAACTACAGTGCCATGCCACCATTATTATACCAATTACCTATATATTTACTTAGAGCAAAAAGTTAACTTTTTCTAGTCAGTGGACATTTTACTATTATTAACTCAGTTTTCTTAGCTGTAGGTCAGGAACGTGACGAGTAAAAGCGAATAATGCATTGTGACGTCACGGTACATAAGAAAAGGGTTAAAACTAGTATTGTTTTGTAGAAATTGGTCGACACTAGAGAAAATACTATTTTTGTTTTTAATGAAGAATAAGTTAATCATATCTTGCATTATAGGGAAAAAAGAGTGAAGCTAAAAAAAATGAAAACACATGCAGTAAAGTTTAAGCCAGAAGTATCAAGTACGTCGTCGTACAAAGACGTCGCTAACAAAAAAAGTTCAATTGATACGTTTTATTATTTTGATTATTGCTATGGCGCCGTCTCCTTATTGGAATTTGCATACATACTATAACGGTATTAGATATTAATCTACGGAGTGGATTTTTAAAAAATAATAAAACAAATAAAAATCTTTATATTTTCCTTTTAAGGTTTTTTCTGTCCATATTGCATTTATTGTAAGAATTACTGTTCTCCGAAATATTTCGGAACTTAACGCAATATTTTATCTTATCTGAATGAGAAAATGTAGTAGTACGTGATAAAATAACCAAAATATAGAGATTAGTGATAAATTATGACGAATAACCCAAACGATTATCCTAATTAAAATAATGGCACTGGAAGTAAGTATTGATACGCATTTAAAATGGGTCTTTCAAGTGTAGTCTATACTTTGGGCGCAAGGGCCAGGCGTTGCTTGAGCTCTGAGAGCTCTACAATGCGATAGACCTTTCATAGTTCACACGCACGTTGAATACGTGGAATCTTTCACAGTTTTTTACACTATCTGTAATAATATTTGTATTATTAAATCAAATTTAATTACAATTAATTCATTTAGAAAAACAATCATAATGTGTTGTTGTATTTATTTTAAGAAATAAGTTAATAAGCTTTATCGAAATTAATCAATTAGATGAACCCACTGAACCCAATAAAACCCATGAGCCTAATTAAGATGTCGCGTGTGTAAGTACATATAACTATTATTTTAATTTAATATATTCGTAAAGTTGCTGGTAAATGCTACTATGTCATATTTTAATTTTTATATTAAGTCAAAACACTTTTTATATTTACTCAGACCATAACAAGCATTTTTGTAAGGTATCAAACATTAAGTATGTTAATTTTGTCCACTTCAAAAGCGTTGCGTCAATCTAATAAAATAACTAATTCTTAGCTTCTTATCTTATCACAAAAACGTCTTATCTCCCCACTGTCCTGTAACGGGTTTGCCTAAAAACATTACAGTTTTATGTTTACATTGCCAATGTCATTTAGCAGTCTAAATGATTTGAGTGGACGTTTAATAAATAGCATTCCGATGTAAAAAGTAATCTTCTTAAGTTCAAGGTGATATGATCTAAAAAATTAAATTTGTTAATAATTACAATTTTTTCACTGAATGTACTCGAAAAATTCATTTTTATTAAAATTTCAGTAGCGTAGTACAGTTATTATATTATGCATTTTATAAGACTCATTTAAACATTTTTCTCAAAGTTACTTTATAAGTCATAAGAGTAGGAAATAATATGCAATACTATAAAAACTTTGCGTATAAAATATTACCATGTTTTTAAATAGAATAGATAGTAAGTTTTAAAATACCGAACGTTCCATTATTATTAAACATCTCTAGGAGTACTATTCAAAACTAACAATGTATATTATTTAGTACATCTCGCTTACATATTGTTCACTTGGGTCGATTATAAAATTATTAAATAAGGATTTTTAAATATGATTTTTTAAATTTGTTAGAATTGCCAAATTGTTTATAATAAGTAAACTAAATTATTTAAATGAAATGAAATATATAGTAGGCCTCGTATTATATAGTATAAGTTCCTCTCACTGGGGTAGTGAGAGTTATTACGTATTTAGGTATTATATACATCGATATCTTAAAGCTAACGTGCATTATTTCTGTCTCGAATTCTGATAGAGAGTGAGAACAGAGTGTCTTGACACTACAACTATTCAACTGACTTTGTGACTGGAATGAAATGTTGGACATACCGTAATTAATGAAAAAGATTTTACCTTACATTCCTTGTATAGATTTTTAAGAGGTGGAGGTTTTCAATATTAATTATAACTGAGATACAAACTAAATAATTTAGTATACAAGATTAATAAAACCCACAGATATTTCATTTGCTAGCGTTTTTTTCTGTGAGCTTACCCTTATCCTAACAACATATAATAAAAATAAATTATAATAACAAGGGTCAAATTCAGGTTACTATAAAAAAATCTATAGAAATAGTGAAATTAAGTCCAACAAAGGTAAATACGCATCTGCCGCGGGCCTTTGTCATTCAGACGGCGTTTTATTCTTATATTCCTCAAAGGATTTTCTCAGAAGACTTATTTCATTACTTAAGTACACCTGGGGTGCGATGTCACGTTTTTAGTAGGCTTACTAGATATAAATAATGTGTTTCTTGTGGTAAAATTAAAATTAGTAATATTTAAGTTAATGTAGTAAGTTTAAGAATACGACTATTAAGAGATGAGTAAGAGTAAAATACGACTATTAAGAGTAGTGTAGGGCACTCCATTATCTTTGTTTTTATTGTTTTCTTTTATTTTTTACTATAGGTTGTTAAACGATGAAGGTTAGGCGAAGGTAAGGAAAGTATTTTTTGTATATTCTTAATTTTTTTGCTGTAACATTACTCAAAATTGATATATAGATATAACTTCTACCCTTAAAAGTCCAGAAATTTGTTAGAATTGCCAAATAGTTTATAATAAGTAAATTTGATT
The DNA here is from genome assembly GCA_037178615.1 of Dione vanillae. Classification (NCBI taxonomy): domain Eukaryota; kingdom Metazoa; phylum Arthropoda; class Insecta; order Lepidoptera; family Nymphalidae; genus Dione; species Dione vanillae. The sequence goes on from JAZFAU010000270.1 coordinate 1,219,167, forward strand.
ATTTAAACGAAATTAAATATATAGTAGACCTCGTATTGTAAATATAGTTTCCTCTCGCTACCCCACTATTACGTATTTAGGTGTTATATACATCGATATCCTTAAGACCCCAATAACTATATTATACTTTCAGTGGTATGTAGTGAAAATGCTTTAGTTTAGTACCATTTTCTTATTCTTTTGCGAAATTTATATATTTTTATTAATTAAAAGGCTTGTATCTTTGAGCTTTGCTTGAGCCAATAAGAACAGAATGACTTACTGCGAGCAGGTATCGCATCCACAACCTCCGGCTTTGTAGTACATATCAAAATTACCCTAGTAAGTCGTGTAAAAATGCTTTTAATAGTAAGTAATAACATAACATTATTATATAGGAAGTAAATAATGTCAATTGTATATTATTATTATTATTTACTTGATCTACTAATATATGTTGCTCTTATTCTTTATATAAATGTATAAATTTATAACAGGAAGTTCAGTTAATTTAGCATAATATATATTTTAAAATTTTCCTTGTAATTGTATTAACAACTCATTATATATGTTTGCATATTAATATTATATTCAAAAATAAACTACTTCCTAAAGATATATTTCCATCTCCATTGGGAAAAGGTTTATCATTCATTGTATGTGAAATACAATATTCATTTCACGTATTCTTTGAACTTGACTGCTAAACCCAGTTCTAACTAGACTGATTGTAGGAACAGTATAGTTTCTATTATTATTATAAATTGCTTTTTCAGCTTTGTTCTTTGTTTTACATATAAAAAGTAGATAAATTTTAATATCAAAAGTCACCGTTCTTTGCTTTCGCTCGAATTTAACTCTTTCCGTGTCATTTGCGTGACGCAATGAACAAATTTTGTCTTTACTGGTGAATAGGAATTATTTATTTTGAACCAACGACCTTACACTTACAAACACATACAAATTGCCTATTAATAAATAAAACGTTTATTATTATTAGTATTTTAGATATATAAAAAAAATTATTATTACCTTAAACATATGAGTAAACACGCACTAAATTTCACTCCTGTCGCCACATTGTTAAAATATAACACCAAAGTTCGTTCAGCAAATATGAGCTTTCTCTTTAAAATCTTTATGATTTAAAGCTCAATAATTCGAAAAGCTTTTTACTTTAAAAGCTTAAATATTATTATAATTTTATATTTAAATGAATATTTAATTTAATATGTTTTCACTATCGTGCTATAGATCGATTTGAGTAGAGCGCGAGCCTGCGTCTGCGCACGTACATTCTCAACGGAAGCGCGTCACTCACTAACTTGGCTTTACAATTGCCGTGTTATAAATTAAAACGTAAACAAACAAAAACTTACTTCCCGTCATCGGCTTAGCTCACGATAAGTTAAGCTTAGTAAAAAGTTTTATGATGCATAGAATTAGTTTATAAGGACGCAAAACATGGATCCTTTTATATAATAAATATATTATGTTTTTATAAACTTTCGAATTAATACAGAGTACTTTGTCATATATTTTGTTCTATATATTTTCCAGTTTATATAAGGCTATCGTGGGGCAGCGGTACAGCGTTTGAGAATACAGATAATGTGTAAACCTTAATTTATTAAATAAAAAGTCATTGAATTTCCTTTATATACATTATATTAGTTAACACTAATTTGTTATATTTATTCACATTATTATATAATTATTTTTTTTATTTATGCCATAAACATGCTATTATTATTATTTTTATATATATCGATAACATTTTATGTTATAGGTGAACATCTCAATCTCAATCTCATCTCAAGTCTTGTTAGGCGTTCTAGATTTTACTATTTTAAATATATTGTATTGAGTGGCAGAACTCAACATAACGCCTTGATTTATAAAAAAAACGGAAAAAACAGTATAAAATCAACTATCTAATCAATTACCTCCACGTACTGGGGATCCACTGGCCACAAACCATCTTTAACGCGAGACTATAGGAATTGGAAATGGCGCTAAATTGGCATATGGCGCCAGATTGGCATGTTCATGTTGGGTAAACTTTATAGTTAAGGCCTGAAATGACAAGCGCAAGTCAAAGGAAAACCTGGACGCTCTTGCCTTCCTCGAAGGCACTGGCTTCAATTGAAGTAGACCGGAGACTTGCTATTACGAGAAGTCCTTTTGGTCCTTTTTTTAGTATATTTTTTGGATTATAGGACAAGATCAGACCTTTGTCTTGTAATTATTATTCGAACTCTTGGAAAAGCACAAAATTGTGCATTACGACAAAGCAAACTCACCATCGCATTCTAACTGGAACACCATAACCACAATCTGTGAGGCATCGACCGGCCTTGTTCTTTTTGGTGAATACTTAGAATGCCAAAGCAAGCGAAACAGCCCAGCTCATGAGAGCTATAAACCCCGGTGTAGCCTCGGCGACAAAATATTGCAAAATATCTTGCGTCATGCTGGTGTTGCTATTATATAAATTTTTGGATTATATAAGTTTCTATCATCTTGCCAACTTTGAATGCAGTGTCGTGTCTACTATCTGGCTTCGTGTTGATCGAACAATCGTGTCCAATTCTACGCATGCATGTGATCCCATAGTTGTAATTCAGAAACCTATCAATTTATAGAGCACCTGTAATCGATAGACGATGACGATGATAGACGATATGCTTACACGTATTCCTTCCAATGCAATCACGATACTGGCCTAATTTCATACGAATTATATCAATTTGTGTTGAATTATGCACCAATAATAGACGCCTACAAACATCATACCTCCCTCTTGAAAAATTCCTTAACTCATTACAAAAGAAGACTATTTGTCCGTGACTGTATCAGATAGAGTGCATGCTTTCGGATCTTTACAACATTGTCTGATACAGAGTAGTTCAGGCCTAACATGGCCATCCTGAGATATCACAGCTCAATGCCTGCCTATCATTCACAAGTCGAGTGGACCAGATGACATTTCATTTTAGTGATCCTTTTTTGTTCACTTGGGTCGACACATGTGCTAACACGTTTATTCGCCTCTCTTACTTTTTAAGTAGTAAAAGGATCACCGATCATGATCAAGGACCGTCATGAGTAAAGCTATGGCCACCCAACCCGTGCTCATTTCTGGGCTGGTTCATTCCAGTATCATTTTAAGCCATTTGGTCATGTACAACATAGATATAGTGCAAGCGTTGAGTACCCAATAATATGTGAAAGACCAGGTTTTGGTGACTTTGTAGTGGTTACTGCTTATATTAGGGAGGTGTTCAAGAGGACTGTTATACTTGAAAACAGCTGTTGAAGTTTTTAACTATACATGACAATATTATATATCAATCCCACCACATGCTTATTTGACAATTGACTAATGCGCGGTTTTGTGGTAACTTTTTTCCACTTACCACATAAAAAAGAAAATGTACTGTGATTTACTTAGTGATCTATACTTGGTGATCTGTAGATACTGTAGCACCTTTGCCGTTACAATGATCGTGACGGGCGGCGGCGGTGATCACTTACTAGTAAGGTACTCGAAAGCTTGTTTGCCTTGTCTAACTAATGGATGAAACAACGAAGACCTAAACAGATGGAATTCGAATCACCTGAGTTACAACATTAACAACTGATTGAAGTGTAAAAAAATGCCTATAGAAAGCTATTTAAATACCAGACCTCACAACACTTTGTGACTAGTAAGTTCTAATACTATTCTTTAAGACATTAGAAGAGATGAAGGACAGTTATCTTACATAAAATTTACGAAATATTATACAAATACTATGTACAATTGAATAGAAACGTAAGGTATGTATTACAGCGTGGATTCTTAGGGTTACATCAACGGTTGTTGGCTTGAATTGTAAAGACGGACATGAATTATTTCTATTTCATCGCATTGGTAAGAAGATGAAGTGGGTTGATTCCGCCATTCAAAACGCTCCGTCTCCAATATTAAACGAAAAGTCGAGAACGGCGAATAGATTCGAGATATAATGTGATATTGGAAGATTTGTGATATTTGTGGGGAAGAATATTCATAATTATTATATTCATACATGGTATGTCTAATATTTTATAAATGTATATAAGAAAATCCGGTCTCGTTAGAACGATAGATACGAGACACAGGGTTGAACTCGTGTTGTGGATATTTTTAGGGTTAAGAGTAACATAAAATAAATATCATTATAAGATAATTATTTTAACCCATGTAAAGACCGATAAAAAATTTACTTCTAATAAAAATAAGTAGTTTTAAAAACATGTGGGCCGTAACTCATTAAAAAAGCATGAGATTATTTTGGTAATGAATAGTCATATATTATTTAAACGCTCCATTTGTATTACCATAGAAGGTTTATTTGGTTAAATTGTTTCGTTTGAAAATACTTGCTTTTATAGTATTTTAGTTACGTGATTAAAATCATAAGTCCAGCAACAACTATTGGATATTATTTTAAAGGCAACAACAACCTTAAAGCGCAGTATAAATACTTAGGGTTTTTTTATTAATAAAAATTATATATTCTTGTACATAATAAACTTCTTAAATAAATTTGAAACATAAATAAATCATTTAAGTCACATGACGATCACATGAACGTAACGAAACATATTACGGCAATGTAATTCTACAAATAGATATCTACAGAAGCTTCAAGAAAAAATCTCTACCATCATTACGCCAGTTTGACCTCATGTTATCTTAAAAGGGAAGTATTATTTTGCAACGTTTAATCTTTTAACCTTTGAGTAACCTTTAACTAAATATTTGATATGAATGAACCTCATTCATATCAAATAATTAGTCAAATATTATTAAAAAAATTAACATAAAATATAAATATTATATTATATACTTTTAAATATTAGCATTAAATATCTCAGGGTTTTATAAGACGAACAACTTGACTGGCGTCCATAAGTTGAAGCTTTCACGTGTCGCATCTGAAAACTGATGTACATATTTAAGAACTTAATGCAAAGTACTGATGCTTCAACGATGTACGTAATCTACATTGCTCTATGTCAGTCATTTTGTTGTTTATTTGTTTTAGTTGTGGATTTGGAAAAAAGAATGGTGCCCTCAGATGCCCTTGATGAACTTACCAAAGACCCTAAGGCTCTAATCCACAAAAAGGTGGCTCTTAATAGAGAAGAATGGAGTAAAGCTTTTCAGCGGTTTCATTTTCGTGTCTTAGTTAAATTACAGTTTAGCTGCTTAAAATTAATTTTAGAGTAATACTAAAACACATTAAAAGTAATATATGAATAAGTTATCCCGAATGATATATGTACTGATATCTTTTTTTTAGTTTCACGCTATTATTTTTTTTACAACTCAAACAAAAATCCTTAAATACTGTGTATTTCTAAATCATATCCAGTAAAAGAAAATAATAGCATTTATAACATGACGCAATATGTATACACAAAATAAAATAGTGTTTTTACACTGCTATATAATTTATTAAAATTGCTTACACCATTAAGTAGAATCTTATAATGTTCTCATTTCTCAGATCTTAGTGACGCATATGGTACTAAGTGACTTGTTAAATGTCAATAAGTTTTTCCTCTAAAGATTTTACGATACGAAATTAATTAAAATATGTTTGGAAATTCTTAATATTTTTTGTTATTATTATCAAATAAAGTAATACCAACATATATATGACACTATTTCTACATATTGATATATAGTTATATTTTTCCTTATGATATTTGTACCCATATTCTTTTTTCGGTAACATTACACATACAGTAAGCCATAATTCAAAAACAGTGGGTTAATGTTGAAAATTATAAATTATAATTTATAATTTTCAACATTAACTTGGTATAATAAAATAAGGTATACCTTATTTTATTATACCAAAGTGGGGAAATCAACCTTTTTCTTTAAAGATTTAATTGTATAGAACCCATAATATGTGCTACGCTGCCAAGAAGACTGGAGAAACAAAAAAAATAGTGTTGTTAGATCTATGTTTAATTCTTACATTACGTAAAAAGGCTAAGTAATTAATTAAAAATATATAATAGTTGTTTTGAAGAAACTAAATTTGCTTTTAACACCTAATTTTATTGATTCTTCACCCACATTGAAATACTTAAAAATTTGGATAGAGTAAATAACTTTAAGAACTACGTACTTACTTGATTTTACTGATGTAAACAGGATGTTAATAAAATCCAAAAAAAAAGAAAGCGAACAAAAATTTAAATAATAATTATATTAAATATTCCCCTCAAGATGTGGGATCAATGTGATGATTTATCATATATTATGTTATTATTAATAAAGAAAATCGATTTTCCAATCAACCTTTGAGACGACCCTAGACACGTTACTACTAACAATTATTAGAACGAAAGATTAGTCAATTCAAAGAGTAATTACTAATGAGTATAACGTGACTATACTATTAAAAAGGTAGGCTAATTCGAGTACCTTGAAATAGATTAAATACGTAATTACAACATGATAGTGTACTTTAATTGGGGAAGTATGGCTATCATTATAATTTTTCTCAATATTAGTTTCTTCTATAGTATCTCACAGGATAGGTAAGAAGAATATAGTGTTAAGACACTCTGTTCTCATCCAAAAATAAAATTTAAGTATACTCAGGTCTTGCTTGAGTTTGAGCTGGTCTCAAAAAGTTCAGGAAATCAAATAAATCTCTAAAAGATAAAAGTGTCCCTGAACATATAAAGAAAATATTAAAATCTAGAAATCATTTATAGAAGAGTTAGGGTAAATTCACACGAGAAACAATAAAAAAAAAAACCCTGAATATAGGTATTTCGTCATCTACAACACATATGTATTCCTTTACTTCGAAAATTCAAACCGTTTAATAATGATAAAGTATTTGTTATGGAAATCGCTATGATTAATATTTTAAAATTTACTAGTACCTCGAATTTATCAACGAACTTGCCTAGTATAGGTTAAGATCTTAAATTTTACAAAGTAGAAGTAGGAGCGAGATGTATAACAGCAAAAGCGTTTAATTAAAGTTTTCGAGCGATCTGGTGGGATCTCCGAAGATGGTACTACTCGATTCAACGGAATCATCATTTTGATAATTTCAAATATTGTTAATTAGAGAGAGGAAATGGGTCATAGATGGTGACCGTTAGACCTTCTGTAAAACTCTAAATCGATTTTATTTATTGAATGATCTATATCATAAAAATTTTATTATGATTAGTCTGAATTAATATTAGAGCAATTATAAAAAATGCTTTTAGGCATATTAATATAAAATTTTAATCAAGCGTTTTTTTAATAGAAATATTTCAAATGAGTTTATAAGCTATTAGACACTGTGAATTGGCAAACTAAATTGTGCCCAAATGGCACGCTCGAATCGCCATAAATGAAGAGGAGAAGAAGAAGACACTGGGAAAACAAATGATTGAAAATAAAATACGTATAAATTAAAATAGCTTATAATAAATAAAACAAAATTGCCTTAAGTCATGTCATTAAGCCTTCGGTCTTTTTTTTTTTTTCATATAATCCTCTGTATTTCACCTAAATATATATTTTTTTATTTAATCTATTGGTACGTCGTTTACTACTATTTCTTAGTAATTTCATTATTGTTGAGCGTTTGTTGAAGTTTTGGTTTTAGTTAGGTTTATTGTTAAACCGGCCTTGGCATACGGCACATTTGGTTAGCTCCTGCAACATTAGTCTCAAAGTTCTAATCTTTTCTGAGAACAAAATCTGCAAAACTGCAAACTGTAAGTGGTGAAAATCTCATCATCGTTAATATTTAAGCCTTTCTTGTCCCTTTTAGATTCTTATTGACCATCTCCAGCAAAGGCGAGAACAATTTAAGACGTATAATAACATTTTTTTTAGCTTCACTCCTTATCTCAGACATGGCAGGGTAGGCAGAGGGAACTGTAGGAACCATAGGAACCTAGTGTTAAGACTCCGTTGCTTAGTCCCTGCTTTGTTCGTCGTCCTCGCTTTCTGCCATTTTCGACGCACTGCGTGTTGAGTGGCTGAACTCAATGCCGCGCTTTGCCTAGTTGCCAGAGCAAAGAAAATGGAATCGAACCCACAAACCGTCGCGTTTACAGGCAGACACTACGCCTCTGTGACACGACGGTCCAGGATATAATAACTTATAAATAATAATTAATTTATTATAAAATGCTTAATTAAGTTACAGATTAAATAGGAAACAATATTGTAAAATATAAAACAGTATTCTATTTAAAAGGAAAATCTCACCCATTTTACTATATCTGACTTATAGTCGTATTTTTAATTAGACGAAGTCAACTGACGTTTACTGTGTTGTCACTTTTTAGCGAAAAAAAAATAGTGTTGTGACAAAGTGACTGATTGAAAAACTCTTAAATGAATGAAATTACTTGGATTGTTTAGTAGTTAGTTAGTGTACTTAAAGAAAACATATAAAAATTTGAGCGCAGCGGGACTCGAACCCGCGCCCTCCTGCGAACCGTGCAGGCGCTCTCACCACTGAGCCATGCGTTCTACATCACGCCGCGTTGAAATTCTTATATGCTTTATACAACTTATATCGTTGTTAGCATCTCTGTAGGGAGATTTTTACAAATTTCCGCTATCCAAAGATCATTGTAAGAATCAGAAAAATAGTTAGTTAGTGTTCAAATCTGCCGATATTGTTTTCAATACATAATGTAATTGAAACTATAGATGTATAAAATATAACAATGCATGATAGGAAATGAAAATAATAAACAACGCTGAATACATAATTTGTATTAATTCATTATCAGTTGAGAAATCATCACTATCACTTTCGGTGACATTAATTATAAATCTGTCTGAAACATTGTCGATCATGTTGTCGAGACCATACATTTTATTCTTTTCTTTAATTATATGAGCAATGCAGCTACTCCATTTTTCAGCCGAGATATGTTGAAGTCCTTCTTAAAAAAGTTTTTTACTTCTGCCATTTTGAAAGTTTTATTATTTTTTGCAACATATCCTTTAGCCTGCGCCCACATCAATTCAATGAGATTGAGCTCACAGTGGTATGGGGGCAGACGTAAAATAATTATTCCATGCTGCATTGCCATCTCGTCCACAACATACTTGTGGGAATGTTCTCGTTTGTGCTGCCGTACAATGTCTATAAGATTGTTGCTTCAAATGAAACATTTTTGCTTGTTAGCCATTCTTGTATTCTAGCTTTAGTCCAAGACATTGTAGGCAGCGATTCTAGTTTTCTGGAGTGGTAGGGGGCATTATCCATCACAACCACGAAATTAGGTTTTAACTTTGGCAAGACCTCACTAAACGATTTCTCAAAACAATCAGCATTCATCTCTTGATGATAATCTTCTTTATTATTTTTGGTTTAAATATTATTAAGTTGTCTTCAACAAACCCTTCTTCCCCGCCCATATCGACAATTAATCTTTTTCCCTTTCCTGTAGGCTGTTTTAAGCCAGTGGTCAAGCCGTCTAGGAAGGCCCGGCGGGTCGATAACACAGTCTGGTCAAGATAGTAGAAAAAATTATTACTGAAATTAAAATATAATGGAAATTTTAAATAAATAATAAATTTTAATAAGTAATAAATACATTCGATAATCCAGGTTTCATCTTGGTAATAAATATACCTTCCTTCCCTTAGAGACTCTTTAATTTTTCGAAGGTATCACTGGCGCCATAAAATAGGCTTTATAATAAGCTGTCAAAAATTTACTGTAGTTACATACTACTAGTAAATAACTTATATCAAAGCACTTTTATACGATTATATTGTAAAATAGAAATATTATTTTTTTCTATTATAGTTTGAAATGATTAACTTTACACTCATTCTTCATTCATCTGATTGAACGACAACTCGACGCATCACTATTACTTTAAATATGACAACATTATATTAGAAAGTGACATTAGTTACTGTCAGCTGGCTTCGTCTAATAAAAAATACGACTATAAAGAGGATAGTGGAATTTGAGATTGCGTTTGAAGTAGTCAACACACGATTTGCGAGCTCTGAATTTGAAATTTAATTTTCATTGATTTAATTTTGCATTTTATGTAAATTATTGTATTGTAGATATCAGTTATTTAATAGTGTATTATAAATAGTTAAAAAGTTAAGTATAGTATTTATTTATTTTAGTTTAGGTTTTTTTGTGTTATGTGCCATATTTGACATCGAATATGGACAATATTCCGGAACCGGAACCGCCCAATCCGGGTGAGATTTTTTATACTCCAGATAATGATTTCGCTAACGTCTCTAGAAAACGTCACAATGCTGATCATATTGTAATTCCTTTAAAAAAAACTATTAAAGACCCAGCGGCAGCTAACCCATCTATTCAAACCACATTTGTGAACCCCTCTTTGGATGATCTTCTAAATTTTTATTGTGAAACAGATACAGGACCTTACATTGTTCATGTCTCTAAATTAGAGTCAGAACGATTGTCGGGACTTACATTGAGACCTTTAAAATTTGGCGAATTCCTTTACAAAAATAAAATTGACAAAATAAATAAAGATGGAGTTAAAAGCATTGGCAGAAACAAAATTAGCGTAGAATTTCTCTCTGCCGCTGCGGCTAACAATTTTATGTTGAATTCAATATTAACAACTCACAAATATAAAGCTTTTATACCTACATTTTGTGTTACCCGTATGGGTCTGGTGAGAAATGTACCAATTGATTGGTCCATGGAAAGTTTCACGGAAAGCTTGGAGCTTCCCTCAGGATGTGGGCCTGTGTTAAAAGCTAGAAGACTTAATAGAAAACAGACTGTGGATGGAATCACAAACTGGATTCCTACTCAGTCTGTTGTTTTAACATTTAGGGGTCAATTTTTACCCAAAAAAATATTTTTATTTTTTAATGCTCTCGATGTCGAGGTTTACAACTTACCGACGATTCAGTGCAATAACTGCTGCAGATTTGGGTATACGAAAACGATCTGTAGATCAAAACCTAGATGTTTTAATTGTTCTGAATCCCACTCTGGCGATTCATGTTCCGTATCTAAGTCAAATGCATCCTGCGTAAACTGCTCTGGCAGCCATTATGCGCTAGAATCAATTTGTCCTGAGCACGCGAGACAACGATTGATTAAAAATGCAATGTCTCAAGAGAATTTTTCTTTTTCTGAGGCTTCTGCACAGTTCCCTTCTTCTCGTAGACCTTATGCTGAGGTGTTAAAATCACAAACCGTTCCGCTCTCTCCTCCTTCTACTCATTGTCCTCCTAAAGTGTCTCTTTCCTCTAACACACATGCCACAACTTCATATAAAAAAACAATTTTTAAATCAGTCCGACCTCACACGTCTAAATCCATTGGTTATGACAAAATTGCACATCAAAACATCACATCATTATGTTCATCAACTCTTGGAAATGGCTGTGCCATTGACCCATCTTCATCTCATACTCCATCACTTGATCAACTTTTATATTCTCTTTTGGTCTTATTAACCGACAGACTGTCACCAATCAATAATAACAAAATACCGAACAACGCTGCTGTTAACACTTTAAATTCTCCATCTTCATCATCCATTTCATCTCCTCATGGACCTCATAAAAATATTGCAGTGGAACTGTAAGAGCCTCACAACAAGAAAACCGGAAATTCTTCTGTTAATCCAGTCACATAATCCTGCAATTCTTGCCATCTCTGAGACTTGGTTAAAACCCGGTATACGTTTTCGTATACCAGGGTATTCTTGTTTGAGGGATGACAGAAATGATGGGTATGCTGGCTCTGCTTTTTTAATCAATCGTTCAATCTCATTTTCACGTGTTTCCATTCCTCCTCATAGCCCTTTTATAAATGTTGTTGCTGTTAAAGCCTTCAATTTAACTTTTGTATCTTTTTATATACCACATCCTCATTCTTCCTTAATTTCAGATATTCAGCTAATTTTAACTAGTTTATCTCGCCCATTGATCATCCTCGGTGATTTTAACTCCCACCACACGGCTTGGGGCTGTCATTCCTGCGACAGCTTTGGCCTACAGTTATTAGATGTATTTGATGATGCAAATGTCTGTATCGTCAATGATGGGTCGCCAACACGTCGTGTTTACCCTCACCAGAATCCAAAGAGTGCGGTAGACTTAACCCTTTGTTCCCCTATTTTAGCTTCTTCTTTAAATTGGCAAGTTCTCCCCACGTCATTTGGTAGTGATCATTTTCCTATTATTATTTCATTTTGTAAAAAATCATCACCATCTCCTACTTTTACCTCTTTGATGCCTTTTTTCTTGAATAGAGCTAAATGGTCGGAATTCTCTTCATATGTTGATTCCCAACTGCCTAAATTACCCACTGTTAATAACGAAAATTCCTTGATTTGCTATGAACATTTTATTAGTATTTTACATTCTGCAGCTGTTATTAATATACCACGTAAAAGAAGTGGAGGCAAATTGTTATCTTCTCCTCCTTGGTGGGACGAAGAATGTTCTACTGCCATCATAAACCGTAAGACTGCTGAACGCAACTACATTCAGTGTATGACTCTGTCAAATTTTATAAATTATAAGAAAATAGCAGCCCACACTAAAAGACTCTTTAAACGTAAAAAGAAGTTAGGATGGGTACGTTTTTGTCAATCTCTACATCCCCGCACTCCATCTTCGAAAATTTGGAAATTGATCAAAATGTTCCGCTCCTCTCTTAGTGATTTTTTATGTAACATTTCATCTAATGATTCTTCTTGGCTAAAAGATTTTGCATGTAGTCTAGCCCCTCCTTACGTGCCTAACTCGGACTGCTTTGGTCCTTCTTTCTTTTCACACACCGATATGATGGACATTCCCTTTTCTATTAATGAACTTCACTGTGTTTTGAATGGATTATCTGATTCTTCTCCGGGTGAGGATGGTATTCCCTATTCCTTTCTAATTAATATTAGTTACTCTGCAAAATTGATATATCTTTCTATTGTTAATTCCTTCTTGGAAACTGGATGCATTCCACTATCCTGGAAAACACAAGTCATTATCCCAATTTTTAAACCCGGAAAAGATCCAAGGGAATCTTCTTCCTACCGTCCTATTGCATTGTCTTCAACTGTATGCAAAGTTATGGAACATTTAATAAAAAATAGACTTGACTGGATACTAGAAAACAGGGAGTTACTCTCTAAATCACAATTTGGTTTTAGGAAAGGGCTTGGCACAATTGATAGTCTTAGTATTCTTACTTCAGAAATCCGCCTTAGCTTTGCTAATGGTGAGTATTTGATAGGTGTTTTCTTAGATATTAGTTCCGCATATGATAGTGTCATTTTGTCTAATCTTAAACTTAAAATGCTTAGACTTGGCCTCCCTCCTAAATTAACTCAATTTATTTTTAATCTTTTTAGTGGCAGATCAATCCGTATTAGACATCAAGGCAATCTCCTCCCCCCTAGAACACTATGGAACGGACTTCCTCAGGGTTCTGTATTAAGTCCTCTTTTATATAGCTTTTATACACACGACTTAGAGAAATCGGTTGATTGTTTTTGCAATATTTTACAATATGCTGATGACATTGTGCTATTTTATAGCTCTAAAAATGTTGATGAAATTGTGTCTAGACTTAATTCTGCTTTATATTATTTAGGGGAATGGCTTTCGTTGCATGGTTTATCCTTGTCCGTCCCCAAAAGCAGTGTAGTTGTTTTTACTAGAAAGAGACATGTCCCTGTTGTCAATATTGTTTATAATAATCAAAGTATTCCTATTTTTAACTCTGTTAAGTTCTTGGGTGTTATTTTAGATACCAAACTTTCTGGGTCTTCCCATATGGAGTATGTGTCCGAAAAATGTGAAAAAAATCTTCAAATATTGCGTGCGGTTTCTGGAGTTTGGTGGGGCTGACATCAATTCACATTAAAACTTCTTTATAATGCCATTATTCGAAGTCATTTTGATTATGCTATATTTTTGTTGGATCCATGTTATAAATCTCCTCTAGCTAAATTAGACAAAATCCATTATAAGGCACTAAGAATTATTTTAGGTGCTATGAAATCTTCTCCTACAAACGCGATGCAAGTGGAATGTGTTGATCCGCCGCTCCACCTTCATCGCCAATATCTTTCTGATCGTTTTATATCTAAAGTCCTACAATATTCTTCCCATCCCTTGCTAAGCCGTCTTCGTTATATGTCTCGAGTCATTAAGTCCCCACAGCACTTCCCTTGTATTTTAAAAAGTTTTATCAAATTTTCGTCCCTTTCATCTCCTATTTTTAATTCTCAGATTCGCTCTTTTTATTCTGTTCCTTTTAATTCGCTTACATTTATTCCTTCAGTGTTGTTAAGTCTAGGTATTGAAAAAGATGATCCAGAAGCCAATACTAAATTTCAAAGCTTTTGCTCTGATAATTGGTCAGACTTTACCGCTATATACACAGATGCTTCAAAGTCCTCTCATTCATCTAACGTTGGGGCAGCTTGTTGGCTTCCAAAATACAAAATTATTTTAAGTTTTAAATGCCCTCCTGAAACTTCGGTTTTTTCTGGTGAATGCATAGCTTTATTTGAAAGCATCTTGTTTGTAGAATCTCACAAATTACAAAAAGTTATAATTTTTACAGACTGCTTAAGTGCTTTACAATCTTTACTTCAAAATCCTTTTCGTAGCAGGTCTGGTTTTCATCTTGTCCTCAAAATTAGGGAAGCTTTATTCCGATGTTATGAACAAGGTATGAACATATTGCTTGCATGGATTCCTAGTCACTCTGGTATTGTTGATAATGAAACAGTTGATTCTTATGCCAAATCTGCAGTATGCTCTGGTCACGTAAATTATAATTTTGATCTCAAAATTTCTTGGAACAATTTTTGGAAAAAATCAACCGTAATAAAAGGTAAATATTATGCTTCTATACAACGAGAAGTTCCAACCTTTCCGTGGTTCTCTCGCTATCGTCGCGCAAATAGAACTGTCACATCTACTATTTGTAGACTCCGCCTTGGCCATGCGTGTACTCCACTACACCTGGCCAAGTTGCGGGTGAAAGACAGTTCTATTTGTGAATGCGGGTTGGATGATGGCTCTACCCATCACATTTTATTTAACTGTCCGAAACTTAAATACTCTCTTTATGACATCCTTCCTCCTAATTTACCACGCCCTGTTAACGTTAAATGTATCTTAGGTTTAGTTTTTAGTCCATTTGTTAGATTGTTCACTAAGTTTATTGTAGATAATGATATTAAATTGTAATTGATTTTCCATTATCATTGTATATCTCATTATGTTTTTATTTTTCAATTTTTTATCTTTTCGTCTACTTTGAATAGTATTTATCTTTAATTTGTTTTATTGTTTGTTCCAGACTACATTTTATCATATTTTGTGTTTCATCATTTATTCATATTATTCTATAAATTTTTTTTTATACTCTGCATTCGTGTTTTCTCTACTATACGTAACACTGGCAGAATCAATCAATCAGAATCAAGCCATAATTAAAAAAAAAAAAAAAAGAGGATAGTGGTAATAAGTAGCCATATTTTTTCAAACTGACATTCTAATTAGCTAGGACGAACTTAACAAGTAAAAGAATTTAAGAATTTTGACGCTTGATGAAGAATATATGCAATGCATTTTCTTGGCGCCAGTTAGCGCTGTAGCGTCCCGTGACGGTTACGGATAAACTTTCAGACAGTAAGCTGGTACTTAATGTTGTCTACCAGATTGCTGTTATTTATTTTTCTGTATCATCACAAACTCTCCGATATTTTATCAGGTTTGTAAATTTAACATCAGCTAAAAACGAAGGGACAACAACGCAAAACTGCAATTTTTTGAGTTTTGTTAATAAATAAATATCGTTTTTTAAAAATATGTTTGGAACTTAAAAACAAGTTTTGCAACTTAATTAGAAGAATACATTTAATGTACAATAATGCACGTTAAATTTCATTAATATTTTAAAGTATAATTTTAGTACTACAGAAATAAAATAGCAGCATTCTTACAATGCTCTATTTGTTACCATAATTAGATTATGATTATGTCTGTTACCATATTTACAACAGTTATACTTCCAGACAATAAAAATTGTATGTTGCAGTTATTCTAAAAGTTATTTTCATATTTCTTTGTTTTCATTTCTATGAATTTATCTGGTCGATGGTCTTGTACGTCGCACTTCGATTAACTTTTACCGAAGATTGTGTTGTAGTCAGGACCAGATTCTCCCTGCACACGGAACTCTACGGAAATCTACGGTGCACCAGTATGAACCAACTGTATCTTTCTATTCACAATAAAATTATATTACGGAAAGTGCAGCGTTGATATTAGTTAGAGGATAACGTACGGCATCGTGGATGGCGGCTAGTTTCTTTACGTCGTCTAGTGTTTGTCAGAATTCACGCATTATGCAACGCAAAGGAGGGGTCGCGTGGTGTGGAACCATCACGAGAGGTTATCATGCGGATAAGGCGATGAAGTTCTTATCCAGCGATGAAGGAGGTCCTGGGGTGGCAGGGATAGTGACAGTGAGAATTTGGAGTCCTGACGTTCAGGCTATTGCAAATGTTAAACAGGGTACGGTTGTCTCGTCAAATACCTGCATTAGACTGCGCATCGAGAAATCTTATCATCACAAGTGTGACGCTTACGTAGACTGTTATTACTACCTAACTAAATGCCCCGTCTGGGTCCAACAACGCCACAACTTTATAAAAATTTATAAATCTGTGTTACTATTTTGACACTAATCACTATAGTCAATGTGCACTTTTCTCTAAATACGAACTATGACAACTATGGCTAATATGTTGAATAGGTCCTCTCTGCTAGATATTCCTATTAAAGTTTTGAGACAACATCGAAATTTATTGTTGTTTATCAGCCAGACAAGGAGTTTATTTTGTATTTGTGACTTTATAAGAAAAATTATGAGACCGGCCCTTATATTTTCCAGGTCACTAGTAAATATTTTAAGTAGTTTTTGTCAAGTATTGTCAAATAGCCGTTATATTAGCCTTCGCTTACTTCTCTGTTTCAATGTATATGAACTTCACCGACTTAATGGCTGGCTCAGATCCAATTCGGAGTGCTTGAGTCCGGCTTCCTGCAAGCCATGTGCTCAGTCTTCAACATATTCGGTTTAAGACCATCGTCTCAAATGCACCCTTCTAGGAGTTCACTTTACGCAATCATCATCATCATCATCATATCAGCCGTAGGACGTCCACTGCTGAACATAGGCCTCCCCCAGTATCCCTCATCCGTCCACCTGGTAGGAGGCCGTCCCACGCTGCGCTTGCCGGTATGTGGTCTCCACTCGAGAACCTTTTTGCCCCAGTGGCCGTCAGTTCTTCGTACTATGTGCCCTGCCCATCGCCACTTCCACTTAGTAAATCGTTGGGCTATGTCGATTACTTTTGTTCATTTGCGGATGTTCTCGTTGCGCGCTTCTTTATTAGTAAGAGACTACGTTTCTGTGCCGTAAGCCATCACTGGTAACACACATTGATTATAGACTTTCGTCTTGAGGCACTGAGATATTTGGACGAGAAGATACGAGGACGAGGAGATAGTTTTCCGAATTGATGCCGCGTCCTTGCCATTCCAAGAGTTTGAAAGCGTCTTCCATTGCGTTGGTAAACAATTTCGGAGAAATGACGTCTCCCTGTCTCGCACCTCGTTGCAATGGAATCACCTTGGTACATTGCTCCTGTACTCGAACCGACATAGTGGCGTTCTTGTACAAACACTTCAGCACCTCGTTAAACCGATAATGAATATGGCAATATGGCAAATCGACTGTGTACGATTAAACGTTTGTCATCAGCATACATCATCAGTCAAGGAGCCTGGCCTTGAATGTGGGCCGAGACTGTATCTAGTACTATATTGAATAAGAACGGACTAAGAGGCTCAGCTTCACAAAGGCTCAACACCTTATTGAACCCCTACTATAATAGGGAAGGGCTTGGTATCGTCAACAGCGTTCCTAACCACAGAAGCGCAATGGCCACCAGTTATTGTCGTGGCTCACAGTCAAAGATTTTTGCAGGACAAAAAAGGCTACATGCTCTCTTTTTTTCCTATATGCAAAAATTGCATCCATAGTGTCAGATCCTGGTAGAAAACCCATACTAAGACTCAGAGATAGTACACTCTTGGTGCAGCTTGAGGCCGATTATGCACTCGAAGAGCTTCATAGTGTGGCTCATAATCTTAACACCCTTATAACTACCGCAATCTTGAACACTGCCCCTTCCTTTGTAAATAGGGATAATGAACCTGTGCCGCCACTGTTGTGACATCGTTCTATTGTTCAAGATACGGTTAAACAGGTCAGTAAGTAGAGGCATACTAAGAGTGCCCAGCGATTTCCACGCCTCGGTCGAACCACAACCATATTAAGCATATTATAAATTGTTATTTATGAAAGAAAGTGACATGGGTGTAAAAGTTGGTGACTTGAAGGTAAATTACTTGTTGTACGCAGATGATACAGTGCTTATTGCATCATCAGAAAGCGAGTTGCAGGCTTTGGTCACCATTCTGAAAGACGGGTGTGAAAATAACGGTCTAAGTCTCTGTCTGTGGTATGAATGGAAAATTATTAGAACAAGTGAACGAAGTAGTATATTTGGGAAGTATGTTAAGTAGAGATGGAAGATACGAAATGGATGTGGAAAGACGTGTTGCTGCCGGTAACAGAATGAACGGTGCCTTAGCTGCGTTGTTAAGATGGCAGAACGAAGAGGCACACAGGATGGTAGGTACCAGTGAGGATGTCACAGTAAGAATGAAAAAGAACGTTCTCAGGTGGTTTGAGCACGTCGAAAAAATGAGTGGTAAGAGAGGTAAGGGGAACCTCGGCTGACTTTCGAAAACACAGTACCGAAGATACTGGAGGAAGGTCACGTAAAAAGCATGAGGACTCCCCGGAGAGCGTGCGTGAAAAGGTTAATGACAGTGGACGAGGCGAAAGAGGTATGCAGAGACCGCAGCGTTTGGCGCTCCGTTCTCTCTGACTACCCCGCTAGGGATAGAGCGTGAAGTTAAGTTAAGTTATTTATGTTTTAGTTACCTGAAAATAGGTTAATGCATCCATAATAATGGTTATTTATATTAACTAAAAAAGTTTTTAAATGTATAATTAAAAAACTTTACTGTGAAATAAAACAAAAAGAAAAATACAACTTTAATTCAAGGAATTTATTGAAAACCAACATTCACTATTTACAATTTAAATTGATTATATTCAATATTAATATAATTTATTTATAATATTATATGGACAAGATTATTTGATAATTTAATACTAAATAAGTAACTTATCTAATTATTACAGATTATATGAGCCTGTGAAGCCACAGGTAATAATTCACATGCGAAATATAGGTTAAATAAATATATTTTAAAATACAATTTACATAATATTTTCTAGTAAATTTAATAACAATATAGTAAAGACTTATTTACATTTAAATACGCATTCCTAACTTATTTGTTATACAGAGTTTATTTGAACTATTTAGGTTAAAAGCATAATTGGTAGTCAATTTTAAAATGGCCGTACAATTTGAATAATAGCTACAATTATTACGTGTCATTTGTTAAAATTTGAAATTTACTTCTAAATATAGTTCTTGATTAGTTAAATAATAAAATATAACACAGTAAAGTGTTAATGTTTTAAATTTTAAACAATAGATTTAAAAAAAACATTCTCGTTATTTTTACTTAAAATATTTTCAAAATCTGTAATTTCTTTTTATATTAATTCACAATTTCTAAGTATTTATTATTACATCACAACTTACTTTATTTTTATTCTGTTGTAGTAATTTATATCATGATATTATTATAATAACTTTTAGAAGGTTAGTCCATTGACGCCACCTGAATGGACAGGATGTCGATATTTGTGCAGCGAAACGACAAACGCTAAATACGCAAGCAAGTTACTATACATAATTTACCATTAAATTGTTACTGGATAACAATTTTGTTTTAAACTTTACTTTGCTTATACAGAATATTGAAAATTTTTTTGTCTTGGCGCAGTGGCGCAGTCTTATATTTTTAAGGCGATGGTTGTAGATACAGAACTATTATAAAACAAGGTACGACGTTAAGTTTCACTACAATATATCAACACCTCAATTTCAGGTGGCAAGCACACTTTGCAAGTTATTTAAATCTAACAAAACAATCTAAAAAAAAATTGCAAACACATAGAAACTGTACAGTCTGACAGACTAAATTTTAACGCTTATCAAACATCTATAAATGCAACTTGCAATAAATTCTAACAAGTGTTGTTATTTAGGTAAAATTCTTCAACATTTCTAATTTTACATATCTAGAAATAAAATTTGTCTTAATATTTTTTATTAAATGGCATTTGACCAGCTTATAAATAACGCTTAATTTAATAACAATCTAAACCTTAACGACGAGAATCATCTCATAAAAGATATATACTAACAGTCTTGATTTGTATTTTACAAATCTATATGGACGGATGATAATATCTTGGACTAAATTTTTTTTTAGTAGCTCCACGCTTTATCCCGCACATGGCAGGGTAGGCAGAGGGAACCGCAGGGACCGTGGGAATCTAGTGTTAAGACACTCCGTTGCTCAGTCCCTGCTTTCTCCGTTCTAGCTTTCCGCCTTTTTCGAGGCATTGCGTGTTGAGTGGCGGAACTCAACGCCGCGCTTTGTCTAGTTTTGCCAGAGCGAAGAAAATAGAAATAGAAAAATCCATCTTTCCCGACTGGGGATCGCACTCAGAAACCGTCGCGTTACAGGTAGACCTTGCGCCTCAGGGTGGACTTATATGACTTCAAGAATATATAAAATTTTCTAAAATTATCAAGTGAAAAGTTATGAAATTAAATTAATTTCTCAAATAATAATAATTTTTCAACTAAAATAATTCTACAAGACTTTAAGATTGGTTTGTTTTAAATATTATAGTTATAAACCTAGCGATTACTTTTTTCTACATCAAATACAACAAGTAACAATCTTAATTACCTACGAGTTAAATATTTAAGGAAGTATTTATTTATTTATTAGGAGACTTCCTCTTAATTTATAAGCATCTATACTAAAACTTTAACAAGCTTTTTACAGTAAACATATACACTATTCCACATTCTATCAGGGCACAGCCTTTATACTCTCATTCTTTTTATCTAACTTCTCATATATTTCATCAACAGTTTTATTTCTTGTTTCTGGAAAAGCGACTAGAGTGTAAATGGACGCGAAGAAGCAGATTATGGAGAAAAATAGAAACGTCCAGTGAATGCTGATCAGCTCACAGAGTTTTGTGAACCACTTCATTTGTATGAAGTTGCTCAATTTAGCACAGATGTTAGCAAACGATGAGACAGTGCCTCGTAACTGGAAATGTAAAAGTACAGTCATTATGAAAAAATAATATAATATTTATATAAGAGATAGTCTTAAGTTCTAACGCTTCAGGTGTACAGGTGTACAACTTTAAACAGGACTAATTACATTACGTCATATTTTTGTATATAAGTTGTAAGTTATAAGAGAAGTTTTTTTTAAGTAATATATTTATAAATATCACTAAAAACGATTATTTTATATATACATACGTCTGTTTCCGTTTTAAATCAGTAAGTATTATTAGTAGTAAAAAATATAAATGGCGTCATACAGATATTACTATATATCATTAAACATTCGATATTTAATCGTAAATCGATTAAATATCGATAAAATTTATTCGATACACAAAAAGGGAATGACGAAATATTAATTCACTGAGATATAAAAAAATCTAAATAAAAATTAAAAAAAAAATAATTAAACTAACCTGGAAAGTAAACAAATCAGTGATAATGATGTAGGAAATAGGCTGGAAGCCGGCGGCGTCAGCAAATATACATAAGCACATAGCAAATACCGGCAACCAGCCCGGCAGCCAGGTCACTGTGCCTGCGAGGTAGAACCACGCGGCGAGCATTAGCATGCCTATACCGACGGCGAAAGATGTTGATACTAACAGGAGCTGGAAAATTACAATTATTTAAACTTTGTTTCTTTCTCAGGTGTTAAATTGTAGATATATTTGTTCAACGCAAACCCTGTACAAGGATATGCTTTCATATGGTATCGTTAAATTATTAGTTTATATAATAATTATTACACTTAAATTATCTTATAATGTTATATAGAGATCTTATAATATTATATGAAAAACATTGTGGTTTAAAAAATTTATCTGTTGGCCCCATCAATATTTTCAATAAACGATTTGAATTATTGCGAGTAAAGTAGTCTTAAGTTAATTTCAACCGAATTCACTAAACTCAGAAAATTTAATTCAACAATGCCAGTTTGTTTGCATTTGCAATTGCAATTGCAATTGCTAGTTCAAATTCAACAATTGGTTATATTGTTCATTCATAAAGGAAAGCTATATTCCGTTACGATGTACCCCACGAGGTGCTTATATGTCCACCTAGGCAAACCACAGTTAACAGCTAGTAAATTCTTATTATTTTTCTTTTTTTTAGCTTCTAGCTATTGTTAAGATACTCTGTTCCCCTCTTTTCGCCTTTTTTCAAGGCACTATTTGGTAAGTGGCGGATCTCAACGCTGCGCTTCACCAGAGCGAAGAATGGAAACGAAAAATTCGAACCAAGTAGGAATCGAAGCCAAAAACCGTCACGTACTTAGTTAAATTACTTAATTTTAAATTTAAATTCATATATATATATATATATATATATATATATATATATATATATATATATATATATATATATATATATATATATATATATATATATATATATATATATATATATATATATATATATATATATATATATATATATATATATATATATATATATATATATATATATATATATATATATATATATATATATATATATATATATATATATATATATATATATATATATATATATATATATATATATATATATATATATATCGTAACAAATGTCATTTTTTTAACATTCGCAAATGCGAATGCGAATGCGAATATTTGCTACCGACATTCGCGAATGCGAATGCGGATATTCAGTTATTCTTGTAAATTTGGCGCCAGTTGTTTACGGCAAGCAAGATAACACGTTGGATTATAACAATAAAAACCTAAGTATTAGATTATGAAAAACTTTTTTTGAAAGGAGAGAGAATTGATTTCTGTTTGCTTAGATTGCATTAAAAAAAATTTTATGAGATATGATGAAGACTAATAGTAATGTTTTTACGAGGTTTGTAACTGTTTTTGAGCTAAATAACAAAAAGTAAACTGATTTAAATTTTTATAACGTATTATCGTCGTCAAATTTTCTTTTCTGACATTCGCAAAACATTCGCAGAATTTTTGCGAATGCGAATACGAATGCGAATGTTTAAAAACGTGCGAATATTCGCGAATGCGAATGCGAATATTCGTTACATCCCTAATATATATATATATATATATATATATATATATATATATATATATATATATATATATATATATATATATATATATATATATATATATATATATATATATATATATATATATATATATATATATATATATATATATATATATATATATATATATATATATAGATATATATATAAGTAAAAGTAAGGTAAGGTAAATTACCTTTCTTCCAGTCTTCTCGACAATACACGTAGCCACTATAGATCCAACTAGCTGGACCATTCCAATCATCATCACCTGCTTATTAGCACTGAGATTCAATGTTATTGATTCAGAAGCGCGTTGGAACACGAACCCAGCGTATATCAGAACTATTAGATATCCATCGAACTGTTGTGTGATCTTTATGACCAAAGTTATGATGAACGCTTTGAACGTTGCTCTGTCTTTTACTGTAATAATTGTTATTACAAAAGTTTTATTAAAATTACTTTCAAAATATATTAAATTTAATTAGTCTATAATATATATTTTTAACATTTGTGTCTTTGGTTGAGTGTAAAAATTGTCTATGGATGACTATTTATTTGGAGCCGTAATATTATTTTTATTTTTTTTTAGTTTTGGTGAGATGAAAAACTATTATAATGTCCGCAATTTAAAATAAAGGAAGCGGAAAACAATTTGTCTTAACAATAGCATCTTCCTCAGAACAGACAGATTAAACTTAATGTAACAAAAAATATATGAGTTAAAAATGATATATAATTAACTGTATATAAAAATATAACGAATATTTAAATAGGAATTGCTAGTACTAGTTATGTTTGCGGCAACATTATATATAGAACATATATTATGCTAATTCCATGCAATGTCTACTTGGCCTACATACTATCATTATTGAGATGTAACAAATACTCAGTGTTTCTTTAAATACTATAGAAATAAATAAATAATAATAAAAATAAATTGTATATAATAAATTCATAATCAAATCATGATGAGATTTACGCTGGAATTGGTAATTTCAATATTCTCAGGAAATAGAGCTTATATATCAAAAGAAAATGTGTCAAATTCGCGTTTCATATAGAAAATGATGGTAATTATATTATAATAATGTATTTTCGTTTTCCCGCCTAAAATTGACAGAAAATGTGGAACGAAGTGTCAAATGAAAAACAACATAAGCGTGCTAAGGACTTACATATTATTTTCCAGACAGATTTAGAATCGGCCTTGGTCTGTTTTTCGATTTTGACAATGTTGTCTATGTCTTGTTCTAGCGAAACATCCATTGTACTTCTGCCGCGTAACCACGCTAGCACTGTTTTAGCTTCCTGAAATGTTTAAATTAATTAAAATATTTTATTTTTTTAAAGATGGTTTTTATTTAATTGACTTTTGTTTGTACTACTTAGAGTAAATTAATAATATTTTATTTTCAACAAACTTTATATAAAATTGTTTATCAATTCAATATCAATTTTATATCAAACACAAAAATAGCTTATTAAGTTTTAAATTACTTCTGTTTCTTTAGAAATAAATATGTAGGATTAAGTAGAGTCATATATTGTATATATGACGTCACTAAAACATCTAAAAAAAAAAGATATTCTTTTAAAAGCAAGTACTAAATACTTACATCAATTTTACCCTGTTTTACTAAAAACTCAGGTGTTTCAGGCATTACAAGGAAAATGAAAAATACTATCGCAGGAACCAACAGCCCCATCCAAAGCATCGTGTTGACCTGCAAGAGATCGGCGAACACGTAGCTAGCTAAATAGCCTATGTTTCTGAAATGATACAATTTAAAAAAATATATAAGTATAAATAACGATGAAGACCCTAGTGGCGGAGAGGCACATCGTCTTGTGGATTCGATTTCCAAATGGGAATTATTTTCCTTTTCTTCACTTTGGTTATAAGGCAAAGCGTGAGAGTTCCACCACTCACGGAGTGTCTTTACACTAGGCTAATACGGTTCCTGTGATTGCCTCTGCCTACCCTGTGTATGAATAGGATACAGTATAGCCGAAAAAAGGTACAAATCGTAAGTAAGATCTGTATTAGTTAAAACTTGCATGACGCAGTTTCGGATTCGATCGCCACTCAGTGAAATTAGTGTTTATTCCTTTCCGTCTCTTGGCAAAACAAAAAATAATATTAAGTTCGACTACACAACACTTATTCTGAAATTAAAGTCCAAAAGGAGAAAACGTAGTGTCCCGACACTAAGCTCTCTATATCCTAATATATAAGGAAAAGCGTTTAAGCGAAAATTTGTTTTGTAATTATTTTCTTCTTTAATTAAAACCATACACAGTTATGATCTTAGCAATGTAGTCATACTAGATTTAATTCTAGTTAAGTTTAAGTTACAATGTTCAAAAATAAATTGAGTTCATTGTTCCTTAATAAATTACAAGTGCTTCGCTCTTGACTTTGTCTGTGTAATGTCATCAATAAATACAATAATATTTTGGTACGTACGCGCACAAAACACGTTTTTTACGATACGAGATTTAAACGTATATTTAGACGTACGTTGACAGGAAGTGATTTAGCTTTATATTATATTTGTTTAATATAATAGGTATAAGTGGGGACGGAGTAAGCAGGGACTAAGTAACGGAGTGTTTTAACACTAGGTTCTTATGGTTCCTGCAGTTCCCTCTGCCTACCCTGCCATGTGCGGGATAAAGCGTAAAGCGTGAAGTTAATAGGTATATTATGCTGCCAGGGTTGGTACCTAAGGGAAATATAAAATATGTAAATACTTATAGAATACATATTGCGCAGTAAAATTTACAAATTATTAAATCAAAACACTTTTAATTACATACATATGTAAATAAAAATGAAAAAAATAGTCCCATAACTAAATTAAAAAAATAATTATAATAAATAAATATGAAAAATCGCATTCAACAAAATAAGAATACTATTTTAATGAAATTCTAAAATGTCATTCTAACAAAATATTGACCTCAATCAATTTATTTGCAACAACTGAGGTGCTTCTAGTTTTTTTTAACATATAGATACTTTACACATAGTTATATTAGCATTTATTTATAAAATAATCGGTCACAATGCTAATTAAGTTCAGAAATTGGTATCATTCATCATCATATCATTGGGTCATAAATATTTAAATTTGATTGCGTTGTTTACTAACAGCAAGTGTATTATTGCTCTACGATTTTGCATTTTAGTTTTTGCACCATTTATACTTGACCTTATACATATAGTTATAACTATATATATATATATATATATATATATATATATATATATATATATATATATATATATATATATATATATATATATATATATATATATATATATATATATATATATATATATATATATATATATATATATATATATATATATATATATATATATATATATATATATATATATATATATATATATATATATATATATATATATATATATATATATATATATATATATATATATATATATATATATATATATATATATATATATATATATATATATATATATATATATATATATATATATATATATATATATATATATATATATATATATATATATATATATATATATATATATATATATATATATATATATATATATATATATATATATATATATATATATATATATATATATATATATATATATATATATATATCTACAACCTGTGGTATAAAGAACTTGCCTGCTGTTAGATTCGTTACTTCTTGGCCAAAGAATGAAAGTATACCTCACAAACGCACCTAGACTTTATTTTCTATATTTATTATATATTTTCTATATTTTCTATATTTCTATATATATAGTTTTGAAATCGCTTAGTAAATTTGTGACGAAATACTAATTTAAAATAAATATGCATAACCTGCTCCTATATCGTTTTAATATTTTAATAGATCTATTTCTATAGAAACTTTCAAAATTATAGGCAAAAATATCTATTTTAGAATATTATATTATTTTGAAACAGTGTTTTAGAAAATCTTGACACCAATACATTTAATAAAAATATGTTAATTTGTACTAAGGATTCATTTCTACCTAGAGAATGATTCTAATTCGGACTTATAACCGTAGATATATATTTTATGCATAATAGTGCTTTTGTTTTCAAAAGCTCGTCATTTCTCGCTTTACACAGGCAAGTAAGCAGAGAGAACTTAGAGCCTCATACTCTGTTACTCTGGTTACTGTGAAAATTGACCATATCTCAATGACAAACGAAAAAATTTTAAAACTATTTCCCCAAATTGGAATTTAACTCAAACCATTTACAAAAAAGCATTTACACATAAGCACTGTGCCTCTGCGCCGTTTATTATATAAGTTAATTGTATTTAAAGATTAGAAAGCAACAAGAAATTAGAATAAAAACATCCTCCATTGAAATGGAAAGTATAAACAACAAATACCTATGTCAATTTTCTATAAATATATCATATGGAATAAAATAAGCACGTTTTAAAATACTTACTCTGTATTTTGATTTATTTGTTATTGTTTTTGTTGCATAGGGATCTATAAAAATGTACCCTATATACATTTTTTGCACGTAGGTATGGACAGATTCTTTTCTCAAAATCTTTATAATATAAAAGAAATTTTTTGAATGTAGGATTACTTATTCAAGACTTAATCTCTATGAAATATTTAAGTTAAATGTTTAAGTTTTACATATTACGTGAAATGCGGTACTGCTATTTCTTGCAACACCATAATTTAGATGACAAGCCAGCCCTGCTTCCAGCTGTACAAAATATTTGCGTCGACTTCGACTTTATTTTGACTTAAAAATTACTTAATTTAATAAGTAAATTACCTGTTTAATATAAGCAAAGATCCAAGTGCTCCTCTCAAATCGATATCGCTGATCTCCTTAATATAAATAGGTAGGACGATGTAGCACGCTGAGCAGGGTATGCCGGCAATAGCTCGCGCAAGTATTAGGGCCCAAGGTTCTAGGCACAGCAACTTAATTTGCCAGTATAACTGTAAAGAAATATATTATTTAAAGAGTTACCCAACCCTACTTATTACAATGAAATATTTAAGATTTTTATAGTGTCAATCCACAATTAGGATAGATAAATACTTAAAGACAATATATAAACAGTGAGATTTCAACACGCGCCTAATGGAAACCGTCTTACCATTTCTACCATTAAGCCATTCGTTCTTCACCACGCTGAATGAACCGCACCACAATGAACAATCATATATAAAAATTGTATAAATGTATTTTTTGTGATTTTTAAAGTATTACTCCACACTTCGGACAGAAATATATGTAAAGAAAATACGTAGTTTTGTTTATGTTTTTTTTAAATATCAAATATTTTTATTTCCTTGCTCCGAGGGATAACGGAAAGTACAATAGAAGGAAACGGTACATTAATAAGTATAAATTACATCATATGATACAACGGCGACAAGTACTGTTCGAATATATTATTTAATTGTAATTTAATTATTTTTTAATTAAATGTAATTAACGATTTCAATAAGTCATTTGTTCAATACAAATGTCCAAAAGGAAGGAAGCGGTCAATACCTTTTTTACAAGTTCATTCCACTTTTTCAAGTTATTTTAATATATACAAAAAACTGGCTTTAGATTTGGAGCGGAACAACTTTTCCTTATTGTTTACAAACAAATAAGATGTAGACTAAAAAAATATTTGATAGGTGCGCTGCGTATTTGGTACTACCTAGTTTTTTTACTGGTAAGAAAAAAAGAATAAAGTATTTCTTATCTGTTTGGAATGCTTTTTTATTTTAATTAAAACTGGCCATTATTCTTTTATTTTTAAAAGTAATATACTATTTTAAGGACTGCCGATTATCGATTTTTTTGGTTTAGATTAGTTAATTTAGTGCGGAAATCGCTTTTAGCTTATAGCTAACAGAAGACCGCTGAAAATGATCAGTATTATAACAAGAATGGGGTAAAATATCCACTTCCGCCGGCCATTGATGAATAAGTTCAATTGAGACGTTTTTGACTTGTTGCGATATTGGCAAATTTTAACCCTTGTAAAGTAAAATGGTAATTTGAATGTTATGTAAAAATTAAAATATCTTTAATATTCCACACTAAAGATAGAAATGACATTAATAAAACTTATAAAATTTTAACGTAGCGAAACTTGAAACTGCACCTCTTGGAAATCATCCAAGCCTATTAACAATTGAGCAATATGTTGTATTAAAATAATTTATCTGTTAATTTGAGAAATATTAAAAATGTGACACTTTATGATAATAGCACTTCTATACACAATCGAAAATTAAACGTTTATTTAATGTCAGGATATATTACGTTAAATCTTTTTTAATTAATAGCGTCGTTATTCATCTTTCATTAAGATTAAAAATTATTATTTAAAAAGCACACGTGCGACAGATAAAAATTTAAATTAATTATATAATAATTTCAATTTATACAGCCCCATAAAGATATGTAATTTTTATAAAAACACAATTGGGAACCCCGAGCACTGGGAAGTCCCTTATATTCTCAATTTATAAAGGGTATTAACCTAATCAATATTTTGTAATATACAGTAAGTATACCGGTAAGAAATAGGTATATTTTGGTAAGATTATCCTTATTGGGCACGGCAGACTTTGTTCTGTTCTGAAAGAAAACTTTATTAGAGAAGATTTCTTATAGTTTAGAAAATCTATTACAATATATTAACAATAAATAGGTGAATGTAATATTTTACTACACTTTGCACTTTGGTTTTTTAGTCTAAAATAATATATGGAGCATTACACGCCGAACGGACAGGTAATTTATAAAATTAAATTGATTTTTTTATACGAATTGTAAAAAAATATTTTAGTAAATTTCAATTAAAAAGCTCTTTTTATTAGGAATACATTCCATAAATTTATTTATACATATATTTATATGTTACGAATCCGTATGTCTGTCAGCACTTCGCGACTTTGAACGCGTGTAATTCCGGAACTAAACGTTATATTACAAAAATTTATATTCAATTGTATTCAGAACATATATAGGTCTAACATATTAAAAATAATCAAAATCGGAGACTAAAACCATTTTTATCTGTCCGCTTGGCGTGGAATGAAATATGTATATTTTTAATTTATTATTGTAAAAAAAATTACTATATACATAATTTACATATATGTTTTTGTTTATCAAAGGCCGAGGATTTGTTTCTATTAAGTCATATACGATAGATTTATGATGCGTGACCTTCACGTGTTTTTTATTAAAAAAATATATCAAGGTTTATTTCATTTCCTTGTTTCTAATATTCATTTATTGTTGCATTTATTAATTAAATAAATTGCTACAGAACCGTTTAATGAATTAAGCGGTTGAAAATTATGTTGATTTTTGATGATTCGGCATTTAAAGCACAGACAAAAAATCTTTAACTACCAATTAATATTTTGAATAAATTAGCGTCATCTGTAGTTTGTATCTAGTCATAATAGAGGCAAGCTAGCTTACAAAAAATTGTACGCCAAATTTTATCACGAACTTGACATCCATGGCAAATAAGACCAGGATAACGAGAAAATTATAATATGTCTGATATATAAAATTATATTATAATTTATCATGCAATTGTGAATAGAGAACCATAAAGATTGTCTTATAAAGATTTTGAAGGCAGCAGTAGTAGAATCTGGTTATTTAGAGAGAGGATATCGAACAATGGAGACGAGGGTAATACTGTGGAAGAGATTATAAACAGTTGGAATTTTCAAAAGAATTACTTTTTATTTGATTTTCGTAATATACATCCGTTTATGAATACACGTAAAAAATTTCATATCACAAACTGGAAAATATTTAAATAAAATAAAAATTTTAAAATAAATCTCAAAATGGTGTTTTCAAAGTCGGTGACCAACATTATTCAAAAACGGCTAAACCCATTAAATACAATTTTTTACATAGGCTTCTTAAAATATGTTTTAGTAATTAATCCAAGATTTTATTTTACCCATTCATATTTTTTTTATAAGCAATTAAGGCAGAAAATCGATTTTTCTAGACATACCTTTTTTATGAAAAAAAAAAAATGCTTACTTCTTCGATTAATTATTACATTTAACCATTCAGAGATATAGTGATCATCGAAAAACGTCTTTTTTTATAATGAGCCCCCTGAGATCACTTTCATAATATTTTCACTAGTAGTATCTGAAAATATTGTTAAAAGATACCCTAATATATGTTCAAATGCTTAGATAATTTTAAAAGGTTTTCAAAAAAATTTTTTTTGTCGCCCATCTAACTTTTTTTATAGTAAGGACAACAATATATAACCCCTTAAACACCTATATTTGAGTCGTAAGATCACAAGTCCCGACAAATCAAAAGAATATAATGGCAACACTCAAAGCAATACATTAACATACTACTTCACAAGTAAACGAATATGAAATTAATCAAATATGCAATTACATTTTACGATACTGTAATAACATTAATGTTAGCATTTAATTTATTTTTAAGTAAAGACTGAAGAGTAATAAATATACCTACGGTTTTTTGTTTCAATACTTGTCATTTCATTTTTTATGTATCTCTGTGGAAGATGACAGATCTATGACAGATGATATGTCTACTGTCAATATTTACAACAGTTACTGCGTATTTATGTGATTTATTTTCAATTAGGCGAAAGATTTATACGTTTTGAAGAAGAATTATTTGATTTATTTTCTATAATCTGTAATGTTTTTACAGATAAATGAATAATTTACCTTTCATCGATAAAAATATATAAAGCTGGGTCTATTTTTTTCCTACCTTACAATGTCTCTTTCTTTTTAAAAATTTAGCGTTTTATTCTATTTATCGCTTTATTCTATTATTGTTAATAAAGAAAGAAATCTTATATCTTAAAAAAAATGGTTGCCTGTAAAGTGGGTTTTACGGGCGAAAATTTTACGTGACAACGTCTTTTTCTCGGTAGAATATTTATTGATATGATTAATAATTATAATATAAATTGCACAAATTTTAACTATAGAAATTATATGTTGTTTACTAAAACATTGTACATGTGTCAAGTGATACGCGCGGCGGACCGATCATAGTTCGGTGACAGTTGATACATCGTTACGTTACCTTTTTCATATGTGACTCCGAGCCGCAACCTAATTTAAGACGTTGTCACGTCAATATATGTAAAGAACAAAAAGTAATACTTACAATTAAAGAGAAAGTTGTTATAAGAGTCATTACTTTTCTTCCATATCTGTCAGTTAGATATCCCATGGGAGCTCCGAATATGATCGCCGTGATATAAGTGACCGAGGTCATCCATGATATATCGGTAGAGGTGAAAGGGGCTGGCGATGGGGTTTGGGGAGACTGCAGGATAGCTATCATGGGGGACAGCCAACCTTGCACCATGCCAAAACTCAACAGTGGGATTGTTACTGAAACAAATAATAAGTATTTAAAATAAATTTATTGTTTCTTTGTTTGTTTGTTTTACTTCACGCTTTATCCAGCTTATAGCAGAGTAGGCAGAGTGATCCACATGAATCGTAGGAACCTAGCGTCACTCCGTTCCTCGCGTTCCGCCTTTTTGACTGTTAAATGGCGGAACTCAACGCCGCGCCTTTCCTAGTTGCCATAGCTAAGAAAATGGAAATAGAAACGTCCGTCTTCCCCGTGAGAGGACCGAACTCACAAACCGTCGCGTTTACGGGTAGACGGCACGCCTCTGCACCACTCCGGTCCTATAATCTTCTTGTTATACTTATAATAAATAATAATAGATTATTATTATTTAAATAGTGTAACAAAGTATAACTATACTTAGGTATTAAATGCATTTGCACAAAACAATTCAGTATAGGTACCAACATAATGCATAATTGGAAAAATTAAAAATATATATAAAAATATAGCTGTTCATTTTAATTATAAAAATAAATAATAAATTTATGGTACAGAACTATAACGTACATTATTATTTACTTAATTAACATTCTAATGTTATAAGAATTTAGATTATTAAGATTATTATTATATGTATTATGTAATATTCAGTCGAAAGAATGAAATAGTAAATAAAGTATATTAATAATATGTTAATCAAAAATCACAAAACTATTTACGTATGTTATTTTAATAATAAAATTAGATTATAAAAAGAGAACTGTCGTGGCGCAGAGGTGTAAGCGTCTGCCTGTAAACGCGACGGCTTGAGAGTTCGATTCCCATACGGGGAAGATGAATTTTTCCATTTCCATTTTCATCGCTCTGGCACTAGGCAAAGCGCCCCGTTAAGTTCCGCCACTCAACATGCAATACCTCGAAAAAAGGCGGAAATTGGGGACGGAGAAAACAGGGACTAAGCAACGGAGTGTCTTAACACTAGGTTCTTACGGTTCCTGCAGTTCCCTTTGCCTAGCTTGCAATATGCGAGATAAAGCGTGAAGCTAAAAAAAATTATAACAAGATTTTACAGTCAATTTGTTAGAACGTGCTAATCTCAGAAACTACTGGTGCAAATTGAAAAATTATTTAAGTTTGTATAATCTATTTATCAAACTTAATAGTTGTAAAATAACACGTACTACAAAATTAACGATTGCACTCTATACAAATTGTACTCTATAAATTGAAGCGTGACGAAAGTACCGGTAAATAAACAATGTGCCTCTTTAACAGCAATACCAGTTTTAAGACAAAAAATGTATTTTAATAATGCGTTATAAGTAATGTTTTCCTGTACGTATTATAATGTTATAATTAGCAAAATTATTAAGCATAAGCTTGGGTAAGCCCCGCACATACACAGCAAAATTGTATACGTATTGCACTTCTTGTCTATTATATTGGTCGCTATGGAGGCTTTCTATGTCAAAACTACAATTGCATTTACAATATATAAACAAGAAATTGGAAAAGAAAGAAATGGCTTCTTAGCCAAATTGCAAGTATATTGAATAATTGATAAGAAACTGCTTAGCGTTCCATGGATTCACCGTGCGGGTGCCAGGCCCATCGCGTTGTAGGAAGAGGAGCTCCCCAAATTTTAACCCAAGTGTAAGTTTACAGGAACTCCTTTAAAATGTGTTCACTGTCCGAGCTCCTCCCACTACCTAACAAAATTCGGAATGATGATGCCGCCCTTGAAGTGCGTTCTAGAAATGTATTAGTAATAGTTCTACACAGACCGAGATGTCTTAGCAAGCTATAGAGAGATTTCGCTGTTATACCTCTCGCTCCTACTTCCACCGCATATGAATTTACTCTAAACCTATTCCTGGTTAGTTGGTTAGTAAGCTCGAAATATTTATTAAATTTGAAATTTGGACTTTTAGAAATATTTGTCTCCCACGGAACTGTAAGTTCTACCAATACTACGCATTTTAGGTTCCGATAAAAAAAGTATCCGGTCTGGATGACGAAACACCAACGTCCTCAGGGATTTTGTACTGTTTCTCATACGTGTCAATCAAAAGAGTAATCATGAGCTGAATCTAATATTGAGAAAGGTTTTTGCGTGTGTTTTTTGTGTAAATAAGCAATTACCGTTGAGATTTTTAGTGCAAATGTCGAATCTCCAATGTAGAACTCAGTGGAAGATCAGCTACTCTATTCATAGTATGGGAATTGCGCCTTTAGAAAACGTGCTGAGCACAATAATTAAAGTCATAAAATCGACACAAACAAAGTGGCAGACTCATTATAACTGAGATCACCGTAGTGCAATGGGCTATGTATGACTGTAAACTCAATAGTTGAAGGTTTGATTCTCATTTGACGCAATTGAGTGTTTTCATTTTCACTCTCTGAAAAGACGACGCGTTGCGTTGAATTCCACCACTGACGGACACAAGACAGGATAAAGCATAGAAAGCATTGACGTTACGTTATCTGTGCCTTGCTTTATACGGGCTAAATTATACAACTGAAACATAAATCTATTTTTTTTAATTATTTAAATTAATTTGATGAAAAAGGTTTTAATTACATAGCCTCTTACAAGAAATACGAAAACTATTATTCTCCGAGTATAAATATAACAAAGTACTCCGAAAAGATAAAAGATTTTAATGGACATACGGATCTATAACACATTAGATTTAAAAAAACAGTAAAATGGGAGTGGTGCTCACGTACTGAGGGTTCCGTATCAGGTGCACGTAATATACATTTAAAAAAGTTGTAATGCTTAAATTTGTAGTCTTGTACAATATATAAGTTTGTAATATTTAATTTTCTTGAGATATGTCTGTAAATATATTTAATTCTTCTTCTAAATCAATTTTATTAAATAATCTAACTTTAGGCTACCTTTAGGTAACGAGTCGAACTTCATACATATGTGACAAAAACGATATAAAGAACTTTGATACATGAAATTTAAATGCTCTTTAGAGACCTAGATAGACGAAGGGCAAGATCCTATAAAGGTTTATTGTTTCTTTCTTTTTGACGTACAGTATATTAATTTTTTTTTTCAAATTTCGTCTAGAGTAAAGTTATCATCTTACCAACACAAAGTGTTCACAATCTACGTAGTTTTAATTAAAAATGATACGTCACGAACTTAATTACCTTTTTTGCAGAAAAATCGTGCTCAAACTGAAGCGGATGTTCAAAACAATGTTTAAAATTATTTTTATAATAATACCTTTAGTATTTCTATAAGAGACTATTTAAGGCGTAATAATATTATGACTTCATTGAGATATTTGAGATAAGTTATACGATAAGTTTTCATCAATGAAAATCAGAAATCCATAATTTTTTTCCAGTTTCTATATCGTAGTAAAATATTAAATTTACCGATAAGTTTACCGAAAACGACGTGTTGTTATAAATTGTTATAAAAAAATTAATCCAGGAGTCTTGTGTAAAGTAGTCAGTGTAAAGTTATGTTGCACATCATATATATTCAGTATTTGACAAAATCCTATAAAATATGAAACAATATCAAACTAATAAGCAAATATTTGTTATAGTTAATAAGATTATATTATTAAAATAAACATATACATTAAAATTTTACTCAGATTATGATACGTATGCTTTGCTTTATTTATATATTTATGCCATTTCGAACGTACCAGTTCCCTAACTACTTCTCCAAGATCATACATGGAGAATATATCAACGAGAATAGTGGATAAGAATAGATAATTACGCAATAAAAGATTGCTTATTAAAAAAAATCCAGTTTAAATACAACAACCTTGACCCCCGTCTTTTGTACCATAACAGCGTGAAAATGTAAATAAACATTAACCAACTATGGAATATTTAACAAAATAAGCAAAATTACAGCTAATAATCTATCAGCTTTGCTTCACGTTGATTTAAATCACATAACGTTTTTAAATTGTTCAGGCTATAAGCGGATTTAATGACTAGCAAACACGATATCACTTTACTATTGTGTCGATACTAGAATTTAATTGTAGTACCTAGTTCATTCATTGATATTTCTATAATGGGATGTATTTGTGGCAAAATAATAGGTATTTCAGTTATTAGTAGCATTATTTTTTTTATTATAGCTTCACTCTTTATCCTGCACACAACAGAATAGGCAGAGGGAACTGCAGGAACCATAAGCATCTAGTGCTAAGACACTCCTTTGCTTCGTCCCTGCTTTCTACGTCCTTTTCGTCTTTTTCAAGGCATTTCGTGTTGAGTTATGGTGAATGGGAATAGAAAAAGCCATTTTCCCCAAATGGTAATCGAACCCACACACCGTCGCGTTTACAGGCACACACTACTCCACTGCGCCACGACGGTAGTATGATTAGTAGAATAATATTAATTTTATCAGCAATCAGTATAGATTTAACATGAGGTTTAAAATTGCATTGTTTAAAAATATATCTAACTCACATGTACATATATAACCTGTGCCAACATGTCTGTAGATTAAATATTGCATATAAAATGATAATTATCATAAGTAAATAAATTAATTTCTTCGTTCAAGCAACTTCTTTCAGGCAAAGCGCGGTGTTGAGTTCCGTCGCTCAACGCGTATTGCCTCGAAAGGCGGATAGCGTGGAACGAAGTTTTTTATCACTGGGTTCCCACAGATAAAGAGTGAAGCTTATTTTTTAAACATATATACATTAACGGCCTTATTCATAAAAAAGTCTTATAAAAAGTTTTAAGTATACTTTAGTTAAAACGCTCTATAAGCTTATAAAACGTTCTATAAATGTTTGTATACATAAACGCTCTATAAACCTTCTATAATTAAAGTGTCACTAATATGAGTTATAAGTTCACAATGTTGCCACTAAACTGAAGTTGGTCGACTTGTTGCCGAAAATATTAGTAAATCCACAGACCATAAGTGACAAACGCATCGACATAGTATGACCACAGATAATATTACGTACAAAAATATATTGTTCGATCTGGCTTGACATGTACCGGCTTGATTTACGTCATTGTTATCGCAAAAACATGAATGGCTTTTTATTTTAGTATATAAACTTACTTAATTTCTAAAAAATTAAGCCAAAAGAAGTAAAACGACAAAGAATTGAAATTTGTTTAGACGTGGACAAGTATTACCTATGTTCTGTGTACTTTTCTTATGTAGAATTTATTATGAATAAACTTGTTAATAACTAAATATAGTTAATAAATATCGAACAAAATGTCAATTGTTATATTGTTTTGTGTACGAAACTGAAATTGACACTCTTGATGACAAGCAACTCGACGATGTCATATCAATGCTCATATACGTATGAGCATAATCAGCTGTTATATGAATCGGCCATCTTAGGACGTTATAACTCTCTTATAGTAGGGTTCTCGGTTCTATAACTTTATGATAGGTTTATAGAACTGATTAGCACTAAAATGCTGTTATAAATAACTTTTTTGACAACTGTTCTATAACGAGTCTTTAAGCGTACTACAACTTTTTATGAATAAGGCCGTAAGTATATAATTAAATAGAATATTTTCTAGAGCTTCGAACGTGTCGCTATATATTAATATAAATAACTATTGTCACATGATGCAATGTTTAAGTGATTTAGATACGGCTTTCTTCTAATAAGTATCTTGTTTCCAAAATAAAAAAAATATATATTTAATTCTAATCTATAATATATAATGACTAATTTATAATTTATTCGATTATGGAAATATATATGTTTACTAAACATTTCTTTTATTATTGCACAACTTAGATACTACACAACCTTTTGTTAGAGAAAACCGTCATCTTTCTTAAAATTTATTTATCTACTAAAACTAATTTAAAATATTATATTTCACCATAAAAGGTCTTTTATTGTATTGCATACAAATTTTAAACAGAGTAACAACCTTAATAAACTTGTTTCGAATCTTCTGCATTTGCATGTGTCATTGGTGAATAAAATCACGCTTCATTAACACGCGATTCAGTGTTAAGAAACAAAAGCCATTGTTTATATATTTTTTTTTTCTACAATAATTTATAACAATATTAATTTATAAATGTACCAAATTTGTTGGAACTCGCAATCGCAAGATTTATATTGAGATCAAATATATGAATAAGCGACGTTACTTCAAATTTACGTCTTTACGCAGTGGTACACCTTTTGACAGTAATCAAGAGGGTTGTGGGCTTACCCTCACCCAAGAGAATAAATTAATTAAAATTCCTCTACCTCATAGGTATAGGCAGCCACTTAATACACAATATCTCCAAAATAGCACAAAAAGAGGAAAGTGGAGTGCCTCAAAAAAGAAAATGCAACAGTTCGTTCTATTGTTATTGTGACCTTTTTATGGGTGGGTACCACACCGTTTTGAGCTTTCTACGCCCATGAGGTTGTAGGGTGAAGCTAAACATAAAACTTACTACTACTTAAGTATAATATGCTACTTCCACAGAACATAAACTACTTTAAGAGTCCATAGTAGCGTATGTTTAATAGGCTATATTGGTAGGAAGAAGATGTAAAATATGTATAATAATTTGTATCTGTATGTAAATTGTTAATAATTCAAAAGTCAAATATGATTAAATTTAACAAAAAAAGGTAATGTAATTCTATATAAGGTATTATAAAATTAAGATGATATTGTCAAAATCGACTGACGTCAGGTGTCGTGCATTTTCGTACGTACGTCAAGTCTGACCAATAATCGTACGAATATATATTTTATGATTTTATTGTTACGAAAGAATTTAATATTGAAATTAATTACTAATTCAAATCAGTAAAATCTATGTGTAATGTAAAGTTCTATGTGATTTTATTTCCATATATCGAACAGAAGTGTCAGCTGTTAAATAAATAAATAAAAAGACTGAATTATGTAAAGTTGATCTCTTCTACTAGTATTTAATATTGTACGAGGATAAACCAATTGATATTACTCGGTTATTTTAATATGAGAAATGGACTCCCAATAGAGAAACCCTGGCGTAGAACCAAAAAAAAACATAATGTAGGATAACTGCCTGTCACAGCTGCCTGGTCAGATTATTGTTATATATTTTTTTACAAAAAGCAAGTACAATATCTATTTACAAAAAATACTTTATATATAATTCAACATACAAATATATTTATAAACAAATTGATAAAAAAAGAGGTTCCTCGCATATTACGCAAAACAGTTGTGGAATGTAGAAAAAAATATTTTAAATTTACAAAATAATACATAACTAAATTTAATTTGAATTACTGTTAAAAAACTATGAAATAAAACGAAAAAAAATGTAAATATATATACACACACATATATATATATATATATATATATATATATATATATATATATATATATATATATATATATATATATATATATATATATATATATATATATATATATATATATATATATATATATATATATATATATATATATATATATATATATATATATATATATATATATATATATATATATATATATATATATATATATATATA
Source organism: Dione vanillae (assembly GCA_037178615.1). Lineage (NCBI taxonomy): Eukaryota > Metazoa > Arthropoda > Insecta > Lepidoptera > Nymphalidae > Dione > Dione vanillae. The sequence continues at coordinate 1,259,594 of JAZFAU010000270.1, forward strand.
TATAAACCCATATAGCATTGTTTGTTCTATAACGAGGTTCACACAAGACCAGTTCATTTTTTATAAATTTTACTGCAGAATTTATATGACTACTTTCTAAATTACTAAAGAATTCGAAACATGGTGTGACACTCCTATTAATAGAATTAATAACCTTTCTCTAATCTTAAAAGTTGTATTTTTAGATAGTTTTGTAGAAAAATCATTGTTTATGTCTTAAATTTTAGGCACACAAAAACCGAGCTTACTAAAAAATATTATGATTAAAGATAGACAACGATATGATGCTGATGCTTAAGCATGCGGCAAAAAAATTTACAAAAAATAGTTAGATCTCATTAGTCAGTCATATTTTGGTCGGCACTCGTTCATCTAAGGAGTATAATAAAAAATATTTAAATTACGTAATGCCTGTAAAATGTTTTATTATTATTATTTTTTTGCTTCACGCTTTATCCTGCACATGGCAGGGTAGGCAGAGGGAACTGCAGTAACTATTGGAACCTAGTGTTAAGACACTCCGTTGCTTAGTCCCAGCTTTCTCCGTCCTTGTAAAATATCATGAAAGAAAAACAAACATTTTGTATGTACACATATATTGGGATTAGTAGTAGTTGCGCAAAGGCGCAGCATCTGTGTTTGTGGGTTCGATTCCTATTCGGGGAGTACACATTATTTCATTTTTTTCGCTCTAGCAACGTTGTTGTTGTAGTAGTTGTTGTCAAATTCAGTTCAAGGACAGAATAATGCGGTATTTAAAATACATTTTATAATGATTTGTTATATAATAAAGCAAAAACTGCAATTTACTTATCTCACGCGATTTATAATTCAAAATATCACGAATTGTAAACAATACTGTTGCCCAATGTGGTTTAAATTGCTTTTTGAGTAGTTTTCCCAAGTAAAGTTAATTTTAAACGCTTATAATGAAAATGAATTGTATTTTTTTCAGCTTCACGCTTTTTTTCTTCAGAGAGAAGATTTTTTTTACTTTAATACTGCGTATAAACTCTTAGTTCGCTTAATTATATATATACAAAATTTAGTATACATTATGAAAACTCTAAATAGATTATAGATTATCAGACTGTGCAATAAGTACATTTTTTTAAAATCTGTCAAATAAAAATTTACAGATAAGTTTATATTTAAATTATTTTTGTAACATCTAAATTAAGCCAGTTCATATTTCTTAAATATTGATTTATGGTAATAAAATGAGTGGTACATCATTACATGACATTACAAATAAAATATTTACTCTATAAGTCAAACACTTCTGTACCTAATACCGATAAGGCAGTATATGTGTCCGTAGCATATTGCGCTAATAGAAAAAGCTACCACATATAATATAATAATTAAAACGTCACTACACGTATCATATGTTTATATTGCTTTATAATAAGAATAATGTTTAAAAAAAACGATCTTTTTACCCGACTGTGCGAGAAAAAGGCGGGTGATGTGCATCAGTATATGTATGTATGTATGTTGGTTTCTTTGTAACGAAACAATACAAAATCATATAATTTTTTTTTTTATTTCGTCAAGTTTTGTTTTTTTTTACTATTTTTTTTTCTACTAACGCCAAAGAATCGAATATTATATAATTTATAAATGATTAGTATCGAAATTAAATAACTTAGGAAAATTAACTTTGTCTTCAGTATATTGTTGCACTACAGCTTCTGTTTTTAATGCAATTTTTTAATAGAATATCGTTATCAGTACTTGTTAGAAACATTAATTTTTATTACAACATAAATTTTATTTTTTTCCACAGAATATAAAAAGTAAAAGTTATATATAACATTGTATATATACTGTCTGCTTCGATGTACATATATTCTGTAGGTTTTTAATTTGTATTCATTTAAAAGCGAACATGCACAGCTTATATAAGATAAATGTCATTTTTTATATTCATCTATTTATTAATTATATAGATACGTCATGGTATGAAGGACGTATAAGAAAAACTAGTTCTGTATAGTATTGTATAATCATTTTACCTCTAATAAATGTAGCTATTGATCTCTTAATTATTACTTAGTATGGTGAAATAATTTAGTTGCGTAGTTTTTATCTTTGGTTTGATGTTTTTGATTCAGGTTTTTATCTTAAATTAATCAATACGACAAAATAAAGAAAGAGTACAGTATCTATAAAAACTGTTTTTAATACAAAATAATTAAAGCTAAAGAGATTGTTTGGTTAAATACGCTTATCTCAGGAACTATAAATTAGTAATTATGTTTGTGCAAGATTGTCCATTAATCGAAAAAGGCATAAGCCCTATATGAATATACGTCAATCAATGTATGTTATGATTTTTCTATGTATAACATATTATATATAACTCTTATTCAAATTAATTTGTCAAAGAGATATTCATTTTTTGAGCTTCACGCTTTTCAAGCGGGATAGGCAGAAGGTACCGAAGGAATCGCGGGAACCTAGTGTCAAGACCGTTGTCCTCTTTCCGACTTCTGAGGCATTGCGTATTTAGTTGCGGAACTTAACACCGTGCTTACCTAGTTGCTAGAGCGACGGAAACATAAATGAAATAATCGATCCTCCTCGAGTGAGAATTGAACATACAAACCGTCGTGTTTACAGGCAGTCGCTGCGCGTCTGCACCATGACGGTCTTCAAAGTTGTGTATGAATATAAAAATATTGATGAATTCTTTATCATGAATAACAAAAGCAAGCACTTATCAGTAACTATGTTAGCAGGTGGCAGGGCGACTCCTAGTGCGGCTTATTATTAGGGCTTCGAATTTACGTAACATTTTTTTTTTTTTTTTTTTTTAGCTTCACGCTTTTATCCCGCACAAGGCAGGGTAGGCAGAGGGAACTGCAGGAACCATACGAACCTAGTGTTAAGACACTCTGTTACTTAGTCCTTGCTTACTTCGTCCCCACTTTCCGCCGTTTTCGAGGCATTGCGTGTTGAGTGGCGGAACTCAACGCCGCGCTTTGCCTTAGTTGCCAGAGCGAAGAAAATGGAAATAGAAAAATCCATCTTCCCCGACTGGGGATCGAACCCAGAAACCGTCGTGTTAGTTGCGTTACAGGCAGGTTGCGCCTCTGCGCCACGACGGTCCTCGATTTACGTAATATATCTTAATAAAACATAATTGGGCTTTGTAAACAATTTCTTTTGGATTTTAAACTATTTTTTTAATTATGATAGGAGCTTTAGTAACAATTGCAGTAAAGTTATAAGGCTGGTGAAAAGTTGAAAATGTACAAATCCACCATTCTGTTTACCACAGAGTAAAATACTTATAGCGGATGTCACCGGTTTGGTTACTTGAAAAGTGTTTAATTGGTTATTTTTTTCTCCCTTCAAAATAGGAAACAGAGAAACTAACTTCAGGTTTCCGCTTTTTGACCAAATTAGAATATTATTATTAATTGAATGGCGGAACTCAACGCTGCTCTTTATCTTAATTGACGTATTGGAATAATAACTTATATCGAGATATGATCAGACCTGCAAACATATATGGTTAAATACCGCCAATTAATATGTTTTCTCTATTAGAAAAATAGAAAGATATAATGACAAGTTTCATAGTATCTTAACAAGATCCGGTATATAAATAAGGGCCCGTTCATACTCTATTATTATAATCATTGCTATTGTTTATCTGTATGATTTTGATTTGGTCCAATATTGTTGTACAAGAAACAGTGTGTGTTTTGGTACTAACACTGCTTATATTTTCTTTTGTCAAATCAGTCAAAAGATCGAATCGACAACGAACTGTAGTCACGTCAACGTCACTGTAGTACATATTTACCTTAATGATAAAAAATGAGATATACCATGTATAAAGTAGAAATGATACTTATTCCAGTACGAATATCTGTTATGTTTTAACTAACTTGTGTACTTATTTGTACTTGAACATATTCAAAAATAAACGAAAATCATTGTTTTACAGCTTTATCCTGCACATAGCAGGGTAGGCAGAGGGAACTGCAGGATCCGTGAGAACTAAGTGTTAAGACACTTTGCGTATTGAGTGGCAGAACTCAACACCGAAGTTGCCTAGTTCTGAGAGCGAAGAAAATAGACAAGGAAAATCCATCTTCCCCAAATGGGAATCGTACCTACAAACCGTTACGTTTACAGCCAGACTCTACGCCTCTGCACCAAAACAGTCCTCAAACTTTTTATATCGCTGTGGATAAACCACTAACATATTTTGGACAGTTATAAAAAAATATCTGTTTGCACGCTAAGTAGTTGTTTACGTGTAAAGATTCCTCATTTGCATCCAACGCAATTACCGACTATGAACAGTAAAGGCATCCATTTAAGTATATTTACTTTAACGATGGATTTTAATGAAATTAATGTAAGCGCCACAGTGTCTTGGCATACTTGGGAACTTTAATAACAAACGAAAAAAAAGTAATCACTATATTATTTCAAAGTTATAAATTATACTATTTTTATCACTTAGTCTTGATTTTATCATTAGGAGTCCACCTTATCTTAAATCAGTTTATTTAAAAAAAAAATTATCTAAGTAAATAAATATTTTCTTTTTCAGCTTATCAAAAAATTATAGATATATTGAAGTTAAAAGTTTATATATCGTTCCGAATGTTAACAAAATATAAATTTTACATATTTATATTTTTATTGTGTGCTACCCGATTTAAAATTCACTCATTAACATTACACTATGAAAAATGTGTGTTTATATTTCTTATTATTATATTCAAACAAAATAAAATAAATAAAAATGTATGAATCATCAGTGATTTTTATATATGGTAATTCCATATCCATAGTGGTACAAGAGTCTATATTAAAACATATTTAAAGAAATAATATCTTAAGTTATTTTCAAACTGTGAATACAACAATTCTAATATATACGTAAGTATTAACTTATTTTATTTTGAAAATTATTTTACATGTTTACGTATATGTATAAAACAAAAAAAGACATTAAGTTCGTTTTTCATCACCCATTTTATTTAAGACCGGAAGGAGAGAACATAGTGATTTAACACTAGCTTTAATTTAACAAAATATAAAAACTCAAACATTTACACTTAAATTTAGATTATCACAACTATGATATAATTAAAAATTGTACAATTAATAAATATTTAAACTTACGTATAATGGCGAAAATATATTGATTGATCCTCGTTCCATTTTGCCGCATCAATTTAGTTAGTATTATATTCATTTTGAACTGTTTATTAAATATCACTTAAATTCGACATCCAGCCTGACACTACTGTGTCTTCGTAGCGACTGGCGGTAGATGGACTGTAAACACCGTTCACACATTTGTAACGCGCTCTAAACATACAATAAGATCTAATCGCTTCTTGGTGCTATACAAATCTATTATTGAATTAACTAATTATAAGGAAGTTAATTTTTTTATACCTTTAGGAACTAAGGGTATTCTTTTCTAGATCATTTTCACTAATTGATTATTTGGTGTAATAAAAAAAAACAGTTGGATGCTTGTTATTTCGTTTGAATAGTTAGCAATGATAGTTAGTTAGTTAGTTTTTTGGCAAATTTATGATAACTTTAATTGTTATTTAATTGATATTGTTTTTTAATTGATTTCTCAGTCATATAATAAATAAACTGATTTAAATTACAATGACTATTACTGAGCACGTTCCGGCATCTGTTTAATTATATATATGTAGTATGATATTTGTTTTTGATAAACGCCGAATTTAAATTACCACTTTCAGTAGTAGCGGTAAAAAAAAGTAAAGTATTTAAAGATATACGTTTATTTTACGCCCATGCATATTACATAATACAAATATTTATTGATTTGTAACCAGTTTCGTCTTTATCGTAATTTACCACAAAAGGGGTTTCAAATGGTAACTAACTTCACGAGTACTCAAAAGTACTTGATAGACTATTTGAGGCATTTTGCGGTAATATCAGTTTTAATGTATGTATTTAATGAAAAGGTAGCTATCTTTCAAAGTTATTGTGACTTAATATTATATAAGTTTAGTAAAAAAAAAACTAAAAAAATAGTTTCATATATTTTTTAACATGGAAATAACAAGGTGTAGTTGCCAGAATTCCACGCCTCACTGAAAAGATATTTTAAGTAGGGAAACAATTTACGCAATATAAAACAGCTTTTCTTGTGCAATAAAAAATCCTTTGAATTTAATATATAATAGATATATTAAATACGAATCTGTACCTCCTAAGATTAACACGTTCAACGTAAGGTCAAGGTTGTGTAAAATCTATTTTATGTTTTTATTCTATGTAATTATCAATAAATTTATTTATTCATCTTAAAATTAACCCAGATGCCATTAAGTTAATTGTAATATAATATTATAAGATATTTTTCATTATTTTAATATAACTTAATAATATATGCATGCGGTAAAATATAAATTTAAATGGTTTGTCAAATTTGAAGAGAACTAAGTATAGTATTTAGAAAAAATTCTTTGAAAAGCGGTCATTAATGCCATACACTTATTTAAACAAAAGAAATGCAAAATTCTTTAAGTTTTGAATATTCCTGATATATGTGCATATATACATATATAAACATATATAATAGGTACAATCTATTTTGTTTAATCAAACAATTTGAATTCAAAAAATATATATTCAAATATTTGTACTTGAACAGTTGCTTAGAATTTAAATTATTTTTTTATAGCTTCAACTGTATCAGTGCACAGAAACTTAAAGCCTATTTTGTCCACTTCTTAGAATTTGATTTTTGTCAGTTTTAGCACACGGTAAATTATAATATTATAGGTCCTGACACAAGATACTTTTCTAAATCTTCTTAAAATTGATATATTAAAAATCACGGTACAATAACAAATAATTATTGACAGTATAATTCAATAGTTTAAACCTCAGATCGATGACGAGAATAACAAGAATACACTTAAAAGTAAGTTTATATTTCTTAAATATATTATTTATTGTAATATATAATTGACGACAGTGAATTACAAGTCATAAGACCAGTATATAATAATATACTTGAAGGTTAATTAAATTCATTATGTATGTTATTTTACTGCAATTTAGAGTTATTATTTACCATTTGTTTTACATATCGATAAAAAAAGTATTTCTTATTGCATTTATTATTAAAATAATATCTGTATTTTGAAATAGTATAGCAAATTAAATCGAATTCTTGTAAGTAGTACAATGGAAGTTAAATAATTGTGAATGTGGCGGCAATTACACGTATTTAAAAACATATTATTCTAAAACTTTATTGATTTAAACCTCTTTGTAACTGCCGACCAACTGATTGTTGTGGGATTTTCCCACTCAGGTAAAATGAATGATTTTCCTCGCTTCGATAATAAGACAAAGCGCTGATTTGGATTCTGCTACTCTATAAGCAATATGCCAATGGATAGAAAGTAGTGTCTTAATACTAAATTTTGCCTATACTGCTAAGTGCAGCATCCTTATATCTGTAATTTTTATACGCACAGCTATAATTTCGTGGCTATATTAAAGAAAAAGAAGACCCAAATAGTTTCAGTTTGAACTAAACAAGCAAAATTTCAGGAAGAAGATGAAACTGTCTACAGTAGTTACCTACTACTTCCCATTTGTTATTTTTCTTGAATGTCAATGCTATCAAAGCGATTTTATCAAATAGACAACGGAAGTTAACAACTAATTACTATTAGCTTCATTGAGTCAAAGCTGTAACGCACTTAAAAGCTAAATCATCGTGAAATTTTCGTAATTTCTACTAAAAGGCAATGTTTTATTGGTGGCAATATATATGTACGGAACATATATATTTTGATTTATAAATATAAATGTTAGGAGGCATTGCAGAAAAAGAATGAAAAAAAGATGAATGCTGTAGAAAAATGATCTCTTCGGGGGATTTGCGGAGTAAGCTGACCGAATCCGCAACAAAAAGATAGGCGAGGATGTCACAGTGAGAATGAAAAAGAATATACTCAGATGATTTGGGCACGTCAAATGTAAGTAGTTAATATGAAGTGGTGATAGATGAAGCAAAAGTGAGTGGTAAGAGAGGTAATGGGAGATCGGTTGATTTTGGAAAATACTATAACAAAGATATTAGAGGAGGGTCACATAAAAAGTATGAGGACACCCTGAAGAGCATGTATGAAGAGGCTAATGATAGTGGACGAGACGGAAGAGGTGTGCAGGGACTACACCCTTTAGCGCTCTGTTCTGTCTGACTACTCCGCTAGGGATAAGCATATAGCTATGTATATATGTATAAGATCTGAAACACCGAACCAAAAGATAAGCTAGTTTAAAAAGTGAGAATAAGGACTCATATAAAACATTATTAAGCGTAATAAGTGTCTTTAGTTTACATATGAAAGCTCCAACAAAGGATGATATAGTTCATAATAGTTCAGTTCATATTATATAAAGTAAATCAAGATGTCTATTGCTTTTTTTATATATTAGCCGTTACTTTATTTTAAAAATATTTCTGAAATATTAATCAATATATTTGAGGTTAACCCCATAGTTATACAGTGTCTGGCTGTCGTGATGCGAGCTGATGTGAGGATGACTCGGAGGAAAGAAGTAAAAATATGTCTCTAAGCAACGTAATAATAAGTGCCCTGTGATTTAATATAATTTAAAATGCATTAAATGGTTGTAAAGTTAAATCTACTCATACGTAATACTTTCTAACAACTTTACACAAATATATAATGCAGTACTTGTATTAAATCAAAACATTATGCTTATTTCATTCTCCGATAATACGCCTTCTTTACACTTATGTGTATTAGGGTCCATGTGAATCGTCTTAAGCGAGTTTAAATGTACTTCTGGCCGAAGTAAAACATATTATTTTTGATTTTTGCTTTCGCTATACATCTATCTTGAATGGGGTGATAAAAAGAAGTCCCTATATTATAAAAAAACCGGTCAAGTGTGAGTTGAACTCACGTGGAAAGAGTTCCGTACACAATATAATGAAATATTTCCCCTGAAAACGTTTTTTCCCTAAAAACGTTTTATATCGAATTTACCATATTCGAGATCCTGATAAAAGCCCTTTCATTTGATATATGACTCTACTGAGTCAGATATCAAATGAACTTTACTTTGCAATTTTTTTTTAATTACCTAATTTATCCCCCGAAATAATTTAATGTTCCCTTATTTCAAAAAAATATTTTTTACGTTACACATCTGTGTTCGGGTCAGGGCATTACACCATCCTGCCAAATTTCATCTGATTCGGTCTAGTAGATTCAGAGAAAATTGTCTGTGACAGACGGACGGACAGGAACACGAGTGATTCTATAAGGGTTCCGTTTTTTTATTTTTGTACGGAACCCTAAAAATGAATATAAAAAATATATTATGTATACATTTCTTAATGGCTTAAAATAAACAAAACAACAAAACAATTGCTTTGAAGATATTAGTTGTACAAATATGAAAAATTTAAATATTTTACTAAAATTATATTTAAAAAGAGGATGCACCTATAAGTAGCGTACAAACATCAGTTCAAGTCCAAGTTGATAAACATTTTGAACCGGATTACGTGAATTATTCATATTTACGCTGTATTCGTTTGCATCGAGTTGCATGTTAGGAAATACGATTTAAGAATTCTAATTATAACTAATGAGAACCTTCTAAAGTGTCATTTTTATGATAAAATCTTAAAAACGTACGTTTTTTTATAAACAACAACACTAACAATTAATAATAATTGTTACTATTGTTTTTCTTATGATTTTCGTTTGCAAACTTATTTGGCGTAAGTTTCTGTTAATTATTATAACTTTAGTTGAAAAGTGGCGCGAAATTTAAATATATATTTAGTTACATTTGTGTCCGTTGAACTATGATTACAAATGAATTTGGTTTGGGGTTAGTACTCTAAAAGCCTTTTTTTCAACTATTGCTTTAATACGCTTAAACTTAATAGTAATTATACATTTATTATTTACATCGTTAACTCAAAACATTTTTCATGTATTTTTTTTTGTATATTTAGATTCTTACTTTTCGCCAAATTTCACAGCTCTAGGTCAATGGAAAGGAAATACAAATGCGGCAAAAATAAAATATAGTCGCTCGTATAATTTGGTTTGGTTGTTCTGTGTTTCAAAGGACTTTTCACCTTGCTTGCTTGGAGGTACTACATTACTATGTGATAATAGTTGACAGACGAACAGACAGATGACAAGTTTTGTTTTGATGTACTGAGCCCCGTTAAGAAACTATTACAAATCTATATTTAGAGTTCATATCATAAATGCTTACTCCTATAATTAGTGCGGATTTTTACTTCTCCGTGTCCGACTTGTGCTTGACAGGTTTTTTTTATCTTATGAGGTAATTTTACAAAATGTTTATTTACAATTTGCTTTAAGCTATTGATGACATTTTATCGATATTAGAGCAAGGATGGTGAGGATATAACTGTTTTATTAATTACAACATGTTTACTATAAAAATATTTTTAAATAATTAATTATACTTGAATTAAATTTATAATAATTAATATATAATAATCTATGTTCTTGTATGCCTATGTTATATATTGAAATGTATAACATAGATATACAAGAACATAGCTTATTATATATTAAGAATATCTAACGTAAGGTTAAATCGTTAACGTGAGACTAAATCTCAACATATAGCTCATTTTTTTTGAAATTAGAGTAATGTTAAAAATAGAAACCTAATGCTAACGACTGCTCCTATATTTACTGCCATATTTTTCTTATTAGAGCGAGGAAATTAAAATAATAAATTTCTCCGAGTGGGAATCGAAGCCACGACTGTCTCGTTAAGTAAGTAACTAAGCCCCTGCGCCTCTTTAACGCTTCTTTTGTGTTTTAGCAAATAAAATTTATGCCAAGTTTATTTATTTTTATGTAGAAATTAATATAATTTACGCAAAAATAAATATTTCTCCAAGTGAATATTGAACTCTGTTATGCCCAGCTATGCTATGAAAAATTATTTCTTCGAAATATATGGATTATTAAGAATACATAATTTTTACTACTTAAAGTCCATTTAATAAATAATCTAGTAAAATGGTAGAAGTAACAATGTCTTATGACCAATATTAATTATTCTACAAGTAAAATGTCACTTCTTTTAATTCTTTGAAGTATTGACATATTGCATTTTATTAAGAAATTAGCACATTTGAGTTTGACCTTGTCGTTGTAACGCAAAACTTGTTCTATTACAATAACTACATACGCATTAATTACGTTAAAATAACATTAGAACACAATCTTAGAATGTGCATATATTAAAAAAAGCTATAATTTAAAAGAGACATCGCCAATAGGCTAAATGGGTATAGGGCTGTAGCTAGAGTCGGATTTGAAGTAGGGCAGCATTGGTTACAGGTAGGGCGGAAGTAAAAAAATATTATAATTGATCGGGTCCCTAAATTGATTACATAAAATGATTAGGTATTAGGTACATTCAATAGCTTTGCGTAGACAAATAATGTATTTTTTATCTAAGTTTTGGTATTTTTAAGGTATGGCATTGTGATTTTAAGGTAGGGCATTGCCCTACAATGCCCGCCCTTAGCTACGGCCCTGAATGGGTAAAAATTTGTTATTTTTTTAATTTAACATACATATGTGTATTTCTGTGTATTTTTTCAGTAAGTTCTAAATCCTTGCCAAATTTCATACTAATAGGGCAATAGGAAGTGCTCTATAGCTAAATTGCAGCAAAGATGAGTAAATCTACGTATGATATTGTTTCCTTTTGAAGATAAAAATTAAACAGTAGATATCCTTCAAAAGTTCAAAAATCAATTCTCAAACATCTGCGGAATCACTGAAAATAGACGAACTGCAAGGAAGATCAAATGTGTTACTTCTGATGGGAACGTCAGTACATTAAGCAAAATCAAAACATTGATTGATAATGTGCTATATATTATTTGTAGCATTTGATTGGATACTAAAGCTTTGTACACTTTGAAATAATAAAAAACGCGTTTTTTTTTCTTTTACATAAATTTGTCAAGGAATAGTAACGCGACGGTTTCTGGGTTCAATTCCCAGTCGGGGACGATGGATTTTTCTATTTCCATCTTCCTCGTTCTGGTAAACTAGGCAAAGCGCGGCGTTGAGTTCCGCCACTCAACACGCAATGCCTCGAAAAAGGCGGAAAGCGGGGACGGAGAAAGCAGGGACTAAGCAACGGAGTGTCTTAACACTAGGTTCCCACGGTTCCTGCGGTTCCCTCTGTCTACCCTGCCATATACGGGATAAAGCGTGAAGCTACAAAAAAAATAGTAAAAATAAATCATATATAAGATTTTTATTACATTATATCTAAAGCCAACGCCATCAAACATATTTTACTATACATCGTAATTTATAATAGACAACTCAACGATAAACTATGTTCATAATTGCATTTAAATTAAAATCAATTGAAGTTTTAATCGAATACTTAATAGCTTATTAATTTTTTATATTATTGACTCGGCTGCACCTGAGAGAATAATATTCTAAAGGTCTTTAGTACTGTTCGATGAAGTTGTTATTTTAAGCTTTTAATTAAATATGCTTTTTGAGTGCGTTTCACTTAGCGTTTATAACGATAGCTCACGGCAGCATTTTTCCCGTTCCACTTGTGAGCAAAAGCTCTCATAAACTACAGTAGTATGAATTATAGAGTTTGTGGTATAATACAAATTATAAATGTGTTAATTTGCAAGTTGTAAGTTTTAAAATAAAACATCAAAAAATCAATTCAATTGAATTTATTGATTCAATTGACAATATAAATGATATAATTTATTATACTTATTTCTAGTGGTGCATTTAATTCATTTATGTATGTATGGTGCATTGCAATGAACCAAAAAGTGCTAATTCATCTAAATCATATGGTGATATAATTAAACCCAAAAAAGACAACGATTCTTGTTTATTATAGCATAAGTGTAAAAGTAATAATTAATCATTATTACTTATATTTTTTTAATAAATAATCTAAATTAAGTACAGTGGCAGCGTAAGATAAAAAAAAATTCAATATATATTCGTTTTATTACAATTTAAATAGCATTTATTACTAAAATGGCGATGTAAGTGAACGAGAGTGCATAATTATTTTCATATTAAAATAAAAAATAACATGAATTAAAACAATGGATGAAAAATGACCCTACGTTTTACATTTCTTATTGTTACAATTCCCGGATCTGAGGCAATACATTGAACAAGTTATGTAAAATCTGGGCAAGTTACATCCAGGCAGTGTGGGAACGTAATACGCTGCTGAAAACATCCACTTCTATATTTGAATCAAGTTTTGAAAATTCCCTAATATTTCTCAACGATTATAAGTCATGACGTCACAAGTGACGTTTTCGCTGCGTCCAAAACGACCGTGGTAGTTGTGCTGAACGCACTCTTAACAGGTTTAAATTATGTGCATGAGATATAGCGTAGGAACTTGACGACGCTACAGCCCACTGCCTGCAGCTCTTATTCTACAGTAGTCTATGACCCAATAAGTTATCCAAGTTCCTAACTGGGGTCATGAGGTGGACACTGTAGGCAAACACAACCAGCTCATGCGGCGGTGAGGCAAGGAGAAGTGTCTTTAAGGCTATCGTATCAACTGCCTCGTCCACTGGCACTTGGTACTTTAGAAAGAGGGAGCGGGCGCACTGTACTATATTCTTGCGCAGATGATTTCAGCAGAAATAAAGGATTTTTGAAACAGTGAATTTTGAAACATTGGTGGGAGAGGATCGGTGTGTCCAAGCATTAGCAAATTAGAAGGGGGCCAGTTCAGTGGGTAAGAATACTGTAAAGCAGTCTTATTGCTCTGCTTTCAATTTGGGGAAGGGCCTAGGTGGCCTTGTCTGCCTCATTAGCAAGCAGATGGAAAACCACGGTCACCTGTCACCATTTAAAGCGGTACAAGAGCATAAATTACATAAAGAATATCTGGTTTTGATTACATCGAATGTACAGACACTTTTAGATAATAATCTAAGTTTGTGTTCCGAGAGAAAGACCGCCTTATTGCCCGGCCAAATACAAATTTGATTCTATAGGTATAACTCAAGAGTGTAGGCTGGAAGTTAGTGTTTAATCGAGTTTAATCTAGTGATGACCAATGTGCCAGCTTGTGACAAAATTTCTTTACTTGGTGATTTCAATGATATTAGTTCCATACCTCAAAAGAATAATACGAACTATTCATTGATTAAGTAGATTAAGCTAATTAGTAGTAGTTAATTCAGACATTAATATCGAATATCCAAGTTCAAAAAAAGTTATTTTTAAATCAACTTAATAAAAAAATATGAGTTTATATTTTGACAAGCCTGAAGTAAGGAATTAAAAAAAATACAAAATATTTCACATTTACTGGCTTTTAAATGTTCCTTAATGTATACTTTTTATCGATATAACGTAATAAATTTGTTTGTTTTTATAGACGCGACGGTTATGATTCGATTCCCACTAGAAATATTTTTTTTATTTTATTATTCAGGAAAATGTTTCAAATTCATTTAAAGTGAAAACAGAGAATGTTACTCTAGATTGACAATTTATAGAATGTGTCAACCTGAAAAAGAATACCATTTTGAGCATAATAAAGGCTGATATAAACCATTTTGTAATATTTTTTAATTGGGAACTTAATAAACTAGAAAATATGATTGACAAATGAATAAATCATAATTTGTGCTTTCACAATTTATTAATATTATATATCATAGTACAAAATAAAACTTAAATATGGAATTATAATTTAATTAAATAGAATACAGTCTAAATAAAACTAAACTTTTTTTAATTAAAATTAATTTATATATTACAGATATAAAACTCTTGTATGCAGAAAATGAATAAAATATTCAATAATTCTAGAAAAATAAAATTATAATTATGTTAAATTACGATTAAATAGTATCAAAAAGCGATCAGAATGTAGACAAAAAGAAATATTTTTAATACCTAGTGTAAAACAGTTTTACTAGCGTTATATTATACTAAGGAAAACATAATATTAAAGTTAGGCTTACTGCCTAGAGCTTTTGGAGTGTTCAAGTTTCACCACCAAAACTTCATAGATATATAGAAAAAAGTAATGTTACACAACACAATAATGTACATAAAAAATAATAAATACAAAAACACTTATTTGTGCTGTTTTTCATGAACCCGATCTTCACAATTTTATGTGAACCTTTGGTATAATTTGCCTTTGATTTGAATAAAATTAGTATATTTCACTTGAAACAACTACATCAATATTTACTATAGATCAATTTCACCGGTTACTTAATGCTATCTACAAGATAAACGCTAAATATTTGAACATATTTGTTAACAACTTTTATCTGAGACCAATACCAACCTTTAGTTATCAAATGAAATAATCAAGCACTTAAGCAGTCACTTTAAATTGAACACAATATTATGCATGCTACATATTTACATATAAAAAAAGAAATAAAATATTACGGCCTTATTCATAAAAAAGTCTTATAGAACGTTTTAAGTATACTTTAGTTAAAACGCTCTTTAGGCTTATAGAACGTTCGATAAATGTTTGTATTCATAAACGCTCTATAAACTTTCTATAACTAAAGTCGTTAATATGAGTTATAAGTTCACAATGTTGCCACTATACTGAAGTCGGTCGTGAAGTGACAAACGCATCGACATAGTATGACCACAGATAATATTACGTACAAAAATATATTGTTGGATCTGGCTTGACATATACCGGCTTGATTTACGTCGTTGTTATCACAAAAACACGAATGTTTATTTTATTTTATAAACTTACTTAATTTTTAAAAAATAAGTCAAAAGAAGTAAAACGACACAGAATTGAAAATTGTTTAGACGTGGACAAGTATTACCTATGTTCTGTGCACCTTTCTTATGTAGAATTTATTATTAATAAACTTGTTAATAATTAAATACAGTTAATAAATGTCGAACAAAATGTCAATTGTTATATTGTTTTGTTTACGAAACTAAAATTGACACTCTTGATGACAAGCGACTCGACGACGTCATATCAATGCTCATATAAGTATGAGCTATAATCAGCTGTTATATGAATCGGCCATCTTTGGACGTTAAAACACTCTTATAGTAGGGTTCTCGGTTCTATAACTTTGTGATAGGTTTATAGAACTGATTAGCACTAAAATGCTGTTATGAATAACGTTTTTTGACAACTGTTCTATAACGAGCGTCGAACGAGCGTTTAAGCGTGCTATAACTTTTTATGAATAAGGCCGTTAGTATATAATTTAATAATATATATTTTTAGTATATTTCACTGTATCAAATTGTCCCTTTGTTTGTGTTTTATGTAAGAATTCATTTAGTTCCATAAATATGTGTCTATTATTGAAATACTATAAAATAATTTCATGTTTAAAACTTCTAGTGAGATGCTTGTGTGGCAACACTATAGAGTTCAATAGAATCGTCTCTGCTGGTACTATCACGCCTGCACCTGAAAAAAGTAATTAAGCCATAATATACAGAGTGTATCTATACAGCTATACAGCAAAATATTTCAAGGTTATATACAAATAACCAGTTAAGAATTATCAATCCTTTAGGTACAGGATCATTTTCCCATATTTATACATGCTGTATAACATGTGAGGTAGTCATCATTAAATACAAATAAAGTATAGACCTCGTACTACAAGAGAACTATTAAACATTGTCTGTCACCTTTCATTCAAAAAAATAACTGAATGAGAAAGAGATACATCTCTGTCCCGCTCTGACAGTACAGTGTACGCTCGCGTCATACTTGACAAATGGCGTTTTATTTTGGAACAATAATTTAATTATTTATTTTGTTTGAATAATCTTTATTTTTAAAAATATTATTTGTTTTATAATTACCAAGTTTATAAAGACTAGTTAATACTATGCTTTAAATTAAGGTCGCACTAACATCTACACTTGTATCATATAATATTAAGTACAAAAATTCTATCACTTACCTAATATCGTGATAGAAGGATTAAGTCGTCCATCATTATTAAACAATGGTGTATTATCCATTTTTGCGAAAGGTTTATTTGGATCTGGATCTGAAGGGGTGCCTTCTACTCTCGCCCACTCACCTACTGAGGCATCTTGGCCCACTGAATAAAAATTGAATTAATAGTAAAGAAATATTAATATTACAGAACTAGATTCGCTACGTTGCCATAGCAACGTCACTATATACTAAATTGCATACCGTCAAATATATACATTATGTTTGTGTGTGTGCGTGTGTGTGTGCGTGTGTGTTATATACAGTTAATTATTAAATATAATACATTATTAAAAATTATATATTTTGAATTATTTTACCACATAAAGTTTATTTATACTAAATGTCATACTAGTTAATTTCTATAATGTTTCTCAAAAGAAAGAAAATGGATATAAAGGCAACAGTGATCAAATTCCATTGCGAAGAATTTTTTTTCTCTCTACTTACTTGTGAGGTTATTTATTTTATTTTAAAATGACCAAATCCCTATTGCGCAAAAATAAACATACTATGCCATTACTAATACTATAAATAGTACACACCAACAGAATACATGACCAAAGCGTGTTCTTGAATAGTGGCACTATTTAGGATAATCGATTCCTTTATACGCACTCCCGCTTTGACCGTCACGCCTGCACCTATAGACACGTTTGGGCCAATCTAGAAAAAAAAGAAACAGCTTTTGGAAATATAAAAAATAAATATAATTAATATTCTTATATATAAATATATTTCACAAATTATTGTATTACATATATGATCATCTATACAGGTGTACCTGACAACGCGGCCTTTGTAAAAACTACCTATAGGGTAAAATATATCAAGGCTATATACAAAAAATAGCATAATACCGCTCAAACCAAGGGACTGGTAATAAAACGTTGACCTGAACGATTCTTTTATAAAGCAGTGTGTGTTCGACAGCTTTATCCTGACACACTCAGGAGTTTCAAGTTATGAATGCTAGGGTGGATGTGCGGCATAACGCGCTCCGCCCAGCGTTTGTGGATTCGATTCCCAATCGGAAAAGATAAATTTTTCTATTTCAATTTCCTTCGCTTTAGCACCTAGATAAAGGCGCGGCGTTGAGTTACACCACTCCACGTGCAAATGTCTCTCCAAAGGCGGGGAACGGATGCCTAGGTTCCCACGGTTCCCTCTGCCTACCCTGCCATATGCGGGATAAAGCACAAAGCTGTATTATTATAACCACCATAGTTTATTTATTATGTACTATGTTGTTAAAATTCTTAATAATACAAAAAGTTGTAGTAGCTTAGGAATTGTATTTAACTGAGTAGGAATTACTACTTATTTTCATTTATTTTTTTATTTAAAAAAAAAAAATAAATAAAAAAAAAAAATCATTTATATACTGCAGATAAATCATTAAAATAATAGAAAAATGCAAAATAATGGAATATGTTAAATTAATTATTGCATAGATTATATATGTCATAAAAATATACACAAAGCAGAATAGCAGGCAGAAGGATAAAGCGTAAAAAAAGAATTTAAAAAAAAATCTCGTCGCGGCGCAGAGGCGTAACATCTGCCTGTAAACTCGACGGTTTGTGGGTTCGATTCCCACTCGGAGAAGATTGAATTTTATTCTATTTCCATATTCGCTCTGGAAACTAGACAAAGCGCGGCGTTGAGTTCCGCCACTCAACACGGAACGCCTCGAGAAAGGTGGAACGCGGGGACGGACTGAGCAACGGAGTGTCTTAACACTAGGTTCCCACGACTCTCGCAGTTCCCTCTGCCTACCCTGCCATGTGCGTAATAAAAATAAATAAAAAAACAAGTTCTCACCACAGCAGTCTCGTCCACGGTGGCCGTGGGGTGCACGAACACGTCGGGCAGCACGCGGCAGGGCGGCGCCTCCGCGGCACGGCGCCGCCGCAGCAGCAGGTAGTGGCGGTTCGCGTATATGGCCGAGCCGGCCGTCTTCACTTGCGACCACCAGTTTGTCACCTAAAATATGTGTTAGTTTACGTGAAAATAATAATACATGTAGCGCCATCTAGTATTAAATATGTACAATACATGATATATATTTTATCTGTGGATGAATAAATTGGTTTCACTCGTTCAATTCAATTCTGTGAACGCACGCACACACACAAATTAACTTTATAATATTTGTATTGACATATAAAACTATAAAATTATTAATTAAAAATTAAGGAATCAATTACAAAACAAATGAAGTAAAATATTGATACCTGCATAGCATATAATTTACTAGTGCCAGCCAATGGCGCCAAAACATCCTGTTCAAACGACATATAGCCTGGATGCAGACTACTTTGGCCATTACCACTGAAATTATTATTTATTTATTAAATTAGTATTACAACACTATTTTTTAATTCGTTTGTCTTTACAAATAGAAGAGTAAGAAGAGATAACTTAATGTCAAACTCTCTGTTCTCCATTTTACTCTTCTTACACCATAGAAATAAATACAAATCACTTCACCGCGGGGTCGAATCCGTAACCACGGCCTATGACGGCGTGGCCTTTATAAATTTTTATGACACAATTTTTTCAAATAGCGTTTTAGAATCAGTTTTTTCACTCAGTATTAATCTAAATAGTGGGGACATATAACAATAATTGTATCAAATCCAAGAAAATATTATAAATAAATCTCTTTAAAGAGGAACATTATACCAAACAAAACATTGTATAAAAATCATTTTTCTATCAAAACATTAATATTAATAAAATGTATATACATATTTTTTGTGTAAAAAAATACATCACCTATAAAAGCCATCCTGTTTTCTTTGAAAAGCATCAGCCATTGTTTGGAACACTTGTAATGAACAAACATACACACCGCAGTTAATTAATGTTGATATATAACTATTTGGTTTCTCTACATAATGTGTGACAGCATTAGTGGTGGACTCTCTGACCATACACCCATAGTGGACAGATTGTTGGCGAGTTGCCTCTGTACCCATTATTGTTACCTAGTTATAGATAAAATCAAATATTTACATTTATTTTGATATCCTAATATGTACATAACAATGCAATTAAATATGAAAATATATTAAATGATTGAGAATCATCACATTTACTTTCTTATCAAATTGTTTTTCTATGGAAGAAAAGAGTATGTAAATAATTACAGGCCAAAAATATTATTTGAACAGTTTATTTGTAGTAGTTATTAAAGTCTTTAATTAATATAATCAAAAAGTTTTTTCGAGATTAGGATAAGATTCGAAAGATTGTCCTAATATCAGGTTCTAATTTACAAACACAAGACTATTAAAAACAGAAAATAATCAATTTTTATTTATTACTTTTCTGCTATATGCATACAGTATTAAATATATTTTTATAAAAAATAACATAAACAGAAAAAAAAACATAACTTCTTGAAAAAGAAGATTAGATTCATAAATCTTAAGTGGAAAACAGTTGTGTGGGGTTCATTTTGTGTCTGTAACTATATGTGTTCATAAATCTTACCAAAGCATTAGCTCCTTCATGGAAACTCCATAGTTCTTTGAGAGGAAAATCGGCACACACATCTCCATTTAACAAAAAGAAGGCACTTGGATTTCCAGCTCTCACTTGATCTCGGAAATGATATAGACCACCTCCTGTACCTAATGGAGTGAATTCTTGTAGATACCTGTTGGGGGAACAAAATATTAAAAAAGTATATATTTAAGGAAATGTAATGTACCTTATACCCATAATGTTAATATTAAGAAAAACTCAATACTTATCTTGATAGTATAATAATAATTGTTTCCAGACTATATGTTCAGTTGGATTTTTTTTTTGCCTTAAGTCAATTTAGAATGACTATTGTCCCTACAATTACTGCCTATGTGACCCTACTTAGTCAATAGATACTGCTTATTGTTTACAATTGTACAGATATAGTTTTACATAAATAATTAAAGAAGAAAACTTCATAATCAAAGAGAAGAAGTATAATTAAAGAAAATTACCTTATTATTACATGATATTCTTTTTGCATGTCATTCACAAACTGAGCCATTGTGTTTGTGGTATAAGCTCCAATAATAAGAATTTCCTTGCATTCTGGAAGCTTAACACAAGCAGCTATATGGTGCTGAATTAGTGGCAGTCCAGCTATGGGAAATAAGGGCTTAGGAGTGTCCAGAGAAAGTGGACGAAATCTTGTGCCTAAAAGTGTAATAAATTTTTATAAATATAATCTTTAAATGTTAAATTTATACATAACATAACAGCATAATGACCCTCTAAAATTATGAAAAAATGTTGAAAAATGTGAAGTGTAATGATAATAACAAAAACTAAGATATGATAGTTGTAACCTATTTGAATAAAATAGGAATTCCCTATTTTATTTAATCCTGTATTAAACACATATATCATGTATCTCAATATTCATTTATACTTATAATTCTAAAACATGAAATCGACAGAAAAAAGGAAATATTAAGAGTTCTGTGTAATATAATTGAAACATCTGTGCTAATAGAAGCAATTATATCGTTTTATTTAATCTAACTGATAAAAGCCGGTGACGTTGAGAATACAAAACTTTAAATTACCTTTTTGAGGTCCTCCTATAAGTATCACAGCTTTCAACATTATTGACGAGATATTTTTTTCTTATATCTAATACTTTATAAATCTAATAATTTTGAGGCGTTTATGAATAAATAGTTATATTTGTAAATTGTAAATAGATAGCACCAGGCCCTGGAAACAAACAAAAAAGATAATAAAGAATACACGTCAGTTGTCAAACATGGTGACGTTTATGTCACAGATTAAATTTCATACGAAAGTATTAGATTCTATCAAGACACTTAAATATGTTACATATAGTTAATATATTCAAAATATCTACTGTATAAATAACAAAAACATAGAAACGTTCAAATTCATTAAAAATACTTATAAAAGTAGTTGTTTTTTTTTATAAATAAATCATTTATAACCTAGTAAGTATAAAACTTTCGGAATAGCATTTAAAAATTACCATACTCAAATTATTTGAGGGCAATTGTGGTGCAGATTTGTAGCATCTTCCTGTAAATGCGACGATTTGTGGATTCGATTTCCACCGGGGAAGATGGATTTTTTTATTTCCTTTTTTTTGTTTGGCCACTAAGCAAGGTGCGGCGTTGAGTTCCGCCACTCAATACGAAAAAAGGTGGAAAGCAGGGACAGAAAAAGCAAGACTAAGCAACGGAGTGTCTTAAGACTAGGTTTCTATGGTTCCTGCAGTTCCCTCTGAAAAAAAAATTATGTTGTATACCGATGTTCTGCATTATCCTGCTCCAGTTACTATTGAGAATATTGCAGTCGAAATAGTTCACAAATAAAAATTAGACGTTGTACTGAGCGCAGGCGCCTAGATAGGTGGACAGGCGATCTGGTCAAGGTTACCGGAAGCCACTGTATGCGGGTAGCGCGGGATCGATCGCGGGAGGCCTACTTCCTGTCGTGGGCGTAGCAAAGGCTGCAATGATGATGATTTGTAATTATGTTCATTTTATATTTTTAGCAAGTCTAAGCAACGGAGTGTCTTAACACTAGGTTCCTATGGTTCCTGCAGCTCCCTCTGAAAAAAAAAAATATGTTGTATACCGATATTCTGCAATATCCTGATTCCTGCTCCAGTTACTATTGAGAATATTGCAGTTGAAGTAGTTCACAAATAAAAATTAGACGATGTATTGATCGCAGGCCCCTAGAAAAGTGGACAGGCGATCTGGTTAAGGTAAGGTAATTTGTAATGATTCAATGAATGATTAATAATATTAGGAATTATTAAGTAAAATTTAAGCTTTCAATTTGTCTAGAAGAGGAAATAAATATAAAATATTTTAAACAAGAACTCTGTGTGCTATAGACCGTGTGTGTGAGTATGTGGATGTTTAATTTAAAATGCTTTATGAATATGATCGAGAAATCTTGCTACTGTAATTACTGAGAACAAAGCAACTTGAGAATTGCTTTTCTCCTATAGTAAAAAGAGGTTATATTTTTACTTAGGTCCGGAACACACAGAGTAATTATTTGGTCACATAAAAAAGAAAATAGTGTTTTCTAAGAAGTGATCTAGACAAGGTACATAGATGTTCGACTCTTTTTGCTACCTGAATATTTGCTTGCTTTACTTAATTATTGAAAAAATTATGAATTTAGCTCTTCATAATTCAGTTATAAAGTTGCACTAATTAAATATTAATGGGATAGTAATATATTTTATGACAGAATAAAGATGATGATAATATTAAAGCAGTAAAAGATCTTACAATTTATATCAAGCCTTATTTCTCTGTGGATAGGGTAATTGCTTATAACGAGCCAGACAGGAGTCGTTTTAACACGTTCTATTTTATTTTATATTACCTGTTAGAATGTTTCTTTGTTATCCTTTGAGCATTTTTATTATTAGCGTTAGACGACACATTATTACGTAATACAGCAATAAATAATACTACTCTCTTCGTAAATATAATGTTATTAATTTACTACATAGCTTTTAAGATTTCGCATAGTAATAACATATGTCGATGTTGTTATTTTGATATAATAAAAAAATCTAAGAAATTTTTGCACTTAAAAAATATATATAATAGAAGCTTTATAGACTATAGAGCTATGTTACGTAGGGGTATGTTTGAAATATCAATAAGAAACGCTTTACGTATGTTCTCTCAGCTCTTTGAACGTTTGAATTATTTGTTTGTTTATTTGTTTTGCTTTAAGTTGTATCCTCCATATTAAATATATTTAGTGTTGTCATCAACTAGGTATATAATTTTAATATAGTAACAATAGCATATTCACTGATACAATAGAGTATCAGAGAGTAAACAGCATAATAAAAAAAATTGTTAAACATATTATAAAGCGCGGCGTTGAGTTCCGCCACTCAGCACGCAAAGCCTCGAAAAAAGGTGGAAAGCGGGGACGGAGAAAGCAGGGACTAAGCAATGGAGTGTCTTAACACTTGGTTCCGATGGTTCCTGCAGTTCCCTCTGCCTATCCTGCAGTATGCGGGATAAAGGATAAAGCGTGAAGTTAAAAAAATTATATATATTACGTAAACTACTTAACAATACTAATTACGAAGTTACGTAGGTTTATTATTATAATCGTAGGACATGGGCGGCTGACATTTACCTAGGAACTAAAGATAAAGTTGAAAATGGACTTAATGAAACGCCTACTATATTTCGATATACCGTTTTATATTATAACACGTTTCTGGTGTGAGACTAACGAACTAAACTTTGATATAATTTAAATTGGTTGTTATAGTTTAAATAAAAATTAATACATATTTAGTTTTTCTTTAAGAAGTTACTAAGTAATAATGTAATTACTTATTGACTATTTTATTTAAAAATAGAAAATGCCAACGACTTTGTTACTATGAATTTTATAGTTCTTGCCACCTGATTTATTTTTATTTTGACTAATTACTTAGTTTTTTTAGTTTAGTTTATTATTTGTGGTTTTACATTGAGGAACGCGACGGTTTATGGATTTGATTTCCACTCGGAGAAGGTGGATTTTTTATTTCCATTTTCTTTGATCTGGCAACTACAAAAGGCACGGCGTTGAGCTACACCAATCAAGACGCAATGCCTCAAAAAAAGGCAGAAAGCGTGTTTTAACATAAGGCTCCCACGGTTCCTGCTGTTCCCTCTTCCTACCCTTCTATGTGCAGAATAAAAGTTTAACTGGACATTATTGTTCACCATGAGATGTTTAAAATGTGGAATTTTGATATGTCAATGCTCATCATGTGTAGCAATGTTTATACGAGTCATTTTCAGATTTTTTTTTACTTTAGCCAACTATTGTGGTTCTTTATTAGGTGTTTGAGTTTTCGATTTTAAATGTCAATGGAACATAAAAAATTAAATACAGCGGATTTTGAACCAAATGAAAAAAATTGATTTGTTTTCTTTATGTATTTTTGCTATCCTCAGTGTGGAATAACACTTTTAAAATCACAAAAATATTTAATAAAAATAGCATTCTTTCTTTTGCCAAACGATTGTTCTTTGGTTAGAGGAAATTTGTAAACATCTTCCGAATGTGAACAGCATATACCAATTTTGAAGCGAAGTGAAGTGAAGTGATGAAGAACGCATGGCTTAGCGGTTAGAGCGCTTGCTCGATTTGCAAGACTTCAATACCGCTGCGATAATTTTTTTATGTTTTCTTTATGTCCTTTTATTAGTATTCAGTTTTTAAATTCAGTTAAAGATGTGCAGATAGGTACAAACAGTCAACCAGATTCACAAAAAAGTCTCATCTATACCTAAATGCTTTTTACATAAAAATGTTCAATGTACAGACACAATATTTTATTAGTTGAGAGAGTATTTTAATAAAATATTTTGTCCAAGCAACTCATAGAGTCTATGAAACACGCTCGTATAACAAAATTTTGAATACTAGTTGGGATAGAAGGATTGTGCCCAATATGACATTCAAAGCTAATATTTTGGGTTAATTGAATTGAAAAATTAATAAATATGTACATTTATTTGTCACACACACCACCAGTAACAATCAAATATTAATAAAACCCTTATATTACGTAGATACAAAGAGTGTTACCTATTAATAATTAATACTATGAACAAAGTCAAAGTCAAAGTCAAAACAATTTTATTCAAAATAAGAAATAATTAATTTAATTTACCACCGGTTCGCTAAAGTTAATACCTCAGACCTGAGAAGAACCGGCGTATAAACTCAGCGGGACTTAATCTGTTTATCATTTTATTTTTTTTTTAATTAAATTGTTTATAATTATTTACAACTCTCTGCAATTTTTTACTAGCATTGAATAAAATGTAGGTATTTAATTTATTATTATATTGTAAAGAACTGACGAGTAGTAGGATGAGTATCTCACGTTGGGTAAGTGTTTTGTTATTATTATTATTACCTTATTAGCCTGCCTTTTGTTATTAGCATATTAAAAGAGTTCTAAATACTCAGCTTTGAGGCTTATTATATATGTATGCTAGACGCTTCAGAATCATCAAGCACTTGCAGCGCTTAGGAAAATTCTTAGGGAAATGGTCGTTCTAGGAGCTCTAATAAATTAAGATCTGATCTTGCCTCAGCACAAATTCTACACTACACAGATTTCTCCACTATATAGATGAAATATATCTAATTAGTTTGATATTAACTTTTTTTAACCCAAATGCCTATATATTAATTATTTGGCTTAGCAATTTATTAACCAACGTATTATAATTTGTCGCGTACAGATTCATTATTTTATGAACAATAAAAGAAAGTCTTAATTTTAAATAAGTTAATATAACTGCATCTTTAATAATCTATATCTTTACTGATTATATTAGAAGAAACAACTTAGCGTTCCATGGATTCACCGTGCGGGTGCCGAGCCCTTCGTGTTGTAGGAAGAGGAGCTCCGAGCAGCGCTTGGGATTTGCGACCCAAGTGTAGGTTTAAAGGGCCCCTTTAAAATGCATTAACGTTCACCTTCACTGTTCGTAAATTGACGATGTAGTCATGTAAAATCGATACAAAAAAGATTGTTTAAAGATAATCTAGAGGATGTAGTGTAATTGAAACGGAAGTAGTCGTATAAATCTGTCGATTGACCCTTTTGCGCTTAATTTATAGAGCTAAGGGTCAACCGTATTTATTTTATATATATATAAAATACACATAGTAGGCTAAGAATCAATTTGTTAGCAAACATTAAAATCTCGTTTGCCATTCTTGTAAGAATCTAGAACAATTATTTATTTTTTTATTAATTTAACTTATTTTATTGTGTGACTTAATATTGAAAACCAAATACTTTGTAAATATATTATTATATGGCATTCACATTCAGTAAAACATATAGTGGACTCACTATGTCTTACTGAACGTGACTCGTGAAAGCCTGTCTAATATCTAGGTATTTTATAGTAGCTGTTGTGTTTTATCTTCTCTATAATATATTAATGTTGGTTAGAAAGTTAAAGTTAAAGCTATGTTATTTATATTACCTTGTCGAGAGCGTCAGTTAACATTGCAGAAACATAAAAGTCATTGTAGTGATATTTTGGGGGAAAATCGTAATGTTAATTTAAAATTATAGACTATTGTGAGATTTGTTTTTAGCTTCGCGCACTTGACTAATGTTATAAGATAAAATCAAATACAATGTAATGTAATATAACTATGTTTTAAACTATATGAAAACTAAATAAAAATTATCTATTTATAAGTATTGTTGTATGTATATGTTTTTTTGTAAATGTGGTTAACGCTTAATGTGTTTTCAACGAAAGACAGACCACAGATAAAATAAAAAAAAAATATTTGTAACGTGATCAATAAGTTCATATATTCACCTGAATTCCATAGTTATCTGAAAATAACACATAGAAACTTCAATTTCATTTACATATATGTATATGAGACCGCCATTAATCAAAATAGCCACGAGTTTTGATAAGATTCATGTAGAACGTTCTGTCTGGTTTCGCAGATGATGATTGATTGATTGATCAACCATATGAAATTAAGTTTGTTTGGAAAGTTTAAAGATTATGTAATAGTAATTATAATATATTTCTATTTTAAATGCATTTTGTTAATAGCCTGAAACAGTAAAAGTAGGTTACACAGCGGGTTACAGGTGTTCAATATTTCAATCTGTCTCCGCTTTAACTAAAGAATTTATTACTTAAATATTAATACCAAAATGTATTTGAGAGAATTCACAAAAACTACATTTTGATTCCCTTTTGTTGTCGTTCGTGGAAGTGACGTTTCGTAGAATATAATGGGCACCAAATTAATTATAGGGTGTTCACAAAATTAATTATGAAATGCTTTATTGTTATATAGAGTCATTTTTTTAAACTTATTTGTTGTTGTATATTTATTTTGTCTATCTTCAGTTAGTATAATAACAAGGACTGTCGTGGCGCAGAGGCGTAAGCGTCTGCCTGTAAACGCGGCGGTTTGAGGGTTCGATTCCCACTCGGGGAAGACGGATTTTTCTATTTCCATTTTCTTTCCTCTGGAAACTAGGCAAAGCGCGGCATTGACTTCCGACAGTCAACACGCAATGCTTCGAAAAAAAGATGGAAAGCGGGGACGGAGAAAGCAGGGCCTAAGCAACGGAGTGTCTTAACACTAGGTTCATGTGGTTCCTGCAGTTCCCTCTGCCTACCCTGCAATATGCGAGATAAAGCTTAAAGCTAAAAAACAAAAATAAAAACAAATATACAACAATAGGTATGTAGAACATATAATTAACACTTACCTTCACTGTCCGAGCATCTCCCACTACCTAACCAAATTCGAAATGATTCTGTTAATGCTGCCTATGAAGTACGTTCTAGAAATGTATTAGTAATAGTTCTAGACAGGCCGAGATCTTTTAGCAAGCTAAAGAGAGATTTCGCTGTTATACCTCTCGCATATTACTTACGATTATAATCCTTATTAAAATAAATTATCTCATCACTAAATATAGTTAATTTACATAATATTTGGTCTTTGAATGATTAAAATTGGACACTTTGTTTTCAAGTTACGGTTAAAATAAAATATTCTACTCAACCACTACCACCAATCCACAGACAATCTATACAGCCTGGGGATGATGACTGTCGTCGTTGATATTAGTGTCGATGTCTTTGAATTGACCTAGGAATCATTTTGCTGATCGTTTTTTTTTTTTGAGTATGTTTTTTGAAGCGGTAACCGACACCTACGCGGGCAGAGCCGCGGGCGTCCGCTAGTTCGTAATATAAACGTGAACATAAATACAGAGTATCACATCGTTGTTTTTATCGCTTAAGGCTGAACAACGTTCGCGCCATACCGTATACAACACCCGCATTAGAAGAACATAGAACAGCCATTTGGCGGGAAACATGACAACTCATTCTGACACCGTTTATACCTTGCCTTATAGTTTTATATAAAACTCTTTACTAAGTTGATTGAAAGAATAGAATTTACATAGATTTCCGATTACTTTATAGGTTTTTTAGAATATATTGCACAGTTATACTAAATAATATAATTACATTAATAATTTTTGGATAAATTATAAATTGAACTAATGTAATAATGTACTTACTTATTTAAAATATTAAATACGACATGTTATAAGGCATATATAATTAATAGACAATATGTTAATGTCGAATAAAACCTTTTCAAGTGAACCGATAATGTTTGAAAGAAGCAATCAACTTTGATGAAGATACGGGCAGCAAAGTTTCGTTTCCATTATCGAAGGAATATACATTATTCCTATAATTCCTATAGTATTGTAAATATGAACAACTATATCTTGCTTCTAGATTAAATATATGACTAAATTTAAACTCAATATATTAAAGTTATTCAATATCGCTGTTTTTAGTTCACTTATTGATTTCGTTTCGTCACACGACGGCAATTACTGCTATTAGTGCTTGAATAAGTCTCAAAGTTTTGTAAATATTTTCTTGATTCTGTTAGTTATTTTTTTTTAGAAGATGATATTGAACTTTTTTGCGTTTAACCGTTATAATGAAATTATAACGTATATATATTAAACACAAAATAAATTCAACTTTTTCAAGTGTAAATATTACTCCGATTAAAAAGGCATTATAATAAGTATTATATACATATATATATATATATATATATATATATATATATATATATATATATATATATATATATATATATATATATATATATATATATATATATTATATATATATATATATATATATATATATATATATATATATATATATATATATATATATATATATATATATATATATATATATATATATATATATATATATATATATATATATATATATATATATATATATATATATATATATATATATATATATATATATATATATATATATATATATATATATATATATATATATATATATATATATATATATATATATATATATATATATATATGTATATAATACTTATTATAATGCCTTTTTAATCGGAGTAATATTTACACTTGAAAAAGTTGAATTTATTTTGTGTTTAATATATATACGTTATAATTTCATTATAACGGTTAAACGCAAAAAAGTTCAATATCATCTTCTAAAAAAAATAACTAACAGAATCAAGAAAATATTTACAAAACTTTGAGACTTATTCAAGCACTAATAGCAGTAATTGCCGTCGTGTGACGAAACGAAATCAATAAGTGAACTAAAAACAGCGATATTGAATAACTTTAATATATTGAGTTTAAATTTAGTCATATATTTAATCTAGAAGCAAGATATAGTTGTTCATATTTACAATACTATAGGAATTATAGGAATAATGTATATTCCTTCGATAATGGAAACGAAACTTTGCTGCCCGTATCTTCATCAAAGTTGATTGCTTCTTTCAAACATTATCGGTTCACTTGAAAAGGTTTTATTCGACATTAACATATTGTCTATTAATTATATATGCCTTATAACATGTCGTATTTAATATTTTAAATAAGTAAGTACATTATTACATTAGTTCAATTTATAATTTATCCAAAAATTATTAATGTAATTATATTATTTAGTATAACTGTGCAATATATTCTAAAAAACCTATAAACTAATCGGAAATCTATGTAAATTCTATTCTTTCAATCAACTTAGTAAAAAGTTTTATATAAAACTATAAGGCAAGGTATAAACGGTGTCAGAATGAGTTGTCATGTTTCCCGCCAAATGGCTGTTCTATGTTCTTCTAATGCGGGTGTTGTATACGGTATGGCGCGAACGTTGTTCAGCCTTAAGCGATAAAAACAACGATGTGATACTCTGTATTTATGTTCACGTTTATATTACGAACTAGCGGACGCCCGCGGCTCTGCCCGCGTAGGTGTCGGTTACCGCTTCAAAAAACATACTCAAAAAAAAAAAAAACGATCAGCAAAATGATTCCTAGGTCAATTCAAAGACATCGACACTAATATCAACGACGACAGTCATCATCCCCAGGCTGTATAGATTGTCTGTGGATTGGTGGTAGTGGTTGAGTAGAATATTTTATTTTAACCGTAACTTGAAAACAAAGTGTCCAATTTTAATCATTCAAAGACCAAATATTATGTAAATTAACTATATTTAGTGATGAGATAATTTATTTTAATAAGGATTATAATCGTAAGTAATATGCGAGAGGTATAACAGCGAAATCTCTCTTTAGCTTGCTAAAAGATCTCGGCCTGTCTAGAACTATTACTAATACATTTCTAGAACGTACTTCATAGGCAGCATTAACAGAATCATTTCGAATTTGGTTAGGTAGTGGGAGATGCTCGGACAGTGAAGGTAAGTGTTAATTATATGTTCTACATACCTATTGTTGTATATTTGTTTTTATTTTTGTTTTTTAGCTTTAAGCTTTATCTCGCATATTGCAGGGTAGGCAGAGGGAACTGCAGGAACCACATGAACCTAGTGTTAAGACACTCCGTTGCTTAGGCCCTGCTTTCTCCGTCCCCGCTTTCCATCTTTTTTTCGAAGCATTGCGTGTTGACTGTCGGAAGTCAATGCCGCGCTTTGCCTAGTTTCCAGAGGAAAGAAAATGGAAATAGAAAAATCCGTCTTCCCCGAGTGGGAATCGAACCCTCAAACCGCCGCGTTTACAGGCAGACGCTTACGCCTCTGCGCCACGACAGTCCTTGTTATTATACTAACTGAAGATAGACAAAATAAATATACAACAACAAATAAGTTTAAAAAAATGACTCTATATAACAATAAAGCATTTCATAATTAATTTTGTGAACACCCTATAATTAATTTGGTGCCCATTATATTCTACGAAACGTCACTTCCACGAACGACAACAAAAGGGAATCAAAATGTAGTTTTTGTGAATTCTCTCAAATACATTTTGGTATTAATATTTAAGTAATAAATTCTTTAGTTAAAGCGGAGACAGATTGAAATATTGAACACCTGTAACCCGCTGTGTAACCTACTTTTACTGTTTCAGGCTATTAACAAAATGCATTTAAAATAGAAATATATTATAATTACTATTACATAATCTTTAAACTTTCCAAACAAACTTAATTTCATATGGTTGATCAATCAATCAATCATCATCTGCGAAACCAGACAGAACGTTCTACATGAATCTTATCAAAACTCGTGGCTATTTTGATTAATGGCGGTCTCATATACATATATGTAAATGAAATTGAAGTTTCTATGTGTTATTTTCAGATAACTATGGAATTCAGGTGAATATATGAACTTATTGAACACGTTACAAATATTTTTTTTTTTATTTTTATCTGTGGTCTGTCTTTCGTTGAAAACACATTAAGCGTTAACCACATTTACAAAAAAACATATACATACAACAATACTTATAAATAGATAATTTTTATTTAGTTTTCATATAGTTTAAAACATAGTTATATTACATTACATTGTATTTGATTTTATCTTATAACATTAGTCAAGTGCGCGAAGCTAAAAACAAATCTCACAATAGTCTATAATTTTAAATTAACATTACGATTTTCCCCCAAAATATCACTACAATGACTTTTATGTTTCTGCAATGTTAACTGACGCTCTCGACAAGGTAATATAAATAACATAGCTTTAACTTTAACTTTCTAACCAACATTAATATATTATAGAGAAGATAAAACACAACAGCTACTATAAAATACCTAGATATTAGACAGGCTTTCACGAGTCACGTTCAGTAAGACATAGTGAGTCCACTATATGTTTTACTGAATGTGAATGCCATATAATAATA